>CM057453.1:388914285-390152500 GCA_016271365.2 Neoceratodus forsteri
AAATAAGATACCATATGATTTCCTTGCTGCTGGTAGTTTTTTAAAACTCACATTGGGGGCCTATGCAAGAAGCTGTCAGAGCCCGTGCCAGTTGCGCAGATGTAGCATGTACAGCGGTACATCTATGCGTCATCCAGGAAAAACACAAACAGCATTCATGACCACAGTGTAGTGCTACACATTGGTGTTGGCTACGTGGGTTTGCAAATGCACAGCATGCAGCGTGTGGAGAGGCGGGATGACGAAATGCGCCTCACATCCCCCTGGACGTGTATGCATGACCGCAACCACATCTGTAAGGCACATGGACCCTGCCGCACATGATTACACCTGGGGTAGAACAGCCGTAAACCCCTGTGCGTAGTGTGCAGGCTGAGAAGTGTCCCTGCAGGGGGTGAACACAGACACCATCAAGCCAATCCATACCCCCCCCCCCGCAGCACAGCCAGAGTCAGACAGCAATGCACAGTGACCAGGCATGCCCCTCCACCACCACACACACTGGCCCTGGTGGCTGCAATGTGTCCAGCCCCCCACATAGGCCCGTACACAGGAGCATAGCAGCCCAACGTCATCCTATACACACGGGGCACACTACACAACACAGTGGGATGTCTAGGCACACAGTGCCATCATATGCGGATGCCACAGACAGCACACTACCCAGTAATACGTGCCACACAGGACACATGACACAGCCTAGCAGATGCCTGCCTGCCGACTGTAGCATACAATGTCCCTGCCATGGTACACTGTCTCTGTGTAACATGTAGCTGCATACAGACATATGATGCAACAGGATGTAAGGGCAAGATGCCAAATAACTCCCCTCCCCCAGCTGGGCAATGCAAGGCGCCAACTGGAATAATGCAATGGACATGGGTGTACGTTACAAACACGTTTATTAACACCACTGTATAATCACCATAATAACAGTGTACAATTGCAGGGTGACCATGTGTTCAATCATCCCCCTCTAAGGAATCCCTCGAGGATGGTGGTGGCATGCTCCTGGTAGGTGGGCGCATTGCCAATACCAGGCATCTCAGTGGGCTGGTGTATTTTTGGAAAGAGAGAACACAACAGGGGAGAAGGTTTTGAGTGACCTGACCTATATGCACCTCCAACACACACACACATGTTATGTTTCACCTACCTTGGAGGGCTCCTCCACTGACCACATCTCCCCTACGTCATCCCAGTAACAGATGTCCCGGGATCCCACCCTGAGGGACAGGTTCTCAGGGATTGCCTGTGGCCACCTCCTCCGCTTCACCACCACTGTGGCTGACACTCGAGGGGCCATCTCACGTCTCTTCAGGGTCACTGTGAGCAGCATACCACTGAAAGTCTGTGGGAACACAAGATAAAGGCCATGAGCCTCTGTCACCATGCCACACACCCGCTAGGCTGCACGACATACACATGCACCCATCTCTGCCAGTTGGTGACCTCCCAAATAGGGCCCCCTACACAGGCATCCTGGTACACCAGGACGGCACGTCTCCAGTATAAATGGGGTAATCCCACAGGAAACCCACCCATGCGGCGCTGCTAGCTGCTGCCTCCATCATGTTGCTAGGACCAAATGGACGTTGCCACAAGGCAGACAACCTATCACGCCACGCCACACACCTGCATGCACAAGAAGTACAGTTATAAAGCACCACAAAGTGTACTGTGTGTGCAAGATGGTAGTGGCAGACAACCCTGCAATGCTGCATGGCAGTTAACCACCAAAACCTATTGTTCATATGACTATTAGTGCTCCACATGCCCTGGATTACTACTGAATGCCATCTTGCTGGACAAAGAGCTCACAAGGGCACAGTGGCAGAATGCACGTCCCCATCCATGGGTGTTCTACTACAGACTACTGCTGTGGACACTCCATGACACACACTGCATAGAGCAGTTTTGTTTGGACCACGCCACTATCACACACCTGTGTGACACGTTATGGTGGCTCATTGCGCCCTGCACCCGAGGGTCCAGAGCAATGACAGTCAAGACCAAGGTGCTGCATGCACTCTCGTACTATGCCACGGGCTTCTTCCAGTGGGTGGCAGGGGATGTCATGGGTGCGTGCCAGTCGTCTGTGTCCCTTGCCCTGTGTCAGGTGATGGATGCCATGCTACACTATGTGCAGGACTACATTACCTTCCCCACCACACCAGTGGACATCCAACACACCAAGGAGGCGTTCAAACGTACTGGGCGCCATAGACTGCACGCATATTGCAATCATGGCACCGCCACTGGAGGAGGAGGCATACCACAATAACAAGGAGTTCCACAGCATCAACTGCCAGGTCATCTGCAATGTGGTAGGCATCATTACGAACATATGCGTGAAATACCCCAGCTCCTGCCATGATGCCTACATCTTCAACCAGTCTGACCTTAGTGACCGTCTATTGATCAGGGGGACGTGGATGGCTGCTGCTTGGTAGGTACTGGGAGATGGTATGCCTGCTGTGCTGACAACACAAACTAACACTATTATTCATCCCTGTAGGTGACAGCAGGAATCCACTGTGTACCTATCTACTGATATCATACCTGGCGCCACAGGGGCAGGTAGAGAAGGCATACAACGAGGCACACAGTAAGACATGATTGGTGGTAGAACGGATCTTGGGAAAGCTGAAGATGAGGTTCAGGTGCCTGGACCACACAGGTGGCACAATGATGCTGGTCCCAGGAATGGCATGCAGAGTATTCACCGTCTGTGCCACGTTACACAACATGTGTGAAAGATGGCAAGTGCCCATGCCATGTTATGCGCGTGATGCCATACCTTCAGGGGATGATGATGGACCAGCGGCGTCTAGGGCGGTGGGGGACATGCTGTCTGGGAGTACCATGCGGCATGCAGTGACACAGGGTTCATTCACCTGACAGCAGTGTGGACCAGGCGACACCGTGATGACGTGCCACTCTACCTGTGCCATACAGTGTGTGTGTGTGTGTGTGATGCATGTTGTGCTGCAGTATGGCAGCCTGGGGGGGCCCTGCCTGTATGGATCCATGTGCAAATCCCATGTGGTGTGTAGGGATGGCCGTGTGCTGTGCGGGGGTGCATGTGGGGTTCACAGGAAAGGTGTGAAGTGCTAGGTGAACATGTGTGCCTTATGAGGGGGTGTAGGGTGCTTGGTGGACTACAGTGCTACGTGGTACACCTGTGCTGTACACATTCTGTGGTGTTGTATGCCTCTCGGGTGTTGGCATTGGAGTACAGGTAGCAGTGAATTGTGGTCAAGTATGGCGCATGCCACATGGGGGTTGCTGTCTTCATATCATTGCAGCACGGTCAGTGACATCCATTCCTCGTTGCAGACCTTTTTCTGATGTGTTTTCCATGTGTCTGTTCACCTGCTCCACTGGCGGATCGTGGTGGCTGTCTCCTCACATGCACACTGTCTACCCCTGTGACCAGCCTCCGTGCCACGTACACCTGCCATGCCCTGCGGTGTCCAGTCCACCCCCACACATGGGGTGCTGTCCTACATGCCTACAGGTTCTGCATGGGCTGGTGGCATGTGGTCTATATCATTCTTGAGCATGTCTGCAACCCTATGAATGCCTCTGCACATTCCCCTCACCTCCCTGGTGAGGGCACGTAATGCCTCGGCGTTGTCCCACTGTGCTGTGAGTCGTTCACATTCCAGCTGTGATAGGTCATGATATTGTGTCTGCATCAGTCCCTGGGACAGGGTCCTCTGTGTGCAGTGTGGCTGTGGTCTGTCTGTACCCTCCCCACAGCTATCATTGGCATGTGATGTTGTCATTGGCACCGCTGTGGGTCAGGCCTCCACACCTGTGCAGGGTGCTGGGGATGCATCGGCAGTCCTTTGCTGTGGCATTGTATGGGCTGGGGTGTTCCTGGTCACTTTGCCGCCTATGTGCTCAGTGACCTCCCAGGGTGGTGAGGGGGCACAGGGGTGCTGCAGTATGTTGGCACATGGGATCACGTCACTGACATCCACCGTTGTGCCCCTGGCATCCACTGCCCTCACAGTGTCCTCTGGGCACGGTTTCCTGTCCGCCACTGGGGTGCTCACCTGTTCCATGACATCACCTGTGGCCGACAGTGTGGGAGGTTACTTCGGGTCTTGCACTGCCCATGTGGGCCAGAGTATGCAGGATGGTATGCTGCTGCTGTTACCTACTTCCCGTGTTTGTTGGCTCCATCTGCATCTCTACTGGTGTGGTGTCCCCTCGCTGTTCTTGTGGTCTGTGGCGCTGTCTCTGCTGGGTTAGGACAGACAGTGGTTACACTGTGCACTGTGCAGGCGTTTAGGCCTTACCTGTGTATGGTGGCACCGCCTACCTGTTAGGGCATCAATGCCCATGTCCTTCCTGCACCGGACAACATCGGGGATGGTTTCTGCCACTACATTCTCAATGGGTGTCAGGTAGGGTGTTTTGGGAGGGAGGCCCCCACCAGGGGCAGACTGTGAGCGGCTGATGGCTAAGAGCTTCTGCTTCATGGAGGACTTGCGGTCACGACACTTGTGCTTGATGGCACTCGGTGTGTGTGTGCTTCCGGACCCACTTGTTGCCACCAAACAAGGCGCATATGTGCGCACCTCTATACCGCATTTTAGCACTGTTTCCACACATTTGTGTACAGGCCCCATAATCTGTTTTTATAACTCCTAGGTCCCTCTTGTCTGTTACTGTTTTAGTACTTGTCCCCCCAACACATATGATGCCTTTTTTGTTATTACTGCCAAAATTCATCACTGAACATTTATCCACATTATATTCCAGTTTGTGGTCATGAAGCCACTGCTCGATCCTAGTCAATTTCTCTTGTAGGTTATCTATTTCAGCAGAATTAGTAACCACAGATCCAATCTTGGTGTCATCAGCAAATTTTGGCAACCATACACGCTCATTACACGTCACTGATGTTACGATAATGTTAAATAGGCATAGCCCAAGCACTGAACCCTGTGGCACACCACTGGTCACTGCTGACCATTCAGAGGCAACCCCTTGTAATACTACTTGCTGTTCCCTATCCATGAGCCAACACGTAATCCACGCTACCAATTCTGAATTTACTCCCAAGCGCATTCAATTCTCCACCAGTTCACTTTGTGGAACCTTATCAAAAGCTTTACTATAATCCAGAAAGATGACATCCACTGAGCTCCCTTGTTCCAAGGCCTTGCTGACTTTACCGAAAAAAGTTATCAAGTTGGTCTTGATAAGTCCATGTAGTGTGATATCAGTCAAGTTATTCACAGTGCTATCATTTTCTATTTCCACTTTAACAATGTTTTCCAGTGCCTTACCCAAGACCGAGGTCAGGCTCACTAAATTAAAAAAAACAAAACAAAACAAAAAAACACTGTTGTCTTAGGGCCTGATCCACAAAACATTTTTTTCCATAGACCTACAATGTGAGAAATTGTTTGTGGAGCAGGCCCATAAAGAGCTAGTGGAGCCAAAAT
Organism: Neoceratodus forsteri; assembly: GCA_016271365.2. Classification (NCBI taxonomy): domain Eukaryota; kingdom Metazoa; phylum Chordata; order Ceratodontiformes; family Ceratodontidae; genus Neoceratodus; species Neoceratodus forsteri. The sequence goes on from CM057453.1 coordinate 388,919,751, forward strand.
GGCAGACAGGAAAAGAATACAAATTGTAAGCAGCAGTCAGTTTTAACTTTTTATTTCCGAAGTATTTTTCGTTTTACATTTGCTCATCAAAAAGTCTTCTATGTGATAATGTTATGCTGAATGTGTGGAACAGCTCTTACTTAGCCTGGCAGCTGACATGTCAAACTCTACTGCTCCACACTACATCATCAGCATTATGATCTCACTGACAGTGACATCACAGGTGAATAACCTGGCAATCACTCACTTGCTGTTCCTAGGTAGCAGTGATGTCAAAGTCAGTGAGGTCACAATCCTGCTGATGTAATGTGGGGCAGCAGATCAAGATATGCCAGCTGCCAGGCTAAGAGCTGTTCCACACAAAACACCTACTAACATCAGGTAAACAATCTTCTAATTAAACAGAGAGAAAAGAAAAAGTACCTCAGATATGCAAGGTAATGGTTGGCTCTTTTAAAATCTAATATTAGTTTTAGGCAGTACACTAGCTCTTTAAGCTGTTAGTGCTGCTTCTTGTTCACAGTCTGATAGCAAATGTTAAGACCCCTGCCCTCGAGAGCTCAGTGCCTCATGAGGACCAGACACTGGTGTAAAGACAGTGTTTTAATAAAAGTCTAATAAATAAATACAGTAACATATCCATTTTATATGATATTGATACAGTATAAGAACTCCTCCGCAAAGCATCACAGTGGTCACGACACTGAATTTTTCCAGTAAAAAGTCTGGTCGATGCAGGCAGGCAGTCTATTAAGCAGAGCTGATCTAACTCATGCTGCCACAGTGAACGTCACTCTTTGTTTAATGTTTTGAACCCATATTTTCTTTTTTTTCCAATTTAATATGCTTTATTAAATTTTTCAAAAATACAGAAACAAATATGTCCAAAATAACAATAAAAAAACAGAACTAAAGAGTACTTCAATGGCTTACACAGCCAGTATAGTGTTATGCTTGTGCAACTGTGTTAGTTTGGTTTTGGCCATTTGCACTCTATTCCAGAGGAATTACCACCCTGTAGGGGTACCAAAGGCAAGTAACCCTTGAAGAGGGTTCCACCCTAGAGGTGCCGGGGGACGATTCCTGTGGCTAAAGGTACCTTAGGAAGGATCCCCAAAGAGAATGCAGTAGTATGAAGCATATAAGCAAGCAGTAGCTGTGATGTAGTAGTAGATAAAGCATCAGGCAGCTTGATAATGTAATGAGATGACTTGATGACCTAATGAGATACACAGGTTAGCAATAGCATGAGTTCGGTGGATAGCGCTGGAGAATGAGGGGACCTCCTAAGGAGAGAGGGAATGGCAAGTAGGGACACCATCCACCTCCATTCAACAGCGGAACCTACCTAATAGAACTAGGAAACACTAACTACAGCTAAGTAACTTTTATGACCTGAGGCACGGAGGAGAGAAAAAAAACCCTTTCAGGAGGAAATCTCTGGGGATCCAAGGCCTAGGTCGCCTTCCTTCCAGGCTGGGATATTTTATTTAGTGATGGCTCTGCAGCTGCGATTTGGAAACCCAATTAAAGGGAGGTGGAAAATATTCCAATTTGGTGGCAATCTCTCGCTCAATCCCTCTAGCGGGAACACCGTGGAAGGTTGCGGGAGTGCTCTGCAACATTGGGGGCAACCAAGGCGGGAGGAAGAGAGCAACAACTGCTGAGGCACTCACCTAAACACAAACCAGGTGAACCAGAGGCAGTCGTAGGGAGTATGCGGCGAAGGTGCCTTGCTAGGGAAACCACTAAAGCCAATGGATAACCATTGTAGTGGAACCGCTAGAGCCAAAGGAGATTGGAGTAACCACCATTCACAGTTAGTCTTAAATTCTACACCAGGAGCTGCTGTCACGTCAGCGAACAGCTAAAGCCAAGTCCGGAGTGAGGACATTTCCAGCTATGGGACAGGTGAGAAGGATCCCGTCCCTAGTCGGGCACGCTCAAGATGCGGACTTAAAATGCAGAGCAAGACTGTCGGCTGCAGGAGAAACCCTGCGCCAGAATGGTATGGCTGGCATGCCCCAGAACTAATAAGCAGCTGAATGAGCATTAAGTGCTGAGACCTTGCAAAGGTCGGATGCAGACATCCCCGAGGCTGAAGTCAAGGGGATGGTGGTAGGCATGAAGCAAAGATTGCTTAAGCAAGCATGGACCTGCACGTAGGTCAGTAACAGTGTAGCAACAGTCGTATCTGCACATAGGTCTATAAAACATAGCAGCAAAGAAGCAGCACTGTGAATAGTGGGGCAAGACAGCCAGGCATTCAAAAAGCCAATGAAGGTGACACATACTCTGAGGATTTGTTGGCGTCGGAGACAGGATTTAGAACATAAGTAATTAGCCACACAGGGCCACAACTCCCCAAACACCTCCAAGTCCCCGCCGTAGGAAAAACAAAGGGATGAAAGGGCCGAGACCCACATGCAGGTATTGAAACTAGTTGACAGCATCAGCAGTAGCTTAGCTGACCTCAGAGTATAACAGAGTGTACATACATAGAAGCAGCATCTGTATTGAGTACACTGAGTTGTATAAATTATATAATAAACATAGAAAGAAAGGAGACACCATGCTCTGAAGCAGCTATCATCTGGCACTGCAGTGAAACTGCAGCAATGAGGTAATTAGAATGAGTTGAGAGAGCATGACTGAGCTGCACGGCTAGGGTTCAGAGTGAGCCTGAATCAGGTGAAAACAATTAAGTGCAGCATGGAGAGCAGCTATGGTTGATCTGAAATACACAGATAATTGTTGCAGTTGCATTGCAAGTAATTTGCGAGTTATGAGTAACTGAGAGCAAGTAATATGAGCTCTGGAGTAGCAATATGCTAGAAGCTTAGAAACAAAGCCCCAAAAGACAAAACCAAAAACACACAAACACGGAGAACAGGGCACAAGGCCCAAAACAAAGACACACAAACACAGAAAACAAGGAGGAATGACAGAAAGAACACACAGCCGGAGGCAAAATACAAACCAGAAGCAGGAAAACAAATGCAGAAATCCAGCAGAGACAAACAGAAGCAACAAGGGGGCCGGGTGGAGATAGGCCCCAGCCAGCAAGAGAGGACAGACAGGCAGAGCCTCCAGCCAGCAAAGAATAAAGTGCTTCAGAAGGAGGCTGAAAGGAACTCTTTATATAGCTCAGGAACGTGGGAGTGGCTGGCTGCTTGCCCACTGAACTACAGGCCAAGCCTTCCAAATCCCAAACAACATAGAAAGGAATAGGAAATAAAAACAGTACAAACATACCTCACCAAACCCCACCCCACCCCGGAGCACTACTGTGAAGTTGAAAGCAACCCACCAAGAAGAGAGGAAAGGAAGACAAGTCAGAAGAAGGAGAAAAGAATAAGGGAAGAAAAGGGTGAGGCCCTTATTGGATTAAAAGGACGTCCATGGGGTTGAACCCAATTTTCAACACAGTCATTTTTTTACACGATCTCAAGAACATGGCAGGTGTCATTTTCAAATTCCACTCAAAAACAGTTTTTGTGATCATTCAGCAAAATCACATTTCCGGTGGCATTTGATAAACGACACCTGTCATGCTCATATGCTGGGGTTAATAAAATACTACCTTGACAATTCAGGGTCACAATCAATGACAACAACATTATGTCTATGTGCGAACCTCTTCATTTCCCAGTCATGAGTTTCACCATTATAACTCATGTTATTAATTTATTAATGTTAACTGCTTTGCTATACATACCCAACAGCTACCTATGCTCAACAACAACACAGCAAATACAAACAAGCCAACATTTGGATTGATACAACAGTACTTTTCATTATAACTTGAAAATATTTTTTTTTAGGTGACCAAGGTCACAATTTCCAGTTAAATCTTATCACAATAACTGCATCACTAAACATTCAAAAGTAAGACCTTTTGTTTCCACACAGTTCCGTATAGCAATTTTAGACCTGGTACTCTCAAATGGGGAAGGAGAAAGGATCTCAGATTTAGAAGTGGGTAGCCAACTGGGAACAAGTGACCACCAAACAGTGTGGTTCACAATAAAACAGCCATAGAGTCAAGCCATACAAAAACAAGAGTATTGGACTTTAGGAGGGCTGACTTTGAGAAAATGAGAGCATGCCTCAGAAAAGCACTAGCAAATGGGCAAGAAAGAGGGGTGGGGAACAATGGGGAATAATCACAACAGCCATCACAGAGGCAACAAGCCTTTGTGTGAAGCAAATCAACAAAACAAAAAAAGAAAAAAACACTATGGTTCTCAAAAGAGGTGGAAGGGAAGGTTAAGGAGAAAAGGTAGCATTCAGAAAATATAAGGAAACACAGAAGGAGCAGGACAGATAACTTTATCAGTTAAAGCAGGAGGAGGCAGGGAAGGCAGTCAGAATAGCAAAGGCACAAACTGAGGAAAAGATAGCCAACTCTGTTAAGAAGGGGGATAAAACCTTTTATAGGTACATTAGGGAGTGAAGAAAGACAAAGGGAGGGATACAGAGACTTAATAAAGGGAAGGAATGTGGGCAGAGGGTGACAGTGAAAAAGCAGGGATACTGAATGAATATTTCTGCTCAGTATTCACAACGGAAGAGGAGGGAGAGGTACCTAAACCAAATGGGAAAAACACTCTGAATAGGGGGGTCGATACCAGTCCATTCACAGAAGAAAGGGTTTTGAAAGAACTCTTGAAACTGAGGGTGGACAAAGCAATGGGGCCTGATGGGATTCACCCCAGAATTCTGAAAGAACTAAGGGTAGAACTAGTAACACCACTGACTACTCTCTTTAACAAATCATGGGAGGATGGGGTGGTACCTGAGGACTGGAGGAGGGCAGATGTGATTCCACTTCACAAAAGTGGGAGTAGGGCAGAGGCAGAAAACTACAGACCAGTTAGTTTGACCTCAGTGGTAGGGAACATGATGGAATCACTTCGAAGGAAAGAATTGTTGAGTACCTAGAGGCCAGTGGGGCACAGGACCCAAGGCAGCATGGATTCACAGCAGGAAGGTCATGTCAGACAAATCAAATTGATTTTTTTGACTGGGTAACCAAAGTAGTAGACCAGGGAGGGGCTGTGGATATGGCCTACCTAGATTTTAGCAAGGCATTTGACACAGTCTCACACAAAAGATTAATATACAAGTTAGCCAGCCTTGGAGTGAGTCCCAAGGTGGTAGCCTGGATGAAAAACTGGTTGGACAACAGGACACAAAGGGCAATAGTAAATGGAGTCCACAGTGAAGAAAGGAGGGTAACTAGGGGTACCGCAGGGTTCGGTACTAGGACCGGTCCTCTTTAATGTCTTTATAGGTGACATTGCAGAGCACCTGGAAGGAAAATTATGTCTCTTTGCAGATGACACAAAGATCTGCAACAGGGTTGATACACAAGGTGGGGTGGAAAGGATGAAAAGGGACTTGGCAAGGTTGGAGGAATGGTCAAATATATGGCAGCTCAGAGTCAATGCAAAGAAGTGCAAGGTAATGCATCTGGGAAACAAAAACCCAGGGGAAGAGTACGCAATGGAGGGTGAGATAATAACAACAAAAAAACTCAAAAAAGACCTAGGAGTAATTATACCAGAAGACCTAAAGGTGGGCAAGCAATGTGAGAAGGCAGTAAGGAGGGATGGGGGGATACTGGGATGCATAGGGAGAGGCATCAACAGTAGAAAGCAGGAAGTTGTTATCCCTCTGTACAGACAGTTGGTAATACCCCATCTAGAGTACTGCATGCAATTCTGGAGACCCCATTTCCGCAAAGACATAGACAGAATGGAGGCTGTTCAGAGGAGGGCAACTAAAATGGTGCAGGGTCTGCACCAGAAGACATTCGAGGAGAGACTAAAGCAGCTTAATATGTATACCCTTGAGGAAAGGAGGGAGGGGCGGACACGATAGAAACGTTTAAGTATCTCAAGGGAATTAACAAAGTACAAGAGGTAGTATCTTTTCAAAAAAGAGATGTGCAAGAACAAGGGGGCACAATTTAAAGATAGAGGGGGACAGCTCAGAGGTAATGTTAGAAAGTATTTTTTCACAGAGAGGGTAGTGGATGCATGGAACAGCCTTTCTGAGGAGGTTGTGGAGTTAGGAACAGTGGGAGAATTCAAGAATGCATGGGACAAACATAAGACAATTCTAGTGGGGGGTAGGAGAAGTAAGCTGTTGGTTAACTAGGATCTGCAGCTTATCCATCAGGTAGGGAAATGGGCAGACTGGGTGGGCCAAGCAGTCCTTATCTGCCATCAAATTCTATGTTTCTATGTTTAAATGATAAATGCTACTGGCCTTTTGATCTGTCCAAACTATAAATAGTAAATAATACATTTGCTAAGCTTGGCCATTAGGTGGCACTGCCAGTTAAAAGAAGCTTGATAGTTATGACTAGCAGCAGAGCCCCATGTTCTCCTTTTTTGTCAAGCACTGTGGTATGTGATGCTCACCAAGGTCGTGCTACAACTGTAGAGGAACACTACTAGGCTCCTGCAGACCTTTAAGGAATTTGAGACAGAAAAATTAACACATAGGATAGTGTATGGCATCCCATACACAAGGCTATTCTTCCCCCAAGTGTTTTCGATGATGGCTAATGACCTTGAGAGCGAAGCTCGAGAGGTCACTCTGTCATCATCGAAAACACAAGGGGAAGAATAGCCGAGTTGTGTTCGGGATGCCATACACTATTCTTTATAGTGTATGGTCCCAAAAACACATTCGCTTATTTTCTTTTTATTTGAGGGAGCCAGCCTTTGCTGTCCGCGACCCTCATTTGACTGCCTTAGGATCGCTGTCCACTCGTGTACACAGCACTTCAACCAGCCCTCCTATGATCAGCGCTGATGGGGACGGTTGTGCTTATGACATAGCTACTTAACACAGGATGAAAAGTCGCCCGCTAGTAGCCATGTCACTACTGAAGCAGAACCACTTTTTACAGTGTATGGTTTTCCATACACAACCATACTCGACCATACACTGTAAGTATAAAGCCAACATTGTGCAATCTGATTTCTTGTTACTCAGCATCGGCATACCAGCCTGCACCTGGATGGCTGCCAGGTGCACCTTAAGGGTTGTTGCTTGCACGCCTGTCTAAGAGAGGAATCATAGGTAGCCGAGTATGCTTGTCATGGGACAGGTAGGAAAAATTCCATCACACTTATTACAATTTCCTTTTCTGTTAGCCCCAATGTTTTAGGGAAGGAAGTTCCTATATATGGGTGGCAGTGGTACAGCTCCAAAGCTGTGACCTCCGCACTGATTCCCAGGGACATGGTACATTCCAGCTGCATTCCAACTCAGTTCACTTCTGGCAATGCTGGGCAAATATAAACAGATTCCCAGGGACATGGTACATTCCAGCTGCATTCCAACTCAGTTCACTTCTGACAATGCTGTGCAAATATAAACTACTATTAATTAACTATTAACTACTATTAATGCCATGTCCTCGGGGGCCGTGGCTTGAACCCAATGGAAATGGCAGCATAAGACTCTCGCTCTGCCCCAGCCTGGCACCTAATTTTATGCAATCTGCTGAAATGCCGGACTGAAGTACTTCTTTTTTTATACTTGTTTTATTTGCATTATCTTACTGCATCAAGATACACATATTTCCTGATTTACAATCACTTAGGTATATTAACTTCTTTCTTTGTGCATCATTACTTTTCCAATTATTCATGACTAACAACACACCTTTATGATCATGCTTTAAAAATGTAAAAGAAAATTAATTTTGGCAAGTGTTTGGCAGGCAACAGGCAGGGTTTTTCCTATAATACTATAAGACTAGCTGTACTTTTTTTTTAAAAAAGAAATATATTTGGCCATTAACGGCCATAATTGGAAAAAAAAAAGGATTTCACTAGACCCTACAATTCCCACTGCTTCTCACAATACAATACATTTCGATTAAACCAAAGGCTACACCATGTTTTCCTGGTAGAGATCCCACCTTGTCCATCTTGACACAAAAGTTTCTGTTCGGTTCTGAAGACCCAGTGAGATTTGCTCATTTTGTTGAATCTGTGCTATTATTGCTTTCCATTCTTTTAAACTGGGTGAAGTTGTTTGGCACCACTTTTTTGTTATTGACTTATACGCTGAACCTAACAGTATTGCCCAGAGGTATTTCTGGGCTTTATCCCGTAGCCCAGATGGTGGGATTCCCAAGATTAAGTGGTAGGGTTCTAACTCTTCCTGAATCCCCAAAACCCCCTTAATACTTTCAACAACCTGGGACCAGAAAAGTACAGTTACGTAAGAACTTACCGTAACAGTAGATCTTCGAGAACAGCTCTTGCAGCAGGTTACACCATTAGGACCGAAGCCGCCAGGCGCCAGGACCCCACGGAAAAATTCTAGCTAGCTAACTACAGCGGGGACCGCCCCCGACGTCGGTCCCGCCTCCGACGTCAGGCGTGGTACAAAAGGGGGCGGTCCCGCCAGATTCCCCAGTTCTCCGCTGGAGACTTCTGCCGCAGGCTGACATCAAAATGGGAGACTCTAGGATTCGCGTCCAGAAGACAGAAAGATAACGGTCCTGCTCAGAAAGACTGAGCCATGCTTCCTCAAAGGGGAAGGTGGGCGGGAAGGTACACCTGCTGAGGCTGTTCTCGAAGATCTACTGTTACGGTAAGTTCTTACGTAACTGTACTATCTTACCGAGACACAGCTCTTGCAGCAGGTTACACCATTAGGACTGATTCCCAAGCAGTAACGCTGTCAGAAAATCCGGGAGGAGGAATTAAAGGATAAAAACCAGGTCCTGAACCTAGGACAGGAGACCCTGAAGTACGGCCAAACCAAAACCAGCCCTTCGCCGAGAGGCGATGTCCAGGCTATAATGCCTGATAAAGGTATGCACAGAACTCCAAGTGGCTGCAGCGCATATAGCAGAAGTGGAAACATTTTTGAGCGCTGCAAAGGAAGTAGCCACCCCTCTAGTGGAATGACCCCGGACTGTACCCGGGAGGGGCTTTTGTTTGATACCATAACAGTGAGAAATACACTGGACAAGCCAGCAGAAAGGGACTGTTTGGATACTGATTGGCCCATCATTCTCTGAGAGAAGGAATGAAAAGCTGCTCAGAACTACGAAAGGACTGAGTTCTGTTGAGGTAAAACCTCAGGCTGCGGTGAACATCCAGGGTATGGAGCAGAGCCTCTCCTCTATTAGAGTAGTTCGGGAAGTAGACCGGAAGGTCGATATCCTGGTTCAGAGTGAGTGAAGAAACCACCTTAGGCAAGAATTTAGGTTCGCCCTCAGGATACTCTGTCCCGGTGGAAAACTAAATAAGGCTCTTTTGCACACGAGAGCTGAAGTTCAGAAATTCTTCTTGCCGAGGTAACAGCAACTAAAAACAACGTTTTCCACGACAGAAAACGTAGCTCGCAATCCGCGGCAGGTTCAAAGGGGAAGCGTGAGCTGTTCAAGGACAAAAAGCAAATCCCATGGAGGCACAGGGTCTCTAATAGGAGGCCTAAGGTGCAACACTCCCTAAGAAATTCGAGAGGCGCCCACCTGAGCCACTGTACGATTTCCCACCGGAGGTGGTGTTTAAAATGGCACAGAGGTGCACTTTAATAGAGGAGTAGGCTAGACCCGAATGAAAGAGGGAGAGCAAATATTCTAATATTACTCCCACAGGACAACCTAAAGGGAAAGGTCGGCGTGCTGGCGACCACTTACAAAAGCAGCGCCATTTCATGGCGTGCGATGCTTATCGTTGCCGGCTTTCTGGCTGCAGAAAGGACTTCTGCAACCTCTTGAGACCCGTCGGCTTTAAAATTGCTATGTCTCTAGGAGCCAAGCATGCAGGTTCAAGGAACGTGGGTCCGGTGGACAAGTGAACCCTTCTCCTGAGACAGTAAGTGGGAGCTGGCGGCAGCGGGAGCGGGGTTCGAGATAGTTGAATCAACAAAGGAACCAAATCTGTCTGGGCCAAAATGGGGCCACTAGGATCATTATTGCGTCCTCGCGCAGTTTGAGAAGAACTCTGGATCAACGGGAAAGGAGGGAAAGCGTAGAGGAATCTGTTGGCCCAGGAGAGGGATAACGCGTCTCGCCAGAAAACACCAGGCCCTGGATCTAGCGAGCAAAAATTGGGCAGTTTTGCGTTGGATGGGGAGGCGAACAAGTCCAGATCTGGAGTTCCCCATCGAAGAAACAGATCCTCTGCTACCTCTTGAAGGAGTTCCCATTCGTGGACTCTGGCCTGAGAACGACTCAGGCCGTCTGCAACCGTGTTGTCCACTCCGGGAACGTGCACAGTGATCAGATTTGCGCCGTGTCTGATTACCCAATCCCACACTCTCATGGCCTCCCTGCAAAGGGGGTAAGAGTGTGCGCCTCCTTGTTTGTTGAGGTAATACATCACCGCCGTGTTGTCTGTCTGAAGTAGAAGAGTACACGGTGGGATAACTGACTGAAAAGCCTGCAGGGCATAGAGGACCGCTCTCATTTCCAGCACGTTGATGTGAAGGTGAGCTTCCATCTGGGTCCACGTACCCTGGGACTTTACCCCGTCCAGGTGTGCCCCCCACCCAAGACCGGAAGCGTCTGTGGTGAGGTGACCTCGGGGCGCGCAATGAACGGGACGCCTGATGAGGCGACCCTGGGCTAGCCACCACTGCCAGTCTTGAATCACTGAATTGTGAGTCTGACCGGATGCTGCAAGTGGTCTTGCCTTTGGTCCCATTGCACTTTGAGCATCCACTGGTAATGCGCATGTGGAGTCTTGCGAAAGGGACAGTAGGAATGCCGCAGCCATGTGTCCGAGCAAGCAAAGGACCGACCTGGCAGGTACAACCTTGCTTAGTGATAGGTCCCTTATGAGGGATCTGATGCGCTCGCTCTGTCGGCCGGAAGAAAGGCTCTTCCCGAACAGTGTCCAGAACTGCTCCTATGAACTGCAGTTTCTGCGACGGTACCAGAGAGACTTCTGTAATTTATGAGGATGCCCAGGATCGAACAGATCCTGGGTGCTCTTGATTGCAAGAAGCAACGTCTCTCTGGAGGCGGCCATGAGAAGCCAGTCGTCCAGGTACGGGAACACGTAGTGGCCCTGTCTCCTCAGAGACGCTGCCACGACTGCCATGCACTTGGTAAAGACCCTCGGTGCGGAAGACAGTCCGAAAGGAAGGGCTCGGAACTGAAGGTGGTGGTCGAGAAACTCGAAGCGCAGGAACCTCCTGTGCGCCTGAGCCATAGGGATGTGCAGGTAGGCATCCTGCATGTCTAGAGACGCTAAAAAGGCGTCCTGTTTGAGCATGGGGATAAGACCTGGAAGGGTCACCATGCGGAATCTCTTGTAAGTGACCGACACATTGAGGTCGCTGAGGTCCAAGATTGGACGGAGGTCCCCTGTTTTCTTGGGAACCAGGAAGAAGTGGGAATAGTATCCTAGTCCTCTCTGGTTCTCTGGGGCGTACTCTATCGCTCCCTTTCGTAGTAGCGCGAGTACTTCTTGCCAGATCAAGGCTTTGTGCTGACCCTGATACCGGAGAGCAAAGGAGGCCTCGGGGTGGCTTTCCTCGCAATTCTATAAAGTGGCCTAGACTGACCAACTGAAGAACCCACCTGTCGGTGGTAATGGCCTGCCATCCCGGCAGGAAGTTCGCAATGCGACCCCCGACTATAAACTCCCGTTGATCCTGAGGGGCGGGGGCCGGCAAGGAGTCAGGCTGTGGCGGCAGATGGACCCGCTGGCTGGGCCTGCCTAGGAGAACGCTGGCCTCGGCTGGCGGGGTGTTTGCCCTGGGCTCTACGAAAACCAGAGCCCCTCTGAGGTGCAGCGGAGTGGGTCTGTTGCCTCTGCGTCCGCGCAAGAAAACGGCTTTGGTTCCTGGCTAGGAACCAAGCTTAGGTCGGGTACATTGCCTGAACCGACCTTACCGCCTTCCCGCCTCTTGGAGTTTGGTAAGGATCTTTTCTGTAGGATTACCAAACAATACTTTCTCCTCAAAGGCGCGCCAAGATGTTCTTTGGACGTCTGGGGTAAACCGAGACGCCGAACCAAGAGTGTCTCAGGAGGCAAACGCCAGAAGCTGCTGCTCGGGCGAAGAGTCCGTGGAGTCATACGTGCTCTTAGCACTTGGGTCCCCACGTCTGAACCCGTACGGAGGAGCTGAAGCATCTCCTCCTTCTGCTCACCTTCGGGCATCTTTTCAGCCGCTTCCAGACCCTGTTCCCTCAAAGCGTTCTGGAACTGAACCATGTGGGTTAAATAGTTCAGGGATCTGATGGCGCAGGTAGCGGAAGCTTATCACGTCGCGCCTACCCAATCGCTCAGTTGCTTGGACTCTGGGTCCGTGGCAGGGTGCTCAAATGTTGTGGCCTCTGTGACCGGTCATGTGAGGCTGTGATGACCAGAGAATCGGCCTGAGGATGCTGCGTCAAGTACTGGTCGTCCTTAGGAGCCTTGTACAAGCGATCAGCTTTCTTCGGTCTCGCTGGAGCGAGTTGGGACGCTTCCACGCAGCCTTGGTGACGTCCACGAAAGTGTCAACCAAGGGTGGTACCACCACAGGCTTGGGGTCCTTTTGTCAAGATATTTGGCGATGCACTCTTTCGGGTCTAAGTCTTCACATCCCATCCCATGTTCTCTTGTATATGTCTCATAATATCAAGGAACGAGGATCATCGGAGGAGATCTAGGCATCTCACGTGGGTCCGGAGAAGGGATGGAGAGTGGAGATGGGGATCTAGGGGTGGAGTAGTCTGATCCCGTGTCCTCCGTTGAAGGCGAACGTCGTCCTCCTGGGTCTCTTGGGGCTGGGTGATCCAGAAAAGGTTTCGACGGAGGTCTCCGTTTATCAGGTCTCCTGGGAGGGTTCTAGGCTTCCGGGAGGAGGAACACGGCCTGCCGACCCGATGGCGAGGGGGCAGGAACCGAGAGAGGAGGAGGGAGGAGGAATAGGAGGAGGAGGGGAACTATGTCTTTTTAATGGTATCCCACCAGTAGGTGAACAGATCTTTCACCTCCACTAGAGAGAGGCCAGCGACGGCCGGGTGCGGTGGGCGGTCGGTGTCAGCGTCCGGCTCCACAGGGGCTCTGTAATGGCGGAGGATCCCTGGGAGTACCCCCACGGACCGGGTCGCCCGCCTGGTCCTCGGGCTGCTCTAGGTCCTCCTCCGACAGAGGCCTGACCGATGTCGGTCGGAGGCAACAGGCCTTCTTTCTTTCAGGAGGGGCGGGCGTCGGTCCCTACCCGGCGTCGCTGGGATGTAATGGCGGCGTCGGACGTTGGGCCGGCAGCGCTCCGGGAAGAAGGCGCCGGCTGGCCGGCTGTCGAGCGGCGCCTGGGCTACAGGCCTTTTAAAGGCGTGAGCTCCAACGCCTGCGTGGAGGCACCGACGAAGACCTGACGCCGGGTACCGAGGAGCGGGAACCCGACTCTGTGTGGTGATGGTGTCTTTCCGGACTTCGCCAAGGCCCTGGAGGGGAGGAAGGCCATGCGGATTTCTCCTGAGGTGAAGGTTTCTTGATTGCAGCGGGGAGATTTGAACCGAGCTACGGACTCGAACCCTGAAGGGACCTGGAAGGGCTTCTCCTCTCTTCTCCAGCGTGCTTGTGGACCCTGGAGCTTTCCCCTGGAGGACATGGTCTTCAGTTGTTCCTCCAGAAGAAACGCCTGCAAAGCCCTCTGGACGCCTGGATCCGGGTATGGCTATTGAACCCTTGGCAAGAAGGACAGGCCCGGGTATCGTGGTCTGGGCCTAGGCACCGGACGCAGGCCGTGTGGGGGTCCTTGAACGGGATCTGCTTTCCACAAGCGCACTTCGAAGGATGGCCCGAAGTTGGTGATGACATCAAGATCTTGCTTGAAGAGGATTCTGAAGATTTTCGAAAATTTTATCGAAAAAAGAACTATTCACGCGTCGCGCGCTAGACTGGAAACCGAAGGGGTCAGGTAGCTAAGTCGACGGCGGGAAAAGAACTGGGGAATCTGGCGGGACCGCCTCCTTTTGTACCACGCCTGACGTCGGAGGCGGGACCGACGTCGGGGGCGGTCCCCGCTGTAGTTAGCTAGCTAGAATTTTTCCGTGGGGTCCTGGCGCCTGGCGGCTTCGGTCCTAATGGTGTAACCTGCTGCAAGAGCTGTGTCTCGAAGTAAGATCTACTTATACCTGGGCATTCAAGAAAGACATGCGTTTGCGAGGCATTCTCCTTGCCACAATCCCTCCAACACCGGGAGGTACTCTTCTGTCTCCCAAAGAAGGTCGCGGAGGGGACCAAAAAATATCTCATCCGCACCTTCCAGACGAACTCTCCCCATGTCGGAGAAGAGGTGGTTGCCCATGTATCTCTCCAAATCCTTTGCCATTCTGTGGAAGTTACTGGGCGAGTAAGCTCCTTCTCCCATTTAATCTGCACCGACGCAGTAGCATTCTCTACTCTGGCTATTCTGTACCTGTATAAAATTGCTATTGCTTTCTCCCCATATCCCGAGGACCATATTTGTTCAAATTGGGGGGTCACCCTCGACTGCCTAGGTGTTCCTTTCTTGTGACCTCAAATGTTTAGAAATGTAGTCTTTTATTTGATAAAAGAATAATCTGTCCCTTTCTGTCCACTCAAATTTTGTTTTAGCCTCCTCAAAGCTCAGAGTTTCGTCTCCTCTCATTAGCTGCCAGGGGGGCCGCTAACCCTTTGTTTATTTGGGTTTTGTACCATCTGTTGTTAAATACAGGTTGTAGGGTGAGCCATTTATATCTCCAGCAATATTTCTGGTACGTCTCAGTCCTTATTCCCATCTGCCATCCCCTAAGGATGGATTGAATTGCCAATTGAACTATTTTAAGGGTTTCTTTGAGGTGCTTTGGAGAGAAGATACTTGCCTGCAGGGGAATCTGCATTTCTCTTGCCAAGTCTATCTGCTTCCACCTGGATTGGTAGGTTTTGTTTCCCCATAGTAACGCTAGTCTCATCTGTGAAGCTGACCAATACTCCCTCAACGAGGGGAGGGCTATGCCTCCTTTGTCTTCGGGAAGTATAAGCTTGGCATAACTTACCCTGGGCCTTTTGTAGTTCCATAAATATTTCTTTAATAGTTTTTGCCATGATAAAAGTTCTTTAGATGTGAGGGGACAAGGGACACATTGAAATAAGTAAAAAAATCTTGGGAGAATGTTAATTTTTAAGGTTAGGTTTCTTACATAGAATGTTGTGGGGAGCAGGGACCATCTACCTAGGTCCTGTTTTATTTTGTGTACTAATGGTTCGTAGTTTTGGGTGTATAGTCTATTGAGATTCATAGGTATTTGGATCCCTAGATACCTAGTACTTTCCTTTCCCCACTTGATTGGGAACTGTTTTTTAATCAGTGGTGTCGGGAGGAAATTAAAAATCAGGGCTTCTGATTTACTCATAATGAGGGTAAATCCCGAGAGGCTGGAGAATCGATCAATACAGGTGAAAAGCGTCTGTAGGGATTTTTCTGGGTTAGTTATATATAGCAAGATGTCGTCAGCAAAGAGGGCCAGCTTTTGTTCAACACCTCCCATCATCATACCCTGTAAGTCTTGGGCCTGTCTTAGGGCCTGGGCCAAAGGTTCAATATAGTAAGCGAACAGGAGAGGGGAGAGGGGGCAGCCCTGTCTGGTTCCACGTTGCAGGGAAAACTTCTCTGAGATGTGGCCGTTGGCTCGTATGTAACCTATTGGGCTTCTATAGAATCTAAAAATAGTCTCCACAAAGGGGGTAGGGAACTTTAATTCAAGGAGGACTTCCTTTAAATATTTCCATGTTACTTTATCGAAGGCTTTTTCTGAATCAAGTCCCAACAAAATTGCCGGGGTTCGCTTTTCAGTAATCTGCTCTATAATATAGGCCGTACGTCTCACATTATCTTGGGCTTGACGTCCAGGAATGAACCCGCTTTGGTCCGAGTTTATTAAATAAGTGACAAACTCAACTAAGCGTTTGGATAGAACTGTAGTCAGTATTTTGTAATCTGTATTTAAGATTGAAATGGGGCGTACGAGGGACATAGGGTCGTGTCTTTACCCTCTTTGGGTATAACAGAAATTATAGCCTCATTCCAAGACGGGGAGCTCTCCGTTCTGTGAGGTAATAAAACAAAACACCTTGACAGTAAAGGTAGCAACGCCTTAGCAAAGGTCTTATAAAACTCCCCGGAACCCATCTGTCCCTGGGCACTTGCCTGTTTTAAATTTCCTATAACAGTTGATATCTCCTGGGTGTAATGGAGCTAATAAACTGTCTCCCTGTTCTTGGGTTAGAGAGGTAGTTGGAGGAGATAGAAAACCTTGGATCTTTTTCCTCAGGTGGGTCTGTTCGCTCTGTGTAAAGGCTAGAGTAATAGTCCCGCAGAGCTTCTGTTATAGTTCTAGTAGTGTTTTTGTAGGGCACCAGTAAGCGGATGTTTAATTTTACTATCGTAGCCTTTGCCTTTCTATTTCTTATTTGGGCTGCAATCATTCTAATAAACTTGGACCCCGTACCATAATACCAATGTTGCAGGTAAACTAGCTTTTGTTCTACTTCATAGTCTAGAATATTGTTGAGCTGTTTTTAAGTTTATTCAGTTTCCTTGTTCGTGTTTTACAGTGGTTTACCGTTTGTTCTTCTTCTAGTTTTGCTATTTTGGTTTCAAGTAGAAGTCTCCCCTTCTCCCTCTGTTTTTTCTTATGTGAGGAGACTGCAATGATTTTCCCCCTCACCAATGCTTTAACAGTATCCCATAGTATTGAGACAGATGTCCCTTGTACGTCATTGTCCTGCACTGCCTGAGCTATAGCCTTGGAGATTTCCTCTTAAGCCTCCTTATCCTAAGTATTGTTAAGTCTCCAGAATGTCCTTTTCTTGAGGGCCAAGGAATGAATTTTACAAAAGATAGGTCTATGATCTGACAAAGAGAAATCTCCTCCAGATTTCCCCAATATTTCCCATATGCTCTCTTTGGGCTATTAGGTAGTCTAGACAGGAGTACGAATCATGTGCCTGGGAGTAGAAAGTGCATTCGGTTATCCGACCTCGTAAGTGTTTCAAACATCCTCAAAACCAAGCTCCTGCAACAGTTTCTGTACTTTTCCCAAGCAGATATTTTGCCCTGGGTGAGGTCAGCCTCGTCCCCTGTTATATCTAGGTTGAAGTCTCCTCCACAAATCAAGCTACCCTCAGCCCAATCTACTAGTTTCATAAAGAACTTCTGATAGACTGAAAATTCTAAGGCTGGGGAATATATACAGAGGCAAACGTTATTTGTTGGCCCTCCACCCGACCATAACAAGTGCAAACCTGCCTCTTTATCAGTCACTTTATCTGACATTTCAAATGAGGTGCCTTTTCTAATCAATACTGCAGTACCCTATGTCTTCCCTTATATGATGAGGCAACCTCCTGGGAGAAACCCAGCTTCTCAAATTTTTATGTTCAGCATTTGAAAGGTGGGTCTCCTGTAGTAGTAGTAGAAACGTTTGCCCCTGTCTCATCGATTGAAGTATCTTGGCCCTTTTGATAGGACTGGTGAAACCATGCACGTTGTATGTGCATACTACCCAGTTTTGTGTCATCTTATAAATTTGAGAACATTTCTCAGATTCGTCCTCCTTCCCTTACATAACTCTCCCCCTTGGTAGTTGCCCCATTTTTCACCTCAGGTTCATTTCTCTTAGCACAGTTTCATTAACTCTTACCTTGTCTAGTTGCTCTGCCTTGCCAAGTTTAACAAACAGTATATAACAAACTTTGAACTTTGTTAACATAACAAATGTTAGAACTGACATAAACAATGTGCTTCCAAGGTTGGGGCTATACTAAATTTGTTAGCCTTGTCCTCCTGTAAAGGGAGAGCGGAAGGAATATTTACCCTACAGCTTCCGGGGACCCTCCCCCAGTGCCTCACTAATGCTAGGCTCCTTTTGGGTGTGCCTTGAAGTAAGGTCATCACCTTCTCTGAGCCGGGCAGGCCCTGTTTACGCCTCTAGGGCTTCGCTTAATCTTTGAGAGGAATCTCAGATCCAGTCCTTGCACACCTAACTTCATATTTACTTCCCTTTCTAAGAGGGGAACCAAAGAACTTTATGCTCCACCTTCTTTGCTTTCCAGGGAGTATTCCGCCACTTTAACAAGTGGTGGGGGAAAGGGAGGGGTCCAGTGCCACATAGTGATCCCCTGAGCCACTTGCCCTGAGGACACATCCCTGTTTCGAATGGTGCCCTTTAATAGAGGTGGGGGGGTGGACCTCTCACTATCTGCAATCGGGCTTGGTGCGGAAAGAATGAACTTCCTATTTTTAACAAAAATACAAAAGAGAAAAAACATTCTTTGTATGGGAGGTTTCTTCTGTAAACTCCCTTCAGATTCTCACAGAGGTAGAGCTGCTCATTATACCAATGACCTCCAAGGCCTCCCATCCGCACAGGCTATTTGGTAGAAGGTCCGAGGATCAATCAGAACGGCAGCTTCTGTCTGAGGGTGGGTGTCAGGGGAAGAGGGAGGAAAACTCAGCAAACAGGTCATAGCTTAAACGGTACCATAATGTTAGGCAGTGCAAATTTTTTAGGTTTTGGATACAGTCCATGCTGCCATGATACAGAGTTCCGTTAGGAAGAGTTTAGAGATCGTCTCTTGATTTTTCAGCGAGTTTTTAGATCAGAGGTCGCTCCTTTGAGGACTAGGCGTTAATCCCTTGGATAAAGCTGATGACTCTGCAGGGACAGGCTTCATCACGGGAAATTCTCTATCATCGCCTTCTTAGCAAGGAGTTTCTGTATTGTACCCATCAGCTCCGTGTGCATCTCTCTCTTCTGGTTCCCCAACTTCCTGAGAAACGCTTGCTGGTTGGAAGGTTCCCGATTCCTGCTGCCTGGTTCCTTCTCTCCTTCACCACGATTCCACATTTCCCCAGGGCTTCCAAGGCTTGTCAGCAGAGGTGTAGGCCTTTGCCCTCCTCCCAGAAAACCCTCAGCCTTGTAGGGTATGGAGTATGGAAGCATACAGATTTCTCTCTAAGCGCTCTCAGTATGGGCAAGTATTTTACCCTCTCTGCCTGTATTTCAGTTGGATAGTTGTGGTCGATGTACAGTCTGTGAGTTAGATATCTAATCTCCTTCTTAGCCCAGGCTCGCCTTAAGATCTCTTCCTTGGTAGAAAAAGAGTTCAGCTTAAAGACTATAGATCTGGGTCATGCTGAGGGATCAGATGGTTTTGGCTGAAGCGCACGATGAGCTCTTTCGATATGGAACACCGTGGAGGGGGGGAGATCTAATACGTCCTTCAGCAGATTCTCGAGAAAAGAGGATATTGGGGCTATCTTGGAGTCCTCTGGAAGACCATACAGTCTAAGATTTTCTCTCCGAGAACGACCCTCTAGGTCTATACATTTTGCCCTTAGGGTTTCGGTCTGCTGGTGTAAGAAGTGCATAACCTTAGCTACTTGAGTAGCAGTGTCTTCCGTCTCAGACAGCCTTTCCTCCAGTTGATTAACCCGGTTTTCAAAGGCCGATAGTTGTTGTTGCACTGCACGAAACTCCTGTTTATTTTCTTTTCTCGATTCTGTTACCTCGTGGAGCAGCCTCTCAAATCTGGACCGAGATAACTGCTCAACTTCTCCATCTGTGTCATAGTCCGGGGAGCGTCGGCCCTGTGGCGAGGTTGCCCTACTGGGAGGATCCAACTTTAATCTGGCTGCATCCTTGTTATTCGCTTTGCAATCTTGCCGCGATTTACCTCTGCTCGTTTGCAGAAATTGTCCCCCTGAACTTTTAAACATTTTGGCTGAATTTTAAGGGTTTTTTGGGGGTTTTTTGGTCTGCCCAGCTCAGAGCGTCACGGACTAGGCTCGCATCGATGCCGTGATGTCACCGGAAGTCCTGAAGTACTTCAAAAGTAACTGGAAAACCCCTCCCCACCTCTGCCGCCTTCATACCAGTGATTTTCATTCAGAGAGCTATGCTCTGATAGTAAATTGTAGTGCTCATCTCGAGCCCTCACAATCGGGGCAGGCCACACAGTTCTGGCGCATGGACACAAGTCCGTCTGCGAATACGATCGCCGGTATTTTGGTGCCTGACTGCAATCCGACAGGTCACGATCGCTGGTTAGCAGCAAAATCTTGTAAAAGACGCACAAGCTGCTGATCCACAGTTCTTCTTCTTAAATAGAACCGCTGTGCCAGAGGGAGGGATGGATGCCTCTGCAGACAACGCGAAAAAGCCCGGTGCACATGCTGCTCAAACACCCCATGAACAAGCCCAGCTTGGGGATGCTCTATCTAACATTATAAAGATGTTAGAAGCCCTCCTAACAAGGATAGATAGCATTGGGGCATCCTTGGCGGGGAATGTGGTCGATGTACGCAAGTTAAAGGATAAACAAAACGTTTTAGAGCAGAGAACTGAGGAGCTGGAGAGGCAGCATGTCAATGTACTGCAGCGCCTTTGAGATCATGAAGCCAACTCTCCAGACTCTGGTACAGAGCGAAGGACCAGGAGAACAGGATCCAGAGGAATAATATCAGAATACTGGGAGTCCTGGAAGGGCCAAAGGCCCAAACATGGAGCAGCTTTCGAATGACTGGCTGCCCCAGGTGACTGGGATAGATTAGTAAACAAGCCACATAACATCTCGCATAGCGGAGTATTCTTCAACAACATAAGTGATCACTGCACGATAGCCTGCATTAGACACTCTCCCAATAAAACTCGCCTCAAATTCATACTGAAAAGATGCCTGAAAAAATGTTGCGGGCAGCCTTCTTGAAAGATCTAAGTAATATCAGATGGCAGGATTTCTATCTAGCCCCATCACTAGCGAGGCATTTAATATTTTTCACAGCCTCTAACAGGGCTAATCGACAAACATGCCCCCCTTGGCTGATTAGGTAAAAAAAAAAAAGTTCTCCTGGCTAGTTCTCCCCTAACCTGAAGAAAGCGCTCAAAGAAAGCAACTACTGGTGGAAAAGAGTGCGGAAATCACACCTGGAGGCAGGCTGGCTAGCATTTCGCATCTCCAGAAATGCCTGCACCAAACTAATTAGGTCCGAAAAAACTAGGTACTTCCAGGCAAAACTTGAAGACAACAAAAACAACGCTGCCAAATTCTGGAGCATCCTCAAAGAGGCTGAAGGTCAGCATCCTGGCGCCTCCCTTCCAGCCAAAATTGTTGCAGGAGTTACATGCTCTGAGGACAGAACTGCCATATTACAGCAGTTCAATGATCACTTTTCCACTGCAGGGCTTGCCTTCAACGTCTCGCCTTCAGCAAGCTTAGCCCTGCAGGGGATAGCTCGGCTAGCCAAATGCTAATCTCTATCCTAACCAACCTCATCCTACTCTGTTCAGCTTCTCCACAGTTACGTTTAAACAAGTAGAGGACCTCCTTTCGCCACTGGACACAAAAAAAAAAGTGCCGGTGCAGATAATGTTGAACCATTCTTCCTAAAGCTTGGCTATTTCTACTTGACCGCCCCTATTACCCACCTATTTAACACCTCCCTGAAACAGGGTAAACTGCCGGTGTCGTGGAAAACTGCCTACATCCTACCTCTATTCAAGTCAGGGGACCTGTGCGACCTGAACAATTATCGTCCCATTTCTATACTTTCCACCCTTTCAAAAGCCCTGGAAAAAATTGTCAATACCCAAATTAGAGAACACTTGGCCCTGCACAATCTCCTAAACCCTGCCCAGTCCGGGTTCAGGGCCAAACATAGTACCATTTCTGCCCTTGCAAAAGTAACTGCTGATTGGCAAATCGCTCTAGACTCTAAGAAACATGTAGTTGCTACTTGAGTAGCAGTGTCTTCCGTCTCAGAGAGCCTTTCCTCCAGTTGATTAACCCGGTTTTCAAAGGCCGATAGTTGTTGTTGCACTGCACGAAACTCCTGTTTATTTTCTTTTCTCGATTCTGTTACCTCGTGGAGCAGCCTCTCAAATCTGGACCGAGATAACTGCTCAACTTCTCCATCTGTGTCATAGTCCGGGGAGCGTCGGCCCTGTGGCGAGGTTGCCCTACTGGGAGGATCCAACTTTAATCTGGCTGCATCCTTGTTATTCGCTTTGCAATCTTGCCGCGATTTACCTCTGCTCGTTTGCAGAAATTGTCCCCCTGAACTTTTAGACATTTTGGCTGAATTTTAGGGTTTTTGGTCTGCCCAGCGCTCAGGCGTCCACGGACTACGGCGTGCATCGATGCCGTGACGTCACCGGAAGTCCTGAAGTACTTCAAAAGTAACTGGAAAACCCCTCCCCACCTCTGCCGCCTTCATACCAGTGATTTTCATTCAGAGAGCTATGCTCTGATAGTAAATTCGTAGTGCTCACATCTCGAGCCCTCACAATCGGGGCAGGCCACACAGTTCTGAGCGCGTGGACACAAGTCCGTCTGCAGTACGATCGCCGGTATTTTGGTGCCTGACTGCAATCCGACAGGTCACGATCGCCGGTTAGCAGCAAAATCTTGTAAAAGACGCACAAGCTGCTGATCCACAGTTCTTCTTCTTAAATAGAACCGCTGTGCCAGAGGGAGGGATGGATGCCTCTGCAGACAACGCGAAAAAGCCCGGTGCACATGCTGCTCAAACACCCCATGAACAAGCCCAGCTTGGGGATGCTCTATCTAACATTATAAAGATGTTAGAAGCCCTCCTAACAAGGATAGATAGCATTGGGGCATCCTTGGCGGGGAATGTGGTCGATGTACGCAAGTTAAAGGAGAAACAAAATGTTTTAGAGCAGAGAACTGAGGAGCTGGAGAGGCAGCATATCAATGTACTGCAGCGCCTTTGAGATCATGAAGCCAAACTCTCCAGACTCTGGTACAGAGTGAAGAACCAGGAGAACAGGATCCAGAGGAATAATATCAGAATACTGGGAGTCCTGGAAGGGCCCAAAGGCCCAAACATGGAACGCTCTTCGAATGACTGGCTGCCCCAGGTACTTGGGGATAGATTAGTAAACAAGCCACATAACATCTCGCATAGCGGAGTGTTCTTCAACAACATAAGTGATCACTGCACGATAGCCTGCATTAGACACTCTCCCCAAATAAAACTCCCTCCAAATTCATACTGAAAAGATGCCTGAAAAATGTTGCGGGCCTTCTTGAAAGATCTAGGTAACATCAGATGGCAGGATTTCTATCTAGCCCCATCACTAGCGAGGCATTTAATATTTTTCACAGCCTCCTAACAGGGCTAATCGACAAACATGCCCCCTCCGGCTGATTAGGTAAAAAAAAAAGTTCTCCTGGCTAGTTCTCCCTAACCTGAAGAAAGCTCAAAGAAAGCAACTACTGGTGGAAAAGAGTGCGGAAATCACACCTGGAGGCAGGCTGGCTAGCATTTCGCATCTCAGAAATGCCTGCACCAAACTAATTAGGTCCGAAAAACTAGGTACTTCCAGGCAAAACTTGAAGACAACAAAACAGCTGCCAAATTCTGGAGCATCCTCAAAGAGGCTGAAGGTCAGCATCCTGGCGCCTCCTTCCAGCCAAAATTGTGCCAAGGGTTACATATATGGACAGAACTGCCATATTAGAGCAGTTCAATGATCACTTTTCCACTGCAGGGCTTGCCTTCAACGTCCGCCTCAGCAAGCTTAGCCCTGCAGGGATAGCTCAGTTAGCCCAAGTGCTAATCTCTATCTAACCAACCTCATCCTACTCTGTTCAGCTTCTCCACAGTTACGTTTAAACAAGTAATGGACCTCCTTTAGCCACTGGACACAAAAAAAAGTGCGGTGCAGATAATGTTGAACCATTCTTCCTAAAGCTTGGCTATTTCTACTTGACCGCCTATTACCCACCTATTTAACACCTCCTGAAACAGGGTAAACTGCCGTGTCGTGGAAAACTGCCTACATCCTACCTCTATTCAAGTCAGGGGACCTGTGCGACCTGAACAATCATTGTCCCATTTCTATACTTTCCACCCTTTCAAAAGTCCTGGAAAAAATTGTCAATACCCAAATTAGAGAACACTTGGCCCTGCACAATCTCCTAAACCCTGCCCAGTCCGGGTTCAGGGCCAAACATAGTACCATTTCTGCCCTTGCAAAAGTAACTGCTGATTGGCAAATCGCTCTAGACTCTAAGAAACATGTAGTTGCTCTTTTTCTCGATCTCAGCAAGGGCTTTGACACCGTGCACCACAACATCATGCTTACCTGATTGAGCAATATCGGTCTCGACAACTCTGTCTACTAACTGGTTCAGTCAGTTACCTCACCAATAGATTGCAACAAGTTAAATCAGCAGGTGACCTGTCTCACAGAAATCTTTATTAGAGGAGTCCCACAAGGCTCCATACTGGGCCCTATTCTATTTGCAATCTACATCAATAACCTGGACTCTCATCTATGCACAGCAAATGTGCACCTATTTGCTGATGATACAGTACTCTATGCTTCAAATTCTTCACTTCACACGGCGTATGAGGACTTACAACGAGACTTGATCACTCTTCAACATAGCCTTATCAAACACAAACTCCTACTCAATGCCAAAAAGACCAAAGCCATGATTCTCTCACCAAAGGCAGCCTCTGGAGCCACACATATCCCACTGAAACTAACGCTTTTGGGTGAACCCCATGAATTCGTTGATACCTTTAAATATCTAGGGTTCTGGCTAAATAACAATCTCAACTTTCTGTGCCATTTAAACGAATTCTCAAAAAAGCTAAGACAGCGGCTAGGCCTATTCTACCGTATTAAACACCTGTTTACCATAGAAGCTAGAAAGAGACTAGTACAAACCACTTTCCTACATATACTCGATTATGCCATCTTCCTCTATAAACACTGCCCTCTTTCAGCGCTAAATAAACTTGACACCCTTTACCACGAGCCCTAAGATTCATCTTTAACCTGCCTTTTCGCACCACCATTGTCTTCTGTACCAAAAGCAGGATAGCCTTCACTCTTAATAAGGAGAAAAAGAAATGCTCTCCTTTGGTTCTTTAGAGCATTCTCTGACAAGCTTCCCATACATCTCTAGTTTTTTCAAAGGCGCCAATGGTTTCTATGGCCTTAGACATTATGATACACTTTGCTTCCAATTGCCTAAACTAAAACCAACCACTAAACGTCCGCAATCAGTTTTTCTCTCCCATCCCTATGGAACACTATGCAAAGCTCACTTAAGCTCTCATCATTACTGAGCCGTTTCACTTTCAAAGCCCTATTATCCGAACACTTGAGGGAAATCTGCAGCTGCTATAGGTGACCTTGAGGCTTCAGTCACTGGCTCCATCACGTTGCTAACCCATTAGAATGCCACCCATCTCACATCCCTCTCAGGATAACCGGCATTTCTAGTTTTTTCTCCGCCATCCTGGCATCTACTCCCCCTCTCCCCAGCGCGCTATCGTTCCTTCTCCCCTCCATTACATCCTCTTGAAGGCACTAGTCTCCATTTAGTATATTATCCTAGTTTTACCCTCTCCTTTCTCCTATGAGATTTATTATGAAATTGTACCTGCGAGACTCTATGTTAGACTCACGTGGTCTGTATCGACCTTCACCTGTATTATGCTGATGTTCCCAATTCTTTGTATCTATGTCCATGTATCGTATTGTTTTCTGTCCAGGACCACTTTGAAAATGAGCTTGCTCAATGGTGTTGATGCCTGGTTAAATAAAGTTTGATTTGATTTGGTGGAGAGAACCAATTGTTGTGGAAAAGGCTCACAGGGTAGCGGGCAGGCCGGGCAGCTCCAACACTCCCAGAACCATAACTGCATACTTTCTAAGGTGCTCAGTAAAGGAAAAATTGCTGAGGGTTACCAGAGACATAGGAGAGATTAAATGGAGGGGTGCTAACATCTCTTTCTGTCGGGACTTTACACAAGAGGTAGCCACCAGGAGGAGGGCATATGGACCTCTAACGAAAATGCTGATGGCCAACTCCTTTCAATATTGATTTAAGAAGCTTACCGTACTACACATCTCCAAGGATGGGAAGTTTTTCCTCGCAGAATCACCAAGGGAAGCCAAAACTTGAATCAACAGTCACTGGCCAGGCCTCTTCACTCAGACTACATCCCCCAGACGCCTCTGGGCCCCGGGAGACCAAATGGGAAGGAGACAGATTAACAAGGACACACTCTTCGGGAAGGCAATTTTAGCCAGACTGGTCCTAGCGCAAAAAATATTCCCACACCTTTCTCATGAGCCTGTCAACAATCCAGGGGCTATGCGTCGCTCTTCTGATAGTCCGCCACCTTCTAATGGGCACCCCTCCGTGAGCTAGAAACAACAGGCAAACAGAATCGGACCAGATAATCCCGCCAACTGGCAGCGGCAGCGCTCAGAAACCCAGGACATATATCTGCAGGCAAGCCTTCTGCCTCACCACCTGCCAAGCTCCACGGGCAGAAGCTTCATCCCCAACAGATGTAAATGTGTGCGACTCCCCAAATGAAGAGCCAGAGGAACCCATGGATGATATTGGCCTGCTGGACTGGGAATCCTCAGCTGAAAAGAGCGAGGAAGAAATTGCCCTGGTGGCCGGCCTACTCAAACCGGGCCCGAAGTCCTTCGCAGAAGCCTTGGCCCCCCACCCTCACCCCGCGACAGAGTTGAAAAGAATCGGGTGGAAGACCATGAGAAATCTGGATCAGATGGATGACTTGCAGGACTTTCAGAACTTGGCTAAGACTTTCTCATTATACTAATTATTCAGAGCGTTTAGCGTTTGGAGACACAGCTTTGTTTTAATCTGGCTGGCAAACTCCCGGTTGATACCTGGCAGCATGCAGGGCTGTTATCTCTCCTGTTCAGCCTCCTTCCCTTTTGCAGCCATTTGGCTAAAGTCAGCAGCCACCTGAGAGGCCTACTAATAAGGGCATACCCCCAGCTGGATGACCCTAATCTCTGCATATTCCTCCCGGGATGATACCGGTGATGGGGCTGGAGATGGATACTTAGAGGCATATGGACCTTAGGGATGCTTGGCAGCCAAGTAGAGCATATGGCGTGCTCCCTCCCCCGTTTATAACTCATAAGCTTGCTGAACCTATCAAGAAGATATTCTTAATAGCTGGCAGACAGAGGCCCCCAACTGCCTCCTTCCCTCCCTCCCACAGGCTTTTCTGAACACAGGAAGGCATCTCCCCTTCTCCTTTGTTCCTCTCCCCTCCCCATGAACACATCCAGTTGCTAATATTTCTGTTTGCAGCCTATCGGTGAATCGCCGTTAGGAATACCAGGATCCTCCGGACCTAGTTCAAAATGGTTCATTGAGGCCAGGTTGGGACAGATCACCCTTGTCAGGTGTGACCTTCCCCTCTCTTTGTGTGCTTGAAGCTGTGTGTATGGGGTACTTGAGACTCCTTCACATGGTCACCTCAGCATCATTAACCTTGATCTCTTGATCTGTGCGTTTTTTCCTTGTTTTTATACTTGTTTTACTGGATATTGTTACACTGTTACCCTGAAGAAGTACCGTTTCATTGGGTGTATTATTGTATTATTATAACAGCATAACACATAAATTTTCTCCTTCTAATTGACCAGGTTGTTACCAACTGGCGACAGTAATAGCGGCTCTTCTCATAATTGTATCTACACACTCGCTCATCCCCCTTGTATACCAAGTTGGGCCCCCCCCCATCTGAACTATTAATCAGATGCTCTCTTCACTTGCACCCTCTTAGCTACCCTTTCTCCTGACGGGTGAGTACTTCCTTTTCATGTTCTGGCTACGAGCAAACTGATAACAATGGCAGGCGACTCCTCTACTGCTCAGGGTTGGAGGTGTATCTCCTGGAATGGCAAAGGGCTTAACCACCGGATAAGCATACAAAAGTTTTGCAATTTGTGACCTCTAAAGGTACGGACATAGCCCTTCTCCAGGAGATGCACCTAACCAACAGGACTGTGCAACAGCTAAAAAAATTATGGGTAGGCTCAGTAATTGCTAGTTGCGCCACCACGAAATCCAGGGGTGTTGCCATTTTATTGCGCGAAGCCTCCCCTTGGGCAGAAGAAGATACACAGACAGATTCTCAAGGAAGATGGGTGGCGGTTAGACTCTCCTACTTGGGGGGGGGGTAGGGTTTTGCTAGCCAATGTATATGGCCACAACACAGACTCAGGAGACGTTTATCCTGAACTTAGCCATGCTTTTACTGGTCTCACCAGTGGCTTCTCGGATATCCCGATCTTGCTGGGAGGTGGTCACAATCTGGTTCTGGATATTTTTCTCGACAAATCCTTCCCCACCCCACAAACCCATCCCAAAGTGCTAGCAGGCCTTACTGAACTTATGGCAGAATGGGGGCTATGCGACCCATGGAAGAGGAACAACCCAAAGGGCCGCGATTACTCCTTTTACTCAGCAGTCCATTACACCTACAGCAGGCTGGATATTTGGCTGGGCAACTATGCAGCTGCACCTGGGGTTGTGGAAACCTCGATTGGTAGTAGTATTATTTCCGATGACGCCCCCGTGTCGATCTTGTTCTCTCCTCCCGGCCAGGGGGCTCCTGTCACGAGGTGGAAATGCAACACATTAGTGTTGCAAGGTAAAACTTCTCAGGCCTTCATCAAAGAAGAAGTTCGCTCCTACTTTTCTTTCAACACACCTGATGAGGTATAGGCTTCCATGGTATGGGAAGCTTTCAAAGCTGTCATTAGGGAAGAATTATCTCCTATATAGCAGCCAAGAACAAAACCCATGCGGAGACTCTGTGCAGTATGCAAGCTGGGCTCACAACTTTGGAAGACAATTTAAAGCCTCATCACAGCACAGCTTCACTCCCCCCTTCTACCCACTATTATAGGGCTGAAATACCAGATAAACACACTGCTAAACAAGAAAGCAGAATGGCAACTTTTGCACTCCAAACATAAGTCGTGGGCGGGTGGAGACAAGGGAGGCAAGCTACAAGCTTATCACCTCCATAAGCAACAGGCGTCATACAGAATACTAGTACTTAAGAACAAAGAGGGTAAAATAATCTCAGCACCTAAAGAAATAAATGAAACAATGCGACTATATTATCAGACTATCAGTCCCAGTCTAAGCTTTCGGCTGGTGAGCTCGCTGCCACATAGGAGCTATGTAAAGGATCCCCTCCTAAACTCTCACAACTAGACAGTGATATCCTGGGCGCTCCTGTCACCTCAGAGGAACTACATTCTGCTCTTTCCCAAATGGCAAAGGGGAAAGCCCCGGGACCAGACGGAATGACGGTAGAGCTCTATCAACTTCTCAAAACCGAGATCACCCTCCCCTACTACAAGCACTGCGGGAGGCCCAAAATACGACAATACTACCCACTTACCATGCGGGAAGGCCTAATAACTTTAATTCCTAAAAAATTGTCAGCTGCATTGGATTGTGCCACCTTCAGACCCATCTCCTTACTATCAGTGGACACTAAACTGTTAGCCAAAGTGTTGGCGAATAGATTAACTCAGATTCTTCCCGCTCTTATACACCCTTCACAATCTGGTTTCTCGAAGGGCAAGTCGGGGGTGGATAAGCTGCGCCTTGTCCTTAATTTGAAATGGCTAGCGAGACAATCCTCGACACCAATGGCTGTGCTGGCGATTGATTTCGCCAAGGCATTTAACTCGTTAGAGTGGAATTATCTCCATAGTGTTCTAAATCTTTATGGATTTGTACCTCATTTCCGCTCCTGGGTATCCACACTGTATCACCCACCAATGGCCAGA
Source organism: Neoceratodus forsteri (assembly GCA_016271365.2). Classification (NCBI taxonomy): domain Eukaryota; kingdom Metazoa; phylum Chordata; order Ceratodontiformes; family Ceratodontidae; genus Neoceratodus; species Neoceratodus forsteri. The sequence continues at coordinate 388,949,392 of CM057453.1, forward strand.
ACTGTCACTAATCGAGATATTTCCTCTCCTTTCCCTTTACAAAGGGGCACTAGGAAAGGGTGCCCCCTCTCCCCGCTTCTTTTCATCATAGCCCTTGACCCCCTGATTAGGAAATTTCTGGACACCCCGGGCATTAGAGGGCTCCCCATCAGAGAACAAGGCTTCCTAGTTAGTGTCTATGCTGATGACATGCTACTTACATTGTCAATCCAGAACTCTCCATACCGACAGTTCTGTCGGTACTACAGGAATTTGCCCTTCTCTCGGGTCTACTCACAAATCAAAAGAAAACAATTCTCTCCCCGCTTAACACAAAATGTAGTAGAAGCTGCCTGGCAGGCACTGATATTACCTGGGCCCCCCTAGGTTTCTCATACCTCGGGATTTTTATCTCTTCGGCATGGAGCGACCTAGAAAAAGCCAATTTTTCCCCTCTGTTAGTGGCCCTTACAGCGGAAATTCAGCGATGGCGAAAACTGCAGCTTTCTCTGAAGGGCAAAATAGAAGCAGAGCGCATGTTCATACTATCCAGAATCTCATACCTCTTAAACAACCTCCCAATTCCACTATCCTCTAAACTATTTTCTTCTCTTGACAAGCTCGTTTCCTCCTTTCTGTGGGAAGGTAAAGCAGCCCGCTGGGAACGGACGAAGCTAAGAGCTCACTGGTCTAAAGGAGGGCTTGGACTCCCATGGTTCAGTGGCTACCACTTAGCCTTCCGAATGGCTCAAGCCATTGCCTGGTTTGTCCCCCACCTTGCCCCCCCCCCCGCAATGGGTACTCTTAGAATCTGCCCTTATTCCAGGTAATTCTCTCTTCTCCTGCTAAACAGCAAGAACCCCCCAAAAATCAGCTTACTCCAATTATGGAGGACACTTGTACTACATGGCACCGAAGCAATGGCTCTCATAGGGTTCCAAGCATGGAGTACTCCCCACAATCTCCTATCCCCTCTCTGGAACAATAAGTTAATCATGGTGGACCACAGACCTCTGAGCTGGCCTCATTGGGCCTCAAAGGATTTGCCTTGTTAGAGACCTCCTCCTCCCAAACAGTAAAACTCTGATGTCCACTGAGTAACTGCGAGACCGCTTTGATCTCAAGGTACAGGACTTCTGGAGGTATCTGCAGCTCCGAAGTGCCCTCGCCCCACTACTGACCAAACATACTAAGCACGAGGGGTGGAGCTGTTTGGCCACGCTCCACAAGCCAAGAAAAGGGCAAGGACTGGTGGGAGTCTTCTATAATGTACTGAGAGATTCCCAGCCGGATACCACCACCTCATGCCGAAGGGCATGGGGGTTAGAAATCCAGCGTCCCTTACCACCGGAGCTATGGTCCGACTGCTTAAAGGCAGCGCGTACGGCGCATGAGGATGCCAAGAGACAATTAATACAGCTCAAAATCCCTTCTTCGATGGTAAAGGACATCTGCTGTGCTTCATAAACTTAGAATCATGACAGATGCTGGAGGTGTCAATCCTCCCCAGCCCATTGACTCCATATCCACTGGACCGCCCTGCCCTACAAGTTTTCTGTGTAACAGGTACTGAGCGACTGCTCAAGGATTGTGGGCACTATGATCTTGCAGTCACAAGTCCTCCTGCTGTTGGAGGTCTACACATTGGACCCCATTCGGTCCCTCTTCAAGTATGGACTCTTGCGCGGTCATGGAAGCCAAGGGGCTATCCTGATGAGATGGAGGCAACCCTAAATCCCTCAATATCTGCTTGGCGAGCAGCTTTGGCTAGACTGGCCATTTTGAGAAGCTCACAGTGGTAGGGAAAGACAACCTCCCCAGATTCCACAAAAATGGAATGCCTACCTGCACTCACTTATCTGTGCAGTCCCACCTCCTCTGCCAAACAACCCCCACGGCAATGATACACAACTCCCCCATTTACTCAGTCCTGCTCTTACCTTGAGAAAAGGGTCCCTCACCTCATTAGCGGGAAGATTTTCCTATAACTGGCCCGATTTCACCTACTGATCATCTTTTCTGTTCTGTCTTTTAAGCTGGTACTTTTACTGTTAAGTTATTCAAGGAGAATGAAGATAGATAATAAGCTGCTCTGCCTTACCTCTTCTCTTTTCATACTGGGGCAATTCAGAACCTATACACTCTCTTTGGATTAGCAGTAAGAGCCTCCAAGAGTATGTAACTGCTGTTTAAGGATTAAGATGTACAACAGATTAGAGATTCATGCTACATGTGTATTAGAAGAGATATTTCTACCGTATCAAACCTGGTGAATTATGTTTTTATTATGTGAATACTCCTTTATAACAAACACCCTGTAGTTTTCTGCTCTGCTGTATTAAAAAAAGATAAAACTCAATAAAATATTATATGATAAAAAAAAAAAAATACCATGTTCTTGGTTGACCCCTCGCATAAGTATATACTAGGGAAAAACATAGATGAATGGAAAATGCAGCCTACCTATCTTGAAAAACTGGACCCACATTTGAAAATGCCATTTTGGATGGTACACTGGTGCTATCTGACTGAACACAGGGCAGCCCAAAGTTGAGAAGCGCTGCCCCAACATGGATCTGGGCAATACATAGCCCATACAAAGTGCATGGAACTGTTGCACTCCCAGACCAGTTATCACCGGGAGCCGTGACACAATATTCAGCTGGTAACATGCAAATGTGCCCATCAGGCATGAAAGACGCTAAGGAGCCATATGCGTGCCTATTATGGGCTCATCTGCATGGCGAGCGCCAGCAGGTTTGCTCCCTTGCAAGCACCACCACCCCAACTGCCTGTCCCCATGAACTACAACCTATTCCCTGGTATCCAGTGGTACCCCCATCTTCCAATCCCCGTCCTCATGAAAATCAACCCATTCCTTGGTGTCTAGTGGCACCAGCCCGTCCTCTGATCCCCATTCCCATTGGAATGCCCCATTCCCTAGTTTCCAGTGGCACCCCTTGTCTTCTGGACTCTGCCCCCATTAAAATACCTAATTCATGGTACCCAGGGCACCCTGCCCTGCCATCCTCATATTACATTAAATATTCCTGGTGTCTAGTGGCACCACCCCAACCTCCAAGCACCATCCCATAAAACTACCACTCCTAGACATCTAGTGGCATCCCTCATCCACCATCCCCATTCCTCAATGGGGAGGGAAGGCAGATAACACATACAGATTCTAAGAAGCAGTATCCATCACGAGGGCTAAGGAGAACAGTGTCTTATATAATTCCCTAACAGGCAGCTACTGATAAAACTGCTTGTCAAGCTGAGTAACTGGATGGCCAAATATGCTGAGCTCATGGCATAACCCCTGTAGGCCCTGGAAAAGGTAAGGTTAAAAAGCCACATTACATATTGTCAAATTCTGCTGCAAACTTGGCCCTCTCAGCTTAGGATGTAAGAGCTCCCTAAAAGGAAGGAAGCTCTGTCCTGAGCAGTTCTGTCCTCTCAAGAGGTCCTGTCCTTCTGCTAATACAACTGCCAAGTCTTCGCCCCTCTTGCTGCTCAGATCAGAATACAACAGTAAAGAACTGCGAGGACAAGATGGAATTTTTGTCCCACTAACTACTTCACCAATCCCTGACCTTAGAGGGATATGTTATCCTGTCTCAATACCTTATTTTTTTTTCCCTCTTACTTTTTTCCTTGTGGCTTCCGGTCGGCACCTACTCCTCTCCTTTCTTCTTATTCCAGCCACCGTCCTCACGCTCCAAACTCCCGAGTCACCACCTTGTACTCCCCCATGGCGGGGAGGCGAGGAAGCCCCCAACTCCTTCACCTGGCACGGATCCGGATCAGGTGGTGCCCGTGGAGACGGCGCGTGCTGGCTGACAGCCATCAAGCCGCACAACCTGGCTGCCACTTTTCCTGTTTTTCTCCAGTTACAGGAGCGTGGCGTGTAATGACGCCTGCGACAAGGGCCATGCATGCTCCCGTGCGCGCCCACGTCACGCGTCAGCTGTGCTTCACCCTATGTTCTTGCGGCACCGTCCGTCCGAGCACTCCTTATTGAGTGGAATACCCATCTCGGAAGAAAACAGGCCTCTACAGTCTACTACTTTTGACAAGGACACTACTGACACGTTTAACTATGGCGGAGCTATTGGTGACAACCACCTACTACAAAGCGAACACTGAAGATGTGTATAATCATGGTCTTCTGGATGCTAACAACCTGGTCCTCTGACCAACATGAGAAAAAACAAACTTTACACTCTAAGCAGAGGTCTCTGAGATGACGCTCTCCTAGAGGCCATCAGGATGACACCTTCTTGTCAGGTACTTCTGCTTCTAACCCTGTACACAGTTGTGTTAACCAGAAATGAACCCCAGATTATTCTTGGCCACTGTGAAGCTGTCAGAGGGAACTTTCTTCTGACCCCTGAATCCCTGACAGATGCAGAACAATAGAGAAAAGAATAAAAACACCAGAACTGACTGACATATCTCAACACCTAAAACACCTCCTATGGTTGAACTGCTCAACCTGAATTAGACCGACCCTGAATCAGACTGACCTTCTGCTCTGCACGTCAGAATACTTTCAGGATCCCGGGATGCCCTCCCACAGATGTATATGGTCATGGCCTAGACTGACTGTGCAACATTCTGATCTCTTACTGGCGTACATGGGTGTTGATGGTCCTGGACCTCCAGTATCCGGATGTGGTCTAGGAACCCCCACCAGGCGACTAGCTGACAATGGTTATCATATCAGTGCTGAAGAAGCTTTGAGAAGAGCCTGCCTGATAACCGCCTTGGAAGTCTCCTAACATACCATCCAGAGTAATACTAGCATAGACAACTGAATCGAAGTCTGGAGAGCCTTCAGGCCGGGGCCATGTTGACAGGGTCCTGTCCTTGTGTGTCCTATGCAGACACTGGTTTGTAACACCAATACCCTAGCTGTTGACATGTCTGAAAGTGTACTAACTGAAAGGCCCCTTAGCCACTGAGGTTCCCAGAGTAGTTTTCCTTCCCCGCTGTGGACAGGAAAATAATTTTTTGTCGTACAGTAGAATTAAATTCCATCATTAGACCCTCTGCAATCAAGGCAGGGGCACTTCTCCCTGCTGCTTGTCCATTTCAGCATCTCTCCAGCTCCTAGAATCCTGCCACCAATCACTCTGTCATCAGCACCCTGACCTCCTGAAGAGAAATCATCCCGATAAGTGATGCCCCTCCTGTTTCAGTGATGCCTGAAACAAGAACAGGACTTTTGAGAGAAAAAACAGTCAGCACAACTGCTAAGCCTATGGGGAACAATCATCCGAAGATGGAGTCAATGAACAGCGATCTCTGGCAGTCTTGCGCGGCTGACAGTATGAGCTCTTGGCCATTATGTGATGGACAAACCATTCCAAGGAACAAAACCAGAACAGGCTGACAAACCTCACATACTTCTAAGAACTAGCAAGGGATAACTGCATGTGGTGGAGTTCCTACCAGGAAAAAGAAGCACAAACCTTGTACACTGTAGATAGCTGCCGCTTCCACCGGCACCTGCAGCGCACTGATAAGCGAAGCCCACCACACGAACATCACCTATCACTACTGACTGTGGACTGGAAATGGTCATGGCTTGCTCTTGACTGTTGTGGACAAAGATAAGTCCCCAGCAACGGGCACATGGTACTGGCTCTTTAAAAAAAAAAGGAACAAAGCTTAAGGTTTGATGGTATAGCCACCACTTACCTGGGTGTCACGAAAGAGTAGGCTGACCAAGTCAGCCTCTGCAGAATCAATGACCTAAAGATGAAGGACATGCCCATACGGTCCACAAACAAATTCAGCGGGGTACACGATTCACAGAAGCTGTGAATGAAGTGCACGCTGGCTGCATGTCCTGTTGTCTCTGTCCTTAGCATCTGACAGGCAGCATGGCAATATAAAGTTGGCAGAGCACCCCATAGCTCTCCATATACCTCAGCTGGTACCAGGGTACAATTACACATCACAAATAAACAAGTTAATCACCTGTAACCATAGTTCTAGGAGTGGTATATGGTTTACATCCATACACTGGCAGTTCTTTCGTAACAGCTGATTCACCAGAATGTCTTTAAGCAAACACGTCTCTTCATCTGGGTAGTATATCCCTCGGCTCCACCCGTGACATCAGATCTTAGTATGCTGGAAATAGGGATCCCGTGTGCCACTGGCCAGGAGATATGGGTTGGTGATGTGGATGTGAACCACACACCACTCCTATAAAGTACAGTTATGTAAGAAACTTTCCATAACAGTAGATCTTTAAGAGAAGCTCTTGCAGTAGGTATTCACATATAGGACTGACCCACCAGGCATCAGGACCCCACGGAAACATTTCTAGCTAGCAGTGTCTGGCGGGGACCTCCCCCACGTCAGGTGACCGGCATCATATGACGTCAGTATAAAGGGACGGTCCCCCACGTCCGCCTTCCAGTTCTTTCCCACCAAGGGCCAAGATGAGAGGGAAGAGGATATTTCCCCCCATGGAAATGGAGCCAAAGAAGCTTAGGGGGATGGAGGGTGGGAAGACACTACCTACTGCAAGAGCCTCTCTCAAAGATATACTGTTACGGTAAGTTCTTACGTAACTGTACTATCTTACTTCGAGAGGGCTCTTGCACTAGGTATTCACATACAGAACTGAGTCCCAAACAGTCTGGAACAAGGAAAAGCAGTCGGGAGGAGGACTGTCATCCATAGCATGGAACCTCAGGCTGAACAGGTCTCATGAAAGGAGACCTTGTAGTACAGCCAACCCAAAGCCTGCTGTAAGGCGAGAGGCAATGTCCCAAACTGTAGTGTTTTGTAAAGGTATGGACAGAAATCCAAGTTGCGGCTGCACAGATGTCTGCCACTGACACATTCTTTAAACAAGCTACTCCTCTGGTGGAGTGTTGCTGTACTTGTTGTAACAGAAAGTGATACAATAAGCCAACCACTTTGATAGGCGTTGCCTAGAAACAGCATTGCCTTCTCTTTTGTGAGCAAAAGAGAGAAAAAGCTGATCGGTTTTCCTGAGATCCTTAGTCCGAGTGGTGTAGTATCTCAGTATTCTGTGAACATCCAGAGTATGCAAGAGGTATTCCCCCTTGACTGGAGTGTTGCGTAAAGAAAGCGGGTAGCTCAATGGATTGATTCAGCATAGATTCAGCCACCACTTTAGGGAGGAATGTAGGTTTGGTGCATAAAGCCACACGTTTCTTGTGGAAAATCAAGTATGGGATTTTGCACATCAAGGCCTGAAGCTCGGAAATGTGCCGAGCAGAAGTAATGGCCACTAGAAAGAGTGTCTTCCAAGAAAGGAACTTTGAATCTGCTGTAGCTGACGGCTCAAAGGGAGGCAGGGTAAGCTTCTCCAGAATAAAATTCAAGTCCCAAGGAGGGGCAGGAATGCAGATGGGGGTCTCAAATGGAGAACCCCTCTGAGGAAAGTCTTAGAGACTTCCAACTGTGCAAAAGTCCTGTCTCCGAAGGGAATATGGTAGGCTGAGATAACGGTCATGTGGACTTTCAACGAGGAATGGCTGAGACCCAGATCGAAGAGGTGACATATGTAGTCCAGGACTTTACTGACTGGGCATGAGAAAGGTTTGAAGTCTTTTGAGCTAGCCCAAATAGAAAATCGTTTCCACTTCATGGCGTAGGTGGACCTGGTGGAAGACTTTCTGGCCTCTACCAAGATGTCTGTTACGAGCGGAGAAACTCCGAAGCAGACTTTTGCTATGTCTGCAGGAGCCACGCATGAAAATGAAGGGATCTGAGGCCCGGATGAACAAGGGTCCCCTGATCCTGGGTCAACAATTGTTGTGACAGAGGAAGAGGAAGTGGAGGTTCCTCTGAAAACTGTTGCAGAAGACAGAACCAAACTTGCCTGGGCCAGAAGGGAGCGATGAGAATCATTTGAGCTCCCTCCGATCTGAGTTTGTTCAGGGCCCTCAAAATTAAGGGAACAGGAAGGAAGGCATAAACGAATCTGTCCCTCCAAGTGAGAGACAGAGCGTTTTGGGGAGACGTGAAGAGGTCTATCCGAGGTGTTCCCCATTGCTGAAAGATGTAGTTAATGATTTCTTGATCCAATTCCCATTCATGGGATCTGGCTGAGGACAAGCTGAGTTGGTCTGCGAGCGTATTTTCCACTCCCGGAACGTGTAATGCAGTCAAGTGAAGGTGATGCTGGGTTGCCCAAATTCAGACTCTCATGGCTTCCTGGCACAGAGGATAGGAACGTGTTCCTCCCTGCTTGTTGAGATATAAGACTACGCACATGTTATCTGATTGTATGAGGAGATGGCCAGGAAGGATAATGGAGTGTAGAGCCTGAAGGGCATAAAGGACTGCTCTCAGTTCGAGCACACTGATGTACAGGTTTTGTTCAAACTTGGACCAGCTGCCCTGAGTCCTGCGAGACCTGAGATGGGCTCCCAGCCTTCTCCTGGATGCATTTGTCGTCACCGCCTGGGAGGGTTTCGTTGCTGAAGTGAACTCCCAGGGATAAGGTTCTCCTGCACCATACACCACTGTAAGTACCTGGTCATGGGATCAGAACTAACACCTCTTGGTCTAGATTGTCCCAGGTCTGGTCCCAATGTGACCGAAGCATCCACTGAGAGATTCTCATATAAGCCAAGCGTATGAGACTGTCAGAATGGCAGCTGCCATTAGCACAAGAAGGCGAAGGACTGACCTGGCTCGACCCTCCATTGACTGGATAGAAGACGGGCTTGAGTCTGAAGGGTGTCCATCCTGTCCAGAGGCAAAAAGGCTTTGCTGATGGCCATGTCCATAGTCACCCCTATAAATTGGAGGCATTGGCAAGGAACCAAATGGGACTTTGCCCGGCTGATGGTGATACCCAGGCTGGTGAAAACCTGCAGGGTGAGGGAAAGGGAGTGCAGGAGTTCCTCCCTGGACAGGGCCGCCAGGAGCCAATCGTCCAGGTACGGGAAAACCTGAACTCCCTGGGTACACAAGTGGGCCGCTACCACAGACAGGCATTTGGTAAAAACTAGGGGGGCTGAGGAAAGACCAAATGGGAGGGCCTTGAATTGGTAGTGGTCCCCTGAAAGCAAAACAAAAGGAATCTGTGGTGGGGAGGGCAAATAGGGATATGCAGGTAGGCATCCTGCATGTCCAGAGCACACGGCCACTGTCCCTGCCTAAGAAGCAGCAGGAGGCTCTGCAAAGAGAGCATTCTGAAGCGCTTGTACTCCACAAACATGTTCAGGGAGCTGAGATCTAGGATAGGCCTCACGTCTCCCATCTTCTTTGGAACTAGGAAGAAATGGGAATAGTAACCTGTCCCCCAAAGATGGGTGGGAACTGGTTCTATCGCCGCCTTCGAGAGAATGGAGGTGATTTCTTCTAGGACTAGAGGAAGATGTCGCGGGGAGTAAGATGACTTGGGGGGTGGTCTTCAGGGCGATTTCTGAGGAAACTCTGTTGAGTGTCCTGCTGATATCAACTGGAGCACCTAAGTATCTGATGTTATCCTCTCCCAACCTGGCAGATGGAAGGAGAATCTCCCCCCTACTGGTTCCTCTGGATCCTCCAGAGGGAAAGGGAGAGGGAGGGAGGGAGTCAGGAGGTGTGGGGCAGGGCAGCAGCCGAGGCTCTCGCGGCTTTTTTGCTGGGGGGAGTCTTAGTTGCTGGAGAGGCCCGACGTTTGTTGGCCTGTTTGCCCTGTGGTTTTTGTCTCTGTCGGTTTTGCCTACAAAAAGGACGTCGCTGCCCTTGAGGGGGCCTGTACATAGAGCTGACAGACTTGAGTGCAGTGCCCTTCTCTTGCAGTTTGGTAATGATGCCCTTGACATCACCCGAACAGCACCAAACCCGGAAGGGGCATCCTGGATAGCAGACTGCACTTCAGGGACCAAACCTGCACACGGAGCCAGGCATGATGCCGTGGCCTACGGCGAAATCGAGCTCCTTCCAGCTGTGTCCACTGCGCTGTGAAGTGGCATGAAGCATGTGCTGACTGGCCGAATGAGCAGAACAGGCAAGATCGACCACTTCCTGCTTAGTCTGAGACTCAGGAAGGGAGTCCAATTTGGATTCCACCTGACTAAGGATGGTCTTCTGGTAATCCCCCATATGTGCCACATAATTCAGGGCCCTAGTACCCAGGGTAGAAGAGGAACAGATCTTCTTCCCGTATTGGTCCAGAAACCGGGATTCCTTATCAAGCAGAGATCAGCTGAGGTGTTTGGGATTTGTGGAGAGGCCGTGAGCGGTGCTAATGACGACCGAGTCCGCCTTGGGGTGTAGGTTAAGGAAATCTACACCCTCAGGAGCCTGATATAGCCTGTTCGCCTTCCTCGGAAGGGGGGCTAATGCAGAAGGTTGTTTCCAAATGGTGGAAACAAGATACGCTTGAGGCTCTATCCAGAGTGGAATCCACGTAGTAGTGGTCTTGGGCATATCCAGATGAGCAGCGAGTTTCTTACGCTGCAGGTCTGGCTCCAGTGATTGCCACTGATGGACTTCCTGGATTTTTCTCAGTAACTCCAAAGGAGGGATCCTCGGAGGGAACTCAGAGGAGTCCTTCGCCTGGGGCGATCTGGAATGCGTGGCTCATCTTCAGGATCAAAGCATCCCGTCTCTAAGTCCGAGTCAGGCGTATCTGATGATGATGATGATGAGAAAGACTCCTCCCTACGAGGGGGAGGGACGGCCCCTTTGGAGAGTTCTCTGGGGCCCGTATCCTTCCCTCATCAGGTGCCAGAGGGCTCTCCTCTGGTATCAGGAAGGGGGATACAGATATTGAGGATATCCGTAGAAGGAGTATCTATAACTTGATGGCGGGTATTGGGGGTGTTGGGTATTGGGGGCGTCGGATACTGTGGCGCCGGATACTGTGGAGTTGGGTACTGTGCACCAGATACCCGGGTGCCAGGGGCTCTGATGGAGCAGAGGGACCTGGCAGAGGACCAGCTGGCGAGCCAGGTAGTGGTAATGCTGGCCCCACGGGCGTTGGGCCCGGCATAGGTACGCCTTCAACAGTGTCCGAAGGACCTGATAGTAAGAGGACGCCGGATGGCTTCGGCTATGCCAGCGTCGGGACTGGCGTCTGAGGGTCCATCATCAGGATATCAGGCTCCGAAGGAGGGTTCCCTGATGGCAGCATCTCAGTATCCCCGTGACGACCGGGGAAGGAGGATTAAAATCCCCGGGGGTCGGTTGAGGAGACCCGGGGACCTCAGAAGGTAACGTAGCATGTTGCAGAGAGCCTGGGGTGTCAGACTGATTCTTAGGGTCCAGCGCAGGCTTCTTGGCCGGACGGGCGTCAGTGGGACCAGCATCCAACTTTTCGTCCAAATCCAGGCGGGCGTCAGAGAAGTCGACGTCCAACTTATCGGATTCGCTGCCTGAGGAAGGCCACGCTGGGGATGCGGCCTTGTCGGGCGGAGATTTGGCTGGGCGCCCCCCCCCGAACGGGTGAGCGACTTAGCAGCCTTGTCTGGGCGGGCGTCAGTGGGACCGACGTCCGACTTACCGGACTAGCTCTGACCGAAGCCGTGTGGTAGAAGCCCAGAGACTCCTGAAGAGGCCCAGCGCGAGCGAGATGGGAGGGCAAGCGCCTTCTTGGTCACCATCAGAGGGCCGTCGTGGAGGCGATCCCCGCAGGGATGTTACCTCATGTGCCACTACTCAGGCCGCAGTCGCCTCTGGGGAAGCCACTTCCTGCTCCCGGTGCTTCTCCTTGTCACGCTTCTTCTTGTGATCTTCGGGGAAGTGGACGCCTTCCTTAGTTTCTTTAGCTCTTTTCCATGGAAGCCATTCTTTTCTTTTCTTTAGGTATGGGCTTCCAGGGACTGCTGCCTTCTTTTGCGGGTAGTGGAGTTAAATTTCTGGCAGTGTTGGCACTTCTCCAGCAGGGTGGTCTGGGCCCAGACAGAAGAGGCACAAGGAGTGGCCGTCCTTGTGTGAAGTTGGAAACCACCGCAGAGTCGCACTTATTTTTATACGATTCAGAGGCGTCGGGGCCGACATACACAGCGAATCGTTGAGAAGAACTGAAAAACAGAGAAATTAGGTCAAAAAGTTCGACAACTAATGGACCGGCGAAAGACTGACAAGCGTTGATTCTACCCGCGAGGAACTTTCTACAAGCCGACGGGCGGAAAGAACCGGAAGGCAGGCTTGGGGGACCGTCTCTTTATACTGACGTCATATGACGCCAGTCACCTGATGTGGGGGCAGGCCCCGCCAGAGACTGCTAGCTAGAAATTCTTCCGTGGAGTCCTGACGCCTGGCAGGTCAGTCCTATATGTAAATACCTACTGTGAGAGCCCTCTCGAAGTAGAATCTACAGTTACAGGTTCTGGATATGGCAAACTCTCAGCAGTTCTCCAGGAGGAGTGAGCAAGGCACACACCCCTATTTGACAGAGACTGGAGAACCAAGGTTCACAAATGCAGCATCCCAATGAGACTCAAGATTGATGCTGTAATGTGAAATGAAGGTTTGTGCTGACGTTCACGTAGCAGCCCTGCAGATCTCCTGGGTAGGCATGTCCTGAAAGCAACCACCAAGTCAGTGGTATGTCTGATGGAATGAGCCCGAGGCCTACAGGAGGCTCCCTACCAGCCAATCTATAACAGAGGTCTATGCAGGAAGTAATCACATGGCTACAGTACTCTTCCTGCCAGTCTACCAGGCGGAAGTAGGTGTTGGTTAACTAAGCTCTGCAGCTTATCCATCAGGTAGGAAAATGAGCAGACTGGGTGGGCCAAGTGGTCCTTATCAGCCGCCAAAGTCTATGTAGCAGCTTCTATCACAGAGCTGTCGAGCCTCATCTTGAACTTCAGCCATATGCTCTATATAACAGGAGAGCGCCCACATGAGTCCAAAATATGATGCCTGCAGTCAGCCTCTGAAAATGATTCATCACCAGGTTAAGGTGGAACTCTGAGGCAACCTTGGGAGGAACACTGTATATGGTGAAGGACAACTTTGTCCCTGTGAAAGCCAAGTACAGAGGCTTCATCAAGAGTGCATGGAGCTCACTTATCCTGGCTGACATGCTAGCCACCAGGTAGGCCATCTTCCATGACAGGTGTACACTTCACATCTGTGCATAGGCTCAAAAGGCTTGCCCATGAGCAGGGCCACTGGAAAATCGTGGCCGCCATTTAATTGTGGAATGCGCGGTTTTCGGTCACCGCCACTACAAAGCGCGGCACCCGCAAAATCCCCCAAGAGAACGTACCTTTTTGGTGCTTCCCTGAGCATTGCACCAATTCTGATCCCCCATTGTGGTCCTAATCTGCTTTGCTCCCAAGTTGTGTCTTCGATCTGCTCTGTGCTTTGCTCCATGATGCTGGGTCACGACGCCCTACTAAATTAAAGCACCGAGGGGCCGCATGTTCGATTTGGTGTGTGACGTGCTATTGATGTCATTCTATGTGCGTCAGACGCCACTAGCAGCCAGTCTTTAGATTTGTATTTTTGGCAGACTTTTTAAATGCTCTGTGCCCCCTCAGGTCTGCCAAACTAATTTAAATGCAAGCGGACAGGAGAGGGGTACACAAAACTCAGAGCTGGAACCTCCATGCGTCTTTTCAGATTGACTGCCTGCCTGCTAAGCACACCTTGCGCTTCTGTGTGAGCTGATCTGACGGCTTCTCGAGCCCAACCTGCCTAGCCTAAGTGACCAGATGGCTTGCTGAGCTCACCTTGCCCTGGTTCAGTAGCGGACGACTTGCTGAGCCCATTGTATGCCTGAGTGATCCAAGACTACAGAGCCCATCTTCTGCTGCTTGAGATGAGAGGGACAGGTTCCTTTGGCACCAGTGCTGTCTACTGCTGGCATATATTTATTCAAAAAGCTGCAAATCTTACCAGCAGTGGGCTCTCCGCCAGCCTGCTTTCACCAGATCCCATGTCAACTTCACAGACTAACAGGTATGTTAATGAGGTGATGCTAATGTAAAAATGTAATGCTAGTTGTAGGGATATGATGAAAGCCCTGGAGGGTCTGGAAAGTAGGATAAAAATGTTACTGTGTGTCTCTCGGTGAGGGTGGGAGCCCCAGAGGGTCTAAACAAGGGTGGGAGACCCACAGGTTCTAGGAAGGCTGCTGGTAGTGTAAAAAAAAATCCATATTGGTCTCAGAGGAGGGTAGGACTGCTGGTGGTTTACAAAAATCCAAATTGGTCTTGGGGGGCCCAGAGGGTCCAGGCAAGGAGTGCAGATGGTGTAAACAATCCATGTTGGTCTTGGAGGGAGGGTGGGAGCCCTAGAGGGTCCAAATGAGTGGTGCAAGTAGTTTAAAAAGATCCGTACTGGTCTTGGAAGGAGGGAGGGAGGGGGGAGCCGGGGGTCCAAGTGAAGGGTGCAGGTGGTTTAAAAAAATCCATATTGGTCTTAGAGTGAAGTTGGGAGCCCCAGAGGGTCCAGGAAGGGATGCAGTGGTGTAAAACAAAAATATAGTGGTGGATCTGCGAAAGAGGAGAAAAGAAAAATGTTTTGTTTCAAATGTACATGTCAAACTGAGATGAAAGTAGAGGGTTGGTCTGGCTGACAGACACACATGTCGGAAATAATTGTTCTGGCCTCTGGTGAAGGAGGAGGGTGGGGCTGGAGACCAGAATGGCACAGAACAGTTTTTCCGACCATGTAACAGTGACCTGGGTCTATCTCTCGCTCCCATTGTGTGTCCTTGACTTGTTGCTGGTTCCTCGGAGATGGGAGTGGAGGGGTGGGCCTGACTGACTTGCATGCTTGTTGAAAAAAATTGTTCTGGTATCTGGTGAAGGAGCAGGGTGGAGCAGGCAAGCAGACTGGCACAGAACATTTTTTCAACAAGTGTGGCGATCGATTAGGTCCATCCCTTGCTCCGTGGTGTGTCCTTGACTCAGCTGCTGTGGTTCCTCGGAGATGGGAGTGGAGGGCAGGCCTGACTGACTGGCACACTTGTTGGAAAACATTGTTCTGGCCTCTGGTAAGGGGAGCAGGGTGGAGGCGGAGCAAGCAGACTGGCACAATTTTTCCGTATATGGTGGTCGCCTAGGTCCGTCCTTCAATCCCGTGTTGCGTTTTTTTACAAAAACGTATACCTTTTTGATGGCTGACTTTGATATGCATCACAAAGCAACTGAAACTGAAAACCCCATACTTGTACCTCACAAAGTAAAATGTGTGCCCAGTAGCCTGCAAAATCACTGCAAAACCTGGGAGAAAAAAGTCCCGAAAATTCCCCGCAAAATCTGCTAAAAAATTCCACTATTTCCCAGTGGCCCTGCCCATAAGCATAGCCAGAACCATAAACACATCCCAATGTGGTTGAGGTTCACACTGAGTGAGGACAGTGGTGGTGCTAAAGTGACCAACTACACTACTTATGCCACCATCTGCATACCAGCCCATGCCTGGTATGCAGAGATGGCTACCAGGTGTACATTAGAGGTCGTCGACAGCAGTCCCTGCTGGGAGAGGGACCAGAAGTACTCCATTATATTAGCCACAGGACAGGAAGGGGATCAAACTTCCTGCCTTGACATCAAACTGAAAACTGTTTCCATTTAAAAGCATAAGACTGGCAAGTCGACTTTTCAAGAGGTCTCCACAACATAAGAGCACATTCTCTGAAAGACCCAGAGCCTAAACTCTAGCCACTCAGAAACCAGCCTGTGAGGTGCAAGGACTGAAGGTCTGGGTGAAGGATCTTCCCTGTTGTCAGGTCAGCAGATCTAAGTGAAGGCAACTGCCACGGGGTCTGTTGCTGAGGCGGAGGAGATCTGGGTACCAGAACTGGCAAGGCAAGTCTGAAGCTATCAGGACCATCCATGCCTTGTCCTTCCATACCTTGACCACCATCTTGTCGATCAGGGAAAGAGAAGAAAGACTTACAGGAGGCCAGGATCCAGGGCCTCATGAAAGCATCTCTCACCAGTGTCCCAGACTGTGGGAGACAGACACAGAACAGCCTCAGTTTTGTGTTCTTTCATGAGGCAAACAGGTCCACCAGAGGGCTGCCCACAGGAAGAAAAGATGGTTTATCACCTCCTGATGCAGGGACCATCCATGCGACGTCTCTCCAGCCTGGCATAGAAGGTCTACCAGATGACTGTCTGTTTCTGCAACATAGAACGCCAAGAGAGATCTGCATCTAGACTCTTGATGAGGCTCCAGGTGCGAAGGCCTCCCAACACAAAAGAATGCATGCGCCCCTGCCTGTTCAGGGTAGAACATGGTCATGGTATTGTCCTTCTGATTTGCACGACCTGACCCCACTACAGCAGCAATTCAGTCAGCATGAGCCAAACTAAATGGATCTCCAGCAGGTTGATGTAGTGGCCAGGACCCCTGGGTGACCAAAATCTCTGGGTTCTGTGGTTTTCTCAGGTATGCTCCCCATGCCACCAGAGGACGGTCTGTCATGACAGTGATGGTTGGGTCTGGGCAGACAAACAGGGCTCTTTTCTCCACATGTTCTGGGACCAGCCTCATGCATCTTGCGTCTGCTGATTTTGAAATGAGCCCCCACAACCTAGGCTCCAGGCATCGGCCAGAGAACCTGTGAAGGGCTTCTCGAAAGGGGACCCAGGACTCCAGATTCTGGGGACAGCCACCAAGAGAGAGTCTGTACCACTCCCTCTGGAGAGCAAGACTGACTGGTCAAGATCATCCCCTCTGATCTCACTGCACTCTGAGGGTCCACTGAGGACCCATATAAACAGGCGTGCTGAGGAGCGGTCACTATGGCCACAACCATATGGCCTAGGGCGGAGCATGGTCCGAAACTAGGACCTGAGAGCAGCTGAAACTTTGTGGGTCAGGCGAAGGCATACTGCCCTGTCCAGCAGAAGGAAGGCCTCCCTTGCTCCATGTCCAGGATTGCCCTATGTATTGTAACCTTTGACATGGCTTCGAAAATGACTTGGCCATGTTTAGGGTGATCCCAGGAGCTGAACAGACTAAAGGTATCCTCTAAAGCTGCCAGAAGCCGACCCCTCGTGGCAATGGTCAGAGGCCAATCATTGAGGTAGGGAGAAATGAAGTGACCCTACCTCCTTAGGGCTGCTGCCACTACTGTCAGGCACTTCGTGAACACACGTGGTGCTGAGGAAAGGCCGAAGGGCAAGGCCCGAAACTGAAAATGCCTTCCCTGAAAGGAGAACCTCAGAAACCTCCTGTGAGTTGGAAGCACCAGAATATGGAGGTAGGCATCTTGCATGTTCAGGATCAAAGCCAGTCTCCTTGATGGCACGGGAAAAATGACTGGCAAGGTGACCATCCTGAATCTCTTGTACTCAATGTAATTGTTCAAGAGGCTCAGGTCCAGAATCAGGCATGGTCCCTGTCTTTCTGGGAACCAAGAAGAATGGTAGAACCTTTCCCACTGTGGGTTAGAACGGGTTCTGTGGCCTTCTTGATTAGAAGGACTATACCTCTTCCCAAATTAGCTTGGCATGGGAGCGGAATAAGTCGCTTGGACCGGGGATTGTCCGGGGAATCTGCAGGAATTCCAGCATGACCCCACTCTATCAACTGGAGGACCTACATATCGGTAGTGATGGTGGCCCACCTGCCGAGGTAGCGAGACCGACTCCCTACTACCTCTCCTGGACTCCAGCAAGAGGTTGGGGGTTAGGCAAGGAGTCAGTCATTGGAGCCCGGGGTGGGCAAGGAGACCTGGGAGGGTTTGGTGTTCCGAGGTCCCTGAGCACCACCAGGTTGAAAGGGAGCTTTGCGGTGAAAGTTGTCTCTCTGTTGCTGTCCTTTGTGCTTCTGCCCCCAGCAACGAAACTGTTGACACCTGCCTGGTGTCTGATCAGATCCGTACTACTGATTCACAGACTGAATGGCCTTACCCGAATCCTGGAGGCCTGAGATCATTTTTTCAGTGTCTGGACCGAAAAGCATGGACTCATGGAATGGTGCATCTGATGGCATCCTGAAGGTCCTGCCTAAATCCAGAAACCCAGACCAAGAGTTCCCTCTGTATACAGACCCCTGTGGCGGCTGCCCTGGCTGCCGTGTCCGCCGAATTACAGTAGGACCTTAAGACGTGCTTCTCCATGTCTAGACTAGACTGGAGCACATCCAGGAGCTCTGTTTTGTGATCAGAATCAGGCTGTTTTTTTTCGCAAGCTCGATGGCCTTGTTCCAGAGTGACTTCTGGTACTGCACCATGTGCGCCAATAAGTTGCGCGACCTAGGTTAGCCCAGTGGCGCTGAGGGTTGAGGCGCTGGACGCCACACCTCATGCCACACCAGTAACCCGGGTTCGGGAACAGACTCAGGTTGTCGGGGGTCGATAGGGGAAGGGAGAGGATTGAGCATCCCAGCACAGCTCTCCTCTGTCTGGGGTGGGCATGGGGCTCACGTGGCTCTGCAGTGGTATCTGGTGGTTGTGGGTGCACTGCAGTTGTGGCGCACAGAAAGAGGGTTGGAGCACGGCAGACATCAGCACCTAAGTGCGCTGTACGTCACTGCACGCTGGCTCCAGATGAACACCAACGGTGGAAAAACAGCAGGGTGGTCACAGCGGCTGATGGCCATGCACCCCTGGACCTGAGAGGTGCGCCCCCAGGTATTGGTTCCAGGTCCCTGAGGGGAGGGGGATACTGCATGTACGCCAAAGCCTGTGGAGGACAGCGTGTTGCTGGCTAGACCGGGTCCGGGGGTGCAGATGCCAGGGGCCAGAAGACCTGCTGTGTCCACCCCACAAGGAGGAGAAATAATGATATGAAAAAAAAAAGAAGTTGAGCGACCTAATGGTGCAGGTGGCCAAGGAACAGACCTTCCTGCCAAACTGATCCAGATGTTTGGATTCCTTGTCCGGCGGCTGGGAGCTCATGTGCTGGGGTTGTTTGGTCCTGTCATGGGCAGCTGTCAGCACAACCGAGTCCGCCTTGGGCTGTTCACCAAGGAACGGCTCATTCTTCGGGGTACGATACAGCCTGTCTGCTTTCTTTAGTATAGCGGAGGCTGTCGAACGGTGCCTCCAGGCTAGCCTGGCGGTGTCCTGAAAAGATGCCACCAAGGGTGGTACGACCGAGGGTTTAGGCTCATTCATACCCAAGAAATGAGCCAGCCTTTTCTATCTGGATCGAGATCCTCAGTTTCCCACTGGTTCAAAACTGGATGTGATGCATCATGTCCAAGAATGTGGGATCATTCGAGGGAGAACGGGGTGAATCTCCCAGAGGGTCAGGGTGGGGGGGGAGGAAAACTCCCAGAGGATGCGGAGGAGGCAGAGGACTCCGAGTCAGACGACCTTGAGGAAGATCTGGAGCAGGAATGCCGGTGCCACCTCCTGTGATGCCTGGAGGACGATCTTGAACGATATCCGCGTCGTCCGGAGGACCTGTCATCCGACTGAGCAGGAGATTTTACCCTGGGAGGAGATGACGACTGCAGCGGCTGCGGAGGATGCTATGGGGAGAGGCTGAGGCATGATAACTGGCGGTTCCTTGGAGATACTGTCTTTCCTGACCGTGTCCCACCAGGAACAAAAAAGGTCCTTGATGTCGGCCAGAGAGACCATGATTGGAGACTACAGGCCTGGCGTCTCTGATGTATCATCAGACCCCTCGGGCGGCGGACCTGATAGCTTGTCGGGAGCTGACGGATGCTCTGGTGACACAGGTTTCTATGGCGTTTGGTCCTGGGGTGGCGCCGAAGCTGACAGCAGGTCGACTAGCTGACCTGGCGTCCGGGCCTCCTGGCGTCAAAGTGTTGGGCGTCGGGGAGGCAACTCCTTGGCCAGCAGCTGCTGCCTCCTGAAGGCAGCTTAGGGGATGCAGGCAGTGGGGGAGACCCGAAGGCAGGACGTTGAAAACGTTGGGTTCGAGCTCTGGGGGTCTTGACACCCGATGCTTTGGAGGCGTGCATCAGGGTGAGACTCCTGTTCAAATGCCGCTTCCTGTCGTCGGGTCCAGCCGGACAATCCGCGAGGAGAAGGAGGAAGCCTTAGCCTGGTGAGGGGCAGCAAGGAGGCTGTCGCCGCCCCTTGACCAGCTGATTCCTTGAACTTAGACCGAAGGCATGGCTGTAGGGCCTAAGACTAAGGAGGCAGAAGGCCCTTGCCCGAAGCAACACTGCCCTGGCGATGCACCAATGCAGTGGGGTTTCAAGGTCGGCAACTAGAGGAAATTTGGGTTGGGGAGGGGTGGGGGCAGAGTCAATCTCCCACAGGAGGAAGGACTGGAGCTGGTCATATTCCAATGCGGAGACCTGGGTCGAGAGTCCGAATGGGTCCTGTCTTTCTCGATGATGATGGTACTTTCCACTGGACTTTTTCTCCTTGGGTTTGTGAGACGTCTCCGACCCAAAGAAGGGGATCCTAGGCCTGACGGGGTCTTTTGCATGGCGGCCAGCTGCTGTTCTAGAAGGTAGGTCTTCAATCGACAGAAGTGGGTCTGACAGTTGAAACCTTGGCAGTGTGGGCAGAAGTTGGCGTTGTGGTCAGGCCCCAGGCAGATGAGGCAGGCTGAGTGACCGTCTCGGGCTGGGATCTGTTTCCCGCATGCGCACTTGGATTTCAGTCGCTGGCAAAAGGAGGACGACGGAGAAGGCATACACAGACTGGCGGTTAAAACAACAAAGAAACTTTGGTAAAAAAGTTAGAAAAAATGGCGGTCGACTGGTTAGCAGTAGGCGTACGTGGAGCTGATGTGAGCAACGGGCTGATGGCGGAAAAGAACTGGTGGTGGCCAGGGACCGCCACTTTTACACCACTGCGGACGCCTGAGGTGGTCCAACGTCAGTGAGCGGTCCCCACTGGGTACTGCTAAGAATTTTTCTGTGGGGTCCTAGTACCTGGCAGTATAGTCCTTATCATATAGCCTGCTGCAGAAGTTCCCACTCGAACTAAGATCTGTACTATTTTACTCTGAGGATATCTCTTGCAGCAGGCCACACCTATGGAATGAGAACCAAGCAGTTCTGACATCAGAATGTCCAGTCTGGGTGGATGGAAACCACAAGCCTAAGAAAGCAGGCCTCAAGAACAGCTAGGCAAAATTGGCCCTACACCTAGAAACAATGTCCAGACTGTAGTGCTTCAGAAAGGTGTGGACAGTACACCAAGTGACAGCAGTGCAAATCTCTGTGGCTGAAATATTCCAAAACAAGCAACAGAGGTGGCCATGCCTCTGGTGGAATGACCACAAACAGGACCAGGAAGGTCCTTGCCATGCCTACGCTTGTAGAAAGTAACACAAAAGCTAACTATCCATTTGGACAAGCACTGTTCTACAAACTGAACACCCTCTTCCCAGAGGTAAAAGAAACAACTGAGAGGACTTCCTACAGTCCCACATATGGTGTGACAGTAATGCAGAATTCTATGCTCATCTAAAGTATGAAGCAATGTTTCCTGGATTGGCATGCTCTGGGTAAAAACAGGCAGGTGAATGGACTGATTTAAAGTAAACTCAAACACCACCTTAGGGATCTCTCATTAGAAAACAACAAGTCAGAGCACACACTCCCCTCCCCCAATGTAACAATAAACATAATTTTTCAGCCTGGATTGCTAACTTACTATTCTGATTTCAAAAGGAGTGGGGTCTCTTAGTATTCACCTCGGCCCTGCTGTGAAGTCACCCAACTACTAACGTTGTTGAGGCAGACCACCCATCAACTGGGTCCCTACTCTAAACTGCAACTGCCTCAAATAGCTTATCTTTATAGGGTGCATCAACCCAAAATTGGCGTAAAGTGTGGGCCCAGTGAATGTGCAGGTAGTTGCTGGGGAGCTAGTTAAATGAGGCCATACTTCTCCATTTACAAACCAAATCCAATATTAATGATCTCTCATTATGCTTACATAAGCATGTGCAGTTAGCCCGACTGATTGAGCTGCCCGGAGTGCTTGGAGGATGGATTTACATTTTTAAATTAGCCACATGGAGAGACTCACGGAGGAGTTGTGCAGTGCAGCTCAATGGCAGATCTAGTTCGGAGACACAGAAAGCAAACGTACGAACCTAACAACCTAACCTATACCAGAAAAAAAAAAACGAATGAAACTAAGACTGGTCTCCTCACCCAGTGTATGGTAGATCTGAGAAAAAGCCAAAACTAACTGTGGAAACCCAACACGAAATGCTCAAGCAGTAACTTTAATGGCAAAGGACACTGACTGAACAGTACCTTGGGAGGCTGGGTACAGAAACCACTTAGGGAAAAGGTTCTGCAAAAAACAGCAATGCCAAATCTGGCATCTGTTCTGAACTGAATGTCCAAGCAGTAGTGCTTTGTAAAGGTATGCACAGTTTTCCAGGTAGCTGCTTTACAAATTTACAACAAGGGACCATCTCTTGCAGCTGCCACTGCAGTAGCAGTCCCATGAGTGGAATGTGCCCTAAGACCTAGCAGTGGTTGCTTGCCAGCCTTGCTGTAGCATAACTGTATATAAGAGACTAACCAGTGAGCGATAGTTAACTTGGAGGCTGGCCTACCCTTACCCATCTCACCATATGTGAGGAATAGTTGTGAGTGGGAGGATCTGAAGTCATTAGTATGATCCAAATAGCGCTCAAGGGACCTCTTAACGTACAGATTGTGCAGCATCTGTTCACCAGGACTGGATCCTTCTGTGAAGAACACCAGGAGAGTGATGGATTGGTTCAGATGGAATTCAGACGCTACTTTAGGGAGAAATTTTCTATTGGTCCTAAGGCCTACCTTGTCCCTGTGGAAGATGATGTAATTAGGGTCCATGCACAGAGCTTACAGCTCTCATACCCTTTTGCCAGAGGTGATGGCAACAAGGAAGACTGTCTTCCAAGTGACATATTTCAAATCTGCTGAAGCCATAGGCTCAAAGAGACTCCATGAGCTTGGCTATGCACTCATTCAGATCCCATGGGGACCCAGTTCCCTAACAGATGGATCGAGATGTAGAAGGCCCACACAAAACCTCTTGAAAATGGGGTGTGAAGCCACAGTTTTCTCTTTCCCTGCACAAATAAATGCTGAGTTAGCCACTACGTGGACCCTGAGGGTTGAGGGCCTGAGACCAAGAGTCTGAAGATGAACCAAGTAGTCCAGGAGTGTGGGCAGATCTGCCTGTAAGGGACTGAGCTGCCTAGGGGCACACCTTAGGGAAAACATTTTCCACTCAAGAGGCATACATTCTCCTGGTAGCAGGCTACCTAGAAACCCTGAGAACTTCGAGGACACCCTCCGAAAATCAAAAACTGCAAAACTCTAACTCTTCAAAAGCCACTCTTTGAGGCGTGGTGCCCTGAGGTTCGGAAAAGTTATTCTACCTTAGGACATGGTCAGCAAGCTATGTGTCTGAGGCAGACGGATGGGTCATCTGATGCAAAGGGTCAGAAGCAGGGAGTACCAGGGCTGCCTGGCCCAATCCGGGGCCACCAGTATCATGGTTGCAGGCTGGCTCCTCAATTTTAGACGAACTCGTAGCAGTAGAGGAAATGGAGGGAAGGCATACAGGAACTTCCCTGAATATATCTTGGATTCATTAGTGCCTCCCTCTATTACTAGAGGATTGTATTGTATTGTATTATATTTAATAATAAGTGTACTAGTGCTTGCTTCTTTTTTGATGTAGTTTTCTAACAGTAATACATTGACTTACTAATTTAATAATTATAATAATTTCTTCTTCTGCCTTTTTGCAGGACAACCTTCTCATGGATCAGGAACAAATTACCAAAATGTGTTTTGTACAAACTATAACTCTAAAAATATGAATGTAACTAGTGTGATTCCTGGCAGTGTTGCCATGTATTGCAAACCGTGGATTTGTCCTTTGCGCCTTGTTACATTTTGTTTTTAGCCTTCTCCTATTCGATCAGTTCCTTTAAATGACCGAGCACCATTTGAGCTGCTCATAATAGTCAAACTATGTCTTTAAATCAAATTAAATTTATAATGTAGGGGTTTATTCTCCACATTTATTTTAGGGAACACATCTAAGCAGGTGAAAATCTATGCACTTCTGTATACTTGTAATTACATAACTACGTTTTTGTGCACTAAGAGTAGGGTGTCTTTTCTATATGTACATACTTTTTTCAAAATGCCATGATGTGTATAAAAGGGAGGTGTCTTCCTGTATGCCACACCCCCTGAGGAAGACTCACTATTAGAGTCGAATTGCTGGTGTAGTACTGTCCATATTATTTGCTGTGTTGGGAGCAGTGTTGTTGTTATTTGGCTACTGTGCCTGAATACATTCATTTTGTTTGCAATCTAGCTCCTGTGCGCTGCATCTCCCTTTGTTTGGGTTATATCTTTGGGTCTGGCTGTCCCACATTGCAAGCACTGGCCCACAGTCTCCTGTTCACACACTCCACTGAGGATTATTTATACAAAAATTGGGGGAAGCTGGTGATTTTCTTCGGAAGCGAAAAGGTCAATTTCCGGTGCACCGCACCTCCTGAAAACTGTGGTCAGTACCTGTCTGTTTAGAGACAACTTGTGGTGCCCCTGGCTGATTCTGCTGAGGAGTCTGTTGGGGCGTTGTCCTTTCCTGGAAAATGGATTATTGACAACACGCATCCAAGGAATAAGCCAGACTCCAAATTTTCATGACTTCCGTGCACAGTCTTGAAGATCTAGTGCCCCAGCTTGCTGATGTAATACACGGTGGTGGCGTTGTCTCATTCTGATTTGGACTGACTGGTCCTGTACCTGAGAGGCGAAGGAGCAGAGATGAGATAGACTGCTCTTAGCTCCAATAGACTGATATGCTGCCTGGACGGTGAGGAAACCAGATTCCGCTGTCTGGTCGCCTAAATGAGCTCCTCAGCCTAGCAGAGAGGTATCAGTTGTGAGGACCACAGTGGAGGGTTGTTGTTGGAAAGGAACTCCCTGAGGATGTCCCTCTGCTTCCACCAATCAAGAGCTTGTAACTGTGTCTTTGTGACCGGGACCAGACTTGAGAGAGGGTGTCTTTTCTGAGACCAGTACGCTCTCAGATGGTACTGAATGTCCCTCATTTAGAATCTGGCACCTGGAACAACGCTTATAGTGGAAGCCATGCGACCCAATAACCACTGGAAAACTCTTGCTGACCTGGGCTGATCCAGGACAAAGGAATTTGCCAAGCTTAGGATATCTTCTACCCTTTCCTGTAGAAGAAGTGCCCTACCTTGGAGAGTATCCAGTTCTGCCCAATGAACTCCAACAGGGATTTTTGTACATTTATGTGGGAATCCCAGTGATTCGGAGGGTGCTTCAAGTTAACTGCAGAGATTCTCTGACCTGTTGGTGCGACTTCCCTGTGACTAGCCAGTCATCCAGATATGGAAACCATCACGCCTTGCATGCGGAGGTGCGCCACCACCACCACCAGGCACTCTGTTAAGACTTTGGGAGCGAAGAGACTAAAAGGAAGGACTTTGAACTGGTAATGACCAGACAGAAGTCTGAACCTTAGGAACTTTCTGGGGCTGGGCCTGATTGTGATGTGGAAATCAGCATCTTCAGGTCCAGAGAAGCCATCCAATCCCCTGCTGTAGGGAGGGATCACTATGGTTAGAGTGATCATCCTGAACTTGAATTTCCTTAGACGCTTGTTCAGAAACCTGAGATCCAAAATGGGTCACTACTCGCTTTTCTTTTGAGTGAGAAAGTATCTTGAGTAGAGACCTTCCCTGTTGCTTGGGAGAAACCTCTCCATTGCATTTGCCTGCAGTAACTTTGATCCTCCGACCCAACAGTATCCTTTCTGTTGGAGTGTCAGACCTGAAGATTCTGTGGTTGTGCAGATTGGAAAATTTGCAGAACTGCAGAGTGAGGGCCTTGACTCTCACCACTTCCAGTGCCCACTTGTCTGTGGTGATGTTTTTCCATTCCTGAAAGAAATGAGTCAACCTTCCTCCTGCAGGCAGTGGATGGGCAACTTGGGCAGGACCATCAGGGATTCTGCTTGGACTGGGTCTTAGGGGCTGGGGATGGATCAGACAGTTTGGAAGGTCTTTTGCCTCTTCCCCTAAAGAAACCTCTCATTTGAGAGTAGTCATACGGCACAGGCATGGGGTACAAAGGATGGGGAAAGTACCCCCTACATCTATCTCCCCTTTCTTGAGATCTGGAAGAAGTGGAAGCTTTCTCTGCATTACTTTTTTACGCGGTCTGGTACTCATCCACCTTTTTCATGCAAGCCTCTGTCTTGTCACCGAAGAGGGAGTTATTCTCACATAGAAAGTCCACGGCTTGCCTGGGTATCCTGGGACAGGCTGGTAGTCCGTAGCCAGGCAAATCTACGTAAAGAAACTGCATGTGCCATACAAACATATGAAGAAGACAGCAGTATGATTCTTACCTTCCCACTATGTCTAGCCCAGCCTCTCTCTCTCTCTGCCCACTGTCTTCACAATGAGACCCCTCTTCTGGCAGAGCATTCCAAGTGTCCACCACCCTCTCTGTGAAGAAGTGCTCTTGACCTCCCTCCTAAACCCCGACTTGCTATCATCTTTGTAGCCCTCCTCTGACCTACTCCAGCAGGTTAATGTCCTTTTGAGGAGTGGGCACCAGTACTGAACTCCATACTCTAGATGTGGCCTCATCAGTGACCTGTACAAGGGTAGTATAACCTCCTCTCTCCTACTACTGTTCCCTAGCTCATGCATCCCAGCATCTTGTTTGTCCTTCCTGCTGCTTTCTTTGCACTACGTGGAGTACTACAGGTTAGTAGTGATTATCACTCCCACATCCTTCTCCTCCTCTGATGCAGATACCTGGACTCCACCCAGGTAGTACTCCGTCCTGGAATTCTTGGCTCCAATGTGCATAACTTTGCATTTTTTGGTAAAGAAGCTAAGCTGCCAGATCCTGGACCACCTCCCCAGCTTTTCCAGATCATCCTGTAGGTCTTGTATCACTTAAGCTGTGTCCACTCTCCCAAAGAGCTTGGTGTCATCTGCGAATAGGCACATTTTGCCCCAATGCCATCCCTAATGTCACTGATGAAGACACTGAACAACACCAGCCCCTGCACCCTCCCTCACGCTATCCTCCTCTATCACTACATCTGTGTTCCCCTTCCCCCTGCTCCTCTTTCCTCCTGAAGGCACAGGTCCATCCTTCCCTGGTGAAGACAGGAAGTATTCACTTAGTATCTCTGCTCCCCGGTTATCCTCCACCCACCTCCCTTCTAAGCCTACAATTCTTCTTAGAAACACAGAAGCTGACAGCAGATAAGGACCACAAGGCCCATCCAGTCTGCCCATTTTTCTACCTTATGAATGTGCCATAGGCCTGTACTCTGTTAATGGCCCATCTAGTCATACCATCTTTATTGCTCCCTTATGCCTAACTAATGCCTTCTTGTCCCTTTTCTCACTTATATAGTGAAAGAAGGCCTTCCCCTTCCTCAGTTCCTTCCAGCTATCTGCTGCTCCTTCTGTGCCTTAGCTCATCAAACTTCCATCCTTGCTTCACTAGCCAACCTTAGGTAATTTTCCCTATCCAAGAGGCCCTAGAGCCTCAGAGGCAGTGTCATTCACATCCACCGCCATGTGGAAAAGGTATTTGGTGGCCTTGATACCAGTTTTGGCCAGCTCTATCAGATCCTGTGCTGTACGCCCAGATATCTTGTTACTTATGGCCAGAGCAGAATTCTAGAGTGCCTTCAGATACTGGGCTGTATAAGCTACGTAAGCAGCTTGCCTCAGCAGTAAAGTCTTTCTAGCCCATACTGTCCAGCTTTTTGGAGTCTTTCTCAGGAGGCTGAGCAGTGAGGGCCACCTTAGTCTTGTCACAGCCTGGACTACTCCTTCATGATCCAAGTGAATGTAAAGGTACTCAGCATCATACCCGACAGTTGGTAATTCTTCTCAACCTTTTGACTACCTCTGGTGTCGAGGAGAAGTCTGCAAGACCTAGCAGGTAGCTCTTTTTTTTTTTAGGAGCTCGCTACGCCCCGCACTCCGACTGGTTCCTCCGGCGCCATCCCCGACATGAGACCCCTCCCTTCAATACCCCCGACTTCACCCTTCGAGGCAGGGTGGTGGGGAGGACTCAACCCACCCGAACGGGTCCATGCCAGGGAGGCGCCTCCGGAATGGTGACGGGAACCACGTCGTGCTGCCAGGCTCCATTTTTCCAATTTTCTCCCTGGCGGGCATGGCGGCAATGACGCCAGCGACTGAGCGCGCACTGGTCAGCTGCCTGCCACATCCGCCTCCCTGTCTCTGCGGCTGCGTACTGTCGATCCCCAGCCTCCGCTTAGGGCTGGGCAAGCACCGGTCGCCCAACCCCCACCCCGGAATGGAGAGCAGTCCTCCTGACGCCGATCCATCTTCCTCCCTGCCGATTCTCGACAACCCGCGGCTCGCCTCACGGTCGCCGCATGGCGCGAGGTGTAGCGACCAGCGCCTCAACCCTCAGCGCCACCGGGCCGGCTGCAGGTAGCTCTTTTAAAAGATTTATGCACACGGAGGACCAATTTGTTAGAAGCAGGTAACACCATGATATCGAAAAAGTCAGGCTCCTCTCTTGCTCCACATCTTCCTGGGTGAAGAGATCGAGGATATTAGCAACTTGCCTCACAAAAGCATGGTGGGAGGGAAAACCTCTGATTCACGAGAAGAGGAATCTAATCTCATGCTCTGAGGAGCCTTGGGATCTATGGAGCCACCATCGTGCTCCTTTTCATAGAAATTTTCAAGTCCCTGGACCTCAGGGATCGGAGCAGTAGCAGGAGCTGGAAGTGGTAATTTCATTAGGGAACCCAAGGCTTGAAAAGCTTTAAAAATTTGCCAGAATTTAGATATGTCCTCTGCAGAGAATATTTTCATATTGTCCACTGCAGACTCTTTTGCTTCTTCAGCAAGAGGGGCAGCAACATGCTTCTCTTTTGTTTCTTTTTTGCAGGCCCTGAATCTGGAACCTGCTCCGGGGTCTCTTATGTTTAAAAAGCATCTGAAGTTTTACTAGAGACTTTGTTCTTATTAAATTCCTTGGAGGGTCTTTCCCAATGTTCTTTATGTGAGGGAGGACACCTCATTAAGTTTAGGTGACTCAGAGGCAGACTGAGAAGCCATAGTGTACAAAAAAGAAAGTCACGACTTTGCCAAAAGATGCCTGGACCTGATACCTGTTAGGAGACACAGTCATGCAGCAGGCAGAAATCCAGGCTATCTGCCCACAACAGGAGTGTAAGGGGCAATAAACTGAACCCCCACCCCCTTTTTTTGTTGTCAAAAGTAATCAGGATTGTCTGCCTAGCCCAAAAAACACAGACAGACCCGAGAAAATGGAATCACCAGATCGCCCCTAGAAGAATACAAGGACAGCAACAGAAACAGAAAAGAAAAATGCCGTTCCTCTTTTTTTTTCCTCTTCAGAGGCCAGATAAAGTGACAAGAACACTGTCCCTCAGACTGCTGAGGAAAAATGAAACAGTGGTACCTCTGGTTACTGTATGGAAAACAAAAGACCGCAGATGCCACAATACGAGGAGGAGTGAAATAATGAGTGAAACTGTACAAAACGAAAGTGAATAACCTCATGCACTTCTGTGACAAGGAATGACTAAGGAGCTCCTCATGGCGTTGCTTGCTCAGGCGGAGAAACAGATCTCCTGTTGAGCTGTGCAGCAAAACGCCTCCATGAGTCTCTCCACATGGCTAATTTAAACATGTAAATCTATCCTCCATGCATTCCAGGGCATCTCAAGCCATTGGGCTGACTGCACATGTACATATAAGCATAATGAGAGACTCCCGGGCATGAAATTTTAAATTTTTTTTTTATTTAAAATTTGATGACCGGGAAAGGCATACTGAGCCAAGGCTCGTTTCCAAGTGCGACCCGGGTATGGTTTGTACAGAGAGTAGCAGCAGACTGAAGAAACAGACAGCCTGCACAACATTTTACAACAATAAAATACATTGAATCAGTGGTAAAACAGTAAAAGAATTTCATGTGGAGAGGGAGAAGGGAGATTAGATCAGCTAGTTCTTAGTGCCTGGGTTTGGTGGATGGGGAATTGAGTGGTGCATTGTTGTGTTTTGGGACCATTTGAAGATTCAGGGCAATGCGGGTGGGTTGGAGCTTGATAGAGTCAAGTGAAACAGGAGCAGGAAGGGGCCAGTTAAATGTTGAGAGGGAGGTTACCCCAGGCAGAGGGAGGCGTACGAGAAGGCAGCTTGCCGATCAGAGAGTGAGGGCGAGGGAGGTGGAAAGGCGGTGTCCCTGTGGTGAGAGGGTAGCTTAGGGAGGAGGTTAGGTGAGGAGGGAGGTGAGGTGGGGAGGGACCCATGCCAGTATTTAGCCAAAAGGAGGAGCCGTGACTGGTATGCCTATAGGAGGCCGGAGCCAGGAGAGGCAGCGTACAGCGGCAGTGGTAGTGAGTGGGGGTGAGGCGGTTGGGAAGCGGCAGAAGGAATTTAGGAGTATGTAAAGTCTGGAAAAAGAGGAGGCTAGGGCCATGCCATAGACTATGTCGGCATAGTCAATAACTGGTAAGATAGTTTTACAAACCAGCTCACATCGGGTGGGGACAGGTAGGCTCTCTTTGTGGTGACATAGGATGGCGAGTTTGGGCCTGAGCTTTGCGCAGATTGCCTCAATGTGAGTGGAGAAATTGAGGTGGCTGTCCAGCCAAACTCCCAGGTATCTGAAGGCTGAGATTTGCTCAAGGAGAGAGTCATCTCTGGTGGTGATAGCAGGGGGGCTGGGAGGGAGGCCAGCTTCTGTCTCGAGCCAAAGACCATTGTGACCATTTTCTTTTGCATTTAGTGTGAGCAGGTTATCAAGGAACCAGGATTGGACTCTATCGAAAATGTCTTGGAGAGTGGGGAGGACACTGTCGTAGGAGGGGCCCAAGGCAAAGATGATAGTGTCATCTGGGTAAAGATGCATGTTAGAGGCTAAGCAGGAAGAGGGAAGATCGTTAATAAAGAGAGAGAAGAGGAGAGGGCCATGAATGGATCCTTGGGGGACGCCAGATAAGATGTAACGAGGAGAGGAGAGGACAGGCGTACCCAACATGGACTGACTGCTGTCTTTTATGGAGGTACGAGTAGAACCAGGCAATGGCAGGCTGGGCGATGCCGAAAGAGCTAAGTTTGCTGAATAGAAGTGGGTGGGAGACAGAGTCGAACGCTTTAGCCAGGTCAATGAAAATGGCTCAAGTGATATGGCTTCTGTCCATGGCTGTGAGGATGGAGTCGTTTACACTTAAAAGGGTGGTGACGGTGGAGTGGTGTTTTCGGAAGCCGGACTGAATTGCTGATAGGTAGCTGTTGGCAGAGAGAAAGTCGGATAGTTTGGTCAGTATGAGCGACTCCTGGACTTTGGCAAGGGAGGGGAGGAGCGAGACAGGCCTATAGTTACCCAGCTGGGAGGGGTCTCCGCCTTTGTGGACAGGGATGTTTTGGCTGATTTCAGCTTTAGGAACTGTAGCTGTGTTAATGGATAGGTTCAGAATGTGAGTCAGGGGACCTACAAAATGGCTGTAGCGGTAATATGGAGTATTTTGGGGTGGATTCCGTCAAGGCTAGATTTGGATGAGTTAAGGAGTAGAGTGTGTTGTAGACCTCTTGAGGTGTGATGGGAGGAAAGACGAAGCCGAGGTCAGGGGAGGATAGATAACCCAGGTTGGGGGGTGGAGTTGGGCAAGGCACTGGAGATAAAAAAACTTGTTGAATAGCTCAGCCACGGAGGCAGGATCCCAGACGGTTTTGCCGTCTATAGTAAGGGTCGGGCAAGCCTGATTAGTGTGTGTGTGTGTGTGTGTGTGCGGGGGGGGGGGGTCAAGGAGGGAGTCGATCAACTTCCAGAAGGGGTGCACTGGTGTTCTGGGCTACAGAGAATTGCACTTTAAAATAGGAAGATTTTGAGTTTCGGATGGCCTTGGTGCATTTATTTCTGAGGTGCTTATAGGAAAGAAGGTTGTTAGCTGTGTGGGAGGTTTTATAAAGTTACATAGACTTTGATGGCAGATAAGGACTGGCTGGCCCATCTAGTCTGCCCATTTCCCTATCTACAGGATAGGCTACAGATACTAGTTAACCAACAGCCTATTTCTTCCTCAATTCCACAAGAATTGCCTCTATGTCTGTCCCATGCATCTTGAATTCTCCCACAGTTTTAGACCCCACAACCTCCTCAGGAAGGTCTGTCCATGCATCCACTACCCTCTCCGTGAAATAATACTTCCTCAATTGCCCTGAAACCGCCCCCTTCTATCTTTTAAATTGTGTCCCTTGCTCTTACACGCCTCTTTTCTGAAAGATGCTACCCTCTTGGACTTTGTTGATTCCACTGAGGTACTTAAAGTTTCTATCATGTCCCCCTCTCCATTCTTTCCTCAAGGGTATACATATTAGCTCCTTTAGTCTCTCCTCATACGGCTTCTCTTGCAGACCCTGCACCATTTTAGTTGCCCTCCATTGGACTGCCTTCTATCCTGTCTATGTCCTTGCGGAGATGGGGTCTCCAGAACTGGACTAGTACTCCAGATGGGGTCTCACCAAATGTCTGTACAGAGGGATAACAACTTCCTGTTTTCTGCTGCTGATGCCTCTCCCTATGCATCCCAGTATACCCCTCAGCTTCCTACTGTCTTCTCACATTGCTTGCTTAACCTTAAGGTCATCGGATATGATTACCCCAGGTCCCTTTCCTTTTTGTTGTTGTTATTACTACCTCCCCCCACTGTGTATTCTTCCCTCGGTTCTTGTTTCAGGTGCATTATTTCACTTCTTTGCATTGAATCTTAGCTGCCATACTTCTGACCATTCCTCCAACTTGCCAAGTTCCTTCTCATCCTTTCCACACCTCCTTGTGTATCAACCCTGTTGCAGATCTTTGTGTTGTCTGCAAAAGGCATACTTTTCCTTCCAGTCCTCTGCAGTGTCACTGATGAAGACATTAAAAGGACTGGACCCAATACTGAACCCTGCGGTACCCCACTAGTAGCACCTCTTCTTCAGAGTGGACTCCATCTACAATTACCTTCTGTGTCCTGTTGTGCAGCCAATGTTTTACCTAGGCTACAACCTGGGACCCACCCGAGCTGGTTAATTTGACTATTGATCTTTGTGTGGGACTGTGTCAAATGCCTTCTAAAGTCTAGGTAGGCCATGTCACAGCCCCCCGGTCTACTACTTTGGTCACCCAATCAAAGAAATTCCATTAGATCTGCCTGACGACCTTCCCGGCCAGAACCCATGCACTGCCTTGGGTCCTGTGCCCCACTGGCCTCTAGGTACTCAACTATTCTTTTCCTTCAGAAGTGACTCCATCACTTTCCTACCACAGAGGTCAGACTGACAGGTCTGTGTTTCTGCCTCTGTCTTGTCCCACTTGTGAAGGGAATCTACATCTGCCTTCCTCCAGTCTTCGGGTACCACACCATCCTCCCACCGATTTATTAAAAGAGTAGCCAGTGGTTTCACTAGTTCCTCCCTTAATTCTTTTAGAATTCTGGGTGAATTCCATCAGGACCCACTGCTTTGTCCACTTCAGTTTTAGGAGTTCTTGCAGAACCTTTCTTCTGTGAAAGCACTGGGATCGACTCCCCTATCAAGAGTGCTCTTGTTAATTGGATTAGGCACTTCCCTTCTTCTTTTGTGAATACTGAGCAGAAATATTCGCTCAGTATCCCTGTTTTTTCACTGCCCCCGCCCACCCACCGCTCATTCTATTCAGCCTCGCTATCCCTCTCTTTGTCTTTCTACACTCGCTGATGTACCTATAAAAGGTTTTATCCCCCTTCTTAACTGAGTTGGCTATCTTTTCCTCAGTTTGGGCCTTTTCTATTCTGACTTCCTTCCCTGCTTCCTTCTGCCTTAACTGGTACAGCTCTCTGTCCTGCTCCGTCTGTGTTTCCTTATACTTCCGGAATGTTTATTTGCTTCACACAAAGGCTTGTTGCCTCTGTGATGGCAGTTTTGATGAGTCCCCATTGTTGCTCCACACATCCTTCTAGCCTGTTTGCTAGTGCTTTTCTGAGGCACTCTCCCATCTTGCCAAAGTCAACCCTCCTAAAGTCCAGTACTCTCACCTTTGTATGATTTAACTCTGTAGCTGAGTTTAACGTGAACCACACTGCTGATGGTCACTTGTTCCAGATGGCAACCCACTCTAGATCTGAGATCCTCTCACTGCCCCCTGCCAGAGTACGAGGTCTAAGATTGCTCCCTCATGAGTGGGTTCCCAAACTAGCTGTCTGAGGCCTGCCACCTTAGGGGCATCAAGAATGGGCCCTGCTTGACGTGGCTGCAGCAAATGCCCTAACACACTAGCATTCAGGTCTCCCATCAACAGTAGCTCCCCTTTCTCTGCCATTCTAAGAATGCCTTCTATCACATCCTTGTCCATTCCTCCCCCTGACATGGGGGTCTGTACACAACCCCTGTGTGGATTGTGGTGCCTTTCCAGTCTCCAGGGTGACCCACAGATGCCTCCTCTCCTCCTGTTTACTCTTTGTTCAGTTGTTTTATCCTTCCTTTACATAGAGAGCTACTCCTCCCCTCTTCTCCTCTGCCTGTCTCTCCTATAGGTTGTGTACCCTGGTATATTACTCCCAATCATGGTTCTCTATGTACCATCTTTCTGTTACTACTCGATATCCATGCACTCTTCCATCAAGGCCACCAGCTCAGAGACTTGTTGCCCAGACTACAGGCATTGGTACTCATTACCCTCATTTCTGACAGCCTTACTCCTTTCCCCCATCCCTGTCCTTCTTGCCTTTATCACTTTCTCAAATTACCCTGCCCTTCTCCCTATAGACACCTTGCTGTTTGCCGCACTTACTACTGTATTTTTGAGAGGGCTAAGTTTCTAACTCTTTCAGTACCTCCCCTTAGCTAGTTTAAATACTTGCCAATGAAGCATTTAAACCTATCATAGGATCTGGTTCCCCTCTGGACAGATACGACATCATGCCAGTATAAACTTTCATCACTCAGGTAGACCCCAGTCCAAATGACCAAATCCTGGCTCACACCAGTTTCAACCACTGATTGAATCCCATGGTGCAGAACACTAACCTCTCCTATACATAGACAGGCAGCACCTCAAGGAAGGTTACCGTCGTGCTACTTGTCTAAGCCCCTCCCAATTCCACAAACTCTTCTACATATAATCCCTCCAGCCAGGTCATTTGTCCCTAGGTGGATAAGACATCCAGCTCCTCCCTGTGCAGCTACTCCAGCAATCTGAGACTCCTCCTCCTCAAGCATGGCGCCACACGAAACTTACCTCCCTCTCCTTCCTCCCAATTCTATATTCCTAACAATGAGTCCCCACCAGGAGTTGTTTCTTCCTCGGGTCCTACCACCTCCTGGGTCTCCTTGTGGAGGTTCCAACATCCTCCCTCTTCCAGGTGCCTCCAGAAAACAACCCACACTTGCCAGAATGGCATAGGATGTGGAGAGGTACAGCTGGAGGATGCGCCTGTTCCAACCCTCCCCTCCCTGAGCAAACTGTGGTCAACCTCTTTCTTGGCAACCTCTGAGGCAGCAGTGGCACTGGTGGTCCCTGGATGGAGAGAGGTCCCATTACACGCTTGTCCTGGGCGACACAAGCGATAAGGTCAGCTGTGATCAGGGGTGTGGAGGCGTTCTACCTTACTTTTCTTAGAGGAGCATGCATGTCCCAAGTTCTCAGGAAGTACTGCAGGGGTGAGCTAGAACATGGCCCATCCGGACCAAGGACAGGACGAACCAGTCTCATGTGCTGGGTCTTGGGTAAGGGCAGGGACGAAGAGGTTCGAGGCTCCGGGAACAGATGAATTGGAAGAAGGGGGAGTATTGAACTTCTGGATGCAATAGATCAGAGGTACTAAGGGCATCCGAGAGCATCTGAGGCAGAGATATGGTGGGAGGAGGAAGATAGAATCCAATCCAGGAGGGTGTGGTTTTGGGACTGGTGGTTTAGGTGACTGGGTTCTTGGATTAGCTGAGAGATTTAGGATTCAATCTTTAGGATGGAAGGTTTATTACAGAGGTAGAGCCAGTCGAGATTGAAATCACCAAGCAGCAGATCCGCCATTGGATGTCTTGGTGAGATAGAGGAGATGGCCTTGATGACAGAGTCAGGCGAGGACTTAGGCGGGCATATAGGGCCCCAATGTAGAGGGGCAGAGGAGGGGAAGGAGAGTGTGCCACAATAGATTCATGGGAAGCTGGGCAGGATCGTTGAGGATGATGGAGCATGAGAAGGAATGTCTAACATATAGTGCCACGCCCCCACTACGCTTGCCTCGGTCCTGACGGAATAAGTTGTAGTCAGGAATGCAGAGGGAGGAGTTAGGGATCTTGGAGGTTAGCCAGGATTCTATAATACAGAGCATATCAGGGTTGTACTGGGTGACCCAGACTACTAGTGAATCCATTTTGGGGAGGAGACTCCTGGTGTTGAGATGGAAAATGCAGAGGCCCTCGGGGAGAGAGTTAGGGGCTAGGGAAGGGGTGGGTGGCAGAGGTGGAGGATAAGATGGAGGAAGGCCTGGGTCTAGAAGGGCCAGGGTTGGGATGTATATCGCCCGCTAGAAGAGGACAGAAGAGCAGATGCGGAGTGGGGAGTGTTTGGACATGCCTGAGCAGCGCTTAGAGGGTGCCATGTGCAGGTTAAGGCATTGTTTAGTGCCTCAGGTTGAGAAGGTAGAGTGGAGCAGAGAAGGGTGAGTGAGGAGAGGAAGAAAGGGATGGATTGGGGGAGGAGAGAGGGACGAAAGGGGGGAGAGAGTTGCAGATAAAGCTTTGGGATGGGGTGCAAGGGATAGGAGTGAGTGGGTCCTGAAGTAAGTGGTGGGGAGGGTTGTTTGGGGGGTATGGGTGCATGCAGCAAAGTGGGGGGTGGGAGACATGGGGAGGTGGAGGGAGAAAGACAGCCAGAAGGAGAAAACAGCATAGCAGAGGCTTCTGCATTTTGAAGTGGGGGTGCAAGAGAGGGACTGAGTTAGCGAGGAGCAGTAATGTGGGTAACTGGCCACTAGAGGAGAGACCGAGTACTTAGCTGGATTTGGTTTGAGCTTTACTGTCATAGCTAGGATAGAAAGACAGGCGGCCTCTAGAGGCAAGAGCAGGTAACCTGCAGATGGTAAAGCAGACTGACTGGTTTTCAAGCCATCACGTCAGTCACAGTATAAAGGTCTGAGTCGACCAAGGGGGGGTGGGGGGTGGTGGGGCAGCCAGCGTGGAGCATCGGTGGGGTTACTCATATGGCAACACAAAGTTCTTGCATTTAAAAATGGTGCCAATCCTTCTCGCTGACCTGTTTAACTGCTGGGAGTTCATACCTGCTGCTGTGGGGGAGGGCTGTGCGTTCACCAGCCTTCACGATCTTTGGGGTTCTCGGGGAGCCGGACTCTCTGGAGGAAGGAGGCAATCTGTGGAAGACAGGGAGAAGGAGAGAGTTTAAGGGCAGATAAGGGCTATAAGATTGCCACTGTAACACAAAAGGAGGGGGAGGGGGGTCGCAACAGCCGTGTTTTGCCTCTAAATCCCTGCCTGAATAGAAACGCAACCTGATCATGGTTTAGCTACATGTAAAGCTTAAGGCATATGAGAAAGTGCTGAGATATTAAGTCTTAAGTTGCACTGAAGTAAAGGCAGTATTGCTGGGCAAGCGGTCTGATTTATCTAAGCATGAGGGATGTTAAAATTGGTTTAAAAGTAGGCTAGACAGGATAGGAGCTGCAACAGTTTGATTATAGGCAGGCTTAAGCAGAAATAAATTAAGGAGCTTAGCAGCAGTTCTTATTCAAGAGCTGGTATTCGCCAGACTGTAGCTAGATGCAGATCAGAAGCAGACAAATTAAGATTTAAAACTGCTCCTGAAATGCGTTTTGGCGCTGGTAGTCTGAGGTAAAAACTTTACATGTAGGCAGCTATAAACCTCTACAAAGCAGTTGGAGTTCCACTTATGTGCATAGTAAAAACAACAGTAATGGCTAAAACAACTAACTAAGAGCACATTGGATTTTACAAATTAAGGTGCACGGCTAAAACTTATCATAAGGCAGTACTTTTCTGCTTAATTAGTGGCAAAATAACACTTATGGCTAAAACAGCTAATTTTACAGCACTTGGAGTTAGCGAATTAAGGTGCACAGCTATAATGCAACACAAGGCAGCACTTTTCAGCTTAACATTTAGTAGCAAAAAACAATCAGCACTTGTATGGCGACACAAAGTCCTTGAGTTTGAAAATGGCACCAGTCCTTCTCGCTAACCCGTTTAACCACTGGGAGGTCGTATCTGTTGCTGTGGGGAGGGCTGTGCATACCACCAACCTCATGACCCTTGGGGATCTCAGGGAGCTGGACCCTCTGGAGGAAGGAGGCAATCTGTTGCTGTGGGGGTGGGCTGTGCGTTTACCAGCCCTCACGACTCTAGGGTCTCTCGGAAGCCGGACCCTCTGGAGAAAGGAGGCAATCTGTTGCTGTTCAGCAGGGCCGTGCATTCACCAGCCCTCATGACCCTCAGGGCTCTTGGGGAGCCGGACCCTCTGGAGGAATGAGGGAACCTGTTGCTGTGGGGGAGGGCCTTACGTTCACCAGCCCTCACGACCCTCGGGGCTCTCAGGGAGCCGGACCCTCTGGAGGAAGGAGGCAACCTGTTGCTGTGAGGGAAGGCTGTACGTTCACCAGCCCTCACGACCCTCAGGGCTCTCGGGGAGCCGGACCCTTTGGAGGAAGGAGCCATAACAGAAAGTGAAGCTCGCGTGTCATGGCCAACTCAAAAAATGCCAAAGTAAGTTTCTCTAACACAAAATTCATGTCCCAAGGCAGAACCAAATTGCAGATAGGAGGCTTTGGGTTAAGAATGCCTCTCAGGAATGTACGTGACACCTCTGGTAGTGCCACCGTACGGCCAACAACCAGCGCATGGAAGGCAGAATTTTATCTATTTATTTCACTACTCAGAAAACCATTTGAGCTCAGAGATCTTCACATAGGTTCCTCGTCAGGATATTTCAGTACAACAGAGAGGTGAAATTATACAAAGGATGAAAAAATTACTCAGCTTAGTAATATAGTTTCTTCCAGTGTATTCTTCACATTCATAACTGTATGCAGTCTGCCTCCTAAGTAGAACTGCTCAGAGAGAAATGGAACTATATGCAAATGATAGAACCTATCACTGCTCGAGACACATATTCAAACTGCTGCCTTTAACTATTGCAATGTTCCACCGACGTCTCAGATTTCAATAACAGCCTACACAGCAGAAGAACCACATATCTACCTAATACTACGTACGAAATAGAAAGGAACCTACTCCTATAATCCAAATATGAACCCTAGTGGCTATTTGATTACAATACTAAAATAAGTAAAGCTTTTATTCTGGAAACACAGGTAACCAAAGAATAAGAAATGAATCCCACCAAAGTTAAAAATGTACTCCAGTAGTGTGTACATACGTACTGTATTAAAATCCAAGAAAAATCAGTAGGCATGCTGAGGCTCTGGTTTGGTAGGGCAAGTGGAAGAGAGGAATATAGAAGAATACACTGGAAGAAACAATATTACTAAGGTGAGTAATTTCTTCTAACCCCATGTATTCTTCTATATCATAACTGTATGCAAACTTCAAAGTAGTACCTTTGGAGGTGGGCAGAGAACCTACTTAGGAAAGAGGCTCTGCAGGACTGCTGTTCCAAATCTGGTATCACTTCTGGACTGTATGTCCAGGCTGTAATGTTTAATGAAAGTATGTACTGTCCTCCACGTGGCAGCTTTGCATATGTCCAGCAGGGGGACATCCCTTGAAGCTGCTATGGAATCAAATATTCCACTAGTTGAGTGGGCCCTACGTCCTGATGGGACCTGCTTGTCTGCTTTCTCATAGCAAAACTGTATACAACTGACTATCCAGCAAGAGACTGACCTCTTAGTAGCTGGTGTACCTTTTTTCACATCCCCATAGGTATGGAATAAAGTGCAGTTACGTAAGAACTTACCGTAGCAATGGATCTTCGAGAGAGGCTCTTGCAGTAGGTAATTACATATAGGACTGATGTCGGCAGGCGGCAGGACCCCACGGAAAAATTTCTACCTAGCAGTCCCTGGGCGGGACCGCCCCGTCAGGTGACCCGGTGTCAGACAGCAGTCGGTATAAAGGGCGGTCCCGGATGCCCGCCTTCCAGTTCTTTCCATACAGGCCGGAAGGCCCGACGAGAGAAAGCGGATATTCCCTTAATGGAAAAGGAGCTAAAAAGTACGGGGGATGGAGGGCAGGAAGGTATTACCTACCAAGAGCCTCTCTTGAAGATCTACTGTTATGGTAAGCTCTTATGTAACTGCACTATCTTACTTGAGAGGGCTCTTGCAGTGAGATAATACATATAGGACAGAATCCCAAGCAGTCTGGAACAAATGAAGGCACGGGAGGAGGAACTACTCCAAGAGTAGCAAAACCCTTGCAAACCTCAAGAAGAAGGCCTTGCAAGACAGCTAACTTGAAGCCTGCTCCTGACGAGGCAATGTCAAACTGCAATGTTTCGTAAAGGTATGGAATGGAAGTCCAGGTGTGCAACAAGATGTCTGCCGCAGACACATTCTTGAACAAGTCGCAGAGGCTGCTACTTCACGAGTGGAGTGACCTCTGACTTGACCCGGGAGGGTCTTGTTGTCCTTGTCATAACAGAAAGTGATGCAATGAGCCAACCACTTTGACAGGCATTGCTTGGAGATAGCATTGCCTTCCCTTTTTTGAGCAAAAGAGACAAACAACTGATCAGACTTTCTGAGATCCTTCATCCTATCGGTGTAGTATCTCAGAATCCTGTGGACATCCATGGTATGGAGCAAGTATTCTCCCTGGTTGGAGTACTGCGTGAAAAAAGCAGGTAACTCAATAGACTGATTTAAGGTAGACTCCGCTACCACTTTCCGAAGAAACTTAGGGTTCGTGCGAAGAGCTACTCGTTCTTTGTGAAAAATCAGACAGGGGACTTTACACACGAGGGCCTGGAGCTCGGAAATTCTGTGAGCAGAAGTAATGGCCACCAAGAAGAGTGTCTTCCACGATAAGAACTTCAAGTCTGCGGAAGCCGCAGGGTCAAAAGGAGGAAGGGTAAGTTTCTAGAACAAAGTTCAAATTCCAAGGGGGAGCAGGAGTCCGAAAAGGGGGCCTGAGATTAAGGACCCCTCTGAGAGAAGGTCTTGGATACCTCTAATTGGGCAGAAGGCTTGATCAGCAAAAGAAACATGGTAGGCTGAAATAGCAGCCATGTGAACCTTCAAAGAGGAGTG
This sequence comes from Neoceratodus forsteri, assembly GCA_016271365.2. Taxonomy (NCBI): domain Eukaryota; kingdom Metazoa; phylum Chordata; order Ceratodontiformes; family Ceratodontidae; genus Neoceratodus; species Neoceratodus forsteri. The sequence goes on from CM057453.1 coordinate 388,990,520, forward strand.
ACTGAGACCCAGGTCGAAAAGATGACGCAAATAATCGAGCAGAACGGCCACAGGACAGGAGAAAGGCTCCACATTCCTGGAGGTAGCCCAAATGGAAAATCTCTTCCATTTCATAGCGTAGGTGGACCTAGTGGAGGGTTTTCTAGCCTCCACCAGAATCTCGGCCACCTTAGGAGAGACACCAAAACGAGATTGGGCTAGGTCTGCAGAAGCCATGCATGAAGTTGAAAAGACTTGAGTCCCGGATGGACCAGGGTCCCCTGATCCTGGGTCAGCAATCCTCGAGATAAAGGAAAAGGAAGATGAGGAACCTCTGAGAATTGTTGTAGAAGAGAGAACCAGATTTGCCTGGGCCAGAAACAAGCGATCAGAATCATTCTCGCTCCTTCCAATGCAAGTTTCTGCAGCACACGAGGGACCAGAGGAATTGGGGGAAAAGCACAGACGAATCTGTCCTTCCAGCTTAGAGACAAGCGTCGCTCAAGCGCCTCACTTCTGGAGAGAGCGAGGCAAAAGGTGGGAGATTTTGCGTTTTGAGAAAAGCGAACAGGTCTACCTGTAGAGTCCCCAAATCTGGAAGATGCCGTTTAGAACCTTTTGGTCAGTTCCCACTGTGTGGCAGAGCCGAGGGCGACTTAGCTTGTCTGCCAGGACATTGTCGACTCCTGGAACATGGATGGCTGTGAGTGAAGGTTGTGAAGCGTTGCCCATTCCCAAACCCTCATTGCTTCCCTGACAGCGGGTAGGACCAAGTCCCTCCCTGCTTGTTGATGTACCACACCATGCACATGTTGTCCGTTTGGACAGCTAGGTGACCGGGAAGGATATATTGGGAAGGGCTTGGAGAGCATATAGTACTGCTCGTAGCTCGAGCACACTGATGTGGAGAGCTAGCTCCAATCTGGACCATAAACCTTGGGTTCGGTGAGGACCCAGATGGGCTCCCCAACCTTCGCCTGATGCATCCGTGGTCAGAGTCTGGGAGGGGGGAGGATGAAAGAAGGGGACCCCCCGGAACAGGTTCTCTCGAACCATCCACCATTGCAAGTCTCTTGTCATCGAGAGGAGATCAGCACCCGGATGATCTAGGTCGTTTACAAGTTGATCCTACTGAGCAGAGAAGTCCACTGAGAGATCCTCATGTGTGAGTGGCATACCCATAACTCGTCGGGATGGCAGCACCATAAGCCCCAAAAGGCGAAGCACCGACCTGCGGAACCTTCCTGCGTTCCAGTGGAAATCTGTGACTGGAGGGAGACCCCCCTGTCCGAAGGCAGGAAGGCCTTGCACACTGTCGTATCGAGGATTGCCCCGATGAACTGGAGTCTCTGGGAGGGGTCCAGATGAGACTTGGAACGGTTGATGGTGATACCCAGACCAGTGAAAACCTGCTGGGTGAGAGAGAGAAAATGCAGGTTCCTCCCTGGGCCAGGCCGCCAGGAGCCAGTCGTCCAGTAGGGAAAAACTCTCGACTCCCAAAGAAATGCGCGGGTGGGCCGCTACCACCGCCAGGCATTTGGTAAAACTCGGGGAGCCGAGGAAAGACCAAAGGAGTGCCGGAATTTGGTAATGGTCCCCTGGAGAAGCAAACCCGGGAGGTATTTTTCGGTGCACAAAGGACGAATGGGGATGTGCAGTGCATCCTGCATATCAGTGCACAAAGTCATAGCCCGGCCGAAGAAGAGAAAGGCAAAGGGTTTGAGCGGAGCATCCTGAACTTCTTGTATTCTACATAGATTCAGGAGCTGAATCGAGAATGGGTCTGAGATCTCCCATCTTTTTTTGGTACAAGGAAGAAATGGGAATAGTAACCCGTCCCATGAAGGTGAGGAGGGACGGGATCTATGGCCTGCTTCGCGAGGAGAGCAGATATGTCTTCCCTGACCAGAGGAAGATGGTCCCTTGAGTAAGAGGACTTCAGAGGGGGGTGGTGTGGAGGTTCTGCAGAAACTCTATGAGTGCCCCTCTCACGATAATCTAAGCACCCGTGAATCCGATGTTATCCTCTCCCAACCGGAGGTGGAGGAGAACCTCCCTCCACCGGTTCCTCCAGGAGTCTGGAGGCGGTGGGAGAGGAAGGAATCAGGTGGTGTGGGGCAAGCGCCGCAGCTGGGGCACCGCTGCTTTTAGGCGTGAGGCCTGGCAGCTAAGGGGAGACTCGGCGTTTGGTGGCCTAACTTCCTGGGAGGTTTAGCATTGAGCCATCACGTCTCTGCGAAAAGCAGGCGCTGCAGGGATGGGGGCGGTGCATGGAATCCACAGATTTCAGGGCCGGGTCCCTTCTCCTGCAAGTTGAGTGATGATAAAACATCACCACCCGAAAAACACGACTGAAGGTGCTTCCTGGTCACTGACGCTGCACCTCGGGACCAAACCTGACACTCAGAGCCAGGCGTGGCCGCGAAGACTTCTGGCGGGAATCACGGAGCTCCGCCCTGCGGTGTCCACTGCATCGTGAGTGGGTCTCAGAATGTGACGACTGGCCCGAGCAGGAGCAGAGGGACAAGGTCAATGCTCCTGCTTGACTTGGGAGTCAGGCAAGGAGTCAATCTTAAATTCTGCCTGGGTAAGAACAGCCTTCTGGTAATCCCCATATGTGCGAGCATAGTTTGGGGCCCTGATCCCAGTGTGGAAGAAGCGAGATCTTCCTTCCATACTGATCAGAAGGTGATTCCCTTATCCGGAGGAGACAAGCTCAAATGTTAGGGGGTGAACTGACCCGGCCGTGGTGGCGCTAATCACAACCGAGTCTGCATGGGGTGAGGAATCTAAAAGTCTACACCCTCCAGAGCCTGGAATAGCCTGTTGGACTTCGAGGAAGTGGGGCTAAAGCAGACGGTTGTTTCAAATAGTGGAAACAAAGGTGGGCATGAGGCTCGATCCAGGGTGGCACTAAAGAGTAGGGGCCGAGAGGTCAGATGTTGGCGAAGTTTAACCCATGAGGATCTGAATCGAAACGCCACTGATGTACTTCCTGGATCTTCACAGAGCAGCTCCACGAAGGAAGGATCCTCCGAGGAGACCAGGAGGAGTCCTCGGCCTGGGCTTGGACAGAGGCCGAGGCTCGTAATACTTTCGGAGCATCCGTCGGAGGAATCCGAGAGTCCGAGAAAAGAAGAAGAATTGGAAGCAGAGTAAAACTCCTGACTCGTCTGGGGAGGAGCGGGTTCCTTGGGGAATCCTGGATCGTGTCACTGCCCTCTCTGGATCAGAGAGAAGGCTAGGGAATCCAGACGGAGAGTGTGCGTCTAAGTCTCGAAGAGGGGCGGAGGTGGCACCATCGTAGTAGTGACTCTCGACTTCCTTGGTGAGCTGAGCCTTGGCCTCAGCAGCCACCAGGAGCCAAGTCTCCTTAAGATCCTGGCCTAAGGGGCGGTGGAGGAGGAGGAGGAATAGTTGTACAGATTATATCCGTGGCGGTATCCGTAACCAGCTGCGGGATACGGAGCTGGGTATTACAACGTCGGATGTCGTTGTCGGTGGAACGGCGCCCGGGTACTGCGGTGCAGGATACTGCGGACCGGGTAGCCAGACACCGGATACAGACGGCAGATACCCAGGTACTGGAGGGAGCTGCTGGAGCAGGCAACCCAGTAAGGAGCTCCACGGGTGGATCAACAGTGATAGGCCCGAGGGGTGGAGGCCCGATGGAAGAGGAATATCCCCGCGGCGTCGGGAACAGCGTCGTGAGAATGGCCGGTGTTGAACCAGCGTCAAGATCCAGTTCGATGGGTGGAGGGTCTGGCAGTAGGAAAAGCATCAAAGCATCGCCTGAGGAGACGAGAAAAGTCCCGGGGTCAGGCAGGGGACTCGGGCTCCCGGACTGACAGCGAAGGCTGTGGAGAACCTGGGACAACAGACAGCGGAGGGTCTGTAGTGAGGCTCCGATGCCCTTATGCGTCGGGCCGATGTCGCGACTTAGGGGCTAGTCGGCGGGGCGCCAGAGGCGATCCGACAAAAGTCCCTCGTCGGAGGCGGGCGAGGGTGGGAAGCGACCCGTCGAGGGGACACTGCTGTCGCTGCCCGAAGGGTCGGGCGTCTTAAGCGGCCTTCTCCCGGCAGGCATCGGAAGCTTGATGTCCGACATGGGAGGCGCCCGCGCCAGTAGACGCAAGCCTGCTGCGGCAGTACTGGGGGCAAAGCCTTTTCACGGAAACACCAAAGAGGCTGAACATGAACCCAACCCAGCAGGCGGGTGAACCTCCTCAAGCCTTGGGCTGGCATTAGGCGATCCCCGGAGAAACGTTACTATAACCCGTGGCTCCAGCCGAATCGGTGATGAGGAGGAGGCCTTCTCTCGGTGTCTTTCTTGGTCCCGCTTCTTGTGTCCTTCTGGGGAGGTCGACGCCTGCCTAAGCTTCTTCAACTCCTAGCTCCATTGCAGTCATCTTTTTAAGGAGATGGAAGCTTCCAAGACTGCTGGCGTCGTCTGCGGGTGGCGCTGCGAAATGCAGGCAATGCGGGCACTTTTGAGCCAGCGTGGTGGAGCCCTAAGCAAAAAGGCAGAGGAAGTGCCGGTCCTTGTAGAGGCAGTTGGGCGCCCATACAGGTATACTATTTTTGAAGGGACGCCGACGACGTTCACCTGGCGAAAAATGGCAAAATACTGATAACTTTCGGCAAAAAATAGCGAAACAGGACTGAACACGAACTTCACCGTGGACTGCAGAGCTGACGGCGGAAAGAACTAGAGGCAGTAGGACCACCCCTTTATACGGCGTCATCTAGCGCGGTCACCTGGCATAGGGCGGTCCCGCCAGGGACTGCTAGCTAGAAATTTTTCCGTAGGGTCCTGCCGCCTGCCGACGTCAGTCCTGTATGTAATTACCTACTGCAAGAGCCCTCTCGAAGTAAGATCTGTTGTTTCTCCTCCCTGTGATCTTTAGTGTGAGATAAGTAATAGGTGAGATCTCTTCACACCAAGACTGTGGAGTCTACATTCACCTGAAGTAGAAGGTTCAGTGAAAAACACTGGTAGTGTAATGGATTGATTCAAATGAAAATCTGATTCCACTTTGGGGAGGAATTTTCTGTTTGTCCTGAGTACCACTTTATCATTGTGAAAAAACAAGTAATTATTTTCTATACATAGAGCCTGAAGCTCACTTATCCTTCTAGCAGAAGTTATAGCCACTAAAAATACAGTTTCCCATATAACATACTGCAGGTGAGCTGAGGACATAAGTTCGAAAGGTGGCCTCATAAGTTGAGCAATACAAATATTCAAGTCCCACTCAGGGACAGGTTCCCTGATGGGTGGGTTATGTGTGACAGAGACCTTGGAAAAACTTAAATATAGGATCAGCTGCTACAGAGGTGGTTTTACCCACTGACATGTGAGCAGAGATACAGTAGATGTCAAGTGATTGCTTAGGGAAATATGCTTAATGCCCTGATCATGCAAGAAAGTGAACTACTCAAGAACAGTTGGAATTCTTGCTGAAGCAGGCTCGATGCTGTGCAAGGTGCACCAAGAGACAAACCTTTTCCATTTAGTTGAATAGGTTTTCTTAGTAGAGGATTTTCTATACCCCTTAAGCATGTGCAAACTTGAGAGAGATTCACATTTGCAAATTCTATGTCTTCAAGAGCCAAGCTTTGAGACTTTGGAGCTGAGGTTGGGATACCCTATTTTTCCTAGGTGGGGGGTCAACAGGTTGTGCCTCTGAGGAAGATGTATCGGTATGGATACCGACATGGATAACAGGAGAGGGTACCAATGCTGTCTGGCCCAGTTTGGGGTGATCAGGATCATCGAAGCAGACTGAGACCTGATTTTGATCAGGACTCTGAGAATGAGAGTGAAGGGAGGAAAAACATACAGGCTTCTTCCTGACCAATCCAGTGCCATGGCATCTACTGGAATTGTGCCCCTGGCCGGAGGCCTGCAACAAAACAGTTGTAGTTTGTGGTTCTCTTGAGAGGCAAAAAGATCTACCTCTGGGGTACCCCACCTTCTGAACACTGAGTTTATTACCTGTCTGTCCTGGGACCACTCGTGGTGACCCTCACTGATTCTGCTAAGAGCATCTGCCAGAATGTTGTCCTTCCCTGGGACATGAATAGCTTGCAGGGCTGTTTTTACAGAGTATGCCAGATCCCACAATTTCATGGCCTCTGCGCACAGAGAATCTGATCTTGTGCCACCCTGCTTGTTTATATAGTACATTGTTGTGGTATTGTCTGTCCTGACCTGTACCACCTTGCCTTGCACCAGATAAACAAAGGCCTTTAGAGCTAGAAGTACAGCTCGCAGCTCTAAGAGATTTATGTGAAGGAAAGACTCTGCATCGGACCAAGTCCCATGGATGGTGTGTTCTCCCATATGGGCACCCCATCTCAACAGAGAAGCATCTGTTGTTAGAATAAAGGAAGGGGTTTCCCTCTGGAAAGGGACCCCTTGCCTTAAGTTGTCTGAATTGTTCCACCACTGTAAGGCTTGAATAACAGTCTCTGTTACTGGGATCAGTTTTGACATTTTGTCTCTTCTCTGTGACCAATGAGACCTGAGGTGAGACTGCAAGTCTCTCATCATGTATCTTGCCCCGAGACAGTATTTGTTGCTGCAGTTATGTGACCCAGAACCTGCAGATACTGTCTTGCTGGGCATGGCTGGTTTAGCTTGAAAGAAACAGCCAGGTCAAAAATACTTTTCACCCTGTCCTGAGGGAGGAAGGCTCTTCCCTGAATTGTATCCAACTCTGCTCCTATGAACTGCAACACTTGAACAGGGGTAAGAACAGACTTTTCCTGGTAAGGGAAGACTAGAATACCAGACCTTCTTAGATGCGCCACCACTACAGCTAGGCACTTTGTGAATACCCTGGATGCTGAGGTCACATCAAAGGGAAGTGAAGTGAACTGGTAATGGCCTGAAAGGAGTCTTAACCTGAGATACTTTCTGTGAGACTGCCTTATTGGGATGTGAAAACAGGCATCCTTTAAATCCAAGGCTGACAGCCAATCCCCCTGATGGATAACCGGCAGTATGGACGACAGGGTCACCATCTTGAACTTTGGTTTCACTACAAATCTGTTGAGAGATCTGAGATCCAGAATGGGTCGCCACTCTCCATTTTTCTTTTTGGTCAGAAAGTAATGGGAATAAAAACCCCTTCCCCTGAGGTGCACTGGCACAGGTTCCACTGCTTTCATGTGGAGCAATTTCTGCGCCTCCTTTTGAAGAATTTTCCCTCCATGAGGGAAGCTGGCTTGAAAATTCTCGATTTTAGAGGAGGAAGGGATCTGAAACATAGGGACAAACCCTGACTTACAAACTCCAGAACCCACTTATCTCTGGTGATGGAAACCCAAGTCTGGAGGAAGTAAGTCAGCCTGCCCCATATTGGTACTAGGTAGGTAACCTTGACTAACTGGTCAGGGGTTTTGTTTTGGGGGTGCCTGAGCTTGGACAGATTGGGAGCCCCTTCTGGAACCCCTCCTGCCCCTAGATCTAAAGTACCCAGTCTGCTGTGGGTAGGGCTGTTGTTGGAAAGCAACTTAGTCCTGGTAAAAGGGCCTCCCATAAGAGGACCTTTCCTGCCCCCCCCCCTTCCAAAAGACCTATAGTAAGGGGTCAGTCTGTCCCTGGAGGAGTTACTTTTGTAGGTGGGCTTGTATTCATCCACCTTCTTCATGTAATCCTCAGTGTGTCTGCCAAACAGGGAGTTGTTCTCCACAGGAAAATCCATGGCCTTGGCCTGGATATCCTGCGTTAGATTAGTAGCTCTAAGCCATGCCAGTATTCATAGAGCCACTGTCAGAGCCATCCACCTGGCAGCACTGTCACTGGCATCAGCTGCCATCCGGAACTGGTATTTAGCAGCTTCCAGACCAAATCTAGCTGTCTCTGCCAGGTCGTCAGGGAGGGGCGAGGGGGCCTTCTCTGACATAGCCAATACTGATAGTCGCAGTGTTTTCTGATACTGTGCTGCATACGCCTGGTAATTAGCCTGCATCACACCTATGGAGGCAGCTAAATAACCCTTCTTAGACCTACCGTCTATTTTTCTGGAATCCTTCTCAGGGGGGTGGGAAGAGAGAGGGACCCTCGCCATTTCACAGGCTGCCTGTTGGACTATGCCCTGATGCTCGGGGTGAGAGTATAAGAACTCTGCCCCTTCCTTGTCCAACTGGTATTTTTTATCAGACTTCCTATCTATAGGAGGAATAGAATTAGGAGTCTGTAAAATCTTTAACAAGTCTTTTTTAAAGAACTTGTTAATTGGCAGGAATACCTTTTTTTGTGGGTGTTAAACCCATCGTCTCAAAGTATTCGGCCTCCTCATCATCATCAACTTCAGTGGTAGTCAAATCCAAGACATCCACTATTTTTCTCACAAAAGAATAATTAGATGAAAAATCATCTGGTCGAGGAGGAGAACCGAACTCCTGCTCAGGTGATTTCAGGCTCTATGTGCTCATCCTGTTCAGGATCCATCTCACCATAATCTTCACATTCAGGCCCTTGTGCTTCAGGAATAGGAGCTGGTGCAGGAGCCCTTAGAGGAGCAGGTTGAACAGGCAAGATACCCTGTAAAACCTGTAAAACATTCATAGCCTGAGCTATCTCCTCTGCAGATGGCAGGCTGTGAGACACAGCAGAAACACCTTGAGGTGCAGGAGCCTGGGGTTCTAAGTGTTTGGTTTTCTTGGACTTTTTGGAGGGTGCCGGAGAGTCAGCCGGATCATTCCCCCTTTTTAAACTGCCAGAAGCACCCTTATCAAGGTTGGTAACAGAAGGCAAGACGGTCTTACCCGCATGTTTAGATGCCTGATGGACCACTGTCCACTTTCTTCTTGAGCCTTTACATTCTTTTCTCAATTGTTTTTTGAAGAAAGGACTTACATATGGCACGGTCTGATGAAAAATGTTCAGATCCTAAGCAGACTAAACATAAATCGTGTTTGTCAGCCTTGGCAAACACTTCCCCACACGTGATACAATTTTTAAAACCTGGGGGACCAGTCTTTTTCTTTGTTTTTTTTTTGTAATTCCATTTCTAGGAGAAAAAACAATAACCATTTACTAGTATTCAAACTAACGTTTTTGGGTTTTTTTTTGTTTGTTTTTTATCGGTCCAGGAACCGGTTAAGGACCTGAGAAAGAAATGCAAGCTTTTTAAACCGAACCGGGTCAGTGTTTCACAGAAACCGGAGTATCGGTTCAAAAGAACCGACCACACGGTTCCACAAAGTACAAATAATAAACTCAAAGATCACAGAAAATAGAATAAAATGACACAAAACTATGGCAAAAAACACCGGAATTACCTAAGAAAACCCTGGTTCCTCAGCGGTTATCCCGAACCATGAGGAACTGAAAAAAAAAACAGAATTTTAACCATAAACTTAAGTAAAACTAACTTAAAATACAGTTAGAACTAAATTAAACAATAAATGAAGGCAACAGTTTAAATATACTTAATTAAACTGGAATCAGCATGAACAGTCGAGAGGAAGATTTCCAGGCATCTGACTTGTCAGGCGGAGTGAGAAATCTGAGACGCTGATGCAACGTTGCAGTAGATAAGGGCAGCAGTTTGAATATGTGTCTCGAGCAACGATAGGTTCTATCATTTGCATATAGTTCCATTTCTCTCCGGGCAGTTCTACTTAGGAGGCAGACTGCATACAGTTATGAATATAGAAGAATACATGGGGTTAGAATGCAGAAATACAAAGGTAATCAAACAGGATTATATATCAAACACAGTACAGGTCACAGGAAAAAACAGACAATTTACAGTGCCCAGTGGTGAAACCAGTCAGTTGTCAGCAAACAAGAAGTTGTTTGGAGCTTTGCTAAGTGCTAATGGCAGACATGTACACTTTAAGAGTACTTCAGACTGGAGTCTGAAAGGGACAGCAAGTACTCCAGAAACTTATTCATTGGACAAGGAAAGGGGATCCAGCTGACGTGAAGCAGCCCACAGAGCAAAGCGTTCCCACGTCATGGAATGAGTGGCCCTGGTGGAGGGCTTCCTAGCTGTCACCAGAACATCAGCCACCTTGAGGGACTGCCCAAATCTAGCACCAGACTATGTCTTCAGGAGCCAGATGTGAAAATGCAGGGATCTGAGGTCTGGATGGACCAGGGTGCCCCAGTCCTGGGACAGCAAGTCGGTGCACAGAGGCAGAGGCACTAGAGATTCCACTGTCAACTGCTGCAGTAATGGGAACCAGATCTGACAAAGCCAGAAGAGGGTGATGAAGATCAAAGAGGCCCCTTCCATCTGGAGCTTGATTATAACCATCTAAAGCAGGGGAAAAGGCATAAAGAAACTGCCCACTCTAAGAGAGGGGCAACGTGTCTCGCCAGAAAACTTCAGGTCCTGGAGCGAGCAAGCAAAAAAATACAGGTTACTCACCTGTAACAGGAGTTCTAGGAATGGTATATGTTGTTCATCCACACTCATTGGCAGTATCCTTGCCGCTTTAAATCTTGCCGGAAGGTCTTCAAGCTTGCTCCTCCCACCCACCCGTGTGGTATAACTCTCGGCTCCAGCCCCATGGCGCCAGATCTGGCCCGCTGGAAGCTCAGGGTTGTGCGTCGGCCGGAGGTCTGGAGTTGTGGTGGATGAACAACATATACCATTCCTAGAACTCCTGTTACAGGTGAGTAACCTGTATTTTAGGACATGGATATGTTGTTCATCCACACTCATTGGCAGACTCTAGCAGTTCTCCGGGAGGAGGGAGGCAAGACGACACCCATATACTTACTTGGGAAAGAGAGACTGAGAACCGAGGCCCCAAAACCAGCATCCCGGCGTGACTCAAGGTCGATGTGGTAGTGGGTAATGAAGGTGTTTGCTGACTTCCAGGTAGCAGCCCTGCAGATTTCCTGGATAGGGACGCCCCTGGAAGCAGCCACTCACAGCAGTATGGCGGTAGAATGAGCTCTTATCCTCTGGGAGGCTCCATGCCCGCCAACTTATAGCAGAGATCTATGCAGGAGGTTACCCACCTGCTTATCGTCCGCTTGGCTGCAGGTCTGCCAGATGCGGCTTCAGCGTAGGTGACAAACAGCTGGCGAACTCTCCCGAATTTCAGCCGTGCGCCTCCTTATAATAAGCGAGCCCCTTCTAGGGTCCAGAGTATGGAGCCTATATTCGCCTCCGAGGTGTGATTGGGGTAGAACACCGGCAGAGTCAACACCTGGTTAAGGTGAAACTCCGACACCACCTTCGGAAGGAATTTCGGTGGGGGCGAGGACAACCTTGTCCCTGTGGAAGACCAGGTAGGAGACTCGGTGGAAAGCGCCTGAGCTCTCCCATCCTTCTGGCTGACGTGATAGCCACCAAGAAGGCGGCCTTCCACGACAGGTGAGAGAGAGCACACCTGTGCATAGGTTCGAATGGCTTGCCCATGAGCTTTGCCAGTACCAGCAGTAGATCCCACGGAGGTGGGGGTTCCCGTGACTGGAGGGAAATGTGATCAAGGCCTTGAAAAAGCGCCAGACCACCTTCTCCTGCGCCATCGACTGCTTCCCGCCCGCGCCTGTAAGCAGAGATGGCTGCCAGGTGCACCCTTAGGTCGCCGACCCAAGCCCTTGACTAGAAAGGGACCATAAATAGTCCAAGATGCTTGCCAAGGAACAGGAGGAAGGGTCCAAGCCTCTGTTTCTGACACCAAATGGAAAACCTTTTCCATTTGAAGGCATAGCATTTTCTGGTCGACTCACGGACGCCTCAACTACATTGAGGACCTCGCCGGAAAGACCCAAGGCCTGGAACTCTAGCCGCCAGGAACCAGGCCGCCAGGTGCAGGGATTGAAGGTCCGGATGGAACACCTTCCCTGATTGACTGAGAGCAGGTCCGGGCGAGCTGGAAGCTGCCACGGAGTCCTGGAGCTGAGACTGAGGAGATCTGGGTACCAGAACTGGCGAGGCCAGTCTGGGGCTACCAGAATCACCTCGCCTTGTCCCTCCTCGCCTTGAGAAGCACCTTGTGGATCAAGGAAATGGAAAAGGCGTAAAGAGGCCCGGGGTCCATTGCCTCGAGAAGGCATCCCCTGCAGCGAGCCCTGCTGAGGGGGCGGCATGGAACAGACTCAGCTCGCTCTCCATGGAGGCAAACAGGTCCACCTGAGGTGTGCCCCAAAGGGAGAACAGATGCTGTACTACCTCCGCAGGAGAGACCACTGGGATGCAGCCCCTATCCGGCTCAGGCATCGGCCAGGGTGTTGGAGGCTCCTGCCACGTGAATGGCTAGGAGATCCGCCCAGGCTGCGCACGAGTGACCAAATGCGGAGAGCTTCCTTGCATAGAAGCATGGAGCGGCCCCGCCCTGGCGGTTTAGATAGTACATGGTCGTGGTATTGTCCGCCTGACTCGGACCACTTGACCCCGGAGGAACGGAGCAAAGGCGGTGAGAGCTAGGGACCGCCTGAGCTCCAGCAGGTTGATGTGGCATCGACTCCTCGGGACCAGAGGCCATGAGCCCGGTATCCCCAGATGGGCACCCCAACCCATCAGAGAGGCATCGGTCGACAGAGAGACCGCTGCTCGGGCGGACGAACGGATGCCCTCCTGCAAATGATCTGGAACGTCCACCACTGGAGAGCTGCCCACATCCCTGTGTCACCGGCTACAAGCTGGTCCAAGGGATCGCAGCTGCCAGGACCACTGGCTGGCCAGTCCCCACTGAAGGACGATGTTCCAGCGGCCCAACGGACCACGCTGGTACAGGCCGCCATGAGACCCAGGAGGCGAGGAAGTCCCGGCAGGCGCATGCCCAACCAGAAATGATCGGGCAAAGGAGGAAAGAACTCGCCCTGTCCGCGGGAGCCGCGCCTGGCTCAAGAGAGTCGAGCTGCGCCCGATGAATAGAATCACCTGCTTCGCTCGAGTCTGACTTGGCCTCGCTTGATAAGGAGGCCCAGTTGAGAGCAGACCTGGAGGGCCAGATCTCTGGACCACCCCGCCTCCTTCCTGGAGGGAGCTGCTATCAGCCAGTCGTCCAGGTAAGGGTACACCCGACCTCGGCGCCAAGAGGAATGCTGTCACCACTGCCATGCATTTGGTGAAGACCCTGGGAGCTGGAGACGTCAAGGGCATGGCTTGAACTCGAAGAGAGATCCTTCCGCTGGAAGCGAAGGAATCTCTGGTGAGACGGACGGATAGGACGGAAAAACGCTGGCCCTGCAAGTCCAGAGAGCAGAACCACACGCCGCTCCAAGGATGGTATTATCTGAGCCAGAGTGACCATCCTGAAGGTTCGAGACCTTAGGAACTTGTTTAGGTCGTGTAGGTCGAGAATGGGGCGCCAGCCCCCCGTCCGTTTCGGAACCAGGAAGTACCTGGACACAAACCCTGGGTCTGAAGGAGGGTCCACCACCTCTCTTACCACCTCCTTCTGGAGGAGGAGAGCGATGTCGGCTCGACGAGCCGCCAGTGAGGCTGGGGATCCCGAAGCCCCCCGAGGGGCGACGGCTCTGAAGGGTGGTGCCTGCTCGAATTCCAGAGGCAGGCCTCTTCCCACCACCTCCAAGACCCACCTGTCCGTGGTAACAGCGGACCAGGTGGAACGGAAGTGCCGGAGCCGCTCCCCACGGGGGGACCAGGGTGGTGGACGGGATGGGGGCGACACCCCTCAGCCGGCCACTGGGCAGGCTTGGAGGAGGGACCGGCCGAGGGACCTCCTGGGCCCTTTCCTCCCTGCCTCCTGTTAGAGGAAGCCGGCTTGGGTTTGGGATGCCAAGGTCGAGCCTGCTGGCCCTGACGCTGTTGGCCGGCGGCCGGGGCACAGAAGGACGAAAGGGCTTAGGCTGTGGTTTATGCCTTTGTCCTTCTGAGCGGAAGAGACCGAGTCCAAGGTGGCATTGGACTTCTCGATCCTCTGCAGGTGACCTTCCACCCCAGGGTCAAGAGGTCAGTCCCCAAAAGGGAACATCCGCCAACTTGTGCTGGGTATCCGGTAAAGGTGGATATCCTCAGCCAAGCCCGCCGACGATAGCCACTGCGGCCGCCACCGATCTGGCACATGAGTCCCCATATCCAAAGCAGTCTGAGCTGCTGTTTGGCCACTGCCCTGCCTGGTCCCGCACCTGCTTAACCGTAGTCTGCAGATCGGCGGAAGATGAGGGATGACCTCATCCAGGGAGCCCAACAGGGCATGAGAAAAATGTGCCATGAGGACGGCCAACTGGCCTGACGGGCCGAGAGAGGACGCAGCGTAGACTTTTCGCCCGATCGGTCCAATTTCTTGACCCTTGTCAGGAGGTTTGTCCACATCCCTGGCGCTAGCCGGCGCGGCCGAAAACGCTGTCGGTAACCAACCCTCAGCAGAGGGGTGTTCAAAACCGGACAAGGAACCGGGACCGTGATACTTCCTGGCCATCCTGGGTCAGGCGAGGGCAGGAAGCAGGGCTGCCAAAGTTCCAGTGCCGACCCACTATGGCCTCGCCACCGGAAAGGCCTCCGCCGAATCCCTCGTCCAGAATTCCGTGAGGGGATACCTGGCCTGCTTGGAACGGGTTCGAGCTCCATCCCGTAGACTCGAGATGAGCCAAGCAGTCCTAGGAAGGACGACGGGCTATCGCCCATTGACTGACCTCCTGAAGACTCCAAGTCCAGTCGCTGGAGAAGAAGGAGGAATCATCTTCGGACTCGGAAGAGTCCTCGAAGAGCTGCCTCTGGCCTGAGCCACCCTTCACCTGCCGAGGTCGGTCGGGAGTGAGGGTAACTGACAGCCGATGGGGTAAAACCTTAGCCGACCGAGAATCCTTGGTCGGAGCCCCAATTGGTGGCTGTGGAGGCGGAGGTTCCACCGCAATCGGTGGAGCAGCTGGTTTTGGCCGAACAACCGGCCTGGGTATAGGCCTCGGACAAGTCGAGGGTTGTGTCGGCCGCCCGGTGACAGTGCCACTTAATGGCCGGGAAGGCGCCGGAGTCGGCTTATTCCCCGCCAGAGGAGCTGTTGTAACATAAGGTCCTCGCATCTGCCGACGTAATTTACGCCGAAGCCTCCCCTCATCCGAGGAGGAGGACGAGGACGAGCGGCGACGCCGCTTACTGCGGTGCCGAGACCGAGACCGCCGATGACGGTGGGAACGGCTGGACCGCGAAGAGGTCCGAGACCGAGACCGAGAGTCCCGGAATTTCCGGGGTCGGTGCGGGGAGGTGTCGGCCGAACCGCACTCTTCGCTCGGAAGGTCCATCCGAGGGCTCCGGAACCGGAGGCACAGGCGAGCCCACGGATCCTCAACTCCTCCCGGGGAACCGGGAGAGGGAATTCGCTGCTAAAGGCGACAGCCTGTCTAATGGGTCGAGAAAATCTCGACTTCATCAGTGGGAGTCTCGGTCAACTGACCTGACGGGGACACCGTGAGGCCAGTGGCCGAAGCCGAGCGGTCGACCGAAGCCGACGGACGACGGCCCGGGGAGAGGGACCTTTCCCGCTCCCAAGAGCGTCGACGGAGGGACTTACCCTTGTCCCTCTTTTTGGACCGAGAATAAGGTCCAGCAGACGCAGGCCCTTCTCCTTTAGTGGAGAGGGACAGACAAAGCTCCTTAAAAGAAGCCGTGTAGGAAGAACCCAGAGAGAGCGGGATAAATGCCGCGGCCGAGGAAGATACGGCCTGCGCCGCCTCCTCTTCGAGGGCGACCATCCGCCCGAGCTGATCCGCTGAAATTGGCCGACACCGCCAACCGGGCCTCCTTGGACTTCACCGGAGGGAAACGCTTCTCGGGACGGCCCAGTTGCAATCGGGCAGCACGGTCTTCGAGGACGTAGGCCGAGAAAGATGAGCACAGGTCGCAAGCCTGCGGGTCGTGCTCAAGGCCTAAGCAGTAGACACACGTGGAGTGTGGATCCGTCCGAGACATCTTCTGCCCGCATGGGCATCTCCGAAATCCGGGAGTCGATTTGTCCATCGCAGCCGCGAGGGATCGAAGACTGAAGTCTTTTTGCAAATTTTATTTTTTAACCGCAAACGGAGAAATAGGAACCAGTCGCAAACGCAGAGCGTTAAGGAGGGAACCTGAGCTTCCAAGCGGTAAGGAAGATCTGGCGTCATGGGGCGGAGCCGAGAGTTATACCACCCGGGTGGGTGGGAGGAGCAAGCTTGAAGACCTTCCGGCAAGATTTAAAGCGGCAAGGATACTGCCAATGAGTGTGGATGAACAACATATCCATGTCCCTAGAAGCAGCAGTTTTGCATTGAGTGGGGACACAAAAAGGTCCAACTCTGGATGACTCCACCTGTTGAACAGGTCTTCTATGACAGAGATCAGCAGTCAGCTCCCACTCGTGCACCATGGACTGTGACCGACTTAGCTTGTCCGCCAGGACATTTTGGGCACCTGGAACATGGACCACAGACAGTTCTAGAGCCTATTACCAAACTCTCATCACTTCCCGGCAGAAGGGGTACGAGTAAGTGCCCCCCTGCTTGTTGATATAGTGGACTACACTGATGTTGTCCGCCTGCACTAGCAGAAAGCCCAGGAATAGCTGTGTCTGGAAGGCCTGCAGGGCATAAAGGACTGCCTGCATCTTCAGGACGTTGATCTAGAAATAAGACTCCATCTTGGACCACATCTTATGTGTTTGGTGGGGCCCCAGATGAGCTCCCCAACTCCCAAGCATCTGTGGTGAGAATTTGCTGAGGGGAAGGAATGAGGAAAGGAACCCCTCTTAACAGATTGCTGAGTTTCATCCACCAAAGAAGAACCTTTGTGACCGGAGGAGACTAGGACCTGCTGTTCCAGGTCATCAGTATGCTGATGCCACTGGACCCTCAGTGTCCACTGGGGTACCCTCATGTGCAGTATGGTTAGAGGCACTGTGACTATAGCCACAGTCAAGTCCAAGAGCCATAGGAAGGTTCTGGCTGAGACATATCTACTGTTGTACAGTATGCGCGCGAGCTTTAGCCATTAAGCGGTCCGCCCTGTCCTGGAACAGGAAGGCCATACCCGGAGTCGTATCCAAGACCGCCCCTATGTACTGGAGGCACTGACAGGGGGTCAAGACTGACTTTGGCAGATTGATGGTGATGCCCAGTTCCTGGAACAGGTGGGTGGTATATTCCAGAGCCTGCAACAGATGTTCCCTGGGTTGTGCTTGGAGGAGCCAGTCAGTCCTTCCCACCTGAGGGCTTCTGCCACTACTCCAAGCATTTGGTAAACACCCGAGATGCCAAGGACAAGCCAAAAGGCAAGGCCCGGAATTGAAAGTGCGCCCCCTGAAAGTGGAACCTGAGGACCTGACGTGGGATGCACATACCTTGATCTGCAGGTGCAGTACGCATCTTTCATGTCAAGGGAGAGATCCAATCTCCAAGATGCAGAAGAGGCAGCAGTCCCTGAAGGGTGACCATCCAGAATTTCTTGTACTTAATAAAGAAATTTAGCTCTCAGAGGTATAACATGGGCTTGAGATCCACTGTACATTTGGGAATCAGGGGAGAAGTGATAGTAGAACCCCCCACCTGCCCTGCTGCGTCTCTGACGGGTTCTATGGCCCTTTTGTGCAGCAAGGTGCGGATCTCCTCCCAGAGCACTGAAATGTGGTCTGGAAGGTATGAGGACTGAACCAGAGGTTTTTTTTTGGGAGGCCACTCCAGAAGCTCCAGAGTGTGGCCGTTTTCTCTGAGCTGCAAGACCCATGCATCTCTGGTGATCTTCCTCCACTTGTCCAGGAGCAGGGAGAAGTGACACCCTACTACCACCTCCTGCCCAGCTGGGGTAGGGGGTAGGCAAGGAGTCATGCTGAGGTAGCACCTACGGCCAGGGCCACACCACCTCCTCTGGAGGTTTTCCTAGTGGTAGAGGTAGGGGTAGACAGGGCTGCGACTGCTCTACATTTACCCTGAGGTTTGGAGCTGGGTTTAGGCCTATGGGCAGCACGCCGAAAAGGCACCGCTGACCACTTCTAGGCTGGTTGGTGTGGTACATGGAGTGAACGGTCATGGTCATCCTTCTCAGGAATCTTCTCGCTGCAGGCACGCCTCCAGAAGAGCTTTTTGGAGATGGAGCTCCGCATAAATGAAAGAAAAAATCACTTTAAATGTAAAGTGATGCTATACTAGGGAGAGAAAAAAGTGAACAAAATCGACAAAGAAATAACAGTCAACTGAAGCTGGTGGAATCTCCAAGAGGTCCGACATGTGATGGTCCATGGCGGGAAAAGAACTGAGGAGGGCACAGGGGCTGCCCACTCTTTACAGAACAGGGCAACATCAGCGTTTGATGTCGGAGCTGGTGGCCCCAGGTAGACTGCTAGCTAGAAAAGTTTCTGTGTGGTCTGAAGTAGTTCCATAGGTGTGGCCTGCTGCAAGAGATACCCTTGAAGTAAGCTTTTAGAAGCAGCAGATTTGGCAGAGGAACAGTGGAAAGCAGCTACAGCTTCCCCTCCCCCATCACTTAACTGCTAACTGAGACAGCTAACTGGGAGGGGCCTGTGACCAGTGAAAGCAGAGTCAGCTGTGCCCCAGCTCCATTTTGAGCTTTTAGAAGGAGTAGATTTGCGCAAGAAACAGGAGAAAGTGGCTATGTCTTCTCCTCCCCCACCACTTAACCGCTAACTGGGAGGGGCCTGTGACCACTGACAGCAGATTCAGCTGTGCCATAGCTCCATTTTGAGCTTCCCGAAGCAGCAGATTTGGGAGAGGAACAGGGGAAAGCGGCTACAGCTTCCCTTCCCCCAACACTTAACTGCTAACTGAGACAACTAACTGGGAGGGGCCTGTGATCTTTGAAATCAGAGTCAACTGTGCCTCAGCTCCATTTTGAGTTTTTATAAGCAGAAGATCTGGTAGAGGAACAGTGAGGCCAGAGTCCAAATAGAGGCAGCAGAGGATTACAGCATACAAACACAGAGACAAACTGCCCTCCGACCGGCCCCTCCACTCACCCATCGACCTACCACTCAAACACAGAGACAAATTACCCTCCTACCCACCCCTCCACCCACTCACAATTGTCTAGACCTAAATATATAGGCAATACAATTTGACTGACACTTGTACTTCCTGTCAGGAACTGGAAGGAGGGGGGAACAACAAGTAATGTTGACCTGATTTGCTTGTAATCCCCTCCCACTCTGTTAGGAAGCACGGAAGTAAGGCTAAGAAAATCCCAGTAGCACAGATAAGTAGGGGGAAAGGAGAAGAGAGGAAAGGGGAGAGAGGAGAGAAGGAGGAAGAAAGGGGGGGAGAGAAAGAGAGAGAAAAGAGGATGATGGGAGTGGTGCAATGCAGTGGCTGTGGAGTGGCCATCTTCAGGAGGACCTTCTGGATGCTACAATGTTGCCCCATCTGCAGGCAATTCGCTGGGCTGAAGGAGGAGCTTGCTAGTCTCTGGGCCGAACTGGCTCGGATTCAGGGAGCCTCCTCCCCATCCAGGGACCACCACGTCTGCCACTGCTTCCTCAGAGGTTGCCAGGCGAGAGAGGTGGATGGACTATGGTGGGCTCGGGGAGGGTGAGGGAGGTGGGGCAGAAGCACATCCCCCAGCTGGTGCAACTATGGAACTCCTATACAGTCTTGGAGGGCGGGAAAGTCCCACAGTGGCACCCGAAGTAGTGACCAGGGAGGATGAGCGGGTCCTCCACAAAGGAGCCCCAAGGATGGGTAGCAGGAGACCCCAGATGGGGAGGAAGCAAATCCTGGTCGAGAACTCCATGGTCAAGGGGACAGATTCCGGGTCGGGAAGCTAGGGAGAGAGGGAGGTGAAGTGTCTACTCAGAGACATGGCTTGGAGGTATGGAGAGCAGATCCTGAGGATCACCAGGGTGGTAACAAAGAGGGAGGAGCTAGATGTCATTGTCCATCTGGACACAAATGACCTGGCAAGGGGCGAGGCAGGGATAGAGGTAATGCAGAAGGAATTTAGGGAGTTGGGGAGGGGTCTTGGGCAGGTACCACGTCTATATTAATATTTTTTGTTTTCCTCTTTTCTATACATTGTACAGACTCGGTGTATATACTGTGCATACCTATGTAATTGTCATGTATTACATTAGACTCAGCACCTCGGCCTGCCAGTATAGTGTCCATATCATTGCTGTATGTGAAACTGCCATGTTATTTTAATTGTATATAGTTGAATTCTTTCTGCCAATGTACTCGTGACTGTATCAAATGCCTGCCAGTATAATGTCCATATCATTGCTGTATGTGAAACTGCCATGTTATATTAATTACAAATACATGTATTCTGTCTGCCAATGTACTTGTGACTGCATCAAATGTTTGATGTGCATCTCCTCCATGTCCATCTTGTAAATGAGTTTATTCTCAATGGTGTTCCAACTGGTAAAATAAAGATTTTGATCGATTGATTAACTGTGGCCTTCTAGGAGGTGCTGCGTGTCCCCAGCAAGGGGGAGGCTAGGGAACACCTCATCAGGGGCTTCAACACATGGCTGAAGGAATGGTGCAGTGAGTAGGGCTTCAGCTTCATTGGGGACTGGGGCCCTACCTGGAATTATGACGGCCTGTACAAAAGCGATGGCCTGAATCCAGCCAGAGGGGGAACCATGGTCCTCAGTAAGCAGTTTAAATGCTTCATCGGCAAGCATTTAAACTAGCCAAGGGGATGGCAGAAAGAGGCAGAAGAACAAACACTGCCCTTCCCAACAAGCTCAAGAGACAAACAAGGAATTCAAGGACGGAGAGACTACTCGACAAGGGGCAAACAACAATGAAGGTCAGGGGATCCAAGGCAAGAATAAAATTAAAAGGGAGGGGGAAAGGGATAGAGGGTGGCAGCCTAGCCTGGAAAGCCACGTGTGCAAATGCGAGAAGTCTGAACAACAAGGTTGCAGACCTGGAGGCCACCATGGCGGAAGCGGACCTGGTAGCCATCACAGGGACCTGGTGCAATGCAAACCAGGACTACGAAGTAGCCATTCCAGAATATACGCTGTTCGGAAGGGAGAAAGTAGGTAGAAAGGTGCATGGAGTGGCTCGAAAGAAGGAAAGTGTCCGCAATTAGAACAGGAGTGATCTACAAACCTCCAACACAAGGGGAAAAAGTTGATAAGAAAATGGTGGAAGCAATCCAGAAGATGGCTTGTAAGGGGTAGGTACTGATAGTGGGAGACTTCAATCAACCGGACGTGGATTGGAGTCTCTCCACTGCAGCTACAACCAGGAGTAGGTACATCCTGGACTCCATGCAAGGGGAGTTCCTCAGGCAAATAGTGTTGGGAGTACACTCACAATAGGTCACTTCTGGATGATCAAACAGTAATAGTGTGACTGACGTTAAGAGTTGGGCAACCATCTGGGAAACAGTGACCACCATACAGTGTGGTTTGAGGTAAGGACCAGGTCAGAATTGAATCATACAAGGGCGAGGGTCCCGGACTTCAGGAGAGTAGATTTTAAGAAACTGGGCAAATGCCTGAGAGAAGCCTTGGCAGAGTTACAAAAACTGGGGGGAGTCGAGGAAAGGTGGGCAACAATAAAATAGGGAATTAGGAAGGCTACAAACCTCTGTGTAAGGCAGGTGAGCAAGGGCAAGAGAAAAAGGAGACCACTATGGTTTTCTAAGGAAGTAGCAGAAAAGTTAAGAGCAAAAAAAAAAAAAAAAAAGTGGGTATTTAGAACGTACAAAAAACACAGAAGGATGGGGATAGAGAGGCTTACCAAAGGATAGGCAAAGGGAGGCAGGGAAGGCAGTTAGAAGTGCAAAGGCACAGACAGAGGAAAGAATTGCTAAATCAGTATGACAAATCATTTTTTAGATACAGAAGTGAAAAAAGAAGGACAAAGGGGGGATAGTAAGCTTGAAGGGGAAGGAGGGTGCAGTGTGGAAAAGAACCACCAAGAAGCAGATTTATTAAACAACTATTTCTGTTTAGTATTTACGGAGGAGGGGTGAAGGAAAATGGGCCAAGGGCAAAGGTATAAAAGGCTGAGAAGTGGACACAAAATCATTTACAGAAGAAAGAGTGCTTAGGGAACTATCAAAGATAAAAGCAGACAAAGCAATGAGGGCAGACGGGGTGCACCCCAGGTTATTAAAAACAGGGGAGGTACTGGGGGACTGGAGGAGGGCAGATGTAGTCCCACTCCACAAAAGTGGAAATAGGAAGAAGGCAGGAAATTACAGGTCAGTCAGCCTAGCATCGGTGGCAGGCAAAGTAATGGAAACACTATTAAAGGAAAGAATTGGGGAATACATCATTACTAATAACCTGCAAGATCAGGGGCAGCATGGGTTCACAATGGGGAGGTCCTGCCAGACAAACCTGATTGAGTTCTTTGATTGGGTGACCAGGGAAGTGGATCAAGGGGGAGCAGTGGACGTGGCTTACCTGGATTTCGGCAAGGCATTCAACACAGTTTCACACAGAAGGCTGCTGAACAAGCTGCGAAGCCTAGGAGTAGGTCCTAAGGTAGTAAAATGGGTAGAAAATTGGCTGGGCAATAAGGAGTCAGAAGGTGGTGGTAAATGGCAGTCACTCCGGAGTAGGCTAAGTGACCAGTGGAGTACCACAGGGATAAGTACTAGGGCCCATCCTCTTCAATGTCTTCATCAGTGACATAGCAGAAGGGCTGGAAGCAGGGTTCACTGTACCCCTTCCAAAAATGTTCAGGGGTACAAACTAAATTGCAAGGATTCACTGTACCATTTCTACAAAAATATTTGTGGGGTACATGTACCACAAACAGAATTATGGGGGTGCAATGTACCCCCTCCACACAAAAATGTACCTGAATATTATAATTTGTGCATGAATCACATACAGTTATGTGTGAGTGAGAACACTGGCTAGAAGGAAAGTACGCCTGTTCACAGATGACACAAAACTCAGCAACAGAGTAGACACACTGGGAGGAGTGGAAAAAATGAGAAGTGATCTAGAAAAGTTGGAAGAATGGTCAAGGGCTTGGCAGTTGGGTTTTAATGCAAAAAAGTGCAAAATAATGCACTTGAGGCATAAGAGCTGGGGGGCAACATACCAACTGAGAGGAGAGGTATTAACAGTTACAAAGCAGGAAACAGACCCAGTGGTGATAATTTCTGATTACCTGAAGGTAGCGAAGCAGTGTGACAATGCAGTGGAGAAGGCTGCAAGGATACTGGGTTGCATATGAAGGGGAATCACCATCAGAACGTGGGAGGTAATAATACCCCTATATAGCTCACTAGTTAGGCCGCACCTTGAGTACTGTGTACAGTTCTGGAGGCCCCACCAGAAAAACTGCAGTTCTTGGGTCAGAAAATATAGTAGTAGTAGTAGTAGATTTTATTTGTTTGGAGCGCCCTTCCCCAAAGGCTCAGGGTGCCCTTACAACAACATTGCAAATACATAAATACAAGACAAGAATAGAGACAGTAATAAAAACAATTAACATATAAAACTCAGAACACAGTTAAAAACAATTCCAAAACCGCCCACCTCAAACCCCAAAGGCCTGCGCAAACAAAAAGGTTTTCAATTGTCGCTTAAAGACTACAGCAGACAGGGCCTCCCAGAATACTTGACAGCGAATTCCATAAGCGCCAGGGGCAGCAGCCTCAAATCTTACTCCCCAGAGCTCTTTAAATTCGCTCTGGGATCTCAGAGAAAGCACCCATAGCTGATCTGAGGAGAGGCGGGACAGGATGTAGGGATATAGGTGATCCTTCAGGTAGCCCGGACCCAAGCCGTGTAGGGCACTGTAGGTCAAAAGGCCTACCCTGAAGGTGATGCGCCAGCACACCGGCAGACAATGCAGTTCGCACAGCACTGGGATGATATCACTAAATCTAGAATGACCCG
The DNA here is from genome assembly GCA_016271365.2 of Neoceratodus forsteri. Taxonomy (NCBI): domain Eukaryota; kingdom Metazoa; phylum Chordata; order Ceratodontiformes; family Ceratodontidae; genus Neoceratodus; species Neoceratodus forsteri. The sequence continues at coordinate 389,014,244 of CM057453.1, forward strand.
TCAATACCTGTGCTGTTGCGTTCTGCAATAGCTGCAATGTACCCCCTCTGACCTCAAGGTAGAGGGCGTTACAGTGGTCGGGACTCGAAGTAATGAAAGCATGGACCAGTGTGGCCAGGTCTTCGGGCAGGACAAAGGGCTTGATCTGGGAGATGTTCCGGAGAAGTTAAAATCCGGCCCAGACAACTGTCATCACCTACATATCAAATGTCAGCTCGCTGTCAAACACAGCACCCAGATTCTTCACCCTTGATGAAACCTCCAGTTCCGTTGGGCCTATAAAAAACCCTAACCTATCACAGGAGGCTCCAAGCCCAACCCTCTGACCCGGCTCAACCATCAGTACCTTCCCAGGGTTTAGTCCCAGCCAGTTCAACGCTGTCCAGGCCTGGATCTTGGCTAAGTATTTAGCCAGCACACTGACAGTGTCAGGTCTACAGAGTGTAAAGGACAGGTAGAGCTGAGTATCATCAGTATAGCAATGAAAACTCAGCCCATATCATCTTATGACCTCACCTAGGGGTAGCATGTACACTGCGAACAACATGGGGGAAGAGGACAGAGCCTTGGGAAACTCCACAGGGCAGGTCTCTTGGGCACAAGGAACAGTTTCCCAACACTACCCTTTGTGATCTTCCCTGGAGAAAGAACTCAAACCAGCTGATGACCTTGCCAGTGAGTCCCACATACTCCCTTAGCCTGTCCAACAACACCCCATGGTCCACAGTATCAAATGCTGTGGAGAGATCGAGGAGGACAAGAATTGTACGCTCTCCCCGATCCCTCGCCCTGAGCAGGTCATTCAACACCATGACCAGCGCCATCTCTGTGCTATGCAAGGCCCTAAACCCAGACTGGAAAGGTTCTTAAATCTGGATGTCTACAAGATGGCCCTCTAGCTGTTTTTCTAACACATTCTCAAGAACCTTCCCCAAAGAAGGGAGATTCGAGATAGGCCGGTAATTTGCCAGGACATCAGGGTTCAACGATGGTTTCTTCAGCAGGGGCTTAACCACAGCCTGTTCTAAAGACTTCGTGAAAACCCCGGCCGACAAGGAACTCCCAACTATCCCAGCAAAGATCGGGCCCATGGTTTCGACACAACCAACTAGTACCCATGTCAGGCCCGGGACCAGGTCGCAGAAAGTACAGTTATGTGAGAACTTACCATAACAGTAGGTCTTCGAGAAGAGCTCTTGCAGCAGGCTATCACCATTAGAACTATTCCGCCAGGCACTAGGACCCCATGGAAAAATTCTAGCTAGCAGTCTATGGCGAGGGACCGCCCCCTGACATCGGCCGGCCCCCAACATCGCCCATGGTATAAAGGGGTGGTCCCCTGGCATGACCTCAGTTCGCCCGCTGGAGACTCGGCTGCATAAAGGATGGGGAATCGAGGAGGTTCTTACATTCCCAAAAGGGAGAAGAAAGGAAACCTTTCAAATGAGGGGAAGGAGGAAGGGAAAGCATGCCTGCTGCAAGAGCTCTTCTCAAACATCTACTGTTACAGTAAGTTCTTACGCAACTGTACTATCTTATTTCAAGATAGAGCTCTTGCAGCAGGCTGTCACCATTAGGACTGAGTCCCAAGCAGTACAAGGATACCATCGTGGTCAGAAGGGTGGAGGACACAGAGACTCACAGAGGCTCTTAAGAGAGCAGTCCCTGAAGAACAGCTAGGCCAAAGCCTGCCCTTCTTCTGGAATAATGTCCAAACTATAGTGCTTGATGAAAGTATGGACAGAACTCCATGTGGCTGCAGCACAGAGATCTACTGTTGACACATTCCGTAGGGTTGCAAATGAAGTAGCAACACCCCTGGTGGAGGGACCTTTAACTGAGCCCGGTAAAGGTTTATTGTACTTTTGGTAGCAGAACACTATGCAGTTGATCAACCATTTGGATGTCTGCTTCTTAACTGGCGCCCATATCATTCTCTGAGGGCGAAGGACACAAACAACTGGTCCGCATTCCTGGAGGACAGAGTACGGTCAACGTAGTTACACAGAATCCTACAAATATCCAGAGTATGTAAAAGGGCCTCCCCTTGATTGGAGTACTCTGGGTAGTAGACAGGGAGGTGAATGTCCTGGTTGAGAGTGGACTCGGACACCACCTTATAAAGAAACTTAGGGTTTGTATGCAGTGAAACCCTGTCCCTCTGGCAAACTAAATAGAGCTCTTTACACATCAGAGCCTGCAGCTCAGAAATCCTCCAAGCAGAAGTAACGGAAACTAAAAACAACGCTTTCCAAGACAGGAAGCGGAGCTTGCAACTTGTGGCTGGTTCAAAGGGAGGCAACGTAAGTTTTCTAACATAAAGAGTAAATCCCAAGGGGGAACAGGGTCCCGTACGGGAGGTTTGATATGCAAGATCCCCTCTGCACTGAACTGAAGATGCTGGCAATGGGCCGTACAGACTGGGGTGTGGAGAATGTGTCCTGGAGGTCCAGGGAGTAAAACCACATGCCCTGCTTCAGAGACAGAATGCTTGTATTCAGTGTAACAATCTGGAACTTGCACACTCTGTATGAACATGCAGCTCACTCACTCACTCACTCACTCACTCACTCACTCACTCACTCAACAGTATGGGGTGCCAGACCCCTGTCCATTTCAGAACCAGGAAGCACCTGGATAGATATCTCTGAGTGGCAAGGGCATCTGAAAATGGACTATCATCCCACACTCGAAGAGCTAAGCAATGTTGTCTCTTAGCGCAGATGTTTCCCCACACCCTGGACTTCCATCGAGCCCAGAGTTGGTATGTTGTAAGGGCTTCCAAGTCCAACGGCAACCCTCTACCCACCATTTCTAGAACCTACTTGTCCGAAGTAATGGCAGACAATTGTGGCAAGAAATGACAGAACCAACCCTTCACTGGAAGCTGGAACAGAGACTGGACAATAGATTGGATGACACCCCATAATGCTACACTGTGCAGCCTTCGAAGGGGGCTCCAACAACGGAAGCACCCCCCCTTTCTGTCCCTGACCACCGAATTTGGACTTCAGATGCCAGCACTGAAACTGAACTGCCCTGCTGGGGTGGCTTCTGAGGCTGTTGTGGCTGAAAAGACCAATACTGAAAGGCCTTCTTTTTCAGGTTTCTGGGCCTTCTGGGACAAAGCCACAGAATCCAGGGTGCAGTGGATTTCTCAATTTGCGTGAGATGCCCATCCACCGCAAGGCCAAACAGATCTGTGCACAAGAATAGGAATTTGCCACCTTATACACAGTATCTATTGGAAAGATGGAAAGCCTCAGTCAGGCCCTACGATACATAGCGATGGCCGCTGCCAAGACATGGGCACAAGAGTCATCCCATAGTCGAAGCTGTCTGGTGCCAGTGTTTAGCCAGAGATTGACGCTGGTCTCTGACTCTCTTCACTGGCAAATGTTTTTCAACAAGAAGATGGGGGAGGAGGTCGCCTAACACTCATAGCAGGGAATAGTCAAAGTTACCCATCATAGCTGGTCTGACAGAGACCCAGCAATGAAGCAGCATAAATGTTTCAGTTGCATGGTCAGTCTTCTGGGACTCCTTGTCTGGAGGCTTGTCTAGGTCCCCCTGGCCACCTGATTTATGGAAGGCTGACTATGAAACCAAGCCCACAGCAGCGGGGTGGTCAGAGAACCCAGAAAGGGAGCCCACTAGGACCATACCAGTGGAGGGTGCTGGGTAGGATAATGTCAAAGCTCTAGAGCCAATCCTAAGATGGCCTTAGCCATGGGAAGGGCAACTCCCAGGGAATCATCTTCATCCATTATGTCAGCAAATGGGTATTTGACCTGCTTCTGGACTGGCTCCGAGGGCTGATTCATGGACCAATATAAGTCAGATCAATGCCCCAAAAGACTGTTGTCAATGGTCAACTCTTTGACCTATTCCTGGTCTCAAGCGTAAGTCATGGTCGAGGACATGGATGATTCACCTTCGGTGTCACTGGACACGGCCCTTGACCTCAAACACAGCCCTCAACCATTTGCCACCATAGACCACCCTAGTATCCCCAGATTTGGTGATTTCCACCAAGAGCCAGACTGGCAAGCCAGCCACAGTACGGGATTCCTTGGTTGAAGTCACAAGTAGGGACTACAGTGTGAGTGGCACCATCCGTAGGGGTGAAGAAGCAGATACAGGGCAGCACTGAGAAGCTTGGACTGGCGTGGGAATGACCGGTATAGTCCAGGAAATACAGGTTACTTGCCTGTAACAGGAATGGTATATGTTGTTCATCCACACTGTCTGGCAGGTTCCTTGCCGCTTTAAATCTTGCCAGAAGGTCATCAAGCTGGCTCCTCCCACCCACCCGGGTGGTAAAACTCTCGGCTCCGCCCCATGACGCCAGATCTTGCCCGCTGGAAACCAGGTTGTGCGTCGGAGCCGGGGAGGTCGGGTGGGTCGTGTGGATGAACAACATATACCATTCCTAGAACTCCTGTTACAGGTGGATAACCTGTATTTCTAAGGACATGGATATGTTGTTCATCCACACTGTCTGGCAGACTCCTAGCAGTTCTCCGGGAGGAGGGAGGCAAGGCGCACACCCCCTACTTGGGAAACAGGGACTGGAGAACCGAGGCCCCAAAACCAGCATCCCGGCGTGACTCAAGGTCGATGTGGTAGTGGGTGATGAAGGTGTGTGCTGACTTCCAGGTAGCAGCCCTGCAGATTTCCTGGATAGGGACATCCCTGGAAGCAGCCACCGATGCAGCGGTATGGCGGGTAGAATGAGCTCTTATCCCTCTGGGAGACTCCATGCCCGCCAACCTATAGCAGAGATCTATGCAGGAGGTGACCCACCTGCCTGTCGTCCGCTTGGCTGCAGGTCTGCCAGGTGCGGCTTCAGCATAGGTGACAAACAGCTGGCGAACCTCTCCCAGAACTTCAGCCATCCGCTCCTTGTAATAAGCGAGCGCTCTTCTAGGGTCCAAAGTATGGAGCCTATATTCCGCTTCCGAGGTGTGACTGGGGTAGAACACTGGCAGAGTCAACACCTGGTTAAGGTGAAACTCCGACACCACCTTCGGAAGGAATTTCGGGTGGGGTGCAGAACAACCTTGTCCTTGCGGAAGACCAGATAAGGAGACTCGATGGAGCGCCTGGAGCTCTCCATCCTTCTGGCTGGCCGTGTATAGCCACCAGAAAGGCGGTCTTCCACGACAGGTGAGAGATATACACACCTGTGCACGTTCAGAAAAGCTTGCCCATGAGCTTAGCCAATACCAGCAGTAGATCCACGGAGGTGAGGTTCTGCACCGGAGAGGATATGTGATCAAGGCTTTGAAAAGCACCGACCACCTTCTCCTGCACCACCAACTGCCGGTAAGCAGAGATGGCTGCCAGTTGCACCTTAAAGGGTCACAAAGCCCTTGCTGAGAAAGGGACCACAGGTAGTCCAGAATGCAGCTAAGGAACAGGAAGAAGGGTCCAGGCCTTGCCCTGACACCAAATGGAGAATCTCTTCCATTTGAAGGCGTAGCATTTTCTGGTCGACTCCTTAGGGGCGCCTCAACGGCGTTGAGGACCTGTCGGAAAAGACCCAAGGCCTGGAACTCTAGCCGCTCAGGAACCAGGCCGTCAGGTGCAGGGATTGACGGTCCGGATGGAATACCTTCCCCTGATTGACTGAGATCAGGTCCGGGCGGGCTGGAAGCCGCCTCGGGAGCCTGGAGCTGAGACTGAGGAGATCTGGATACCAGAACTGGCAGGGCCAGCCTGGGGATACCAGAATCACCTGTGCCTTGTCTCTCCTCGCCTTGAGAAGCACCTTGTGGCTCAAGGGAAATGGGGGAAAGGCGTAGGAGAGGCCCGGGGTCCACGGCCTCGAGAAGGCATCACCCTGCAGTGAGCCCTGCTGAGGGGGGCGGACATGAAACAGTCTCAGCTCGCATTCTCCTTGGAGGCAAACAGGTCCACCTGAGGTGCCCCAGTGGGAGAAGAGATCTTGTACTACCTCTGGCAGGAGAGACCACTCGTGAGGCGCAGCCCTATCCGACAGAGCGCCCGGCCAGGGTGTTGGGGAGCCTCCTGCCACGTGAATGGCGGGAGATCCGCCTCCAGGCTGTACGAGAGACCAAATGGGAGAGCTTCCCTGCACAAAGGCATGAGCGCGTCCCGCCCTGGTGGTTTAGGTAGTACATGGTCATGGTATTGTCCGTCTGGACCTGAACCACTTGACCCCGTAGAAGCGAGGCGAAGGTGGTGAGCTAGGCGAACTGCTCGAAGCTCCAGCAGGTTGATGTGGCATCGGGACTCCCGAGGACCAGAGGTTGTCGCTCTGTGCTCCCCAGATGGGCACCCCAACCCATCAGAGGCATCGGTCGATAGAGACCATTGGCTTAGGGGCGGGACAAACAGGATGCCCTCCTGCAGATGTGCCAGAACAGTCCACCACTGGAGAGCGTTCCACATCCCCTGGGTCACTGTCACTAGCTGATCCAACAGATCGAAGTGCTGAGACCACTGGCTGGCCGGTCCCCATTGAAGGGGACACATGTACCAGCGGGCCCAACGGACCACGCTGGTGCAGGCTGCCATGAGGCCCAGGAGGCGCAGGAAGTCCCGGGCAGGGCATGATTGCCCAACCTGAGATGACTGGGCAAAGGAGGAAAGAACCTCGGCCCTGTCCGCCAGGAGCCGTGCTCTGGCTCGAAGAGAGTCGAGTTCTGCCTCAATGAACTGCATCACCTGCTTTGTCACGAGTTCCGACTTGGCCTCGTTGATGAGGAGGCCAATCTGAGAGCAAACCTGGAGGGCCAGATCTCTGGACCGCTCCACCTCCACTCTGGAGGGGGCTGCAATCAGCCAGTCGTCCAGGTAGGGGTACACCCGGATCCTTCGGTGCCGCAGGAATGCTGTAACCACTGCCATGCATTTGGTGAAGACCCTGGGAGCTAGGGAGATGCCGAAGGGCATGGCCCGGAACTCGTAAAGGGATCCCTCCGCTCTGAAGCGGAGGAATCTCTGGTGAGACGGACGAATTGGGACGTGAAAGAGCATCCTGGAGGCCCAGGGAACAGAATCACACACCTCGTTCCAAGGATGGGATTATCTGAGCCAGAGTGACCATCCTGAAGGTCCGAAACCTTAGGAACCTGTTCAGGTCGTGCAGGTCGAGAATGGGGCACCAGCCCCCCGTCCGTTTTGGGACCAGGAAATACCTGGACACAAACCCCGGGTCTGGAGGAGGATCTGCCACCTTCCTGATCACCTCTTTTTCGAGGAGCAGTGCAATATCGGCTTGGCGGGCCGATAGCGAGGCTGCGGAACCCGTGGCCCCCCGAGGGGCGACGGCTCGAAAGGGTGGAGCCTGCTTGAACTCCAGAGGCAGGCCCTTTCCTACCACCTCCAACATCCAGTGGTCCGTAGTAATAGCGGACCAGGCGGAAAGGAAGTGGTGGAGCCGTCCCCCAACGGGGGGAACCAAGGGGGGAGTGGCAGGGCTGGGGCGACACCTCAACATCACTGGGCAGGCTTGGAGGAGGGACCGGCCGAGGACCTCCTGGGCCTTCTCCTCCTGCTTCCTACTAGAGGAAGCCGCGGGCTGGGTTTGGGATGCAAGTGTAAGCCTGCTGGCCTGGTGCTGGTGTTGTTGGGCCAGGCGTGCATGGCGCTGAAGAGAGCGAAGGCTTGTGCTGCTGCTGTCAGTGGCCTTTGTCGTCTGGTGAGTGACCGAGGTCAGGTGGCATGGACTTCTCAATCCGCTGGAGGTGACCTTCCACTCCAGGGCCGAAGAGTCGGTCCCAAGAGGGGCGTCTGCCAACTGTGCTGGGTATCCGCTGTGGTGGATATCCTCAACCATGCTCTACGGCGCATGGCCACACGGCCGCAAACCGATCTGCACAGGAGTCCCCTATGTACAGAGCTGTTTGGAGCTGTTGCTTCGCCACCGCCCTACCCTGGTCCTGAACCTGCCGGACCGTGGTCTGCAGGTCAGCCGGGAGTGAGGGATCACCTCATCAGGAGCTCATGAGGGTGTGGGAGGTGTGCCATCAGCACGGCCGAGGCTGGCCTGGTGGAGGCCAAGGGAGGATGCAGCGTACACCTTAGCCCCGGCATGGTCAGCTTTTTGGACTCCTTGTCGGGGGCTTGTCCCGTCCTAAGCGTTCCCGGGCAGCGAGCGCTGTCGGTGACCAACCCCTCGGCAGAAGGGTGCTCGAAACCCAGGCAAGAGCGGTAGGGGACTGCATACTTCCTGGCCATCCTGGCAGAGGGCACAGGACAGAAGCAGCAGCTGTAAGCGCAAGGCTGGGCCTACAATGGCCTCAACCACGGAAAGGCCTCCGTGGTGAATCCCCTCAGTCCAGCATCTCCGTCAGGGGATACTTGGCCCACTTGGATACAGGCTCGAGCTGCATCCCGGTGGACTCCGAGATGAGCCGAAGCAGACCCATAAAGGACGATGGGCTTTCGTCCAGTGACTGGCCCCCGGAGGACTCCAGGTCAACCGCCTGGAGAACAGGGAGGAGTCGTCGTCGGACTCCAAGGAGTCTGGGAAGAGCTGCCTAGGGCCTGAGTCACCCTCCACCTGCCGAGGACGGTCGGGAGTAAGGGTGACCGACAACCTGTGGGGCAGGCCGTGACCCGACCGAGAGTCCTTGGTCGGTGCCCCCGAGTTCGGTTGTGGAGGCGGAGGTTCCACCACAATCGGTGGGGCAGCAGGTTTCGGCCGAACAACCGGCCTAAGCTTGGGCATCTCGACTGCAGCAAGAGGTTGTTTCGGCCGTTCGGGTGACAGCCACTTGATGGCCGGGGAAGGCGTCGGTGTCAACCTGCTCCCAGACAAAAGTAACTGCTGCCACATCAGGTCCTCGTAGCGTCGACGCAATCTGTGCCGAAGCCTCTCCTCTTCCAAGGAGGAAGACGAGGACGAGTGGCGTCGCCGCTTACCTCGGTGCTGAGACCGAGACCGCCGATGTTGGCGGGATCGGCTGGACTGAGAATAAGTCCAAGACCAAGATCCTCGGTGTTTCCAAGGACGGGCCTGGGAAGGAGCGGGGTACACCCGCTCTTCCCTCAGCTCAAGCATTACCTTAACGGGGGCTGCACCAGGCGCAGGCAGATCCTTGGTGCTCCACCGGAGGAACCAGCGAAGAAGGGTTGTCGGCTTCACCAGTGGAGCAACCCAACTGACAGGTCGAGAAAAATCTAGAGCCACGCTCGACGGGTGTCTCGACAGCTGACCTGACAGGGACGCCCGTGAAGCCAGCGCCTTAGCCCAACCTTGGTGAAGTTGACAGTCGACTGTCCGAGAAGGGACCTCTCCCGCTCCTGACGCCCGGCGATGGGACTTACCCTTAGAATCTTTCTTTTTGGACCGAGAGGAATGTCCCGATGGCCCCTCTCCCTTCGTGGAAAGGGAAGCAGAATACGAAGTACCCAAATAGAGCGGGATAAATGCCGCGACAGAGGAGGAGGAAGATGCGGCCTGGGCACTACTCTCCTCGAGGAAATCATCTGCTCGAGCTGCTCAGCCGAGCCAGCCTTCTGATGGTAACATGCCTGCGGCCTCTTCGACTTTACCGGCGGATGGCGCTTCTGGGCGCCCAAGCTTCAACCGGGCAGCGTGGTCCTCCAAGATGTTGGCCGAGAATGAACAGCAAGACTACCATGAGCCTGCGGGTCGTGTTCTAGGCCGAGGAGCAGTGAGCGCCGCGTGGGTGCAGATTAGTCCTATGCATCTTCTGTACAAAGACTGCTTGAAAAGGCAGGAGTCGATTTGTCCATCGCGGCAGCGAGGGAAAGGAAGACCGAGTCTTGAGGAATTTTAAAGCGAGGTTTCAGACGAACCGAAGAGTTAGGATCCAGCCCATCTTTTAGAGAGCGTTAGGAGGGAACCTGAGCTTCCAAGCAGTAAGGAAGATCTGGCGTCACGGGCGGAGCCGAGAGTTTTACCACCCGGGTGGGTGGGAGGAGCCAGCTTGAAGACCTTCCGGCAAGATTTAAAGCGGCAAGGAACCTGCCAGACAGCGTGGATGAACAACATATCCATGCCCCTAGAACTGATGATCCAGGGGGCACAGCCCCACCCTTACCACTCCCCACTATGGTCCACTGTTGCCAAAGGAGCTCCCTGTAACAGTGATACATTTTTCTTCAATGCCTCTCCTCGCCCTGAAGTGTCAACAGCGATGCTTCCCGATCCAGTGGGATCAAGAGGGCAAGTGGTGCCTCAACTGTCAATGGATGTCCTTTGGGGGTTGGTGAAAAAAAACCCACCTGCCTCTGCAGGTTAAGCAGTAGAGGCTTTGAAGGCGCGACCACTGGTGGAGGCTACTCCTCAGGCAACCAAACTGGGATCATAAACTGGGCCATGTCTTCTTGAGTGAGGACCAGAAGAACTGGGAGATCGACTACTCATCAATCTCCTTCAACAGCCAGTTGACAGGCTCGAGAAAGATCTCAACTGCCTTCTCGACAGGAGCTCTCAATATTCCGCTTGACTGCAGGGAGCTCGACCAGGGCCGAGCACTCAGGGGAGCAGTAGGAGCCAAAAGAGTGTGACTGTTCCTGATCCCATGTCCTGCTAATGTATTTTTTTCTGGTTTTTTTTTGCTTCAGTAAGAAGGGCTCTCCCTGAAGGTCTGGAAGGCCAAACGTATTTCCATGAACTTGTCAGAGATCGACCCTCTGACACTAGCCCCAGCTGGAAACAGTGCCAAGACCAACAAGAAATTCACTGCAGCTGTCTCCACCTCTTCTTCCATGACCGCAAGCTGAGAAGCCGACCTGGCAGTCCCTGGGGCTTTTTTTGCAGTCCTTTGGGTGATCAAGAGCCAATCCAGCTTTCTGGTCTTCGATGGATGAAGGCAGCATGGCCCTTCACTACTGGTATCCCTTGATTTCATGGCAGTCCAAGCATGTGTTGAGTGAATCCATGGCTGTCATTTTATGCCTGCACCAGGTGTAGAACTTGCACACTATTTTTTGCTCCTCATCGTCAACTGCGAAGCAAAGATGGAAGACTTGTGGAGCAAGTGTAATGCAGACTTGAAAGGTCAAAGATTTGCTGAAGAAGCACTGGGAAGCAGTACAGTACAGTCATTAATAGCACTCAGCTGCAAACCTGGAGAACTGGGTTTGAATCCTATAGCTATCACTTGCAAACTGTGTGATCATATGCAAGACACTTAACCTCCCTGTGCTCCCAGGACACACCTGGAAACAAGCCTCAGCACAGTGCGTCTTTTCTGGCCAAAAACTGTATAAAAAAAAAAAAAGGGAAGAAAAAGCTGAAGTCATGGGATACAGCCAGAGAATATGCCACCCAGGTGGTAGGAAATTGTTTTTCTGGTGTACCACTTTTAGATTTGTATAACTCTTTTCTAACATAAAATGATATACTCAGTATCCTGGTGGGGCTGGGCGAAAGTAGTTTTTTCCACTGCAGCGAAACTTCTGCGAAATTTCGCAACTTTCGTGGAAGTTTCCGACTCCGCCTTCGTCACCGAACGGAAAACTTCCAAGGTTTTTGGGCAAAAATTTTGCCCGTTTCTGCTCATCTAGAGGTGGAAAAAGGGAATAAAAGTTTGGTCTGTGGTGTCCAGAGCTGCCCCCCTCCCCAAAGCCTTACCTGAATTTAAAATCCCTGGCGGCTAGCGGTCCTTCCCGCCACCTGATCATCTGCCCCATTTAAAAAAAAAAGCCCAGCTGCTCAAGTAATCCCGGGTGGCTAGCAGGCCCTCTCCCCACCTGATTATCCACCCAGCCAGTCCAGGGCAACACGCCCTTAGGCCTTTCAGTAACCCCTATCCCTATCCTGATACAGTACATTATTAAAAAAAAAAAGTTCTCCCTGGTGGTCTAGTGACACTCCCTCCCTTTCCCCAATCCCTGAATTAAAATTAGTATCCCTGGTGGTCTAGTGTACCCCCAGCCCTGGAGGCAAAGTCTCACCCTTCCATCCCAAACCCGAGAGCAGGCCACCGGCAGAGCCCTCCTCTGTCCTCCATGGTTGGCAGCCCACTGAGCTGTTAATGAATAAGCCCATGCTTGAAGCTTGTGCTCATTCATTAACATCTCGATGGGCTGCCGGCCATGGAGGAGAGATGAGGAATGTGCCAGTGGCTTGCTCTTAGGTTTAGGATGGCGGGGTGGGACTTTCTCTCCGGGGCGGGGGGTACACTGGACCACCAGGGTTACTGATTTTAATTCAGGGATTGGGGAAAGGGAAAGAGGGTCACTAGACCACCAGGGAGAATTTTTTTTTTTTTTAATAGTAACTAGCTACTATATATGGCGGTCGGTGGGGGATCGAGATGGGGTTACTGAAAGGGCTAAGGGCATGTTGCCCTGGACTGGCCAGGTGGGTAATCAGGTGGAAGGAGGGACCACTAGCCACCAGGGATTAGGAATTGAATTGAATTTTTACATAACGGACACTCAGGCAGCCATGCAGGGGAGGCGGAAATTCTGCAAAAGTTTGGAAATGGATTTCCGAACTTTCGCAGAAGCTCAAGTCTAACTTTCGCTTCAATTCCGCCAATGAAAGTTTTTTTTCACACACCCCTAGTATCCAGCAATTTTATGTTGGGGTGCACAGGGAGAGGTATCTACAGAAGATGGAAGGAGGTGGTCATGCCACTGTACAGAACATTAGTGAGACCTCATCTAGAGTACTGTGTCTAGTTCTGGAGGTCGCATCTCCGAAAGGACATTAACAGAGTAGAGTCAGTTCAGACAAGGGCGACAAAAATGGTGCAGGGACTGCAGCAGAAGTCATATGAGTGGAGACTGAAGAATCTCAATATGTATTCCCTGAAGGAGAGGCAAGAGAGGGGTGATATGATAAGAGACTTTCAAATACCTTAAGGGTATAAATAAAGTACAAGAGGATAGTATCTTTCAAAAAAGAAGATGTACAAGCCGGCCCAGTGGCGCTGAGGGTTGAGGAGCTAGATGCCACACCTTGTGCTACGCCGGTGACCCGGGTTCGGGAACGACTGCGGGTCATCAGTGTGATGGCATTGGGGTGGGGGTGGGGGTGGATGAGCAGGATCGAGCATGACGATTTGCAGCTCTTCTTTCCTGAGGGTGGGTTGGCGCTCCCTCCCTTGTAGTTCTGCTCCCACCAGGTGGAGGTCCAGTGGGTAGTGTAGGCGGAGAGAGGGTGGCAAACAGTTATGGGACGTGGAAGGGGCTGAGCTGGTGCCATGGGTGCGAGCGCGTGCCTCCACATGCTCACACGGCCATGTGCCAGGGCCTTGGGGGCAGGGGAGAAAACCTGTAAAAATACCTATGTGTCCCTGTTGTCAGGAGGAGGCGACAGGACCAAACAGCTATATGAAAAAGAAAAAAAAAAAAAGATGTACAAGAACAAGGGGACATGATATCAGAACAGAGGGGGTAGACAGGGGGGTAATGTGAGGAAGTATTTTTTCATGGAAAAGGTTGTGAATTCATGGAACAGCCTCCCTGCAGAGGTGGTGGGGCAAAAATGGTACGGGAATTTAAAAATGCATGGGATGTACATAAAGGAACTCTAGCAATAGGTAAGAGAGGGCAAGCTGCAGGTCAATTACGATCTGTGATACAGTATATGAAACAGCTATAGAAATGGGCAGACTGGATGGGCCAAGTGACCATTATCTGCCAACAAATTCTGTGTTTCCATGTTTCTAGTATAAACATTTAAATCTAGAACAGTTAAGATGGGTTAGCAACATCTGTGTGACACACCTGCAGTAAACAGTCTACAATGGAAGCTATGGGTCAGAATACTTAAAAAGAAATTTTTAAAAATAAAAAAAAAACTCCTTACTAAGTTGGCTGAAAATCTTAGCTTACTTATATTTTCTAGAGTGCTGGCCATTATTTTTCAAAGTGTGTGTCTCAGTCCTGAGAAACTTTCTAATTCAAGCTTCATCTTACCTCCAAATCACCTTCTGAGGAAGTCGTGCTAAGGCTCCTGCTAATTTATGGGCTATATCTTCTGACAAGTATTTCACACCAGCTCCAAAGGAGACCAGTACAAAGCCATTCTCCTGTGCTTTGTCCGCCCATTCATGGAAGTCCTGTTAAAATGATGTAGTTAGTTAACATCACTTCTATAATATCATTTTGTTTTAACTTTATATGGCACAGTAATACAGTATGATACCACACCCTTTTCCTAATTAACCTTGAGTCCAAAATTCAGAAGGGTAGGGCCATTTTACATGAGCAGCAGTGATTGGAAATGGGTTGCTTGGCTCCCCTGTGTAAGCAACTTGGGCAACATACAGTACACTGAGGCGAAATGGTGACAGGGTCAGTGGTTTGCCTGGTGCATTAACAATGTTAAATGCAGGCACGGACATGATGGTGTCTTGCGTGTGTGTGTGTGTTGGGAAGGTGGGTGTTTGTGTGCAAGAAGAAAAAATACTCACCTTAGTAATATTGTTTCTTCCAGTGTATTCTTCCGTATTCATAACTGTATGCAGTCTGCCTCTAAGTAGAACTGCCCAGAGAGAAATGGAACTATGTGCAAATGACAGAACCTATCATTGCTTGAGACACATATTCAAACTGCTGCCCTTTCCTATTGCAACATTCCATCAACGTCTCAGATTTCAATAACAGCCTACACGGCAGAAGAACTACGTATCTACCTAATACTACCCATGAAATAGAAAGGAACCTACTCCTATAATCCAAATAGGAGCCCTAGTGGCTATTCAATTACAATACTAAAATAAGTAAAGCTTTTATCCTGGAAACACAAGTAACCAAAGAATAAGAAATAAATCCCACCAAAGTTAAAAATGTACTCCAGTAGAGTGTACATACATATTAAAATCCAAGAAAAATCAGTCGGCATGCTGAGGCTCTGGTTCTGGTAGGGGAGCCAGGGTGGGAGAGTTATGAATACAGAAAAATACACTGGAAGAAACAATATTACTAAGGTGAATATTTTTTTCTTCTAACCCCATGTATTCTTCTATATTCATAACAGTATGCAGACTTCAAAGCAGTACCTTTGGAGGTAGGCAGAGAACCTACTTAGGAAAGAGGCTCTGCAGGACAGCTGTTCCAAATCTGGCATCACTTCTGGACTGTATGTCCAGGCTGTAATGTTTCGTGAAAGTATGTACTGTCCTCCACGTGGCAGCTTTGCATATGTCCAGTAGGGGGACATCCCTTGAAGCTGCTATGGAAGCAGCTATTCCCCTAGCTGAGTGGACCCTAACTCCTGATGGGACCTGCTTGCCTGCTTTTTCATAGCAAAACTGTATACAACTGACTATCTAGCAAGAGACTGACCTCTTGGTAGCTGGTGTAGTACCTTTTTTCACATCCCCATATGTAAGGAATAACTGTTGTTTATCCTCCCCATGATCTTTAGTGTGAGATATGTACTAGCTCAGAGCTCTCTTCACATCAAGACTGTGGCGTCTATGCTCACCTGAAGTACAATGCTCAGTGAAAAACACTGGTAGTGTAATGGATTGATTCAACTGAAAATCTGATACCACTTTGAGGAGGAATCTTCTATTTGTCCTGAGTAACATTTTATCACTGTGAAAAGACAAGTAGTCCTTTTCTACACACAGAGCCTGAAGCTCACTTATCATTCTAGCAGAAGTTATAGCCACTAAAAATACAGTTTTCCATGTAACATACTGGAGGTCAGCTGAGGACATAGGTTCGAAAAGGTGGCCTCATAAGTTGAGCAATACAAATGTTCAAGTCCCATCCAGGGACAGGTTCCCTGATGGGTGGGTATGTGTGACACAGACCTTTGAAAAACTTCTTAAAAATAGGATCAGCTGCTACAGAGGTGGTTCTACTCACTAAAATGTGAGCAGAGACAGATGCCAAGTGAACTGTTAGGGAAGTATGCTTAAGGCCCTGATCATGCAAGAAAGTGAGATACTCAAGGAGAGTTGGAATTCCTGCTGAAGCCGGCTCGATGCTGTGCAAGTTGCACCAAGAGACAAACCTTTTCCATTTAGCTGAATAGGTTTTCTTAGTAGAGGGTTTTCTATACCCTTTAAACATGCGCAAAACTGCTTGAGAGAGATTCAGATTTGCAAATTCTATGTCTTCAAGAGCCACGCATTGAGACTGAGGAAGTTGAGGTTGAATACCATATTTTCCCTTGGTGGGAAGTCAACAGGTTGTACCACCGAGGAAGATGTATTGGTCTGGATACTGAGATGGATAACAGGAGAGGATACCAATGCTGTCTGGCCCAGTTTGAGGCGATCAGGATCAACGAAACAGACTGAGACCTGAGCTTGATCAGGACTCTGAGAATGAGAGGGAAGGGAGGAAAATCATACAGGCTTCTTCCTGACCAATCCAGTGCCATGGCATCTACTGGGATTGTGCCCCTTGCCGGAGGCCTGCAACAAAACAGTGGTAGTTTGTGGTTCTCTTGAGAGGCAAAAAGATCTACCTCTGTGGTACCCCACCTCCTGAACACTGAGTTTATTACCTGTCTGTCCAGGCACCACTCGTGGTGACCCTGTCTGATTCTGCTGAGGGCATCTGCCAGAATGTTGTCCTTCCCTGGGCCATGAATAGCTTGCAGGGCTGTTTTTAGACAGAATGCCAGATCCCACAATTTCATAGCTTCTGTGCACAGAGGATCTGATCTTGTGCCACCCTGCTTGTTTATATAGTACACTGTTGTGGTATTGTCTGTTCTGACCTGTACCACCTTGCCTTGCACCAGATGTGCAAAAGCCTTTAGAGCTAGAAGTACAGCTTACACCTCTAAGAGATTTATGTGGGGAAGAGACTCTGCATCGGACCAAGTCCCATGGATGGTGTGTTCTCCCATATGGGTGCCCCATCCCAATACAGAAGCATCTGTTGTTAGAATAAAAGAAGGGTTTTCCCTCTGGAAAGGGACCCCTTGCCTTAAAGAGGACCTTCCCCATTCTCTGTGAGTTTCATGCATTAATTACCACTTTTTGCATTGATTCTGGAATTGTATTTCATTAATGTCTGCTGCAGTTAATTTTTGCATTCTGAGCTGCTAAAAACTGCAGGGTGTACCAGAGCTTCTATAGCAAGCCTGGTGTTGCTGTGGGCCCATGCTGACTTTATTATAGGGCAGAGTCAATTTCACAAAAAAAAATTAAAAAAAAAAACATACAGATGAGGCACTTAGATTTTGGCATTATGCATTGCTAACAAGGTGTCTTGGGGAAGGGGGAACACAGTATGTACACGGAGTACTGGTAGGTTTCCCTTGCAACACTGTTGCAACTGCATGGTACTGAACAGTGTGAGTCACTTCTTTATCCTACAGTGATGTCATCAGGAACTAGCAGCCCAGCAAGCGGAATGGCAAAGGCAAGTGCAGCAGGGCTCAAAAACAAATCCAAATTATGGAAGGCTGAGTAAACCTTGGCCAGAAATAACCCATGTATACACCTTTTCAGGTCTAGTACTGCATATAATGGCTACAAGCTGTAACTTATGTCCTCTTTAAGTTGTCTGAATTTTTCCACCACTGTAAGGCTTGAATAACAGCCTCTGTTACTGGGAACAGTTTTAACATTTTGTATCTTCTCTCTGACCAATGAGACCTGAGGTGAGACTGCAAGTCTCTCATTCTGTATCTTGCCCCTGAGACAGTACCTGTTACTGCAGCTATGTGACCCAGAATCTGCAGATACCGTCTTGTTGGGCACGGCTGGTATAGCTCGAAAAAAGCAGCTAGGTCGAAAATACTTTTCACCCTGTCCTGAGGGAGAAAAGCTCTTCCCTGAATTGTATCCAGCTCTGCTCCTGTGAATTGCAACACTTGAACAGGGGCAGGAACAGACTTTTCCTGGTTTATCAGGAATCCTAGGAATTGCAGAAGATGCACTGTTGATTACAAATGCTCCGAGACCTGTTGTGGGGACTTGCCCACAACCAGCCAATCGTCCAGATAAGGGAAGATTGGAATACCAGACCTTCTTAGATGCGCCACCACTACAGCTAGGCACTTTGTGAATACCCTGGGTGCTGAGGTCAGACCGAAGGGAAGGGAAGGGAAGTGAACTGGTAATGGCCAGAAAGGAGTCTGAACCTGAGATACTTTTCTGTGAGACTGCCTTATTGAGATCTGAAAACAGGCATCATTTAAATCCAAGGCTGCCAGACAATCCCCCTGCTGGATAACCGGTAGTATGGACAACAGGTTGACCATCTTGAACTTTGGTTTCACTAGAAATTTGTTGAGAGATCTGAGATGCAGAATGTTTTGCCACTCCCCATTTTTCATTCTGGTCAGAAAGTAATGGGAATAGAAACCCCTTCCCCTGAGGTGCACTGGCACAGGTTCCACTGCTTTCATGTGGAGCAATTTCTACACCTCCTTTTGCAAGAGTTTTCCCTCCATGAGGGAAGCTGGCTTAAAAATTCTCGATTTTAGAGGAGGAAGGGATTTGAAGCATAGGGACAAATCTTGACTTACCAACTCCAGAACCCACATGTCTGTGGTGATGGAAACCCAAGTCTGGGGGAAGTAAGTCAGCCTGCCCCCTACTGGTACTAGGGAGGCAACCTTGACCAACTGGTCAGGGGTTTTGTTTTGGGGGTGCCTGAGCCTGGACAGATTGGGGGCCCCTTCTGGAACACCTCCTGCCCCTAGATCGGAAGTACCCAGTCTGCTGGGGTAGGGCTGTTACTGGAAAGCAGCTTGGCCCTGGTTAAAAAGGCCTCCCATAATAGGACCTTCCCCTGCCTCCCCTTCCATAAGGCCTATAGGAAGGGGTCATCCCATCCCTGGAGGAGTTACTTTTGTAGATGGCCTTGTATTTATCCACCTTCTTCTTGTAATCCTCAGTGAGTTCGCTAAACAGGGAATTGTTCTCCACAGGAAAATCCATGGCTTTGGCCTGGGCATCCTGGGTAAGATTAGTAGCTCTAAGCCATGCCAGTCTTCGTAGAGCTACTGTCAGAGCCATCCACCTGGCAGCATTATCACTGGCATCAGCTGCCATCTGGAACTGGTATTTAGCAGCTTCCAGACCAAATCTAGCTGTCTCTGCCAGGTCATCAGAGAGGGGCAAGGGGGCCTTCTCTGACACAACCAATACTGATAGCCAGAGTGTTTTCTCATACTGTGCTGCATACGCCTGGTAATTAGCCTGCCTCACACCTAGGGAGGCAGTTAAATAACCCTTCTTAGACCTACCGTCTATTTTTCTGGAATCCTTATCAGGAGGGTGGGAGAGAAAGGGACGTTCGCCTTTTCACAGGCTGCCTGTTGGATTATGCCTTGATGGTTGGGATGAGAGTATAAGAACTCTGCCCCTTCCTTGTCCAACTGGTATTTTTTATCAAACTTCCTATCTATAGGAGGAACAGAATTAGGAGTCTGTAAAATCTTTAACAAGTCTTTTTTTTTAAAGAACTTGTTAATTGGCAGGTATACTTTTTTTGTGGGTGTTAAACCCATCATCTCTAAGTATTCGGCCTCCTCATCATCATCAACAACTTCAGTGGTAGCCAAATCCAAGGCATCCACAATTTTTTCTCACAAAAGAAAAGTGAGATGAAAAATCATCTGTTCGAGGAGGAGAAGAAGTGAACTCCTGCTCAGGTGAGGTTTCAAGCCCTATGGGCTCATCCTGTTCAGGATCCATCTCACCATAATCTTCACACTCAGGCTCCTGTGCTTCAGGAATAGGAGCTGGGGCAGGAGCCCTTAGAGGAGCAGGTTGAACAGGCAAGATACCCAGAACACCTGTAAAACTTTCATAGGCTGAGCCATCTCCACTGCAGATGGCAGGCTGTGAGACACAGTAGAAACCCCTTGAGGTGCAGGAGCCTGGAGTTCTGAGTGTTTGGTTTTCTTGGACTTTTTAGAGAGGGCCGGAGAGTCAGCCGGACCATTCCCCCCTTTCAAACTGCTAGAAGCACCCTTATCAGGGGTGGTAACAGAAGGCAAGGCAGTTTCACCCGCATGTTTTGATGGCTGGTTAGAGCCTGATGGACCACTGTCTACTTTTTTCTTGAGCCTTTCCATTCTTTTCTCAATTGTTTTTTTGAGGAAAGGACTTGCATATGGCACAGTCTGATGAAAAATGTTCAGATCCTAAGCAGACTAAACATAAATCGTGTTTGTCAGCCTTGGCAAACACTTCCCCACACTTGATACAATTTTTAAAACCTGGGGAACCAGTCTTTTTCTTTGGTTTTTCTTGTAATTCCATTTCCAGGAGAAAAAAACAATAACCATTTACTAGTATTCAGACACCAAACCGGGTCATCGGTTCACAGAAACCAGAGTATCGGTTCAAAAGAACCAACCGCATGGTTCCACAAAATACAAATAATAAACTCAAAGATCACAGAAAGTTGAATAAAATAACACTAAACTAAGGCAAAAACTCCGGAATTAACTAAGAAAACCTCAGTTCCTCAGCGGTCATCCTGAACCGTGAGGAACCGAGAAAAAATATAATTTTAACTGTAAACTTAAGTAAAACTAACTTAAAATATAGCTAGAACTAAATTAAACAATAAATGAAGACAGCAGTTTAAATGTAGGCATAAATATGCTTAATTAAACTGGAATCAGCATGAACAGTCGAAGGAAGATCTCCAGGCGTCTGACCTGTCAGGCGGAGTGAGAAATCTGGGACGTTGATGGAATGTTGCACTAGATAAGGGCAGCAATTTGAATATGTGTCTCGAGCAATGATAGGTTCTATCATTTGCATATAGTTCCATTTCTCTCCGGGCAGTTCTACTTAGGAGGCAGACTGCATACAGTTATGAATATAGAAGAATACATGGGGTTAGAAATAAGGGTTACTCACTAGTAACCGAAGTTCTAGGAGTGCTATATGGTGTACATCCACACTTCTGGCAATGCTTGTTTCCCTTTAAGAATCCTGCCGGAAGGTCTTCAAGCTAGCTCCTCCAACCCCCCCAGGGTGGTATCCTCCTTGGCACTGCCCTTGATGTCAGATCTTGCATGCTGGAAGCAAGAAGGTGTGCCACTTGCAAGGGGAGGTCAGGTGGGTTGTGTGGATGTACACCATATACCACTCCTAGAACTATGGTTACAGGTGAGTAACCCTTATTTCTAGGATTGTGTACTATCCACACTTCTAGCAGACTCCTAGTAGTTCTCCGGGAGGAGGGGGCAAGGCCCACACCCCCTATCTGGGAAAAAGAGACTGGGAGCTAAGGCCCCAAAACCAGCATCCCGGCATGGCTCAAGGTTGATGTGGTAGTGGGAAATGAAGGTGTGTGTTGACTTCCAGGTAGCAGTCCTGCAGATTTCCTGGATAGGGACGGCCCTGGAACAGCCACCGACACAGGGTCTCTCTGGTGGAATAAGCCCTAAGCACAATGGGAGGCTCCCTACCAGCTAACCTATAGCAAAGGTCAATGCAAGAGACCATCCACATGCCAATCGTCTGTTTAGCTGCTCATCTGCCAGGTGTGGCTTCAGCATCAGGCCAGTGGATGTCCTCTTTCTGGACTTCAGCAGGGCATTTGACTCGGTGCCACATCCCGGGCTACTGGGGAAGCTGGAGGATATGGGGTTGGGGGGCAGATGGTCAGGTGGATAGGAAATTGGCTAGCGGGGCATGCACAGAAGGTGAGGGTGGGGGGAGGTCTCATCCTCTAGAAGAGTCATTAACAGGGTCCCTCAGGGGTCAGTACTGGGCCCACTCCTGTTTAACACCTATATCTCAGACATCAGAAGTGGTATCAGGAGCGAGATGAGCCTCTTTGCTGATGACTCAAAACTATGGGCAGTGGTGGAAGGGGAGGAGGGGAAGTTGGCTCTCCAGGAGGACCTAGAGACTCTGGGGAGGTGGTCAAGAGCATGGAAGCTAAAGTTTAATGGTGGGAAACGCAGGGTTCTGCATCTGGAGGCCAAAAACCCAGCTCATGCATACCACCTTGGGGCGGGGGCACTTCAGTTTTTTTGGGAGTGGGGGAGAAGGACCTCGGGGTGGTGGTGGATGCCAAAATGAATAACTCAGAGCAGTTCAGAAGGGCTGCGGCCCAAGCAAATAAAATGTTGGGGTGCATAGCCAGGGGGATAACCTCAAGAAGTAGAGAGGTGCTCCTTCCGCTATATAATTGCCTGGTTAGACCACACCTTGAATACTGCATGCAGTTTTGGCATCCCTACTTAAAGAGGGACATTGCTCTTCTGGAGAGGGTCCAGAGGAGGGCAATTAGGATGATACTGGGACTAGGGGAAAGGCCCTATGAGGAGAGACTGGAGGAGCTCAACCTGTACTTGCTGGAGGAGAGAAGGAACAGGGCAGGGGGTATGACAGAGGTCTTCAAATATCTCAAAGGAATAAACAGGGTAAGCCTTGAGGGGTGCTCAGCTGAGGGAGGTGGGGGCCACCAGGTGTCACTCAATGAAGCTGGATGGGGAGACTGAGGGGAAACAGGAGACACTACTTCACTGAGAGAGTGGTGGAGCCCTGGAATGTATTGCCCAGGGAGTTGGTGGCTGCTGCAACTGTGGAGGGGTTCAAGAAAGACTGCGATAGGTACAAGGGGACGGTGTATCCTAGAGCCCCGTTGGGGGTTGGGGGACACTGTAGGGGGGAGGGGCTAACACGGTGCCCTCGGAAGGCACTGATTATCGAGCAGACTTGATAGACCATAGGGTCTAATCTGCTGGCTTCTTAGTATGTTAGTATGTCAGTATAAATGACAAAGAGTTGGCTAACCTCACCCTGAACTCCAGCCATATGCTCCTTATAATAAGCAAGTGTTCACTTCAGGTCCAACGTATGGAACCTATAATCAGCCTCCGAGATTGGTTTGGTAAAGTATACCGGGAGATACATGACCTAGTACAGGGATTCTCAAATGATGAAGCCAGCCTCCTTGGGGAGGCCCCAACCTGTTCCAGGGAGGCTCAAGTAAGTCTGAAAAAGTACTGTATTTAAAGTTTGAGATTTATATATTTTGTGTGAAGAGATTATGCAAACTGAAAGAGGATAATAGTAGGAGAACTTAATGTATTTATTTACTATTAGGTGACAAGGGAAGGTGAATGAAAGGCTCATTTCAGGTATACCCGGGGAAGGGTAGGGAGTGAATACATTTCAAAAGGTAACTGCAAAGCAATCAAGAAATACACAATGAACAATAGTGCAAACAAATATGAACAATAAACTAATAATGAGTGGTAGTAATTGATCAATTTGTAGCCTGATGGCAGAACACACCAAATACAAGGGTTGAGCACAGAAGTGCTAAGAGCAATAGCAGGAAGGAGCAAAGTAATCCATGAGAAGTTGTTTAGGAGCAGGGAAGGATGGGGAGAGGCAAAGTATGTAGGAAGGTTATTTTATATAGAGAGGAAACAGAAAGTAGTCTGACCCATGAAGGTACTGCAACAAGGTAACAATGGTTCAAGAATGAAAATAGCAGAGTATGATGTTCGCCTGTGGTGGTGGTGGGGGCAAAGCTGAATAATAATATTTGTTTATTTTATTTATTATTCAGATAACACCTTTGAGCACAGGAGCCCTTTTTCAAAGGTTCCACGTCAGTATAAGACAAAGAATTGAATGTGAGCCAAGTACTCAAAGGGGTTTCAATTTAGTCATGGTGTATTGCGCAAAGTACAGTATGTTATTTTTCTCTGGGGAGGCCCAAGATTATTTAAATTTTTGGGGGAGGCTCAAAATCTTTTCCATGGATTTGGGGAGGCTTACTGTGACAAAGTCTGAGAACTATTGACCTAGTACAATGAATGGTTGAAAAACTGGTGCGGAGCTCAGGGTTTTGGCTTTACTGGGGATCCACCTGGAGGGATACCATGAGACCTCATATGGAGTACTGTGTCCAGCTTTGGGGACCTCACCTTATGAAGGACATCAATAGGCTGGAGACAGTCCAGAGAAGGGCCACAAAGATGATATTAGGATTACACAACCTGCTGTACAACGAACGCCTGAAGGAACTGAATTTGTTCTCACTCGAATCTAGAAGGGAGAGGGGGACATTCAAGTACCTAAAGAGCATCAACAAAATTCCCCACTTGGAATTGTTTACTAGGTCCAATAACACTAACACGAGAGGACATCAACTGAAGCTCATGAGTTGAAGCGGACGCTAAGCTGGTGACATCGGGAAACACTTTTTATCAGAGCGAGTGATAGTACCTTGGAACAGTTTGCCCTCTGAAGTAGTGGAGGCAAAAATGGTTACTGCATCAAATTAGGATGGACAGGACTTACAAATTAGGATGGACAGGACTTACATGCAACACGGGTCGGGAAGGGGTGTTGCCTGAAATGCAAAATCTAAAGGATAGACTTTACAGCCCATCAGGGGTCTCTGCAAACCTACAGGCAGACTAGATGGACCATTGGTCTCCTTCTGCCATCACATTTCTATGTTTCTATGTGGTTAAGGTGAAACAATCTTCGGGAGGAACTTCAGGTTGGGGTGGAGGACAACTCTGTCCTTGTGGAAAGCCAAATAAGGAAACTCAAAGGAGAGCACCTGGAGCACACTGACCCTTCTGGCAGAAGTGATAGCCACCAAGAAGATGGCTTTTCACGACAGGTGGGAGATGTGGCACCTGTGCATAGCCTCAAATGGCTTGCTCATAAGTAACAAATCCCAAGGTGGTAGTGGTGGTGGTTCACACATGGGCAGGGACAGATGGTCCAGGCATTTAAAAAAGGGATAGTACTCACAAAGAGAAGGAAGAGAGGGGAATTACTAGTGGAGAGACTGAGTATGGCATGGCAGGGGGAGGGATAAAACTCGGAGAGGAGGGAGCGGAAGTTTGGCAGTCAAACAAGAGGAGGGGGAGGAGTCTCAACTGAGAAGGGCAGGGGGGAAGACACTGGGACACAATGTAAAAGCACCATCTTAAGTGGCCCCAGAAATGAGAACCTGGGTGGGGGGCTGGCGACAGGCACAAGGAAAGGAGGGAGGAGTACTAGTGTCGGGGAACTCCATACTCAAGGGGATCAGATGGGGCAGCAAGGGGGAGAGGCACAGTCAGATATGGGTGGAGTCCATACCAGGATTAAAGGCAGACAAGGCAGGACAGGCAGTTCTAAGGTGCGTAAGGAGGGGTAGGAGGAAACCACACATTGTGGTACATGTGGGGACAAAAGACCTATTGGGGGAAACTGGCGGTAAAAAAAGAGAGGATTGAGGAAGTGTGAAGGTTGTGTGAGGAGACTGAGGAGTCTGTGGCATTCTCTGAAGTGCTCCCAGTACCCTGCGCAAGCACAGTGAGAAAGGAGAGGATCAGGAAGTTGAACACATGGTTAGTAGAATGGTGTCAAACTAAGGGATATGGGGTTTTGGGTGGCTGGGGCAGTACCTAGGATAATAACAATCTGTTTGCAAGGGATAGGCTGCACCTGAGTGGGGAGGGGAAGGAGGTATTGAAGCAAAGACTGGGGAGGTATATTTCGACAAAGGTGGATTTAAACTAGATGAGGAGATGGCAAGTGGACAGCAGGTAGGCAGGGGTCTGATAGAGTAGAGTCATAGCCTACCCCCCAGGCTAGCAGGGAAGGACTTGAGGAGGCCAAAAAACGAGGGAGTAGAAGGAAGGAAATGAAGGCCAATAAAAGGAACAGAGCAGGATGGAGGGTGGTCTCGCTGAATGCAAGAAGTTTAGGCAACAAATCTGCTGAGCTACAGGCACTCTTAGCAGTGTGGAGGGTGGATACTGCAGCTGTCACAGAAACGTGGGCAACTGAGCACCGGGACTGGGATCTGGCAATCCCCAGGATACAAAGTATACAGGAAGGACCGTAAGGAAGGGAGGTGCGGTGGGGTGGCAGTCTATGTGAGGGACGGGATCCAATGCACAAGGAATGAGGGGGAAGAAAGGAGAACAGAGGCTATCTGGCTGCAGCTCCTAGACTCAAGGGGTAGGAAACTGAGGCTTGGGGTGGTATATAGGCCACTGTCACAGTCTGAGGAGCTTAACAGGGAATTAGCAGGACAAATCAGAAAGGTATGTAGAAAAGGGAAGGTGGTCCGTCGTGGGGGATTTCAACTTGCCAGGGGTTGACTGGAGCATTCCAGTCACCTCCAGTGCTAGGGAACAAGTGCTCCTGGACGCAAACCAGGAGGGTCTCCTGACACAGTTGGTTACTGTACCTACTAGGCTAAAGAACACTTTAGATCCGGTGTTGTCGAATGGGGAGACACTAAGGGAAATAAAGGTAGAGGACCCACTAGCCGACAGCGATCACCAAATGGTGTGGTTTAATATCACAGTGTGCGGGGAGCCATAGAAATCAGTTACTCAGGTAGTAAACTTCAGGGGGGGCAGACTTTGGAAGGATCCATGAAGTACTGAAAGGGAAACTAGAGGGCATAAGGCAGGAAATGGATGCAGAGCAGAAATGGGATATTATTAAAAGGGGGCTTACAGAGACAACAGAAGCCTGCACCAAGACACAGAGTAAGAGGAGCAGAGCAAGAAAACCATGCTGGTTGAACAGCGAGGTAGTGGAGGTGGTGAGAGCAAAACGAGAGGCGCACCAGAGGTATAGAAGGACAGGGAAGGAAATGGACACGGAGGAGTATGCAAGATGCTCCAGGGAGGTGACCAGAGAAGTGAGAGAAGCCAAGGCCCAGAGGGAGCTGAGATTAGCACAGGGAATTAATGGGGGGGGGGGACTTTTTTTTTAGATACATCAGGGAGAAAAGGAAGTGCAAGGAGACAACAGTGAGGATAAAAAGGAGTGGGGAGTGGACGGAAAAGGGTGAGGAGCAGGCAGAAGCACTGAATGAATACTTTTGCTTGGTGTTCATGGAAGAAAAGAAAAACATACTCACCTTAGTAATGTTGTTTCTTCTAATGGAGTCTTGCTGTATTCTGACTACTTGCAGTGATCGCCAACCTTTGAACTGCCCCTGAGAGGAAAGAGTTAACTTTCCATGCAAGAAATGGAATGCTGAGCTCAAGCTCGGTTGAAGCCTCTGTCTGCTGCTGTTTGAACCCCAACCGCCAGATCTTTACGAGCTATACTCACTGGACGTTCTGTGTGGAAACTGTAAACTTAACACTAGCCAACTGGCAACTAAATTTAATAAAGAGGGTTTTTTGGGTTTCAAAGCAAAGACTCAAGTCAGGAAACCCAAAAAACAAAACACAACACACACCCAAAATAAAGGAGGGTGAGAAAAAAGGGGGCACCTCTAGGTGCCAACACTGCTCCTGCCCACCCACATCCCAAAAACCAGGTTCTGAGAGGGGAGGTGGGGGAAGTCAGAATACAGCAAGACTCCATTAGAAGAAACAACATTACTAAGGTGAGTAATTTTTCTTCAAACAACATAACGTCTTGCTGTATTCTGACTACTTGTGAGACTACTGCTAGTACCTCCATGGAGGAGGACAGAACTCACTTTGGGAATAGGCTCTGAAGTACTGCTGTGCCAAACCGAGCATCACTCTTAGCCTGGATATCCAGAGAGTAATGCTTGGTAAAAGTATGGACTGTTTTCCAGGTGGTTGCTTGACATATCTCTAAGATAGGAATACCCCTGGCAGCAGCCAGGGAAGCAGCTGTACCTCTAGTAGAGTGAGCCCTCAGGCCTAAGGGTGGAGTCCTACCCAATTTTTCATAGCAGAATTGTATACAAGAGACAATCCACCTGGCAATAGATCTTTTAGTGGCAGGTTTTCCCTTACCGACCTCACCATAAGTGAGGAACAACTGGAGGGAGTCAAACCTGTGACCCTTGGTGTGCTCTATGTAGCAGCTAAGGGCCCTTTTCACTTCCAAGCTGTGCAGCCTCCTCTCTCCAGAGGAGGAATGGTCAGTGAAGAATACAGGAAGAGACATGGACTGGTTAAGGTAGAAATCTGAGACCACCTTAGGTAAAAACTTCCTATTAGTTCTTAGGACCACCTTGTCTCTATGAAAAGAGATACAATCAGGCTCCACTGACAGGGCCTGTAACTCACTGATGCGTCTGGCGAAGGTAATGGCTACCAAAAACACAGTTTTCCAAGTCAAGTACTTAAGTTCTGCAGAGGACAAAGGCTCAAAGGGGGGTTACATAAGCTGAGCAATGCAAACATTTAGGTCCCAAGCAGGAGCAGGGTCCCTGAAGGGGGGATTGGTGTGCAACAATCCCTTGAAGAATTTACAAAATACAGGATGAGCTGAAAGAGAAGAGGGCTTACCTACTGACAAAAAAGCAGAAACAGCTGCTAAATGTACTTCGAGTGTAGCTGGTCTGAGTCCCAAGCTATTGAGATGAACCATATAGTCTAAGACTGTAGGCAACCCAGCAGACTCTGGAGAGATATGCTTACCAGAGCACCAAACAGTGAACCTTTTCCATTTGGAGTTGTAAGTCTTTCTGGTGGAAGGCTTTTGAGAAGCCTTTAGAATATCCAAAACACCTTGAGAGAGATGCGGATCAGCAAACTCTAACTCTTCAAGAGCCAGGCCTTGAGATTGAGAGATTTGAGATTCAGATACCAAACTCTCCCCTGGGAGGATGTCAACAGGTTGTAATTCCTGGGAAGAGACTGGGGGAGGTGGACTGCTAAGGACAGCAACAGTGGGTACCAGGGCTGTCTGGCCCAGTCAGGAGCAATCAGAATCACTTTGCAGGGTTGAGACCTGATTTTGACTAGTACCCTGAACCAGGAGAGGGAATGGGGGGAAGCATACAAAAACTTCCCTTCCCAATTGAGAACTAGAGCATCCAGGGGGACTGAGCCCAATACTGGGGGTCTGCAGCAAAAAAGTGGGAGTTGGTGATTGTCCGGGGCTGCAAAAAGATCTATTGTGGAGTGCCCCATCTGGAGAAAATCACCTTCCAAACTAGGGGATCTAGGGACCATTCGTGATGGCCCAGAGATATCCTGCTGACAGCATCTGCCAGGACATTGTCCTTCCCTGGGAGGTGCACTGCTGTTAGATAAGTTTGCAGGGAATAGGCAGAGACCACAACTTCACTGCTTCTGTGCACAAGGCCGTAGACCGAGTGCCCCCTTGCTTGCTAATGTACCACACTGTGGTGGTATTGTCTGTTCTGATCTGGACTACTTTGTTCTGAACAGACTTGGAAAAAGCTTGCAGTGCCAGAAACACTGCTCTGAGTTCCAAGAGATTGATGTGAAGCACAGATTCTTGAGGTGACCACAACCCTTGGGTAGTCAGATCCCCCAAGTGGGCTCCCCAGCCCAAGAGGGAGGCATCTGTTGTAAGGATTAGAGAATGAGGTTGAGTGACAAAAGGAACTCCTTGCCTTAGATTGTCCTGATCCTGCCACCACTGGAGAGCCTGGATCAGGGTTCGAGTTACTGGGACTAGTTTGGTCAGGGGATCCTTTCTCTGGGACCAGAAGGTTCTCAAGTGGAACTGGATGTCCCTCATCTGAAACCTTGCACCCTGGACCACTGCTGTAGAGGCTGCCATGTGGCCCAGGAGCTGCAAGAAGTGCCTTGCTGGTCGAGACACTTGAAGGGTGAAAGAAGAGGCCAGATTTACTAGTGTCCTTGCCCTGTCCATTGGAAGGAAGGCTGTGCTCTTATTGTATCGAGCTCCGTCCCTATAAAGGTGAGGAGCTGCACTGGTTCAAGAACTGACTTCAGAAGATTTAGGAGGAATCCTAAGGAAGTGAGCAGTTGCTGAGTTATCTGCAAATGTGACTTGACTTGGTCTGGGGACTGACCCACTATGAGCCAGTCGTCCAGGTATGGGAAGATGGAGATCTTTTTTCTCCTTAGGGAAGCAACAACTACTGCCAGGCACTTTGTGAACACCCTTGGGGCTGATGTTAGACCGAAGGGCATTGCTTTGAATTGATAGTGGCCTGAGGGCAACTCGAACCTGAGGTACTTTCTGTGGGAGCACCTGATGGGAATGTGAAAATAGGCATCCTTGAGGTCCAGGGAGGCTAGCCAGTCCCCTGGCCTTAGAGAGGGGCAGAATTATTCCCAGAGTCACCATTTTGAATTTTGGCTTTAAAAGTTGCTTGTTTAAATATCTCAGATCCAGGATGGGCCGCCATTCTCCTGTCTTTTTGGGGGTTAGGAAGTACCTGGAGTACAAACCTTTTCCCCTGTGTAGGGCTGGAACCCCTTTCTATGGCCTTGAGAGCCAAGAGGGAAGAGACCTCTGCATCTAGGGCAAGGGCCTCTGAAGGATTTGCAGGTGGAAAGGATCTGGTTCTCATCTTGGGAAATTTTCTGAAGCTGAGAACCAGTCCCTGGCTTACTACTTCCAGGACCCACTTGTCTGATGTTAAAGACTTCCAGTCCTGGACAAAGTAAGCCAGCCTGCCCCCTACAGGTAGTGGAGAATCGGCCCGGGCAGACCCATCAGGGTGTCTGCTTGGCAGGCGCTTTAGGCTGAGTGGTGGAACCTCGCCTGCTCATACCCCGTCTGCCTCTCCCTCTAAAGAACCCCCTCTGAGCAAAGGCAGAAGAGGAGGCCTGGGCTTAGTGAAAAGGCCTATGAAAGGGCCTGCCCCTGCCCCTGGAATGCTGCCTCTGAGGAGTGGCTTGCCTTTCTTTGGCCTGAGCACTCCTGTAGGTGGTCCTGTACTCATCCATTTTTTTCATGTAATTCTCTGTCTGCTCCCCAAACAGAGAATTACCAATGACAGGAAAATCCATGGCCTTAGCCTGGGTATCCTGTGACAGGCTAGTACATCTGAGCCAAGCCATTCTCCGAAGGGCCACAGATGTAGCAATGACTCTAGATGAAACATCACTGGAGTCCACAGCAGCATGAAACTGCACCTTGGATGCCTCAATCCCATCTGCAGCCACCCGCCCCAGCTCCTTGGCAAGCTGGTCAGGGGCCTGTTTAGCTAGAGCCATAACAGTGTCCCACCTGAACTTCTGGTATCTAGCTGTGTAGGCCATATAATTAGCCTGCCTGAGTCCCACAGATGCTGCCATGTACTGTTTCTTTGCTATGGCATCAATCCTCCTGGAGTCCTTATCTGGGGGGTGTGAAGCCAAGGGTATATTTGCCTTATCACAGGCAGCAGCCTGCACTACCCCAACATGGCTGCATTGCTGGAAAGGAACTCCGTGTCTGAGCCTGAAAGAGTATACCTCTTGTCCATTCTTTTGTCCACAGGAGGTATGGAATTAGGAGTTTTTAAAATTTTAAATGTCTGTTTCCCAAAAGACTTGAGGGGAACAGACAATCTCCTGGACTCTGGGATGTCCATCATTTCAACAAAATCAGGCTCCTCCTTATCCTCTACTGCTTCTTCCATAGGAAGCTGGAGAGTTTCAGACACTTTTCTGTAAAACATAAAATGTGAAGGGGACTCAGAAAACCTAGGAGGAGAAACACCTGAAGGTCTGTCTGGGGAGATGTCCAGGTCAATGGGCACATCCAGACTTTCATAATCACCATCACTATCTTCATACTCTCCCTCCTCTACCTCCTCCTCCGGTTCATAAAATTCTTCTAAAGTATAATCCGGAACCGAAGGAACCAACTGAACCGAGACCCTGACCAATGGTGCCGGTTCGGTCGGAACCGAAGTTAGCGACTGAACAATCCTTATCGCTTTGGCTATTTCATCAGCGGTCGGAGAGAGAACCTGTGAATCCGAACCGGCTGACTTATCCCTTCTTTTTCTTTTAACCGGAACCAACTCCTCAGAATCGGTTCTCCTTTTGCCCGAAGAAGTTTCGCCCTGGTCAGAGGGCACTCCTTCTGGTTTGGTCGGAACCGAACCGGGCTGGCCATCCGGGTCAGCGGACTTCTCGGCCTCCTTTTCCCTCAGTCTACCTACTCTCTTATCCAGGGTAGCTTTGGGAAAACGTTTGCAAATTTGGCAGTCTGAATCGAGGTGGTCAAACCCCAGACAATAAACACAGGTGGTGTGGGGATCAGCCTTAGCAAAGGCTTCCCCACACACACTACAGTGTTGAAACCCAGTGGGCCCAGTTTTTTTCTTGGGTTTCTCAGACATGGCCAATCCTAACCAAAACTTACCCTTTTTTAGGCAATCTGCCAGGCAAGACACCCCTATCGGTTCCTGACCGTGTTACGGGTCTTGGAAAAAAATGTAATAAAATCCGTTTTTTTTAGAACCGATACGGACCGGTTACCACACTCTAATAAGAATAGAAAACTTTTTCCACAAACCTGATTGGTTCAAACCGATCCAATCCGATGTTTACAAGTTCCACACAGAAAACTAATATGGAAAACCTAACTAGTACTCACGGTACCCCAGACAGAGACTTAACTGACAGGTTAGATTGCAGAAATTCGGTTGAAACCGAGAGAAAAAATGACACTTTAACCGACTTCTTTTTGAACCGAGCAAAGGAGAAATCTCCGGAGCGACTGTTCAGTGAGTCGGAGTAAAGAATCTGGCGGTTGGGGTTCAAACAACAGCAGACAGAGGCTTCAACCGAGCTCGAGCTCAGCGTTCCATGCCTTGCATGGAAAGTTAACTCTTTCCTCTCCGGGGCAGTTCAAAGGTTGGAGATCACTGCAAGTAGTCAGAATACAGCAAGACTTCATGTTGTTTGAAGGACGGACCACAACCACCATGGGATGGGAGGGTGGGGACAGGAGGCAACAGATGGAAGAATTGAGGCAAGTAGAGTCCTATAGGGACTGAGGGCACTGAAGGTAGACAAGGCACCAGGGCCGGATGGTATCCACCCCAGGGTGCTGATGGAGATGGCGAAGGTGTTAGCGGAGCTGCTGGCGGATCTGTACAGCACCTTACTGGAGTTGGGATGTGTGCCACTGGACTGGAGAATGGCACATGTAGTACCATTACACAAGAGCGGACCAAGGGATGAACCGGGTAATTATCGCCCGGTAAGTCTCACCTCCATAGTGTGTAAACTCATGGAGACAATACTAAAAGAAAGACTGGTGTCGTACCTGGAGGATAATGGCCTCCAGAATGTGAGGTAGCATGGTTTTGTTTCAGGGAAGTCTTGTCAAACCAACCGGATACAATATTATGACTGGATGACAGGAGAGCTGGATAAGGGTCATACGGTGGATGTTCTTTACTTGGACTTCAGCAAGGCCTTCGATTCTGTGCCTCATGGGCGGCTTGTGGGGAAGCTAACTGATGTAGGGGTAGGGCCAAAAATGATGAACTGGACTACAAGCTGGCTGAGTGGGAAGCTGCAACGGGTGGTGGTGAGAAGGGAGCTCTCAACTCCAAGGCTGGTGACAAGTGCGGTGCCACAGGGCTCTGTGTTGGGACCAGTATTGTTTGGGATCTTCATATCAGACATTGCACATGGGGTGGTGAGCAAGATAAGTCTGTTCACTGATGACACCAAAATCAGAGCAGTGGTGAATGGAGAGGAGGGATGTAAGCAGCTGCAGGGGGACCTAAGCAAGTTAGAGGAGTGGTCAGAGAGGTGGCAGCTGGGGTTCAATACAAAGCACTTTGGGGTGAAGAACCCAAGGAGAGAATACTGGCTGGGAGGGGTTAAGCTAGGGATCACTGAGGAGAAGAAGGACCTAGGGATAATGATAACAGGGACCATGGACAACACTGCCCAGTGCAGGAGAGCGGCCGCAAAAGCAAACAAAATGCTGGAGGGGTGCATAGCAAGGGTTTTTTCGTCCAGGCAAAGAGAGGTGATCTTGCCCTTCTACAGGTCGCTGGTAAGGCCGCACTTTAGAGTACTGTGTGCAGTTTTGGATGCCACACCTTAAAGCGTGATACCAGGCTACTGGAGGGGGTGTGCAGAGGAGGACAAAGATGATATGTGGAATGAAAGGGACAGACTATGACAGCAGGCTGAGAGACCTGAATATGTACACCCTGAAGGACAGAAGGGACATGGGGGGACATGATAGAGACATTCAAGTATCTGAGGGAAATCAATAAGGATGGGGCAGATGAGGTCTTTAAGTTGGGGGGGGGTGGCACCAGGAGCATGCGCTAAGAATAGAGGGGGAAGATTTAGGAAGGAAAGGAGGAGACACTATTTCACAGAAAGGGTGGTAGCAAAATGAAACTCCCTACCAGAATGGGTGGTATCATGTAAATCTGTGAACAGTTTCAAAAGGGCATGGAACAGGGGAGAGTAAGGGTGGGGGAGGTGGGGTTGGTAATGGGATGGCAAATGGGAGGGGGGTGGGGCAGCTGCAAACCAGGGGTGCTAGTTGCACACTCGAGCAGACTTAGATAAACCAGGTGGTCTGTTTCTGCTGACACATTCGTATGTAAGTGCTCGACCACCTTCTACTGCACAACCAACAATATACCAGCCCACACCCAGTATGCAGAGATGGCTGCCAGGTACACCATGAGGGTCAATGACTGGAGACCCGACTGACAGAGTAACCAATGATAATCCAGAATGCTTGCCACTGGGCAGGACAAGGGGTCTAGCTCCTTGCCATGACAACAGATGGAAAACCTCTTCCATTTGAAGGCACAGCACTGGTGAGTTGACTGTTTCCAAGAGGCGTCCACTATCAGAGACCCAAAGTCAGGAACGCTAGCCGCTCAGGAACCAGGCTTTTAGGTGCAGGGACTGAAAGTCCAGTTGGAAGACCTTCCCCTGAGAGCAAGAGAGCAGGTCTGGGTGGAGAGGAAATCGCCATGGAGGTCTGCTGCTGAGGCTCAGGAGATCGGGGTACCAGGACTGGAATGGCCAGTCCACAGCCACCAGGATCATCCGTGCCTTATCCCTCCAAACCTTGATGAGTAACACCTTGTGGATCAGGGGAAAGGGAGGGAAGGTGTATATGACGTGTAAAGTCCATGGCCTCACAAAGGCGTCCCCAGCAGTATTTTGCACTGAGGGGGGCTGGCACAAAACAGCCTCAACTTTGTGTTCAATGGGAAGGCAAACAGGTCGGCCTGGGGAGAGCCCCACTAGGAGAACAGTCGATTGAATACTTCCTGGTGAAGGGACCACTCATGAGATGCCTTGCCCACTTGGCTGAGGGCATCTGCCAGCTGGTTTGGCATACCGGCCACATGAATTACCAGAAGGCTGGCATCCAGAGAGCTTCCTGGCACAATGGGATGGGAATGCATCCTGCCCTGCTTGCTGAGGAAGTACATGGTCGTCATATTGTCTATCTGGTCCTGGACAACCTGACCCAGCATTACAGCAGCAAAGATCATCAGGGCAAGACGCACAAAGAGCTGCAGCAGACTGATATGACAACAGGACTCCTCGGGGGTCCAGAGCTCGTGGGCTCTGTGGTCCCCCAAGTGGGTTCTTCACCCCAAGAGAGAGGCGTCGGTCATAAGAGTGACTGATGGCTCTGGGCGGACAAACTGGACCCCTTCCTGTGGCTGGTCCAAGACATGCCACCACTGAATGGCATCCCACATCAGCTGTGTCACCATGACCGGCCAGTCCAGGTGACCGAGGTGCTAAGACCACAGACGGGCTTGCTCCCACTGCAGGGGGAGCATCCTCCAGTGGGTTCACCGGACCACGCTGGTGCAAGCCGCCATACATCCCAACAGGCACAGGAAGTCCTGGGCAGGGCACGACTGCCCAACCTGAAATGAGTGGGCATAGGAGGTAAGATCCTCTGCCCTGTTCACCAGGAGGCGGGCCTTGGTCAGAAGGGAGTTGAGCTCTGCTCTGATGAACTGGACGACCCTTGAGGGGCTGAGTTTCAACTTGGATGCATTGACCAGGAGGCCCAAGGCCGAACAGGTCTGAGGGCCAGACCTCTGGACCACTGTGATCTGGAGGAGCCGGTGATCAGTCAGTTGTCCAGGTAAGGGTACACCGGACAGCTCAGCATCACAGGGGAAGCTGCCAGTACTGCCATGCACTTGGTGCAGAACCTGGGGGCCGAGGAAAGGCAGAATGTCATGGCCTGGAACTCGTACAGGATCCCCTTCTGAGCAGAACCTGAGGAAAGCCGATGGTACTGGCAGATCGTGATGTGGAAGAAGATGCCCTGAAGGTGCAGGGAACAAAACCACATGTTCTGCTCCAGGTATGGGATGATATGACTCAGAGTGACTATCCTGAACTTGGGCGGCATCAGGAACTGGTTGAGGTCTTGAAGATCCACTATGGGGCGCCAACCACACCAAATGCTTCAGAACCAGAAAGTATCTCGATACGAATCATGGACTGGCTGTGGTGTCCCAGATGCAGGCCACAGCTTCCTTCTGGAGAAGCTGGGCAATGTCCTCCCGAAGGGCAGACAACATGTCCATGGATACCACGCCTTCCTATGAGACATGGACTTCGCAAGGCAGGGAAGCTTCCAATTCGAGAGGCAACCCTCGACCCACCACTTCTAGCACCCATTTGTTCGTGGTGATGACAGACCAAGCGGAAACAAAGTGGTGGAGCCAGCCCCCAAAGGAGATCCTGGGCTGAGCAGGACGGGCAGGGAAGAGACACCACCTAACACATCACTGGGCAGGCTTGGAGGTAGCTCTGAGGCCCACTGAGGGATGGGAGGCCCTTCAGCTGTCTAGCGCTAGAGAAGTCTGGCTTAAGCTTTGGCCGCCATGACCAGCTGCTTGCTTGGGGCTGTGGTGGTCTTGCCTGAGGCAAGGAGTAGGCCCGGAATTTAAAGGGCTCCTTTCATGTTTTCTGGCCCTTAACGTCCTTCTGGGACGACGAGATGGAGTCCAAGATGGCACTGGACTTCTCTGAACCCGAACAGCTTGGCACCCAAGAAGAGAACATCCATCAGCCTGTGCTGAGTGTTGGCCATAAAGGTTGAGATTCTCAGTCACTCTCGGCAACGCATAGCCACAGCTGAGGCTACAGACCTGGCACAGGAATCCCCAATGTCCAGGGACGTCTGACGGTGTTGTACAGCTACTGCATGCCACTGGTCAAGGACCAGCTTAACCAGCAGCTGTAGATCAGCCAGGAGGTGGGGACTGACCTGGTCAAACGTTCCCGAAAGGGCATGGGAAAAGCTGGCCATCATAACCACCAAACTGTCCTGATGAGGGACGAGGCAGCGTAGACCTTTTTGGCCCCATGGTCCAGTTTTTTGGACTCCCTGTCCAGGAGCTTACTGACGTCACCAACATCGCCCATACGTCGGAACACTGAGTCCGCAACCTACGTTTCGGCCGAAGGGTGATTGGTAAACCCAGGCAAGGACCCACCACATACTTGCAAACCATGTGGGCAGACGACACTGAACAGGAAGCAGCGTGCTGCCTCAGCTCCAGAGCAGGACCAAGGATGGCCTCCGCTACAGAGACGGTGACCCCAGGGGAGTCGTCACTGTCCAAAATTTTTGTCATTGGGTATTTGGCTCTCTTTTGGACTGGCTGCAATGGAATGCCCACTGATTCTGAGATCAAACACAGCACGGCCCTGAAGGAAGTCGGCCCATGATCTGCCAGGAGCTCCTCAGTGGATTCCCAGCCAAAGTCTGAGATTCGTGACGAATGCATAGAAGAGGCCTACAAATCCGAAGACTCCTCAAGTGTCACCTTTTTAGGCTCCCTGTGGACAACGGGGGGCTCGTCAAGAGTGGGTGTGTATTTGTACCAACAGCCTAACAGGAAGCTCGAGGGCAGAACGTGCAGCCTTGGACGGGGTCCGTGCTAAGGTTGCGGTGGTGTGGTTCCACCCTAATGTGTGGTGTGGCAAGCATCGGCCAGGCTGGGGAGACCAGAATGGGTCCCGGCACTAGCATCCAATGGAGCGCAGGTACAGATTGTGGAGCCTGGCCTTGGCCGAGAATCCACTGCTGCCAAACAAGCTCCTCATACCAGCACCTCAGTCTGCGGTGGAGACAAGAGCGGGAATGTCAAGAATCCAGAGACCTTGACTGAGAAGTGGATCTCAATCAAAACCTTGACTGATGTTTAATCAGTCGAGGGGGAGGAGATGCAGGGACAGGCGTAGGATGCCAAGGAATCCCAGAAGGCTGAATCTGTCAAGGACAGCACATCAGCTGGGCTCCAGCCCCTCTTGCGAGAGGGCTGTCAGGACCAGAGTCCTGGAAAAGGATCCTCCCCACTGTTCTCTGACAACAGTTTGACAGGGTCCAGATGTATCACAACCAGCTGGTTGACCCACATCTTGGCCAGGAAGCCCGATGGGGACACCAAGGTGCAAGCAGCCTAGAACTAGGTTGAAGAGTTGTTGGCTGAAGCCGATGGCTATGGAGCCAGCAGAAGCGCAAGAATGAGAGAAGCAAACCTGCTCTCGTTCCCATGATCTGCAGTGGGACATTTCTTTATTTAGAGTCCTGTTTGGACCGTCAGGAAGGGTCCTCCCCGAAAGTAGATAGGGACTGGCACAAGTCACTGAATGCCCTGGTGAACGAGGAGCCCATGCCTGCCTGGACCAAGCCTGATGAAGCAGCACCCAAGGTGGCCTGGGCCACTGCCTCCTTGAAGGTGGTGAGCTGTTCTGCCAAACCAACTGCTGCAGAGATGGCTTTGTGGGCATCCTTTGACTTAACGGGAGGGTCCCATTCATCCGGGTGACCCAAAATTAGTCAGGCATACCGGTCCTCCAAAGTGGAGGGCTGGACGATCTGGCACAAGCAATAAGCCACAAGCCTGTGGGTTATTCTGAACCCCCAAGCAGTAGACTCATGTGGAATGCGGGTCAGTATGTGACATCTTCTGTGTGCAGAAAATGCACCATTTGAAGCTGGGACCAGGTTTCTAATCATCTTGATCCATCAGGATTGTTAGGGCTAAGCTGAAAGAAGCCCTCACCAGTTTTCCTTCCCTGTACACCCAGTCCGAAACTCCCCAGCTGGCCATCGGAAGGTATGAGAGAGACAGAACTGCGTCAGTTTAAATCTTGGCGCCTTTTTCCTGCTCATCCCAGATGCTCTACTGAGAGACTGTGTGGTTTTTGTAGCTAATATTACAGTCGCTGCAGCCTGCGAATTTGTAACTAAATCCTGGCTGGTTAATTTCACTAAAGGCAACTCTTGTCTCTCGTTGCAGCCTGTTTTTAAAGAAACTCCTGTCTGCTAAGTGTAATTTATTGAAGCAGACGCTGCAGCTCACTCGGACCTGCTGCTTGCTTGATTTTATTTTTTGATTTTTCCATCAGTGAGGATTTACTCCTTAGTGCAGTACTACAGTTAAAGTGGTCGTGAGGGCTAAGCTGAAAGAAGCCCTCCCCAGGTTTCCCTCGCTGCACACCCGGTCCGAAGCTCCCCAGCTGGCCATCGGAAGGGTCGTGAGGACTAAGCTAAAAGAAGCCTTCCCCACGTTTCCCTCGCTGCACACCCGGTCCGAAGCTCCCCAGCTGGCCATCGGAAGGGTCGTGAGGGCTAAGCTGAAAGAAGCCCTCCCTAGGTTTCCCTCGCTGCACACCTGGTCCGAAGCTCCCCAGATGGCCATCGGAAGGGTCGTGAGGGCTAAGCTGAAAGAAGCCCTCCCCAGGTTTCCCTCGCTGCACACCTGGTCTGAAGCTCCCCAGCTGGCCATCGGAAGGGTCATGACGGCTAAGCAAAAGAAGCCGTCCCCGGGTTTCCTTCACTGCACATTTGGTCCGAAGCACCCCAGCTGGCCTTTGGAAGGTATGAGAGAGAGAGGACTGCATCAGTTTAAATCTTGGCGCCTTTTTCCTGCTCATCCCGGGCGCTCTACTGAGAGACTGTGTGGTTTTTGTAGCCAATATTACATTCGCTGCAGCCTGCAAATTTATAACTAAATCCTGGCTGGTTAATTTCACTAAAGACAACTCTCGCTGCAGCCTGTTAGTTTTTAAAGAAAATCCTGTCTAAGTGTGATTTATTGAAGCAGACGCTACAGCTCACTCAGACCTGCTGCTTGCTTGATTTTATTTTTTGATTTTTCCATCAGTGAGGATTTACTCCTTAGTGCAGTACTATAGTTAAAGTGTAAATTATATTCTGCTCCTTTCCTAGCCTGATTCCCTTGTGCTTTCAACGGTTCTCTGTTAATTTTCTGTCTCCTTCCCTTCCCTGTAACTCCCTCCTCCACTGCCCCCCTTGTGAATTACCTAGTTTGCCTAATCTTTTACTGGCCCATCCCTTTTCTCTAAACCTACTTAAGCCTGGTTTTCTCCCTCTTTCCCCAGGGTCGTGAGGGCTAAGCTGAAAGAAGCCCTCCCCAGGTTTCCCTCGCTGCACATGCGGTTCGAAGCTCCCCAGCTGGCCATCGGAAGGCATGAGAGAGACAGAGAGAGAACTGCGTCAGTTTAAATCTTAGCACCTTTTTTCTGCTCATCCCGGGCGCTCTACTGAGAGACTGTGTGGTTTTTGTAGCTAGCATTACAGTCGCTGCAGCCTGCAAATTTGTAACTAAATCCTGGCTGGTTAATTTCACTAAAGACAACTCTCACTGCAGCCTTTTAGATTTTAAAGAAAATCCTGTCTGTCAAGTGTAATTTATTGAAGCAGATGCTGCAGCTCACTCGGACCGGCTGCCATCCCCCACGCCCTCACAGTATTAAATGCACCATCTGACTCCGCCCATTGTGGCTCTCTGCCAGTGCACCATCTGTCTCCGCCTTTTGCTGCTGTCTGCCTGATATTCATTGGGCTAGGCAAACCTTCCACTCCTCTCACCACTCTAACCTATATTTATTTATTTGCTTTTGTTAACCGGGTAAGCACACTAGACAGCGAA
Source organism: Neoceratodus forsteri (assembly GCA_016271365.2). Taxonomy (NCBI): domain Eukaryota; kingdom Metazoa; phylum Chordata; order Ceratodontiformes; family Ceratodontidae; genus Neoceratodus; species Neoceratodus forsteri. Next base: position 389,054,714 of record CM057453.1, read on the forward strand.
GTGCCTATTTTCAGGTGCGACCCGGGAGGGTTACAATGTAGATACAAGAACAGTAGAAGGAGTCAAATTAAACATACAGAAAATAACAGGCATAACAGGGATTGACAGGTAGCTAACAGCATTAGAGAACTGTTAGGCACAAAACGGAACATGTCTAGATAAATACAAAATGGTACATACTGGATGAATTAGGTAGCGAACAGTGTAATACATAACAGGTTCAATCAGTGCAAACAGGACTAAAAAATAAGTGCCAGCAGGGGGAGGGTGCACTAGGCAGGTACTCAGGAGGAAGGAAAAAAAGACAAGAGGGAAGAGACTAGAGGGCCAGGTGTTCTAATGGGGCAGGAGGGCAGAGAGTGGGCCCAGTGCAAGGCTGCCAAGTAATAGTTAGCTCGACCAGTTGCAGGAGGATAAGTGTGAATTATCGCTGGAGCCCCCGCCATAACTAGGCTGGGGGTAGAGAGCGGGGCTCTGCTAGTGTGCTACGAGGTGCAGGGACAGGTGGAGGATGATTTCAGGAAGCCCCAAAGGTAGGCTTTAAAGCTGGGATGGGAGGAGGAGGACCGAGATAGGGCAGGGAGTGAGTTCCACATTTCTCTGAATTCAGAACTGCATAAAACTCATGCCATAACTAAATTCAAAAGGGTGTTTCCTGTTTCCCTTCTTATTCCTCGGCTCAACTCGAACCAGGACCCTGCGTTTCTTCTACTCTCTTCCATAATTATTTTTAAAAACATACCTTCCTACTTGTCTAGTCAGTGCCTTATTTTTTTTTTTTGTATTATTTTTTTGTACTTTGTCACTGGATACTTGTTGAAAGGTACCTAACCTTTCAACTGCCCCGACCTTAATGATAGGCACTATCAAAAAGGCACCATTTCTGCCTTGGACTCTAGCTCTTTGATCTAGGGGTTTCTCCCTCCACCTCTTGTTCTTCCTAGTTTGGGACCCCCTAATATTTTTACTAGCTTCCACTTCCCACTCCTGCTGGGTTGATTGTTTAATGTGCTCTTTCTCTCTCCCTTTACAAGATGTTTTCTCTTATGAGGCCCAAGGCACTTTTGATTATTGCAGAACTGGAACTCTCCCTAATTTCCCTCTCCCACCTCTCGCTTAATATAACTGCTGGTGACTCTGTGTTCCACTCACATGAAGAAAACTCTTTTGTCTACTCAAATCTGCTTCCCTAACCTGGCCCTATATCTAACACGTCCTGCCAAACTTTGTCACTCTCTTCTCCGTCACTCCCCTGTCATGCCCAAATGCCTCAAACTCATCTATTGCCTCACCAGAGAAACTTGGGTGACTCTCCTGCATTATCCCTATCTGGGGATATTGAAGCAACCACCCCCCCAACAATGCTAGATCAACAAACGACTCCTCCTGGTTCTCCGCAAAGGGCATCAAAATTGCTCATGTGAATATTAGAAGTGTACCTGCTAATTTCCCTGAACTGGAAGCCTGGGTAGCCCACTATCGCCCAGATATTCTAGGATTGACTGAAACATGGCTTAGGCATGACATACCTGATACAGTATACAAAATAAATGGCTACTACCTTATAAGATTTGATCGCCCTCTAAACGAGGTGCTCTCTATTATAAAGAACATCTCAATATCCCTGTCAAACACTCAGGGTTATCAAGTATCTGTGAAACTCTGCATACTGTTCTGCTCTTAGGCGGAGAAAAAAGGCTAAACCTGATATGTGCTTATAATCCTCCAAAGGGAGAATTCCCTGGCCTAAATGGGCTCACGGACTATCTCTCTCTACTCTAAAGGGTAACTCTGAAGTAATATTAATGGGTGACTTCAACCTTGATCTATCAGGCACCCACTCTGGTTTGTACACGGAGGCTCTCGCCCGACTTCACCTATCGCAACTGATTACTAGCCCTGCTCGACTCTCAGCAAGTAGCGAGCATCAATCTCTCCTGGACTGGACAGCCACAGAGTAAATAAAATTACTGCTGCAGGCACCTTTTCTGATTCTATCAGTGATCACCTACCTACCTTCTGCATTTGGAATGGTCACTGCCCCCATCCCCCGTCCAGAACTATTCAGTTTCGGGATTTTGCCAAACTGAATCCAAGTGCATTCCTTGATGATATTAATAACATCGACTGGTCGTTTATCTATATCACTGAGGATGTAAATACAGCACTTGACTACCTAAACTCTCAGCTACTAGTCCTACAGGATCTGCACGTCCAACTGAAAAAAAGGCATCTTAGGGGCTCTGCAAACAGATGGCTACATAAAGACCTCCTTCAGACTACGAGAAGAAGGGATAAGGCCTGGGCCCTGGCCAAGAAATCCCAACAGACAGATGACTGGGCTAATTATAGAAAAATGAGGAATGCCTGCAAAAAAGATATTCGGAGGGCAAAAAGGAACTATTGCCTTAAGCTTCTCTAATCTTCAGTGGGTGACTCCCAGGGTTTTTGGAACCACATCAAAAATTTCATAGGCCAAAGGCCCAAGATGGCCATAACTGAAATGATGCTAAATGATGGCAACTGTAACAATCTACCTACAACTGCAAATGCCCTGAATGCGCAATTCTCTGATCTCTCTGAATACCTTGCAAAATTTAACCAGTCCCCTGCACCCCCTCCTGATATCCACCATCCTTCAGGACCGTCTTTTCTGCTCAGATCACTCTCCACTACCGAGGTACTGCGTCTTCTTAAATCTATCTCCCCTCATGGATCTGCCGGTCCAGATGGATTACTGCCCTATTTTATCAAAATGGCAGCTCCAGCTCTTGCTGCCCCTATGGCAAGAATTTTCAACCTAGCTATACTAACCCAGACAGTGCCTATACTATGGAAAACAGCTCAAGTTGTCCCTGTACACAAAAAAGGGGACACCAAAAACATGGCTAACTACAGACCGATCACCATTCTCTCTACCTTAAATAAACTACTTGAGAAGGCTGTTGCCACCCAGGTCTCAGAATATCTACATTTTCGCAACTTTCTATCCTCTGCTCAACATGGATTCCGAACAGGGCACAGCACAACTGCACTACTTCAGGTATCAAACAAAGACCTCACAGCAATGGATAAGGGCCTGCTCACGGGGGCAATTTTTATTGACCTCACTAAGGCTTCTGATCTTGTGAATCGCCCCCTTCTACTCTTCAAACTGTCCGTTCTGGGTTCTTCCCCAGTCTGCCATCTCTTGGTTTGACAGCTACCTCACTGGGAGGAGGCAATTTGTTCAAATTGCAACTGCTGTCTCTGACCCCTCCTTAACCTCTGTTGGAGTTCCACAAGGATCTATACTTGGCCCACTCCTTTTCTCTCTCTTTATTATCAACTTCCCTCACTTCCCTGTCTCTCCTCGCTGATCCTTTATGCCGATGACATGTTGCTTCTCGCTAGTAGTAGAGACCCCACATCAGTAAAGGCAAATCTTCCAGCTGACTTTGACTGCTTACAAGTCTGGCTTCTACAAAACAAACTCGTACTTATTGCTAAGAAAATTGTGGCTATGCTTTTTGGCTCCCCCCTCTAGAATCAAATCCTGTGCTCTGGATCTTTCAGTACTATGTCTTGATGGCTCCCTGTTGGTATCTGTTAACTCCTTTAGGTACCTAGGAGTCACACTTGACCCATCTCTGGATTTTAACCTCCACCTCACGGCTACTTGCAAGGCGGTTAACTCCAAACTGGGTATTGCCTATAGAATTAGGTCCTCCCTGAATGATGCTGCCCAGCTTACTATTGCATAAGGTTTCCTCCTTCCCTCCCTTACATACTGCTCACAGGTATACCTTAATGCTAACAAAGGATCCCTCCATAAATGGAGCACATGTTATAACAGCATATGCCAATTTGCCCTCTCTGCACACAGACTGACTCATCGCTGTGAACTCTACTCCAAACTAAATTGGCTCTCCCCGACTTTGCACAGACTTTACTCTACTGGATGCTTGTTTGACAATATCATCAGAATGGGGACACCTGAGTATCTCTCAAGGCTGCTATCACATCCCTCCCAAGCATATCTCTTTGGGTCATCCGTACAAGCCCAACTTGAAATTCCCAGATACCTCACAAAAAAGGGGGAACTATCCTTCGCTATATCAGCTCCCAGCAACTGGAACTCCCTCATCCCTCACATTAAACTCTCTAAATCCCACCTAGCCTTTAAACTGGATCTCCGCGCCCACCTGACTGACTCTGATGGCTACTCCTGTGCTGTAACTTGAGACTGACTCCCAGTAGTATTCCTTACCTACATGGCAGTTACTGTTTCCCTCCATTGTATTAAATCTGCATGTTCCCACTCCCTCCACAAAACTGTTAGTTAAAACTGTTATTTATTCTTTAGCGGTTGTCATATGTCCTTAATTATTATTGTTGTATCATCCAGTGCCAGTAGCTAATGTAAGGGTATTTGTTTACTCTCAGTTTCCACAGAAATATGTCTTGCTTTTGCCAGCAATCTGCAAATTTGTTTTGTTCCCACTTCATGTTGCGCCATGAACAATTGTCTCTGATGTTTGTACCTTCTTTGTACCTTGCTCTCTCCTGAATGAACTGTCACGGGTCTTGCCTGAATATAGGCAATACTCTTGTCTAGTGTACCTACCCGGTAAACAAAAACCAAATAAATAAATAACTGGTAATGTTTTTTTCAAAGTTTTGCAAAAGCTCAAAGACCAAACGTTTTTTGAAGTTAGGGCCTACACCTAGCACGGAGCTACGATGGAGGGAACCTGATGCTTGCAGCGGAAAGGAAGATCTGACGTCACGGGGCAGTGCCGAGGAGGATACCACTGGGGTGAATGGGAGGAGCTAGCTTAAAGACCTTCTGACCGGATTCTTACATGGAAAGAAGCACTGCCAGAAGTGTGGATAATACACCATATCCACAATCCTAAAAAAAATCTTTATATCCAGTCAACCACAAGACCATCAGGGGAGAATTAAATATCTCCTGGAACCAGTGTTCTCATTTACCCCTAACTGTACGTGATTCACATACAAATTATGAAATTCAAGTACATTTTTTTGTGAAGGGGGTACACTGTGCCCCCATAATTGCTGTTTACAGTCTATGTACCCCACAAAAATGTTGTACAAATGGTACAGTGATCCCTTAGAATTTAATATGTACCCCTGAAAATTTTTGGAGAGAGTACAGTACCCCCCCAGATCTGCAGCCTTAATGGGCTCACTGCCTGGAACTATAAACATTCCTGGGGGGGAGAAAAGGTATGTGGGGAGACAGGGATGTAGTGGAACTGGGTTACTTGGCAGCAAAGGAAATTTTAGACTTGGCGATACTGGTCCATTTGAAACAATGAGTGCATATGCCAAGTCTATTTTGGGGAGCTACAAGCCAATACTGGGCTTGTAATAGCACCAATCTATGGTCTGACATAATGGTGATTCCTCAATTACAGCACCATCAGGACCAAATCACATGACATCTACAGTGCTGCCTAAGTTAAATTCACTGCTCATTCTGCAAACTATGTCACTGCTAATGTGTGGGTCCAAAACACAGGTTACTCACTTGTAACAGTAGTTCTAGTGATGGTATATGGTGTTCATCCACACTTCAGGCAGTGTTCCTTTCCCCTTTAAGGCTTGCCGGAAGTCTTCAAGCTGGTTCCTCCCACCCAACTGCGTGGTAAGTCCCTCAGCACTGCCCTGTGACATCAGATCTTACCCGCTGGAAGAAAGACCGGTGTGCCACTTGCCAGAGAAGGTCAGGTAGGTCAGTGTGGATGAACACCATATACCACTCCTAGAAAGTACAGTTACGTAAGAACTTACCGTAACAGTAGATCTTCGAGAGAGGCTCTTGCAGTAGGTAATTACATATAGGACTGACGTCGGCAGGCGGCAGGACCCCACGGAAGAATCTCTAGCTAGCAGTCCCTGGTGAGGGACCGCCCCCACGTCAGGTGATCGGCGTCAGATGACGTCGGTATAAAGGGGCGGTCCCGGACGCCCGCCTTCCAGTTCTTTCCCGCCACAGGCCTGGAAGGCCCAGACGAGAGAGAAGCAGATATTTCCCTCAATGGAAAAGGAGCTGAAAAAGCCTAGGGGGATGGAGGGCGGGAAGGTATTACCTACTGCAAGAGCCTCTCTCGAAGATCTACTGTTACGGTAAGTTCTTATGTAACTGTACCATCTGACTTCGAGAGGGCTCTTGCAGTAGGTAATTACATATAGGACAGAATCCCAAGCAGTATGGAACAAATGAAAGGCACCAGGAGGAGGAACTACTCCAAGAAGTAGCAAAAACCTTGCAAACCTCAAGACAGTAGGCCTTGCAAGACAGCTAACCCGAAGCCTGCTCTACGGCGAGAGGCAATGTCCAAACTGTTATGTTTCGTAAAGGTATGGACGGAAGTCCAGGTGGCAGCAGCACAGATGTCTGCCGCAGACACATTCTTGAAACAAGCCGCAGAGGCTGCTACCTCACGAGTGGAGTGACCTCTGACTTGACCCAGGAGGGTCTTGTTGTACTTGTCATAACAGAAAGTGATGCAATGAGCCAACCACTTTGACAGGCATTGCTTGGAGATAGCATTGCCTTCCCTTTTTTGAGCAAAAGAGACAAACAACTGATCAGACTTTCTGAGATCCTTCATCCTATCGATGTAGTATCTCAGAATCCTGTGGACATCCATGGTATGGAGCAAGTATTCTCCCTGGTTGGAGTACTGCGTGAAAAAAGCAGGTAACTCAATAGACTGATTTAAGGTAGACTCGCTACCGCTCCGAAGAAACTTAGGGTTTGTGCGAGAGCTACTCGTTCTTTGTGAAAAATCAGATAGGGACTTTACACATAAGGGCCTGAGTCTGGAAATTCTAAGTAGCAGAAGTAATGGCCACCAAGAAGAGCTGCCTTCCACGATAAAAATCAAGTTCATGGAGCCTGAGGCTCAAAAGGAGGAAGGGTAAGTTTCTGAGGACAAAGTTCAAATCCCAAGGGGGAGCAGGAGTCCGAACAGGGGGCCTGAGATGAAGCACCCCTCTGAGAAAGGTCTTGGATACCTCTAATTGGGCAAAGGCTTTATCAGCAAAAGAAACATGGTAGGCTGAAACAGCAGCCATGTGAACCTTCAAAGAGGAGTGACTGAGACCCAGGTCGAAAAGATGACACAAATAATCAAGCAGAATGGCCACAGGACAGGAGAAAGGCTCCACGTTCCTGGAGGCAGCCCAAATGGAAAATCGCTTCCATTTCATAGTGTAGGTGGACCTAGTGGAGGGTTTTCTAGCCTCCACCAGAATTCCGGCCACCTTAGCAGAGACGCCAAAACGAGATTGGGCCAGGTCTGCAGGAGCCATGCATGAAGTTGGAGAGACTTGAGTCCCGGATGGACCAGGGTCCCCTGATCCTGGGTCAGCAATCCTCGAGATAAAGGAAGAGGAAGAGGAGGAACCTCTGAGTATTGCTGTAGAAGAGAGAACCAGATTTGCCTGGGCTAGAAAGGAGCGATCAGAATCATTCTCGCTCCTTCCAATGCAAGTTTCTGCAGCACACGAGGGACCAGAGGAATTGGGGGGAAAAGCATAGACGAATCTGTCCTTCCAGCTTAGAGACACAGCGTCGCTCCAGAATGCGCCTCGCTCTGGAGCGAGCGAGCAAAAGGTGGGAAGTTTTGCGTTTTGGGAAGAGGTGAACAGGTCTACCTGTGGAGTCCCCCAAAGCTGGAAGATGCCGTTTAGAACCTTTTGGTCCAGTTCCCACTCGTGTGGCAGAGCCGAGGAACGACTTAGCTTGTCTGCCAGGATATTGTCGACTCCTGGAACATGGATCGCATGAGGTGAGGGTTGTGAAGTGTTGCCCATTCCCAAACCCTCATTGCTTCCCTGCACAGCGGGTAGGATCGAGTCCTTCCCTGCTTGTTGATGTACCACACCACGCACATGTTGTCCGTTTGGACAGCTAGGTGACCGGGAAGGATGTATTGGTGAAGGGCCTGGAGAGCATACAGAACTGCTCGTAGCTCGAGCACATTAATGTGGAGAGCTAATTCCAATCTGGACCATAAACTCTGGGTTCGGTGAGGACCCAGATGAGCTCCCCAACCTTCGCCTGATGCGTCCGTTGTCAGAGTCTGGGAGGGGGGAGGATGAAAGAAGGGAACCCCCTGAAACAGGTTCTCTCGAACCATCCACCACTGCAAGTCTCTTGACATCGGCGAGGAGATCAGCACCAGGTGATCTAGGTTGTCTACAAGTTGATCCCACTGAGAAGCGGAGAGTCCACTGAGAGATCCTCATGTGGAGTCGCGCGCACGGAACCATAGGGATGGCGGCCACCATAAGCCCCAAAAGATGGAGCATCGACCTCGCCGGAACCTTCCTGCGTTCCGAAAGTAGGGAAATCTGTGACTGGAGGGAGGCTCCCCTGTCCGAAGGCAGGAAGGCCTTGCACACTGTCGTATCGAGGATTGCCCCGATGAACTGAAGTCTCTGGGAGGGGTCCAGATGAGACTTGGAATGGTTGATGGTGATACCCAGACAAGTGAAAACCTGCTGGGTGAGGGAGAGAAAATGCAGGAGTTCCTCCCTGGACGAGGCCGCCAGGAGCCAGTCGTCCAGGTAGGGAAACACCCGAACTCCTAAAGTACGCAGGTGGGCCGCTACCACCGCCAGGCATTTGGTAAAAACTCGGGGAGCCGAGGAAAGACCAAAAGGGAGTGCCTGGAATTGGTAATGGTCCCCCCTGGAAAGCAAACCGGAGGTACTTTCGGTGCGAGGGACGAGTGGGGATGTGCAGGTATGCATCCTGCATATCCAGTACACAAAGCCATTGGCCCGGCCGAAGAAGGGGCAGAAGGGTTTGAAGGGAGAGCATCCTGAACTTCTTGTATTCTACATAGAAGTTCAGGGAGCTGAGATCGAGAATGGGTCGGAGATCTCCTGTCTTCTTTGGTACAAGGAAGAAATGGGAATAGTAGCCCGTCCCGTGAAGGTGAGGAGGGATGGGTTCTATGGCCTGCTTCGTGAGGAGAGCAGATATTTCTTCCCTGACCAAAGGAAGATGTTCCCTTGAGTAAGAGGACTTCAGAGGGGGGTGGCGTGGAGGTTTCTGTAAAAACTCTATGGAGTGCCCCTCCGCTATAATATGAAGCACCCAAGAATCCGGTGTTATCCTCTCCCAACCCGGAAGGTGAAGGGAGAACCTCCCTCCTACCGGTTCCTCCGGGGAGTCCGGAGGCGGTGGGAGAGGGAAGGAGTCAGGTGGTGTGGGGCAGCGCCGCAGCTGGGGCACCCGCTGCTTTTTTGGGCGGCGGGGGCCTGGCAGCTGTGGGGCCCGGCGTTTGGTGGCCCACCTTCCTTGGGGTTTCACTTGAGGCCAGCTGCATCAGCGAAAAGGACGGCGCTGCGGGGGATGGGGACGGTACATGGAATCCACAGATTTCAGGGCCATCCCCTTCTCCTGCAAGTTGGTGATGATGTCCTTGACATCACCACCAAAAAGCACCGAACCCCTGAAAGGTGCTTCCTGAATTGCTGACTGCACCTCCGGGACCAACCTGACACTCGGAGCCAGGCGTGACGCTGAAGACTTACGGCGAACGCGGAGCTCCGCCCTGCAGTGTCCACTGCATCGTAGGTCGTCCTCAGAATGTGACGACTGGCCGAACGAGCAGAACGGACAAGGTCAGCTAACTCCTGCTTGACTTGGGAGTCAGGCAAGGAGTCAATCTTAGATTCCGCCTGGGTAAGGACAGCCTTCTGGTAATCCCCCATATGTGCTACATAATTTAGGGCCCTGATCCCCAGTGTGGAAGAAGCATAGATCTTCCTTCCATACTGATCCAGAAGGCGAGATTCCTTATCTGGAGGAGATGAGCTCAGTGTTTAGGGTGTGCTGACCAGCCGTGAGCGGCGCTAATCACAACCGAGTCTGCACGGGGGTGAGAATCTAAAAAGTCTACACCCTCCGGAGCCTGGTATAGCCTGTTGGACTTCTGAGGAAGTGGGGCTAAAGCCGACGGTTGTTTCCAAATAGTGGAAACAAGGTGGGCATGAGGCTCGATCCAGGGTGGCACTAGAGTAGGGGCCGTAAAGGGCAAGTCCAGATGTTAGGTGAGTTTAACCCGCTGAGGATCTGGCTCTAAGGAACGCCACTGATGTACTTCCTGGATCTTCCTGAGCAACTCCGTGAAGGAAGGATCCTCCGGAGGAGACTTCGGAGGAGTCCTCGGCCGGGGCTTGGACGGAGAGCGAGGCTCGTCGTCTTTCTCAGAGCATCCATCGGAGGAATCCGAGGAGTCCGAGAGAGAAGAAGAAGAAGAATTGGAAGCAGAGTAAGACTCCCTGACTCGTCTAGGGGGAGGAACGGGTTCCTTAGGGGGAATCCCTGGAAGAGTGTCCTGCCCCTCTCTGGATCCAGAGGGAAGAGCTCGGGAATCCGGAGGTGGAGAGGGAGTGTGCCATTTGGGGCGTACGGGAGCCGGAAGTGGCACTGTCACCGTAAGGTGGCTCTCGACTTCCTTGGTGAGCTGAGCCTTGGCCTCAGCCCACTAGGAGGCCAGAGTCTCCTGAAGATCCACCGGCGGCCTATGGGGCGGTGGAGGAGGAGGAGGGGGATAGTTATACGGATTATATCCGTAAGGTGAGTATCCGTAACCTGGCTGCGGGAATACTGGAGCCAGGTATTGTGGCGTCAGGTACTGCGGCGTCGGTGAAGCTGGCGCTGGTACTGGCGCAGGATTGCAGACCTGGTAAGCCGGGCGCCGGATAATGACGGGGATACCCAGGTACCGAGGAGCTGCCGGAGCAGACGCCCAGTAGGGAGCCTCCCACGGCGGATCAACAGTGATAGGCCCGTGGAGGGAGGGCCCGATGGAAGAGGAATATCCCCGCCGCGCCGGAGGGGCCGCATCGGAACGCAGCGGCGGGCCAGTGTCGGAGCCGGGCGCCGCAGAGCCGGCATCAGATCCGCTCAGTGGGAGGAGGGTCTGACGGCGGAAAAGCATCCCGAGCATCGTCTGGGGACGGAGGAGAAAAGTCCCCGGGGTCAGGCAGGGGGGACTCGGGCTCTCCGGACGGCAGCGAAGGCTGCAGGGAACCTGGGACGACAGACGATGGAGGGTCTGTCGTAGGCTCCGATGCCCAGTGCACGTCAGAGGAGCCGACGTGCGACTTAGGGGCTGAATCCCAGCGGATGCCAGAGGAGCCGGCATCCGACTTTCAGTCCCCATCGGAGGCGGGCCGAGGGTGGGAAGCGGCCCGGTCCGAGGGGACATCTGTCGCGCGCCGCCCCAAAGGGTCGGGCGCCTTATGCCTCTCCTGGCGGGCGCCGGAGGAGCTGACATCCGCTTATGGAGGTGCCCGCGCCAGTAGGGCTGCAAGCCGCGGCAGTACTGGGGCAGAAGCTTCTTTGCCCGGAGGCACCCGGAGGGTCTGAACATGAGCTCGGATGGGCGGGCCGACGCTCCTCCAAAGTCTTGGAGGCTGCCGTCGGACGATCCCCTGGAGGGGACGTTACCTGAGCCGCGGCTCCGGCTGGAGTCGCGGAGGAGGAGGCCTTCTCCCGGTGCCTTTCTTTGTCCCGCTTCTTGTCTGGGGAGATCGACACCTGCCTAAGCTTCTTCAACTCCTTCTCCATTGCAGACATCTTCTTTTTAAGGAGATGGGCTTCCAAGGACTGCTGGCGTCATCTGCGGGTGGCCGCGTTGAAATGCAGGCAATGCGGGCACTTTTCGACCGCGTGGTCGGGGCCTAAGCAAAAAAGGCAGAGGGAGTGACCATCCTTATGAGGCAGTCGGGCGCCACACGAGTCGCACTTATTTTTTGAAGGGGACGACATAAACCGACGTTCACCTGACAAAAAAGTACCAAAATACTGATAACTTTCGTTAAAAAACCGACGGAGTAACAGGGCTGAGCTACGAACTTTACCGAGAGGCGCTGCACGAGCTGACGGCGGGAAAGAACCGGAAGGCGGGCGTCCAGGACCGCCCCTTTATACCGACGTCGTCTGACGCCGGTCACCTGAGGTGGGGGCGGTCCCTCGCCAGGGACTGCTAGCTAGAAATTTTTCCGTGGGGTCCTGCCGCCTGCCGACATCAGTCCTATATGTAATCACCTACTGCAAGAGCCCTCTCGAAGTAATATCTACTGTTACAGGTGAGTAACCTGTGTTTCTAGGGATGTGGATATGGTGTTCTATCCACACTTCAGGCAGACTCCTAGCAGTTCTCTGGGAGGAGGGAAGCAAAGCGCACACCCTCCTACTTAGGGAACAGAGATTGGAGAACTGAGGCCCCCAAACCGCCATCCCGGCATGACTCAAAGGCAATGTGGTAGTGGGAAATTAAGGTGTGTGCTGACTTTCAGGTAGCAGCCCAGCAGATTTCCTGGATGGGGAGGTCCCTGCAAGCAGCCACCAAGGCAGCAGTATGACAGATGGAATAAGCCCATAGCTCTACAGGAGGCTCCCTATCTGCCAACCTACAGCAGAGGTCGATGCAGGATACAATCCACCTGCCAGTCATCTACTTAGCTGCCAGTCTGCCTGGTGCGGCTTCAGCGTAGGTGAGAAATAGCTGGCGAACCTCTTCCCAAACTCCAGCCGTGTGCCCCATATAACAGGCCAGCGCTTGTCACATGTCCAAGGTATGGAACCTGTGCTCGACCTCCGAGGTGTGGTTGGTGAAGTACACCGGGGAGATTAATCACCTGGTTAAAGTGAAAATCAGACACAAACATCAAGAGGAACTTTGGGCTGGGGCAAAGGACAACCTTGTCCCTGTGGAAGACTAGGTAAGGAGACTCCACTGAAAGCACCTGGAGCTCACTGATCCTTCTGGCTAACATGATTACCACCAGGAAGGCGGTCTTCCACGACAGATGAGACATGTCACACCTGTGCACTGGCTTGAATGGCTTGCCCATAAGCTTCACCAATAACATCAACAAGTACAACGGTGGTGGTGGTTCACACACCAGAGAAGAAATATGATCAAGACCTTTGAAAAAGTGCCAGCCCACCATCTCTGTCACTACCGATTGCGTATCGGCCTGCGCCTGGTAAGCAGAGATGGCTACCAAGTGCACCTTAAGGGTCGTCGACAAAAGGCCAGACTGGGAGAGGGACCAAAGGTAGTCGAGAATCTAGCCACCGGGTAAGATAAGGGGTCCAGACACTTGCCATGGCACCAAATGGAGAATCTCTTCCATTTGAAAGTGTAGCATTTTTGGGTCAGCTCCTTCCGAGATGCCGCAACCACAGCGAGGACATCTTCGGAGAGACCCAAAGCCTGGAACTCTAGTTGCTCAGGAACCAGGATGTCAGATGCAGGGACTGAAGGTCTGGATGGAGTACCTTCCCCTGACTGATCGAAAGCAGGTATGGGTGTAGAAAGAGACGCCCTGGGAGCCTGCTGCTGAGGCTGAGGAGATCAGGGTATCAGAACTGGCGAGGCCAGCACAGAGCCACCAGGATCACCTGTGCCTTGTCCGTCCTTGTCTTTAGTAACACCTTGTGGATCAAGGGAAATGGAGGGAAGGACAGAGCAGCCCCAAGGTCCAGAGCCTCAAGAAGGCATCCCCCTGCAGTGTTCCCTTCTGAGGGGGTGGGCACAATACAGCCTCAGCTTTGCATTTTCCTTAGAGGCGAACAGGTCCAACAGAAGGGTGCCCCACTGGAAGAACAGGCTGTGTACTACCTCTGGGTGGAGAGACTACTGATGAGATGCCTCGCCCACACGGCTAAGAACATCTGCCAGCTGGTTGGAGACACCAGCCACGTGGCTGGCCAGGAAATCGGCCTCCAGGCTGTGCACGAGGGTCCAAACACGAAGAGCTTCCCTGCACAGAGGAAAGGAGTGCGTCTTGTCCTGTTTGTTGAGTTAGTACATGGTCGTGGTGTTGTCCGCCTGGACCTAAATTACCTGACCTTGAACATGCGGAGCAAAGGCTATCAGAGCTAGCCAAACTTCCCGCAGTTCCAGCAGGTTGATATAGCATTGGGACTCCTCTGGGGTCCACAGCACGTGGATTCTGTGATCCCCTAGGTGGGCACGCCATCCCATGTGGAAGGCACCCGTCGTCAGGATGACTGTCAGCTCTAGGCGGACAAATGGGATACCTTCCTGCAGATGTTCTGGGACCAACCACCACAGGAGGGTGTCCCACATCAGCTGGGTCAGAGTGACTGACTGGTCAAAATGGCCCTTACGCTAAGACCACTGGCGAGCCAGCTTCCATTGCAGAGAGCACATTCTCCAGTGGGCCCCAACAGACCATGATGGTGCATGCTGCAATGTACCCCAAGAGGTGCAGGAAGTCCCAAGCAGGGTGCAACTGCCCAACCCGAAATGATCAGGCAAAGGAGGAGAGAGCCTCTGCGTTGTCTGCCGGGAGTCAAGACCTGGCTCTGCAAGAGTGGAGCTCCACCCTGATGAAGTTTATCACCTGCAAAGGCATGAGTTCAGATTTGGCCTCATTGACCAGGAGACCAAGAGTGATGCAGATCTGGAAGGCCAGATTCCTGGACCACTCCACCTCCTGCCTGGAGAGACCCGCAATCAGCCAGTTGTCCAGGCAGGGGTAGATCCGGACTCCTGAAAGCCTCAGTTAGGCTGCCACCACTACCATGCATTTGGTGAAGATTCTGGGGGCCGAGAACAGGCCAAATGGCATGGCCTGGAACTTGTAGAGGATCCTCTCCGCCCAGAATTGGAGGAACCGGCGGTGGGACGGACAGATTGGGACGGGGAACAAATGCATCCTGAAGAGCCAGAGAGCAAAACCACGTGTTTTGCTCGAGAGATGATATGATCTGAGACAGAGTGACCATCCTGAAGGTGTGCGGCCTGAGAAACTTGTTCAGGTGGTGCAGATTTAAGATGGGCCACCAGCCCCCTTTCCATTTTGGCACCAGGAAGTACCTGGAGACAAACCCTGGGTGTTCCAGAGAGTCCAAGACAGGAGCTACAACCTCTTTGAGGAGGAGCTGGATGATGTCGTTTCGTAGGGCTGACAGGATGTCCATGGAAACGATGCCCTCCCTTGGGGCACAGGCTCGGCAAGGCAGGTATGCCTCGAAATTCAAGAGGCACATCCTGACTGGCCAACTTCAGAACCCACCTGTCTGTGTTGACATCAGACCAGGTGGAAAGAATGTGGCAGAACTGTCTTCCCATGGGAGGACCCAGGGGAGAAATGACGGGCATGAGGGAGGTACCCCCATCCCGTCACTGGGCAGGCCTGGAGGTGACGGAGGGCCTGGCTGTGGAGCCACCGGGGTCTCTGCTTCCAGGCTTATGGACGACCATGTCCACAGACTTCGGTTGAGGTCGCCAGGCCTAAGTCTGTTGTCCAGCCTGAGGCTGGGCTGGCTTGGCCGCAGGGGCAGAGAGGGTCCGAAAGGGTTTTTTTTTCTGCTGTTTAGAACCCTTGGGGTTTCTCTGAGCTGATGACACTAAATCCAAGAAGGCTTTGGATTCTTAATGTGGGTAAGGTGCCCCTCGACCCCGGGCCTGAACAAGTTGGTACCCAAGAAGGGGACATTCACCAGCTTGTTCTGGGTATCTGCCATAAAGGTCAATATCCTCAGCCAGGCTCTGTGGTGCACAGCCAGTGTGTCCGCCATGGACTGGGCGCAAGAGTTGCCAATGTCCATGGCAGGCTGGAGTTGTTGCTAGGTTGCTGCTCAGCCCTGATCCCGGATCTATTTGACTGTGGTCTGCACGTCCACTGGGAGGTGAGGAAACACCTCATGAAGGGTGCCCAGGGGAGCATGCAGAAAGTGGATCATCAAAAGGGCCGCACTCGCTTGCCGAAAGCCAAGAGAGGAGGCAGTATACACCTTTTTAGCCATGTGGTCCAACTTCTTGGACACTTTATCAGGTGGCTTGTCAATGTCCCCTATGCTGCCCGTGCACCTGAACACCGAGTGAGGCACAAGATCCTCAGCTGAGGAATGCTCCGTAAACCCTGAAAGGGAACTGGTAGGGACTGCATATTTGCAGGCCATCCAGGCTGACGGGGCAGGGCAAGAAGCCAGGTGCTCCCACAGCTCCAAGGCAGGACCATGAATGACATCTGCCACAACGAAGGCCTCCCCAGGGGAGTCTCCCTGGTCAAGGAACTCAGGGAGTGGGTACCAAGCCCGCTTCTGAACGGGCGCCAACAGGAGACCCGTAGATTCCGAGATAAGACAGAGAAGACCCATAAAGGACATAGGGCCCTGCTCTGTAGACAGTCCTCGGCTGATTCCAAGTCCACCACACGGGAAGTGCAAGGAGGAGCTATCCGATTCCAAGGATTCATGGAAAAGAGGTCAACCACCTGTATTCCCCCTGACCCTCCAGGGACAGTCAGGGGTAATGGTGACCGACAGCCAATGCGGAAGACCTAAGGCCGGGCAGGCCTCCTTAGTCAGAGTGCCGTCTGTTTCAGCGGTGGCTCCACCGAAATCAGTGGAGAGGCCGTGAGAAGCCAAGCCGGGACCTAACAGGTTGGCTCCTCCCGAGGTGAGGAAGGCTGCGGTCTCTGTGGCGAAAACCACATGATGGCTGGGGTCGAAGCAGGAACAGGCTTTACCCCCAGTGAAGAGTAGCTGTTGCCACATTAAGTCCTCGCAGCGCTGATGCAGCTTGCGCTGGAGCCTCTCCTCACTTGAGGATGAGGAACAGCAGTGCGCCCTGCCTTGAGTGTCGAGGCGGCGCTGACATCAATCTTGAGCTGCTCGACTTGGGGCACCAAGAGCGGGGCCGTGACCTTGACCATCAGGGCCGCCAACGGTGGGTCTCAGAGGAGGCCAGCAAGAGCTGGGTCTCCTCCTGGTCCGGAGGTTCTGGGTCGAAAGATGGAGGATCAGCAGACTGATACGTCCTTCCCTGATTGAGCAGTAGGAATGGGTCCTAGAAAGGGAGGTGTCGGCCTCTTCTGGTGACAACGGGTCAACCGGCTCAAGAAATATCTTGACCAGAAGATCAACCTGCATCTCGACCAACTGGCCTAATGGGGTGACTGTGGGACCAGCAGCCTGGGCCACTGAACCGACTTGAAGTCGGAACCGCCAGAGAAGCACGAGAATCGGAGGCTCGAGAGTGCTCCCGTTCCCATGATCGACAGCAAGACCGTTTTTCTGGTCTTTTTTTTAAGATATGGATTTAGTGCCTGAGGGACCCTGCCCATGAGTGGGAAGAGCCTGGCACAATTCTCTAAATACCCCTGAGAAGGAAGCACACAAGGAGAGCGGCAAAAAGGCCAAAGGCAAAGAAGCCTGAGCCGTGGTTTCCTCAAATGCTGCAAGCTGTTTGGGTGGACCCCGCTGCCGAGGAGACCACCTGATGGGCGTCCTTAGATTTGACGGGCGGATCCTGATTGTCTGGACAACCCAGGAGCAGGTGGACATAGTGATCCTCTAATGTAGACAGAGGAAAGGTGCGGCACACGCCACATGCCTGAGGATCTTGCTCGTGGCCCAGGCAATAGACGCACATTGTATGTGGATCCGCTGGGACATCTTCTGCCTGCAGGCACATTTTCGGAATCCTGGTGCTGACTTTGTATCGTCCATACTGAAGACCTGAAGGAGTAAGCCTGAAGACAAAGCTTTTCTAAAAAATTCAAGTTTAATACACAAAAGGCCTTCTCAACGCAAAACCGGTAAGGAGGGTACCTTCTTCTTCCAGCTAAAAGGAAGATCTGACATCACGAAGTGGTACCGAGGGTGTTACCACCCAGATGGGTGGGAGGAGCCAGCTTGAAGATGTTCCGGCAAGCCTTAAAGGGGAAAGGAACACTGCCTGAAGTGTGGACAGAACACCATATCCACGACCCTAAAATTTATGTTCACCATCACAACACTGTAAACTCTGTATACAGTGCTTTGTCCCAGGGAATGTACATGGTTTATAAAACGAGTATGGAAAATTCTGCATCCTGAATGGTTGACACTTAGTCTTAGATCTGTCTAATGCACAGGTAAAAAAGGTGCAGGAAATCCGAACACAGCACATTAACAACATAATGCCTTTTTCAAAAATTCCTGATTACAATTACAAGCATACTGTAGCTACCAACTTTATCATATCATATGGGCCTTAAAAATATAACACCCTCCGAATACAAAAAACAAACACATGGATTAAATGTTAAACACAGAAACACAGAATTTGGTGGCAAATAGGGACCGCTTGGACAACCTACTCTACCTGATTTTCCCTACCTACAAAATCACTGCAGATCATACTTGATCTCCGCCTTATCCTCACCCCCACTGTCTTATCACTAAGGTTCATTCTTTACTTTTTTCTTCCCCTTTTTACCCGTGTAAAAAAATTAAGTAGTGCTTGGTTTTATTTTTGGGAGATTCTTTTCTGGTCATGAAAAATCCACCACCTGTCCTTACCTGCCAAAAGCGCAGTTACGTAAGAACTTACCGTAACAGTAGATCTTCGAGAGGAGCTCTTGCAGCAGGTAATACCATTAGGACTAAGGCCGCCAGGTGTTAGGACCCCATGGAAGAGTTTTCTAGCTAGCAGTCTGTGGTGAGGGACTGCCCCCAATGTCGGCTCCACCTGATGTGGTATAAAGGGGGCAGTCCCCTGACGCTACCTCAGTTCTCCCACTGGAGACCCGGCTGAAAATACAGGTGGAGAACCGAGGAGGACCTCCCATCCCCAAAGAGAAGATGTAATATCTGTCCCCGGGGGCAGGTGGGTGGGAAAGACACTTGCTGCAAGAGCTCCTCTCGAAGATCTACTGTTACAGTAAGTTCTTACATAACTGTACTATCTCACTTTGAGGGGGAGCTCCTGAAGCAGGTAATACCATTAGGACTGAGTCCCAAGCAATGCCCAAAGAGAGACTCAGATCAAAAGGGTGGAGGACAATAAAAAACTGTGAAATTAGGAGAGAAGTCCCTGAAGGACTGCTAGGCCGAAACCTGCTCTCCTTCTGGAAGCAATACCCAGACTGTAGTGCCTCACAAAGGTATGCACTGAGCTCCAAGAAGTGGCTGCAGAGAGGTCTGCTGCAGACACATTCCGAAGGGAAGCGAAAGATGTCACTACCCCTCTGATGGAGTGGCCCCTCACCGGTCCCGGTATGGGTTTGTTGTGGTGCTGATAGCAAAAAGTGATGCAGTGCACGAGCCACTGAGTTAGGGTTTGTTTTGTGACTGGTGGTCCAATTTTCCTGAGGGCAAATGAGACAAACAATTGGTCTGTCTGTTTGGCGGAACTTGTCCTAGCCAGACAGTAATGCACAATTCTATGAACATCCAGAGTATGTAACAATGCTTCCTCGTTGTTTGGTATTCTGGGTAATAAACTGGTAGCTGAATGTCCTGGTTCAACGTGAACTCGGACATTACCTTTGGCAAAAACTTTTGAGTTTGTCCGCAGGGACTACTCTGTCCCTGTGAAAAACAATATAAAGCTCTTTACACATCAGAGCCTGTAGCTTGGAAATCCTCCAGGCTGAAGTAATGGCAACTAAAAATAGTGCCTTCCAGGGGAGAAGGCGGAGCTCACAGCTTGCGGCTGGTTCAAAAGGTGGCAAGGTGAGCGTTTCTAAAATGAACACGAGATCCCAGGATGGTACCGGGTCTCTTCTGGGGGGTTTCTTATGCAAGATACCTCTCAGGAAGGTCTTGCAGATATCCAGCTGTGCCAGAGTCTTCCCATTTAATGGTGCATGGTAAGCTGACACAGCACAGAGATGCACCTTAATGGACGAGTAACCGAGACCCAAATCCCATAGATGGAGAAGATACTCCAGTACAGATTCCAATGCACAACCCAGGGAATCCAGAGAACGGGGCATCGCCGATAAGCAGAAACGCTTTCTTTTCATGGCATAGGTTGCCCTGGTAGAGGGTTTTCTCGCTGCCACGAGCACCTCTGCCACTCTGAGGGATACTCCAAACCTGTCCCTAGCTACTTCCGCAGGAGCCTAGCATGCAGGTGCAAGGACTGGAGGTTCGGATGGACTAATGTCCCTTGCTCTTGGAAGAGCGAGTGAGTGGAGAGGGCAACGAAATACAGGTTACTCACCTGTAACAGGAGTTCTAGGAATGGTATATGTTGTCCGTCCACACTGTTTGGCAGGTTCCTTGCCGCTTTAAATCTTGCCAGAAGATCTTCAAGCTGGCTCCTCCCACCCACCGGGTGGTAAAACTCTGGCTCCGCCCCATGACACCAGATCTAGCCCGCTGGAAGCCAGGTTGTACGTCGAAGCTGGGGAGGTCGGGTGGGTCAGTGTGGATGAACAACATATACCATTCCTAGAACTCCTGTTACAGGTGAGTAACCTGTATTTCTAGGGACATGGATATGTTGTTCATCCGCACTGTCTGGCAGACTCCTAGCAGTTCTCCGGGAGGAGGGAGGCAAGGCGCACACCCCCTACTTAGGAAATAAAGACTGGAGAACCGAGGCCCCAAAACCAGCATCCCAGCATGACCCAAGGTCGATGTGGTAGTGGGTAATGAAGGTGTGTGTGCTGACTTCCAGGTAGCAGCCCTGCAGACTTCCTGGAGAGGGACATCCCTGGAAGCAGCCACCGATGCAGCGGTATGGCGGGTAGAATGAGCTCTTATCCCTTTGGGAGGCTCCATGCCCGCCAACCTGTAGCAGAGATCTATGCAGGAGGTGACCCACCTGCCTATCGTCTGCAGGTCTGCCAGGTGCGGCTTCAGCGTAGGTCACAAACAGCTGGCAAACCTCTCCCCGAACTTCAGCCATCCGCTCCTTATAATAAACGAGCATTCTTCTAGGGTCCAGAGTATGGAGCCTATATTCAGCCTCCGAGGTGTGACTGGGGTAGAACACCGGCAGAGTCAACACCTGGTTAAGGTGAACTCCGACACCACCTTCGGAAGGAATTTTGGGTGGGGCGCCAGAACAACTGCTGTCCTGTGGAAGACCACATAAGGAGACTCGATGGAAAGTGCCTGGAGCTCTCCCATCCTTCTGGCTGACATGATAGCCACCAAGAAGGCGGTCTTCCACGACAGATGAGAGATATCACACCTGTGCATAGGTTCGAAAGGCTTGCCCATGAGCTTAGCCAGTACCAGCAGTAGATCCCACGGAGGTGGAGGTTCTCGCACCAGAGGGGATATGGGATCAAGGCCTTTGAAAAAGCGCCCGACCACCTTCTCCTGCGCCACCGATTGCTTTCCGGCCCGTGCCCAGTAAGCAGAGATGGCTGCCAGGTGCACCTTAAGGATCGTTGACCGAAGCCCTAGCTGAAAAAGGGACCACAGGTAGTCGAGAATCCTAGCCAAGGAACAGGAAGAAGACACCAAACGGAGAATCTCTTCCATTTGAAGGCGTAGCATTTCCTGATTGACTCCTTACGGCAGTGTTCCCCATTCACTGCTTTAGTGCGGCGGGCCACCACCCTATATTTTTTCACCACCGCTCTATATTTTTTACCACCACCCTATATTTTTTTGCCACCACCCTATATTTTTATCCATTACTGACTGATTTTTTTTTTTTTTACAAAATCCTCCAAAATTGTCTTTTATTGACATCCTTTACTGCATTACTACCCCTGTTTTGATACTAGCACACTATATTGTACTTAAAATCAGCTTATGCACATGTACAGTGCATACAGGAGGTCCACAAAAATAACGCACATTTTGACCCGATCACCACTGCCACCACCCTATATTTTCAGACAGTGGGGAACCCTGTTACGGGATGCCTCAACAACGTTGAGGACCTTGTCGGAAAGACCCAAGGCCTGGAACTCTAGCCGCTCAGGATCCAGGGATTGAAGGTTTGGGTGGAGAACCTTCCCCTGGTTGACTCGGATCAGGTCCGGGCGGGCTAGAAGCTACCTTGGGAGCCTGGAGCTGAGGCTGAGGAGATCTGGATACCAGAACTGGCGGGGCCATTCTGGGGCTACCAGAGTCACCTGTGCATTGTCCCTCCTCGCCTTGAGAAGCACCTTGTGGATCAAGGGAAATGGGGGAAAGGCGTAGAAGAGGCCCAGGGTCCACGGCCTCGAGAAGGCATCCCCCTGCTGCAAGCCCTGCTGAGGGAGGCGGGCATGGAACAGCCTCAGCTTCGCATTCTCCCTGGAGGCAAACAGGTCCACCTGAGGTGTGCCCCAGTGGGAGAACAGATCATGTACTACCTCCGGCAGGACAGACCACTCGTGAGATGCAGCACCTATCTGGCTTAGGGCATCGGCCAGAGTGTTGGAGGCTCCCGCCACATGGATGGCTAGGAGATCCGCCTCCAGTCTGCTCACGAGAGACCAAGTGAGGAGAGCTTCCTTGCACAGAGGCAAGGAGTGTGTCCCGCCCTGGCGGTTTAGGTAGTACATGGTCGTGGTATTGTCTGTCTGGACCTGGACCACTTGACCCCGTACAAACAGAGCAAAGGCGGTGAGGGCTAGTCGGACCACTCGAAGCTCTAGCAAGTTGATGTGGCATCGAGACTCCTGAGAGGACCAGAGGCCGTGCGCTCTGAGCTCCCCCAGATGGGCACCCCAACCCATCACAGAGGTGTCGGTCATTAGAGTGACCATCAGCTCTGGGCGGACAAACAGGATACCCTCCTGCAAATGAGCTGGAACGATCCACCACTGGAGAGCATTCCCCATCTCCTGGGTCACTATCACTGGCTGGTCCAGAGGACCGGAGCGCTGTGACCATTGGCGGGCCAGCCCCCATTGTAGGGGGCGCATGTGCCAACGGGTCCAACGGACCACGCTGGTGCAGGCCGCCATGAGGCTCAGGAGGTGCGGGAAGTCCCGGGCAGGGTACAACTGCCCAACCAGAAATGACTGGGCAAAGGAGGAAAGAACCTCAGCCCTGTCCGCCGGGAGCCGTGCTCTGGCTCGTAGAGAGTCGAGCTCTGCCCGATGAATTGAATCACCTGCGTAGGCATGAGTTCCGATTTGGCCTCATTGATGAGGAGACCAACCTGAGAGCAGACTTGGAGGGCCAGATCCCTGGACTGCTCCACCTCCAGCCTGGAGGGGGCTGCAATCAGCCAGTCGTCCAGGTAAGGGTACACCAGGACCACTCGGCACCGCAGGAATACTGTCACCACTGTCATGCATTTGGCGAAGACCCTGGGAGCTGGAGAGAGGCCGAAGAGCATGGCCCGGAACTCGTAAAGGGATCCCTCCGCCCTGAAGCAGAGGAACTGCTGGTGGGACAGACGGATCGGGATGTGAAAGAACACGTCCTGGAGGTACAGAGAACAGAACCACATGCCTCGTTCCAAGGATGGAATGATCTGAGCTACAGTGACCATCCTGAAGGTTCGAGACCTTAGGAACTTGTTGAGGTCGTGTAGGTCTAGAATGGGGCGCCAGCCCCCCATCTGTTTTTGGACAAGAAAATACCTGGACACAAACCCTGGGTCTGGTGGAGGATCCACCACCTCCCTAATCACCTCCTTCTGGAGAAGCACGGCAATGTTGACTCGATGAGCCAACAGAGAGGCTGCAGACCCCATAGCCCCCCGTGGGGCGACGGCTTGATAGGGTGGGGACTGCTCCAATTCCAGAGGCAGACCCTTTCCTACCACTTCCAGCACCCAGCGGTCCATGGTGATATCGGATCAGGTGGAAAGGAAGTGGCAGAGCCATCCTCCCATGGGGGGAACCCAGGGAGGAGTGACAAGGTTGGGGGTGACACCCCTCAACCCATCACTGGGTAGGCTTGGAGGAAGGACCGGCCGAGGAACCTCCTGGACCTTTCCCTCCAGGCTTCCTGTTGGAGGTAGCTGCAGGCTTGGCTTTGGGGTGCCAAGTGCGAACCTGCTGGCCCTGATGCTGGTGCTGCTGGGCCGGACGTGCCGCAGGGGCTGAAGGCCGATAGGGCTTACGCTGCTGCTGGCGGCCTTTGTCCTTCTGGGCAGACGTGACCGAGTCCAAGGTGGCGTTGGACTTCTCAATCCTTTGCAGATGACCCTCCACCCCGGGACCGAACAAGTCTGTACCCAAGAATGGAACGTCTGCCAGCTTGCGCTGGGTATCCGCTGTGAAAATGGAGATCCGCAGCCAAGCACTGCGGCACATGGCCACTGTGGCCGCTACTGATCGGGCACAAGAATCTCCAATGTCCAAGGCAGCTTGGAGCTGCTGCTTGGCCACCGCCCTTCCCAGATCCCACACCTGCTTGACCGTAGTCTGGAGGTCAGCCGGGAGATGAGGAATCACCTCATCCAGGGAGCCCAAGAGGGCGTATGAGAAGTACGCCATCAGAATGGCCGAGCCAGCATAGACGTTCCGCCCGGAGTAGTCCAGTTTCTTGGGACTCCTTATCGGGTGGCTTGTCCACATCCCAAGCGTTTCCGGAGTGCCGGAAAACACTATCGGTCACTAGCCCCTCTGTGGAGGGGTACTCCGAGAACCCGGAGAGTGAACCAGTGGGAACGGCATACTTTCGAGCCATCCTAGCCGAAGGTGCTGGGCAAGAAACCAGCCGCTGCCATAGCTCCAGGGCCGGGCAACAATGACTTCAGCCACCGGGAAGGCCTCCATGGGGTAATCCCCTTGGTCCAGTATCTCCGTGAGGGGATACCTGGCCCGCTTTGAAACGGGTTCGAGCTTAATCCCAGTAGACTTTGAGATGAGCCAAAGCATATCCAGGAACGAGGATCGGCTCTCGTCCACCGACTGATCCCCCCAGTGGACTCCAGGTCGAGAGGCCTGGAGAACAGGGAAGAGTCATTGTCAGACTCCAAGGAGTCTGCAAACAGCTGCCGAGGGCCTGAGCCATCCTCCACCTGCAGAGGTCGATTGGGAGTGAGGGTGACTGACAACTGATGGGACAAGCACTGACCCGACCGAGAATCCTTGGTTGGTGCCCCAGTTTTAAGTTGTGGAGGCGAGGTTCCACCACAATGGGTGGCGCAGCCGGTTCTGGCCGAACAACCGGTGCCAGCTTGACTCCTTGTTTACGAAGGTTGTTTCAGCCGCTCTGGTGACAGCCACTTAATGGCGGGGAAAGGCGGCGGAGTTGGCTTGTTCCCAGTCAAAGAGCTGCTGCCACATCAGATCCTCGTAGCACTGATGCAATCTGCACCGGAGCCTATCCTCCAAAGGGGACGAAGACGAGGATGAGCGGCGCCTCCACTTCCCACAGTGCTGAGACCGTGACCGCTGATGTCGGCGGGATTGGCTGGACCGAGAAGAGGTCCAAGACCGAGAATGAAACCTTCGGTGTTTCCAAGGGTGGGTCTGGGAGGAAGCGGGGAAACCCGCTCCTCCCTCGGTTTGGGGACCTTAACCGGGGACTCCGGCACAGGAAAGTCCTCGGTTTCCACCGGGGAAACTGGTGAAGAAGGGTTGTCGGCTTCTTCAGTCGACAGCCCGTCCGACGGGTCAAGAAAAATCTCGACTGCGTCGATGGGTGTCTCGGCCGGCTGACTTGACGGGGACATCGTGAAGCCAGCGGCCTTAGCCGCAACCTCGACTGAAGTCGAGTGTCGACTATCAGGGAAGGGGACCTCTCCTGCTCCCACGAACGTCGACGGTGGGACTTACCCTTGGAGTCCTTCTTCTTGGACCGAGAGGAATGTCCCGAAGGGCCCTCTCCCTTGGTGGAGAGAGATTGAAAAAAGGTCCTTGAACGAAGCCGTGTAGTAGGAGCCCAGAGAGAGTGGGATAAATGCCGTGACCGAAGAAGATAATGGAGCGGCCTGAGCCGCCTCCTCCTCAAGGACGATCATTTGTTCAAGCTGTTCAGCCGAGCCCGCCGTCGCGGACACCGCCCAACGGGCCTCCTTCAACTTTACCGGAGGATAACGTTTCTCGGGGTGCTCAAGTTGCAATCTGGCAGTGCGATCCTCAATAACTGTGGCCAAGAAGGACTTGCACAAGTCACAGGCCTGCGAATCGTGCTCAAGCCCAAGGCAGTAAACGTACGTGGAGTGTGGATCGGTCCGGGACATTTTCTGCCCACAGGGGCACCGCCGTAATCCGGGAGTCGACTTGTCCATCGCAGCCACGAGGGAAGAAAAAGACAGAAGTCTTGTAAATTTTAGGATAAGTTTCGGGTTAACCAAAGAGTTAGGATCCAGGCCTAAAACGCAGAGCACAATGGAGGGAACCTGAGCTTCCAGGCAGTAAGGAAGATCTGGCGTCATGGGGCAGAGCCGAGAGTTTTATCACCCAGGTGGGTGGGAGGAGCCAGCTTGAAGACCTTCCGGCAAGATTTAAAGTGGCAAGGAACCTGCCAGTAAGTGTGGTTTGAACAATATATCCATGTCCCTAGAAGTTCCTTTTCTGAGACCAATAAGATCTGAGATGGTATTGAAAGTCTTTCATCTGAAACCAGGCATCTGGAACTACCATTGTAGTAGGTAGAGGCCATGTGTCCTAGGAGCCTGAGGAAGTACCTGGCTGGTTTTGGTTACCCTAGGACAGGTTGTGCACCCTGTGTTTTGGGAGCAGCTTTCCCCATCTGTGTGTCCAGCTCTGCTCCAATGAACTCCAATAGCTGAGCTGGCTCGAAGTGGGACTTTTCAGTGTTGATTAGGAAGCCCACTGACTCTAGGGTTCACTGAGTCAGTCTGAGGGAGTCTCTGACCTTTTGGGGAGACTTGTCCACTATGAGCCAGTTGTCCAGATAGTGAAAGATAGAAATCTGCAGTCTTCTGAGATAGGCTGCCACCACTGCCAGACACTTTGTGAAAACTCTGGGAGGTGAAGAAAGGCCAAAAGGCAGAGCTGCAAACTGGTAGCGACCAGAGGGCAGTCTGAATTTGAGATACTTTCTGTGAGAGGGCCTGACTGGAATGTAAAAATAGGCGTCTCTGAGTTCTACGGAGGCTAGCCAGTCTCCCTGTTGCAAGGAGGAAATCATTACTGATAGAGTGACCATTCTGAATTTGGGATTGAACAGGTGCTTGTTTAGGTACCTGAGATCCAGAATAGGCTGTCAATTCCCGCTTTTCTTTAGAGTGAGGAAGTATCTGGAATAGAGATTTTTTCCCCATTGGGAGGGAGGAACTCTTTCTACTGCATTTTTAATTTTTTTTTTTACTATGGTATTTCTGCCTTGGTCCTGGCCGACACTCCTTATCCCTGTTCAGTGTCCCCCCAGCGCCATCCCCCGAGGATCAGACCCCCTCCCTTGATCCCCCACGACTTACCCTTCATGGCAGGATGGCAGGGTGATCGGGAGCGAGTCAACCCACCCAACACGGATCTGACCAGGGAGGTGCCTCCTCAGGGGCGGCGCCTGTGAGGGACAGCTTCATGTAGCATGGCCAGGACCTTTTTCCGTTTTCTCCCCTTTGGAGGTGGGGCGTGCAATGACGCCAGCGGAGAGAGCAAGCACGCATCTGCATGCACTTCTCCTGGTGTCTGCCCCATCTCTTCCCCATTCTGCAGCATTGGTGCACTGCCCCATAGCCACCGCCAGGAGCCAGTAGAGTGCCGATAGCAGGTAACCCCCCTCCCTGGAGAAGAGCAGTCCATCGGACGTTCAATCCTTCTCCTCCCCTGCCGACCCCCAGCAGCCCGTGCTCGCTCCCGAACACGGGTCACAGTACTTTCTACTGCATTTGCTGACAAGACAGACTTCACCTCTAATTGCAGCAGGATTTTTTTCTGTGGGAGTAAAAGGTTTTTAACTCCTGCAGCCGTGCTGTGTGGGAAATTTTTGAACTGCAGGGTCAGACCTCTACCCACCACCTGCAGCACCCACTTGTCTGAGGTGAAGCCTTGCCATTCTTTGAGGTAATGGGTCAGTCTTCCTCCTACTGGGAGGGGGGAGGCAGCCTGGGCCTTCCAGTCAGGGATTTTGTTTAGTCTGAGTCTTTGCAGAAGGGGTTGGTTCAATATGTTTCTGAGTACTTCTGCCTCTTCCCCTAAGGAAGCCTCTCATTTTAGAGTAATCACAGGGCATGGACATTTACAT
This sequence comes from Neoceratodus forsteri, assembly GCA_016271365.2. Taxonomy (NCBI): domain Eukaryota; kingdom Metazoa; phylum Chordata; order Ceratodontiformes; family Ceratodontidae; genus Neoceratodus; species Neoceratodus forsteri. The sequence goes on from CM057453.1 coordinate 389,082,573, forward strand.
GGGATATAAGGCCCTGTGAAAGCATACTCTACTATGGGGTTGGCAGGAAGTAGAAGCTTTCTCTTTAGCTGCACTGCTCTGGTAAGTGGACTTGTATTCTTCCACCTTTATTATGTAAGCTTCTGTTTTGTTAGAAACATAGAAACACAGACTTTGACAGCAGATAAAGACTGCTTGGCCCACCTAGTCTGCCCATTTCCCTATCTACTGGATAAGTTGCAGATCCTAGTTAACCAACAGCCTACTTCCTCCTACCCCCACCAGAACTGCTTTAATAGAAACATAGACTTTGATGGTAGATAAGGACTGCTTGGCCCACCCAGTTTTGTTCACAAAAAGAGAGTTGTTCTCAGAGGGGAAATCCATAGCTTTGGTTTGGGTATCCTGAGAGAGACTGGTGGTTCTCAGCCAGGTAAACCTCTTAAGAGAGACAGCTTGAGCCATAGTTCTGGAGGCAGTGTCATTAGCATCCACAGCCATGTGAAACTGATATGCTGTAGCTTCCAAGGCAGTTTTGACAGTTTCCACCAGGTCTTGAGCCACTTTTACTGGGGCTTGCTGGCTAATAGCCAGGACAGAGTTCCAGAGAGCTTTCTGGTACTGAGCTGTGTATGCCACATAAGTAGAGAAGCGTAGCATCACAGAGACTGTGGTGCAAGATTTCTTACCCATAGTGTCCAGTTTTTTTTTTCCTGGAGGCTGGGAAAAAAGGGGTTCTTATCTTTATCACAGGCTGCAGCTTGTACCACTCCTTCATGGTCCAGATGCATGGAAAGGTACTCAGCATTAGATTTATCTAACTGGTGCTTTTTTCTATTTTCTTATCTACCACCCGGGCTGGAGGTAGGAGTCTTAAGTATTTGGAAAGTAGCCCATCTAAGGGACTTATGAACTGGAAGGAGCAGCTTTTTGTGAGGAGGGAGACCCATCATGTCTAAGAAATCTGCCTTCTCCAACTCCTCAGTGGACTCTTGAATAAAAAAGGCCAAGAGTATCCACCACGTGTTGGACAAAGGTATAGTGAGAGGGGAAAAAAAAAATTCTCATTAGAGGAAGACCCAAACTCCTGAAGGTCAAGGTCAAGAAGTTTACCCTCCTCTTCATCATCACCTCCCTCAAAGAAGATGCCCTGGAGGAGGACAGGGTTGGAAGGAATAGGTGCAACAGGACCAGCTTAGGCACTCATAAGAGTGCCCACAGCCTGAAAATAGAAATTTAAATACCTGTAAATTTTATTTTTCCGACTGCTGGTCTCCGGACTCATCACTTCTGGGAGGACCTTCCTGGAACCACGTGACTGGCAGGAGGTTGGCTGATTTCTACAGGCAGGAGAGGACCTCCCCTCCACTTCCTCTAGACACCAGTGCTTCTATAGCCTTCGTCTTCTGAGGAAACATATAACTTGGAACAAACACAAGAAAGTTAGTGTAACTTGTAGCCGAAGGCCGACTTTCAGCACTCTGGGAGGGTCGAAGCCCGAAGACCAGCAGTCGGAGAAAGAAAATTTACAGGAATTTAAATTTCTATTTCTCTCTCCTAAAGCTGGTCTCCGGGCTCATCACTTCTGGGATATACTGAAGTAGTACATCCCTCCACTGAGCGGGAATAAAGTTCATAGTTCTCTATGGGTCCACCACTGCCTGGAGGAGCCTGCGGCCAAATGACGCCTCCGCAGAGGCAGCGACATCCAAATTGCAGAATTTTGCAAATGTGTGAATGGATGACCATGTGGCCGCTCTATATAAGTCTGCAGGGGAAGCTTCTCGGAAGTCCGCGCAGGACGCAGCCATCGCTCAGGTTGAGTGTGCTCTTACTGGTCCCAGGAGGCCAATCCCAGCCTTCTGGTAGGCTATGATGATGATGGAACGAATCCACCTAGCAATAGAGTCCTTTGATGCCTTCTTCCCCATCTTTGGGCCTGAAGTAAGGACGAATAGGCTTGAAGTTTTTCGAACTGAGTCAGATCTCTTGATGTAAATTTTGAGGGTCCTCCGGGGATCCAGTGTATGAAATTCTCGCTCTTTCTCATTCTTGGGATGGTGGCAGAAAGAGGAAATGTTCAAGACTTGATTGCAGTGAAAATGAGACAAAACTTTAGGCAAGAATGCTGGATCCTTCCGCGTGACTACCGAGTCCTGATGAAAAATAGTATAAGGTTCACTGGATGACAGTGCGCCTATCTCACTAATGCATTGGGCTGAGGTGATTGCGATGAGAAAGACGGTCTTCATAGTGAGATGAAATAGGGATGCCTCCTTTAAGGGTTCGAATGGTGGTTTGGAGAGCACTTTGAGTACTAGGTTGAGGCTCCAGGGAGGAACAATCGTTTTTATTGGTGGACATTTCAAGGTTGTTGCCCTCAGAAATCTTCGGACATGAGGAAGGGCTCCCAAGGATTCGCCCAAGTCTGCTAACAGCAACGCCCCTAAGGCAGGTATCTGTACTTGTAAGGTAGCCGGTTGGAGGCCCTTGTCGAAACCATCTTGAAGGAACTGAAGTATGGTAGGGAGAGACACTGAGTCATCCGGTAAGGCGGAGTCTCGCAGCCAGAACAGGAATTTCCTCAAAATCCTATAGTAGATCTTGGAGGAGGAGGCTCGCCTGGACTGAATCATCGTTTCGATGACAGGCTCCGAGAAACTGAACTCCCTGAGAATGTCCCGCTCAATCTCCACGCCGAGAGGGAGAGATTGCGAGGACCTGGGTGCTGCACCGGTCCCTGATGTAGAAGGTCTGGGCTCGCTTGGAACAATAGTGGGGATTGAAGAGACATTTGAATTAATCGTGGAAACCACGGTCTGTGGGGCCAGTGTGGGCAGACCAGAATCACCTTGGCTTGATCTTGTGCAATTTTGTGCAGTACCCTTGAAATGACTGGGATTGGCGGGAAGGCGTACAGGAGATCGAAGCGCCCCCAGTCGATGGAGAATGCATCCTGTGCTATGGCCTTGTCGTCCCTGCTGAGAGAGCAAAATCTTGGAACCTTGCAGTTGTTTCGGCAGGCGAAAAGATCTACCTGTAGGTAACCTCACCACTCTGTGGTGAGCTGGAAGGCGCTGTTCTTGAGTTCCCATTCTCCTGGTAGGATGTCCTTTCGACTTAGCCAATCCGCTGTGACGTTTTCTTGACCTGGAATGTAAGCTGCCTGTAGACTTGTCAGGTTGACCTCCGCCCACTGGAAGAGCAGGAGAGCTTCTCGCAGCATCCAGGAGCTCTTTGTTCTGCCCTGGCGGTTGACATATGCCATTGTCGTCCAATTGTCCGTGAGTATGAGGACGTTCTGGTGGGTGAGTTGCGACCTGAACTGCTGTAGTGCCAGTAGAACTGCCCGCATCTCCAGAACATTGATGCTGTAGAGAGACTCCGCCTGAGACCACTTGCCCTGCGTCGAAAGCTAATCCGAATGTGCACCCAACCCCCGGAGACTGGCATCGGTGGTCACCCTGACCTGGTGAGAGTGCCCCAGATGAGGCCCTTCATAATTCTGTCCAGTTGAGTCCACCATTCCAGGGATTCCTTCATCTGGTAGGATACTTGAATCCTCTGATCCACTGTGTTCCGTGATTGGAACCACTGTTGGAGAAGAGCCGACTGGAGAGGCCACATGTGGATTAGTGCCCATGGGGACTGATTTTGCTAGGGAGACCATCGTCCCTATGAGTTGCATGAAGGAGTGGGCCAGTAGAGGACGGGTTGCCCAGAATTTGTGGATGAGGGCCCCCAATTCTCTGAATTTCAGTTCTGTAGGGAATATTCTGTTTTTGGGTCATATCCAAGTTCGCCCCGAGATAGGACAGAGACTGCAACGGATGTAGAGATCTCTTCCTCCGATTGATCACGAACCCCAGAGAGGAGAGGCACCGTGTGACTTCCTTCACAGCCCAAACTGCTGGATCGTAGCCTGGTGCTTTGATAAGAATGTCATCTAGGTACGAAAAGAGTTGGATCCCTTGCATTCGGAGGTGAGTGACCACTGCCACAAGGACTTTTGAAAAAACTCTGGGGGCTGTGGCTAGCCCAAAGGGCAGCGTCTTGAACTGAAAGTGATGGCCTGCTACTTTGAATCTCAAATATTGACGGTGTGCCTTCCTGAAGGGAATGTGCAGATAGGCATCCTGTAAGTCAACTGAGGCTAAAAAATTCCCCTGGTGGATTTCCTGAATGATGGAGGACAGGGTCTCCATCTTGAAATTTCTGAGATGCACGTAGCCGTTTAGAAACTTGAGATCCAAAACTGGCCGGAAGCTGCCTGAGCGCTTTGGTACAATGAAGAATAGCGAGTACACCCCGTTGTTCCTTTCCAGGGCAGGAACTTGTTCGATCGCTGATGACTGAATGAGATCTGTAATGGCTTGCCAGGTCGCCGCTCACTTCACTGGATTTCCTGAGATTGGTGAGGGTACTATGTGGGGCAGGGGAGGCCAGGAATCGAACTCTATGAAGTAACCCTCGTGGATCACTTCTAATACCCACTTGTCTGTGGTGGTGTGGACCCATTCCTCGAGAAAGTTTGAAAGTCTGCCCCCTACACGAGGTTGGATCCCTGAGTCCTCACTGTGACTTCCTAGAGTCGCCCTCAAAATCCCAGGTGCCTCCTCTTCCACCTTGGAAGCCGCGTTGGTTATGTGAGTTGAACTAAGAACGTCTGCCTGGGGTCGTCTTGTTCTGCCCCCTGGAAAAATTTTGGGCCCGAAAATTCTGTCTTGAACCTGAGTTCCAGGGCCTAGTCCTTCTTTGGGCTTGTGGCATTCGCACTTTCGCCATTTCCCCGTATTCCTTGACTGCCTCTTTTAGTGCTGACAAGAACAGAAGGCCACCCTCATAAGGGGCGTTCACCAAATGCATCTTCGATGAGGCATCCGCCTGCCAAGCTCGAAGCCACAGGTTGCGTTGAGCCGAGGTCTGGTAGATCATAGCCCAAACCGCGCATCTGACTGCCTCTTCTGAAATGTCAGCCGAGTATGCCGAGGCTAGACCTATGAGCTGTGACTGCTGTAAGATGTGCTGGTTCTTGCCTGGCTCGTCAGCAAGTTGGAATGCCAGATCCGTGGCCCAGGAGAGCGCTGCTCTGGCAGAGTAGAGGTTAGCCGTAGCTACTTTGAGGGAAGTCGCCATTGATTGAAAAGCCTTCTTTAGAGAGGTGTCCACTTTCCTGTCCACTGGATCTCACAGGGAGGCCCCGCCCTCTGCTGGGATGACCGTCCTTTTCGTGAGGTTTGATATAAGAGGGTCTATCCTGGGGCAGTCTAGCCATTTCTCGGTAGGCTTCTTGTCAAATTTTAGAAGTTTGGTTAGCCGGCACAGGATTGGGAAGGACTGTTCGGGTCCCTGCCACTCTTCTTTTAAAAGATCCTCAATCACCGGAGGCAAAGGAAAGGCAGTAACTGGCTTTGAGTCAGACACTAGCTGGAATGCCGGCTTCGTCCGCTTAGGCTCTGGTGAGGTGGGCGAGCTGAGGTGGATCGTTTCAGACACCTTTTTAATGAAAAAATCTAGATCTTCCAGATCGAAGTTTCTGGTTGGTGAGACCTCTGAGTCTGAATTTGAGTTGGGAAGTTCGCCTTCTTCCAAGGATGTATAGTCTGACCCTGTAGGAGATCTATCCCATTTGTGCTTTCCATGGGCTGTCTATCTGTGCCTGGACGAACTGCTGGATCTGTGCCTAGGTCCTTTCCTCCTCCTCCTATCATGCCATGAGGTATGTGGAGAGCCCTCGTCCGAGGATGGAGAAGGGGTGCGCTTGCGTGCGGCCTTCCTATGAGTCCTGGATTCTCTGGGCTGTTGAAGGACATCAGAACATGAGGGGTTGCTGGCAAAGGCTCGATTCAGTTTGTCTATCTGGGACTAGGACCCCAGCCAAGTGGCGACGTCCCTCTGGGGTTAGGGACTGGCCTGAACCCCTGGGCTGATCCTGATATTCGGAGGCGGAAGCTTCGTCTGCTTCGTCCTGAGCAGGCGGGACAGCGCTGTCACATTTCACACATAGTGACCCTGCAAATGTGGTCAGCATGGGCGTTCTGTACTTATGGCACTTTCTGCCCTTGGGGGGCCTGTCCTTAGTGGGAGCCATAACCCCTAGAAACCAACTTGAGGGGTAAAGGAAATATCACTTGGCCACTGAGGCTTAGGGACAGCCTGCTAATATCACTTGGCCACCTGCTGACAAGTATAATACCACTAGGCACCCTAGGCTTGGAAAGCCTGCTCCTCCTGAACCTCTGGCTCCTTGTCTGGGAGCTGTAGAAGCGCTCCACACCCCAGGAATAATGAGTCTGAGGGCAAACTCCTGAAATGTGTAGGTTTCTTCAAGCTGCGAGCCAACAAGATGAGGGACAGTGCTCCCTTATGGCCCTGAATGTAAACGCTACTTTTCGCGCGTTAAAACAAGCTGCGAGCAAGCTGAGTGCCAACAAGATGAGGGACAGTGCTCCCTTATGGACCCGAAAGTAGGTGCTACGTTTTACGCATTAAAAGTATGTCGTCAGAGAGCCTAGAATTCAAACGGCTCGTCGATGCAGCTGAGGGATATTGGTGACGCCTGGGAAAATAGCTGATCCTTGGCCCAAGCATGCTGCAGGCTTCGATAAAGCTCAGATGGAGGGGGGATCCAATCCTGCAGTGGAAGCGCTGGTTCCTGAAGCACTGAAGCACGGGAAATACGGGGGCACAGGAGCACAGTCTGCCCAGCATGCAAGGCTGAGACTGGGGTCCCCAAATTAGCATTCTTTTATTTTTTTTGTACACTTTATTTTAAACTTCCTTCAGCAGTACATAGGAAAAAATATGCATCTGCACACAGTAGAAGTACATGTCAAATAGGTTTATATGCAGAACATGCCAATCAAAGCTGTTACATTCCCAATCCAATAATTACAAGGATCGTCCCCACATTAAGGATTTCCATTAACATTTTACTGAATCACAGCAATTACATACGAACCAACCATATAGTGGGTAATAACACAGATATGAGTAAGAGCCAGCCCACTGAATCTGGTACTTCTCCCCAGGCTAGACAACATCACCTCAAAAGGCAGGGAACCAGGTTTGCAAAAGGGCCTTCTCCACAGGGGCCCAGATTTCCATAAATATTTTTAATTGCCCTCTGACTGAGAAATGAATTTTTTCATACTTCATACAATCTAAGAGAGCATTAGTCCACTCAGCTATAGTTGGTATGGACTAGAGCCTCCAGTGGGATGCCAAAACATTTAGACCCATCACATTACCCAACCTCCACAGGGTCAAATTCAATTTTTTATAATTTCTCTTCCCATCTGGTTCCCCCGGGGTTAAGCTCAGCAGGATCTCCATCAGGTCCAGCCTGAGGGGAGTGTTGACCAATTTAGAGATTATCTCCTGCACTCCCCACCAAAAGTTTTGGACCCACTTACACTGCCAAATCATGTGGAAAAAGGTACCATTATGAATCCGACATTTAGGACATAGGGAAGTCTTGCCGGTTGATAGTGTGGGCCAGCCAGGGGGTATGATAGGTTCTGTGCAACACATTAAAATGAATAGCTTTGGCTCTGTTATTTACTGAACATTTAAGCATATTATTTAAAGTATTTAGCGATTCCCCCACCAGTCAAAGCATCAGGTAGAATGTCATATTCCCAGTGGGTCTTTGTAGCCTCCATATGACCTGGTAGGGCCCCTATTAACAACTGATATGTTCTTCTTAAAGGCTTGAACGTCGGTTGCCCTGATTGCCCCCAGAACAACTCCTCAAGTGGGGATCGTGACGCCCCCCTGCTGACTTGTTTTGCTAATCAGCCTCTCAAATACCTCTTTAATTCTAACGTATTGAGGAAGGTGAGATTTATAAAAGGATTTGTTTTTCACTAAATTATCAAAAGAGCTTATTCTACCCTCCTGAAGGCTATGTTTGATCTGGGAAAACCCCTGCTGGTCCACCTTCTCAAAACGGGGTAATCCCATATGCAACCTCTCCCTCCCAGTTGTAAAAGCCGAGTGAGGGAACCTTCAGGTGACAGGCCATCTTTCACCCCGATCATAGTATGAGCAGTTTTCCACGCTCTTACCATATTTCCCGTAAGGGGGCTGGTGGGGGTAATCATAGATTCCACCTCGCCACATAGTGCAAAGAGACGGTGATATAGTGAGGCATCTCCAATGCTCTCCATCCTCACCCAGGCCGGCTGGGTCTCTGGGTTTTTTAAAATGTCCTGAATATGGTCCACCGGGGCCGCCACCCAGTAATGTCTCACACTGGGGAGGCTCAAACCACCTCTTTTCTGGGGTAGCCACAAGAGCGATTTCTTAATCCTGGGTCTTTTATTATTCCAAAGGAGTTGGGTGATGGCACCTTCAATACTATTAAACTATTTTAAAGGTATTTTCAAGGGGATTATCTGGAATATATATAAAAATTAGGATAGTACTGACATTTTTATTAAAGTCACCATCCCTAGCAGGGTCAACGGCAAGGCTCTCCACGAGAGGCAATTATCTTTTATCTTAGCAATCATGCTTTTCATATTGATATTAACTAGTGAGGACAGTTTAGAAGGAATTTGGATTCCCAAGTATTTTAGGGACTTAGTTGGCTGAATCAAGTTTTGGGCAATCAGAATCGGACCTCTAGCCTCACCCACGGGCATCCATTACATTTGCTCCAACTGATCTTATGCCCTGAAAGGGGGCCATATTTATCAAAGAGCTGGGATAATGCCTCCATCGCCTCTCCCAGGGAATCTAAGAAAATAATTATTATAATAAACTTTATTTGTTTAGCGCCTTTCAAACACCAAGGCGCTGTACAACAAAAATAAAAACAAATTTAAAATCAAAATCACAGCAATATTAAAAATTAACAATAAAAACAAAAAAAGATATATATAAAATCAGAGAACAATAATCCTAAGTAGTAAAAGCAAGATTCCAAAGATGGGTCTTGAGTCCGTGCTTGAAGGTCTCCACGGTTGTGCATTCCCGAAGCTGGCGAGGCAGAGAATTCCAAAGGGTTGGGGCAGAAAACATAAATGCTCTAGTCCCAGAAGATTTTAAAATAACTCACGGAACCTCCAGCAACCCCTCGTCAGCCGAACAGAGCTGTCGTACAGGGGTATAGGGAATCAGAAGCTCTTTCAAGTAGACGGGGCCAAGTCTGTGCAGGGCTTTGAAGGTCAAAAGATCTACTTTAAAGGTGATCCGCCACTGTACAGGCAGCTAGTGCAGAGCGAGCAAAGCAGGGGTAATATCCTTCTTGATTCCCCTGTCAACAGCCTAGCAGCAGCGTACTGCACTAGCTGCAAGCGGCAGATATCAACCCTGGGAAGCCCCAAGTAAAGGGAGTTGCAATAGTCAAGGCAAGAGGTCACCAAAACATGGACCAACACAGGTAAATCGCAGGATGGAACAAAGTGCTTCACCCTGGCAATATTCCTAAGATGGTAAAATGCTGACTTAACGGCTGCTGACACCTGATGACGAAGGGTCAGCCCATCGTCAAGTACAATTCCCAGGTTATGCACTCGTTCCAAGGCATGGAGCTGATCCCCTCCCAGAAATAAACCGGAGGGTAGATCAGACCTCATCCCCTCTTCCCTGCGCCCCGGGTCCACAACCAAAACCTCGGTCTTACCAATGTTCAACTTTAGCCAGCTCGAATTCATCCAATCATGGATTTCAGTGAGGCAGTTATTAAATACCGAGAAAGCACTATCCTGGTCGAGCACAAAAGGCAGGTAGAACTGGATATCATCAGCATAGCAGTGAAACCTCAGCCCATACTGTCTTACAATGTCTCCGAGGGGTAGCATATACACTGCAAACAACATGGAGGAAAGCACCAAGCCCTGGGGAACCCCACACTGCAGAGAGAAGGGGGCAGAGGAAAAAATGCCCGACACAACTCTCTGTGTTCTCCCCGATAGAAAAGAAGTAAACCATCTGAGGACTGCACCAGACAGTCCACAGATGGACCTCAGGCGCTTGAGCAAAACCCCATGGTCTACAATGTCAACAGCTGAGGAGAAATCAAGGAGAACCAAGATAGAACGGTTTCTCCGATCTCTCGCCATCAGGAGATCATTGAGCACCCGAACCAGAGCAGTCTCAGTACTGTGCCTCTTACGAAAACCAGACTGGAGAGGTTCGTAGATATTATGGATGGTTAAATGATCCTCCAGCTGGATTGCCACTACCTTCTCAATAACCTTCCCAATACAGGGAAGGTTAGAGATAGGTCTGTAGTTGGCCAAAATATCTGGGTCAAAGATTTCTTCAAAGGGAGTTACCACGCTTCCTTCAAGGAGCTAGGGAACTCACCTAATTCTAAGGAGCACCAGACTATTTGTGCCAGACACGGGCCCACGATCTCAACACAACCCAAAATAAGGGAGGTTGGGCCCGGATCTAAGCTTAAGCTCGTAGAGCGCATCCCCTGGACAATCCGCATAACATCCTCGAACTTCGGCTGGACAAAGAAACTCCAAGAGGCTCGAGGTACAGTGGTCAAGTGCTGGCCAACAGCATCCCCCATAGAGTGTGACTGTCGGATCTCTGATCTCTCATATCGGCCAGCTTATTCATAAGGGTGAGTGATCTCATCACACTTTTCTTGTGAAAAGGCTCGATGGAGCTGGAGACAGGCTGGGTTGCACAGCCTGTCCACAGCTCCGAAGAGCTGAGCCGGTCGATTCTGAGTGACAGCAATCTCCCTGGACAGGAATTCTGCCTTCTTACGGGAGATCTCTGATTGGTAGAGCCCATAATGCCCCTCCAAACTAAGGCGGTCGACTTCTAGAGCAGATTTCCGCCAGTGATGCTCTACCCGTCATCCCACACATCGCAGCTCCCTCAGGGACCTATCACACCATGGGGCCCGAGGGCAAAGCGTGAGGGGACGAACAGGGACAGGAGCAATTGAGTCAAGGGCTGAGGAGATGGCCTGATTATAGGCCAAAACCAACAGCTCGAAACTCTTCTAGCAACAGGAAACTCTGAGAGGTTCTACACCGCCATCAGGTCTTCAGGGCACACATCCCGTAAAGGGCGGTATCGAACCACCTCCACAGGGGCAGACCTACGAAGGGGAGCAGAAAAATTGAAGCTCATGGTGTAATAATCAGACCAACTGACTGGCTCCACCACCAAATCAGAGGCCTCAATCCCCAGGAGAAAGACTAGATCCAAGGAGTGACCGTGATTATGAGTAGCTGAGGAAATAATCTGTGTGAAGCCCAGCAATGACATCAGCTGGAGGAAGTGCTGACCAAAAGGTTAGAATTCGTCGTCGACCCAAGCATTGATGTCACCCAGAACCATCAATCTGGGTGACTCCAATGCCATATCGGCAACGAAGTCTGCCACTTCCTGCAGGAATCGTCCCCCATCCTCTGGTGGACAGTAGACTAGGGCTTTCCTGCAGCCCACACTGGCTACTATGGTACACTTGAAGGATTCGGCCTCCTCAACTGGTACACTCGTGATCCCCAATCCGGTCTTAAAACAGACTGCTACTCCCCCCTGCAATCCAATCTCAAGCGGTGAATCACCGAGTACCCAGCTGGAACTGCTGCCTCCCAAATGGGACCAGCATTTTGATCCAGCCAGGTTTTGGTGATGCAAGCCAGATCAGCTGTTCCAACAAGGTCGGCAATAATAGCAGATTTGTTTTTAACAGATCTGGCATTGCACAGCACCACTCGAGTTGGACAGGGCTCCAGAGCTGTCCCAGCTACTTGCTCATCAAAAGAGATGGTGCCCTTGGGTATGGGGACTAGACATGGAGCTCCAAGTTCTAGGCTCCATTTCGACCCAGGGTGCCTTCTGGGCCTAATAAGCCCTATACGAGAGGTACGTTCTTCTGCCCTCCGATGTCCGCAGCCTCCGCCAAATGCACTCCAAGCCGTCCTACGTGCAATACCAAGTGCCTGACAGCGCTGGTAGATGGAAAATGGAAGAAGAGGGGAGGAGAAAGGGCAGAGGGCACGGAGATCGTCAGCAAATAGTGAGATCACATGCTGCTGTCCCCTTCCAGCTAAATCCTTTAATTGGAGGATTAGATCTAATGCTTTGTGCAAGAGCTTCAATAGTGAGGACATACATCAAAGGAAAAAGGGGACACCCCTGTCTGGTTCCTCTTGTCAAAGCAAAAGGGGACGAAATGATATTATTTGTGAGGATTTGGGCTCTTGGGAACCTATACAACACTCCCAACCATTTCATCATTAAGGGGCCTAGACCAAATTTCCTCAAAACTGCCATCATTAAGGGCCATTCGACGTGGTCAATGGCCTTCTCTGCGTTGAAACATAATAGGCCCCCCCTTCCTTCCCCTTGGCCACTGGTGTATTATACTGAGAACCCGCCTAATATTATGTTTGGCCTGCCTCCCCCGTACAAACCCACCTTGATCAGGGTGAATCAGTTTAGGGATGACACCTTCAAGCCTATTAGCCAACAATTTCGCTAGGATCTTATAATCAGCATTGAGTAACGAGATCGGGTGGAAGGAGGAGCACCGCAATGGATTCTTCCCCTCTTTAGGCAAGATTGTAATGGTGGCAAGTTCCTGCGAAGGGGGAAGTGCCCCTTCCTCCAGGGCTTCCTGTATCATTTCCTTCATTAAGGGTCCCAACTCTTCCCATAGCAGCTTGTAAATCTCGTCCGGAATGCCATCAGGCCCCAGTGCCTTCCCCCTCTTAATTTTCCAAACCACCTCCTTTAATTCCTCCAGAGATATAGGGGAGTCTAACTTGTCTATATCCAGTTCCCTCACTACTGGGATATTGACTTCTTCCAAAAACTCCTTCAGGTCAGCACCCTGAGGGAACTCTGTGGAGTATAACTGGGAGTAGTATGCTTTAAAAGCATAATTTATTTTCCGTTGATCATAGGTGATCTCCTCACCCTCGATTTCCACCCTCAGGACTGTTCTTCCCGCTCTCTGACGTTTAACCAGATTCCCCAACCACTTCCCGGCTTTGTCCCCTTCAAAGTAAGAGTATGATTTGGTCAAATTTAGGGCTCTCTTTATATATGCTGGGTGGATATTTGATTTAGTTCACACTTCAGAACTCCCAGTTCTGCACATTTATGTAGATCTTGTGTGACCATCAAGTTTTTCTCTAACTTCAGAACTTGGGCCTCCAATTCCTGTTCCCTTCTAAGAGCCTGTTTCTTTTTATGAGAAGTATATGAAATTCTCTCACCCCGAATGCTTGCCTTAAGAGTTTCCCAGATCGTCCTAGAGTCTATATCACTCTTTTGGTTTACCTAAAGAAAATCAGCTATATGCTGTTTTAACTGGCAGAGGAAGTCTGAATCCCTTAAAAGGTTGGTGTCCATACACCAGATGGGGTCCCTCCTGGGTTTTTTCGATACCTCCAAAATTATTCTTAATGGAGCATGGTCCGAGATAAGTAATGGGCCATACTCAGCCTCTATAACATCTCCTAGCCTAGACATGGTTAAGAAGATATAGTCCAGCCTGGTGTAAAGTTTGTGGGCATGGGAATAAAAAGAGTATTCTCTGGAGGAGGAGTGGCAAAATCTCACGCCTCCTGCAGCATTCCCCTCCATCATCGGTGGAGGTTCTCTCTGCCACAGGCCAGGGGCCTTTCCTCACTCCAGAATGGTCTAGCTGTGGGTCCCAATATGTATTCAGATCCACCCCCATAATTATGTCATCTGGAAATGGCGCTAAAGTGGTTCCTAAATGAGTAAAAAAAATCTGGGGAGTCAATATTGGGACCATAGATAGAGACCAAGGTTGTAGGAGTGCTTCCCAGCTCCACCACCACCACAACATATCTCCTCTGGGGATCGATAACTGATTACAGAATTTTATGGGGAAACCCAGGCCTAATCCACACTGTGACTCCACGTGCTGTAGAAGTGAAAGTTGAGGCTATCAACGTACCCCCAGGAGTGACGCAAACCGTCTAATTCCTCTCTGGTAGAGTGTATCTCCTGTAGGAACACTATATCCCCCTTAATTTTGTGCTTGATCTGGGTTAAAACACGTTTCCTTTTAATCACCATTCGTAGCCCATTAACATTCCAGGTAATTAATACAATCTTAGCCATAGGGAAATCGTAATCGGTCAATCTGGCATGGCCAGGTCCTTACATACATAGCATTACTTCTCTCCCTCCAGTGCCGAAGAAAACTTTTAACTTTTTCATAAAAACATTGAACAAAACTACTTACCCCTATCCCCCCACGGTAACAAAACAGCTTACAAAAAGCAACAAGATACCCCATTCCCCCTTCCCACCCACCGAGAAGATAAACTGTTAAGATACCACAAAAATTCCCCCAAACACAGTAGATAAACAACTGAGTTAAACTTCCCTCTACTTTTCGTGGATTGAGCATCCATCCCTTGCAAACCTTAATACCTAAAATAAAAAATTCTCTATCAATAAAACATGTAAAACCCTCTTATATATAAAAAAAAAGAAAATTCAGCTGGAGAGAGTTTGAACCTGAGATGCTACTTTACCAAATCAGGTCTGGGCTGCTACTAAATAAAAAATACAATACAGTTTGAGGAGGATCCCTGAGCACTCCAACCCCCTACTGAATCTGGAATAGGGGCAAGATAACTCAAAATTATGGATATTACAGCATTGTTCCAAGAGCTCTTACTTTAAAAAAATAACTAAAGGTTAATCCTCCCCTCTGAACCCTTGCTTCAGGGACCAAAGATACATGCTAAACCCAGCTCAAATACCCTCCCCACCAGCGTTATACAATACTCATCTCCCCAGAGATTACATTAAATTAAAGAAAAAGAAAGACTTATGTGTTGTTGTAAATTAAACAATAAGTCAGTGTAAGAACTAGCAAGTTAAACTCCACTTGCTTGTCGCTGTAATTTCAACGTTAATGGAAAAGAAACAAGCGGCCATCTAAGTCTTATGAAAGAGTCTTAGCTGTAAAGCCTGATCGCCATTTGTTGCCCCATCGATCCTACTCGTCAAGGCGATGAGTATACCAAGAGGGAGAGGAAAGGGGAACCCCCGGATCCAGCCATTATAGGTCCTATGTGGAGTTGTGAACCAGAGATAAGCTCCCCGTAGGTGAAAAGACAATACCTTAGGTCGAAGCCTACCGCGGCCTTCATGCGGCTTACTGCTTCTCCAAGCCCTTAACAAACTCCACGGCTGCCGCCGGGTCAGTGAAAGCTTTCGGGCTACCTCCTGTGTGTCGAACAATCAGCCGGGCCGGGTAGAGGAAGGAGCGAGAAAGGACAGTTGATGGAGTGAAGGACTCGACGAACCCCCGTAAATGCCTGGCGTTGCTGCTGAAGGAGTCCGGAGTAATCTGGAAAGAGAATGATTCGTCCCTGCTGCACAAGGATAACTCCAACTTTCCTCACGGCCTCCAGGACCTGCACCCTATCCTGATATCGCTGGAACTGAACTATTACGTGCCTTGGCTTCTGATCCAGGAGTGATTTTGGCCCCGGAGCTCTATGGATCTCCAGGAAAGTGTCTTGAGGGAGTTGTAAAGTACTTTTAAGCCAGCCTTGTAGATATGAAACACATTTTTTTCCCTCCATGCCCTCTGGAAGGCCGACGATACGAATATTACATCGGTGCTCCCGGTTTTCGTGATCATCAATTGAATTTTTCAGAAATTCTATCTCCTTCAGGGCTTTAGCCAAATCAATCGCTTGAGTGGAGGACTTATCTTCCTGATCGCTGAGGCGCTGTTCCAACTCCTCCAAGTGCTGTTCGTGAGTTTTAACTTGCTCCGAAGTGGTGTTAATGGCCTGTTGTAAGTGCTGGATTTGGGTCGTTACGTTTTCAAAGCCGCCCTCCATTCTGGATCCTAAGTCGTACTTCAAATCTTTAATAAGTCTCTCTAATTGCTGATAGCTCTCAGCCATGGTCTGGTGTGATGACGATTCAGGGTTCTCTCTCTCGGGGCCTCCTTCTACTGCTGGTAGTAGCTTGTCTGGCTGGGCTATCCGCGAGCTTCCCGAATTGCGTTCAGGCTGGTGTGGGCCTTCAGATGGTGGGTCACAGTGTGCAGATTTGAAGGCTATTTTAGATTGCTTTTTTCCCGATTTTTGGGAGGAAGACATCAGCACAGCGTAGTTTATCAATTCAATCAGTAAAATAAGGAGACTGAGTTAAAATTAGTGGGGGTTGCAAGGGATGATCGCAGAGCTCTAAATTCAAGCTGCCATCTCACTCTGCTGCTAGGCCATGCCCCCTCCGAATTAGCGTTCTTGAGTGCTAAGAGTTCAAGTCCCACAAGAAAAAGTGAGAAAAAACTCACAGTTCTCCTCTTCTCTGATATCCTGGACTGTCACTTCTGTGACAGAGGTCCTGCAGAGCTCCTGCCACCAGACAGGCAGGAAGTAAACTGGTGTCTAGAGGAAGTGGAGGGGAGGTCGTCTCCTGCCTGTAGAAATCAGCCAACCTCCTGCCTGTTACGTGGTTCCAGGAAGGACCTCCCAGAAGTGATGAGCCCGGAGACCAGCCTTAGGAGAGAGAAAGTCTCATATAGTTGCCAAGTCTTTGCCATTTCCTCTGTAGAGGGTATATCTTATTTTGAGACTGGCGTCTGTCTCCCTTTGCTTTTCAGTGGGAGGGGTAGTGGTATGTTCTTCTTTTATTTTATTTTTTTAGCAGGTCCTGAACCAGAAACCTGCTGTGAATGTCTTATTTTTGGATTGGTCATTATTATTTTTATCAGACTTATTTTCTAGGGGTTCCTTAGAGGACCTGTCTTTAGACTTTTCTTGAGAGGCAGACCCCTCTTTTGAATTTTTTATAGTAGAGGCAGATTGAAAAGCCATAATTTAAAGGCTTATTTTTAAACTGTATGAGTAAAACTAGTGAAATTTCACAGAGACGCAAGTTACTGATTCTAATATAAACAAGGTTGTGGCAGTCTGCCTTGTCCACAACCAAAAAGTAAACAACAATTTAAAACAGTAAATATCAGTCTTGTTCAAGGTCTGTCTAACTCACCAATTTGTCAGAAGACCTACAAAAATATTGTTCCAAAAAAGGAAACAAGCAAAAGAGAAGGTAAGGCTCACAGCCCTAACTGAGGAGAAAACAAGAACAAAATGGTAAAAATTGCAGTTCCTTGATGGAAATAAGGATCTGCGGAAAAAGTCACGTTAAAAAATAAAAAGCCACAGAAATTTGACCTCAGACGCAATATTTTTTCTTCACAATAGGTGGATAAAAACCGCAGTTCCTGGGAACTAAGGAACAGTGGAAAACTAAAAGAATAAAATTAAAAAAAAAAACATAAATAAAGGAAAACCTCACCAAAAGCAGCACAAATATAAGAAAATAACCCCAAAAGTATAATAAAAGTACTTCAGAATGAAGATGTGAAGAGAGAAATCTGGAGCGGACTTGTCTAGTCAGTGGATAAATTAATCTGACTGACTTTCAGCAGCACTAGCACACAACACTCTCTTACTTCAATCTGATTGGCTAATTCCCTTAGCATCATTAGCACAGTCTCCACCTCTGGGGCAGCTGTACCCAGCTGGCATACTGCACTAGTCAAGCATACTGAGGGATTCCTGGGGTGAGAAAAGTTTTGTTAAAATACTGTAAACAGCA
Organism: Neoceratodus forsteri; assembly: GCA_016271365.2. Lineage (NCBI taxonomy): Eukaryota > Metazoa > Chordata > Ceratodontiformes > Ceratodontidae > Neoceratodus > Neoceratodus forsteri. The sequence goes on from CM057453.1 coordinate 389,100,150, forward strand.
TTTCAGAGGCATGTCACTGCCACCCCATTGCAACTCAAGCTGGAAGGGGCTCGACAGTCCAGACCACTTACCACACACTGTGGTTGTGACACCACTCGCTGCTGGCTGGGCAGAAACTTTGTGCTGTTGAAAGGACCAAAGCTGCTACTATCAGAGGGGGCTTTGGTCCTTTCATTTAGATGAAGCTGGTCAGCAAGCAACTGATCACCTTTCAGCATTAGAAGCCTCAGCGTGATATCTATCTATCTAGCTATCAATCTATTGGACTGGGGTGCCCACTCCTGGTACTGCTTCTTTCTCCTCCTCACCTCCATGTCGCTGGCCTGCCCTTCCCAATCTTTATTATGTTTAAATATACATGCGGACCAGGGTGCCCACTCCTGGTACCACTTCACTTGACCCCCTCCCCTCAAGGTTTCCTGCCCTCGTTCCCCTTATGTAGGTTCCCTGAAATAAAAAAAGCCATCCCTTGATTTTTTTTTTAAACTGTAAAACAGAAAACAGTCCCTCACCAATCTGCCCCCCCCACACACACACCCCTCACCGTGACCTCCCACTCAGCACCCCCCACAGACCCTCACTCACCTGAACATGTCCCAGGGTGAAGATCCACTCTCTGATCGAAGACATGTCTTGTTGCTAGAACCCCCCAACTGCTATATGAGAAACTAAGGTAAGTGCGGTTCAATGTATTTCAATGGGGTTTTGAACTCTGGAGCATAACTTTTTTGCACATTTTGGCCACACATTTTCATCATGGACTTTTCTGGACCCCGCCTCATGATCAATGGTGGTGGAATTATGCAAATCTAGCCCGAAAGGTGATTTTGCAGTTGCGTTGCAAAATCACCTTTTGGGTGGGATTTGAAAACCTTTACCACCCTTGTTTATGAGGTGGGGTCATAAAAAGGCTATGCTGAAAATAAGCGCTCAAAATACGTAAACATGGCAAAGTTATGCACATACACTGAACATTTTCTATGCTCGCTCGTAACTTTGGAAATTTGTAACATTTTGACACCAAATTTTCAACATAGCCATTTCTTCACACCACCTCACGAAGGTAATAGCTGTCATTTTTCAAACCCTGGCCAAAATGTGTTTCACATCCCTGTGGTGTGGAATGACGTTTCAGTGGCATGGAATGATGTTCTGGCAGGGATCTGAGAATTTTCACCTACGATTCACGAGGTGGGGTACTAAGAAGGCCATTTTAAAAATCTGGTGCGCAAATACAGTAAAATGCCCAGGCTATGACTGAATGTTACAGTATTTCAACGTTCACTCATAACGTCTCTAATCTTCAATATTTTGGCTCCAAATTTTCAACACAGCAATTTTTCCACACCACCTCACAAATGTGACAAGCGTCATTTTTTAAATTCTGGATGAGACGTGCCTTTACACCTCTGGTACAAAATGACATTTCGGCCAATAAACTATAAATGGTACATGCCATGTTTATAAGGTGAAGGACAAAGAAAGTACAGTTACGTAAGAACTTAACGCAACAGTAGATCTTCGAGAGAGGCTCTTGCAGTAGGTAATTACATATAGGACTGACGTCGGCAGGCGGCAGGACCCCACGGAAAAATTTCTAGCAAGCAGTCCCTGGCGGGGACCGCCCCCACGTCAGGTGACTGGCGTCAGACGACGTCGGTATAAAGGGGCGGTCCCGGACGCCCGCCTTCCAGTTCTTTCCTGCCACAGGCCGGAAGGCCTGGATGAGAGAAGCGGATATTCCCCTTAATGGAAAAAGGCTAAAAAAAAAAACCCTAGGGGATGGAGGCGGGAAAGGTATTACCTGCGAAGCCTCTCTCCAAGATCTCTGTTACAGTAAGTTCTTACATAACTGTACTATCTTACTCGAGAGGGCTCTTGCAGGAAATATACATATAGGACAGAATCCCAAGCAGTCTGGAATGAATGAAAAGGCACGGGAGGAACTACTCCAAGAAGTAGCAAAAACCCTTGCAAACCTCAAGATAGGAGGCCTTGCAAGACAGCTAACCCAAAGCCTGCTCTACGGCGAGGGGCAATGTCCAAACTGTAATGTTTCATAAAGGTATGGACGGAAGTCCAGGTGGTGGCAGCAGCACAGATGTCTGCCGCAGACACATTCTTGAAACAAGCCGCAGAGGCTGCTACTCCACGAGTGGAGTGACCTCTGACTTGACCTGGAAGGGTCTTGTTGTACTTGTCATAACAGAAAGTGATGCAATGAGCCAACCACTTTGACAGGCATTGCTTGGAGACAGCATTGCCTTCCCTTTTGTGAGCAAAAGCGACGAACAACTGATCAGTCTTTCTGAGATCCTTCGTCCTATCGGTGTAGTATTTCAGAATCCTGTGGACATCCATGGTATGGAGCAAGTATTCTCCCTGGTTGGAGTACTGCGTGAAAAAAGCAGGTAACTCAATATTGATTTAAGGTAGACTCCGCTACCACTTTTGGAAGAAACTTAGGGTTCGTGCGAAGAGCTACTTGTTCTTTGTGAAAAATCAGATAGGGGACTTTACACATAAGGGCCTGGAGTTCGGAAATTCTGCAAGCAGAAGTAATGGCCACCAAGAAGAGCGTCTTCCACGATAAGAACTTCAAGTCTGCGGAAGCCGCAGGCTCAAAAGGAGGAAGGGTAAGTTTCTCGAGAACAAAGTTCAAATCCCAGGGGAGCAGGAGTCCGAACAGGGGGCCTGAGATGAAGGACCCCTCTGAGAAAGGTCTTGGATACCTCTAATTGGGCAAAGGCTTTATCAGCAAAAGGAACATGGTAGGCTGAAACAGCAGCCATGTGAACCTTCAAAGAGGAGTGACTGAGACCCAGGTCGAAAAGATGATGCAAATAATCGAGCAAGACTCCACGTTCCTGGAGGCAGCCCAAATGGAAAATCTCTTCCATTTCATAGCATAGGTGGACCTAGTGGAGGGTTTTCTAGCCTCCACCAGAATCTCGGCCACCTTAGGAGAGACGCCAAAACGAGATTGGGCTAGGTCTGCAGAAGCCATGCATGAAGTTGAAGAGACTTGAGTCCCGAATGGACCAGGGTCCCCTGATCCTGGGTCAGCAATTCTCAAGATAAAGGAAGAGGAAGAGGAGGAACCTCTGAGTATTGTTGTAGAAGAGAGAACCAGATTTGCCTGGGCCAGAAAGGAGCGATCAGAATCATTCTCGCTCCTTCAATGCAAGTTTCTGCAGCACCACGAGGGACCAGAGGAATTGGGGGAAAGCAGAGACGAATCTGTCCTTCCAGCTTAGAGAAAGAGCGTTGCTCCAGAAAGCGCCTCGCTCTGGAGCGAGCGAGCAAAAGGTGGGAAGTTTTGCGTTTTGGGAAGAGGCAAACAGGTCTACCTGTGGAGTCCCCCAAAGCTGGAAGATGCCGTTTAGAACCTTTTGGTCCAGTTTCCACTCCTGTGGCAGAGCCGAGGAACGACTTAGCTTGTCTGCCAGGACATTGTCGACTCCCGGAACGTGGATCGCCATGAGGTGAAGGTTGTGAAGCGCTGCCCATTCCCAAACCCTCATTGCTTCCCTGCACAGCGGGTAGGACCGAGTCCCTCCCTGCTTGTTGATGTACCACACCACGCACATGTTGTCCATTTGGACAGCTAGGTGGCTGGGAAGGATGTATTGGTGAAGGGCTTGGAGAGCACATAGCACTGCTCGTAGCTCGAGCACATTGATGTGGAGAGCTAGCTCCAACCTGGACCATAAACCCTGGGTTCGGTGAGGACCCAGATGGGCTCCCCAACCTTCGCCTGATGCGTCCGTGGTCAGAGTCTGGAAGAGGGGAGGATGAAAGAAGGAGACCCCCGGAACAGGTTCTCTCGAACCATCCACCACTGCAAGTCTCTTGTCATCGGTGAGGAGATCAGCACCAGATGATCTAGGTCGTCTACAAGTTGATCCCACTGAGAGCGGAGAGTCCACTGAGAGGTCCTCATGTGGAGTCGCGCGCATGCAGAACCGTCGGGATGGCAGCCGCCATAAGCCCCAAAAGACGGAGCACCGACCTCGCCGGAACCTTCCTGCATTCCGAAAGTAGGGAAATCTGTGACTGGAGGGAGGCCCCCCTGTCCAAAGGCAGGAAGGCCTTGCACACTGTCGTATCGAGGATTGCCCCGATGAACTGGAGTCTCTGGGAAGGGTCCAGATGAGACTTGGAATGGTTGATGGTGATACCCAGACCAGTGAAAACCTGCTGGGTGAGGGAGAGAAAATGCAGGAGTTCCTCCCTGGACAAGGCCGCCAGGAGCCAGTCGTCCAGGTAGGGAAAAACTTGAACTCCCAAAGTACGAAGGTGGGCCGCTACCACCGCCAGGCATTTGGTAAAAACTCGGGGAGCTGAGGAAAGACCAAAAGGGAGTGCCCGGAATTGGTAATGGTCCCCCTGGAAAGCAAACCGGAGGTACTTTCGGTGCGAGGGACGAATGGGGATGTGCAGGTACGCATCCTGCAAATCCAGTGCACAAAGCCATTGGCCCGGCCGAAGAAGGGGCAAAAGGGTTTGAAGGAAAAGCATCCTGAACTTCTTGTATTCTACACAGAAGTTCAGGGAGCTGAGATCGAGAATGGGTCTGAGATCTCCCGTCTTCTTTGGTACAAGGAAGAAATGGGAATAGTAACCCGTCCCGTGAAGGTGAGGAGGGACGGGTTCTATGGCCTGCTTCGCGAGGAGAGCAGATATTTCTTCCTTGACCAGAGGAAGATGGTCCCTTGAGTAAGAGGACTTCAGAGGGGGGGTGGCGTGGAGGTTTCTGTAGAAACTCCATAGAGTGCCCCTCTGCGATAATCTGAAGCACCCATGAATCCGATGTTATTCTCTCCCAACCCGGAAGATGGAGGGAGAACCTCCCTCCTACCGGTTCCTCCAGGGAGTCTGGAGGCGGTGGGAGAGGGAAGGAGTCAGGTGGTGTGGGGCAGCGCCGCAGCTGGGGCATCCGCTGCTTTTTTGGGCGGCGGGGGCCTGGCAGCTGTGGGGGCCTGGCGTTTGGTGGCCCACCTTCCTTGGGGTTTCGCTTGAGGCCGGCTGCATCTGCAAAAGGACGGCGCTGCGGGGGATGCAGACGATACATGGAATCCACAGATTTCAGGGCCGTCCCCTTCTCCTGCAAGTCGGTGATGCTGTCCTTGACATCACCACCGAAAAGCACCGAACCCTGAAAGATGCTTCTTGAATTGCTGACTGCACCTCCGGGACCAAACCTGACACTCGGAGCCAGGCGTGACGCCGAAGACTTACGGCGAACACGGAGCTCCGCCCTGCGGTGTCCACTGCATCGTAGGTCGTCCTCAGAATGTGATGACTGGCCGAACGAGCAGAACGGACAAGGTCAGCTAACTCCTGCTTGACTTGGGAGTCAGGCAAGGAGTCAATCTTAGATTCTGCCTGGGTAAGGACAGCCTTCTGGTAATCCCCCATATGTGCTACATAGTTTAGGGCCCTGATCCCCAGTGTGGAAGAGCGTAGATCTTCCTTCCGTACTGATCCAGAGGCGAGATTCCTTATCCGGAGAACGAGCTCAAATGTTTAGGGTGTGCTGACCGGCCGTGAGCGGCGCTAATCACAACCGAGTCTGCACGGGGGTGAGAATCTAAAAAGTCTACACCCTCCGAGGCCTGGTATAGCCTGTTGGACTTCTGAGGAAGTGGGGCTAAAGCCGACGATTGTTTCCAAATAGTGGAAACAAGGTGGGCATGAGGCTCGATCCAGGGTGGCACTAGAGTAGGGGCCATAAGGGGCAAGTCCAGATGTTCGGTGAGTTTAACCCGCTGAGGATCTGGCTCTAAGGAACGCCACTGATGTACTTCCTGGATCTTCCTGAGCAACTCCGTGAAGGAAGGATCCTCCGGAGGAGACTTCGGAGGAGTCCTCGGCCGGGGCTTGGACTGAGAGCAAGGCTCGTCGTCTTTCTCGGAGCATCCGTCGGAGGAGTCCGAGAGAGAAGAAGAAGAAGAAATGGAAGCAGAGTAAGACTCCCTGACTCATCTAGGGGAAGGAACGGGTTCCTTAGGGGGAATCCCTGGACGTGTGTCCTGCCCCTCTCCGGATCCAGAGGGAAGAGCTCGGGAATCCGTAGGTGGAGAGGGAGTGTGCCGTCTGGGGCGTACGGGGCCCGAAGGTGGCACCGTCACCGTAAAGTGGCTCTAGACTTCCTTGGTGGGCTGAGCCTTGGCCTCAGCCCACCAGGAGGCCAGAGTCTCCTGAAGATCCACTGGCAGCCTAGGGGGCGGTGGAGGAGGAGAAGGGGGATAGTTGTACAGATTATATCCATAAGGCGAGTATCCGTAACCCGGCTGCGGGAATACCGGAACTGGGTATTGCGGCGTCGGATACTGCAGCATCGGTGGAGCCGGCGCCAGGTACTGCGGCACAGGATACTGCGGACCCGGGCAAGCCGGCGTCGGATTCGACGGTGGATATCCAGGTACCGGAGGAGCTGCCGGAGCAGACGGCCCAGTAGGGAGCTCCACAGGCAGATCAACAGTAATAGGCCCGTGGGATGGAGGGCCCAATGGGAGAGGAATATCCCCCGCCGGCGTCAGGGCGGCGTCCGGAACCGGTGGGGCGGTGCGGGATCGGCGGAGCCTGCATCGGGCGGCGTCCGGGGCGGCGTCAGATCCGTTCAGTGGGAGGAGGGTCTGATGGCGGAAAAGCATCCTGAGCATCACCCAGGGACGGAGAGAAAAGTCCCGGGGTCAGGCAGGGGACTCGGGCTCCCCGGACGGCAGCGAAGGCTGCGGGGAACCTGGGACGACAGACGATGGAGGGTCTGACGTAGGCTCCGATGCCCGGCGCACGTCGGAGGAGCCAACGTGCGACTTAGGGGCTGAATCCCTGCGGACGCCAGAGGAGCCGGCATCCGACGTAAGGGGTCCCTCGTCGGAGGCGGGACAAGGGTGTGAAGTGGCCCAGTCCGAGGGGGACCCTGCCGTGCGCCGCCCCGAAGGGTTGGGCGTCTTAGCGGCCTTCTCCCGGCGGGCGTCGGAGGAGCCGACGTCCGGCTTATGGGAGGCGCCCGCGCCAGTAGGCTGCAAGCCTGCGGCAGCACTGGGGCAGAAGCCTTTGCCCGGAGGCGCCCAAAGGGCCAACGCCTCCTCCAAAGACTTGGAGGCTGCCGTCAGGCGATCCCCCGGAGGGGATGTTACCTTAGCCGGAGTTGCGGAGGAGGAGGCCTTCTCCCGGTGCCTTTCTTTGTCCCGCTTCTTGTGTCCTTCTGGGGAGGTCGACGCCTGCCTAAGCTTTTTCAACTCCTTCTCCATTGCAGACATCTTCTTTTTAAGGAGATGGGCTTCCAAAGACTGCTGGCTTCGTCTGCGGGTGGCCACGTTGAAATGCAGGCAATGCGGGCACTTTTCGACCGTGTGGTCGGGGCCTAAGCAAAAAAGGCAGAGGGAGAGACCGTCCTTGTGAGGCAGTTGGGCACCGCACGAGTCACACTTATTTTTTGAAGGGGACGACATAAACCGACGTTCACCTGACGAAAAAATACCAAAATGCTGATAACTTTCAGTAAAAAGACGACAAAGCAACAGGGCTGAGCACAAACTTCACCGCGAGGCGCTGCACGAGCTGACGGCGGGAAAGAACTGGAAGGCGGGCGTCTGGGACCGCCCCTTTATACCGACGTCGTCTGTCACCAGTCAGCTGACGTGGGGGTGGTCCCCACCAGGGACTGCTAGCTAGAAATTTTTCCGTGGGGTCCTGCCGCCTGCCGACGTCAGTCCTATATGTAACTACCTACTGCAAGAGCCCTCTCGAAGTAAGATGTCTTTTTGCAGACGACACAAAGATCTGCAACAGGGTTGATACACAAGATGGGGTGGAAAGGATGAGAAGGGACTTGGCAAGGTTGGAAGAATGGTCAAACATACTGCAGCTTAGATTCAACGCAAAGAAGTGCAAAGTAATGCACATGGGAAACAAAAACCCAGGGGAAGAGTACACAATGGGGGGGGGGGGATACTGACAACAACAAAAATGGAAAGGGACCTGGGGTAGTTATATCAGATGACCTACAGGTGGGCAAGCAATGTGAGAAGGCAGTAAGGAGGGATGGGGAGATACTGGGATGCATAGGGAGAGGCATCTCCAGTAGAAAACAGAAAGTTGTTATCCATCTGTACAGACAGTTGGTGAGATCCCATCTGGAGTACTGCGTGCAGTTCTGGAGACCTCATCTCCACAAAGACATAGACAGGGTGGAGGCTATCTAGAGGAGGGCAACCAAAATGGTGCAGGGTCTGCACCACAAGACATACGAAAAGAGACTAAAGGAGTTCAATATGTATACCCTCGAGGAAAGGAGCGAGAGGGGGGACATGATAGAAACTTTCAAGTACCTCAAGGGAATCCAACAGGGTAAGAGATGTGCAAGAACAAGGGGGCACAATTTGAAGATAGAGGGGGGATGGCTCAGAGGTAATGTGAGGAAGTATTTTTTCACGGAGAGGGTTGTGGATGCATGGAACAGCCTTCCTGAGGAGGTTGTGGAGTCAAAAACAGTGGGGGAATTCAAGAATGCATGGGACAGACATAAGGCAATTCTAGTGGGTGGTAGGAGGAAGTAGGCTGTTGGTTAACTAGGATCTGCAGCTTATCCATTAGGTAGGGAAATGGGCAGACTAGGTGGGCCAAGCGGTCCTTATCTGCCATCAAATTCTATGTTTCTATGTATCTTGAAAAGTTGGTGTCAAAATAAAAATATTATAACTATTTAACAACCTTTGTGTGTAGTGCCTCTTCCCCACTAGTGGCCATGCTTTGTGATCCCATGCTGGTGAGCTGAGTGCGGGGGTGAACTCAGTGACCCAGCTGGATGGGGTAAAGGAGGGGGAATGGTGCTATGTGACATGCCCTCCAGCCAGGGAATGAAAAGTGCAGGGATGTCTGCATGCGCGAGTATCATATAATGAAGACAGCTGTCCTCTTTGCATAGGACCCTGCACCTCTCCACTCATGGGTGGCAGAGTGCCTTGTGCATTGGCTGACAGATGCACACTTTGCATTGTGCATCTGTATCTGTGGCCAGATGGAAGAGCAGGGACCACAGGGCCCTGCGCTTCTGAAGCCCACCAGACAGCTCCATGAATTCTTCACATCCGTTGCTGCACGGACGTGCAGGGCCCTTGGATGGAGTCTTCCCATGGCATAGGGCATCTGCATCTGCGCACTATCAGTACCAAACAACTGCACAGCACAAAAATGCAAGCAAACATTCTGCATTGATAAATGTTTGTTAAAATGCTCCTTCGAGCCTCATGTCTCAGCTGTGGTGTCATCTGGTGTGCTTCGCTCTCCAGTATCCCATCAGTCATTCTCACTCAGCAACTCATGACATTTGCTGAACATCTGCTGGACAGATTGGCATCAAAGCCAATTAACAGCATGGAAGACAAAGCAGCTGAAGTAGACTAGCAGGTGAGCAACACGCAACAGCCTACCAGGGATATGGAAGACTGGAGAGACAATCTGGACACAGGATGATGTGGAGCATGTGGTGGTTGAACTACTGTATGGCTGCTGCACTTTATTAATCAGGCTAAATATACCATGACATCACTAGTGGGTAATAACTGCCATGCCCTGCCCAACACTGGGCATCGAGCACTGGGACTTAAGTGGTCCCTTTTTCTCCATGATGTGAGACTGTTGGTGTATCTTCTGTTACACAAACTTACATTACTACTGTAACTCAAGTTCTTAACTGCCTAGGGTTTCAGACTCTCCAAGCTACAGTATATTTCTTTACACTAGCCCAGATGGCTTATGGGTAATACAACAGAATATGTGTACTTTATTTTTACTGTGGCAGCCAAGAAACATATTGCATGTAACTGGTGATCAGATACCCCTTCTACAACTGATAGTTTGACTGACTTTGTTCTCAAAGTATACAAAATGGAAAAGATCATTTCCTCCTTGCATCTGCACTGTGACCTTTGTTTTTTACAATACACTACATCTCATGGTTGTTTTGTGTCTCCCCATTCCAACTGTATTTTCTTCTAGGAGTTCCCAATGTGGCCATTTTCAGAAGTGTTCTTTGTATCTGTGCAGTGTAGTCGATATGTTTTCATGGTTCAAGGTTGCATATCGTTTTTTTGTTTTTTTATAGTGTCTGTGTTTAGCTATAATGTGCTATAGTCTATTTATAAAATGGGCATAGCAAATAAAGCATTTTGATTGGCTAGAAAAGCAGTGCCATGTATGTATTACACATAGGGGAAAAAAGTACAGGCAAAGAAATCAATGCCTCTAAATTGAATGTTGAGAGCTAAGCATGGAACGTTCGTTTTTTAAAAGACGCCATTGTTTTAGCAGCATAGCAGATCACCGAAGCTTTAGAGCCACTCGCTCTTCATTTTTCTTAGTAGAAAAAAAAACGGACCACAGCAAAACCTGCAAGTAATAAAAGAATGGGACGCTTCAATCAGTGCCTCCCACACCACACCGGCTGTCTTTCACGAATACTCCCACCCGCACGGAGCAGACCGCAGCCTGAGCTCCGTACGGGCTGGGAGTTTCAAGTGCCCACAGAAACAGTCACCGGACCGGGATTCAAACAGTAGGGCACGGCACCAGTTGGATTTCCCCCACTCAGCATCCCTCAGATTTAGTTCCCCAGTTTGAGCTTGTTCCTATTAAAAAAAATTAAAAATACAACCAGAAAAAAAACTGCAATGAGTACACAAGAGCACTGGGGCAGTGCAGCAAAATTAAATCAGAAGTACCACTCGCAACTACATAATGATGTCACTTTTAAATAGGTGGAAGAATTATTTTATCATATATTAACAATTAAATCATTTTTTTATCTACATGTAAACATACTTTTTTGTCTAAACATTTATAAGATAAAAAAGGTGCCCATTTTATAAGCGCAATAAGACACTCCAGGGTGTGCGCTGAACAGATATTACCGCACTTCCAGGGGCTGAAGACGCTTGGCCGGTGGCCTTGTTCCTTACTAAGCCCCTGGGCATGCGGTAATATCTGTTCAACACACACCCTGTCATGTCTTATTGCTTACGTAACTGGAATATTCATTCAGAATTGATTTGTATTGTATATAATTGTATCTTGACAGCTGGTACAGTTGACGTGACATAAAATAAAGTTCAACGGTCACATCTTGGCGTCGGCCTCAGAAAAAAATGTATTTGTCCATGTATCACTACATAAGCTTTGTACTGTTTGACCTCTAAGCTGTTCTTAGCCCTGTAAATGAATGCACAGCTGTAACCACAGTGCTTGGGCAAAGGCTGGCAGTGACAAGCAGTGCTTAACACGGAGGCTTGACATTGATAAAGTAAACAAACATCATGCAAATTTCTTTAGATGTTCTTAGTCCTAGTCTTACAACAAAGCTATAGGAATCAGGCATGCAATCAAATCAGACCAGTTTGCAGTAAACAATCTTGTTACATGCAACAAAAGAGAGGTATTTTCGATTTAATAGTGTTTACAGTGTAGAGATGTAGACCTGGTGATAACAGTTTTAATCCACTATTGATTACCAATGAGTCCTGTCCAGACCATAGCTTTTAGCCTGGGGCAATGTTAAACCACTTTAAATTATGTATTTCAGTTAGTGTTCAGACTGTGACACTCGTAGAACCATTCTTGAGAACTCTAACACTTCTTGCGAGGTAGGCTGAAGAACGGTTCTACACTGAAATGATTTCGCAAAAATGACTGTACAACAGTACAAACAGAGATTATAAAACCACTTTTGAGAACAGTTTTCTAATCGTTCATGAGTAATTATGATAAAATAATCCCAAAATTGTGACAGGGTGTGAAATGAACTACAGCATCAGCATGCAGTCTGGATGCAGTAGTACAGTTCAGTTGGCCCCTGCTTTGAGATCCGAACATATCAAACCAGTTTATTAAATCATTTTTAAGAGTACATAGACTGGACAGGGCCTTACTCATTATGTGACTGAGACAGTGACTTGAGCACCTTTTTTAACGGCTGCATGGTAATGCCACCATGCTAACGTATTGCTGCAAGTAGGGGAAAGGACTGACAGGATTGTGAGAGTGCGGTCTTCCACTTACTAGTTTGGTTTGTGACTCATATTAGTCTGTTGTTCTCTTCATTTACTACAGTGGTGTGTGTGTCTGCAACCCTGCCTGCAGTAGATAGCACTATTTCTAGAGCCCATTTAATAAGTGTGCCTGTTAAAAGAGCTTAAAGGATACCTAAACAACATTTTGACAACAAACTATTCAAAAATCTGACTCCATAGGCGACTAAAGGAAAGGCTGCTGTATTCATTAATGCTAAAACTACTATATAATTTACCAAAATGTGGTTCCGGAGCATTTGAAAACTGTAAAATCAGCCTTCCAATTTCAAAAAAACTGTCTTACCTGCTTCCTAAAATGGCCACCAAATGTGTTATGTGATGACATCACTGGAGCCAAAGTCAGAGAGATATATGGCTCTCTATAGTGCTAACTAGTTCTTTTTTCCCCCTTTGTATAGAATTGTTTCACCCAAATGGTCAAACCATGTGCGTTATTTTGTATAATACACACATTAGGCTATGGTTCTGTTCATTTTGTTTACTTTAACATGCTGAAATTGTGTTTTAATCCAACTGACTTTCTCTGTGGCAAACCACAGTGCATCACAAATCTTGAATAACCAGGTGGTCTAGTGGTTGTGGTGGATCCAGGATGCTACAAATGGGGTACTGGGATGGTGTGCATATTTAATAGGCACTTTTTAACATTTTTCTTAAACCCTTATATTTTCAGCTAGTATTCTTTTCTAGTACGTTTTTGACAGAACCTACAAATGTAATCCATAGTTTAAATGTAAACATTTGTACAATCAATAAATCAGACTTCTTCAACAAAGTGAAATGCAGCAGCAGCAAGCAAGTACGTTACAATGGGGGGGTGTTACAGCCACACCCTCACCACCCCCTAGATCCACCACTTTTTTTTAGCAAAGTTGTTGTGCAGTCCAATGTTAAAGTTCATATTTTCTCGAAAATCAAATAAATGCTTGTTTTGTCTTCTTTTTCCATGGGGAAATAATAAGAAGAAGAATCAGCATTTATATAGTGGTTTTCATACACATTGTATCCCAAAGTGCTTTACATGCTTTACAAGCAATACTAGACTGGCAGTAAAGTGACTGAGCATGTAGTGGCAGCCATTTCATACATTAATATCCGCACAAAGCCTTGGACAATTGCATGAACTGGTTTTATGGGAAGGGGAATGTTGGCCAGGACAACGGGGTCAGGTAGTGATCATGCTGGCAGCCCCACATCTTATTTCTCACAGTAATCTGTTCATATTTCACTCCTTCTGTCTTCCCCCTTCCCTGAATATAGCAGTACCTTGCAAAGTGGCCTTCTCAGTCCCCCTCTGGTATTCATTCTTCACTATTCCTCCTCACACCGAAAACTGGTGAACTCATCATCCTTCTGCATCATGAATGCAAGTAGTACAGTCCCTGTTTTTTTGTTTTTTTTTTACATATCAAATATAAACATATCTTTCCAGTAAGTCAGGATGATAGCAGCAGGGAACAAGGGGAATGATGGGCTTTCCTATCCTTAAAAGATCTGGGCTACCTTTGATTAGGCACTGTTAAATGATGGGTGTGCACATCTTTATGCATGTCATTTATTAGTGCCTAATCTTCGGTGGCTCAGTGCCATGTTGCTATCAGCCTGGCTTACCAGAAGATCATGTTTATTATTAATATGTAAAAATAACACGGGAGACTGTACTAACCACATTCATGATGCGGAACGGTAATGAACTCACCAGTTTTTGGTGTGGGGAGCAGGTGAGAAGAATGAATGCCAGAGAGGGATTATCGAGGCCATTCTAGTAGGGTACAGCTATATTCAGATTAGTTGAAGACAGGAAGGAGGACGTTGAGCAGATCACTATGAGATCTGAAATGTGGGGCTGCCTGCTTTGTGATCACTACTTGACTGTGGATGAGAGTAGCCAGCGATGACAAATACTCAGAGTGGCAGGGCTGCACCTAAACTGATACTTGAATTCAGTGTGGGCAGATTATACTCAGGTGGGGGAAGGGGGGTGTTGATGTTTGTTAGGACAGTACTGAGGGAGTTGTGTATAGCTCATTCAAGATTTGGAAGGGTGGCAGCCAGCCAACTCGCATTGTGGAGTACAGCACAGAAAAGTACTGGAGAAGAATTGCTGGGAACTGCCCTGCAGGGTTCTGCAGATCACAGGTAAAGGAGTAGACTGACACTGGAAGTCGGGTGGATTCGCTCAAGGTATTAGTATGCCTCTCCTGCTAATAATATTGTTAGCCATTGTACTGTAAGTGCAGCCCTTATGAGAGCATGAACAGCAGTTTTTCTGATGGGAAATGATGCTTATTGCTTGGCCCTCCAGGAAGACCTAGTTGTTGGCTAATAAGGCGGGAAAAAACACGACAGGGGAACTGTACATACTACCTTCACTGTGCAGAAGGGTGGTGATCCTCTCAATGTTTACTCTGGGAGCAGAAATCAAACATTGAGAAAGTGTATTGGAGTGTGATTTGGGGGCAGCTGATGATGTGTATTGGTATAGGTGTGTACAACTTTCTGAGGTACAAGATTACAATCTGAGGTGTGATCTGTTCATGAGACTGTAAGCACATATGTAAGTACTAAGGACAGGATATGGATGGTGGGGTGTTCAACAGAAGGCAGGCTAGGTGCAGGGGGTTCACATGGAAAAGGAAAGCCTTATTTGTGAATTAACAAGAGAGCATGAGATTTGGAATTGAACCAGACCAGTACCTTGTTGTGTGACCCTGAGCAAGTCATTAAACTTCCTTGTGCTCCCAGGCCACACCTGTAAACAAACATTCAGCTCAGTGTGTCTCTCCTGGTTAACAAAAAAACAAAATTCAGGGCATCACATAACCACTAGATCATCAGGTATTTGAAGTGCTGTACTGTAGTGCGGTTTGTCAAACAGAAAGTCAGCTGGATTGTAAAACATTTCCTGCAAGTTAAAGTAAACAAAATGAACAAAATCATAGCCTAACATGTGTACTGATCAAAATAATCCATTAATCCATGAGTTAACACGTGGTGTTGATCATTCTGGTACAACAGTTCAAAAAAAAAGAGGGAAAGAAGACCTAGTTAGCACTATAGGAATATATGTGGGTCTCTGCCTCTGGTTCCAATGATGTCATCATGACTCATCACTTAACACACTTGGCAGACATCTTAGGGAAAAACCAAGGCTGTTTTTTTGAAAGTGAAAGGCTGATGTTTACATTTTTTAAAAGCTATGAAATTGCATTTATGTTATTTACATAAATGCAGTTTTAGCATAAATGTAAACAGCAGCCTTTACTTTACCTCACTATGAAGCCAAATGTTGGAGTTTGCAGTTTTTAAAAACTGCCTGTTTAGGTACCCTTTAAGGCAGTAATGGCTATAATTCCTATTGAAACACATTCATCGTTTTAAGGGCATATAAGATAAATAGCTTTGGAATAGCTAACTTCCATAAACAATGAACAATGATTTTCTTTCAAAAAACACTTCTTTCCCTGCACTCTGGCACTGTATTCCACCGTGCAGCATTCCAGTCTCTGCTTCAGCTCGAGTCAACATTGCAAGCTTGTGTCTTTAAAGAGCATGCTCCTATTATGTGCTTATAATTTTTTTGTTGCTTCATAGTTACCCGATTCTGTGGTATATGTGTTGTTCTCTCTCCTAAGCTGGTCTCCGGGCTCATAACTAGTGGGAGGTCCTTCCTGGAACCACGTGACAGGCAGGAAAAAGATCTCTGCAGGGGGACCAGATCCTCCCCTCCGCATCCTGTCGCCCTCAGTTTACTTCCTGCCTGCCACGAGGCGGGTTCTCTGCAGGGGCTCTGCCACTATTGTGGCAGAGCTGAAGACACCAAACTGTAAGTGCAGTCTATTTTTGTTAAGAAGAGGATTGGCAAGGGGGATCTTAATATCAGCATTGCCTCATAGTTTCTGGGGGGTCCCCAGTCTCAGCCATGCATGCTGCACAGACTGGGCCCCTTCTCTCCTACTCTTTCCCATGCTTTGAGGAACGCACCACCCCCAACGGTTCGTTGGGAGGCACATGATTTACTCGACAGGATTACTATTTTTTGGTCACCATGCCTCCTCCAGCACTGCAACGCAGGACAGTCTGGCTCCTTCCTGCTTCACATTTCCACCGCCAACACCCGAGTCTCTCAAGTAGTAGGCGGCAGGGCCTCTCGCGCTGCACTTTCATTTTCGGCTCCGGAGAGCAGCACTTCTTTTTCCTCACAGTCAGCCCTGCTGCTCAGGCCACCGACACAGCACTCCTCACAGGCTCGTCGCCGCGCAGGAGGAGCAGCTTAATTCAGCTGGAGAGCTGTGCCACAGCCCCCAAACAACAGGCAGGAGCTTCTCTTCGGCTCAGGAGGAGCCACCCTTGGCAGGAGGAGCCATTCTCAGCCACTCGATCGGCACCAGGACCTTAATTTCAGCTCGGGATGAGATGTACTACATCTGTTTGGCTCAGAAGGAGCCACTCTCAGCAGGAGGAGCCATTCTCAGCCCTTCGGCTAAGGAGGAGCCACTCTCAGCCCCTCGGTCGGCACCAGGACCTTAATTTCAGCTCGGGATGAGCTGTACTACAGCCCCTAAACAATGGGCAGGTGCGTCCAGCCAGCTCAGGAGGAGCAGGCAGTAGCGGTTTTCAGCCTGGCCAACGATCGGCACAGGAATTATCTCTGAAGCGGTGGCGCTTCTCATTTTGGCTCCGGGAGAGCCGTGCTACTGCTCCTCCTCGTCGGCACTCCTAGTGCGGGAACACTCCAGATGCAGAGGTTTCACTAACAGGAGTGCGGGAACGCTCCACAGTAGCAAGGGCTTCACTAGCGGGAGCTCTCCTCCGTGTAAGAGCTTCAATACCGGCAACAACGCTCTGCAGTAACAGGGGTTCACTTCGGCTCAGGCAGAGCCACGCTACAGCCCCTTGTCGTGGGCACTCTTGGAGCTCAGGAGGAGCCTCATTGAGGGCACTCTCGGAGCAGCAGCGCTCCACAGTAGCGGGGGCTTCATTTTGGCTGAGGAACAGCAGCACTGCAGTCCCTCTTCGACAGCCAGGACAGCTCTGGCAATCAGCTCTATAGCACATTTCTAAGTCTCCTACCCATCAGGCCCCGGGAACACGATGCGGGAAAATGACCACAGCGATTGCGCTCAGGTCACCCTCCTCTACAAAAGGTCTGAAGGGTGATCGGGAGCAAAGCACAAATTCTTACAGGGCGGACACTGACACAAATGTAGTCCCCCCCCAGGTCCCCGTCTCCGGCTCGCTATGCCTAAGTAAGACAGCTGCAAGGGCGGAGGAAGTCCAGAGACATCTACCCTGCAATCACAGGAACCAATCCCTGGCAGTGCAGACCCATCAGCCCTTCTCCTCCAAGGGACAGTGGGGTTTACCAGCAGGCTTAGCCCTGAAGCCTAACAGGGTCTTCACCCTCAACTCATCATGCCCTGGCCATCATGCCGCTATCTGCTTAATAGACCACAGGGTCCACGGGATGCCCACCCCGTGCCTACTCACAGTCTTCAGACCAGAGGGACATCACTACTCTTGGCACCACAGGAGAGGATGAAGGCACATACTAGCAGCACAAGTCCGCCAGAAGTCAGTTAGTTCCACCCCCCGAGGCAGGGGGGCTACTGAGCAGCATTTCTGTCTCAGACGGCTCTCTACCCAGAAACTTAGCCATGGATGACCTAGATTACTTCATGGGTGAGTGAGGAATCTCACTTGAGATCTCCCTCGGCAACTCCTAAACCTACAACCAGCACTCAGACTGGCATCAGATATCAAACAGAAGAGAGCACTTATATATTTACCTCAGGGGGTGGGGCTTCTCTATGGGACCCAGGGGATACGAAGGTGGAGGCAGCCTTCAAAGAGACGCTTATAGTCCTCCACAACCTCCTTTAAAGCAGCTGCAAACATCCTGTTCTCAACATGAGCCGCACTGCCATGGGCCCTGATCTGGCATTACAGCATGCTGATGAGCCACATATACGCAAGCCCAGTCAACCTGTTTTCAGCATGAGCCGCAATACCACGGGCCACTATCCTGGCATTCCAGCATGCTGATGAGCCAGATGTAGACAAGCCTACCCCACAACAGCTTCAGAGCAGGAGTATTCTATAAGCCACATATAAGCAAGCCCAGTCAACCTGTTTTCAGCATGAGACACATTACCATGGGCCACTATCCTGGAATTCCAGCGTGCTGACGAGCTAGATGTAGACAAGTCCACCCCGCAACAGCTTCAGAATGGGGCTATTCTAGGCATTATCAGCAGGTATCTCAAAGGAGGCTGCCAGAGGTGCGGCAAGGTCCATGCTTCAACTCACCTTGTCTTGACATACCTAAGGTGGCAGGCAGACAGGTCGCCAAGGCTCACTTGGTGAATGCCCCCGACAAGGGAGAGCTCAGTACAGACCCTGGATGTAGGGAGCCAGTCAGAGTATTCAGGCCCATACAGACTCGGAGGACAAATTAAATCTGCCTTGGCAGACAATACTGGGTCATCTCTATTACCCAGCCGACGAAGAGCATCTGAGATGCCAGTAAGGGCACAGTAAAGGCCCCAGACGTATCCTCAAGTAGGGGGCAAGCTTTCCAGCTTTCTCAAGGAAAGGGCCTCGATCAAGTGGGTGCAAAAGAATTTTAAGAAGGGTCCTTCCACGTCATGTGGTACGCTCACTATTATCTGCACAAAATATGTCGACTAGCCACAGATCACTTACAGGCCGGAGCAAGCAGTGAGTGCCTAATGCAAAAAGATACCTGGACATTTACAGTCTATCCAGCACAGCCCAGATCATTCCGGAGTTTGCTAACTTGTATGGGGCCTCAAACGTCTGAGCGAATTCGTCCACCACAGGACATTCTAGATGAGTACCCTTGCATCCATCTTCAGGGTTATTATATCGGGGAGATCAGCTGGTCTCAACAGATTGGCAGGTGCATTGGTACATATTCTGTCTGGGAGGCACTCAGATCAATGTCCCACAGTATGAGCAAGCAACTCTGGCAGTAACGGAGGTCACCCAGTGCCTCTTACCCACAGGATTCGTGATCACCAATAGAGCTCTCTTCTACCTCCCAAGCTCCTGAATCATTGAGGTGTAATAAATATCCCAAATTAAAAACCTTTCCTACGGATGCTAAGTGCAGGGACCTCGGGGTTCTCTTCAGCAAAGACCAAGCGGCCTAATACGTTTCAGGCCAAACCTCACGCAGCTTAAGGGGGCAAGGGGCTCCCTGGCAGTCTCCGTTCCATGGGCGCTGGTTATCAGTCGAACCTACGGCGTCCAGTGTTCTAGTCAAAGGTCAGGCCGGGCCAGCAGATTCAAACGTATGGCCAGTCAAACCTGCTCCATTAGGGGAAGACCCACGGGTCAGGCGGAGCCCGCAGATTCAAGGCAATTACCAGGAGAATTATTATCGATGCCAGCCTTCGGTACAGGCAGGTAGTTGAGGGTTGAGACCCACTACATCATCAACATCTTGAAGATACTGCTGGACATTCCAAGCTCCAAATCAGATCTTCAACCAGGGTATTCTCGTACTCAGTTAACTGAACCACAATGGCCTGCACATCTCACCAGTGAGGGACATGAGCTCCTGGATAGTATAAGAAAACCCTATGGCGCGTCCAGTAGGCAGAGCATCACTGGGGAGCTTGCTCTTACAGTGGACAAAGCATCACCGGGTGAACTGGCTCTTCAGGTGGGCAGAGCTTCACCGGGTGAGCTTGATGGCTGGATAAATGCCAGGTTGGATGAACATCGTGGAGGATTGGTTAAGTCAGGATGTTCCCCCAGGAGGATGGGATCTAAAGGTCGGGCCTTTCCTCATTCTCGCAAGAGGGAGACGCCTCCTACAGGTAGTTCTCCACTGGCTAGCGAAGCCGCAAAGTTCCCCAGTCCTGCCCTCTAATTAGGGTCAAGCAGGCCATAGCACAGGATGCCTTCACCCTAGCCTAGGGACCTGGCAATCTCATTTACGACTTTCCTCCAATTCCACTAATTTCAAGAATCCATTTTTTACTAAGGTCAAGGCTCCTGCACAAGATCACCCGGGGTTGGGTGGAGTCATCCTCTGACCTTGGAAAATCAACTGGGTCCTCAGAACCCTAGCCAAGTCCCCACTGACACTAAGTAAGGAAACGGCCATCATCATCCTCACAAGGAAAGTCGTCTTCTTACAGCACTCACTTCAGCCCGAGGTACAGCTGATAGGAACTATATTCTCCAAGGAACCTTACTCCACGTTTCCCCAGAACTCCAGGATTCTCCGAACGTCTCCATCTTTTCTACTCCGGTGTTGTCTCTCTTCCTCGGCCACCAGGACTTGAATATTCCTGCCCTATGTCATAGCCCTAAGAGCGAGAAGGAAAGGCAAATTATCCTTCTGGGCTAGAGGAGAGCACTCGAGCTTTGTGTCAGGGGAGCGGAAGCCCTTATACGACTATTTCAGTTGATTCACCCTCGCCTTAAGGGCCGAACTTAGGCATAAAAGCCTTAAAAGCCTCTTGGAACAAATGACTTTGTTCTCTGCTCTATCACCTTCCAAAATGTCGGGACTTTCTATACGGAACCCATGAAGGGCACCTTCACCTCGAGCAGTAGCTACCTCCCGGGCGGAATTCAGAGAAGCCTTCCAGCAGTATGCCTTCAAACAGTCTTTTTCTGAGTGGCCGCTTGGATATCCATCCTTTCCTGGGCAAGTTCTACGGACGGGATGTGTCTGCCTCTGCTGAGGCATCCCTTGGTTATCTGGTCCCTCCACAGATGGGGGACCCTTAAGGTTCTGCTCACATTTTTCCCACTCGGGAAACAAAGGGATGTACTGCTTTAGTATATCCCACTAGTTATGAGCCTGGAGACCAGCTTAGGGAGAGAGAAATTGAAATTTAAATACCTGTAAATTTTCTTTTTCTGACTGCTGGTGTCTGGGCTCCTCCCCTCCCCAGAATGTTGGACACTGGCCATCTGGCCTGAGGGTTTGAACTCCGCTCTTTCAGGCCGTATGTACATATTAACATTCCTTCCTGTTTCTCAGTGATGTTTTACTACAGGGGACATGCTTTGGAACGAACTGAGGGCGACAGGATGCGAAGGGGAGAATCTGGTCCCCCAGCAGAGATCTTTTTCCTGCCTGTCACGTGGTTCCAGGAAGGACCTCCCACTAGTTATGAGCCACTAGTTATGAGCCCGGAGACCAGCAGTCGGAGAAAGAAAATTTACAGGTATTTAAATTTCAATGTTTCCTGCAAAATGTGTCTTTAAAACAAATATATTTATAATAATTACATATTTAATGAAGCTGTGTGCCTTTTCTAGTTGGCTTTGTTTTTTATTGCTTCCATCTCCCTCTGCTCTCAGATTACCTTGCAACACATTTGAGTCTTAACCTTTGATTATCTTGGTCATTAATCTTCAGCCTTCTTGTGTGCTTTTGGAAGCTGACATTTTATTTTAGTTGATTGTTCTTTAGTCCTTGTTCAGACTCATAAAGGCATTGTGTTTTTACAGAATTTTTTAAATTCCTCACCTCTCTCATTTTATTCAGCTGTCCAATGCCCACCTCCATACTTACATTTTTTATTTGTATTTGATCAAGCTTCACAGCGTGTGAGGCTAGCTATGAGGAAGGTTTACAGCTGTAGCTGTAGCACTCTGTATATTGAGGGCCCAATAATCCTCAAACAGTTTGCTGTCCCTCCGTGCATTCAGAGATCCTGGAAAAGCTTATAAGGGACTCCGGGTCCATCATGTCCACCCCCTCACTGTTAATAGTAATTTAATGTTGTAATGGTTTCCGAGTCCATCATGTCCAACCCCTCACTGTAACATAGTAATTTCATGTAGTCAGGAACTCTGGGTCCATCATGTCCAACCCCTCACTGTAACAGAGTAATTTAATGTTGTAAGGGACACTAGGTCCACCATGTGCAACCCCTCACTGTAACATAGTAATTTAATGTTGTAAGGGACTCTAGGTCCATTATGTCTGACCCCTCACTGTAACATAGTAATTTAATGTTGTAAGGGTCTCTAGGTCCATCATGTCCAACCCCTCACAGTAACATAGTAATTTAAGATTGTCAGGGACTCGAGGTCCATCATGTTCAACCCCTCACTGTAACATAGTAATTTATGTTGTAAGGGACTCTAGGTCCATCATGTTCAACCCCTCACTGTAACATAGTAATTAAATGCTGTATGGGACGCTAGGTCCATCATGTCCAACCCCTCACAGTAACATAGTAATTTAAGGTTGTCAGGGACTCTAGGTCCCTCATGTCCAACCCCTCACTGTACCATAGTAATTTAAGATTGTGAGGGACTCTAGGTCCATCATGTCCAACCCCTCACTGTAACATGGTAATTAAATGCTGTAAGGGACACTAAGTCCATCATGTCAAACCCATCACTGTGACCTAGTAATTTAATGATGTAAGGGACTCAAGGTCCATCATGTCTAACCCCTCACTATAACATAGTAATTTAATGGTGTAAGGGACTCTAGGTCAATCATGTCCAACCCCTCACAGTAACATAGTAATTTACGGTTGTCAGGGACTCTAGGTCCATCATGTTCAACCCCTGACTGTAACATAGTAATTTAATGTTGTAAGGGACTCTAGGTCCATCATGTCCAGCCCCTCACAGTAACATAGTAATTTAAGGTTGTCAGGGACTCTAGGGCCATCATATCCAACCCCTCACTGTAACATAGCAATTTGATGTTATAAGGGACTCTGGATCCATCATGTCCACCCCTTCACTGTAACATAGTAATTTAAGGTTGTCAGGGACTCTAGGTCCATCATGTCAAACCCATCACTGTAACATAGTAATTTAATGTTGTAAAGGACTGTGGGTCCATCATGTCCAACCCCTCACTGTAACATAGTAATTTATGTTGTATGGAACTCGAGGTTCATGATGTCCAACCCCTCACTGTAAGAAAAAATTACTTACCACAGTAATGTTGTTTCTTCTAAATGAGTCCTACTGTATTCTGACATATGCAGTAAGACCCTGCTGTTGCACTGCCCTGGAGAGGAAAGAGTTAAAGCCTACATTCTATGTAGGCTAGCGCTCGGTTTCAAATCACTGTCCCCTGGTACATTCTATTTCAACTGTCAAATTCTTACAAGCAACCCAAAAAAAGACAATGACAAATGAAATAAACTATTTGGAAATGCTTAAGCATTTAATAGGAACTTATCCAAGACTCTACCAACCACAAAATGGGCTAAAAGACTCAAGTCACAGATGCCCTCTAAAAAACTAATGTCTAATAATCTATAACAACACATAAGCTGAAGTGCATAGACCACAGGTTCTGGTAGGGGAGGCAGGGTGGGAGGTCAGAATACATTAGGACTCCTTTAGAAGAAACATTACTGTGGTAAGTAACTTCTTTTTCAAACAAGAAGAAGTCCTAATGTATTCTGACATATGCAGACTACCAAGTAGTTCCTTTGGAGGAGGGAACAGAACCTATTTAGGAAAAAGGGTCTGCAATACTGCTGTTCCAAACTTGGCATCACTTCTTGCCTGAACATCGAGGCTGTAATGCTTGGTAAATGTGTGCACAGTTTTCCAGGCAGCAGCTTTACAGATCTCTGATAAGGGGAATGTCCCTTGCATCTGCTATAGTGGCAGCTGTGCCCCTGGTAGAATATGCCCCAATGCCTACAGGGGGGCCTTCCCTAATTTCTGATACCAAAATTTAATGCAAGACACTATTCATCTTGCAATGGTCCTTTTAGTGTCAAGTTTACCCCTACCCACTTCTCCATAGGTAAGGAACAACTGGCTAGTGCCACCCCTATGGCCTCTGGTGAGATCCAGATAGTAGCTAATAGCCCTTTTCACATCCAGGCTATGCAGGCTACATTACCCTGAACTGGAATGTTCAGTGAAAAAAGACAGTTAAGTTCATGGACTGGTTAAGGTGGAATTCTGAGACCACCTTGGGAAGAAATTTCCTGTTTGTTCTAAGAACCACTTTACCATTGTGAAAGGAGATATAATTGGGTTCCACTGATAAAGCCTGTAGCTCACTGATATGTCTCGCTGAAGTGATGGCTACTAAAAACACAGTCTTCCATGTCACATACTTTAACTCTGCTAAGAACATAGGTTCAAAGAGGGGTTGCATCAACTGAGCTATACAAATATTTAGATCAAATGACGGATAGGCTCCCTATGAGGAGGGTGTAAATGCAATAGCCCTTTGAGAAATCTTATGAATATAGGGTCAGAAGCCAGGGAAGAGGATTTCCCTGCTGACAAATAAGCAGAAACTGCAGCCAAATGTACCCTCAGAGTGGAAGGCCTAAGGCCTAGAGAATGTAGACAAGCCAAATAATCCAAAAGTAGTGGACTGCCCATCTCCTGTGGTTCCACACCTAACTGGTTGCACCAAATAATGAACCTCTTCCATTTGGACGAATATGTTTTCCTAGTGGCTGGCTTCCTGGTAACCTTTAGGATATTCATGACTGAGTCAGACAGATTCAAGCCAGCATACACTAACTCTGCAAGAGCCAAGCCTTCAGTCTGAGGGACCCCAGGTTGGGGTAAATTATCCTCCCTTGGGATGAGGTCAATAGGTCGAACCTCATGGGGAGGCAAATCAGGCTTGTCGACACCAGGTTCACCAGGAGTACCAAGGCTGCCTGGCCCAATCTGGAGCTATCAAGATCATCATTGCAGACTGACCCCTGAGTTTGGTCAGTAGCCTTAGTAACATGGGGAATGGAGGAAAGACATACATGAATTTCCCCGACCAGTTCAACAGAAATGCATCCAGTGGGACTGTGCCCAGAATTGGAGGCCTGCAGCAATATTGGGGTAACTGGTGATTGTCTGGGGCTGCAAAGAGGTATACTCTGGAGTGCCCCAAAGCCTGAAAATGCTCTTGAGAACTAAGTGATTCAGAGCCCACTCGTGGTGGTTCTGGTTGGTTCTGCTGCGAGAGTCTGCCAGAGCATTGTCCTTCCCAGGAAGGTAAACTGCTGACAGAGTCACTTCTAGAAAGTAAGCCAAATTCCATATCTGTGCAGCTTCTGTGCACAACAGTGTGGACCTTGTGCCACCCTGTTTGTTGATGTAAAACACTGTTATGGTGTTGTCTGTCCTGACTTGTAACACCTGCCCCTGAACCATGGGAGAAAAGGACTGAGAAGCCAGCAGCACTGTTCTGAGTTCCAATAGATTTAATTGCAGAAGACGCTGAGGGGACCAGATACCCTCAGCTGTATGATCCCCCAAGTGCGCCCCCCCAGCCCAAAAGGGATGCATCTGTGGTGAGTACCATTGTGGGATTTTCCTGAAGAAATGGAATACCCACCCTAAGGTTGTCTCTGTCCTGCCACCACTGCAGAGTCAGGAGAAGTGTGGAAGTTACTGGAATCAGTTTGGACAAAGAATCTCTGCTCTGGGACCAAAAGGACTTCAGATGGAACTGAATGTCTCTGATCTGAAACCTTGCCCCGGTACCACTGCTGTTGTGGCTGCCATGTGCCCCAGCAACCGCAGGAAGTACCTGGCTGGCTTTGGGTGTGGAGTCTGAAAGACTCTGCTAGCTGTACCAGACTTTCCACCCTATCTGGTGGGAATTTTGTTCTTCCCAGAACTGTGTCCAGCTCTGCCCCTATGAACTGCAGGCGCTGGACTGGCTCCAGAGCTGACTTCTTTGTATTTATTAAGAAGCCCAATGAATGAAGAGTATTCTGAGTGACTGCTAGGGCTTCTATTACCTGCTGTTGAGACTGACCCACCAATAGCCAGTCATCCAGGTAGGGAAAATTGAAACTCTTACACACCTCAAGTGTGCTACTACCTCCGCCATGCATTCTATAAACACTCTGGGAGCTGAGGTCACACCAAAGGGAAGGGACCTGAATTGGTAGTGACCTGATGGCAGTCTGAATCTTAGATATTTTCTGTGTGACTGCCTGACAGGGATATGGAAATATGTATCCTTGAGGTCCATGGATGCTAGCCAGTCTCCTTCCCTGAGAGTGGGTAGAATCATTGCCAAAGAGACCATCTTGAATTTTCGTTTTGTTAAGTTTTGTTCAGGAACTTCAAATCCAGAATGAGTCGTCAATCCCCATTTTTCTTCAAGGTCAGGCCATGAATACAACTCCTTTCCTCTTTGGGACAAAGGGACAGGTTCTACTGCCCTGTCCTGGAGAAGGCTGTAACTTCCAATTCCAGCAGGGAGATTTCTGCTGTGGAAGCAGGTTTGAACAGCCTTGCTCTTAATCTGGGAAAATGTTTGAAATGTAGAGCAAGGCCTTTGCCCACTACCTCCAGAATCCATTTGTCTGATGTTATAGACTGCCAATTCTGGAGGAAGTAGACAAGCCTGCCCCCTACTAGAAGACAGGAGGACACCCAAGACTCCTCAGGGAGTCTGTTTAGCTGGAGTCCTGGGCTGGGAAGCTGGGCTGGGACGAGTGGCCCCTCTCCTGTCCCTTCCCCTAAAATAATCACGCTGCTGCTAGTAAACAGGGAAGGCCTGAGCCTGGTAGAAGGGTTTCTGGTAAGGCCTGCTTCTGCCTTCCCTATCTTGCTGTTTCTGAGGGGTGGCAGCTTTTTCTTTGGCTGCAACACTCCTATATGAGGTTCTATACGCGTCCATTTTCCTAAAAGGGAGTTCTGGACCAGAGGAAAATCCAAGGCCTTGGTTTGTGTGTCCTGAGAAAGTTATGTGATTCTAAGCCAGGAAAACCTTCTCTGGGAAATGGAGGTAGCCAAAATCCTGGATGCCGAATCATTGGCATCCACTGCCATGTGGAATTGCTGTTTGGAAGCCTCTATTCCACTCCATGCCATCTCTCCCAGATCAGCAGCTGCTTCAGCTGGAAGTTTGAGTGCCAGAGAGGAAACTGCCTCCCACAGTTTCTTTTGATATCTTGCCACATAGGCCATGTAAGAGGCCTGCCTGGCAATGAGTGAAGACCCCAGGTAAGACTTTTTAGCCATGGAGTCAATCCTCCTACAGTCCTTTTAAGGAGGGTAGGAAGCTAATGAGATGCTTGCCTTCTCACAGGCAGCAGCCTGAACCACCCCTTCATGGCTGGGGTGCCCTGACAGAAATTCTGTACCTTCTCTGGCCACTGGGTACTTCCTCTCTGTCCTTTTATCCACAGGAGGAACAGAGGTGAGGGTACTCAAGATTTTTAAAGTTTATCTCTTCAGGGACTTGTGGATGGATATCATCACCCTTTTAGAGGCTGGGACATCCATAATTTCTACAAAATCTGGTTCTTCCTCTCCTTTGTAGATTCATGAACCGATAACTGAAGGGTTTCAGCCACCTTTTTTATAAACGAAAAATGAGTAAGAGCATCCTCCAACTGTTTAGGAGGGGAGATGCTTCCCTCATGTTCAGGAGAAACCTCCAGTTCAACTGGACCATAAAGGTCCTCCTCCTCTTCATCATCCTGCTCACATTCCAGATCCCAGGGATAATCACATTCCGAGGGGTCTGAAGGGATCACAACTGGCTGAAGAGTTACCGGAGGAATCACCGGTTTGGGTGCTTACAGAGACTGTTTAATGCGAACAGCATTAGCAATCTCTTCTGCGGTGGGAACCGCAACCGGACGCAACTTAGGAGTCAGTTTGGTGCATTTTCCTTTCTTTTTTCTCTTAGACGAACTTGCCGTTTCAAGGGCTAAATCTGCAGTTCATTTAGGAGGAAGGGTATCGTCTTGGTTAGAAGGGACCCCCTACAGCCTGTCTACAGCCAAAAAAAAGCCTTTTCTAATGCATTATGCAAAGAGTTTGCTCGCTTCTTCTCGGACAGGGTGTCCGCTATTCGGCAAGGAGTTCTGCCAGTGAGCCAAAGAGTGGTTGCCTTGAGAGTCTAGAGAGCACCCTGCCTGATTGGGGGGAGTTTAAACCAGTAGAGGTGTCTGAGGTCATTGAGGTTGCTTCCAAGCTGAAGCACACATGTTGCGAACTGGACCCAGTGCCAACTCATTTCTTGATGAGATATGCTGATGCTGTTGGTCCGGTGCTCACCTTGATTGTCCGTTGCTCTATGTCGGAGGGGGTCTTCCCAGATGCCTTGAAGGAGGCACTGGTCAGACCCCTTCTGAAGAAACCATCATTGGACCATGACATCAAGGTGAATTACCATCCAATCTCCAATTTGTAGGTAAGGTTGTTGAGAAAGTTGTGGGGCAGCAGCTTAAGGAGCACCTCATGGCCTTTGATCCCTATGAGCTTTTTCAGTCTGGGTTTCGTGCTAGGCATAGCACAGAAACCGCATTAGTTTGGGTGCACAACGACCTCCTCAGGGTGAGAGACAGAGGGGAGGGGACAAGTCTCGTTCTCCTCGATCTCTCCTCAGCTTTTGACACGGTAGATCACTGGGTGTTACTCGACCACCTGAGGGAATTTTGTGGACTTGCTCGCACTGTCAACCGCTGGTTTGAGTCCTACCTCATGAATAGGAGGCAATGGGTGGTGATGGAGCATTTCTCCTCCTCCCCTAGCCTACAGTCGTGTGGAGTACCTCAGGGTTCGGTCTTGTCGCCAATGTTGTTTGCCGTGTATATCCTGCCCCTGGAAATACAGTTTGAGTTTTCATTGCTATGCAGATGCTACCCAACTGTATTTTTCTTTTTCCCCTGGAACACCCAATGCAGCAGAAGTGCTAAACAACTGCCTCACTGAGATCAATGATTGGATGGCCTCCTGCTGGTTGCGACTAAACCCCGATAAGATGGAGGTACTGGTGGTGGAGTGGAACAGAGGGCATAATAGAATGGCCTCTGGCACAGCCACAGGATTGTTCCTGGGAACTGTGCCATTGAAGGTCTCCTCTAGGGTGCCTAATCTTGGTGTGACCTTCGACAGTGGATTAACCTTTGAATCTCAGGTGTCATCCATTGTCCAGATCAGCTTTTACCATCTTAGGAATATCGCCAGGATAAAGCCCCTTATTCCGCCCCTGGACCTCCCCACCTTAGTGCATGCCTTTGTGACGTCAAGGCTCGACTACTGTAATGCGCTGTACCTCGTGGTCTCGGGAGGTACCCTCCGCCGCCTGCAGCTACTGCAGAACGCAGCCTCCAGGCTGTTCATGGGGCAGTCGAAATACTGCCACATCACCCCAGTGTTGTGTGAACTGCACTGGCTGCTGGTCAGGTGGAGGATCCTCTTCAAGGTGGGCTTGCTCACCTTTAAGGCCCTACATGGGCTGAGCCCTGGATATTTGGCTGACCTTCTTACACCTGCCACCTCAGCCCTCTCCCTCTGTTCCTCCTCCTCTAGAGGCCTCCTTGCGGTTCCTGGGACGAGGTTAAAAACTTCCGGCGACACAGCTATAAGTGTCGCCGGCCCCGTCCTGTGGAACTCGCTACCACCATCTGTAAGATAGGCCCCATCAGTTGAAGTATTTAAGGCCTGCCTCAAGACCCTCCTGTTCAGTCAAGCATTCCCGGACACTGCCTGTTAAACTTTATTCCTGGGATTGCCCCTAGAGACTGTTTTTAGTTGAGCGTTATTTATTTTATAGTAACTGTTATAATTTATATGTTATTTACCTATTTGTGTATTTTTACTATTAGTTTGAATCTATGTACAGAGCCCAGAGCCTCCGGGGTTGGGCACCTTGAAAAATAAAATTTGCCTTGCCTTGCCTTGCCTAACATAAGACTATGCCCTGCTGCCAGCTTTGCTGCAGCAGTGAACTTTGGGGACGTGTTCTATTCACAACTCTGAAACTTTCAAGTGTGTGTCCTGCCTATGGCTAAGATGGGGACAAGTGACATAAGACTATGCCTTGTTGCCAGCTTTGCTGTAGCAGTGAACTTTGGGTTTTGTTCACAACTCTGAAACTTGGGGCTTTGGGGGGGGGGCTCAGGGGGTCACAAGCAAATCTGTAGCTGCCATTTAGTTTTGTTTCAGTACAGAGAGTTAGCCAGATCGTTACAGTAACTTGATGTGTTAATTTTAAGTGCACAGCTTGACAGAATCTTATTTTGCTAACTTCAAACATTTTAATAATTGCAGTCCAACATGGCTGGTGGAGTAAAATTAGCAACTGCAGAAGGATGGTGCAAAAAATACGATCCAGACAAAAACGGGCTACAGATAAGCAGTGAGGGAGACTGTGCAGTGTGTGCTACTTGCAAATTGTGCTGTCAGTATAAAGATGAGCTACGTAGGTTGAAGAACTTCAGAGAGGCATTAATTGCAGGGATAACAGACCCCCAGCTAAAAGTTGACACCATCCAGAAACATCTTCAGACAGAGCAGCACAAGAAAGCTCTTAACATTTTGTAATTTGGTAAAACATGGTCACCATTTGAAATATATTATCATACCACCATTGGTAAATTTAAAGTCATTGGAGGAGTAGAAGTATTGGACCCAGAGCTAAATAATTTAAATTTGCAGGGAGAGCTTTCAGTAATGCAGAGGAACAGCACAGAGTGGTTCTAGGCAGGCTGATGGAGATCCTGTATATGATGGCCAAAGAGGACATCCCTATTAAAAAGTTTGAAGTGACAGCAGAACAACAGAAGTGACATGGAGTTCATTTGGGCAATAAATACATTAACACCGTTAGTGGGAAACAACTGACAATGTGTATTAGCAAGAACCTAGAGGAAAATCTGCTGTCAACTGTAAAAAAATTATAATTATTTTTCAATTCTTATGGATGGTAGTACTGATACAGGTGTAACTGAAAAGGAACTGGTTTACATAACTTATGTTAATCCCAGCAATCGTCACGTGGAGACTAAATATTTACGAATGAAAGCAGTATCAGATGGCACATGTGAGGGACTCAAAAATCTCCTCTTAGACATTCTTGCAGAGAGTGGCCTTAATATAAAAAAAATGGTTGGGTTTGGGGCTAATGAGGCAGCTGTCAACAGGGGTGTAAGACAGGGTCTTGTTGCACTTTTAAGGGAACACCTACAGTGGTTGGTTGCTGTTCATTGTTTCTCACACAGACTAGAACTGGCCATGAAAGATGCTTTGGATAATGCATATTTCAATGAAGTTTCAAACTTTCTGACCCAGCTGTTTTATCTCATATCAGCAGGGGTCGAAATAACCACCTGTCTGCCTGTCCCAGACACCCAGTTTTCACCAGGGACAGCTGGTTTCATTTTTCTGCCTGTCCCTGGGACAGACTACAAGTGAAAAAGCATTAATGGGCACTAGAACTCAGGAGATGGTGCCACCTGTAAGTTTGGGCTTTGAATGTCCTAACATCATGATGTCTTATGCTAAGAGACGCCCATTCAACTCAACATCCCACAATGGGCTGTTCTGTGCATTCAGTGGTTTCATCAAGCAGCAGAAATGAAAACAGTGTCACAGTTGGAGTAGACTGCAGATGTTTTCCTTGTCATTGTGCATGAGCAGTTGCCCATCTTCCTTTTGTTTTCTGCACTTCAGTTCTCTGCGTGCTGTTCCTGCAGCACCAAACCAAGACTAGCTCTTGTTCACAGGCATCAGTTTTAGCAATGCAGAATAAAAACCCTTTTCAGGACTGTCTGTAAACGAAGAGAGGCTTGGTAAGGCTAATTAAAAGCCTTTGTCAGGGCTAGAAACCAGTACATGAAAGCACTTTTCAGGGCAATCAAGGCAGAGAGAGGGGATGACTCGGTATTTAGAAATTAGGAGAGGAACTTAAAAGGGCTGAGACAACCACTTAAAACACCATCAGGTCAGAAAGGGCTCTAGAGACAGGAGATGGGGAGGATAGTTAAAAGCCTTCCTCAGAGCTGGTCCTATGGTACAGTGGTAGCACTGCCACTCGTAACACTAGCGACCCAAGTTCGGGAATGAGGCTGGGCTGTTGGGGGCCGACTGGGGAGACAAGGGTTGAGCATCCCTGGGGAGACTGTCCTCCTCTGGGGAGTGAGGATTGTCATACCACTCTGACATTGCCACCTGTGGATGCAGGGGTGGCAGTGCAAGGACAGCGTTGCAGGGAGGGGGAGAATACCAACAGACACTTGGCTGAGACATGTGTCAGCATGTGACCAGCCTGGGGGGTAAGTGCTTCATGCCAGCATCCTTGGGAGAGGGGGCACAAGGGGGAAACTAAGGGGAAATCCCCCAATGCCAGGCCCTTTGATGGTCCACAGCCGGGTGGAGCCAGATTGGCAGATATATCTGCCACCAGCACCAACAACGGAAGCAAAACCTATGTTAAAGAAAAAAAGCCTTTGCCGAGGTTACATCTACACAGGAGCAGAGGAAGCTGATCAGCTTTTTGGGGAAGAGCAGAAGGGAGTTAATTAAGCGCCCTCATCAAGGCTACTACGGAGCAGGAGAGGGAAGTAAATTAAAAGCCCTTATCAGGCCAGCGAATTAGCAGAACACTTAAGTTCTTTTCAGAACCATGTACTAGCCAGTGGGTAATATTTAATAGCCCTTTTTAGGGCACCTTACAATGGGTACCATCAGTTACTAAGCCTTTTTCAGGGCTCTTTGCCAGCCATGGGGCACTCGTATTATTAGCTGGTATTTGGAAATAGAAATGTAAAATTAGTAAACAAAAATCAACAGGACCGGTACAAATTCTGCAGGACAGCCAAAATAAATATTGCATCTGTCCCCTAGACAGCCATCCACAAAAAAGTATTTCTAGCCCTATCACAAAAGTCCTAAGCGACTTACAAGAGTTGCGGTCCCTTGCCCAAGCTATGGAGATGTCAGTTGAAAAGCCCAGGAAGGCCCATGACACACGATGGGTGCAGCATAAACTTCTTGCCACCTGGGCTGTTACCAAATCATTCCCCATAATCACTGCCAATTTAGAATCTATGGCAACAGACCCAACTCATGATCAGGCCAAAGCCAAGGGAGTATTGCAAATTTTGACTAAATTTCAAATGGTTGCACACCTTTTGTATTTTGAACAGTTGCTTCAGCCACTTGCCAGGTTCTCACTAGCACTTCAAAGAGAAGTTGCTGAAATACCAGAGCTACTTAGCTCTGTTGAAACTTAGAGAAACACTCTTGACCATGCTAAGCAGAGTGGTCCCATAGGTGGCAGCGAACTTGACATTCTCTTAAAAAATGGGTCTGACGTTCTTTCAGAAGCATGTGCTGAAGTCACTTACAAGGGTGTAAAATTAACACATCTAACTGCTCAGTCTATTAAGATTTTTAAACAGCAATGTAAGAAATACATTACAAATATTGAGAACTGTTGTGAACAAAGGTTCGGTTTGAATGATGAAAGTAGTATCTATAACCGTGCAAAAGTGTTAGATACCAGACTTTGGCCAGCAGACCGAAAGGGACTGGAGCTGTATGGTAACAGTAACATCACTGAAGTAGCTGACCATTTTTCAGCTCTTTTGCAGCCTGACTGTGACACCAATTAAGTACTTGCATAATGGCAAGATTTTTGCTCAAACCAATTTCATCAATAATAGGTCTGCGTCTGCTATCTGGTCAAAGCTGGCATGTGATTTCCAAAATTCTTATCCAAATCTGTTGAAGCTCAATGTGTTGAGAGTATTTCCTGTGTCTAATGTAATAGTAAAAAGGTGTTTTTCAACTATGAACAAGGTAAAAACTGACTGGAGAGCAAGTCTGGCAGAGGATACTATAGAAACATTCTTTGCCATTAGAAAGCAGGGCCCCCCTCAAGCTGAATTAAATCCAGACAGGGCTGTAGACATATTTGTAAGTGCTAAACCAAGACGTCCTGGTGATTTGGCAGCTGCGGATGGTGGACCAACGCCTGGTCCCTCCCCCCCAAAACAGGCCAGAAAAACTGGCTACATACCTGGTGGAGAAGAGTAGCAACAGTCCTTGTTGGAAGTTTACGGTCAATGACTGTCCCTGATGGAGTACTTTTTATGGGGGGGGGGGGTCATTTTAATTGTCATGACTCACGATCACGTCACGATTTCACAAATTCACGTCTGCTCTGGCAGACATCATCATTCATGGCTCTTAAAATGTATCTGTGCTGCTGCACAGTTGCTGTATTACGACTCTAATGGCTAAATAAAACAGTATCAGTCTCAGAAACTTGCGTACAGTGTGTATTTTATCAATACAGAGCAAGATAAGTAGATTTTATGGGGTTATGAACAAAAATATCAATTTTGGTAATTGCTAATCAACTTTGGTCAATTGTTAATCATTTTTTACTTTGATTAGCAAAGGCCGCTAATCAAGTCTCTGGCACTAATTTATGCATTGGATGCCAAGGTCAGGATCACACGAAGGCACCCTGTCTTTTTGGGGACCAGGAAGAAGTGGGAGCAAAACCCCTTTCCTTTCAGGGCCCGAGGAACAGGCTATATGGCTGACTTTGTCAGAAGAGCCGGAATCTCTTCCTTGACGAGAAGAATGTGGCCTTTTGGGTAGTGAGAGAGACCTGGAGGATTTCTTGGAGGGCTCTCTACAAATTTGATGGTGTAACCTTGAGCGAACAGCTGAAGGACCCACGAGTCTGTTGTTATCGCCTCCCACCAGGCCAGGTGGCTGGCGAATCTGCCCCCTATTGTTCCTTTTGAGCCGGTGGCAGAGGCTGGGGCCTCTGCCACAAGTCAGGAATCGGAGGAGGGTGGGGAAGCGCTGCCCCGGCAGCCCTTTGGGACTTGGCTGGAGGGGTGGGTCCCACTGACTGGGCCCGATGTTTGTTCTGAATTCGGGCTAGCTGCTGCCTATTCTGACGCCGCTGCTGGTGACAAAATGGCTGTTTTGGCTTGGGTGGAGCGGTACTTGGACTGCACAGAGCGCAGCACCTTGCCACTGTCCTGGAGTCCTGTGATTGTGTCCTTCACATCACCACCGAAAAAAGGACAGGACCCCTAAAGGGGGCGCCTTGGATGGCTAACTGGACATCAGGGGCCAGACAAGATACGTGCTGCCAGAGTACCTGCGCATGCTAATGGCTGTGGTAGCACTCCTCGTGGAGGCATCTACCGCATCATAGGTCGCTCGTAGAGAGTGACAGCTGGAGATTTCTGCAGTTCTGACTGTCTGAGTGATTTTGGTTTTAGCCTCGGAATCGGACAATGCCTCGAATTCCGATTTCAACTGTCCCAAAATGGATTTCTAGAACACAACTATGTGTGCCAAGTAATTCAGTGCTCTAAGAGCCAGTGTGAAGGAGGAATACACCTTGCGTTCAAACTGGTCTATTTACCGTGACTCCTTATCTGGAAGAGAAGTGCTCGTGTGTTTAAGCTTGGCCATCCTGTCATGGACTACATTAATGACCACCGAGTCCGCTTTGGGGTGAGAACAGAGGTGGTCTTTACCCTCTGGGGCCCAATACAGTCTAGCAGCTTTTCTGGTGACTGCGGCCACCCATGAAGGTTGCTGCCAGACAGTGGAAGCCAGATCCTCATGTGATCCAATCACAGAGGGATGAGCAAAGGGGATAGACTCGGGCATGTCCAGGTGTTCTGCCAACCTCTTGTGTTGGGGGTCCTGGTCCTCTGTCTTACAACCATTTGCCTCCTGAATCTGTCAGAGGAGCTCCGTGAAGGAGGGGTCCTCCGGTGGAGACATGGGAGATTCTTTAAGTTTGGGATCTTCTGGAGTGAGGTTCTCAAATCCTGAAGCTGAAGAGTCGTTGGCGTCTGAATGTGAGCCTGCCAACGGACTCCCATCCGGAGACAGAGCCCGAGGGAGCGGAATCTGCCAAAGAGAGACCGTCTGATTCCTACCAGCATCCACTACTGCGGTAGGATGCGAGGTCAGTACCGAGGAAGAGGGGTGAGACTCTACTGGTGAGAGGGACCTCGGTGTAGGATCCTGGCAGGCCGGCATAGAGGCATCGGCCGGTTGCCGCCGGTCCAGTTCCAAGACCAGTCAGGTCTTGGAACTGGATTACCAGGACTGTAAAGCCGCCCTAAAGTCCACCTGAGACTGAGGCGGTGGAGGTGGAGGAGGGCGTGGGGGCTGATAGACTGGCGGGTAACCCTGTAAAGGGAAACCCAACGTCAGGTAGCCTGTAGTCGGGCAGTGATAACCCGATGTCCCATAGTGCGAAGGGCCCAGCGTCAGGTACCCTAGCATGGGGTACCCCGGCATGTGATACCCTGGAGGCAAATACCCTGACGAAGGGTAGTGCTACATAGGAAAGTCTGGCTTTGGAAAGCCTGGCGAATGGCCCAACTGCGGAGCTGATGGACCTACTGGAGGCCCCGACAGCGAGATAACCCGGCGTGGGACCCGACGGAGGCCTCGAAGGCCCCATCGGGATACCGATGGTGGGAGGCCAGGCGTACGCCCCGAAGAAGGGGCTAAAGGACCTGTCGGTGGCCTGGATGGAGGGTTTGAAGGGCCTGGCAAAGTCAGGTCTGGCGTCGGAACGATCAGATGAGGTTCTGGCATTGGCCCTGAAGCAGCCGAAGGTCCCACCGGAGTCTGAGGTGGGGTAGGCGGCCAAGACAGGGGAGCCTGCGGCACAGGGGATGTTGGCTCCTGGGGGAGGTCCAGTGTCAGGTGTTCCGGCTCCAGCAACAGGGGTTATGTTGGGTGGACGCTCCTCCTCCTCCTCCGGCTCCAAGTGTGCAGGGGAGTCAGGAGGTACCACCGGTGGAGGCAAAGACGGAGGTTCCCCAGAGGATGAACCTTCTAGGATGGACTGTGGCCAAAGCAGCAGCGTGCGCTGATCCTGAGGATCGGTGCCAGGCCTGTTATCAGGGCCTGACAAAAAGCAGAGCAGCTGTGCAGACATCAGAGGAGCTGGCATACAACTTATCAGCCAGAGCCAGGCATTCATCAGAGAAGCTGACAACCGACTTACTGGCTGTGCCACCAGATTTAGACCCATGGTTTTGAGGGGCCTAAGGGTGGCAAAGCTCTCTGACAGATTGAAGGCCCCACCTGAAGTAAGACCAGCTCAGGCAAGGGGTCCAAAGGCTACTCCTCACAAGGAGGGACAGGCTTGGCCAGTGTGGTGGTACCCGCACCCACGGGAGGCCGCTTGTCGCCCGCGTCCCCCAAAGGAGGTTGAGGGTGAGAAGGAGACCGATCGCAATCCCTGTGCTTCTCTTTGTCCTTTTTCTTTTTGTGGGAGTCAGAAGAACCCCCTGGTGAGGAGGACGACCCCCGCAGCTTCTGCAGCTCATTCTCCAAGTAAGCCATCCTTAGTTTGAGAACATGGGCTTCCAGGGCCTATTGGCGGCATTTCTGTGTGGCCTGGTTAAATTTCTGACAGGCTTAACAGTCTTCGGTCTTGTGCTCTGGGCCCTGGCAGAAGAGGCAGAGGGAATGGCCGTCCTTATGAGGGATCTGAGTGCCGTAGGAATCACACTTGTTCTTATGCGACTCGGAAGGCGTTGGAGAAGACATGCATGAAAAAGGTAATACTTTTACACAATTTTTAAAGAAAGAAAGAAAATCAGATAAATACTCATCCGAAATTGGCAGTCGACTGAAGCAGCGTTCTCCACGAGGTCCGACGTGCACAGGTCAACAGCGGGAAATAACAGAAGGGTAGGCATGGGGACCGTCCACTACATAGTGTGATGCTGACGTCCATCACGTGGTGCCAGGTGGGCGGTCCCCCACCAGACACTGCTAGCTAAAGTTTTCTGTGTGGTCCAAATGTCTGATGGCTCTAGTTCTAATGGTTCTTAGGTACCACAAGAGCTCTCGCGAAGTAAGATATTCTGATTCTCAAACTCTCTCTCCCCTTCTCTGTCCCTATCTTCGTAGCTGGAATCTACTGCTGCCCTGGCTTGTCCTCCTCAGCTGTCACAGAGCTCCTTACCTCTATCTCCTCTCATGCCTCATCTGGTGAACTGCTCATCCTTGGGGACTCTAATTTTAGTTGGCTCACCTCCTCCCAATTGAAACTCTGCCAAAATATCAAGTCTTGTCAACTCAACCAACTGATCTCAGACCCAGCCCACCACAATGATAAATCCTTCAATCATTCCTTGTTGGACTACGAACTTACCACTCACACTCGCCGTATCACCGATGCAGGCACCCTCCCAGACACCTTAAGTGACCACCATAGTGTCTATTGCGTATGTAAAATTCATCGCCCTAAAGCCCCCACCCAAAATCCTTCAGACCCGGTTCTTTCCATCACTGGAACTGTCCTCGCTCCATGGTGACCTGTTAGCTACTGACTGGTCCCCCATCCCCTCTGCCAATAACATCAACTCTGCCCTCAATTACTTTCAGGCCAAATTCAAATCAATCTGGGGCCTGCATGCTCCTATTAGGAAAACCAGAGTCCGTGGTTCGCACCTCCATTGGATCTCAGCCGAATTACTGGCCTGCCTACATGCACATGATCTTGCCTGGAAGGCTCATAAGTCCTCTGGCTCCACATCTAACCTTAACAGTTACCGAACTCTTCAGAAGGCATGTACCAGGGCCATCAGGCTTGCCAAGGCTGAGTACTTTTCCTCCACCTTACAAAACAACTTTAATCACCCCTCCAAGTTCTGGAAGGTCATCCATGCCCTATTACGCCCCCCCCAACCCAGTCCTCCTCCCCTGCCTTCAAGTTGGACGACGTCCTCATTTCCGACCCCCTTTCTGTTGCCTCAGAGTGCAACTCTTTCTTCACCTCCTGTGCCTCCTCCCTTCTCTCCTCCCTCCCTTCCCCGAGCCCCCTTCCCTCCACTCCATCTCCCCCCTTTTCCTTCTCTCCTGTCTTTTTGTCTCTTACACCGCTTCCCTCAAGGCTATTCTGTCCCTCAACACCCTCAAAGGAAGCAGCCCTGATGGACTCAACCCCAAACTCCTACACCTCTCCACCCCTGCTACTGCTCTCCCAATTACCTCCCTTCTAAAACCTCTCTTTCTCCCTTGTTTCAGTCCCTGGCTTCTGGAAACATGCCACTGTCATTCCACTTCCTAAAGGACATGACTCCTCCAGCCCTGGCAGCTACCGCCCTATATCCCTGCTCCCAACCTTAGCTAAATTGCAAGAACACATTCTACTGTCTCAAATCTCCTCATTTGCCTCTTCCTCTTTCTTCACCCCATTCCAATCTGGCTTCCGTGAACACCACTCCGCCTCCTTCTCTCTCTCTCCTCCCCTCCAACTTACTGACACCATTCTCTCAGGCATGGATCAGGGCCTCATCATCTTCACCATCTTTGTCGACCTGGCCAAAGCCTTCAACACAGTTGCACACCTTCTCCTTCTTGACAAACTTGAGTTTGCGGGGCTCACAAACTCAGCATCTAACTGGCTTCACGCCTACCTTGAGGAAAGGTCGCACACTGTTCAAATTGGTGACTTCCTATCCCCTCTTTTCCCTATCAGCACTGGTGTCCCCCAAGGCTCCGTCCTTGGCTCATTACTCTTCTTGGTCTTCCTAAATGACCTCCTCTCTGCTTGATCGTCTGCATCTGTCCATATGTATACAGATGACACAGTTCAATTTGCCTCTGGCCCCCCCCCCCCCCCCCCACCAAGCTGATGGCCAGGCTACAACATGACTTCAGTAATGCTCAGCTCTGGTTCCATTCTAATCAACTTTCCTTAAATGCTAAGAAAATGATCTATATGACTTTTGGTTCCAAGCAGATCTCCAGGCTTAACTCCTTCCACACCTTAAATATGGCCTCTATTGATAATCTTCCCACATTTAAGTACCTGGGGGTCTGGCTAGACTGGCACCTCAACTTCTCGGAGCATGTGGACACCATCCACAAAAAACTCCACCCTCTTCCTGCTCGCCGTGTTATTATCTAGAAAATGATTCTACCCATTTTTGATTATGGTGACACTGTCTACAGTGCTGCACCAAAGAGCACCTTTGCCAGACTAGACCCCCTCTTTCACTCCTTCTGCAGCTTTACTTTGGACTATCCAACTTGCACCCACCACTGCTCTTTATATTCCTCCCTCTCCTTCCCCTCCCTTGAAGCTGGATGCCTCACTCATTGTACCTCCTGTATTTCAAAATTCTGGCTTGCCTCCATCCCCTCTTACCTAGACTCTCCTTACTCTCCCTCCACAACATTCCTCCAACTCCCTTTGTAACTCTAACCTTTTGTTCCTTCGTTCTACTTTCAAGACAATCACACGCTGGCCAAGCTACTTTCTCCTACCACTTCCCCAAACTTTGGAATTCTCTCCCCTAACCATTCGCTCCTCCCCATCCCAACGCTTTCTTTCCTCCCTTCTTCATGACTTTTCCTCTCACTCTTGCAACTGCACCTGATACATGTCCTTCCTCCTTCTATTAACTTTTATTTATTAACCACCCCCCCTCATGACCTCAACCAGTTTTACCCCCTCCTTTCATTTCCTTCCCTTGTCTACATCAACTAG
Organism: Neoceratodus forsteri; assembly: GCA_016271365.2. Classification (NCBI taxonomy): domain Eukaryota; kingdom Metazoa; phylum Chordata; order Ceratodontiformes; family Ceratodontidae; genus Neoceratodus; species Neoceratodus forsteri. The sequence continues at coordinate 389,140,503 of CM057453.1, forward strand.
TTCTGTGTTGCCTCTACACCTATAATGTATTTCCTTCCTTTAGTCCACTGGGCAAGCACCCCACTCTGTTTCTTCCATTAATTCACCTACTGACAATGCTGATTTCAACGTATAGTACAATTTATTTTTTTCTGCCTTCTATTTTTCATGGTTAATCTCATGTACTGATGAATTTATTGTCATAATTATTTTTTTCTTGAGCTCCTCCCCCCTCCCCCACCCTACACATCTGGAAATAAGCTTCTGTTTAGATCAGCATGTCTTTCCTGGAGAAACTTTTTAAATAAACAAATAACTAAAAAAATTCTGAATTTAGTGATGTCAGAAATTTTGGCTGGACTCCCTCTTTCATTTCTTCCCCGAAAAGGAATCCGAACCGGCAGCATGTTAAAAAGGCGAACCAAACTGAGCAACTCGAATATGAGCAACTCAATTTAGGCGTCTATAGGAACAGTGACAGTGGGTATACAGCGAGGGTTGGGGAATAGCGACAGAGGAGGGAAAGAACATCAAATGATGATGACGGGTTTTGCAGGAAGTGATGGGGTTTTGCAGGAAGTATTGGTGAAATATGGGAGTGCAGCCTGCTGCTGCTGAGCTGGCCGCTTGGCGTGGTGGGTAGTGATGCCACCTACGGAGATGATGTTTCTGGGTTCAGGACTCCCTACAGGCATCTGCTTTCCCTAATAGCTTAGTACTAATGAAGGAAGTATTTGGAGTACCATCATCACCAATAACTGATAAACACATTCACAAATTCTCTTACACTCCTGCCAGTACTTCTGTCTATTAACAGCCCAGCAGCTGGAGATTTTTTCATTGCTTCAGTTTTGTTTGTGCGTATTACTAACATACATACATACTAAAAGCCAGCAGAACAGGCCCAAAGGTCTGTCATGTCTGCTCAGAGCCAGCCACCTAGTGGGTGCTCGCTTCCCCACCTCCCCCAAGCCCCCCGAGAGGGTCATCTTTGACTTTAGTTTCCCTTTGTACCTGTCCCACCCCTTCTTAAAGCCCTCCACTGTGCCCTCCTCCACCAGCCACCCAGGCAGTGCATTCCATGGCTCCACCACCCTCTCAGTGAAATAATGCTTCCTATGCTCCCCCCTGTAATTTCCCCCTCCAGCTTCCACTCATGCCCCCTAGTTGTTCCCCCCCTTCTTTGGCCTAAACAGCTCCTTGGTTCCGCTCGCAGTTATTCCTTTTACATACTTGAAAACCCCTATCATATCTCCCCTGTCCCTCCTCTCCTCCAATGTGTATAGCCCAAGCTCTTCCAGTCTCTCCTCATAGGACCTCCCCTCCATGCCCTGAATCATCCTGGTCACTCTCCTCTGGACTCTCTCCAGCAGCACTATATCCTTCTTCAGATGAGGTTTCCAGAACTGTACACAGTACTCGAGTTATGGCCTGACCAAAGTATTATATTGAGGGAGGTTCACCTCCCTCCTCCTGGACGTAATTCCTCTGGCTATGCAACCCAGTATCCTGTTTGCTTTGGCTGCAGTTCTTCTACAATTTTCAGAGTTATTCATTTTGACGTCTACCATCTCCCCTAGATCCCTCTCACCCAATGTGGCTTGCAGTGTGACCCCCCAGGGTGTAAACTTGGCCCAGGTTTTTGACCCCCAAATGAAATACCTTACATTTCCAGGCATTAAATTTCAATCCCCACCATCTTGACCACCCCTCCAGAGTATCCAAGTCCCCCTGGACTGTCACTCTCGCTTCTTCCCAGTCCACCAGAGCTCCCAGTTTGGAATCGTCTGCAATGAGACTCAGCCTACTCCTAACCCCCCCTCCCTATATCCGAGACATAGGCACTGAACAGGAGTGGCCCCAGTACTGAACCTTGGGGCCTTTCAATGTGATGCACAAATTTGTAGCACCTTTAATGATTTGTGTATTGTTCAATCACTTTTATATAACATTTGCATAACAGTGAGGTATGAAATGGAAAGTCCCGGAATGGCCTATCCCTTGATGCCAAAAAGTAGGCAACATTAAAAAGACATCGCATGGATTCCCTCATTGCAGCATTCATCTTTTGAAAACAAAAGGCTATAGGTGTGGATTCAGGTGCCCTTTGAGCCCTTTCAGCCAGAATAAATTTTACATGGGAACTGTTTCATCATGAACTTTTATAGATTCCATTTTGAAAGTACTGCTACCAACAAAAAAACACAGATGTATGATCTGCCAGATGGGGTTGCTTCCTACTCACCTTGCAACTCATAGTGTTGCTTTGCTTCTCATACTGAAGCCAGTCAAATTCCCGTTACCATCCAACCCTGAATTTGCATTTCACTGAATCTTTTTTCCTGTTGGTAGGATTTACTCTGGGCAGAGAGCTGGAGGAAGATTAAGTACTCGCAACGGAAACACTACTGGAAGTAGTGGAAGCGGAAACACTATGAACATGAACGTCAGGGTCAATATGGTCGCGACCGTCACCCTGGCCCCCTCTTCCCCGCGACACAGAAGAAGCAACAGCAGCAGCAGGGTTAGGGTTAGCAATAGGAGGATTTACATTCATCTGATCAGCAACGTCAACAATGATACTGTCAGTGCCACTGACTTGGAGGATGGCTTTGTTTAATAAAGCTAAAGGAAAACAAATGTGGTTGTTTTTGTTTCTTTCCAGACATTTTTTTACTACCCCAATATTACAAAACAGTATAGAATGAGTGGTAGGTGATGGCAGCACAGCAGCAGAAAGTTTTTGGGTGTCTGCACTGCCCTCCACACCAAGAAAGCATGACACAACCACAGGAGGCCTGGATAAGACTGGTGGACTGATGTTTGTACACAACCAGATGCTGTCACTAATATGCACAAGCCACACACACAGGTTATAGTACAATGGACTTTTAATTAATTGTGGCAAGCTTTATTTTTTTTTTTTGTTTGGGTCCGACTCCACCCCCAAAAAAAAGCCTGACACAACTTCAAGAGGACTGGATAAGACAGATGGACTGTCAAACAACAAGAGACGCAGTCAATAATATGCACAGTGCACACAGATACAGGTAGTTGACTGTACTATGGACTTTTAATTATTGTAGCAAGCTTGTATTTTTTTTCTTCTTGACTCATCCAAAAAAGCCTGACACAACCACTACAGGACTGGACTAGACAGGTCAGGTGGACTGTCAAACACAACAGAAGTTGCCAATAATATGCACACACTGGTAGCTAGTATGGACTTTTCATGAATTGTGGCAAGGCTGGGGCAAGTTTTATTTTTTTGTTTGGATTTGGGTCTCCCCATAAAAAGCCTGACACAACCACAAGAGGATGAGACAGATGGACTGATGTCACACAACCACAGAGATGCTGTCACTAATATGCACACACAGACACAGGTAGTACTCCTATCTGGAACTACTTATAACAAGCTTTAATTTATTTAGGTTCCCCTCAAAACCTGACACAACCACAGGAGGATAAGAGATGCCCAAATGGACTGTCACAGCAAGACACTGTCACTAAAAGGGGCACACAGCATAGGTACTCCTATGGACTTAAGTTCAGCAGACTGTTATTTCTTGAATGAACTGCCCCCAAAAAAGCATGCATGCCTGACACAACCACTGGAGGGAGGAGGAGAGGACGCCCAAATGGACTGCTACAACAAGATGCTGCCTGTCACTAATAGGGGCACACAGCTTGTCCTATGTGGGTAATTAGGTATAATATGGTGGACTTAATTTTAGCAAGCTTTTATATCTTTTTTCTCTCCAACAACTAGAGGACAAGATAGGCAGATTGTAATGAAATGCTTGCTGTCAAAATAGGCACTCAGGTAGTCTGACAGTCCTATGGACTTGTTTCAAATAATTATACCAAGCTGTTTTTTCTACAACAAACATGAGGTGCACACTGACACACAACCACAGGAAGACGACTGTATATGGAGTTTATTATGGACAGACTTTCACAAGACGCTTTGATGTCACCACTAGGCAGTAGGCACACACACAGTAGAAGACCTGCTGTTTTAACAAAACCTAACCTAGTAGTCCATCCTCTCCTTTGTCAGTACTATCAGGGACCAGGTACTTTTTTCAGGCTTTCTAATTTTTGCCCAGAAGCAGCCCACACTAAATCACTTTAGTAAATGGCACACTGCACAGGCAGGTAGTATCAGCAGTGCTGTGTCAGTAGCTCACAAATTTTTTTATAAAGCTTATGCACCAAACCAAAAGAAATATCAATATTTTATGTTTATGTTTTTCCCTGTCACAGGAAGACAGAACCATCAGAAGCAGACAGCTCTCACCAGGACCTTAATATTACTAACTTTTTTCAATACAAATTAACAAATACAATGCTTTTTAACTTTTTTTTTCTTCAGTCCTGCTATGTCAGGCCCCCCTACAGAAAAATGCAGCTCTGCTTACAAGGTTTTCAGAGATTAGACCTTGAGATTCTCTGGGGGGAACAAATCTCACAAACTTTGAGTTTAACTTGTGTCCTGATGACTCCCACTGCACTTAGCTCTCACACAGATTTCCTTTAAAACAAGTCCCCCAGTCAGAAAACTCGGCCACAGCAATTGCTGCAATTATATATCTGTTTTACTCTCTGCTGTCAGCAGTACGAGGCAATTCTCCACTTCAGTTTGAAGACTGACCACGCTCCCCTACCCCTCCGTTATTCAGTCAGCACGTTGTTGATCTATGTATTTTTATGCCTTTAATTCCACCAGCCAGGTCAATATTTAACAAGCATTACGTTTTTCAGCCCTTAAAAGAGCTTTTGGTGCAAGTTCGCCACAATGCACAGTAAGTATTTCTTAGTGTGCAAGAGCCAAGAGCACCCTCTCAATCTCCACCAAAATCAAAGTGGCGGGCTAGAGAATTCTCCTGCGTACTTAATGCAGCACCCTCCCCTCCGACCGACCACGTGAACGCACAAAGGCTTACCTCGTGGTTTTCACCCATTCTGGCCCTTGGTGTGCGCAGACTCTGGTAGGGGTTGTAGTTTTTGTAGAGCTGACAGGTATCTGGGTGGCTCGGAAATTGTGCTCCCTTCCCAGACATGGCTACGCATACACTTGCACTCCGATGAAGGGGAAAAAAAAACAGATGTCACGCATGTGCGATGATGGCAGCTCAGCAAAACAATGAATGGAAGGCATGCTGACCGAGTGGTTACTACTAGCCAGAATGGCGACTTTTAAACAAAAATAAGTGTCCAGAATGATTAGCCAGGTCGTATTTGGCAACCCTATTTGTGCCACCCTGGCTGACAAGAAATCCCAAGACCCACATTAATTCACCCAAGCAGTACATGCAGGCTGGTGTGCGTGTTGCATGTGCGACTGGCTCAGGTGAGGCAGTGGCCGGCTATAATGGGGCTGTTTCAAAGGCACTTGAAGCTATCGCACCAGTCCATAGACGACTCGGGTCTTCTCGCTTGAGACCCCCAGGGTTTGATGGGGGCTCTCAAGGAGATGAAGACCAAGGGTCGGAGGCTGCAGTGTTGCTGGCGAAAGACACAGTCCATGGAGGATAGACTGGCTTTGGGAAATCATTATAATGATTATCAAAGGGCAATCAACCATAAGAAGATGTAGTTCCTGTCCAGGGAGACTGGTGCAGGGAAGAACAGACCGGCTCAGCTTTTTCAGACTATGGTCAGACTACTCCATCCAGTCTGTCTACATACGAAAAGGGCTTCTTCAGCCACACTTTGCAAAAAGTTTGCTCTGTTCTTCTCTGACAGGGTGTCCTCTATTTGGGAGGATCTCGCCAGTGGGGGGCCTGGTTGAAACAGACGCACTCCTATTGTTTGGGGGGATTTTCGGCTGGTGGAGGTGACTGAGGTGGTTGAGGTGATTTCAAAACTATGGCCCACCTTTTGTGAGCTGGACCATGGCCTGACTCATCTCCTAATGGGATCTGCTTAGGCCACTGATCCAGTGTTTGCTGAGAGAGTCCGGTGCTTGCTCTTGAAAGGGTTCTTCCTTGATGCCTTGAAGGAGGCGTTGGTGAGGCTCCTTCTGAAGAAACCATCACTCAACCATGACATCCTGGCGAATTATAGACCCATCTCCAACCTCCCACGTTTAGGGAAAGTTGCAGAAAAGGTGGTGGCTCTGCAGCTCGAGGCACACCTCACCACCTTCGACATCTATGAGCCATTTCAGTCCGGATTTAGGGCAAGGCATAGCACAGAGACGGTATTAGTTCGGGTGTAAAATGACCTCCTCAGGGCAAGAGATAGAGGGGAACGGTCAGTTGTCGTCCTCCCCGATCTCTCATCAGCATCTGACACTATGGACCACATTGTGCTTTTGGATCACCTTAGAGAGTACTGCGGACTCACCGGAAACTGTCATCCACTGGTTTGAGTGCTATCTCTTGGGCAAGAGGCAACGGGTGGTGATGGGGAATTTTTCCACCTCCCCGAAGCCCTTGTCATGTGGTATTCCTCAAGGTTCGATCCTACCACCAATGCTGTTCACGGTGTACATGCTGCCCTTGGGGAAGATCATTAGATATTACAGTCTGAGTTTTTACTGCTATGCAGACGATACCCAGCTGTATCTGTCATTTGCATCAGGAACAAATGGTGCCGCTGAAGTGCTGAAAAAGTGCCTTGCCGAAATCCAGGATTAGTTGTCCTCTAACTGGTTGAGGCTGAACCCCGACAAAATGGAGGTCCTGGTGACTAAGCCTGGTCGCGGGCATGATGACGGTGCTTCTGGGGTGCTAACAGGTTTGGTCCTGGGATACCCCGCTGATGGCATCCTCTAGGGTGAAAAATCTGGGCGTCATCTGTTGTCCAAAATAGTTTTACCACTTAAGGAACGTCACCCGGATCAAATCCCTAATTCTGCTCGAGGACCTGCCCTCACTAGTGCATGCCATTGTGACATCCAAGCTGGATTACTGTAATGCTCTATACTTCGAAGTCAATGGAGGGAACATCCACCGACTGCAGCTGGTGAACGCGGTGGCCAGGTTGATGACGGGCCAGTCAAGGTCCTGTCATGTGACCTCAATCCTGCAGGATCTGCACTGGCTGCCTGTCAGGCAGAGGTTCGTCTTCAAGGTGGGCTTGCTCACCTATTAGACCCTATACAGCTCAGGCCCTGGCTACCTGTCAGACCTCCTTACACCTGCCATTCCAGTACATGCCCTCCGTTCCTCCATCAAGGGCTTCCTAGCGGTTCCAAGGACCAGGCTTAAAACATCGGGTGATTGTTCATTCGAGGTGGCTGGCCCAGTCCTCTAGAACTTGCTTCCAAGATCTTTGAGGGGGACCCCATCAGTAGAGGCTTTTAAGGGGGGCCTGAAGACTTATCTTTTTATTAAAGCCTACCCTGAATATTTATACTAATTTTATAAAGATCTATTTATTAAGTTATTGTTTAATTAATCTGTCTGTATGGTTTGTCTAATCCTGCTTTCATTTATTGATTTTTATTGTGAAATCTACATGCATGTACGGTTCTAACTCTGCTTGTATTACTTGTAAGGCGCCCAGAGACTCTGGGATTGGGCACCAAATAAATAAAAACGTACTTACTAACTTACTTACAGGCATTGTGTACTTCAGTTGCGGATACTGAGTACCTGCATACCATGTACCTCTTGAACGCCCGCTTCATTTTCTGTTCCACAGCAAAGACTGACGAAGTACGAGGTTGATGGCGAGGACACAGGAATGGTGAAGTAAAATTTAGCAAAAAACAGCTAAACAGCAGGAAAACAAGCAGAATTCTACATCATTAGAAGAAGCTGTGAAGGAGAAGACCTGTTCCTTCCAGTGGAAGAAAAATCAGAGTGCAATGTGGGTGGAGCCGGACGGCCACGTGGTTGGGTGGTGAAGTTTGAAGACTGTTCAGTCACTGGGCATGTTTAGTGGAAGGACTGCCTAAGTGTGGACAATGATCTGAATGTAGCAGGGAATGCATTAACCCCCTACTGAAGTCAGGCCCTGTGAGAGGAATTCTGGGCCCCAGGGAAACTTCAGACACTGAGGCCCCTATGCAGCTGTGTATGGTAGTATGCCTGGTGGCCTGGGCACCTCTTTGGTGCCAGGCCCTGGGAATTATCCCCAACTCCTCCGCCCTCTCAAGGGCCCCCAACAGAAGTTCCCAAGTGGGACTTTTGAGGATTTTGAAGCAGAAGACTATAAGTAGTGCTTCAGCACTGACCCTACATATTTATTGCTCCTGTATTATTAGCAGAAGGTGCCAGGTAATACAGCACATAAACACTCCAACACATTTCTGGCCCCCACATTTTCTTCGCTGACCCCCAGTACATGTGGGTCATCAGCATATGTATTGATACTTAGCTTGTGCACCGTTGAAAAGTAAAATATTGATACGTATGCTGATATCCACATATAGTGTCATTATACAATATGTAAAAAAAGTGCAAATAGGTTTCAATGGAAGAATAGGAGCAGAGTCACTCTGATGATGCCATCACATATGCAAGTCCTCGCCATTTTGTGAGCCGAGCTGTGGCTCGGAATTGGAGAGAATCGGCTGTTTTTTTGGTGCAAGAAGGCTGCTTGCCCCAAATTAGAATGGGGAAGCAGGGGTAGCGTTAAGGGTGTTCTCTGTGTTCTGAACACAGACAATGATCACAGGAGCATGCTTTCTTTATTGAAAGTCTTTTATCTGTGCTCCTCTTAACTTTCAGAAGCACGGTTAGGAGCAGGAATTCCAGGCAGTGGAGGATGTTGGGGGAGCCCAAAAGGAAAATAGGGATGCAGAGCAGGCTTTCATTATTATTTAGGCAGAGTTCAATGCTAGACAGGCAACTGTTAGGCAGGTGGGTTGCCGTCAAGTTAGTAGGTGGGCCAGCAGGGATCAAGAGTTTGGATGGTCCACACACATTAGTGTGCATGTCAGCATACAGACAAGAGATAAGCATTTCGGCAGGCAGTACAGGCTAGTGTGTGCACAGCCAAGCAGTCAGAAAATAAGTATGAGAGCAGCTGGCAGACTAATGCCCCCACAGGCAGGCAGGTAGGATTCAGCATGGACGGTTTTGAGCAAGTTTAAGGGTGGATGGGAAGAAAAAAATTACTCACCTTAGTAATTGTGTTTCTTCTAATGGAGTCTTGCTGTATTTTGACAATCTGCAGTTAGCTCAAGCCTTTAAACTGCCCCGAAGAGAATAGGGTTAATTTTCTATGCAGTGCATAGAATGTTGAGCTTGAGCTCGGTTGAGGTCTCTGTCTGCAGCCCTTTGAAACCCAACAGTCAGATTCTTACAAGCAAAAACTCACTAACTATACTATGTGGAAATTGTAAAATTTTTAACTAGCCAACTGGCAACAAAAAGTTTTGGATTCCCAAAGGAAGACTCTAAGTCAGGAACCCCCCCCAAAACCAAAAACCAATCTAAAATAAGAATAATAACACAAAAACACCCAAATAAAAAGGAAGGTGTGCAAGAAGCACCCCTGGGGTGCAGCACTGCACCTGCCCACCCACTTCCCAAAAACCAGGTTCTGAGAGGGGAGGCGGGGGGAGGTCAGAATACAGCAAGACTCCATCATAAGAAACACAATTACTAAGGTGAGTAATTTTTTCTTCAAACAACATGAAGTCTTGCTGTATTCTGACAATCTGCAGACTACCAAGCAGTACCTCTATGGAGGAGGGACAGAACCTACTTTGGGAATAGGCTCTGAAGTACTGCTGTGCCAAACCGAGCATCACTCCTAGACTGGCTATCCAGAGAGTAATGCTTGGTAAAGGTATGGACTGTTTTCCAGGTGGCTGCTAGACAAATTTCTAACAGAGGGATATCCCTGGCAGCAGCCAGGGAAGCAGCTGTACCTCTTGCAGAGTGAGCCCTCAGGTTTTCCCAGTTTCTCATAGCAGAACTGTATACAAGACACAATCCACCTGGCAACAGTTCTCTTGGCGGCAGGTTTGCCCTTTCCCACTTCCCCATAAGTGAGGAACAACTGAAGGGAGTCAAACCTGTGACCCTTGGTATGCTCTATGTTGTAGCAAAGGACTCTTTTAACATCTAAACTGTGTAGCCTCCTCTCTCCTGAGGAAGAATGATCAGTGAAGAAGACAGGAAGAGACACAGACTGATTCAAGTGGAAGTCTGAAACCACTTTGGGCAAGAACCTACTATTGGTTCTAAGGACCACTTTATCTCTATGAAAGGAGATAAAATCAGGTTCCACTGACAGGGCTTGCAATTCACTGATACGTCTGGCAGAGGTAATGGCTACCAAAAACACAGTTTTCCAAGTCAGGTACTTAAGCTCTGCTGAGGACATAGGCTCAAAAGGAGGTTGCAAAAGTTGAGCAATGCAAACATTTAAGTCCCAGGCAGGGGAAGGATCCCTAAAGGGAGGATTGGTATGAAACAATTCCTTGAAAAATTTACAGAACACAGGATGAGATGATAGTGAGGAAGACTTCCCCACTGACAGAAAAGCAGAAACAGCAGACAAGTGTACCTTGAGAGTAGCTGGTCTGAGGCCTAGGCCATTAAGATGGACCATATAATCCAGAACTGTAGGCAATTCAGCAGTGTCTGGGGAAATATACTTCTTGGAACACCAAATGCTGAATCTTTTCCATTTGGAGCTATAAGTCTTTCTGGTGGAGGGCTTTCGAGAAGCTTTGAGAATATCCAGAACCCCCTGAGATAGATGCAAATCTGCATACTCTAACTCTTCAAGAGCCATGCCTTGAGATTGAGAGACTGAAGATTGGGGCACCAAATCCTCCACTGAGAGGAGGTTAACAGGTTGTAATTCCTGGGAAGAGACAGGGGAAGATGGACCGCCAGAGACAGCAACAGGGGGTACCAAGGTTGTCGGGCCCAGACTGGAGCAATCAGAATCACTTTGCAAGGTTGTGACCTTATCTTGACTAGAACTATGAACAGTAGAGGAAAGGGAGAGAAGGCATACAGAAATTTCCCTTCCCAGTTCAAAATCAGAGCATCCAGAGGGACTGAACCTAGGACTGAGGGTCTGCAACAAAACAGAGGAAGTTGATGATCGTCTGGGACTGCAAAGAGATCTATCTCTGGAGTGCCCCAACTTGAAAAAATCATTTTCAACACTAGGGGGTCCAGGGTCCATTCGTGATGGCCCTGGAAGATCATGCTCAGTGTATCTGCTAGCATACTGTCCTTTCCTGGAAGGCGGACTGCTATCAGAGAGGTCTGCAGGGAATAAGCCAGGGACCATAATTTCATGGCCTCTGTGCACAAGACCGTAGACTGAGTGCCTCCCTGCTTGTTGATGTACCACATGGTGGTGGTGTTGTCTGTTCTGACCTGAACCACCTTGTTCTGTACAGACTGAGAGAAGGCTTGCAGGGTCAGAAAAACTGCCCTGAGTTCCAGGAGATTGATATGAAGAAGGGACTCCTGAGGGGACCACAGTTCCTGGGCTGTGAGAGCCCCCAGATGAGCACCCCACCCCAAAAGGGAAGCATCCATGGTAAGGACCACCGAATGAGACTGAATGACAAATGGGACCCCTTGCCTCAAATTGTCTTGATCCTGCCACCACTGAAGAGCTTGGATCAGTGTCTGAGTCACTGGAATCAGTCTGGTAAGAGGGTCCTTCTTTTGGGACCAAAAGGCCCTCAGATGAAACTGAATGTCCCTCATCTGGAACCTTGCCCCTTGAACCACTGATGTAGAAGCTGCCATGTGGCCCAAGAGCTGAAGGAAGTGCCTTGCTGGTCGGGACATCTGAAGGCTGAAGGAAGAATCCAATTCTATAAGAACTCTTGCCCTTTCCAAGAGAAGAAAGGCTCTTGCTTTGACAGTATCTAGCTCTGCCCTATAAAGATAAGAAGCTGCACTGGTTGGAGGACTGACTTGGGGAGGTTGAGAAGAAACCCCAGGGGAAGAGAGCACTTGCTGGGTCACTTGCAGATCTGACTTGACTTGGCCTGTAGACTGACCCACTATGAGCCAGTTGTCCAGATATGGAAAAATGGGAATCTTCTGCCTTCTTAAAAAGGCCACTACTACTGCCAGGCACTTTGTAAAAACCCTTGGAGCTGATGTTAGGCCAAAGGGCATTGCTTTGAACTGGTAATGGCCTGAGGGCAACTTGAACCAGAGGTACTTTCTGTGGGAGCACCTGATGGGGATGTGAAAGTAGGCATCTTTGAGGTCCAGGGAGGCTAGCCAGTCCCCTGGCCTTAGAGAGGGAAGAATTATTCCCAGAGTCACCATCTTGAACCTTGGTTTTAAAAGATGTTTGTTCAGGTATCTTAGATCTAGGATAGATCGCCACTCCCCTGTCTTTTTTGGGGTAAGGAAGTACCTGGAGTACAGACCTTTGCCCCAGTGTAGGGGAGGAACTCTCTCTATGGCTTCTAAGGCCAGAAGAGATGAAACCTCTGCCTCTGAGGCAAGGGTTTCGGAGAGACTTGCAGGTGGAAAAGATCTGGCTCTCATCTTCGTAAATTTTTTGAAGCCGAGAACCAGTCCCTGGCTTACTACTTCCAGGACCCACTTGTCTGAAGTAACAGACACCCAGTCCTGGATGAAGTAAGCCAGCCTGCCCCCTACAGGGATAGGAGAGTCGTCCTGGGCAGACCCATCAGGGTGTCTGCTTGGCAGGGGCCGTTGGCTGTGGAGTGGATGCAGCCCTGCTCATCCCCCTTCTGCCTCTCCCTCTGAAGAACCCCCTCTGTGAAAAGGGAGAAGAGGCCTGTGCTTGGTAGAAAGGCCTATGAAAAGGCCTGCCCCTGCCCCTAGAATGCTGCCTTTGAGGAGTTGCCTGCCTCTTCTTGGCCTGTGCACTCCTATAAGTGGTCCTATATTCCTCCATCTTCTTCATGTAATTCTCTGTCTGCTCCCCAAACAGAGAATTACCTTCCACAGGGAAATCCATGGCCTTGACCTGGGTGTCTTGTGAGAGGCTAGTACATCTGAGCCAAGCCATTCTCCAAAGAGCCACAGAGGTAGCCATGACTCTTGATGACACATCATTGGAGTCCACAGCAACATGGAACTGTACTTTAGATGCCTCAATCCCATCCGCAGCCACCTCCTCCAGCTCCTTGGCCAGCTGGGGGGAGGCCTGTTTAGCCAGTGCCAGTACAGTGTCCCACCTGGACTTCTGGTACCTGGCAGTACAGGCCATATAATTAGCCTGCTTGAGTCCCAAAGAGGATGCCGTGTATTGCTTCTTTGCCAAGGCATCCATTCTCCTGGAGTCTCTGTCTAGGGGGTGTGAAGCCAAGGGAACATTAGCCCTGTCACAGGCTGTAGCCTGCACACCCCAACATGGCTGCATTGCCAGAAGAAAAACTCTGTGTCTGAGCCTGATAAAGTGTACCTCTTATCCATTCTTCTATCAACAGGAGGTACAGAATTAGGAGACTAACATTTTTTGTGTCTGTTTCCCAAATGATTTGTGCAAGGGAATAGACAGCCTCCTGGACTCTGGGATGTCCACCATCTCTACAAAATCAGGCTCCTCTTGATCCTCTGTAGCTTCCTCCATAGGGAGCTGAAGAGTTTCAGCCACTTTCCTGTAAAACATACAGTGGGGAGGGGACTCAGAGAGCCAAGGAGGGGAAACACCAGAAGATCTGTCTGTTGAGATGTCCGGTTCAGTGGGCACATCCAGACTTTCTGCTCCATCATAGTCATCATCTTGTTCATAATCCCCTTCCTCCTCAAATTCCGGTTCATAAAAATCTTCAGGGGCATATTCCTGAACCGGTGGAACTTACCGAACCGAGCCCCAAGCCAACGGAGCCGGATCGGATGGAACCGAGCGGAGCGATTCAACAATCCGAATCGCTCGGGCAATCTCGTCAGCAGTCGGAACATGAACCTCTGGATCCAAACCGGCTGATTAGTCTTTCCTTTTTGTAGGAACCGATCCCCCAGGATCGGCTCTACTCTTGCCCGAAGAAGTATCACCCTGTTCAGAGGGCACTCCTTCTGGTTCGGTCGGAACCGAACCGGGCTGGCCATCCGGGTCAGCAAACTTCTTGGCCTCCTTTTCCCTAAGTCTACCTAATCACTTTTCCAGGGTAGACTTACAAAAATTTTTACAAATTTGGCAGTCTGTATCAAGGTGTTCAAACCCCAGACAATAAACACAGGTGGTGTGGGGATCGGCCTTAGCAAAGACTTCCCCACACTCACTGCAGTGTTGCAACCCAGTGGGCCCGTCTTTTTCTTGGGTTTCTCAGACATGGCCAACCTAACCAAACTTACCCTTTTTTCGGCAACCGCCATGCAAGACTCCCTTACCGGTTCCCAACTGTGTCACGGGTATTGGAAAAAAACGTTTAAAACATGTTTTTTTTAGAACCGATAAGGACCGGTAACCACACACTAGAGCAAAGTAAGAGAATTCAATATATAGCATCGGTTCAGCTGAACCAATCAAAAAGCTTACAATTTCCACAAAGTAAATCAGAAAACTATCTAGTACTCACGGTACCGCAGACAGAGCCTGAAACGACAGTGCGGAATAATTTTGGCTTAAAACCGACACTTTAACCAACTTTTGAACCAAGCTGAAGGAGAAATCCCCGGAGCGACTGTTCAGTGAGGCGGAATATAGAATCTGACGGTTCGGTTTCAAAGGGCTGCAGACAGAGACCTCAACCGAGCTCGAGCTCAACATTCTATGCACTGCATAGAAAATTAACCCTATACTATCCGGGGTAGTTTAAAGGCTGGAGCTAACTGCAGATTGTCAGAATACAGCAAGACTTCATCTTGTTTGAAACAAATGTGTGGACAAGTGACACAGTGGCAGGCAGGGAACAAATGTATCTGCACTACGTGGCTATGAGAGAGCATACAGGCAGGTAGTAGGAAACAAATGTGTTGTTGTGGAAGGATGGCAGACATGGAATGACCATATCAACTACGGGCCAGCAGTTGAATAAAAAGCAGGTGGCTGAGCAAAGAAGGAAGATTTATATATCCTGAAGAAAGTAGACAAGAAAAAGAATAAAACAAGGATGAAACAGGGACAGAGGAACTTTAGGCGAAAAGAAAATGAAACAATGAAAGCAAATATGTCAGATCAAGACTAGAGTAACAGTAGAAAATGGAAAAATAAAAGAATAATCACAGAAGGAAAATGATGAAAAAAAGGACATATCATAAAAACATGTATGCCTGAAAAAGTAGATAGTGAGACCAAGTGTCATGGTGTCCTGCATGTATTGATGGAAGCCTGCTGAGTAATTCCATTCTATATGAAGCTGCCAGCTGCCTTCAACAGACTGTCTTTGGAATACAAAAATTTAAAAGTAGGAGCACAACCAAGGTCTGAAGAAGCACATATTTTAGGTTACAATTTAGATCTTCTGTTCTCTGTTTTGAAGAAGTACAGAAGCAACACCACCTGCCTCTTTCTGCTGGTGATACCCCTTCCTATGCACCCCATCATCCAACAAGCCCTCCCAACTGTCTTGTCACACTGCCTGGCCCCCTTTAAGTCATCTGATATGATTACCCCAAGGTCTTTTTCCTGCTTAGTCGTTGTCAATACCATGCCACCCATTTTGTACTCCACTCCTGGGTTTCTGTGCCTCAAGTGCATTATTTTGCACTTTTTTGCATGAAAACCCATCTACCATACCCTTGACCACTCCTCTAGTTTTCTCTGATCTCTGCTCACCCCCCCCCGTGTCCACCTTGTTGCAGATCTTGATGTCATCCACAAAGAGGCAGAATTTCCCTTCCTGTTCCTCTGTAGCGTCACTTATGAAGACATTAAAGAGGACCACTCCCAGCACTGAACCCTGTGATACCCCATTGGTCACCCTCCCTTCTTTGGAGAAGATTCCATTTACCACCACCCTCTGTCGCCTATGCTTTACCTAATTTCTTACCCAGTTTATCACCTTGTTACCCACCTCAAGCTGCCCAGCTTGCTTACTAGTCTCCTATGTGGAATGGTGTCAAACGTCTTAATGAAATCTAGGTAAACCACGTCCACTGCTCTTCCCTGATCTAATTCTTTGGTGAACTACTCAAAGAAATCTATCAGATTTATTTGGCACAGCCTCCCCCTGTGAATCCTTGTTGCCTTGGATCTAGTAACCCGGTGGATTCAAGATATTTCACAATCCATTCCTTTAGCAGTGTTTCCATTAATCTTCCCACCACCAATGTCATGCTAATAGGACTGTAATTGCCAGCCTCTTCTCTGCTACCACTTCTGAGAAGTGGGGCTATATGTACCGTCCTCGAGTCCTCCGGAAATACTCCAGCCTCCAGTGATCTGCTAAACAGGACTGTCAGAGGTGCAAACAGTACCTCCCTGAGCTCCCTCAACACCCTTGGATGCACACCATCTGGCCCCATAGCTCTGTCCACTTTCAGGTTAGCAAGTGCTTTCAGGACGCTCTCCTTTGAAAATGGACTAGTGTTCACCCCCCCATCAAAGCTCCTGTTGTTTTTTTTGCAGTCCCTCTTCTTCCCCTTCCTCTGTGAACACCGAGCAGAAGTACAGTACTTGTTCAAGATGTCTGCTTCTCCTAGTGACCTGTACAGTCCCCCCCGCCTTTTTTATCCTTACAATACCTTTGTTTTCCTTTTTTCATGCACATACCTAAAAACGTTTTATCCATTTTTGACACTGCATATGCTATTCTCTCTCTTCAGTTTGTGACTTCGCACTCCTTACTGCTTTCCTTGCTTCCCTCTGTTTTCCGATATATCTCCCTATCCTTCTCCATCTCCTTGTACCTTCTGAATGCTACTCTTTTACCCATTACATTTTCTGCCACTTCATAAGAACCACAGGGTCTTTTTTTCCTCTTGCTTTTGCTCACTTGTTTGACTCTGAGGTTCGTTACTTTCACTATGCCCCTTTTAGTTTAGTCCAGTTCCTCCAGACCCCCAGATCATTCCCCCAAGGTCGTCCCTAAGGCATTCAGCCATCTTCATAAAATCTGCCCTTCTGAATTCCAAGACCCCTGCTCATGTGTGGTTTGATTCCGTAGCTGTCTTTATGTTGAACCACACTGTACAGTGATTACTGGTCCCCAGGTGGCTTCCCACCTTGACGTCTGCAACACTGACCCGGTTAGTAATAACCAGGTCCGGTACTGCTCCATCATGAGTGGGTTCACTGACTAGCTGTCTGACGAACGCCCCTTGCAGGCAGTCTAGGATGTCTTGCTTCTAGCTGACACTGCTTTTGGGAGGCTCCAATCTACATTCGGCAGACTGAAGTCCCCCACCAGCAGCACCTCCCCATTTTTGCCATTTTGCCAACTGCTTTCATCACTACCTTATCCAACCACACCCCCGTGCCGGAGGTCAGCAGATCATGCCTATGCGAATAGTGGCTCCGTTTCCTGACTCGAGGGTGACCCACAGTACCTCTGCCCACCCTGAATTCTCTGTATCTCTGTTGCTTTTATGCTTTCCTTCACATAAAGCACCACACACCCACCTTTCATTCCCACTCTGTCCTTTCTGAAAAGAGTGTAGCCTGGTATGGCCATGTCTCAGCACCATGACTCAGTAATGGCCACAATGTCCAGGTCAGCCTCTGCCATGATGGCTTCTAGGTTTGGAATCTGATTTCATTTTCAATCACATTGGTGTGGTGTGCATATTTATGGAACACATACAAACAGAGATGAGAAAGAAGTAAGTGCCTCAGCTGGGACTTGAACCCAGGTTGCCCAGAATATTGTTCAGGTCACACTAACTAGCTGTGCCACCAAGGCAACTGGAAGCTGGGCCGTCCTGGAGCACACATTACTCTTCCTCCAATACACAACCTGGTGCAGCACAAATAATTACTACATTTTTAATCACATGGGTGCAGTGTGCATATTTATGTAACACATACAAACAAAGAAGAGAAAGAAATAAGTGCCTCAGCTGGGACTTGAACCCAGGCCACCCGTAAAACCATTCCGGTCACACTAACCAGTTTCGCCACCAAGGCAACTGGTATTGCAGTATTCCGAGCACCTGGCTGTGCATTGGAGAATGAGAAATGTGTACTCTGGGACAGCCCAGGTTCCAGTTGCCTTGGTAGTGCAGCTGGTTAACGCGACCGAAACTGTTTTCCAGGCAGCCTAGGTTCAAGTCCCGGCTGAAGCACTTAGTTCTTTCTCTCCTCTGCTGGAATCTTATTTCCTAGACTTCTAGCATTAGCACACATGGCTTTCCAGATTCAGTTAACACTCTGCTGGTTGCCCCTTTTTTTTCCTTTCTGCCTCCCCCTCTTCCTTTCTCATTTTAATGATTCTGGGCTCTATTTCAGAAGGGAATGCAGCGGTGCAGTGGACTTTGCGTCAAATATTGCGGCAAAGCACAATTTGGTTAGAATGTTGCAGCAAATGCCTGCCGCAAGTCCAGATGGTGGGAAGCAGGGAGTTAGACCAGGTACTCCCTGGTCTAACTTTGGGTCCAGGATCGGGGCACTTGCACCAGATCTTTTGCGCAAGGTGCCTTAAACCAGGGGAAAGTGTCGAAACTGCGCCAGCCCTTCTAACATCAGACCAACCTGCGTCCGAGGGGCTTTGGTGCAGCTGTATCGAACTTTGCGGTGGATGCGAGGCTTAACGCAAGCCCTGCGTCCACCTTGTAAAATTGAGCCCTCTGTTTCCCCATCTCCTTTACTACCATCTGATTCTTACATTAACTTGCACCCTTGGGTGTCCCGGGATCTCCTTACTCTCAACATCAGCCTGCGGGGGTGGGGGGCAGTTACTGCCTTCCCAATCCCTCGGCTACTTTAAATTTTCTAATGAAATAGGGTTTTCTGATCACAAATACAAAATGCCAAAACAGCCACTGTCTGAAATGTAATTGGAATACTACTGACATGAGTGTGTCCTCACCCCTTGAACCCTTCCCTACTGCTTTACTGCCTTTCCAGATGGGCCCCCGCACCACAGTTCAGCCCTGAGAAGTGTGCAGTGGTATTACAGCCCTGCAACCAGCATAAAAAGAAACACTGAACATTCATCAATGAACCCAGATTCCACACAATGATAACTGCTGTATTACTGTACAGCAGTAGAAGTACTACAGAAGGTACATATAAGATCAGCAAACCTTACTTCTGGTAGAGGGCTGGCAGGTTTTGTCAGGATTCCTCCTACGTACACAACATTCGGCAGTGTAGGCCTCGAAAACTCCAGTGCAACATCAGTACACAGCATCCACAGACATGACCCTTGCACTAACTCGTACATGGACCGTTCTGGCTGCAGGTTGTATTTTTGCATTATCCTATCGTATTTTGGTAGGACCAGAAAATTAACTCCAAACCTTGAAACAAGATAGACCACTGTGTTTATAAATCTATCTAATAGGTTCATATGGTCCGTAAGAAGACTGTTAAATTCTGGAACATAGGCCAGTGGAGCAGGGGCACCTACTTCAGCTGGATACCAAAGGCCAGTTGAAAAGACAGCATACCTTACTCCCAAAAGATGAGCTATAACAAATCCACACATCTCGTTGGGATCTACCAAGAGCAAGTCAAACTTTTCCCGTTTAAGGCGAGCCATAAAGTCTTTGTTGCCTACCATAAGGTCGCAGTTCTTGGAATAGTGATCCAAAATATCAAAGAGTTCCAATGCTGTCAGCCTCCCAGAAAAAATGTTCCTCATCTTGGACTGTAAAAAATTATCCGCAGTGCTGCTGTTAAATATTCCTGGGTAACGTAGCAGCTGATAATGGTCGGACTGTGGGATGTCTCTGCCCTCAGATAAAGTAAATGCTGTCTGATGCCCCTGTTCATGTAATGCGGAGGCCAAGGTCTTGAAAATGTACAGATGGCTTTCAAACATAATTGGCGGCACAACTACAATTTTGGCATTTCTTGCTAGTTCAACACAGCAGAGCAGAAGGAAAACTAAATTGTAAGACTTCATGGCTGAAATAATAAAAAACACAAGGTTTTTAAATGATTAACAACATCCTGTAAAGAATCGGAATATATGGTATTATCCACTCATAACGACAATCTTAACATTCACAACAAAATGATCGATAGCAACAGAAATGTTCAAAGCTGGGTTCTTGTCATGAAAGAATAGTTCCTTACGGACTTTAAAATGGGGAGGGTGCACATCAGGTTAAGAATGGAAGGAAATGTATTTTTCCCCGAAAACGTACTTACTACAGTATCAACGTTTGTGTTTTTCTCCCTCTTTGGCTTTAAAAACCAAAGGAAAGTCCAACACTGTAATTAATGAATAATTGGAAAGCACTTAAATGTGAACATTTATGAAACGTTTGGATGCCCATGAAAAACCCTTTTAAATGAAATGTTGGGTTTACCTGTATCTGGCAGCAGTTCTGAGATGTACCTAACTCTGCCCTACACTAAACAAATAAATAAAATGAATAAAAAATATTTACTTCACTGTTCTAGATTGTAGTTGGCACAGCTTCCCCTGCATAATATCACAAGGTTCCAGATATGGTGGCAATTTATTGTTACTACTGGGCACTTAGCCAAGGGTATTTCTGGACTGCTACTGGCTAGAGGTAAGCCCAATACTTGACTTTAAGCAAGCTCTTCATGGACTTTTTAACTACAAGAGACAGTGTTTGAAAATATTGCCCCCTCAAAAAGCAGCAGCTGGTCAGTATCTGACAGACACTAGTGGCACCAATACAGAGTTTACCCTAGACAAATGTGAAAGGAAGAAAATATTTGAGTATTTTTTTTATTTTAGTCTTCGGTAACCGGGTAAGGCCCATTGGGCACAAGTGCCTGTTTTCAGGGGCGACCTGGGAGCACTGGGCGGTTAAGTGACTTGCTCAGAGTCACACAGTAAGCAAGTGGAGGTTGTGAGAATCAAACTCAGATCTGGTCTGCTGGATGTACCAAGCTTGTTCACACCTCGTTCCTCTAACCTCTAGGCTATACTGCCAGCCCAGGTATTAAGACATACCATATTCCTGACAGCTCCAATGTTGGGAATGGAAATTATTTACAACATGGATAATGTGCATGCCGACTAGGGGCTCCAAAGTACAACTATAGCTTTAAGAGCTAGCCCTGCTGATGTCATGTGTATCTCAAACAGTCCATAAAATTGACACGCAACAAAGTAGTGACATCAACAAATGAAAGTTGTGTACGTACCATAACTGTTGATCTTCCAGAATATCTTCACCACTGATCACACTTACAGGTCTAGGCCAGAGGCACTAGGACCCCAAGGCAGCAAAGATTTAGTCAATCAAGGCTTACAGGCATGGCACCTACCCCCCACTCCCGGTGCCGCACCCCAGCCAGTAGCTGTTGCCAGCTTTCTCACTAACCTCAGTTCTGTTCGCCAGGACAGAAACCAAGTAGGGAAAATAAGAGAGGACTACGAATTTTCCTAGCCAAAAGTGAATGAAATTATGGCCTCATTTTACTCCCAATTGTATACATCGTCCAGATCAAATAATCCCCCCTTGCAACTGAGATACCATAA
The DNA here is from genome assembly GCA_016271365.2 of Neoceratodus forsteri. NCBI lineage: Eukaryota > Metazoa > Chordata > Ceratodontiformes > Ceratodontidae > Neoceratodus > Neoceratodus forsteri. Next base: position 389,161,921 of record CM057453.1, read on the forward strand.
TGAGCCAAAATAGAAATGAATAACACACGAGTACTAGAAAAAACAAACACCATGCTACCAGATAGAGGACTAACTAGTCCGTTAAAATATGCCTCTTCAGCGGTTGAAACATTTTTGGGGGATGCATAAGTCCAGGACTTATGTTACATTTTTAGTGCAAGTCCGTATCAGGACACAGTAAGTCACACCTTTTTTCTGCAGCACACAGTATTATTACCAAAGCAGAAATAACATTTTATGACTGATATGTTAATAGACTGTCACACTGTCTGGCTTGATTTCAGCCCAAATTGGTATTTACTGAGTACCTGTTTCCCTGTCTCACACAATTAAAATACTAAATCTGTGACTCTGGATATTTTAACAGACTGTCGCACTCACTGGTTTGATTTCAGCCCAGATTCAATCAGTTATTACTGAGTACTTATTTCTCTGTCTCAAACAAATACATATTTGTAACTCTGGATATTTTAGACTGTGTGGCTTGATTTCGGCCCAGAAATGTGTTGTCTGGGTACTTATTTCTTTGTCTCAAATAAAATAATTCAATGACTGTCAGACTGGCTTGGTTTCTTTTTTCTAAAATTGTCTGTCCAGAGAAGCTAGATTTTAGCCCAGAGTACTTGTGTCACATATAAATAAATTTTTTTTGCTGCAGACCGGCTTGGATGGTCTCACTTGCAGCTCAAACTAATATCTGTTCCCTTTTAGCTGTTAATCATGCAGCTGATCTCCCAAATTAATAGTTATATCAGCCGGGGCGTGGCTTGGCTCCGATCTTGATGGCCGCCTAGAGTGGGAGCTCTCTCAATCCTCGGGCTTTAATCCTCGTATTTCGTTGCCCTACCAACATAATTTGCAACGCTAACAGACAGAATCTACGCTGCGAACCTACAAGATCACGGTCAACTATTTAGTTGTGTCATTTTAAATCATCTGACTCCGCGATCCAGGGTTTGAGATGGCGCTACGTAATCACTTTGAGGCCTCCAAAGATTCAAGTACGCAGCAGATGAATGAAATGGTTAATGCCCTCCTCAAACAAATGTCTGAAGTTACTCTCGTATCAAATAAAACTACTAATGCCTTGCCACAACTGGAAGCTAAAATAAGCAGCATAGAAAAGAAAGTAGATCTTAATGCGTAGGCTATCAATAACCTATCTGCCACTATCAGGGATCAGGGTAAAACGATAAACTACCTGCAAAGTAAGCTTGAAGACACAGAAAATCGCAGTCGTAGGAACAACCTGCGATTTATCAGTTTCCCCGAGGGGGCTGAACAAGGAGTTCCTCTGGACTTTCTCTATGATGCCCTGCCAGAACTGCTTCATCATGAAGTCCCCCCTGGGCTAACTACAGAACGTGCCCACAGGACATTGAGCCCGATGCCAAAATGCAGTGAAAGACCCACACCAATAATGGCATGCATTCTAAATTTTGCTGACAAAGAGTGGTTCACGGTGACAGCACGAGAGCTGGGCACCTTATCTTGGAGAGGGCACAGAGTTCTCATTTTCCAGGATTATTCCCAGGAACTAGTGGCTAAAAGGAAGGAATACAATGAGGCAAAAAGACTGATGCATAATCGGGGCATAAGGTTTTCGCTCCGTTATCCTGCCGTTATGCGTTTGGAGATTGAGGGCACATTCATGTCCTTCTCTACACCAGAAAGCCTCACCCGATATCTGAATACCAACAAAGTGCCACAATCCCGTTCAGAAAACACGTTACAATGCCAGACAACAGCTGTCACGGATTTCAGAAATGAAATTCGTCCAAATGCTAATATTGTGTAGGCTGCTGACCATGGGCCTGACAGCTTTAAATTTCAGGGCTTGCAGACAGCTCTCCCTGCTAGATCTCGAAAGCGGCAACAATCGGGGAGGCACCAGAAACGGCATCACCATCAGGAAAGGATGGGGGAATCAGCAGCGATCGTTTCAGAATCCTTGACGGATCCGCTCTCTCGATTCTGCACACCAAACCGTTTTTCCCCTTTAACACCGTCGGATAGTATCGAACCTACTGACCGGTATACTCCCACTAAAGAAGAGATGCAGCAAGATACACTGGGGCCTGACCAGACTAACCGCGGGCAAAACGCATCTAAAGTGGACAGTATAACTTTGCCTGAGACAACCGCACCTCTGATCAATATTGCCACAAATTGGACATATCATGCGCCGTCCGATGCTGCTTTGCTCCAAGCTGCGGAACCTTTGGATCCACCTTAGATAAGTGTATCTCCGTATATTATCTCATATGTAATGTGTTACCGCCAACTTTAAATGTGAAAATGTACAGTCTCTTTGAAGGACATGATGCTTAGGGATCTATTTAGTGCTAACATAAGGTTTTAAACAGCAACAGCCTGAATTAATTTCCGACTCTATGTCGTAGGGGTATGGGATACTTTCTCCCAAGGACCTAAAAATATAATGATGGTATTTTCCATCGCATAACGCCTCTTTACATTGAAACTTTTTTTTTCTAATCATATTGGTGAAAGGGACATGGTGACTCCCATTCTTATGTTTTTGCATTTCTCATTTGATATTACTCCCTCCAGTATATGGCCTACTATGTTATACGGGCCTACGGGTCAGGATAATTTTCACTGTGCTTAGCGCTGGAACTCGAGCACGTGCTTTTCAGACCCACACAGGCCCACCCCCGGGGAAGGGGGTCCCCTGCTTTGGGTACGACCAGCACTTTCTGAGCTATGCTACTCTCACTCCCCTGACTGGCCTGGTGGATAGGCCTGTGGTGGTATTATTACCTCGGCCAAAAACTTCCACCTCAGACATAGTGCAAGGTCATACACTCAATGTACATAGTTTAATTATTCTGATGTTTTTTATGTTGTCATCCTTACTAATTGTAGTGTTACGAATTTGTATATTAAATATTTTGCAATCTTACAGTTCTAATGTCTCAACCGACACCGTTCTGACCCCATGTTGCAGTAGTGTACAGGACCTAATGCTTACCCCCAGCCCTGACGTACTTCTCTCCCAGGTTACATATTACATTAAATTGGCTAAGCTATTCCTTTTTAACCCTGATTATGGATGAAACCTCCATGATAACCTGGAACGTCAGGGGGCTCAACTCTCCATCAAAAAGAAAACAAGTCCTAACGCATTTAAAGAAACTGAAAACTCAGATTGCATTCCTCCAAGAAACCAAGTTAACCAAACAAGATCAAAAATATTTGGTTAAAGATTGGGTGGGGCAAGAAATCCATGCAAGTGCTCCAACAAAAAAGAGAGTAGTAGCCATACTCATGCACAAAACTCTCCCCTGGATGGTTACACATAGCAAAGCTGATCCGCAGGGCAGGTGGGTGATTGCCATACTAGACACGCCACAAGGCCAAATCTTGGTTCTAAATATTTATGCTCCCAATGATGACAATCCCTCTTTTTTTGTGCACCTCAATGCAAAATTGGGATTGATGTCAAAACCTGATATGCCAATATTGATGGGAGGAGACTTTAATCTAACCCTTGTCCCCGTGTTGGATAGAAGCGATCGGGGGAAAGAGTGTCATATCCATGGGATCCAAGCTGTAAAAGACCTTATTTCTGAACACCGGTTAGTAGATATCTGGAGATTGGCCCATCCCTCTCTACGTGACTACACCTTCCATTCGGGGGTCCATGGCTCCTTCAGCAGGTTAGACCTATGGCTTGTATCCCAATGTCTTCTACCCTGCACCTCAGAAATTAATATTCTCCCCATTACCTTATCAGATCACGCCCCGGTCCAACTGATTCTGAAAAGGGGTCCTCCCACCCCTAAATCTTCCTCCTGGAGACTAGACCCTCTCCTTATACAGGACCCCAAATTTTTACAGTAGGCAAAAACAGAAGCAAAATTTTTTTATACAAGAAAACCCCACCCCGAGACCTCTGCCTCCACTACTTGGGAGGCCTACAAAGCAACTATGCGTGGAAAAATTACTGGATATGCCACCCATAGGAGGCACTGTAGAGAAGCGGAATTTACTAGTTTAGAAAATGAACTACTGGTGGCACAGCACGAGTTCAAAAAGATGTCCCAGCCCTCCCTGTCCTCCTTATGCGGCAGAAGAGTTCTGCAACTGCGCACAAAAATTAACGAACTGACCTCCAAGAAAGCTGACCTTGCTTTACTCAGAATAAGACATAAATACTGGGAGGGGGGAGACAAAGCAGGCAGAGTCTTAGCCTACCAAATATGTAAGCAGCAATCCTTCAGATACATAGCTGGACTTAAACACCCTAAAACTGGAATCATTCATAACAATCCCTAAAAAGTGAATGAAATTATGGCCTCATTTTACTCCCAATTGTATACATCGTCCAGATCAAATAATACCACCGATACCCACACTTTTCTACGTTCCACTGGACTACCTAAATTATCTCTTCTCCAGAAGGACGTCTTGGAAGCACCCCTTTCACCTCAAGAAGTTTCCAATGCTCTAATGGCTCAAAAATCGGGGAAGGCCCCAGGGGGTGATGGCTTCCCTGTGGAATTTCTTCAGTTACTGTCTCCCTTAATCTCTCCCCTACTATGTCAAGTATTTATAGAATCACAAGCCCAAGGCATTCTGCCATAAACTTTTCGTGACACCACTATTACTGTCCTCCCCAAGAAAGGGAAAAAACCTGAGGAAGCGACTAGCTACCGTCCCATCTCACTGATCAATGCCGACAGCAAGGTATACGCTAGACTGTTGGCTAACAGGCTAAACCCGATTCTTATTCACCTCATTCATCCCTCACAGGTGGGTTTTGTGAAGGGCGGGTATAGTACAGACCATCTCCAAACACTCCTCAATCTTATACATTTAGCAAAAGTTGCGCCCACACCAGTGGTGGCCTTGGCGATTGACTTTGAGAAGACTTTCGGCTCAGTCGACTGGGACTATCTGTATGAGGTATCACATCACTTTGGATTTGGTCCTTGGTTTATCACTGGCGTAACAACCTTATATACAGCCCCCTTATCGAAGGTACTCACCAATTCTACTATATCAGAATTATTTCAATTATATAGAGGAACCAGACAGGGCTGCCCTCTTTCCCCTCTACTTTTCCTTTTAGCAGTGGAACGCTTGGCTGCAGCCATTCGCCAGCACTCTCATATTGCAGACATCGGGTCAGGTCAGCTTAAACCTACAACCTTAATGAATGTGGATGATTTGTTGGTGGTACTGGGCGACACTGCAAAATCTATCCCTTCCCTCTTCTCACCCTATTAAAGCAATTTTTCAGTATTTCCGGGCTCAAAGTTAATCAAGCCAAAACAGAGATTCTCCCGCTTAACTCTGTTTGTCTCCCCCACAGCATGTCCAGTTTCGGCTTAAAATGGTCAGAGGATCACATCCTTTACAGAACCACCTATTGCCTCCTACCGCCGGCCACCTAACCTGCGCAATCTCCTGGTAAAAAGCAGCCTACCCACTCCTAACAGTTCCTCCCCCCCAGGTACCAAACCTTGCAACAGGGCTCTGCCACACCTGCAAATTTATTTCCAGTGTAACTGAGATTCGGGGCCTACAGGTGTTTTCTCACATCACCAAGGAGTTCTCATGCACCTCCACTAATGTGTGTACTGTATTCTTTGCAGGAGGTGGTCAGCTATTTACATCGGAGAACTGGTAGGCGTCTTGCTGACGTTTAGGAACATTACAGAGCGGTCAGGAATGGTGAAACTGCAAACCCATTGTATCCCACTTTATCTCCAGGGACCACAATGTCAATGACCTTTCTGTTTGTGTCCTTCAGCAGGGCTTCCGGGATCCTAACCATAGAAAAAACATGGAAGCCAAGCTGATCATCCGCCTTGACTCCCAGCAGCCCTCTGGTTTAAATGATAGACTTATTTTCCACTAACATCTTTCAGCCTCCCCTTTTTTTCCCTAAAGTCAATTTGTTTTTGTACTGATTTATGTTTCATTTTCACCATATGTCTCAATTTCTGTCTCCTTCTCACACATTTGTCACCTTTCAGCCTTCTTACAAGGCCCTGCTAATCAGTCTCTACCTGGGAACTTCCCCAGCTCTTTCTCTCCCATTACGTTTTATCTTTCCCATCATCACCTTTTTGTTTCACAGATTCTCTCTTAATCTTACCATTTATCACTTATTCTCCCTTAGCCTCCCTTCTTCCTTCTCCACATATATATCTCTCTCATTTTACCTCTCCTCTACACTAACTTGTTTTTTTTTCTCTTTTAGATATTTCCTGAAGAAGACCTAAGGTCGAAACGTAGATTTTTAACTCTATTTTCTGCGTGCATTTAATATAACCATTTTGTTTTGCTTTTAGACCACATGCTAACGCAGCGCCTTGTCTTTGTTTTTTTACAGGATCACATTACCCACCAGGGCATAAAGGTAGGAGCAAATCTTGGAAAATGGTGGGATAACAATCTAGACCCTTTAATATGCAAAAGTAAAACAGAACTGGATAGAATATCCCATCTCAATCTTACACTGGTCGGGAAAATCTCTGCATTTAAAATGACTACTGCTCCTAGGTTTTTTCATCTGCTAGATCAAATTCCCCTTTTTCTCCCCAAAGCTTGGCTTTCCAAAATGGACAAAATGATTGGCTCCTTTTTATGGCGTATAGACAAGCCCCGTTTTGGGAAGAACTTACTTCGATCCCACTGGCAAAATGGAGGCTGGGTCTCCCTTGGATGGAGGGTTATAAAATCACTTTCCAATGTTCCCAAACTGTCAAATGGTTCCAATCCCCTTCTAAAGACTCCCCTAATTGGCTTATGCTTGAGCAATCAATTAGTGGTACTCCTATAGCAGCTACCATGCTATGGCCTAAGACAACTCTCGATCTCCTAATACATCCCACCACTGGCCCGTCCATAAAATATTGGAGAACACTTCACAGAAAATTAAAGATTACTGATCTCCCTTTGTTATACACCCCATTATGGAACAACCCCGCTATAACAATAGACGCTTCCCCCCTAAACTGGGCCAAATGGCAAGGTAAAGGTATTCTACTCCTAAAAGATGTATTAATGGAAAACTCACTAGCGGTAGAAAACTTCCAGCAGTTACAGCAAAAATGGCAACTACCCACTTCTGACTTCTGGAAATTCCTTCAGCTTCGAGATGCCCTAAAACAAATACTACGGAAAGGAGACCCTTTAACTGATTTGTCATCCTAAGTATTCAAATGGCTTAACTCCCCAAAACGTCTGGTCAGTAAACTTTATGCCTCACTAAGGGACTCTCAGCCCTCCCATAATATCTCCTCTAAATCTAAATGGGAGAAGGTTTAAGCATCTCAATTACGGAGCGTCAATGGAGGCAATGTTGGCAAGTTAGTCACTTTGCCTACACTGATGCCCGTAGTAGAGTTATCCATAATAAAATATTACACTCATGGTACAGAACCCCAGTCATGCTTAAGAAGATGAAACTTCTCACTCAAGACAACTGTTGGAGGTGTCATCATCTGGGGGGGTGACCTCCATCATATACTTTGGCTCTGCCCCATGATCTCAGAAATTTGGAAATCCACTCTACAAACAGCAAGTACTATTCTACAGTGTAATATTTCCATTAGTGCCTCACTTATGCTATTAGGCATGAAACCTGAAGTCCCTATCCTAAAATCCCAAGAGCTCAGATAGCTAACGTTACTTAGTATGCAAATGAAACGAATTCTTCTTAAAAACTGGAGAAGCTCCACTATCCCTAATGTGTCGGAAATACTAGCTATGCTTACAAGTGTCTGTGAAGTGGATAGGCGCTCACTTCTGGCCAAAGGACAGCTGCCATATTTTCATCTCTGCTGGTCCCAATACATGGCATACTTGGATGACAGAGCTGGTGTTGGTTGAATTACTGTCCCAGTTTCTACTTGATCTGCTGTGTACCCGTGTCTTTGCTTAACTATCTACCTGTATATATCTGTAATTCTGATAATAAGATACTCTGCAGGCTCCATGTATAGGTTGAAGTAGTAGTTTATAGTAATAGTTTGTTTATTGTTGGCTTCTTTTTGTTTTAGTTACCTTCTTCTTTTTTTGTGTTATTAGGGATAGGCCAGCGTTTTTTTTCTTTTCTTGCCTCAATGTACCTCAATGCTAAAACTTAATATGGCCAGTTATGTTCTACTTGAGAGATACAATCAAGTTAACTATAGAGTTGTTTAATATGTTGGGTCCGACCCTATTATAAATTATATGACTTCCTAGTTACTCTGTGGTACCTTTCTGTATAATCTTTCAGGTAACTCCTAGAGTCAGCCATTGGAAGGTACAGCTTCAGAATGTCATGAAGCCTTGTCTGTTCTGCACGGTACCTCCTTATGGCCTGGTAGTCTTCGCATGACATAGGTAAGTGCCTACCCTGCGATTAGTTAATAATTTAATTTGACTGTCGGTATGTATATCTACTTTGTTTCTCGTAGGAATAAGGTCATAATGTTATCTCCACTTAGTTGGTACAGTTCAGCCACTGTATTCAATGTCTATCTCTATTTTCTATTTGTATGTTGTATGTTGTTTTTTTGTTGTTATAAGATGAAACAATAGAACTTTTAACTGAAAAAAATAGTTATATCAGCTGAGAAAAATAATTACCCCCCCCCCACCCAAGTCCTGCAAGGACCTCAGTGCAGAGTCTAGGTAGATATGTCCAGATGCCTATATATTTCCCAAATAATTAGGCAGTGTTTATCAGAGCAGCCCCAAAAAATAACTGTGTCCAACAAATTCCCTTTCTTGCTGCACTAGGGTGAGGGTCTATGCCGACTTTAACCCACACAACAAAATGGATGCAGCAGCCCAGTTTAGTTTGTTCACCCCCCCCCCAGTTATTCTGCCCTGTCAGTCTCCAACAAAATTATCCCCCAACATGTAGTTTTGAACTGCAGCCCAAGTAATCCCTAACATGAGGAGCAAAAAAATAGCATAGACTAGTCAGCACTGTAGCAAGACATTCTGGTGCTCGGAGCTAGCCACACATTTTGCCACTGGTACAGGCATATTGAGCCGTGACTCATTTGCAATCCAGAGGAGGGTTTATTAGGGCAGCCAACTTAGGCAAGGAGGGGACATGCAGCAAATTATAAAAATCTGGGCAGAGGGAAGGACTGAGAGAAACAGACTGAGGATTAAGAGCCCAGAATTGGAGTCAGGGACAGAGAGAAAGCAGCAGTGAGCATGCAGACACCAGTGAGCTGAGAGTGAGAGGCAAAAGCTGGCACAACCAACAATTACAAACATTTAGCACAAACTCCACAAAATACATGGCAAGACTGAAGCAATCCCTATTCCTCAGTAGGCAAGTCATTTAGCAAGCAACGCTCTCATGCAGACAGCAGATTTGAGTCTCAACCACCGTGTCCGTGATCAGCATAGCAATAGTGCGATGAGGTTACGGCTGCAACCTTTCAGCCAGAGTAGAGTAGAGTTAACTAAGAGTAGCACCACACCTAAGTAAGCAAAAAAGCAAAGAGAACAAGTGGTGCTATGTGGAGTCTTGTGTTGCCTACCTTGGTCAGACAAGCAGAGAAGCAGAATCTAGCAGCAGTACAATAACAGCTAAATTGGGACAACAGCCTGTTCTTTTCATAGCCTTTCATCCCCGAATCCTCCGTCTTCTGCAGCCTAGCGCTGGTGCATGTAGATCGTGCACAGAAGTGAGAACCGTGCGTTTTTCAAATGTTGGCCAATCAGTGACTGAGGTTGGAATCCTGACCCTGCATCTTGCATTTTGATGGGACGGTCGTGTCTATCAAGTTAGGCAGACAAACAAGCAGATAGGGGGGGGGGAGCAGGAGCAGAGAGGGATCAAAATAGCAGCACTCAGAAGCCTGCCAGTCAGATACAAAAAACGTGCATGTGCGGCAATACTGAACTGCACAGCAAAGTCCATCGGACTTAACTGGGCTGTGCAGTTCAAATCCTCCTGCAGTTTCTATGCGTCCCGGACCTCGGACTTGTGGATTTTTCATCCCCTGCTCTTTCTTCCTTATCAGGGAAAAGAAAAGGGAATTGTTGGTGCATGTAGAGTTGTAGGCCTAAACAGCCCAAAGGAGTCGAAATGTGTTCATCTCCCAGGCACCCCAAAGGGTAATGGGCAGGGTGCGAAATTCCTATACCTTAGGTGCCCCAGGGCAGGCAATATTGTCTCAGGACACCTACTGCTGGTTACTGCCTGCCCCATGGGGCACCTAAGGTATTCCTGCAGAGCTCTATGTTTTGTTTTCATTTTTTCAGTGCTACTCGTATTTTTTTCTTTATTACTTCTCTTGTTTTTTTTTTTTTTTTAAACCATCGGGAGCTGTGACAGACGAGAGCGCAGGCGCACGGAGCTGGCACCGGGACATGATCACAAGATGCACAGAACCATTCTCCCCGGTGTCAGTTGACTGTCCTAGAGGAAGACCCCCGCTATTGATTGCCACTGCCAAGAGCCAACCGCGTGTTGAAAGTGTTCCGTCCATCACTTCTGGAAGCAGGTTACTGGCAGGGGTGTCATTTCAGCAAAATCATAGGGGTAGCAAGGTGGGGGAGGGGCACGAGGTGGGCAGGTCCAGAGAGGGTGGAATTTTTCAATGTGACATACAGGTAGTTACCAAGTAATTTAAAAATGGGTATGAACTGGATAGTAAAGTTTGAATATAAATCTGAAATGGGTCATTACAGATGTTGATTCAAATGAAATAGATAGTTTTCATCATATTATGGAATCAGTATAGTGAAAGGCCCATTCCTCAACTGTAAAAATGTTAAGTAAGCAATAAGACACGACAGGGTGGTGGTTGTTATGTGATAACCACACACCTAGGTGCGTGGTGAGGCACAAGGCTGAAGGCCGAGTGTCCTTCCGCACCTAGGTGTGTGGTTATCACATAACAACCACCACCCTGGAGTGTCTTATTGAGCTTATAAAATGGGAAATAACTATGGAAAAAAAGGACACTGACAAGGTGTTTATATTTTGAAAACTTTGTAACATTTATTTAAATACAGAATAGAGAATTAATTGAAACATTGAGATAAAATAGTCCCTTGGTAAACTTTTTTGAATGGTAAAAAATAGCAATTACCAACAACATTAGCAAACAACAGTCTACTTGTTGTAGTTCATGAATTGCACTTTACTTCACTGTGATTTTCTTAATCTGTCTCGAACACTGATTTCGCACACCGACCGCGCCATTGTGCGCTACATGTGCGAAAACACATTTTGGGTGAGATGTGAAAAATGACAGTTGTACTGTTCATAAGAAGGTGTGGTAAAATGACAATACTGAAAATCTGGAGTGAAAATATTAAAAATGCTTGAAGTTACGAGCGTGTGTCGGAACTGCGCAACGCACACTCGTAAAACAGTTTTTTGGGGAATATTTTCCCCAAATTTTCAACATAGCCAGTTGAAGACCACTGCTCATGAACAGTATCACTGTGATTTTATTAATCTGTCTGGAACATTGATTTCGCACACCGACCACGCCATTGTGCGCTACATGGGTGAAAACACATTTCGGGTGAGATGTGAAAAATGACAGTTGTACTGTTCATAAGGAGGTGTGGTAAAATGGCAATACTGAAAATCTGGAGTGAAAATATTAGAAATGCTCGAAGTTACGAGGCGCGCGAGGAACTGCGCACGACGCTCTAAATCAATCGTTTTGGAATATTTCACCAAATTTTCAACACAGGTTTTTGTAGCCTACCTTATGAACTGTGACACTGCCATTTCATTAATCATTCTGGAAAGGTGGTTCCGCAGTGACCACGGAACCACCTTTTGGGACCGAGTAACGAAATAACAGTGTCACAGTTCATGAGGTGGGGCTCCAAACACCCTATGTTGAAAATTTGGTGAAAATATTCCCAGAAATGGCTGACATATGCACTAAAGTTGAAAAAAATCCATTTATGCCATTATACAGCTTACCGGCATTTCTTCAGTTCGCGGTCGGCTTTGAAGAGTGCAGACGTGTTCCCGGTCCACCGAAGATCGTCGCGCCTGGCTCCGGAGGTAAGTATGGTTTGAGATGGGGGTGAGGTGGGGTGTGGGGAGGTGGGTACACAGAGGGTGGGTGCAGGTTGGGGAGGAGGCAAAAGAATCAACGAGGAAGTTTTTTTGGTTTCAGGTTTTTTTTATTTATTTACACATTGGACTTTTCCACACTGGGTGGCCCCAGTGTGGCTTGGGGGACAGTGAAGCCGATGGGGATTGGGTACCCTGTCAGCTAAGGAATTTTTGCCATGCTGGGGTGGGCTCCCAGCACGGCATATGAACATTTTTGGGGGCAGTGAAACTGACGGGGATTGGGCCCCATGTCGGCAAATGAAGCTTTTGCCATGCTGGGGTGGGCTCCCAGCGTGGCACCAGGCAGCTTGGGGGGGGACAGTGAAGCTGACAGATGATTGGGCACCCCCGTCGGCTAAGGAAGTTTTTGCCACGCTGGGGTGGACTTCTTTAACTTTTTGGTGCCTACCATCATGCACCGTGCACTTCCATCTCGGGAAGCGATCAGCTTTTTTTTTCAATGCCTCTCTGCACTCGCATTGCATTGTACGTTTGAGTTACCTGATAGCCTGTGTCACCGGCCGATTACCTCTATGGATTGCGAGTTACATCAGTGCCATGATAAGTATCAGTTTCTTTTTTTTACTGCTGCTGCGGCGATTCACCTATACACCCAGACTACGAATGTGAGCTGTGTGTCGCAGTGGGGACTGGTGTGTGGTATGACAGGGATGGAGCTAGGGCTGGATTGCACTACGATTCCTACATTTTATCATGTGTATGCTGAGGGGGAAAGTACTCAGAGAATGTGGGAGAGAAGCTGTTTCAATTATTTGTCAGTGCTTTGGGAGAGAAGGGTGAACGAGCGTGCAATCAGCTGTTAGGACAGTTTCCCGAAGTTGAGATTGGATGCGCAGGTTGTTCATCTACTGCGAACAGTGGGATGTGTGGCCTACTCAGAAAAACGCTGCAGTTCAGTTTAGGAGAGGGACAGTGATGCAGATAACAATGGCCACTAAGGTTTACTTGATTTATTGTATGAGATTTTGTTCTCGTTTGTGTTATGGGATCATGGTATTTTTTAAATTTTGCTGATTTCACTTGTCAGTTAGATTCTTTACTAACACGGAGGTTGGACATTCCATTATAGAATGTGGGGAAACCATTTATTTCGGGGTAGCCTTTGCACAGCTGGCTGGAAAATGTTCCCAACCCGGTGGCTGTTATTCCTTATACCACTGGATTCCAAGCCCTGTCAGCCAATAAGGAGACATGATTTTTCTTGACCATTTTACAATACATTACACCTCTAAAACATCTAAACACTGAGAAAAGGAGTACATATTAATGCATAAAATAGGATATGTCAGCAATAGGTTAACTAGTACAGAACTTTGCAGTAAAGGTATTTATTAGTAGAGTAGGTTGAAAATAAATAATTTCTCTGTCACATGTAAATGTTATCATATAAATACACAATAACATTTGTAAATTTGTAAGACATAAGCTGTGTTTAAAACTTAATTTTCATTACACTGTACTGTAGTTACATAGTCTCACTGAAGGCAACCTTCTCTTTATTTTTGTTTTTTACTTATGTGCTGTGGTCTAGTACATAAAATGGAAACTGCTATAGGATTGAGGTAAAAGGTTAGTAAGGAAAAAAAAAACTTTAAACCTGCCAGGTTGCCTTCTTTTTTTGGTGGGCAAGGAGGGTAGATTTCATCTGAAAACTCTGCTATATAAGATTCAAATGTACGTGCTTTTATTAACATTAGCAATGTATTTGGGAACTTTGGGTCTGCCTCTGCCTATTTTACTGTGTTTTCCCACCTTTTCTTTTTGTTTATAAAGTATTACTGTATTGCCTACTTTCTTCATCCTGTTTTTTGTTTTCTGTTTTTCCCCACACTCGAGACATAGAATGTTTATCATGGAATGTTTACCATGGAATACAGGGATTCAAAATTCTGCTCTATTCCACTTGTAGAATGTTACTCTCCTGACATTCTGTACACACAGACAACAAAGGCCTGTTTTAGAGCCAGAGGCTCAATTATATCACTGTCAAGGCAAGCACAAGAGATTTCCCTGATGAGCAGATAAAGACAGAAGGGGGATTTTCACTGTTAGTAAACAAACAGTTGTAATGAAAACTATAAACAACACTTAATGTTTCTAATTTGTTTATGTGTGTAAGGAGACTGTGATGATCAGGGAAACAACATTTAATTAATTTATTTTAATTTTAATTTAAGGTAGTTTTATTTTTAGGGCCCAGTTGAAGGTTTTCTTACAGTGTAAAGGCAGCAACCATGTTTATAATGGAAGATCAGTTCTGGTTGAAGGGGGACTGATGAAAGATAGTTCTGGTTGTATGAGGACTGATTTGCTCATTGTGTGATGTGGTTTAGGACCAGGATGACTGTGCGTATATAGAGATTTAACATATAGTCAGCTAATGTCTCTTGGCCAATGAGATTTCTAGATTTCTTCTTGCCATTTTATAAACAATATTATAATGTATGAGTAGCCCTTATTACCCATTGAAATCAAACAGATTACAACCTTATAGTGTATAGTGGAATGTCGTTGTTCACTGAAATCTAGCTTTCTCAAAATGTTGTTCTGCTGCACTAGTGTTGTCCACTGGACAGCAGAACGAAAAAGACTTTTCGTTCTGCTGCAGTGCAGACGTCACACATGGTGTCCTCAAGCAGCAATCTGACAGTCTTATTTTAAAAAAAAAGATGTAGTATTTTTTTTTTTTTTTTGAGTCAACAACATTCCACTATACACTATACAGAACAGTCCATGAGTACCAGTTAACAACAGGGCTGTTCTTTCACCTCGTTGGTACTATGATGACTGATTACCTCTCTAGCTGTGCTCTCGAGGTAATCTGTCGTCATAGTACCAACTCTGTGAAAGAATAGCCCTGTTGTTAACTGGTATTCATGCACTATCCTATATGTAATCCCACTGCTGTGATGTCAGAACCTTATAAACCTATTTCATCTATGTCATAGCAGTGGGTTTACAAAATGGAGTGCCGGTGTTATTCAGTATTGACACCCAGAATGTGATTGTTAGTCTCGGTACAGTATTCAAATAACATTCCAGTTGTCACAAGTTACTGTTACTGAGTCTAGCAATCACTATGTCTGATAGAGATTTTACCTCTGGTGCTATTCTGGCCCACTGTGATTCAGTCCATGTATCCTAATAATGTAGAAATGCCTGGCAGGTCAGAGGAAATATTTGGGTCAGACAAATGACTGAAATGTGAATCAACGTATTTGGAAGGACACATATTGGGAAGGCAAAGATGACTAGAACAAGGGTTACCTGTTAAGGCACAGAACAAAAGTCAGGAAAATAAAGTAATTTCAGTCCTAATAAAAGCAGCCCTGTGCTGGGGAGAATTATTGCCTAAAAATACACTAAACTGCACCATTTAACTGATAATTTTCAAACTTTTATGGGGGAGCATGCCCCTGGACCCCCTAGAAATATTTGGAATCCCCCAACAAATCCTGGTTATGTCTCTGGTGTAACCTTATGCAATTAACACTTGCACATCTCTTGGGCCTATTGCCAGTGAGAAAAAAAAAACAGAATGATAGAAGATGCAGGAAACTTTTATTTATAAAAAGCAAAATGATTGAAGTTTTCAGACCTGCCTTTAAGGGTTTGTGCCACTTTGAAAATATATGAAATTTAGATATAAATTACAGAAGCATGAGAGCAATTTCTATTATAATTTATATTTTTGAACCCAGCTTTTAGAAAACCACCATTAAAATTAAATTAGCTAATTCTGGCCTCACACAAACATGAACAGTATGATACCAGCCTTTGAAAATATGTCTCCTAGAATACAAAATTGAATTATGTTTTACTGATCAAAATATTTATTTATTTATTGGAATCTCGGATAACACCTTTGAGTTATGCTGGCTGGCTGTGCTGACGGCCACTTTCCTCTGCTACTACAGCTACTCACCTCGCTCCTGCTCCTCTGAGGCTCCTGCTGGCTACTCTGCTGCCTGGTGCAATGCCGTGCTGCTGCCCGGACTGAAGAGGACACTTAAACGCCACCACACCACCCTGAGAGTCTGTCCGGTCACTTGTAGGCTTCAGCCCGCCACCTACCTAATAAACCAGCCTACCTCCCAACCCTAACCCCACCCAGAGTGCTCAAATCGCCACCCAGCCCAGTCCACTCACTCTACTTAACTCCCCCCGGATATCCCCCTCTACAACAGCACCGCTGGTCTCTCTGCTGCTCAGCCTGCAGGCCAGCCACTGCCAGGCCTTTTCCCCTTGCAACCCTTGCTTGCTGGCACTGCCTGATGGTGTGTGTATCCAGCCAGACTCCTGACTCGTACTACGACAATCCACAGACAACACAATAAAACCGCTCGGTGCCCTCACCTCGCCTGATTCCCGAATCCTGCAAATCCTCACTCATGGAATTGGCAGGAGTCGACACTCGCATATCACGCCTAATAAGCTCTCCACTCCCAGCCCAATCACAGCAGCTCAAGTGGGACTTGCCAACCCCAACCAACCAGTCAGAATGATTTTCGGGGGGGAGGGGTGAACCAAGCAGACAGAAGGCGCCATCCGTGATCTGTGCCTATTTTAAGTAATGTGACGCCAGCACAGACAGAGTACTCCCTGAAACCAGCACAAGCACACGGGCATGTAATGCTGCTGGGGTAGCAAAAAAGAAGTTTTTTTTTAAAATTCAGCTAGCCAGTGGCGGCCAAGCATGTCCATTTTAACTAAGCCATGGCAAGGGCAGGCAGGGGTCGCAAGCCCTGTTATAGGGGTTGCAAAATTTTCATAGGGGTCACGAATGCAACCCCTGGCAACCCCTAAATGACGCCCCTGGTTACTGGCTAACGCACCAGTTGATGTCGGCATTACAAGTTTGCCTGCCCCCTTTGATCAATGTGGCGCGAGTATGACCCTGCAAAGCGCGGCATTCTATCCAGTTGCCTTAATGGGTAAGTTGTGCCACGCTTTCACATACCTTTGTTGCCTGGGAGTGCAATCGGCAATCGGATCACGATCCAACTTTAATTTAAAGCAAAAGCTTTTTAAGAGCTAGTCTCATTTAGAGGCAGTGTGTACGTAAGGGAGTGTGGGACTTAGACTGGAAAGAGGAGGGTGACAGCAGGTGAGACAGCAAATGTCTCTCGCAGCAGGGAGGAAAGAAGTCTCCAGGGAGCAGGATCAGACCTTAGAAAGGCTACCCAGCCCAACCAACTCTGTCTCCTAGTTCTGTGTAATAGCAACAGCCAGACCGACTGTGCTACTGAAAATCAGCTAGCTGCAGAGAGCCTCAGGGCCATTCTAAGTTCATCTTCAGGCTGCAACAGTTTTTTTTTTTTCCAGTATTCAGTTGCTTGCAGAAATTATTGGGAACATTCAAAATTATAAGGACAATTAAGTGGCCTCCTATAAGTGCTGTGTGTTACCTTTACTTACTTGTTGGAAGTTAAGTTACTAGCTAACTGCCAGGCATCAAAAACAGCTTTCTTTACTTGGAGCTACAGGCTACAGCTATTGTCTGAGACACTCTTCTAAATTAATAAGTACATTATATATAAAAATAAAAACTCAGTCAAGTACATAAATAAAGGTTAAGGGGGTGCTGGCTGCCATTGTCAGAGTTTAAAGGCTGCCTGCAGCACTATAGAAGTTACTGGGTAGGGGAGTGAATTTAAAAAGAAAATCTGCCTAAAAAAAAATGATGCCTAAGTTACCTAGCTAAAGATAAGCAAAGTCAAACATCCTCAAAAAAAAAAAAAGTTTATCTACTTTGTACTGAGGAGGTTTGGCGATTGGAATTTTAAAGATGTTTATTCTAAACTACCTTGAATCTGAGGAATCTAAATAAATACAAGAACCAATAAAACAAGGAGCCGTCTCTTAAAGTGTAAGCTGCTCTGTGGATGACTGCTTAAAACCTAAATACAAGGAGAGATAGGTTTAAAAAAATCTCAACTTAAAGTTTTTTTAAAAGCTACTCTGTGCTGATTATCTAAAACCTAAATACAAGGGGGAGATCTGTTTAAAAAAAAAATGTGAACTTTTTTTTTTTCTACAAGCTACCTATAGCTCAGAACACTGCATGTGGCTGCTGCCAGTACCACTACTAGCTATGATGAAAATGAGAAAGCTTAGTTCAGTGACACAAAACTGAAATTATGTATAAAAAAAGGGGGCAGCATGTAAAAAGTTTCTAGGGCATGCACTTTTACTGCTTACATGCCCCAGTGGGCATGTACTTTTTTTCACGAATTTCATGCCCTGGTAATGGGCAAACAGCCCAGCTGGCAAAAGGGAAGAAAAAGGTTATAGCAACCAAAACAATACTCTGGCACAGTCAGAAGAAAATAAATCAGCGAAAATTACCTGCTTCTCCTGTAACAACATGGATGTACCCTGTGTAACAGCTAGTGTACTTGTTCCTATCCGGTGCACAGCTCTATTCCACAGACAATGCAATGGCAAGTAGAGTTAGAGCAGGTAGTACCCAGAGATACGGACTGCATTTAGCAACTGATAGTGAAATACCCTAAGATGGGGATATACCCCTGGCAGAAAGAAAGAGGACAAGGAAGAAAAGGGAGTAAGGGAAGAAAAAATTACTCACCTTAGTAATTATGTTTCTTCTAGTGGAGTCTTGCTGTATTCTGACAAGTGCAGTTAGCCCCAGCCTTTAAACTGCCCCGGAAAAAAATGGGTTAACTTTTCTATGCAGTGCATACATAGAATGTTGATCTCGAGCTCGGTTGATGTCTCTGCCTGTTGTATTTTGAACTGCAACCGTCAGATCTTTACGAGCAAAAACTCACTAGGTGTTCTGTGTGGAAACTGTAAAATTTTTACTAACCACCTGGCAGAAAATTAATCTTCTGGGTTCCCAAGGGAAGACTTAAGTCAGGAAGCCCAAACACAAAAAACAATTAAAACTGAAATAACATATCACCCCATGAGTAACAGAGGGTGTAAGGGGGCACCCCTGGGGTGCCAACACTGCGCCTGCCTATCCACATCCCAAAAAATCCAGGTTCTGAGAGGGGAGACGGGGAAGGGGGGGGAGGTCAGAATACAGCAAGACTCCACTAGAAGAAACATAATTACTAAGGTCTGCAGGTCAGCCAGGAGATGAGGGATCACCTCATCCAGGGAGCCCATGAGGGCACGGGAGAAGTGTGCCATCAGCACGGCCAAGCTGGCCTGGCGGAGGCCAAGGGAGGATGCTGCGTACACCTTGCGCCCGGCACAGTCCAGCTTTTTGTACTCCTTGTCGGGGGGCTTGTCCATGTCCCTAGCGTTCCCGGAATGCAAGAAAACGCTGTCGGCAGGGGCGGACTGGCCCGGGATGCCTGGGATGCTAATTGCATCCTGGCCTGTGTTGCTGTGTTATGTAATTAATGGCCTGCTGCTGCCTGCAGTTCTGCCGCCTTTTTTTTTTTTTCTCCACTGCCCCGAGCCCCGTCAGGTTTGGTCATTTTTTTTCCAGGGGGCCGGGGGGGTCAGGTGACGGTGACGTGAAGTAGCCACGAGCGGGCGGCACACTAAAGTCATGCGCGTGTCCCCCCCCCGCCTGAGACTGAGAGAGACTGCAGTCAGTGTCAGACAGTGTGTGACGTGCCTAAACAGGGAACGGATGGACTTGAAGACAGGCGGGAATGTGGTCGCGCACGCGCTGTTTGATTGGCGGCAATTATACTGACAAGGCAGAGGGACTTGTCCGTGAGAGCGCCATTGTTGCTGGAGCTCAGCCCTCAGTGCCGCACTGCCGCCTAATCAGCCGCCCGAGAGTCGCCGCTGTCCGGCCCGGCCACAAGTCAGACATTATCATACAGTCGGACTAACCGTGAGTGTTTTTGTGTGAATCGTGTCGCATCTAAATCGCCGAGTCGTGGGACTGAGTGGGCCTGTGTCACCTGTTGGCTGTTGCCTTAAGTGGAGCCTGAGGTCGGTCGGAGGACTGCTGCTGCCTGGTGCGATCGTGTTCCTGAGGTGAGCTGAGTAGGAGACAGGACTGGAGTCAATGTCATCCAGGACAGGCAGGGTTATGCTACCCTTTGATGAACAAGCTAGGCTTACTGCTTACCCTAACAGTTAATGGTCTCTCCTGTCATGAAAAGCCAGAAACACATTGCAGTGCTAATAGTTTCAAATCCAGTCCAGCTGACTAACTGGTAGTTCTATTTCCGAATCTCTATTTGTATGCAAGTGATCTCTGTGCCACTATCATATAAAACAGTCTGAGCTGTTGCACAAGGCACACATTTTTGGTCCCATTGATTCCAGTTGTATAAAATGTCTCTAAAATGTAGGTTTGCTTCATAGCAAGTAATGCATCATTTTTCTTGTGTTTGAGATATTTTGTAAATGGTAGAAAAGTTGTTTTTTCTTCAAACTGTCAGTGTTTGTCTACTCCAAGTTTAAGTAGGGATGGTTTACTTAGACTGAGTACTTAAATGAATTCTGGGTTATTTTTTTTTTTTAACATATCACTATTTTCTCCTTGGTCAGAGGAGTCAGTGGAACACAATCGATCAGGCTGAAGGCAAGATGGAGATTAAGAACTGCCTGTAGATGGGGCGGTTGTTATGAAACAAAGTTTAGCGTATAGCTACTTTTCTGGCCTGTTAATTCCAATGTATGTCCCTAGTGTCCCATTAGGAGGGGGAGGGGGGCAGTGCCAATTACATTCTTCTAGTAGTTCATTTCAGTCAAAAGAAAAAAAATGATGTTAAACTATGGGGGTGATCACATATGGCTGAGCTTTTTTCTTTACAATTTATTTACCCACAGTTGCCCTGCCAGCTGTGATCTCATTTTTACTGGGGTCCTGCGTTTACCCATTTTAACATTTGGGCAGACTGAAGCCATGGGAGGTAATGTGACTTGCTTGTGGTCACACAATGCATAAGTGCAGTGATGTGAATCTAATACAGAATGCTGATAAAATCCTTGTGGGGGTAGTCATATTTTCTTTATTTATTTCAAAGGGTAACGGTAACAAATACCAAAGCAGGCTAAAAGTGGGAAAAGGAATGCCTTAAATACAGAAGAAAAAAGTTAATCTAAAATAGAATGAAAATAAGATAAAAGATACAGGTACAACTTTTCACCATAGTATAAACTTTTCTGCTTCATCTTCAGTTTTTCTATTTTATTCCCTTTCTCCTGTTATTGGTATTTCAGTTGATGCTGTACAACTGTTTTTCCCTTTCATAAAGCCTCTGACTGTCCCCACTAATCTCACAGTTACTGTTTGTGACATCAGCCCATTAAGATAGAAAGTCTTGTGATGTCATGAACAGTAAAATACTTCCCTGTAGATCCTTAACCCTGTCACTCCATTTTACCCATTGCCATTTTGTGCTACCTTACTCGTTATAACTGCTCCTTGCTATAATTTAATGGTTGTTATTATTGCAGGTGGTCAAACTGAGTCATTCAGTTTGACAGTTGACTCCCAATATCACGGGTTATCTTAGCAGGAGTCAGGACTGTGGATCTTTATGACGCATGTCCCCAGCAACAGAGGCACAGCATGAATCTAGGCCAGTAAGGCAATGTGTGATGCCATACCCACCCTGGTGTACCCCATGCCCTCTACACAGTAGGTCTGCTGGATCTGTCTCAGCCACATCCATCCCACAAAGACCTGTAGGGTCTTCTGTCTGTCCAGCCATGTCCCAGCAGATGCATTCAGTCTTCTGTAGTGATCATGTGCAGTGCTGTGGCTACTGTAAGCCTGTTACTCCAGAGCCAGCAGGATTTCAGAGTACCCCTGTCAGCAGGCAGTGTTGTTGGGGGGGAGGTCTGTTCACATCAACCAATCTTGCATAGGTGAATGTGTGCTGAGGAAGGATTGCACAGGTATCATCCCAGTATGGCATCGTGGCTTGCCTATGCCAGCAGGCATACCATGGATCCCCTGCTGTTTCAGCTAGCAGTGCATCATACCAGCACGAGAATGCGTACCCTTACATTGGTACGGTACACTGTTGTGGATGTCCTGCAGAGGGGTAGTACCAGTCTGTCCAGCACTTAACTGCCAATAGTGCCCATGACGGCCATGCCATGTTGTACCTGACTCATGTACGGCTGTGTGTGTCCCCCTATGCTGCCCACCTCCTGGTCCTTGACCATTACACTGGCTGTCCAGCAATCCAGGGCAGTCATGGTGCATGGGGCCTTCAGACCAACTCTAGCTGGTCTAAGTCACAGCATGATTTGTGGCATTCGGGGGCCATTGAACATTTCACAGTAAGAGATGTTGCAGCTGCAGTGTGGCACAACTCCCCATCAACCATAGCACAGTAATGCAGCCGATGCAGGCATGTTGCAAGCCCATCCAGCACAGGCAGACCCCCTATTGCCACAGTCCGTGATAGACAATCAGGAATGATGCAAGGTGTGGTGCAGTGAGCCCTTGCATCATATCTCTTTGATGCAAGCACCTTGTGTCATTCCTGATGCTTTGAATATCGGGGCCCATTATGTTTATAAAAGTACATATGGAAGTGCATAACTGCTCTTTAACCTCATAGTTCAAACAATCCACTTACCTGTTTAATAGAATGGGCATACCTCTCAACTGTCCCTGATTATGAGGGATGTTCCTCATTTTACCCTTAAAATGACTGTTTTCCTTTATTCTTGCTTCATGGAAAAGGTGCTGCCCACACAAAGAGTGTGCTATAAATTCAACCTTTAAAACAGAAATTCATAATCTTCTAAAATGCTAAATCAAAAATAAACACTGTGCAAGTAAACACAATGGTTTTCACAGTGTTCTCAGCTTGCATATCATGTTTGAGAATGTGTCCATCATTATTCCTCATTTTTAATGTCAGTGTCCCTCATTTCAGTGACAAAAGTTGAGAGATATGAGAAGGGGTAAACAAAAATTGCATAATTTTAAAAATAGCATTTTGCTTTAACAATGACAGACAGATTCTCAATCCCACCCTGGTGGTACTAGGGATAACGTATCGGCCCACCATATAAGACATTTGGGTTCACACAGCAATTCTGACTGCTTTCATCAGGCCCAGAATGCTCAGATTCCATCAGAGGCATTCCTTCCATTCAATTGCATGAGCACCTTCTTTGGGAGAATTGGAGTGGTGTTGGATGTCATGGGTGACCACACTGCATCCTGGCCTCCCCATTCTAAGCATTGTGGAGCAAGGGTGGAATACATCAAGGAGTTGTCTGGGACTAAACATGGGGCAAACACAGTGGGGGTGAGTAGTAGCAGAATGACATCTGAGGACTATCCATGCACTAGTGAGATGTCATTGCTCCAGGTCTCTCCCATACAGTGCATAGATCCTGGGAGCAAAATGACAAGGAAATGCTTGAGAAAGGTTCCACAGGTGGCAGTGTCATGGTGGTAGTTGGGACCAACACAGGAAGAACTAAAACAGACTCCACAGAGGGGAAAATATATATATTGGTAATAACAGATGTTTTGGTACTTGGGCTGCTCAGCTTCTGGCAGTGCAGCATATCTCTCTATGGAGCTCCATTTGTGGTCAGTGGTTTTGAGTGCTAAAGCAATATTATACTCCTTTTGTTCCTGTTTACAACATAGCTCTTCCCTCATTGTGTTACACATAATGAGCCCTATTCACAAAAGGTGCGGAGTGGCAACACACTGTGTAACCCCGGGACATAGCGCACCCCACATCCGCCCACACCTGTCCACCCCCTACATGGCATGCAGGAAATCTATATGCCCTCTCTGCACCCGAGTCCCTGGCTGAATGCACAGCTCTACATGGGGGAGGGACAGGGCTGGGCACGGAGGGGCGTTGCTGCGCTCCAGGCCATTCACTAAGGTGCGGAGTGCGGTGCGTGGGGGTGATGGCTATACCTTCTGGAGGCAACTGTAAATGGTACGTGCCCTCCCGGGTTGCCACCGCAAGTTGCAGCAGGGCTGCTGGGGGTCATCAGACCCCCACCGAGTCTGCCCCAGTTGTCGGGGCACTCCAGGTACATAGAAACATAGAATTTGATGGCAGATAAGGACCGCTTGGCCCACCTAGTCTGCCCATTTTCCTACCTAACAGATAAACTGCAGATCCTAGTTAACCAACAGCTTACTTCCTCCTACCCCCCACTAGGACTGCCTTATGCCTGTCACATGCATTCTCAAATTCTTCCACTGTTCTTGACTCCACAACCACCTCAGGGAGGCTGTTCCATGCATCCACAACCCTCTGTGAAAAATACTTTCTCACATTACCTCTGAGCCACCCTCTCTATCTTCAAATTGTGCCCCCTTGTTCTTGCACATCTCTTTTTCTGAAAGATGCTACCCTCTTGGACTTTGTTGATTCCCTTGAGGTACTTGAAAGTTTCTATCATGTCCCCTCTCTCCCTTCTTTCCTCAAGGGTATACATATTAAGCTCCTTTAGTCTTTCTTCGTATGTCTTCTGGTGCAGACCCTGCACCATTTTGGTTGCTCTCCTCTGGACAGCCTCCACTCTGTCTATGTCTTTGCGGGAGGAGACCTCAGAGTCCATGCTCTGTGCCGCCACTGCCTCCCCATATCAGTTTTCCTGTGTCGGCTTCCTCTCATCTTTTGGCTGTACCGGCTCCCTGACTCAAGCAAGCGCTCCTGCCTCCCTCAGCACTGCGGCTATATTACTGCAACTACTGTCGCTTCATGTGCACCTCTCATGCCCTTGCTGTGTCTATTTGGGGTGCTTCTCCATTGCTCATTCACAACTCTGCCTCATCCTCTGAGTTTCCATGTCTTCCTTGGCTCCCGTATTCGGGGACTTTGAGATCTTTCATGGAAGTTCTTTTCATTGCCTTGTCCAACATCTATAGACCTCTGGGGGCTCTTGCTCCCTGGAACCACTATCTGTAGACATTTTCTCATTTACAATAGGAAGTGCTCCTCATTCTGGTCCTTTGCAGTGCTTTTGCAAGCCAGTGCTATGATTTTGCTGCCATGTGGTTGAGGGATGTGGTCAGTTGGGACCCTACGGGGTACATCCCTTGGAGGTCATTTGCTGTACTCTTTGTCAGTGCTCGTTCATTCCCAGTCAGTCAAGTGGCTTGGCATTCCTTTTCTTTCGATCACTTCAGCCTTTTCTCATCTGGCTCTGGCTGGGATTGTACCCTGCACTGCCTGCATTCAATACCAGCAAATGAATCCAGTACTTAATATAAAGCTACCAACCTAGGTCCTGACCTAAGACCAAATCACTTGCAGTCAATATTCTTAAATTAATTTCTTTTTGTAAATATCTTTTTATCTGAACACGTCCTTCACATGTGTCTGAACTTTACAAAAGTTTTCTTTATGTGCATCACTCTGCAGATTTCAGTAAACTATATTAATCAAGTCATTGTGTGTGTGTTTTCTTTTCCATAGCTGTTAAATTAACTGGTTGATATTTAAAATATTGATATGTTAATTGGGCTTAAAAATGTAGTATTAGAAGTTCAATTACTACTACTGTTAAAACAAAAGTCACTGTTCATGTAGACATGTTCCGCCGACTGGCAGCTCATGCAAATGTGGCCTGTCCTCCTTTTGTAGCATCCTGGCCTGTGACCTGGCCAGTCCGCCCCGGCTGTCGGTGACCAACCCCTCGGGAGAGGGGTGCTCCGAAAACCCGGGCAAAGAGCCGGTAGGGACCGCATACTTCCTGGCCATCCTGGCCGAGGGCGCAGGACAGGAAGCAGGCCGCTGCCAAAGCTCCAAGGCTGGGCCTCACAATGGCCTCAGCCACTGGAAAGGCCTCCATGGGTGAATCCCCTCGGTCCAGTATCTTCGTCAGGGGATACTTGGCCCGTTTGGATACGGGCTCGAGCTGCATCCCGGTGGACTCTGAGATGAGCCGAAGCAGATCCATAAAGGACGATGAGCTTTCATCCAGTGACTAGCCCCCAGAGGACTCCAGGTCAACCGGCCTGGAGAACAGGGAAGAGTCGTCGTCGGACTCCAAAGAGTCCCAGAAGAGCTGCCTAGGGCCTGAGCCACCCTCCACCTGCCGAGGACGGTCGGGAGTGAGGGTGACCGACAACCTGTGGGCAGGCCTTGACCCGACCGAGTCCTTGGTCGCGCCTGACTTCGCGTGGAGGCGGAGGTTCCACCACAATCGGTGGGCAGCAGGTTTCGCCGAACAACCGGCCCAGGCTTGGGCATCTTGACTGCAGTGAGAGGTTGTTTCGGCTGTTCGGGTGACAGCCACTTGATGGCTGGGGAAGGCGTCAGTGTCGACTTGCTCCCAGACAAAAGTAACTGCTGCCACATCAGTTCCTCGTAGGGTTGATGCAATTTGCGCCGAAGCCTCTCCTCTTCCGAGGAGGAAGACAAGGACGAGCGGCATCGCCGCTTACCTCGGTGCCGAGACCGAGACCGCCGATGTCGGCGGGATCGGCAGGACCGAGGAGAAGTCCGAGACCAAGATCCTCGGTGTGTCCGAGGACTGGCCTGGGAAGGAGCGGGAGACACCCGCTCTTCCCTCGGCTCGGACACCTTAACTGGGGACTGCTGCACCAAGGGCGCAGGCAGATCCTCGGTCTCCAACGGGAGAACCGGCGAAGAAGGGTTGTCGGCTTCACCAGTCGAGAACCCGTCCAATGGGTCGAGAAAAATCTCGACCGTGTCGATGGGTGTCTCGGCCAGCTAACCTGACGGGGATGCCGTGAAGCCAGCGGCCTTAGCCGCAACCTCGACCGAAGTCGACAGTCGGCTGTCCGGGGAAGGGGACCTCTCCCGCTCCCACAAATGCCGATGATGGGACTTACCCTTGGAATCCTTCTTTTTGGACCGAGAGGAATGTCCTGATGGCCCCTCTCCCTTCGTGGAAAGGGATTGGCAAAGCTGCTTGAACGAAGCAGAATACAAGGTACCCAAAGAGAGCGGGATAAATGCCATAACCGAGGAAGAGGATGATGCGGCCTGGGCCGCCTCCTCCTCAAGGGCGATCATCTGCTCGAGCTGCTCAGCCGAGCCAGCCGCCGCGGTAACCGCCCAACGGGCCTCTTTCGACTTTACCGGCGGATAACGTTTCTTGGGGCGCCCAGGCTTCAACCGGGCAGTGCGGTCCTCCAAGACATTGGCCGACAACGAACAGCATGACTCGCAGGCCTGCGGGTCGTGTTCTAGGCCGAGGCAGTAGACGTACGTGGACTGCGGATCCGTCCTGAACATCTTCTGCCCACAAGGGCACCGCCGAAAACCGGGAGTCGATTTGTCCATCGCAGCCGCGAGGGAAAAGGAAGACCAAAGTCTTGAAAATTTTAAAACGAGTTTCGGACGAACCTGAGCTTCCAAGCGGTAAGGAAGATCTGGCGTCATGGGGCGGAGCCGAGAGTTTTACCACCCGGGTGGGTGGGAGGAGCCAGCTTGAAGACCTTCCGGCAAGATTTAAAGCAGCAAGGAACCTGCCAGATAGTGTGGATGAACAACATATCCATGTCCCTAGAACCTCTGGCTATCCTGTTTAGCCAATCACTGGAAATAGGGGAGGTACCCAAAGACTGGAGGACAGCAGATGTAGTCCCCTTATATAAAAGTGGGAACAAAGAGGAAGCGGGGAACTACAGACCAGTCAGCCTCACCTCGGTAGTAGGGAAGATCATGGAAACACTACTGAAGGAGAGATTGGTGGAACATCTGGTTGTCAATGGACTACAGGACCCAAGGCAGCATGGTTTCACCAGGGGGAGGTCATGTTAGACCAACCTCATTAAATTTTTTGACTGGGTGACTAGGGAGGTGGATCAGGGGAGGGTAGTGGACATGGCCTATCTGGACTTCAGCAAAGCCTCTGACACTGTGCCACATAGAAGACTATTACACAAACTGGGGAATATGGGTGTGGGTAGGACACTAGTGGGGTGGGTAGGTAACTGGCTGGGCGGCAGGACACAGAGGGTGGTGGTAAATGGCTGTCACTCCACAGAGGGAAGAGTGACCAATGGGGTACCACAGGGATCAGTGCTGGGACCGGTCCTATTCTACATCTTCATCAGTGACATTGCGCAGGACCTAGAAGGCAGAATTTCACTGTTCACTGATGACACAAAGCTCTGAAACAGAGTAGACACACCAGAGGGTGTAGACAGAATGAGAAGAGACCTGCAGAAACTTGAAGAATGGTCAGGGATTTGGCAGTTGAAATTCAATGCAAAGAAGTGCAAGACAATGCATATGGGGCACAAAGACCCTGGCACAATATGTCAGTTGGGGGGGTGAGGATATAGCATGCACCAAGCAGGAAAGGGATCTTGGGGTTATCATCTCTGATGACCTCAAGGTAGGGAAACAGTGTGACACGGCAGCAGGTAAAGCAAACAGGATGCTGGGATGCATTAGGCAGGGGCATCACCAGCAAGAAAAGGGAGGTCGTAATTCCACTATACAAGACACTAGTGAGGCCCCACCTGGAGTACAGTATACAGTTCTGGAGACCTTACCTACGTAAGGACATAGACAGGGTAGAGAAGGTTCAGAGAAGAGCAACAAAGATGGTGCATGGATTGCATCACAAGTCCTATGAGGACAGGTTGAAGAAACTGAACATGTACTCCCTGGAGGAGAGGAGGGAGAGAGGGGATATGATAGAGACATACAAGTATCTTACAGGGAGGAACAGGGTGCAGGAATACACTATTTTTAAGTGAAAAAGATGTTCCAGGACTAGAGGGCATGGGATGAAGTTGGAGGGAGGACGATTCAGAGGAAACGTGAGGAAGAATTTCTTCACAGAACGGGTAGAACACCCTGCCAGAGGAAGTGGTGGGGGCTGAAACAATCACAGGATTTAAGAATGCATGGTATAGACATAAAGGAATTCTGGAGGTCAGGGGTAAGGGGCAACAGACTTCTAGGAAAACATAAACTGAACTTACAAGCTCAAATGGGCAGACTGGGTGGGCCATAGGCCCTTATCTGCCGACACTGTCTATGTATCTATGTAAGGACCGATAACCAAATACTAAAGGAAAACACACAGATTTCTAATATGTTGGATCAGTTCAGCCGAACCGATCGAGAAAAGTTTTTTACAATTTCCACAAATAATCCAGAACTACTACCTAAAGTACTTAATGTACCGCAGACAGAGCCCTGAACCATAATATTATGAAAGCTGAGCAGAAAAAACAACAGTTTAACCGACTTTGAACCAAGCAGAAGGAGAAATCTCTGGAGCAACTGTTCAGTGAGGCGGAGTAAAGAATCTGACGGTTGGGTTTCAAAGTGCTACAGACAGAGACCTCAACCGAGCTCGAGCTCAATGTTCTATGCACTGCATAGAAAATTAACCCTCTACACTCCGGGGCAGTTCAAAGGCTGGAGCTAACTGTAGATTGTCAGAATACAGCAAGACTTTATGTTGTTTGAATTATCCACTTTTCACTTGATGGTGGGTCCATAGTGGTGCACCTGGTCTGTAACCATAAGCTGAAAGATGGAAAAGTGAACAACAGAATAGTAGTTTTTCTTGACAAGTTTTAGCTTCTGTACTTAATATGTATACCCTCGAGGAGAGGACGGAGAAGGGGGACATGACAGAAACTTTCAAGTACCTCAAGAGAATCAACAAAGTCCAAGAGGGTAGCATCTTTCAGAAAAAGAGATGTACAAGAACAAGGGGGCACAATTTGAAGATAGAGGGGGGACGGCTCAGAAGCAATGTGAGGAAGTATTTTTTCACGGAGAGGGTTGTGGATACATGGAACAGCCTTCCTGAGGAGGTAGTGGAGTCAAAAACAGTGGGGGAATTCAAGAATGCATGGGACAGACATAAGGCAATTCTAGTGAGGGGTAGGAGGAAGTAGGCTGTCGGATAACTAGGATCTGCAACTTATCCATTAGGTAGGGAAATGGGCAGACTAGGTGGGCCAAGCGGTCCTTATCTGCCATCAAATTCTATGTTACTGGTGAAATTTATACCTTTGATTAAGTTTTGACCCAGTTGTTTCTCATTTTGACCCACATCCTTCACACCAGTGGGTCTAATCTGACCTACATTTTATAACCCCTAGTGCTGTCATTGCCCCAGGTCTGCTGCTGATACATCACATGGGGCTTGCAGCGATCTAACAAGATTTTCTACCCGGTGCGGCAACTGCCACAAGTTAGACCAACTTTTTCTGGTCTTGCTGCAATCCTGGGGGCCTTTTTTAAGGAGCATGCCGTAAATCGTGAAAACTGTTGCAACTGTGCCCAAGATTGTAAAATCATGTGCAGCTGAAGCAATGGGGTTTGGCGCACTGCTAGAACCACTAAGTGTCGTGGTGCAAGGCTGGCACAAGCCCTGTGCCATGCTTTGAAAATCCATCCCAATGCCGGCACACATCCCTGCACACAAATATATTATCTGCAAATATGTAATTACATTTTTAAAATACTGCAGAGGGGAATTTAAAAATCTGAGGTGAAACTAAAATGATCAGGATAGTACAGTAATGAAATTCTTTGTTTTAGAGAGGATTAAATAGTACTCTTCCTGGATGGAGGCTGATATATCTAGTTCTGTTCCCCTTTCTTAGGGCCAATGATTTTTGATTTTCAAAAATGGCCAATTCCGTTCAACAAAATGTTTGAATCTGTTTTACCCCACAGTGCAGGGCAAATCAGCATGTCATGTACAAAAATCTGGCTAGAATTGAATGGTTTGCACAAAAGGCTGTTGCGAAGTTGAGTCATTTTGCATGATAAAGTGGTGTGAACAGTGTGTGTCCATGAACTGACTTCCAAGTACTGGTTCAAAAATGACAAATTCTGTTTTTACTAAAGTTTTCTGTTAAAAATTGGAAACTCATTACTCCTACCACTTACTTCAGTCTCACTGATTTTTAAAAATGTTTGTACTGATTTTTATATATGACATCAGACAAATACACCACATAACATTTCACGTGAAGCAGTACTGGTACAGGTACAGGTATGGGATAAAAAACTAAAATTCATTAGTACCATATATTAGTAACAGCAGCACATCTGAACTGAAGAAACCATGTTGTCTTAAGGCAGCAGTGCAATGAAACTGGGCAAAAAATGGACCCTATTTTTATTTTAACTGTAAAAGATTCCAGGCACCTTCCAGTGTTGTTTGGTTGCAACATTTTCCAGTTCTACCTAATGTGAATATTTATAAATGGTTAATTTTTTTTCTGAAGAAAAAAGATGGCTGCCACATTTGGCTTAGAAAAAAGCACTGCAGACATAACAAGGGTTAGGACTGAGAAAATAAAAAAAAAACCTCTCATGGCACACAGCATAGGCGGTACCCAGAAAAGAAGATTTGACTGGCATGCTAATATTTTTATGTGTCAGGATAATAAACAGTTGATACAGAACATTAAAACGCTATGCGTATCAGAGGGCGATGCTAGCCATTTTCTGAACTGCACAGCACTAGACTGCTAAACAATGTTTTTACACATTAACACATTAAAAAAATTACCATTTTTTTAACTTTTGCTAATCAATCTGCACAAAGTGCTATGCGTTTTCACAGCTGATCAGTACTTTCATGCACTAAACTGCTGATCAGGTTTTTTTGGCTTACTTAATACCCTGTATGTAACTGAAACTAAATGTTTGGAAATTTTTTTTTGTTACACTCCTCAGTGTGTTAGATAACAGACATCTACAAAGATGTTACCCCATGGCTGGGGTGGGGAGTCAACAGAGGTGCACTATAAGGGTTCAGTTGCTAATAAGGGAGTGAGACCCTGATGTTTTAGGTAGGTACCCCAGATATTTTTGTACATTTTCGAGTTGTGCCTATGTCTATAGGTCAGGCATTCCAATCCTGCCACGGTGGCCATATCTGTCAGCCACTGCTGCAACATGGGAGATGTGGTGTCCTTCCATGTGGCCAACAACTTCTTAGCAACCAGAACAGCCCTTCTCAGTCAAATAGACTCCAAACCTGCAAGTTTTCATTTCTGAGCTCTCTCTGAAGTTAGGGTAAAAAGGCGAAGCCCAATTTGGGAGACAGCACTCTCCCACTGTCGCCAAAAGGTTTCTGAGACCTCACAATATGAATTAGGATTCCAATTTCTCTCACATATTTCCAGAACAGATCATCTTCTTTCAGTCCTGCTCTATGCATCCTAGGGGGAGTCCATAACATTCTGTGTACAATATTAAATTGGGACATTCTAGACAGCAGGTCAGTTAAAGTCAGCACAATCTCCGTAAGGACTCATTCCCACTCTTCTGCAGAAATCTCTATATCAAAATCAGCACTCCCTACTCGTGATATCGATGCACTGTATTTTTCTGTTTCCCTGAGGAATTTGTATAATAATGAAGTTTGGTGTGGTCCCTTCCACGTGTCCCACAGGAAATCCACCTCAGGAAATGGAATGCAGTCTGCCCCTTTCTTCAGGAGAGCCGCCATGACAGCACTCCTCAATTGTAAATACTGCCCAAAACTGGGAGTCGTCTAGCTCAAAGCAATATTGTAGCTCGTGAAACAAGAGAAATCCCCCCTCCCCCATAAAAAAGACAATTTAGCAGTCAAACACCTTTATCCTTCAATCCTTCCAAGTCCACCAATTTCTTAACAATCCTAATCTTTGGGCTGCCCCAAGCAGACGCCAGCCCACAGAGGAAAAGGTGCATTGTAACTTCCTTCACTCAGCTGTACAGGCCAGTGCACTTGTTAGGGTGGCTCGCAGGGGAAAGCTAGTTTTGAAGCACAAAGAATGTGTTTCACACTCAACAGTGATATCAACGCACTTACAATAAGGAACCACTGAGGCTTTGTTTACCCTTCAATGAAATTGACTTTCTGACGGACCCAAGGACAGACACTCACTTTCCACCAGACTGCTCACTAGTACTACTAGTCAGTCAGTTCACTTTACTGATAAAGTACAGTATAAACAGGGAACAGTACTAGATATGTCAGTTCCCAGTTACAATGCTGCTACGTGTACCACACCCACTATTAGATGGAACATTTCTAACATGTAACAGGGAAAATTCTTCTAAAGCAAAAAATAACTATTAGGTACTTTAAAAAATGAATATTTTCTTTTAGCTTTTCTTGGTTGTACAATCTCTACAGTGCAGCCCTTCTTTATTTCAAAGCTTAAAAAATGGTAACGTAGAAGTGAAGCAAGAAAAAAAGCACAATCTAAAGAAGACTAAAACATGGTATAAACAGCTTCCTGGCACAGTGGCAGTTTTCATACTTTGGACACTGACAACCCGGGTTCAGGGCCAAGCCTAGGCTGTTGAGGGGCCGGTGTGGGGTGGGGTGGAGGCCTACAGAGCAGACCACAAGCTGCTCACATACTTAGAAGGAGGGTTCTGAGCCACCCAGCCCTATGAACACCTGAGTGACCACAGGCTGCAGTGCAGCAGAGGCCTCTACAAGGGAGGGACAGATGCTTATGTGTAACCTGGAGCAGCCAAGTCCATGTCTAATTGAGCTAGTGCCAAAAATGAAAAAGATTATGCTCAGAACTGCACAGACGATGCACCTGGTACTGTCAGGCCCCACTCAACTGCCTGGACCACAATGAAAACCTGCCCAAGGAATATGCTGACCCAAGGGCCTCTCCACCAGAGGCAAGCTGCAGAGAATCACGGAGTGCTAGGAAGGTAGTGCTGGAGCTGGGAACTAAGGAATACAAAGCTAGGAAAGATAAACAAACGATATATGAAAAACAAGCATCTGTCAAATCAAATCAAATTATTCTTTATTTCTAAAAAGCGTTTTTCCAAAATCAAACCGCTTGCACATAAAAACCATATAAATAAGCATTATAAAACAATCCATTTTCAGCCAGAACAAATATAAGTACATAGTGAACTAAAATCATACACCATAAATAAGATCATGTACCACAATCAAGGAACGCCTAGCTAAAAAAGTGTGTTTTTCATGCTGTTTTAAAACTCTGGATGGTCAGGCACTCTCAAACCCAGTGAGGTAGAGCATTCCACGGGGTAGGGGCTACAAAAGCAAAAGACTGAGCCCCAGATGTCTTTAAATGCACCCTGCGAATCTCCAGCAATCCCTCGTCAGTGGAGCAAAGTGGGAGGAGGGGGCAGTAGGTTCGGAAGGAGCACACGAGTAATATGACTGGTCCTGCAAGTACCAGTCAAAAGCCTGGCTGTAGCATTCTGCACCAGCTGCAAGCGGTGGATATCAACCTAGGTAGCCCTAGGTAAAGGGCATTACAGTAGTCAAGGCGGGAGGTCACGAAGGCATGGACCAGCATTGGAAGATCATCAGGAGGAACCAGATGCTTTATCCGGGCGATATTCCTCAGATGGAAAAAAACAAAAATTTGGGTACCAGTAAATTTTCTTTCTCCGACGGCTGGTCTCCGGGCTTCCTTACTCCTGGGCTGCTCCCTCCTGATGACAGTGATAGGCAGGAACTCCAAAGCTGCAGCGGGCCGGGGGGGGGGCATAAGCAGCCCGCAACTTCCTGTTACCCCAGTCGTTATCAATGCAGTCTGTCTGAGGTAATACCACGAGAATTAGGAAAAACAAAGAACATGAACAGTTATGGCATGAGGGCCGTGAGGCCCAGCAACTATATACATTCTGGGAGGGCATCCAGAGCCCAGAGACCAGCTGTCAGAGAAAAAAAATTTACAGGTACCCAAATTTCTGTTTCTCTCTCCTGGCCTGGTCTCCGGGCTTCCTTACTCCTGGGATATCCAAAAGCAGTGCATCCCTATATATCCTGGGTGGGAAGAATGTTAAGTGTCCTTAAGGATCCACCACTGACTGAAGCACTCAGCAGCTGAAAGATGCTTCTGCCGAGGACACGACGTCCAGTTTGTAAAATTTAGTAAAGGTATGAATGGATGACCACGTGACTGCTCTGCATAAGTCTGCTGGAGATGCTTCTCTGAAGTTTGCCCATGACGTGGCCATTGCTCTGGTAGAATGGGCTCTCACTGGTCCAGGCAGAGATACTCTCGCCTTGTCATACGCTGTAATGATTACTGACCTAATCCATCTGGTTATAGAGTCTTTTGATGCTTTTTTGCCCATATTTCGGCCTGCAGTCAAAACAAACAAGCCTGACGTTTTGTGAAAAGTGTCTGTTCTCTTAATATAGATTCTGATTGCTCTCCTCGGATCTAAGGCGTGAAATTCTCTTTCTTTTTCGTTTTTCGGTTGAGGGCAGAAAGAAGGAAGTACAAGCTCCTGGTTGCAGTGGAAGAGAGACATGACCTTCGGTAAGAAGCCTGGATCCATCCTGAGTACCACCGAATTCGGGTGAAAAACTGTATAGGGCTCTTTGGTTGACAACACCCCCAGTTCGCTGATTCTCCTGGCTAAAGTGATGGCCACAAGAAAAAACACCTTCATAGTAAGATGCATGACTGATGCTTCCTTCAAGGGCTCGAATGGTGCTTTTGTTAGGGCCTTGAAGACCAGATTAAGTTTCCAGGGTGGAACAACTGGCTTAATTGGTGGACGTTTGAGCGTTGCTGCCCTTAAAAACCTCCTGACATGAGGGTGAGATCCCAGCGAATCCCCAGAGTCTGTGAACAAAAGTGCTCCCAGTGCAAAAACTTGCACTTGCAAGGTGGCTGGCTGTAAGCCTTTGTTGAATCCCTCGTGCAGAAAATGCAAAATGACTGGGAAGGTTATTGGATGATCTTGAGTGCCCTTGGAGCGGAGCCAGAATAAGAATCTTCTCCATATCCTATAATACACCCTGGAGGATGAAGCGCATCGGGAGCTGACCATCATTTCAATGACTGGAGCAGTGTAACCTAGCTCTTTGAACGTTTCCCGCTCAATCTCCAAGCCGAGAGGGATAGATTGCTCAGATTGTGGTGCAGGACCAGACCCTGATGGAGAAGGTCTGAGGAGGGCTGGAAAACGAAAGGTTTAGCCTTTGACAGCTGAATGAGTAGAGGGAACCAGGGGCGGCGTGGCCACCTGGGACAAACTAGGATCATTTCCACCTTGTCTCTGGCCACTTTGTGAAGAACCCTGGAGAGCAGTGGGATTGGAGAAAAAGCATACAGGAGGCCGAGGCGACCCCAGTTTACGGAGAAGGCGTCCTGTGCTATTGCCAGGTCATCTCTGGCTAGGGAGCAGAACGGCTGAGCCTTTGTGTTGTGCCGGCACGCAAACAGATCCACTTGTGGACTGCCCCACTTCTGGACAAGAAGCTGGAAGGATGCTTCCTTCAGTTCCCATTGCCCCGGGAGAACGTCCTTGCAGCTTAACCAGTCTGCTGTGATATTCTCCTGACCTGGTATGTACACTGCCCTTATGCTTGCCAGGTGTTTCTCTGCCCATCAGAAAAGGAGAAGGGATTCCCGAAGCACTTTTGTGCTTCGTGTGCCGCCGTGGTGGTTGATGTAAGCCATTGCTGTTCGATTGTCTGTTAGAATCAGCATATCCCTGGAGCGCACTTGCTGATGGAAATGCTTTAGGGCCATACGAACTGCTCTCATCTCTAGAACATTTATGCTGTACCTCGATTCCGTCAGGGACCACTTGTCTTGGGTTGATGTCTGTTGTAGGTGAGCCCCCCACCCTCTCAGGCTTGCGTCTGCTGTGATCCTTATCTGACGCGGATGGCCTAGGTCTCGACCTCTCATCACGTTTTTTCTTCGAGACCACCATGCGAGGGTGCTTTTTACCTGCTGTGACACCAGGATGAGGTGGAGCCGAGGGTGACTGGACTGGGACCACAGCTTAAGCAGGTGAGTCTGAATGGGTCGCATGTGCACTAGAGCCCATGGAACTGAGTCTGCCAGGGACACTAGAGTCCCGATAAGCTGTAAGAAGGATTGAGCCAGCAGTTGACTGCCCCTCTGGAATTTGCTGATGAGTTTTAACAGGTCCCTGAACTTTGAGTTGGCGGGAAAAACCTTGTTGATCTGCATCCTGAATTCTGCTCCCAGGTGGCTCAGGCTCTGACTCGGAATTAGGGAGCTCTTCTTCTGGTTGATTAGAAAACCGTGAGCCGTGAGGCATTGGACTACATCCACCACTGCCTGTACTGCTTGGTCGAGCTGTGGAGCCTTGATGAGGATGTCGTCCAGATAAGGGAATAGCTGGATCCCCCGGTTCCGTAGGTGGGCTATTACTGCTACCAGGACCTTCAAGAAGGTTCTGGGGGTTGAGGACAGTCCGAACGGGAGAGTCTTGAATTAGAAGCAATGACTGCCCAGCTTGAACCTCAGGTACTGCCTGTGCCTGCTGTGAATCGGGATATGCAGATAGGCGTCTTGTAGGTCTATGGATGATAAGAAGTCTCCCTGCAGGACTTCCTTAGCAATCGAGGCCAATGTCTCCATCTTGAATGGTCTGCTGCGCACAAAGCAGTTTAGGAACTTGAGGTCTAGGACTGGTCTGTGACCCCCTGTACGCTTGGGCACAATGAAAAACAAAGAGTAGACCCCCCGGTTGTGCTCTGTGGGGGGGGACCTTTTCGATAGCCCCGGCTTGCTTCAGATCCGTGATGGCCTGCAGTGTGGCCTGCCTTTTGGACAAGTTGTTCAAAATGGGCGAGGGTACCACATGTGGTAATGGGGGCTTGGACTCGAATTCTATTAAGTATCCCTGACGGACAATATCTAACACCCATCTGTCCGACGTTGTTTGGACCCATTCCTCAAGAAATTCCGAAAGTCTGCCCCCTACTCTAAGATGAGTCCTCATTTTCTCATTGTGTTTCTTGTTGCTGGAGCCTGAATCCCGGAGGTTCCCTCCTCTGCCTGATCCACCTCCCCTAAAAGATCGCTGGCGTCGGGAGAACCATGGCCTTTGTCCCGAAGAACTGGAACTCTGACCCTTGCTGAAACCTCTGTCACGAAAAATATGCCTTGTGCCAGAAGGCCAGGCTTTGCCATTGCTCCTAGACTGTGGCATATGCACCTTCGCGGTTTCACCTGACTCCTTCACCGCCTCCTTCAGTGCCGACCCAAAGAGGAGGTTGCCTTCATGTGGTGCATTCACTAAGTGGCTTTTCGAGGACGCATCCGCGTGCCATGCCCGGAGCCATAGGTTGCGACGAGCCGAGGTTTGGTAAAACATGGTCCGTGCGGCACACCGGACTGCTTCTTCTGACACATCCGCCGCATAGGCGGAGGCCAACCCCAGAAACTGTAGTTGCTAGATAATGGGAGAATTCTTGTCTGGATCTTCTGCAAACTGAAAAGCTAAATCCGAGGCCCAAGAGAAGGCGGCTCTGGTGGAGAATAGGTTTGCTGCCGCAGCCTTCAGTGACGTTGCCAAGGCTTGAAAAGCTCTTTTGAGCGAGGAGTCCACTTTTCTGTCCACAGGGTCTCTTAGCGAAGAGTGACAGGGCTCTGCTGCAGAGAACCTGCTTCACCAAAGGCAGGAAGTAGACTGGGGTAACAGGAAGTTGCGGGCTGCTTATGCCCCCCTCCCCCCCCCGCTGCAGCTTTGGAGTTCCTGCCTATCACTGTCATCAGGAGGGAGCAGCCCAGGAGTAAGGAAGCCCGGAGACCAGCCCAGGAGAGAGAATGAGGTCTTAACAACGGCTGACACCTGCGATCTAAGAGTCAGGTCGCTGTCAAAAATAACGCCCAGGTTCCACACCCAGTCTAAGGTAGTCAGCTGAACAACCCCGAGCCAAAGTCCAGAGGGTTGCCATGCCGACAAACCCACCTCCCAATGACCTGGGTCCACAACCAACACCTCAGTCTTAGCAGGGTTCAACCGCAGCCAGCTGGCACTCATCCAATCCTGGATCTCAGAAAAACAGTTGTTAAAAGCCCAGAGGAAACCATCTTGCCCAGGCACAAAGAACATGTACAGCTGAGTATCATCTGCATAGCAGTGAAAACTCAGCAAGTACCGCCTAATGATATCTCCCAACGGCAGCATGTACACTGCGAACAACATGGGTGACAAAATGGAGCCCTGTGGTACCCTGCAGAATAGGGGGAGAGGGGCTGAGGAATAAATCCCAGACACCACCTCTCTGAGTCCTACCCTTGAGGAAAGAGGGAAACCATCAGAGGACCGTACCAGACAGTCCACAGATGAACTGCAGGTGCTCCAGTAGTACACCATGGTCCACAGTGTTAGACTCTGCAGAGAGAACAAAGAGGACCAAGATGGAACAAGTCCTCCAATCTCTCGCTATCAGATCATTTAGCACCCGGACAAGGGCCGTCTCGGTACTATGTCTCTTCCTAAAGCCTGACTGGAGAGAATCATAGACATCATGGATGGATAAATGATCATCCAGCTGCAGCGCAACCACCTTCTCAATAAACTTATCCACAAAGGGCAGGTTAAAGTTGTAGTTAGCCAGACAGTTCGGGTCAAGGGAGGATTTCTTTAGGAGATGTCGTATAACTGTCTCCTTTAGGGGGGCTGGAAAGACCCCCCCCCCCCAATGAACTCCAGACTATCTCAGCTAGGACAGGGACAATCTCATTAACGCACACTGTAAGAAAGCACGTTGGGTCCGGGTCCAAACTACAGCAGGTTGGTTGCAAAGTCTGGACGATCCTCACAATGTCCATGAATTCCGGTCAGCTGAAGTCAGACCAAGTAAGCCGGGTGTCCGCAGCCCCCAGCCGACCTCCACAATACCCAACAAAGGGGGCTGAACAGATCACGGACCTGATGGTGACAACCTTATCTGTGAGGAACAGAGCAAACTCACCACATCTCTCTTGTGAAAAAGCTCTACCAGGCTGAAGACAGACTGGATTGCACAATCTGTTGACAGTCTGGAAGAGCTGAGCTGGTCGGTTCTCTGCAGCGACAATCTCCCTGGACAGGAACTCTGCCTTCTTACGAGTGACTGCCAATTGACAGACAACATAATGATCTATCAATCTAAGTTTGTCACCATCCAGGCCCGATTTTCACCAGCACCTCTCTAGCCTTCATCCGTCTCGCCTCATCTCCTTCAAGGTCCTATCAAACCATCGGGACCTTAGGCGAAGGGTGAGGGGACGAACCCAAACAGGAGCTATGGAATCCAGGGTCCCTGTCACAGCTTTATTATATGCTAGTACTAGATTCCCTGGATCCATGCATTCACTCGATATGCTCAATAGGTCCAGCACTGTTACTAAACCATCTGGGATCACGCCCCTCAAGGGGCAGTACTAGACCATCTCCGTGGGGGCAGGCCCATTGCGGGGAGCCACAAAACTGAACCCTATGGTGTGTTGGTCAGACCAGCTGACTGGCTTCACATTATTGGAGATCTCCATCCCCAGGAGGAACACCAAGTCCAAAGAGTGACCACAACCATGGGTCGCGGAGGTAATAACCTGTGTAAGTCATTAGTTGGAGGAAGTCCTGTCCAAATTGTGGGAGTTCATCTTCAACCCAGGCACTGAAATGCCCCAGAATTAACCATATCGGGGATCCCAAAACCTCGTTGATGATGAAGTCCACGACTTCCTGCAGGAAAACTTTCCCATCTCCAGGTGGACAGTAGATAAAAAGTATCCTGCACCCTACACCCACGCCCACGATAAACTCAAAAGAGTTGGTGGTCCCCACTGGTACATCCACAAGGCCAAGTTCCAATCTAAAACAGATGGCTACACCCCTGCCCTGCCGATCCATCCTCGGGCAGTGTATCACCGTGTACCCAGCTGGAACTGCTATGTAAAAGGAATAAACAGGAGTGGAACCAATGAGCTTTTTAAGCTAAAGAAGGGGGGAAACCAGGGGCCATGAGTGGAAACTGGAGGGGGAAACTACAGGGGGAGTGTAGGAAGCATTTTTTCACTGAGAGGGTGGTGGAGCCGTGGAATGCATTGCCTGGGAGACTGGTGGAGAAGGGCACAGTGGAGGGATTCAAGAAGGGGTGGGACAGGTACAAGGAGAAACTGAAACTTAAGAAGATCCTATTGGGGGCTGGGGGTGGTGGTAAGGCGAGCAGCCATTAGGTTACTGGCTTTCGAGCAGACAAGACAGACCATTTGGCCTATTCTGCTGGCTTTTTAGCATGTTAGTATGATAGCATTTTCATACAGCCAGGTCTCGGTGATGCAATCCAGATCCGATGACCCAACAAGATCCGCTATTAAAGCAGTCTTGTTCCTGATAGATTTGGCATTGCATAACACCGCTCAAGTTGGATGAACAATCGCGGAAGACCGCGTTACCTGCCTACATGAAGCAGAACCCCTTGGGTATGGGAACAAGGCAGGGAGGACCCCTTTCCTGGACTCATTTCATCCCAGGGCGTCTCCTTGTTCCCACCACCCCAATCTGCCCACCCCTCTCCATTCCCCCACCGGGTCCAGCACCCCCACTCTTCTTCCTCTTCCTCACTATCCTCAAAGCACGACATCTTCTGTATGCTTCTGATGATAAAGGGGGACAGTTAAAAGGATGGAGGTCCCTGAGTCTGAAGGGGGAATAGTGCCTAACCATCTTTACACCACCCCAGCACATACCTGTCAACAACAGCAGCACACAACAAATAAACAATAATCCACAACACACACCCAGTCACTTCCAATAATAAACTACATATAATTCAACTGTACTCTACACAAACCCCAGTCCTCACTCCTAACCAAACTCCACACACAGACATCACTCACACCCAAAACCCCATTTATACTACAACTCGACAAATTCCAAACCCCCCAACTACAAACCGCAAACCCTAATACAACAAAATAACAATAATGTAAAATATAAAAAGTCTTATGACAGCATGCAGATTCACAGACTAAGAGAGACAGCATTTTGAGTCTCTCAATTCGAATTTATGAGGTCCGTAGAGCTCCCATTTCTTCAAGAATAAGCCAGAACAAGGTTAGTCAAGTCCAACTCTCACTTAGGCTTGGTAAAAGCTACTTGAATTAACAGAAAATACAACTGCAAAGGCACTCTCACTGCCAAATTTTAGCTGTAGAAGGTCCAAAGAAATAACTGACCGGCCGGTGTATCCAGTAAGTCCTTTACAAGTATCCAAATTCTCAAAGTCAGTAGATTTTATCGGGGTCTCCTAGACGCAGTTCTTTATACTCAACCAACCACAGCGTGGACTCTTAAACGGCAGCTGTCTCCACAACCGTCGTGGACCCAGCCAAACACAAGACTGAGCACCAAATTGAGGAAGAAACAAAAAAAGAGATCCCCCCTCCAGCACTCACCCAGGAGGCAGCCGTCTCAGCTCACCGCACCCGCCACTACAGTTCTCAATCCAAGTCGGCCCACCAGTTGATCCCACGAGCAGATTAGCAGAAACAGCATCTAACTGCCTGTCCTTCAGCAGACCCACTGCCAGCATCCCCTGCGTGCACCCGGCACCGTCAATGGCGAACGGTCACTTGCACGTATTTGCAGTGGTGTTTGGCACTTATGAATAAGTTCAAACCCCACTGAAATATATTGTGCCATATACCTGTTTCAGTTTGCGATCCGGCTTTGAAGAGTGAAGACGTGTTTGCGGTCAGAAAGGATTACAACGCTGGACCTCCCAGTTGGTAAGTAAGGGCTTGCGGGGGGGGGGGGCTGAGTGGATGCGTTGAAGGAAATAACGACGCAACAGACAACGATGGATGGTTTTCTTATTTTTAGGTTTTTAAAAAAAAAAAAGACTGAGGATTCCCGGTTGCGACACTGGGGGAATGGGCACACCCAGTGTCATAAAAAGAAGCCCCACTGCGGCTAATGTAGAAGGGGGTGTCTGGAGCTAGGAGCCGGAGAGACAG
The DNA here is from genome assembly GCA_016271365.2 of Neoceratodus forsteri. Taxonomy (NCBI): domain Eukaryota; kingdom Metazoa; phylum Chordata; order Ceratodontiformes; family Ceratodontidae; genus Neoceratodus; species Neoceratodus forsteri. The sequence goes on from CM057453.1 coordinate 389,204,640, forward strand.
CAGTCTGTAGAGCTGCAGGAGCCTGGGGAGGCTTAGATTAAATGCAGGCAATGTCAGTGCCACTGTCACTGTTGGTGCGGCGAGCGCAGGCCCCCCTTGAGTGCCAGAGGGGATCCAGTTGCGGCGGCCAGCAGGAGGTCGGGCTGCCGATACAGAGAGCCACACCTGCGACTATCATGGAAGCCTGTGGGGGGGCAGAGGAGTAAGAACCAGGGATCCAGTTGGGGCAGCCGGCAGGAGGCCAAGCCACCGATAAGGAGAGCCACACCCACGGCTATCGTGGAAGCCTGTGGGGGGGTGTCAGAGGAGCAAGGATCGGGGATCCACTTGCGGCAGCTGGCAGGAGCCCAAGCCACCAATAACAAGAACAGCACCTGTGGCTATTGTGGAAGTCTGTTGGGGGGGGCAGAGGAGCAAGGACTGGGGATCCACTTGAGCAGCCAGCCGAGCAACCAATAAGGAGAGCTGCACCTGTGGCTATTGCAGAAGTCTGATTGGGGAGGGGTCAGAGGAGCATGGACCGGGATTCAGTTGGAGCGGGCGGCAGAAGGCCAAGCCACCATTAAGGACAGCTGCACCCATGGCTATCATGAAAGTCTGTGAGGGGGTTCAGAGGAGCAAGGACCGGGGATCCACCTGCAGCGGCCGGCAGGAGGCCAAGCCGCCAATAAGGAGAGCCGTACCCGCGGCTATCATGGAAGCCTATGGGGGGAGGTGGGATGGGGTCAGAGAAGTAAGGACCACTTCTGGGGGCTGGCAAGAGAAAGCTGTAGCAGTAACTCCAGCCATGCGCATTAGTGTGAATTATAATGCGCATGGCCTGAGTTATGTCTACAGAAAGAAATGAAGCACATCCATTGAAGCAGTTCATTTCTTTTAACTAGAGATTGTGCCACGTCAGCAAAACTGAATTTGTGTCATGACCAGAGTGCCTGGTCATTGGTGTACACTGCCAAGCCCCCTGCAGTTTCAGCTGTAATTGGCTCTGGCAGTGAGACACCTCTCAAATGCTGTACAGTCCCATCACGTTCCTTGCTCAAGAGCAAGTGAACGCAAAAAAGAAAAAAGGAACGTATGCTGTAGGCACAATAGTTTCACAGTAAGAACAGTTGCTTTAAAGTGTATGCTGGATAAACAAAGATGTACATAGGTACTGGGGAAGGCACTTACTTTCACAAGTTGCATATAGTATGTTAGCCCATAGAAACAAGACAACACAAATCACATATCAATTAACAACAGGAGAGACAGTAAAGCAGATACTTATATTGCACTCGCTAGGGCCTCTCAGTTTCGAAAGGAAGGTAGCACAATGGCTGTGGACTACATGACATGGATACAATATCCCTTCTGTTTAAACAGCCAGTAACATAGTAACCTAGTAACACAGTAAAAGCAAGTAGAATAAATCTCATCGTCTAGCATGTCTGCATCGGAAGCCAGCCCCCTACTGGGAGTTTGCTCATCCAAACCACCCCAAACACAGAGGTGTCTTCCCCGGCTTCAGTATCCCCCATACCTGCCCCAACCCTTCTTGAATCCTTCCACTGTGTTCTCTCCCACCAGACTCCTGGGCAGTGTGCTCCATGGTTCCACCACCCTCTCAGTGAAGTAGTGTCTCCTGCGCTCCCCCTGTACTTCCCCCCCTCCAGCTTCCACTCGTGTCCCCTGGTAGTTCCCCCCTTCCTTGGCTCCACCCTTGTTTATCCCCTTTACATGCCTGAAGACCTCTATCGTGTCCCCCCTGTCCCTTCTCTCTTCCAATGTGTACAGCTTGAGTTCTTCCAGTCTGTCCTCATAGGGCCTACCCTTCATGCCCTGAATCATCCTGGTCGCCTCCTCTGCATCCTTTCCAGCAGTGCTATGTCTATCTTAAGGTGGCCAAGTAAGGAATAACACACGCCAAGGTGTCCAGGTGTGCTGAGATATACTGACATTTTGGTGTGTTGCAAAGCACGAGGCATAACCAAGTGCTTCTCTCACAGGAAGTGTCCATCTATCTGGCACCAGACACCCCGAAATGTGGCATTACTCTTATAAAATAATCATAAAATGTTATAGAACAGCATACTTAATGAGCAATACACCATGAGATCTGACGTGTTCAAGTGTACTGTTACCATCTGGCAGTCGCTAGGCACACTTCACCAATTTGACTGCAGAATTTCTTCACCTGTTTTATAATTACCATTTGGCTAAGCATTTTTGTAGCTACAAAGCTTTACTCAGGAAGTCAGACTAGTGCTATAATTCCTCAAACTGCAGATTAAGGGCTGGATATTCAAACTGCGCCATTCTGTGGCACAAGCCCTTGCGTTGCTCAAAAAAACGTTGCGCAGGGGTGTGGCCGGGGTGATATTCAACTGAGTTGCGCTATTGAGCAACTCCTTTGAATATCACCCCTGGTCACAGCCACTGTGCATGGCGCAGTGGAACTTGCGCCACAGCAAGTGGACAGAGTGGAGCATTCAGATGCAGTGGCGCAGTTCCACTCGCCCATGCGCAAATTTCCGATATTCAAAAGGTGACGGCAATGGGCTGATAATTTATGCAAGGCGCACGGGGCCATTTGCATCTAATTATGACCCTCATTTGCATGCCATTAGCATGCAGGTGCGCCGATCCTCGACGACTTGCGCCTGGCGCCTGACAGGCAGCAGCCGTCAGGGACCGACGCCACTGCAGCCTGATCGTGGGCAGAACAGTATTCTTCTCCTCCCCAGCAGCCCAATCGGGCATAATGTAAACCTGCAGTCCTACCAAGCTGTCAGTTGGCGGGCGGCGGGCAGCAGGCGGGTGGGATGCTGCCGCCCGCTGGCTGACGGGGGAGCGGGTGGTGGGGCCCGGGTGGGTGAGGTGGGGGGCCACTATATCACCAGGGATATTGGACATTGGGGGTGGTTTGACCTTATGCCCGCGATCGGCTTCATGGGTCCACTGACCACCAGGGATATTGGTCTTGGGGAGGAGTTCTTTAATGCCCGCGATCGGGCTAGTCGGGGGTGGGGAGGTTTCCTTCAAGCCCACGATCGGGTCATGTCCACTGGACCACCAGGATATTGGTCTTGGGGCGGGTTGACGCGCCCGCCGAACGGGCTAGTGGGGGGTTATCACTATGCCGCCATCAGGCTGCCGCGGGGACGGGTATGTTATGCCCGCGATCGGGCTGGAGGGGTTGATTATTATGCCCGCGATCGGGCCATGGGGTGGTTACTTATTATGCCCGCGATCGGGCTGCAGGGGGGCAGGAATAAGTGGAGGGCCATCCACAGGTGGCTGCTGCTGTGTTGCGCCCTGCAATGTGGCAGCTCATCTGTGGGTAGCCCTCGACTTGATCCTTTTTTTTTTGGCTCAAAGTTGTGCAGGCGCAGGTAGGGGGTTGCGCCTGCACAACTCTGCACGGCCGGCTGAATATCAGGCTGTGTAATTTATGCATGGTTCCTCCCCCTCCGGTTGAGCATGCCTTCATTAGCATTGCGCTGTTGCTCAGCATGACTTGGGGGGGCGCAACTGCCTCCTGCTGAATATCGCAGAATGGCAAAATTTCAGACTTGCGCAGGTGCAACCCTATTGCGCATGGCACAACCCTTTTGAATATCCAGCCCTAAATGTTTGTTTTTAATTTGGTCTGGCTAAGATTTTAACACTTTTTATCTAGAAAGTTTTGGTGAAATTTAACCAAAATGCTATGGGTTTTAGATTTCCAGCTTAAACGCTGACTATCTTATAATTTGTTGTAATTTTTCCACTTTTAAAGGAGAACTGCAGTGAACCTGTAAGTCTTTTTCCCAGTAGAAGCTGTTTTATAAGCACTAGTTTAAATTCTGTTATTGCTCAATCTACACAGGCCTTTTGGTAACCTCAGTGGGTTTTTCTGCTTTACAGTCTGGTGGTTAAGTACCATTTTAGAACTGTGTGATGTAGTTTATGTCCCAAACAACCACGAGTTCTGTAGTTTATTTCAAAATGCATTCATTTCAAAAGTTTCACCAGGAAGGACTGAGCTGACCAGCTCGTTTCCAGATGCGTCCGGGGGGAGGGATAAAGGAGAGCAATGAAAGCAATCAGGGCAACAATTGCTTAGAAAAAAACAAGTATCATATAAAAAAACAAAAGATAAATATGATACAAAATAAAGCATAATACATAATTCAATGGATATTAAAGGAGCATTATTAGAGATACAAAGAGGAATTATACGGGGGAAGGGCAAGGAAAGCTAATTCAGTGAGAGTCAAGGAATAAATTACAGTGCAGAGGTAGACGGGGGAGTTAACAGTGTGAGCTGGGGTGGGAAGTATGGATTTGGATGACAGGGAGGGTAGTGGGTGGGTAGAAAGTAGGTGGTAGAGGGACAGAGTAAGATATGGCATCAGGTGCAGCTGAAGGATTGCAAGGTGAAATCGTGGAGAAGACAGGGACAGAGAGTGTTGAAAAATGGCAAAGCCGATAGAAAGTGGGAGAGAATTCCCATAGTTTCAGGAAACGGTAGAAGAAAGCAGCCTGGCCAGCTGAGGATTTCCTAGTAGGGAGCGATAGCCAGAGTTATGGAGGGTGTAAGAGGTACAGGGAGGGGGAAGAAAGGACAGAGGTATGGTATAGAGGAAGCAAGGCAAGTCAGTATTCGGCGATAAAGGAGGCACAATAAATGTGGTGTCTGGCTTCAAGGGAGGGGAGGGAAAGGGAAGAATATAGTATTCAAGGGTGGGTTTGGGCAGACAGTCCAGAGCAAAGCAACAGAGGCAGTAAAAGAGGGAACCCAGTCTGGCTAGGGTGGTCTTAGGAGCAGCACTGTAGACAATGTTGCCCGGTCCTTGCTAGGATAGTGGGAGTTTCATTGGAGAGAGGGATCTTTCCAGATCCCTTAAAGGAGGCAGTAGTATGCCCCCTTTAAAAAAAAAAAAAAAACTTGCTTGACCCCCGACTGCCCAGCTAAATACAGACCGAACTCGAACTTACCCTTTTGTAGGAAATGTTATTGAGAAGGTGGTCGCTTTGCAGCTGGCGGACCATTTAACTAACCACAATATCTACGACCCCCTCCAGTCTGGCTTCAGAAAAAGGCATGGCACCGAAACAGCCCTGGTACAGGTACTTAATGACCTTCTGATGGCAAGAGATCAGACAGCCCATTCTATATTGGCTCTCCTTGATCTCTCAGCAGCATTCGACACCGTGGATCATGGGGTGCTGCTCGAGTGCCTGTGGTTCTTGTGTGGACTGAAAGGGGTGGTCCTCAGTTGGTTTCAGTCTTTCCTCGAGGGTAGATCCCAGAGAGTGGTATCGGGGATTTATTCCTCGGCCCCTCATGGGCTACCCTGCGGGGTTCCACAGGGCTCAGTGCTGTCCATCATGTTATTCGTGGTGTACATGCTCCCATTAGGGGGACACTGTACGATGGTACGGTTTGAATTTTAATTGCTATGCTGATGATTCTCAACTGTACATGTATTTTGTGCCCAAACAGGAATTAGATTCTGCTGCAGTGTTTAATAAGTGCCTCCTGGAGATTCAGAACTGGATGAGTGCCAGCTAGCTTCGGCTGAATTCAAGAAAGACAGAGGTATTGGTGGTGGACCCTGGTTATAGGATGACAGGGGCATGGGCAGGAGAACCCTCAGGATTAAATCTAGGGGGGACCCCACTTATTGCTTCGAGCCAGGTGCGAAACCTAGGCATAGTGTTTGATGAAGGCCTGACCCTGAAGGCGCAGGTTCCGGCTATGGTCAAATCTTCCTATTACCACCTAAGGAACACAGCCAGCGTGAAGCACCTGGTCCCACCCGAAGATCTTCCTACCTTGGTCTATGCCCTTGTCACCAGTCATTTTGATTACTGCAATGCTCTCTACCTAGGGCTACCGGTGATAGATATCGCCGCTTGCAGCTAGTGCAGAACGCCACAGCCAGGTTGTTGACTGGGATAGCTAGATCCAGTCATATAACACCTGTGCTGCGTGAACTGCACTGGCTGCCAATACAGTGTCGGATGACCTTCAAGGTTGCGTTGCTGACCTATAAAGCCCTACATGAATAGGGACCCCACTACATGAAAGAACTCTTATGCCCTTACTGCCCCACCCGTTCACTCCAATCCTCTGGCGAGGGGTTGCTAGAGATTCCCAGGGTATCCCTAAAAACATCAGGAGGAAGATCTTTTGCCTTTATGGCACCTACCCTATGTAATTCTTTACCTCACCAGATACGAGAGAGCCAGACCATAGAGAGTTTTAAAAAGTTATTGAAGACCCATTTCTTTAACCAGGCTTTCGCAGGAATTTATTAAGTGCACATGGATTTGTTTTATTTGTTTTTAACTGTAATATTATGTATTTTTTTTTCTAGTTAATTTATTTATTGAGTTGTTTCCATTTATAAGGTACAATACATCATATAACATACTATAATATGTATACATTTTGCAAATATAGTAATATGAAAAAGGCAGCATGTTAACACCTTGTACAACCATGACATCTTGTGCTAATATTATGTGTTTTTGAGTACTGTGAAGGCGCCCTGAGTAAAGGAAGGGCACCTTATATAAATAAAATGTTGACTGATTTCATTGATTGGTGGAGTCAAAGATGGGAAGAATCATCTTCAGAACAACTGCATGATGAGCAAAAGGAATGCAATCTCTATTCCCATAAAACACTCCTAGTTTAGGGTGAAGTTTATTATGTACAGTATCCACATGCCCTGAAAAGTCAAGGTGCTGGTCCAGCCAGATCCGTAGATACTTACATGAGGGAACATCGTCGATAGTGGCCCCACCTAAGGTGTGGAAGAAGGGGAGGTCAGTAAGCCTAGCGAGCTTCTGCCTCATGCCAAAGGTCACTGAAACGGTTTTCTTGGCATTCAAGGATAGTCGATGCGAACTGAACCAGTACTGAACATTGCTGAAGTCCAGCTGAAGCCTGGCCATGAGATCAGAGGGGGAGGAATCAAAGGCAAACAGGACAGTGTTATCTGCGTTCATGTGGATGGACGCAGACAAGCAGGCAGCATGAGAGGTCATTCAGGAAGACTGAAAAGAGTATCGGGCCAAGCATGGAGCATTGTGAGACACCAGTGTTGACAGAAGTGGATGGATATGGAATCACCAGTTCACACAGATTGAGACCTACCTTCAAGGTAGGAGCGGAATCAATTGATAGAGGAATCAGGGAGGCCCACTGCCTTAAGCTTGTCAAGAAGTGGGTGAGATACAGTGTTCAAGGTTTTGGCCAAGTCAGCAAAGATGGTAGAGGTGATGAGGCCCTGATTCATGTCTGAGAGAATGGAGTCAATAAGCTGGAGGAGGGAGGAGAAGGAGGTGGAGTGGAGTTTACGGAAGCCAGACTGGAAAGGGAAGAACCAAAGAAGGTGGAGAGCTGGGACAGCACAAGGTGCTCTTGCAGTTTGGCTGGAGTGGGGAGCAGGGAGATAGGGCAGTAGTTGCCAGGAGAGGAGGAGTCACCTCCTTTGGGAAGTGGTATGATGGCTGCATGTTCCCAGGAGTCGGGGACAGAGACAAGGGAGAAGGGAGGTGATAGTTAGGGCAAAGTCAGTGGTGGAGAGATGGAGGAGAGGACGGGGAGAAGGAGAAGGAGGAGGGTGAGGGAAAGTAGAATGGGGGAGACGGTAGGGGGAGGGCTAGGATAGGGAAGCCAATGGGGGAGGGAGGAGAGGAGGAGGAGGGAGGCACATCAGGTAAAGAATGAGTTGAACTCTGAAGCAACAGAGAAGGGGTCAGAAATGGGAATGTTGCCCACCTTGAGGAATGGGTGGGAAAGACTGGGTTGAGGGGAGAAGAGGGCATGCATAACTTTCCAGAACTTGGTGGGGTGGGTAAGGTTATTCGAGAAGGTGGAAGCAAAGTACTCAGCCTTGGACAGCCTAGTGGCTCTGCTACAGGCATTACAAAGGGCTCGGTACCTGGTTAAGACAGTAGAGGAGCCAGAGGACTTGTGAGACTTCCAGGCAAGATCTTGTGCACATAGGCAGGTCAGAAGTTCACCTGAGATCCAAGGGAGGTGGGAACCACAAACCTTAGTTCGCCGGGGGACTGCTGATCCCAAACTCAGATGAATTTAGTATTAAAACAGTGGAGGGAAGAACTGATGCTACTGGCAGAAGAAATGGGTGTCCAGTCAGTAGCCACCAAATCAGCACATAGGGATGACAAGTCCAGTGACCGGAAAGACCAGATCCGGAGGAGTCGGGGGGGGGAGTTTTGGGACAGTGAACTGTGCGCGCACAGTAGACCATGTGGTGGTCACTGAGGGCATCAGGGAGGGTACCGGCAGCAGAGATACAATGGGGATGGGAGGTAAGAACCCAGTCCAGTAGGGAGTAATTGGAGGATCTGTAACTGTGTCGGGTTGGGTCAGTGATCACTTAGCTAAGTTGAAGAGACTTAATGTTCTGGCAGAATTTAGATTGGGAGGGGCAGCGCCAATTTATATTAAAGTAGCCAAGGATGAGTAATTCACCAGACTAGGTATGAGTGGAGATACTTGTAAGGAGTTCAGTGAATGATGTGGGGGATAGACCAGGGCAGCAATAAATACCAACCACAAAGACGGCGACTGCGAAAGGAAGAGAAAGTTTGAGGAGGAGGAGGAGTTCATAAGTGGAGGAAGAAGAGATTGAGAGAACAAAAGTAAACTGGATAGTAGATGAGAGGTAGATACCAACACCACCAACCTTCTTAGCACGATCCTGCCAGGTGGGAGTGTATCCCTGGATAATGACAGTAGTATCTAGATCTTGGAGGCTAGCCAAGATTCTGAGACAACTGGCACATCAGGCTGAAGACTGACCATGAGAGGTTGCAGCTGGTCTATCTTTGGTCGAGGCTACGGACACCGATGTGAGCCACTCTACACCCTTTGGGAGACAAGTAGCAGGGGAGAGGAAAGGGACAGGATTGGGCTTAATATCCCCTGCCTCTAACAGCAGCAGCAGCGAGATAAAGAACTTAACATAGACAGAGATGCGTTTACATGGCAAGGCGGGGTGGGGAAAAGGGTGGGGAGAGGGGCCGGAGGGGAGAAACGATCAGAGTGTGTTTCAAGGTGAAGGCAAGAGGAAAGCAGGACGGAGCAGTCAGGGAGCAAGGGGGAATGGGAGAGGGAAGGAAGGTGAGGGGGGAGGGTGGGAGAGGTGAAAAGAGAGAATGAGAAAAAGGGTGGAGGAGAAAGAAAGTTGGCAGTAGGGAGGGAGACTAGGGTAAACATAAGGGGAAAGAGCGAGAGAGTAATTAGTAACATATTAGTAAAACAGAAGGTTGTGGGAATTATGGTTTATAAGAAAAAGAGATGAGAGGGGAGAAATCTAAGTAGAGAGAGGAGTGGAAACACTCCACTGGAAGGAGTGAGTGGTGGGGCTAAGAAGGGGAGAACAGGTTACCAGAAGAGAGGGGGCAATCAAAGACGGCCAATTTTAGTAGTAGTAGTGAGGAATCTGAATGGTGTGGAAAGAGTAGAGAGAGGGATGAGAGAAGACAGAGCAGGGAGCTGGGCAGGAGGGAGGGATGGGTAGGCAAGGAGTAGGTGAATAGGCAAGAAGGACGGGAGCGAAGTGGAAGCAGTTCAGTGAATAGAAAGATAGGGGCAGGATGGCAGGATGGTCTGCATCTGTCCAGGAAGGGAACAAGTCTTTTGAGCAATCGGTTTAAATGCTTCATTGGCAAGCTTTTAAACTAGTCAATGGGGGAGGCACTGACAAGCAGCAGAAAAATCCCAGCCTCTCCCTACAAAACAGGGTACTAAATGAGAAAAAGACCAAGGTAGAACGGTCAGTGGGGGATGCTGCAACAGAAGGTAAGGCCATCAAAAAATGGAGAGCAATGAGTACCAATGCCCGTAGTCTAGGTAACAAGCTTCCTGAATTAGTGGCCTTGATGGAGGAGGAACATGGATATCGTGGCAGTCACAGAAACATGGTACACACAAAACCATGACTGGGACATAAACATACCAGGATACACTATCTACAGGAGGGACAGGGAGGGTAAAAGAGGAGGAGGAGTAGTTCTTTACATAAGGGAAGGAATAAAAGCAACAGAACAAAAGGGTAAACAGGGAGGAGAAGAAGCACTGTGGGTAAATTTGGAGACAGGCAATGGCACCACAATCCGGACAGGGTTGTATACAGACCTCTTCTCAGGGGAGGAAATGGACAAGAAAATGATAGAAAGTATACTTAGAATGGCAGAAAAGGAGATATTGCTGATGGGTGATCTGAATATGCCAGATGTTAACTGGAGTGCAGTTGCAGCTGCCACTTCAAAGAGTGCAGTTATTCTAGATGCCCTACAGGGGGATGCCTTAGACAACTAGTACTGGAGCCCACCCGAGAGGGAGCAATATTAGACTTGATACTCTCAAATGGAGATGGAGAGAGATCACAGATGTGAAGTGGGTAGCCATCTGGGAACTAGTGACCATCGAACAGTATGGTTCACAATAACACAGCAATAGAGTCAAGCCACAAAGACAAAAGTACTGGACTTTAGGAGGCTGACTTTGACAAATGGGTGAGTGCCTAAGGAAAGCACTAGCAAATGGGCGGAAGGAGGGGTGGAAGAACAATGGGAATAATAAAAACTGCCATCACAGAGGTAACGAGCCTTTGTGTGAAGCAAATAAACAAAACAAGACGATGTAAGAAACCACTATGGTTCTCAAAGGAAGTGGCAGTGAAGGTTCAAGAGAAAAAGAAAGCATTTAGGAAGTACAAGGAATCGTAGAAGGAGCAGGACAGAGAACTGTATCAGTTAAAGCAAAAGGAGGCTGGGAAGGCAGTCAGAACAGCAAAGGCCCAAACCGAGGAAAAGATAGCCAACTCAGTTAAGAAGGGGGATAAAACCTTTTATAGGTACATCAGGGAGCAAAGGAAGACCGAGGGAGGGATAGTGAGGCTTAATAAAGGGGAGGGAGGGTGGGCAGAGGGAGACTGTGAAAAGGCAGAGATACTAAACAAATATTTTTGCTCAGTATTTACAAAGGAAGAGGGGAGGTACATAAAACAAACAGTAGTAACACTCTGATACAGAAGTTGATACCAGCCCATTTACAGAAGAAAGGGTTCTGAAAGAACTCTTAAAACTGAAGGTGGACAAAGCAATGGGGCCTGATGGGATTCATCCCAGAATTCTAAAAGAACTAAGGGTAGAACTAGTGACACCACTGACTACCCTCTTTAACAAATCATGGGAGGATGGGGTGGTACCCGAGGACTGGAGGAGGGCAGATGTGATTCCCTTCACAAAAGTGAGGAGGCAGAAGCAGGAAACTATAGACCTGTTAGTTTAACCTCAGTGATAGGGAAATGATGGAATCATTTCTAAAGGAAAGAATTGTCAAGTATCTAGAGGCCAGAGGGGCACAGGACCCTGGCAGCATGGATTCACAGCGGAAGGTCATGCCAGACGAATCTGATAGATTTCTTTGACTGGGTGACCAAAGTAGTAGATCAGGGAGAGGCTGTGGACATGGCCTACCTAGACTTTAGCAACGATTTGACACAGTCCCCACAAAAGATTAATATACAAGTTAGCCAGCCTGGGAGTGGGTCCCAAGATGACAGCCTGGGTAAAGAATTGGCTGGAGAATAGGACACAGAGAGTAACAGTATATGAGTCCACTCAGAAGAAAGGAGGGTTACTAGCGGGTACCGCAGGGTTCAGATAGGACCAGTCCTCTTCAATGTTTTTATGTTTACATTGCAGAAGGACTGGAAGGAAAAGTATGTCTCTTTGCAGATGACACAAAGATCTGCAACAGAGTTGATGCACAGGGTGGGGTGGAAAGGATGAGAAGGGACTTGGCAAGGTTAGAGGAATGGTCAAATGTATGGCAGCTTAGATTCAATGCTAAGAAGTGCAAGGTAATGCACCTGGGAAACAAAAACCCAGGGGAAGAGTACACAATGAGGGGTGAGACACTAACAACAACAAAAATGGAAAGGGACCTGGGGGTAGTCATATCAGATGACCTAAAGGTGGGCAAGCAATGTGAGAAGGCAGCAAGGAGGGCTGGGGGATACTGGGATGCATAGGGAGAGGCATCACCAGTAGAAAACAGGAAGTTATTATCCCTCTGTACAGACAGCTGGTGAGACCCCATCTGGAGTACTGTGTGCAGTTCTGGAGACCCAATCTCCGCAAAGACATAGACAGGATGGAAGCTGTCCAGAGGAGGGCATCTAAATGGTGCAGGGTCTGCACGGAGGACATATGAAGAGAGACTTAAGGAGCTTAATATGTATAGCCTCGAGGAAAGGAGGAAGAGGGGGACATGATAGAAACTTTCAAGCACCTCAAGGGAATCAACAAAGTCCAAGAGGGTAGCATCTTTCAAAAAAGAGGTGCAAGAACAAGAGGGCACAATTTGAAGATAGAGGGGTGGCTCAGAGGTAATTTAAGGAAGTATTTTTTCACAGAGAGGGTTGTGAGATGGAATGGCCTCCCGGAGGAGGTTGTGGAGTCAAAATCAGTGGTGGAATTCAAGCATGCATGGGATAGTCATAAGGCAATTCTGGGGGGTGGGGGTAGGAAGAAGTAGGCTGCTGGTTAACTAGGATCTGCAGCTTATCCAGTAGGTAGGAAAATGGGCAGACTGGTTGGGCCAAGCGGTCCTTATCTGCCGTCAAATTCTATGTTTCTAGGGGCACCATACATAAAGAATTAGAGCAAGCCAAGAAGAAGGGAAAGGAGGATAAATTGTGAGCAGTGCAGACAGCACAGAGTGGGTGGGGGGGGCAGAGGTAGAAGAAGAGAGAAAAACAAAATGGAGTAAGCACAATTGATGAAATGTAAGGGGAGATGGAGATGGGGAGCAAAGGCAAGCCAGGGGGATAGGTGAGGAGGGAGCCAGAACCAAGGAGTAAGTGTAGTAGGTAGCAAAGTAAAACAAGCAAACTACTACCTAATAGCAGGATTACACTATACAAAAGGTGGTAGCGATATCTTGGCAGTATATGCAATTACACAGTAACCACAGAGATTAAGCCCAATAGCAGAACTGCATTAAAACAGGCAGAAACGTGTGTAAGCAAAATACACAGTAACGCCAAAATAATAAAGTAGGTGAGCACTAATTATGTAATTGATCAGGCTAAGCAGAGATGGACATGCAGAGGCATAGGCACACTAATGGGCAGCAGCAACATAAAACAGAGGCAGAGAATCTTTACTAGTGCGAGGCATAACCAATAATGCTATTGTAGAGCAATTCACATAGTTAAAAGTGAACCATTCCAATCAATCAATCAATCAAAATCTTTATTTATCCAGGCATGCACCATTGAGCAAGGCTCATTTGCAAGGTGGACCTGGTCATGAATACATCAAAGCACAGTACAGAAGCAGGTATACAAAAAGCAATAATATACAAGGAAGAAAAAGTATATACAGTGCATACAGTACAGTACAAGGTTGAAATAAATAAAAAAAAAAACAATATTATTTTACAATTGAAGAAGTCAGCAGATGTACAATCAACCACAGGCATACAGGGGTTACAAAAAGAGATCTTCTGAGTGAGGCAGCCGGCAACTACACATATAGGGGAAAAAGGCCATGTATGGGGTGGCAGGTTAGAGAGGTAAAGAAGAGGAAGGATATATTACCGACGACTGGGGGAAAAATTGAGCTAAAACCACAGAAAGTGACGATGGCTGTCGAGTACTTGTTTATTATGATAATGACAGAGGAGGGGTAGATAATTGGGACACTACTATGGATGGGGTGGGACTTTAGTCAGGCTGAAGTGGACAGGGAAGGGTGGGTGCACCAGGAAGAGTTAATAGGGAAAGAGTGACAGCCAGGGATAGAAACATGGCGAGCGTCAGGTTGGAAAGGGGGAGTTGCGGAATTAGTGGGCTTCCAGTGAGGAAAACATTTGCAAGGTGCTTTCCACACAGAACTCTGTAAGAATGAGGCAAGCACATGACAGGATAGCAGTGCACCTACACAGATTAAAAATTGCATAATAAAGTTTTTTTATTATTATTACAATCTGCTCTTTTCCCTGTTTGTTCCTACTTGATACATTTAGTTTTTTACAATAACCAAATAAAAACTTTAAAGCAAAAAAAAGCTGTCGGTTTAACAGAGCATGCATGTAGGGCATAAAGCATACATTGTACACTTAGAACACTTGCAGGATAGGACATTGATGCATTGTTCTAACAATAGAAGAGCAGAACAGGGACATAAACTACATCATAAAATGGTCCGTACCAGCAGCATGTCAATCAGAAACACCCACTAGGATAACTGAAAAGCCTGGGCAGCTAGAGCAATAACAGAATATGAATCAACATTTCAAAAACAGCTTCTGCTGGGAAAACGTGTAGATTCTGCACAGTCCTCCTTTAAAGGGGCACTTCACCCCTTTGATTAAAAGTTCTAAACAACCCTTTTTAAATGTGCTTCTGCTTAGTCTGCTTACAAACATGCTGTACACGCAAGTGAATCCAATGAAACTGTGGACCCCAAACTAATCAGGCGAAATTCCTTCCTTTTCTAAATGTTTGTATTAATACAAACTTTAAATTAGTTTACTTATTACGTTCCATGATGAAATCTATGTTTTTATGTCAAAGCATTCCGATTGTGTCCCTTTAACCTTAGCACCCACTCCAACATCTAGAGCATACTCTTGTTACTTTCAGCCATAACCGTGCCACTTTTCCAGTATTAGCCATCATCCTTATTTTTCTTTCTTTTTATTACACATAAAATACTTTCTGCAAGAGCCTATTTCCAACGGACCAACAGGGGTTAATTATATCAGATGACCTAAAGGCGAGCAAGCAATGTGAGAAGGCAGTAAGGAAGGCTGGGTGGATACTCGGATGCACAGGAAGAGGCATCAATTGTAGAAAACAGGAAGTTGTTATCCCTCTGTACAGACAGTTGGTGAGACCCCATCTGGAGTACTATGTGCAGTTCTGGAGACCCCATCTCCTCAAATACATTGACAGAGTGGAGGCTGTCCAGAGGGCAACAAAATGGTGCAGGGTCTGCACCAGAAGACATACCAAGAAAGACTAAAGGAGCTTAATATGTATACCCTTGAGGAAAGAAGGGAGCGAGGGGACATGATAGAAACGTTCAAGTACCTCAAGGGAATCAACAAAGTCCAAGAGGTAGCATCTTTCAGAAAAAAAGATGAGCAAGAACAAGGGGGCACAATTTGAAGATAGAGGGGGGATGGCTCAGAGGTAATGTGAGGAAATATGTTTTCACATAGAGGGTTGTGGATGCATGGAACAGCCTCCCTGAGGAGGTCGTGGAGTCAAGAACAGTGGGGGAATTCAAGAATGCATGGCACAGACATAACGCAGTCCTAGTGGGAGGTAGGAGGAAGTAAGCTGTTAGTTAACTAGGATCTGCAGCTTATCTGTTAAGTAGGAAAATGGGCAGACTAGGTGGGCCAAGCGGTCCTTATCTGCCGTCAAATTCTATGTTTCTATGACCTACATTCATACATAAATTATACAAACAAAAAAATACATACTACATATAAAGCAGTCTAAAAGATACATCATTCATGATTATCAAAAAAAAATACAAAGCAGATAGTTCAGTCAATATAATTGTTTTTAAAAGAGGCGACATTATGGGGGAACTTCTCCTGCAAAACTCTAATCAGAAATCGACAGACTGGCACTCAAAATGACACCGTTATGCTAACCTGTAGACCCTGCTGAACTAGAGGATTGAGGGAAGCCCCTTCCCCCGCCAAAAAAATTGTTTCGCCTTTATCTATAAACACATAGCTTTTAAACTCCCATAGTGGACAGTCAAGTCCCCATCAACGTTTAAATTGCAGGCTGCACCTTTGGCCTTTGTGCCAAACCTACCTACACAGGGGCCGCGCAGTTAGCACACTGTTGTACTCGTATGAAAAATCAAACCAAATAAAAGAACCTCCCGAGTTCACACCCGCCCTCACAGTATGTCAGGCCTCCCACGTTTACAGGGATGCCTTTATTTTACAGGGATTTCGACCGATCTACGGGGAAATTCTTCCCACAGACTGCATTGATTAATACAGGAAAACAGCAATTCGCCTTCCATAGGAAATAAAGTAATATACGGGGCAACACTGGAAAATCGCGCTTGAGTTACTAGGAAAATGCAAATCGGTCCGGGAGCAGCAACGTCGAAGAGGCCTCTCTACCTCAGTCCGTGTCACTGAAACCTCACACCCCGAGCCCCAGCAGCTAGTAATAAATCATAAGGCTCAATTTCACACAGGACGCCTGACTGGTGGCTGCCCAAAGTCCACCTTCAGGATCGGTTACGAAATTAAAAAAAATATATCCATCAAAACTTTCTCCTCAGACGAGCGATCGATGCCATCCCAATATTTCATCACAGTCCTCTATTTCTCTCTTGACACACTGATTTTTTTAAGTACCCTTCCTCGTTCTCGCAGTAGAAATTACCTCCCCGTCGTTTTTCTCACTGTCCTCCTAGTGGATCGACTCCAGTAGTAAAAGCCTTGAGGTTATTGTAAAATACCCGACACAGAGCTAACCTCCACACGGGAGCCACCAGCACCGCAACACCCTTATCCAGCAGGAACAACTAAAACGCACCGAGCCACACCGGGCGCGTGTGACTAGAGAACTGGACAGCGGAAGTCTACCGAAACCGTCTGCTGTTACCTGACAGTACACGTCTCCGATCTGACCACTCAGCCTAGCTGGCTAGCGGGCATGTTTCAGGTGCCCCTTCCCCTCCCCCTTCGATTGGGTTCTTCACCAACTTTCCAAACTCTGAAAAGTCTTGTATTGTGTCTGCTATGTTCTAATTATATGAGGATCAACTTGCTGATAACAAATATAAAACGTAAAAACAGAGTCACAGTACAAAATGTAAGGCCAGGGAATTTGTATTATTTCCATGGACCCTCCCTCATTATTACTTTGTTTGCAGGTGGGCCATCTGTACTGTACCATAATGTGGAATAAGGACACACAGATTGTTCCAGTAGTGCTTGGAGCAATGGGACTAATCAAAAAGAATTTTCAGGCATATTTAAATATGCTACCAATATTTGTGACACCTTATGAACTTCAAAAGGAAGCTATTTTGGGGACGTTGCCTGTGCTGAGAAGAGCGCTCTCAGCAAACATCAAAGATTAATACAGTACTAATTTCTTGAGTTTTGAATATGCCCTGGCTAAAGAATGGGGTCCATTCTTGCCACGGTAATAGAAATCCCTAAACATTTGGAGACACTAACCCCGAGAGATACCATAAAGCCGAGACAGCTGTGCACGCGAGGCGTCCCCCACACAAGCCGGCGACAGAACCACGGACCCCCCTCCCCCCAGCGAGACAAACACACACTCGGCCAGGACAGTACAGACACCAGCCCCTCACTAATGCTGTCCTCCAGAAATCGAACCCACTTACCTTTCAACCGCTCCGACCAGGTGGGGGTGGGGAGGGGCCCGCCTGCCGCCGACTGCCAGGAAGAGGAGATATCAGTTACTCGCAGAATGTTGGGCACTCGAAGGGTCAGTCAGTCAGCCAGTGGCAAAAGCAGGTAACAGCGGCGGCGGCCGGTACCAAGTTATGGGGTGTCCTGGCTCGTTGTGTGTCTGCGCAGTGCTGGTCGGCACCATCGGATGTAGTTTAGCAGCAGGTGACCTGTGGTGGGGATGGTGGCAGCGCAGCGCCGGCGTGACACTTCGCACATTCCCCGAATTACGATAAAATCCCTTCCTTCTGTCTCCCAGTCTAGCTACCCGTTCCACTCCCCGGCCCTTCCAGCAGTTGGGAAAGAGCAGCTCGAGAGTGACAGCGAGAGATGTGCGCATGTCCCGCCCCTCGGAGTTGCAGGTGCACACAGAGAGGGAGGAGATGGCACTAGTTGCGCCCGGTCACACGCCACTGTCGCGCGCTTTCCTTCCTTCACTGCCCATGGCACGTGCGGGCGGGAAACCCTCGAAACCCCTCCCACGGACTACTAGGAGTCCAGCTGTGAGGGTAGACAGGGCATCCTGTCCGTTTTGGCCAACGAGCTATATCTGTTTCAGTGTTTTCCGAATTTTGAAAGGGAACCATGATTCTCGAGCAGTCGAGTGCTATACGTCAGGCATGGCGATAAGCATTTTACACCAATATGTACCCTTTGCTTCATGGAGATACACTGATTTTCCACTTAATAACAAACATTTGTCAAAGCCGAATGTTGCTTGCTTATAGGTGCTGTTTAGTAAGTAAGTAAATTTTATTTTTAAGCGCTTTTCAAATACCAAAGCACTGTACAAATAGAACATTTAAAACAACATATGTTAAAACAGTAATGATAAAAAGTTATTCTCCATAAGCTTTAAAAACAGATAAGGTTTGAGGTATTTGTAAGTGAAAGTACCATGCCTAAGAACTGTCAGCAGGGGTCAGAAACTCATGCTGCTGACCCATTTATCACTTTTCTCCCCTTTGCGGAGTGCAGGCAAGCATTGACGCTTAGGCATAGCATGCCAACATCCGCCACACTCCCCTCCCTTCACTACACCACTCTAGTAGTGCCCCTGGGTGTCACCAGGGGCTGCTACTGAGTGGTGGGTCCCTGGATCCCGCCCCAGAATAGGAGAGGAGTCCTCCGGATGCTCAGTCCTATCCTTCCCCTGGTGGCCTAGGCTTGCATCCAAACCCGGGTCGCCAACATGGCGCGAGGTGTGGCGTCCAGCACCTCAACCCTCAGCCCCAGTGGGCCAGCAGTAATGCTGCCTTTAATACTGCCCTTCCTGCTCCAGTGTACCCTGTCCCCGGCGTACAAGTCACTATTCCCCCCCAGACCCTACTCCAGTTAATCACTAACCCATAATGTTTGGTGTGGCACCAATCCCACAGCCACTCGTTGAACTCCTCAAGCATACCCTTCCTCCCCATGCTTGCACATGGTACCGGCAGTACCTCCAAGAATGCCACCGACTTCCCCACTCCCTCACACTGCCTGCCCAACTAATCGAACCTCCCCCTCACTACTTCCACAGTGTCCCTCGCCAAGTCGTTTGTACGCACATGCAACAGTAAATGAGTTTTTTTTCCTCCCCCTCGCTGCATGCTTGAGCAGTGCCTGCCCTGCCCCTCCTGCAGTCATCCTGTGGACAGCTTCAACCCAAATACGGCTGTGCCTTTCCACTCCATCTCACCCATTTCAGCATAGAATCACCCAGGACGAGTACCCCCCTGTCCTTTACCCCCTTTCCCTTCTAATGCCCTTTCCACCACCACAGTATTCGTTCTTCCCTACCCCTTACCCCCACCAGCAGCACCCTCTGTGACTTCTGTATCTATACCCCTTACTTCCACCTCACCCCATTTCTCTGCCTTATTCCTCCCATTCCCCTTGAACCCCTTCCCAGCCTGACTACTTCCTACTGGGCTTCTTATGTCGACCTCTCCTCCTCCCTCCTCCTCCCCCTGCTGATTTCCAACCCCTCTCCTGTCCCCGCTGTTGTCGATTTAGAGCCCCCATTCCCTTCTACCCCAATAGTGATGCCTCTCCCATCCTTCCCCCTTCCCATAGCCTTCTCTCCTCCAGTCACCATCCCCTCCTTCCTTATTAGCCCCTTCTACCCTTTTGTCTTCACTATCTCTTCCCCTACCTGTTGCCATCCCTCTCATGCCCCGCTTGTCCTCCCCTCCTTCAGTATGTTCCTGCTCCCCCTCTCTCTCCCATAGCAGAGGTTCAAATCTATTCCTAGTCGATACTCCTCTTACATCTCTTCCCCTATCGGTTCCCCCCTCCTACTTGTTCCCCTCAGTGCCACCCCTGGTCCCTCCCTACCCGCAGCCATCTGCTCTCTCCCCTGGTACTCCTCGTGGTTTCTTCCTCCCCCATCAGAGGGCTCCCCCTCGCCTCGGGGGCACCCCTTCCCTTCTCCTGTCTTTTCTGTTAGTGTCTCTGATACTGGGATCGGTTTCACTCCCTAGTTCTTCCTGTGTCTCCCTTTGCCATCCCCTATACCCCCTGCCCGGATGCCTACCATACTCATCTGCCCTGCCACTTAGACTCCTCCCTAACCTCAACAGTTTCTCCCTCAAACTAGCCAGCCATCTACAGACCATAACCCCCCCCCCATCCTCCAAGCACAGTCCAGGATCATGGCGGACCCACACCCTGTACAGCCCACCTCCTTTCCAAAGATTCCCGCCCTACTGATGTGGCACCTGCCCCATTTTGGCCCATCTTATGTTACGGGCTCTTAATCCCAGGTTCTGTACCATACTACAACTGTTAGGCCCCTACTTACTCAAATTCCTGTCTCCCCCCCCCCCACACTACTACCCCATTGCCGACCGGGTTAATTCAGTCTCAAATCTCATCCATTAGATACTGTATTACTGTAGCAATCCTTAAGCCTCCTTGTCCATTTTTCACCCCTCAGCTACCATATTGTTTCACATAGCCCAGTTAGAAA
Source organism: Neoceratodus forsteri (assembly GCA_016271365.2). Taxonomy (NCBI): domain Eukaryota; kingdom Metazoa; phylum Chordata; order Ceratodontiformes; family Ceratodontidae; genus Neoceratodus; species Neoceratodus forsteri. The sequence continues at coordinate 389,225,084 of CM057453.1, forward strand.
TCCTATTGCACTCCAAGTATTACTCAGCTCAGAGAAATAAACAGAACAAATAAATATGTATTATTACAGCAATCGTAACAGTATGGCTCAGTGCTTAGCTCAGTTAGAGAAATAAACAGAACAACTAAATCTGTATTATTACAGCAATCCTAAAAGTATCCAATCATTGCTTTTTCTCCACTTCAGAGACCCTGCTGTAATATAGGACCACAAAGGACCCTGGGTGAGAGGGTGGGCAACTCTAAAGTCCCAACAGAGCTCCACTGAGTTCGCTCACTGCCTTTCTCTCTCTCGCTCATTCTATTTCTCCCGACGCTGCAGGCTGCTCTTTTGTACTGGGCTCCTGCTTGCACTGACACCTTTTTCTGCCCACAAAGAAATCTGCAGCAGTCCCAACAGAGCTCCGTTGAGCTCACACACTCCCCCTCTCTCACTCGTTCTGTTTCTTCGGAAGCTGCAGGCTGCCCTTTTGTACCGAGCTCCTGCCTGCTGTGGCACCTTTTTCTGCCAACAAAAAAATCTGCAGCAGTCCCGACACAGCTCCATTGAGCTCGCTCACTCCCCTTCTCTCACTCACTCATTCTGTTTCTCCCGGCGCTGCAGGCTGCCCTTTTGTACTGGGCTCCTGCCTGCATTGGTACCTTTTTCTGCCCACAAAGAAGTTCACAGCTATCCCGACAGAGCTCCATTGAACTCGCTTACTCCCCTCCCTCACTCACTCCTTCTATTTCTCCCAGCACTGCAGGCTGCCCTTTTGTACTGGGCTGCTACCTGCATTGGTGCTGTTTTCTGCCCACAAAGACTCCGCAGCAGTTCCGAGAGAGGTCCGTTGAGCTTGCTCACTCCCCCTCTCTCACTCGCTTGTTTTTTTTCTCCTGGTGCTGCAGGCTGCCCTTTTGTACTGGGCTTCTGCCTGTGTTGGCGCCTTTTTCTGCCCACAAAGAAATCTGCAGCAGTCCCGACAGAGCTCCGCTGAGCTCGGTCACTCCTTCTCTGAGTCCTCTCTCACTTTCTTGTTCTGTTTTTTCTGGCGCTGCAGGCTGCGCTTTTGTACTGGGTTCCTGCCTGCGCTGGCACCTTTTTCTGCCCACAAAGAAATCCGCAGCAGTCCCGACAGAGCTCTGTTGAGCTCGCTCACTCCCCCTCCCTCACTCGCTCATTCTGTTTCTCCTGGCGCTGCAGGCTGCCTTTGTACTGGACCTGCCTGCATTGGTGCCTTTTCTGCCTACAAAGAAATCTGCAGCAGTCCTGACAGAGCTCCACTGAGCTCGTTCACTCCCCCTCTCTCACTTGCTCATTCTGTTTCTCCCGGCGCTGCAGGCTGCCCTTTTGTACTGGGGCTCCTGCCTGCGTTGACACAAATCCACAGCAGTCGTGACAGGGCTCAGTTGAGCTCGTTCACTCCCCCTCTCTCACTCGCTCGATCTTAATCTGTTCCAAACACTGATTTTCCACAGCGGCCACGCTATTCTGCGCCAGAAGTGCAAAAACATATTTTGGCCAGGATGTGAAAAATGACAGCTGTACTGTTCATAAGGAGGTGTGAAAAAATGCCAGTGTTGAAAATCTGGCATGAAAATATTACAAATTTGCGAAATTACAAGGGTGCGTGGAAACAGTGCAACGCATGTTTGTAACACGGTCATTTTATGAACTTTCGTCACCAAATTTTTAACAGGCATTTTAGGACCTCTGCTCATGAACAGTGTCACTGTCATTTTCTTAATCTGTCCTGAACACTGATTTCTCACAGCAACCGCGCTATTCAGCGCCAGAAGTGCAAAAACACATTTCGGTCAGGATGTGAAAAATGACAGCTGTACTGTTCATAAGGCGGTGTGAAAAAATGCCAGTGTTGAAAATCTGGCATGGAAATATTACAAATCTGCGAAGTTACAAGGGTGTGTGGAGTCTGCGCAAAGCACGCTTGTAACACCATTTTATGGACTTTCGTCACCAAATTTTCAACATAGGCATTTTAGTACCTCTGCTCATGAACAGTGTCACTGTCATTTTCTTTGTCTGTACCGAACACTGGTTTCCCCACAGCGACCGTGCTATTCTGCGTCAGAAGTGCGAAAACACATTTTGGCCAGGATGTGAAAAATTACAGCTGTACTCTTTATAAGGAGGTGTGAAAAACTGCCAGTGTTGAAAATCTGGTGTGAAAATATTACAAATTTGCGAAGTTACAAGCATGCATGGAAACTGCACAATGCATGCTTGTAAAACAGTCATTTTTTGGATTTTTTTTTCACCAAATTTGCAACATAAGTCTTTTGAGAGCCCACCTCATGAACAGTGGCACTGTCATTTTGTTAATCGGTCCCAAAAGATGATTCCGTGCAGTGACCGCAAGATCACCTTTTGGGACAGAATAATGCTATGACAGTGACTGAATTCATGAGGAGGGGTCCCAAGAACCCCATGTTGAAAATTTGGTGCCACAATTTCCAAAAATGCCCAAGATATGCACCAAAGTTGAAAAAACCCTATTTATGCCATTATACAGCTTACTGGCATTTCTTCAGTTCGCTGTCGGCTTTGAAGAGTGCAGACATGTTCCCGGTCCACCTAAGATCGTCACGCTGGGGCTCGAGGTATGTAAGGGGGGTGGGTGTGGGGGAGGTGGGGTGCGTAGAGGGTGGGCACAGGTTGTAGGAGGGACCGTTGAACTCTCGAGGGACCGTTTCTTATTTTACAGGAGTTGGGGACAAAAACATTGCAGGACTGTTTTTTCAGGGACTTTGGCATGCTGGGGTGGGCTCCTAGCATGCCACCAGAGTGTTTTATTTTTGGGGCTGTAGCCGACGGGGATTGGGCACCCCGTCGGCACATACAAATTGGGGGAGCCGAGGTGGACTGGGAAACCCCTTCGCAGACAACAAATTGTGGGGGAGACATTATGCCGGCTGGGAGTGAGCTCCCCTTCGGCAAATTCAACTGGGAAGGGGGACTGAAGCCGACGTGGATTGGGTACCTCATCAGCAAAGAAAGCGGGGGGGCATGATGCCGAGGGGGGTTGGGCATCCCCTCGGCTTACAACAGAAACTTGGGGGTGGGGACATTATGCCGATGGGGACTGGGCTCCCCATCGGCAAACTGGGTCAGGGGTGTGCAAGGTACAGCCCTGCAATGACAGGTTGCTCCCTCATTGCAGCGGAATGGCTGATGCTGCAATGATGAGGCTCCGATTGCAGCAGCTAAAATGTTTCAAGGTGGTGTCACGCTGGCTGAACTAGTGTCAGCAGCAGCGTGCCACCCCATTGGTGAAAGCGGGCCAAGCCCTAAAAGGCAGTGGGCACTGGCCACAACAGTGCCGCAATCCGCAACCTGCTTCTGCAGCAAGCTGCCACAACATGTTTCTTGCGCATGCGCACAAGCAGCATAAAAAGGTGTGAGAAACAGAGCTTTCTAGATGGCTGTAGATGTTTTATCAGCCTTATGTTAATCTTTGATTATACAATGGGGTATGAAAACCCTGTAGCCTCATTGGTCAAAACACATCACATGAGCATGGTATATCCTGTAGTAACCCATGGCTGAGAAATGGCATTTATAAAAAATATACTTAAACACATTTAAAATGTATTTTACACATGGGTCCATTGTATAATCGAAATAAGGCACTCCAGGGTGTGACTTATTGGGAGATTTACCCACTTCTTGTGTGGTTAAGTCACTCAGCTGCACCTCGTGACACACCACACAAGGCGTGGGTAAATCCCCCAATAACCCACACCCTGTCGTGCCTTATTACTTAATTAACATACATGTAGTGCCTAATCATTTGTTGAACAGGGTTTAAGACCATTTAAAAAAGAATTTTGATTATAAAAGCAGTAAGGCATTCCAGGGCGTTATGTTGATGTCAGTTAATCACCCTATGGGGGCATGTGGCACTCGGCCACACTTTGTGCCACATTACACTCCTAAAGGATGATTAATAGGCCATTACTACAACTCTTGGTAATGCTTTATTGCTAAATTAGTAAGCAATAACCCACGACAGGGTGTGCGGTTATTGGGGATTATAAAATGGGCACAAAAAAACTCTACTTCTGATTGGCTGGAAGCCCTTCCCAGCCATGTCCCTATCAAGACACATCCATTCAATGGACACTACTTGTGCCAACGAAACTGCAGCACCACATAATATCAATCCCTGCCACTCCACTCTCTGCTGCTCTTAGCTCCGACGTGACTGAAATGGAACAGCACAACCAGGAGACCACTCGTATACAACTCCAAAACTGTCAATGCGCTACTATCGACCACAACCCTACCACACGCCGAGACTGAAAAATAGCTTTCTATAATTCCCTAAAAGTTTTTTGTTTTAACTGAACCCTGACTTGTGTTGCTTACTTGCCCGGGTTGGTTGTTCTGCTTCCCAGCTGCAAGTCCGAGAACCCAGTGCGGCGGCTACGGACCCAGTCATTCGGCTTCCTTCACATCAAATCACACCCACTCCTCCACCAGTGTATGCTCAAACTCTAACTAATAAAAATAAAACAAAATTCCTTTACGATAGACCACCTGACTGTTACTAGGAAGTGCTAAGCGTTAAGTACGGCAGCCGTAGTGAGACACACTCACTGTCACTCAAACCTGACATTCAGTGTAAAACAAATCAGCACTTTTGAATATTATGTAGCTGAAAAAATAAACACAGACAATGACAGATGCCACGCTTCAGTTAAACTGAAAAGTTTTAGAATTACAGAAAGATTATGTCTTGTGTGTGTCGGCGGGGTCACATGAGACAGCACATCTGACATTGCGGTCAACTTTGTAGAATAGGATGCTGACTCTGCAAGAAACACTCTCTCTGCTCGGTAGCAGAGATAATTTACAAACTTAATAAAAATGTTTGTGTGCCTGTCAGGAATACAGTGTCAAGAAGGACGGAGAAACAACAAGGCCAGTACCTGTGTGTATCTGGGGGGAGGGGGCAGCGCCCTATGCTGCCCATCAGAAATTACCAATGGGGGACTGATTTTTACTGTTTCGCTATTAAAATTAATATTTTTACTTTTTTTTTTCTTCTTTTTTTATTCTTAAATAGTTGCTTAGGAGCCCATTTTATAAGTGCAATAACACACTCTAAGGTGTGGGATATCGCCTAATAAGAGCACGCCCAGGAGCATAAGGCAGTCAGCGCCTTAGTACACCATTGGGCATGCCCTTATCAGGTGATAATCCACACCTCATCATATGTTGTTGCTTGCTTAACGCACACCCAGTTGCGTTGTGAGCCTCACAGCACCCGGGTGTGTGTTAATCCCCAATAACCAGACACCCTGGAGTGGGTTATTGCACTTATAACATGGAGTATGTTTAAACAATAAAAAAATACAAAAAAGGTGTTTTTGTGCAGTTTAAACAGCAACAATGTTAGTGCATCCTGTCACCTTGCAAAATAGTCCCTAACAATGTATCCTGCATTGCTGTTATGCACACAGAAATGTCACAGATACGCTACTGATATGATCTGTGACATTTCTTGTGCATAATATTCTGTCCTATGTTTCCTACTACTCTTACTGTAGCACTCCACACCCCTCCCCCCCCACACACACACACATATACAACATTGCAGATTTCCGGAGCTGGCTCACTGTGAAGCCTCTCTTTGCCCCCAACTGCTGGCAAGCCGCGCTCTATGCACTGCTCATATGTAAAATCTAGACAGAGAGATACACACACACACGGAAAGTACCTTTCCATTCCACAGTGTCGGTGTCTGTCTGTTTCTCTCTCTCTCTTTCTCTCTCTCTTTCTCTCTCTGAAGTCTGACGTGGATAACTGGGACTCTCTCTCTCTCTTTGTGTGACAGTGACATGCACTGCTGACTGCCAAGAGAAAATGTCTGCACACTGCCCTCTGTGCCAGTCGTGGTTGCTGTCACTCCGTGACTCTATCAACGTGCTGTGCGGTCCGTGGTTTTGGGATGGAGGCTGTGCGCCTTGTCATTGCACTGTACAGACCTGCCTCCAACTTGTGTGCCCTGTGCATACTACCCAAGAGCAACATTACCTAAAAAAGTCAGGGTGCATGAACGGCGGGGAGAAATTTCTGTAGCAGTGGGTGCGTCAGTGTGCACTCTGTCCCACCAGTGTATGTCCTGCTCTCTCCGTTGTTGACGCTGTCCTCACCACGTTGGGGGAGACTGTCGGGAAGTTATCGGGAAATGACTCCTCCAGCTGTCAGACTCATGGGAAGAACAAACACTCTGTGACTGGAGGAAGCAGAGTCGCGATTGTCGGACAAGGTGGGAGGCACTGCTCCTGTGCAGCACACTGCTGAGCACTGACACAAAACTGATGAGACAGCTAGAACACACACATGGGGTTTCAGTGTCTCGCCCCATTATCGGAGATCTGCGGGGCGGAAGGGTGTGTAGGGAGCCCTCTTGCTGTTATACATGAAAAGAGGCCATGTGGGGAGATGTAGGTGATCCGCAGGGTGGGTGGGTGCATATGTAGCGCTGTGGGGGCGGACACTGGTGAAAACCCACTGTTCTTTCTCTCTCACTTAGTGGAGAATTCAGTGGCTGCCAGTGATTTTTGCTGTGTCTGCAAAGTGAAGAAGTCCGGGTTTAGAACATAGATCATGCTGCCAGGACTACTCACTCTGACTGTTCGTTAACCGACATTAACGAACAGTCACATGGTGCTCTTCACCCAATCCAGTATCTGCTTTTGCTACCCCATGTTATAATATCTGTTGTACAACTGGGTCCAAGAATGCTGCATTCTGATTGGCTGACTGGTACTTTTAGCTGTGGGTAAATCCTGCCACAACCCATGCAAAAAGTGCCATTCAGTCAAGCTGACAACAGCAACTCCAATGAAATCAATAGGGGTGCATGCCAAATCTGAACTGACAGATGAATACACAAAATACAACATGTATTCGGCCAAATTCTGAATACTTGCTGTATTTGGAGGTATTCAGAGGATGTCCTGGGGGCCTTTTTTGTGAGCTGTTTTGACTGAATGGAGCAGCTGAGGTTGAGTGGAGCCAGAGGAGCCCAGTGATGTGACAAGTCAGAGATTAGACATGACCAAAAGAGGTCAGGTCTATGTGAGCACAGCATTATTGTGGGTGAAGACAGCGTGGGCAGTTGGCAATGGACAAATGAGCATACAGTGACGTCAACTAGGCATACCGTTATGCAAATGACATACGGTGAGGTCGATGTGAGTGCATTATCATGAGTGTGGGCAGCCGGCAAAGAGCGTCTGGTGGTTGAGGAAGGCGGCTTCTGCTTTTGTCTCTGTCGGCTGGTCAGGACCCAGGGTCAGAGGCCAAGGATAGGTGTTTGTGGGTCGCTTGGCATGGAAAAGCAGAGGCGTTGTCTTGGGGTCTCAGCTGCTCCCTTATTTCAGCATTTTATTGTGAGTTTCGCATGGGCTAATGAAGCCCAGATCAGATTCCTGAATACCCAAATACTGCTGAACGCTCAAATGTACCCTGTAGTATTTGGTCACTATTTGATGCATACTTCATTAGTGTATTGGCACACCCCTAGAAATCAATGCATTCTCTCCTTGAAAATTCAATGACAGAAAAGCTTTCGTTTTTTTTCCCCTCGCTAGGCATGACCGCCAACTGAAGCACTTTCACTAATAGACAGAGGTAAGTTATCTTTAGGACTCTTGGAAGTGAGACATGGAGCTGAATTGAGATGTGTTAAATACATTCTAGCATAACATTCCTGCCTGTTGCATGCTGATTGTGGATTGGTGACAAGCTGAATAATAAGTCATCAAGTTTTTTTTCCCAATTGTATATGTTACCCTGCTCACCCAAACTGCCCTCTCTCTCTGCCTTAAATCACAAGCGCTGTTTAAAAAAAAACACAAGAGAAACACTCCCAACAAAACAACCCCCTAGAAAAGCATACACAAATAAAAAAAAAACTTGTGACCCTCTTTAATGCCACTCTGTCACCTGCCTCACTCTGCACTCTCTGTGTCACTCGCTTCCAGGCTTGTCGCGCAACCCAGTCCTGATGTCTCTGTATCCATTAGTACTCCCTCTTTCTCCACACTGTCAGGGATCAATTCTAACAAGTGAACATTTAAAAAAAATGAGAAACTAACCAATATCCCTGCTTTTACTTCTAAAATAGCAGTCATTCTTCCAAGATGCTCTCTTGGGGGGTTTTTATAAGGAGGAAGAAGAGGAATAATATTTATTAGAAAAACTGATAAAAGAAAATAAAAATGTAAATTTAACTCAGTTTTAACTAATTCTATCGCATAATTGCAATAATCCACTCCAGATTGTGGTCTGTTGCAGGATTTACCCACTTCTGGTGTGGTTTTTATCACTCGGTCTGTGGCCCCATGACACATCACAACAGGCATAGGTATATCCCAGTACAACCCACACCCTGTCTTGGATTATTGCTTAACTATACCTGGGGCATCGAGAATCATGCATCCTGATTGGCTGACTTGCACTTTTGAACTTGGTAAATCCTATGACAACCCAGGCAAAACATGCCTGCCAGTCAGGGTAGCAGCACACAAATGCAGTAGTATTCGCACACCCCCCCTTACCCCCAAATTCAGAGCAAACTTGCTGCCATTTTGTCCTCACTAAAGCTGACTGCAAGTCGACTGCAAACTGCTGCACATAAGAAAAGCCTCATAAAACTGTGTTTTGTCTATTAAATTAGCGGGGCACTGGCTACATTTGTTAAATTAGGCCTTGTTCACACTAGATACCAATTTTAAAAAGTTTTGAAAAACATTTTATAAACTGGTCCCTTGCATGAGTGTTGGAGCGTCTGCACTGTGCTCTGACAACTGCGCTGACCCAAGCGAGTTTCCAGGCATGACTGTGGCATCAGTGCAAAGCATTGCGAGTGCTGCAATGCATGATGAGATACTCATGATCAGGCACCCTAATGGAATGGGGGATTCCGTACATGGAATCGGAAGTGTATTGGGAGGATAACCATGTAGGTTATATAGTTTTTTTTTATTACTGTAGCCCCAGTGTGTATGCCAGCGGGCTACCCCTCCCCTTACCAGCTGTCTCTGATACCAGGCAAGGGGCCCTGAGTCCTGCTGCGGTGACAATTAGGGGTTAGTTCCCAGAAATATTGATAATAGTTAAGGCTGTAAGTTTTTCACACACCGCAGGGATTTCACAATTACCGTGAAAACAGGAGCTTGCCGTGAAATATTAAATAAATTGTAAATAGCAACGAAGTTTCATTCAAGTTTTCTCCAAGTAATTCAACTCAATTAATTTGGCTTATTCCAATATTTAACTGCTGTGTGTTGCGAGGTTCAGGCACATTAAAATTGCCCGGTATTTGCGAGTTGCGTGCCAGTTAATTGCATCTCCTTTGATGTTACTTAATCTGCCAATAAATTCAATTGGAAACCTGCTAAATCTAATGTTGTGCTAATCAAGAAACTGGCTTATCAGTCAGTAAGACAGTTACCCTCCAAGTCTTTAAAATAGCTTTAATTAATGTGATCAGCAGTAATTCCTGGAGAACACTGCTGTGGAACATGCCAGACAACAGCGCCAATGTCTGTGCCACAGACACCTCTATCTGCATCTAAAACAGGCAATGTCTATCCCAGACAATGCTGCAAGCAGTACAAAAAGGGGATATTTCATGTATCCATGATGTAATGCTCTGTACTTGCTGCAATGTTCCAATAGACCACAAAAGAAAAGCTACATGTGACATACACTTTAGAGTCATCTTCCCACATTGCGAAAAAGAGAAAACTCATGAGAAATCGACCGCAGTAGTGGAGAAGCAAGTCACGGTCTGAGAGCTGTTCACTACAAAAGCCGCACACCAAGAAAGTAGAAAGGTATCTTTATTTACCCTTGTGGAATCATTTACTGCAGCAAACATTCCACTTAATGCTCTTGATAGCCCAGTCCTACACAGCTATCTAGAGGATAATTTAAAGTCGGTCTGTGTCATACCATCATCTCAGTGGCTAAGGACTGAATATTTGCCAAAGGTTTATCACACATTTCATGTGGCAGAAGTAAAACAAACAAACATTTGTCAATGCCGAATATTTGCTTGCTGGTATTAGCATTGGAAATGCAAGAGTTAGACAGATGCAGACTAGGAATGGCAGTGAAGTATTGAACTTCATGTCAATCCTACTTCCACTGTGTAGAGATGGATAGGCATTGGGGTATGCGTTTGGGTCGTCACCCATAACGTTCATGCCATTTCACCTCACCCTGTCCTGCAGACACCAACAAATGTTGAGGTGTGCCTTGGGGTGTTTGGCTTTACAGTCACCCCATTCCATAAGGACATACACTGAAATGGGTGCAGTATAGGAGAATGGGGTGAACTCTGGGGCTGAAGAGTCCAAGGCACACCTCGATGCCTGTCACTGGCTGCAGGGTGGGGGTGGAATGGCATGTGCATTACAGTCGGCAATCCAAAGGCACACCCCTGATGCCTGTCAGTCTGTACAGGGTGGGACGTTATGGTTAGATACACTAATGCCTCGGGGTTTGTTGGTATTTGCACTACAGATTTTCAGCATGGCCTTTTTGTGACTCCCACCTCATGAAAGCATTTGGGACCTCTTCTCATGAACAGTGCCACTATGATTTTGTTAATGTTTCCCGAACTTTGAGTTCCCACAGCGACCGTGCCATTCTGCGCCAAATGTACAAAAGCACAGATTGGGCAGGATGTAAAGAATAACAGCTGTACCATTCATAGGAAGGTGTGAAGAGATGGCAATCTTGAAACTCTGTAGTGAAAATATTAAAAATGCTCGAACTTCCGAGCATACGTAGAAACTGCGCAATGCATGTGCGTAACACAGTCATTTAGTGGAATTATTTCACCAAATTTCCAACATAGGCATTTTGTGACCTCTGCTCATGAACACTGTCACTATGATTTTCTTAATCTGTCCCGAACATTGATTTCCCACAGTGACCGCGCTATTCTACGCCACATGTGAAAATGCATATTTGGAGCAGGATATGAAAAATGACAGCTGTACTGTTCATAAGGAGGTGTGAAAAAATGTCAATGTTGAAAATCTGGAGTGAAAATATTACAAATGCACAAAATTACGAAGGTGCATGGAAACTGCGCAACGTACGCTCGTAACACAATCATTTTATGGACTTTTGTCACTAAATTTTAAACATAGGCATTGTAGCACTTCTGCTCATGAACAGTGTCACTGTGATTTTCTTAATCTGTCCTGAACACTGACTTCCCACACTGACAGCGCTGTTGTGTGCCGGAAGTATGAAAACACATTTCGGCCAGAATGTGAAAAATAACAGCTATACTGTTCATAAGGAGGTGTGAAAAAATGGCAATGTTGAAAATCTGGAGTGAAAATATTACAAATTTGCGAAGTTACGAGGGTGCGTGGAAACTGCGCAATGCAAGCTCGTAACACAGTCATTTTATGGACTTTCATCACCAGATTTTTAACATAGGCATTTTAGGACCTTTGCTCATGAACACTGTCACTGTGATTTTCTTAATCTGTCCCAAACACTGATTTCCCACAGCGACCACGCTATTCTGCGCTGGAAGTGCGAACACACATTTCGGCCAGGATGTGAAAAATGACAGCTGTACTGTTCAAATTCGCGAAGTTATGAATGTGCGTGGAAACTGCGCAACGCACTCTCGTAAAACAGTTAGTTTTTGGATTTTTTCACTAAATTTGCAACATAGGCTTTTTAAGAGCCCTCCTCATGAACAGTGGCACTGTCGTTTGTTGTTACTTGGTCCTGAAAGGTGACTGCAAATCACCTTTCAGGACGAACTCTTCTGTAACAATGACTAATTCATGAAGAAGTCTAATAACCCATTTTGAAAGTTTGGTGCCAAGAGTCGAAAAAATGACCGAGATATCCACATTAGTTAAAAAAAAACCTATTTATGCCATTATACAGCTTACCGGCATTTCTTCAGTTCACGGTCGGCTTTGAAGAGTGCGGACATGTTTCTGGTCCACCGAAGATAGTCACAGCAGGCTCCGGAGGTAAGTATGGGGTGAGGGGTGTGTGGGGAGGTGGGGTATGTAGAGGGTGGCTGCTGGTTGGGGAAGGGCACGAGACACCACGAGGGGCCGTTTTCTTGGTTTCAGGGACAACAAAATAAACAAAAGGCATTGCGGGAAGGTTTTTTTTTGCAGGCTTGCTTTGGTCACACTGGGGTGGGCCCTCAGTGTGCCACCTGCATTTTGGGGGGGGATTAAGCTGACAGGAACTGGGCCCCCTGTCGGGCAAGAAAGACTGTTTGGGGGGGCATGATGCTGAGGGGGATTGGGCACCCCCTCAGCACACAACATATGGGGGGGACATTATGCCAACGGGGAGTGGGTTCCCCTGTCGACAAATGAACTGAGTCAGTGGCATGCCAACAGGGAGATTGGGCACCCCCTTCAGCTTTCATGGGGCTTGAGGTGTACGGCGATAGCGGCCACCATGTTCATGTTACACCAGGCAAGGTACTACCCTGCAATGACGGGTCGCTCCCTCATTGCAGCTGAATGGCTGACGCCATGACAAGGCAGACCCTGATTGCGGTGGCCAAATCGTTTCAAGTTGGTGGCACTTCTGGAGAACCAGTGTCATCAGGACAGTGGGAGTGCATTGGTCGAACACTGCCAAGCCCACAAATGCAGTGTCGGCATTGGCCGCCACAGTGCTACACCTCCACAATCCGCTTCTCTCCTAAGCCGCCCCATAATGTTTCTTGCACATGCGCACAAGCAAACATAAAAAAATGTTAAATGCTGTGTCTGTTTCAGTAGTATGTGTGACGAGACTACTGATGCAGAAGATCGTTACATTCTCAATATTGTGGCTATTCCATCAATTCACAATAGCGCTGTGCAATCTACTATTGTTACAAAATTAGATCCTGTGTTGTTGTACTGCACAGTACTTAAAGCAACAAACTTTTAAACAGTATCCCAGGCTGTTCTAAATTGCTTACAGAAATACAAAATTCCTTACACAAATGTTGCTTGCGTTTGTGACAGACAATGCAATGTATATGAACAAATGTTGGGATCAGAGCCTTAAGCATGTGCTTTTAAATGGGGTTCATGTTACCTGTTCAGCTGACTTACTGAATTTGCTCGATAACATTTGGCACAAGAACTGCCCAGCAGTTAACAATTTTGTGGTGGCTGTTAAGAAATCATTTACTGCATGTCCAGCTAGAAAAGCAAGGTTTAAGCAATATTTAGCAGCAAAGGGACTCTCAAATGCTTTGCCTCCAATGCCAGTAATAACAAGGTGGAACACCTGGGCCTGGATATTCAAACTGCACCAGGCTGTGGCGCAAGCCTGGGCGCAGCTCAACTTTGTTGCGCACGGGTGTGGCCTGGGCGATATTCAACGGAACTGCGCTATGGCGCAACATCTTTGAATATCGCACCCTGGCCACCCCCACTGTGCATGACGCAGTGGCAGTGCGCCAGCGCAAGTGGCCAGAGTGGAGCATGGAGATGCGGTGGCGCAAGTGCCATTGCGCCATGCACAGCACCTGCGATATTCAAGCGGGGACATGCAAATGGGGCCATACGTTATGCAAGGCGCACGGGGGCCATTTGCATCATTCGACCCCATTTGCATGCCATTAGCATGCAGGTGTGCCAATCTCCGACGACTTGCACCTGGCGCCCTGACAGGCAGCAGTCATCGGGGACAGACGCCCCCTGCAGCCCGATCGCAGGAAGTCCCGTAAGATAAAAAAAGTCCAATATCCCTGGTGGTCCAGTGGACCTCTATGTGCCCCGATCGCGGGCATCATTAATCACTCCCCCCAAGTCCAACATCCCTGGTGGTCCAGTGGACCGCACTGAGCCCGATTGCGGGCATCATTAATCACCCTCCGTCCAATATCCCTGGTGATCTAGTGTACCCCCACCCACCCACCCACTGGGCCCACCACCGCTCCCATCAGCGGTGGTGGGGCGCACCCACCCACCTGCCGCCCGCCGACTGACAGCTTTCAATGAGGGCTGCGCCCCATTGGTTCACAGCAGGCCAATGGGCATGCAACTATCACTCTCTCAGTCAGATATGTAGATTTCCATATCCTGGACTCGATAATATAATATGGGCTACTGCAGCCGATAGCTCATGCGGGCCAGCAAGCGTCAGGCGTATCGGCGGGTGGGGAGTGCTGCCGGCTGGCGGGGAGGCGGGGTGGTGGAACCAGTGAGGCGGGTGGGGTGGGGTACCTAGATCACAAAGGATATTGAACTTGAGGGGCATTATAGATGCCAGCGATTTGGCGTGGAGGGCACCGCCAGGTGCGGCAGGAACTCGGGTGGCTACCCACAGATGGTAGCTGCTGTGTTGCGCCCTGCATTGTGGCAGCTCACCTGTGGGTGGCCATCACTTGTTTCCTTTTTTGGGGGGCATAACTTTGTGCAGGCGCATGCATGACTCTGCACATGAATATCGGGCTGTGCAGGTTATGCATGGGCACGCCCCCCCCCCCACCTGTGCCTGCATACATTACTGATACGCTCCGGCGCATCGGGATTTGTGCGACGCACTTTTCCCTTTTAAATATCGCACCGGGGCGCATCAGTGGGTTGTGCATGGCGCAACACTGTTGCGCCATGCACAACCCTTTTGAATATCTGGGCCCTGGTTCCTAGCAGTATTTTATCATGCTGTCCACCTATTGGGGTATGGAGAATTTTTTAAGGATAAGAGTGCAGCATGCAATGAAGTTGTCACAATGGCAGCGTCTGAAATTGTTCACACTGACATACAAGAAATTGCCGCAAATGCACCCCCACTGGTTCAGATGTTGCAGAAATATGAGGGGGATGATGTAAGAGCACACCTAGTATACAACGAATTAATGGACTTTGCAACATTTCTTGATGTTAAATCTATTATTAATAGTGTGGTGCCTCCACTCAGAGTAAAGTATTAGTGGGCCAGGTTTCTGCTTGGTACAGCCCCCTTGAATACTGCACCTCCCCACCTCCCCAGTCAACCACTCTGCAGACTGAATCCCCAAATACTTCATTCCAACATAAACCATAAATCTCAACAGTAAGCGCATGCAATGAATTTCACTAACACCAGCCGTTTCAACAAACAAATTCACAGCTTTATTGAGGAGGGTAAGGACTAGGAGAAGGGATACCAGGACATAGGGTTGCTGTGAATAAAGAAGAAGGTTAGTGAGATATGCAACAGCAAAATGTGGACCCACAGGCCAAGCCCTCCCCCACTGGTACCAGTGTCCCTGCACTGTCCCTAGGGGTACCCACTAGGCGCAGGCCTGATCAGTGCCACAGGTTGGCCAGCTGTTGGGGCCCTGAAATTGTACAGAACTTTAGATTTTGAAAAACACACAAATTCTCCTTTTCTCTCCCAGGAACCAGGTCCTGAGTACTCATGGGTGATCAATCTCAGCACTGGGGAAAATGGAGCTCCTTGGGCTAGTGCAGCAAACACGGAATAGGCCAGCCAGGATCCTGCTGACTGGATAGAACTTGCATGAGGATCTCGCAGCTGGCCACCATGATTGTAGTTCTGGCCACTTGCCACATTCAGCGCTTCTAACCCATTGTAGAGCACTGTGGCAGGACAACACCAGCCCCAGAAGGCCCAGACCCGGAAGTGGCTCCACAGCCCGGCTCACCTGATGGGTTGCAGGTGCCCTAGCACCCCAGCAAGCACCGGCAACCTCCTGAGACAGCGAGTCCCACTTGGAAAGGGTTAGCAAGTTCCCTCTGTGGCTCTGGATGAGGACTCCCAAATGGTGGGGGCCCTCCTGCAGTCTGTGCACTGAGTTCTTAGAATGCTTGATTTTCAGGCAGTCGCTGTAATAAAGTCCAGTGCAAATTTGAGTGGGTGCTAGCCTCTATTTCGATCAGTGCAAGTGCAATTCAGCAGCAACAACCCCCTCCACACCAGTCCGTACTTTCCAGTGTAGCACTGTCCACAACCTTGTCTTCGACTGCAGCTAGGCCTCAGCTCTCAGCCACTTTAACCAGTTCACACAGTACACACACAGCTCTCAGCTATCACCCTGACAACCAAAGATGCTCTGCATCTCCAGAATTTCTATTACAGTCCCACACAAGCAAACGACTTCTCAGCCCTGACTGTAGCACTCTTGATAATCTGCACAGTCTTCTCAGCTAGTCCAACTTCCCAGTGCTGTGTTTCTGCAGCATTTAGTTCGTTTTCCATCGACAACAAGCAACTTCTCCATACCTGGAGAATCACAGTTCAATATCGTTCTCTCTTTTCCCTTCTCAATCAATCCAGCAGCAAGTACCTGGGAATCATAATCTCAGTTCAGTCTCTCTTCCTTCTTTCTCCTTTCCAGTCCACTTCTGCTAAAAGACAAATCTCCAAATGGGGGCCTGGGGAAACCCCTGAAGCTCAAGGTCCACTCTCATAGCATAGTCCTGACTCATACAGAGCCCAGTAACAGACTGAAGAAATCCCAGAAAGTCCACACTGTTTCAGCCAAAAATCCAGCATTCTGATTGGCTGTTGAAGCTGTCAATAATCAATAACCATAGTAATCAATATACCTGCTCGTTTAATGGGGCATGATCTAGGCACCTGAATTAGTCCCCCCCTTCTCCCATGAGTGCCTTTCAGTCCAGTTTGGGCACCTAGATCACTGATTGGCTGCAGTACTGGTTACATGTCACAAACATGCCAGCTCCCATTTGTTTACATGGAGTCCTATTCAGTTTAGTACAGTTTCTCCCCTTTCAGAGTCTGGCACAGCCCAACACAAACCTTTATGCACACCAACACCCCACCAGATTATAGCCCCAGCTGCCCCCTGTCAAACGAGCCCACTCTTATTACTTTGCTCCCAGCAGTTAAACTATCACTGCCTCGGAAACTCGGTCCCCCTAGGTGGCAGACAGCCCTCATTATTATTCATGGGGCCGTTCACTAATATTCATAAGCCCCCGAGCGGCCCCACTGCTTAAACTTGTTATTTGCCCAGCTATGGGCTTCTGCACGATCCCCATCTGGTTTTCAGCCCCCAAGGACATCAAGGGGGCATCAGGACCACGGAAAACTCCCCTATCATTGGACCACAGCGGCGGTCGGTAACTTCAAAGTGCCCCTTGTGCTTATGTGAGTGCCGGCTGAATTTGGCATGCCAGCAGCTTGCGACCCAAGAATTATGCCCTGAAAGGGCAGAAAACAACATGGTGCTGGGGAAAAGAACGTGGGGAGAACTCAGGAGCACCTGCAAAGCGGGGACAAACAGGGCAACTACAGGTAAGACCCCAAAGGGGGGTTACATTACTATACTGCAAGCTGAACTCAAGTTACAGCACAGATCAAATCCACACTGCTCTTCACACAGATTAAGGCAACTGTGTTTGTCTAAAACTATACTTAAGACTACCTCCCTATTAGGGTTTAGCATGGTTTTAGAACTCAGTTGTAGCACAGTTTTTAACCATGCTACAGTGTTAGCGCAAACTGTGCTTGAAGGGCTTTTAAAAATGGTTTCAGGCACTTAAGCCTTTTTTAATTCCCTAGTGTGTACAGGGCCTTAATGACTTCACTGATCCCTCCCAGCTACATCACCAAAAATCCAGAATTTGAAACTAAATGCTTATCCACTGTTCCTGTCTCTCTTCTGATATGTTTTTTGTCACTCTGTCTCCAGCCTTATGACACACCACACCAGGTGAAGATAAATCCCACATCCACATCCTGTTGTACACCTTTTTTTCTTTTTACAACTCTGTTTTATCTCTGAGCTCTGAGGAAGCCCTGAAGGCAGAGTAAAACGTAAGGTGACCATCGCAGCAGTGCAGAGGCACTGTTGCACCTTGTTGTCTTTTCCAATGCCAATGTACTGGTGAATGAACTGTTATAAATTTGAAAAGAACAGTTTGGACATTCCTAATTGTATCGCTGGTGAGTGCACCCGGCTCTCTTCATTAGATATCCTCTGTTTTATCTCCTTAGTTCGGGCAGAGGATGTACCCCACCTTCAGCACCCAGACCTCGCACCCGATATCCCCCCACCCCAGGCTGCCCAGACTGTGTGGCCCGCAGCTTGCCCCCTGCATCGGGTCCCCCGAGGGGAGAGAGATTAAGATTCATCTGAGGCCCCAGCCGAAGCTTACACCTGGGGTGTCATTGGAGTGGAGGTGCAGGGGGTTTACAGTGCAGCCAGCCCAGGGAATTTTTCTTGTGAATTTCCCCGGAAGCGTGGACAAACAGTGACATCAGTGCAAGTCGGGCACCCCCCCGCACCTGACCTACAGATGTCCGCCATTGCCTCTCCCACTGAAGAGTGGCCCTGGCTGTTGCACCAGCCTCCACTGAGTGTCGCTGATATGCCAAAGAGCCACAACCCTCTCCCCCCCCGGAAGAGGAGAGCTGTCCATGGGATGCTCATCCTACCTCCCCGGCCGACCCTCTGACGCACTGTGCTCATTTCCGAATGCGGATTGTCAGTGCCACAGGCAGTAGCACTACCGTTGCACTGGCAGGCTGGCCCTGTTGTGGATTATTGATTAATTAGGTTCAGATTCATTAGTTTGTTGATCATCCAAAGACATTTTAATTTGTTTATAAAAAGTGAAAAAAATAAAAACAATAATGTACAATGCCCACATAAATGCACCACACAAGACGTAATATAAACAGCATTAAAAAAATGAGCAATAGCAGGCATTTACAGAATCAAAGAATAGATATGCAAATTAGCTAAGTTTTAACTGTTGATTTTAGTCTGTGCCAGTCGTTTTTTGTTTCAAGACACCTTTCAGATAATAACCTAATGGTAGAAGGAGCAATGCTGTATAACACTGTATAACAAAATATCCTTCCAACTGTTTTGTTCAGAATGATATGTATTACTATGCTTCTCTACTTGTGACTTCTCCCTAATTACGCTATGCAGGTGTGTTAATTATTGCTGGTTGATTTTTTTTGTCTTTAATAAAAAAATGATTACCCTCAATGTAACGCCCCCCCCAAAAATGGAGGCTTACCTTATTGCCCATTTCTCCCATTTGTGGAGCATCTCCACTCTGCCTCCTGATGCCTGCAGGTGTCTCCAAGTGTTACCCAATCTCCCAGCAACAGCCCAAGTCCCATTTGTGTGACTCCAGGTCCCCAAGAGCCCTTTTTTGCCCTCTTCAGGCTCACGGAGCAGGACCGCAAGCCACCAGCTTTTTCTTAGGCTGGTGATCTTGCATAGGCACAACAGTGTGTCCCAGGTTTAGACCATAGTTGCGGTCAAGGAACAGCTCCTCCGGTGGACCTGGTCCCCATAAGGTGCAGGGCGGGGCCGGTGACTTGGGTCGGACTGGAGGGAGCCTCCAAATATATTTGTAAATAAAGAGTGTCATGCACGCTGGGATTCCAGGCCTTGCTGTATGAATATTAATGAGGTTGCATTAATATTCATGAGCAGGTCAGTTCTCCTAGGGGCTGTGAGTTTTTGGCAACTGTTGCCAGTGTAAATTTGTAAATAAATGTATTAAAAAGACAGCATTGCAACAGACATTAAAGGGGCTAATAAACAAAAGAGAAATGGTTAAAATAAAATAATGTTTTCTGACTGCCCAGACTGTGAACATTGGGACTCGGGTAAACTTCCTGTCTGCTGCCTAGGGGCACTATATTTCGGCAGCAGCGACAGGTGAGAGACTGAAGCAAAGTGTTTAAAATGGGCAGCGATTAGGAGGGCACAGCTGTGGCTACTAATCAATGGGGCTATAATTAAAATAAAATATATTACCTGGCTCCCCCAGAACTTAAATGTTGGGACTGTGTTAAACTGCAAGGGGACTGTAAACACTAGCAGCTATGTTTGTGCAGCAGCTGCCAATGGAAAAGCCAGGATTTCGAGCAAGGATTGTTGGAACAGTGCCAGAGACTTGTGGGACTTAGCAAAAGGCTTATGGGGAAAAAGCAGGGACATAATTCAGGCGCCAAAACAGGGGGCCTATTGAGCACTTAGTGAGGCTAATGAATATTCATTTTTGTGGACTGACAGATGATTTCAGCCAATCGTTATGGGACACCTAAGTGGACTTAGCCAATCAGGAGCCCTAGAAAGACTTTATAAATCCCAGGGTTTTTCAGGGTAAGTTGAGTTCGAGTGGGAGCCACTCCACAGAGAGGGGAGGCTCATAGAAACATAGAATTTGACTGCAGATAAGGACCGCTTGGCCCACCTATTCTGCCCATTTCCCTACCTAACGGATAAGCTACAGATCCTAGTTAACCAACAGCCTACTTCCTCCTAACCCCGACTAGAATTGCCTTATGTCTGTCCCATGCATTCTTGAATTCTCCCACTGTTTTTGCCTCTATGACCTCCTCAAGAAGGCTGTTCCATGTATCCACAACCCTCTCTGTGAAGAAATACTTCCTCACATTACCTCTGAGCCATCCCCCCTCTATCTTCAAATTGTGCCCCCGTGTTTTTACATCTCTTTTCTGAAAGGTGCTACCCTTTTTGGACTTTGTTGATTCCTTGAGGTATTTGAAGTTTCTGTCATGTCCCCCTCTCCCTCCTTTCCTCGAGGCTATACATCTTTAGTTTCTTTAGTTTTCTTCATATGTCTTCTGATGCAGATCCTGCATCATTTAGTTGCCTCCTCTGGACAGCCTCCATCCTGTCTATGTCTTTGCAGAGATGGGGTCTCCAGAACTGTACAGAGTACTCCAGATGTGGTCTTACCAATTGTCTGTACAGAGGCCAACAACTTCCTGTTTTCTACTGGTGATGCCTCTCCTATGCATCTCAGTATCCTCCGCCCTCCTTACTGCCTTCTCACATTGCTGACCCACCTTTAGGTCATCTGATATGACTACCCCAGGTCCCTTTCCATTTTGTTGTTGACAGTATCTCACCCCCCATTGTGTACTCTTCCCCTGGGTTTTTGTTTCCCATGTGCATTACTTTGCACTTTTTTGCATTGAATCTAAGCTGCCATACATTTGACCATTCCTCCAACCTTGCCAAGTCCCTTTTCATCCTTTCCACCACACCTTGTGTATCAACCCTGTTGCAGATCTTTGTGTCATCTGCAAAGAGACAAACTTTCTCTTCCAGTCCATCTGCAATGTCACTTATAAAGACATTAAAAAGGACCGGCCCCAGTACTGAACCCTGCAGTACCCCACTAGTAACCCTCCTTTCTTCACTGTGGACTCCATCTACCATTACCCGCTGTGTCCTGTTGTCCAACCAGTGTTTTACTTAGGCTACCACCCTAGGACCCACTCCCAGGCTGGCTAATTTGTTTATTAATCTTTTGTGCGGGACTGTGTCAAATGCCTTGATAAAGTCTAGGTAGGCCATGACCACAGCCCCTCCCTGGTCTACTGCTTTGGTCACCCAGTCAAAGAAATCAATTAGATTTGTCTGACATGACCTTCCCACTGTGAATCCATGCTGCCTTGGGTCCTGTGCCCTACTGGCCTCTAGGTACTCAACAGTTCTTTCATTCAGAAGTGATTCCATCATTTTCCCTACCACTGAGGTCAAACTGACAGGTCTGTAGTTTACCGCCTCTGTCTTGCTCCCACTTTTGTGAAGGAGAATCACATCTTCCCTGCTCCAGTCCTCAGGTACCGCCCCATCCTCCCATGATTTATTAAAAAGGGTAGTCAGTGGTGTCACTAGTTCTTCCCTTAGTTCTTTTAACATTCTGGGGTGAATCCCATCAGGCCCCATTGCTTTATCCACCTTCAGTTTTAAGAATTCTTTCAGAACCCTTTCTTCTGTGAAAGGACTAATATCAACCCCCCTATCCAGAGTGCTTCTATTGACTGGATTAGTTATTTCCCCCTGCTTTTCCACTGTGAATACTGAGCAGAAGTATTCATTCAGTATCCCTGCTTTTTCACTGTCACTCTCTGCGCAACCACCTTTCTCTTTGTTCAGCCTCAGTATCCCTGCCTTAGTCTTTCTTTGCTCCCTAATATACCTATAAAAGGT
Organism: Neoceratodus forsteri; assembly: GCA_016271365.2. NCBI lineage: Eukaryota > Metazoa > Chordata > Ceratodontiformes > Ceratodontidae > Neoceratodus > Neoceratodus forsteri. Next base: position 389,247,072 of record CM057453.1, read on the forward strand.
TTTATCCCCCTTCTTAACCAAGTTGGCTATCTTTTCCTTGGTTTGGGCCTTTGCTATTCTGACTGCCTTACCCGCTTCCTTCTTCTTTAAATTGTACAGTTCTCTGTCCTGCTCCTTCTGTGTTACCTTATAGTTCCTGAATGCTATCTTTTTTTCCCTTACCTTCCCCACCACTTCTTTTGAGAACCATAGTGGTTTTTTCTTTCATTTTGATTTGTTTATTTGCTTCACACAAAGACTTGTTGCCTCTCTGATGGTGGTTTTGATGTTTCCTCAGTGTTGCTCCTCACCACCTTCTTGCCTGTTTGCTAGTGCTTTTCTGAGGCACTCTCCCATTTTGACAAAATCAGCCGTTTTGAAGTTCAGTGCCTTCACTTTTGTGTGGCTTGACTCTACAGCCAAGTTTATCATGAACCACACTGTTTGGTGGTCGCTTGTTCCCAGATGGCTACCCACTTCAAGATCAGAGATCCTCTCTCCATCCCCATTTGAGAGTACCAGGTCTAAGATTACTCTCTCCTGAGTGGGTTCCAAAACTAGCTGTCTGAGGCATGCCCCCGTAGGGCATCGAGGATGGCCCTGCTCTTGGATGTGGCTGCAGCAAAGGTGCTCAGGTCAACATCTGGCATATTCAGTCCCCCATCAGCAATATCTCCCCTTTCTCTGCCATCCCAAGGATGCCTTCTATCATTTCCTTGTCCATTTCCTCCCCTGAGATGGGGGTCTGTATACAACCCCTGTGCGGATTGTGGAGCCATTTCCAGTCTCCAGGGTGACCCACAGTACCTCCTCTCCTCCCTGTTTACTCTTTAGTTCTGTTGCTTTTATCCTTCCCTTACATAGAGAGCTACTCCTCTTCTTCCTTCCCTGTCCCTCCTGTAGATTGTGTACCCTGTTATGTTGACATCGCAGTCATGGTTCTCTGTGTACCATGTTTCTGTGACTGCCACAATATCCAGGCATCCCTCTTCCATCAAGGCCACCATTTCAGGGAGCTTTTTACCTAGACTACGGGCAGTGGTACTCATTACCCTCCATTTTTTATGGCTTTATTTCTTTTTGCCCCATCCCTGTCCCTAATGCCCTTGTCTTTTTCTCCATTTACCCCTGCCCTTCTCCCTATTGACTGCTCTATTTTGGTGTTTACCTCACTAATTACCCTGATTTTTTGGGGAGGCTAGGATTTCCCCTTCTCCTCTTCAGCGCCTCCCCCCTTATCTAGTTGAAATGCTTGCCATTGAAGCATTTAAACCTGTCACCTAGGATCCTGGTTCCCCTCCAGGATAGATGCAGACCACTGCACCTGTATAGGCCTGCATCCCTCCAGGTGGAGCCCCAGTCCCCAATGAAGCCAAATCCCTGAGCTCTGCACCAGCTTTTCAACCAGTCACTGAATCCCATGGTGCGGAGTGCCCTAGTCTCATCCATGCCATAGACAGGTAGCACTTCCGAGAAAGTTACTGTGTGTGCTACTTGTCTAAGGCCCTTCCCCAACTCCACAAACTCCTGTTGCACTGCTCTGATCCCATTCTCAGCCAGGTCATTCGTCCCTAGGTGGATAATGACATCCAGCTCCCTCCCCCTTGCCGCTGCTCACACGATCCTGAGGATTCGTTTCCTGTCTCTCCAAGCCTTGGCACCGGGCAGGCACCTTATCTCCCTTTCCCCTTCCTCCACCAGTTCTACCCCTCTAACAATTGAGTCCACCACCAGGAGTTGTTTCCTTCCCCTGTGGGGTACTGGGCCACCCTCCTGTGGGTCTCCATTGTGGAGGTTCCCAGCATCCTCCTTGGTCTCCACTGCAGGTGCCTCCATAGAGGAACCATGCTTCGCCAGAATGGCGAATGAATTGTGGAGAGGCACAACTGGAGGGTTGTGCCTCTGTTCCACCACCCTCACCCTCCCTGAGCCCACCGTGGTCCAACCACTCCTCTTTCTTGGCAACCTCTGAGGTAGTGGCGGTGGCCTGGGTGGTCCCTAGGTGGGGGAGCAGGTTTTCTGAATCCTTGCCAGGTCAGCATGGAGACAAACAACCTCCTCCCTCAGACCAGAGAGGTGCCTGCAAATAGGGCAACAACGCAGTTTCCAGAATGTCTCCCGGCAGACTGCTGCTCCACAGCCAGTGCATTGCACCACTCCCCACATATCTGTGTCCCTTCCGGTTACAGATGCTTTTTGGTTTTTTGTTCTTGTTTTAGTGTGTGCAAGTTTGTGAGTGTCTCTAACCCCTATTCAGTGTGCTGTGCCTTTAAGGATATGAACAGGTGAATGCTGTTAGCAGTTTTGAGGAAGTGATGTCAGAGCCCCTGCTATAAAGGAAGTTATGCGCTTGGGGCAGGTGGGGTGAGCGGAAGGGTGGGTGAGAGTAAACCTTTGCTGTCCAGAAACAATCACCTACAACTCTTACCCTCCACCCCAGGGAGTGCCATCCTTCCTTTCAGACACCTATTTCACAAAGGCTAAGTAACAGGTCTAGTCACAACTAACTGCAAATATCTCCCAACTACAGTTCCTCCCTGGCAAATTAAAGTTAAAACTAAGAAAAGTCCACCCCAAAAACAGAATCAATACTAGTTACTTATACAGGTCCAAAAAGTAATAATTCAGTTCAGTGTAGTCTAGAAAATAGCCTTCTTGATTCAAGGAAGCTGTGGCTGCTTTCTCACTGTCCCTGTCTTCAATGTGAGAAGGAGACTGCAACACCTCTGAGACAAAAAAATAACTTTTCAGCAAAAAATAAATAAATAAAATAGGGGAAAACAGTAATTTTGCTTAGCCTAATGATAAAAAGTCACAAAAATGTAAGCACCACCTGTAATAATTTCACAGAAGATATACCCTGTAAGAAACACTTTGCTACAGAGAAAAATAAAGCAGTAACAGAAGATATACCTTGCTAAAGATAATTTGAATCAGAAGATTACAGCAGTAATCTGTTAGCACACACCTGTAGGCACACCTTGTAATAATGCAGCAGAAGGTATACCCGGCAACAGCAATTTGAATCAGAGAAAAATAAAGCAATAAAATGTTAGCAACAAACAGTAACAATCCCTGTGAGTACAAAATGAAAACAACAACACACAGTAAATCTGCCTAGCCAAAAGTCTTAATCATTTCCCTTACTCTGGTAAGGTTCTTAGTTCTGTCCTTTCAAGCAAGCTAGAAGGAAAGAGCTCAGGTGAAGCTAGGTGCCTTGGCCAGCAAACCTAGCCTTCCACCTCCAAGATATCAACTAACCTGACCATTTAACCCTTCTTTCTGTTGGAAGTTGCTGGCAGTTTGCCAGCTCCACCCCCAGATAGACACCTAATCCCCTAGAAGAGCTGTGGGAGGAAAGCAATTAGCTCCTTCAATGTGAGAAGGAGACAGCAACACCTCTGAGACAAAAAAAAACTTTTCAGCAAAAAATAAATAAATAAAATGGGCAAACAGTAATTTTGCTTAGCCTAATGATAAAAAGTCACAAATATTTAAGCACCACCTGTAATAATTTCACAGAAGATATACCCTGTATGAAACACTTTGCTACAGAGAAAAATAAAGCAGTAACAGAAGATATACTTTGCAAAAGACAATTTGAATGAGAAGATTACAGCAGTAATCTGTTAGCACACACCTGTAGGCACACCTTGTAATAATGCAGCAGAAGGTATACCCAGCAACAGCAATTTGAATCAGAGAAAAATAAAGCAATAAAGTGTTAGCAACAAACAGTAACAATCCCTGTGAGTACAAAATAAAAACAACAACACACAGTAAATCTGCCTAGCCAAAAGTCTTAATCCTTTCCCTTACTCTGGTAAGGTTCTTAGTTCTGTCCTTTCAGGCAAGCTAGAAGGAAAGAGCTCAGGTGAAGCTAGGTGCCTTGGCCAGCAAACCTAGCCTTTCAGGCCCCCCAGCTAAACAAAGTGGGCCTAGTCAGTTCAGTGAAAGCCCCTCCACAGGGGAGGTGGGCTTCTACCTCTGCCAGAGAGAAAGAGTGGCTGCCAGTAACAGAAGTCATTAGCCTGGGAGGTTGCCAGACACTGTCCTCCAGGACTAGCAGTTCCTTGCCACATTAGGGAAACATGGAAAAGAAGCCAGCATCCGCATGCAGTTGTGAGAGGGCTGCAAGAAATGCTTCTGCCTCAGCAGTGAGAGTGCTGATGACATCTAAAGTTTCCAGAACAGGAAAGTGTTGAATTAGTCTGAATGAGTAACCTTCTGCTAGCATTGTCATGACATTTTGGATGTACACATGATGCACATTTGAGTAATTGGAGACCCGTTTGGGGCCGAGATGCCCATCTAAGATAAAGTTAAGACTGTCTGTCTGCACCCTTTATTTAACCAAAGCAACAGAATGGGTGGACACGTGAGCAAGTGAGCAGGGAAGGGTCTAGTGATTTGTGAAATGCTGTTTTGTGACTGTATAAAGTGCTACATAACTGGAAAGGGAGTTCCCTAACCATGCAGAGCTTTTCCTAACAGTGCTTGGGATGCCAGAAAATGTCTAAATGTCCAAGTTGGAGCTGCTAATGTCAGCAAAGCACGAGGGACTGTGGAATTATGTTGTGAGCCTGAGAGAGCTACAGCGATTAGTTTTGCTAACAAGTAAATTGTTTCAAGTTTGAGAGGAGGTACAGTGTCAGCTTTGCCAACAAGTAAAGTCTGCTAAAGGGTGGGCAGCCATGCCCTAAACTCTGTCTGTTGTTCCCAGTGTATCAAATGGCAGCCGTACCTCAAGCTCTGTCCATGTTTTGAATTGTCTTAAGTGGTAGAGAGCCAAGCCTCAAGATCTGTCTGATGATGTTAAAAATTCAAGCTACATTGCATGGACTGTGAGTATCTGGGTCACCCTGGCCTTAAGGAAGAAGCACCCTTCATTTAAAACTTGTGTCTGCACGCTTGAGAAGACCATGGTGACCATGCTTGCCCATGGTTGAATTGATTGTGACTACTGTGAGTTGATGTATAAATGTGCTACTGATAAATGTGCTGAATGCAACGCAACAATCTCAGATCGGCCTGGGAGACAGCCTGATAGTGTGCCGCATAGGGCACTGGCATATGCGCTTCCCCTGAGGGGCATAACCTAGATGTGGGGTTTGAAGCGTGCCGGCCCCAGTCCCAGCTGGTCTTATTCCAGAAGTTTCCACAGAAGTAATTCCAATGCCCAGAGAAAGGGGGCAGCTGCTCAAGTGCTGAGAGAACGTGTCTAGCCTGTTCAACAATGCAAGTCTTCCCAAAACAAGGGAACATCCAAGCTCCTGCTTCAACTCCACTAAAGCTATGTCTGCGACTTCTATGATTTGCCTTGTACAGCATGATTGTGATTTGCCTATGATGACTTTCCAACTGTGAATGTGCAGGATCCCCCCTGCTTAACCCGGATTGACTTGTAAATAGTTTAATCTTGTTGCTAAGTCAAGTTCAGCATCTACAGTAAAGCCTTGTCAAATTGACCAGTTTTTAAATTCTGTAATCTGCAGTCAGGAATGTGTCTCAGATCTAACAGTAAAGTTAATCTGCTTATTTTCTTCAAGGGCCAGCCATCACAGCTGCATCGTTCAACAGACCTGCACCTTTAAGACTCTAGTACTGTGTACCCAGGTAAAGGTATTAGGATTGCGGGGTTCTGATACAGTTTGGAACTGGTACCAGTGTGGACAAGGGGTATGTGTTAACTAAATGTCTAATGCAGCTAGTCAGATAGACAGAAAAGTATCTAAATATGTCAGAGGTTGGTGGGTGGCCACTGTGATTACTGTTTAAATCTAAATGCAAATAATTATTTAAACCAAATCACTCCAGTCAAATTTGTCAAATGTAAATAGCTTAACCTCTGCATCCATTTTTCCTATCCAGATCCTCACCCCATGTAAATAAATTGTTCTTACTGTTTTTTGCATAACCTTGGTGTGTGAGTATAACCCCACTATCTCTAAGGTTACTACCCCTGCCTGTACTTCTGCTAACAGGTTGAGAGGCCTGGGTTCAATATTTTGATGCCTCCACCCAGAGTATCTATCTACCCTGGTGTAGCCCTCTGGGAAGCTATAACCACCCACAGACGCACCTAGTGACCTGAAGCACTCGAATCCAGCCGAGACCATTCGCTATACACACACTGGATAATGTCTTAAATGGGCAGGCACAGAGGCACATCATGGCACTCTCACTCAAATCAACAGGATTAACAAATAACTATGAATTTACTATCTATGCAGGACGGCTGCCTGGCAGTGGGCATTACTGGAGCCCAGGAAGACACTTAAGGTAAGCCACCAAATTGGGGGGGCTACATGAGCATATTATTAGAGAGAGTCAATAATTACCAAATCTTTGAAATGTGGGGAATTGTTTACTCTGTCATGCTTGGGGTGGATCTGTGGTATTGTGGGCGGGTACAGCATCCCAGAGGATTGTACCAGGTATTATTCTAAGCCCACTTAAAGGTAAACTCTGAGTGGAGGCACTGTGCATTTATGTTTCTTGGGAAAGAACCAGTTTTAAAGTAAAGTAGGAACTCAGTCCCCTCAACCTGCATCCCAGGCAGCACCCAGTGGTAGTGTAGCCTTTCAGATGGATGGTGCCAGGATTACATCAATAACCTAATAATCTTAGCAGACCCCTGAGTTCATTTTTTCATAAATAAAAAATAACAGTGTTTCTTTGGCACTTAGATACACATTTCTAAGAATATTCCCCAACCATGGACAGTGTAGGACAACATGGATCAAGTCTTCTTTATGATTAAGGTTACAAGGACACAGATATGTGGAGGGGGTGTTCAAAGGACAAAACCTTTCTTCATGAATCTTATTTGAAAAAGTTCCAAAACAAAATTTGGTTATAGTTGCCCCTACAGTATATCAGAATCTATAATAAGTCTGAGGTACAGTATGGTTCCAGCACAGTTTCCTTTTTCATATTACCTAATACAGCCTGAAATTTATTTAAAGAAAGTTTCTCGAATAACACTGATTTTCTATATCAGTTAATCTTAATTTTAATGACATGCTATAGCTTTCAGAGATAACATGCTACCAGTAAACCAGTGCCATAAACAGTCCTTCCCCATTTCTTCTAGAGTTTTGAGACAGGATAGTCAAGGCACATTGCATTGTTTTTCACAAACATATCAACCTTTTACTAGAGGAAGAGCTTCGCTAATCCTTGGTGCGATTGAAGTGAAAGCCAGAAATTACATAAGCGCCAGGTTACAAGGGCTTTAGTAGAAGTTTGACCGACCTCTGTCCTTGCACCGTAACCAGGAATGGAATGTGGAAGTTGTATAAGTTTTATATAGAACGAGTCAAGTGAGTTGTCTATTTTCAGTGAACTCATAGGCCCAAATCTCAGTACCATATAGTGCTTGAGCCAATGTTTTTTCATTACAATCCCTTAGGGGTGCGTCTATAGAGTTGCCTCCAAATCTGCTATTGAAACATAACATTTCAGTACTAGTTTGTTTAATCTTTTTTTGGATAAACTTGGTTTGATTTGTTCCATTTCAAATGTAAGTTAAAAGTAAGTCTTAGGTATATGTTTTTCTTAACCATTTATAGGTGATTCCCATTAATATACCATCTACCAGAATTTTTTAAATTACTTTCAGCATTAATAGCCATTATTTTTCTTTTGTTTTGATTAATAACCAAATCATAAGCAGTGCATCTTTCAAATGGGAGGTTTAGCTGGTTCTGTAGGGCTTTTTGTCTTCGTGTGAAAGGTAATCAGCGTAAGCAAGACAGGACAGGAACATGACCCAGTTTTAGGATAACCAAAGGCTTACTTATCCAGTGCTACAATACTATTATTAATGCAAATACTGAATAATGTTGATGTGAGAATGCATCTGTTTTACACCTGAGTTAGCCATGATTTGATCAGTTAAGTTTCCCTTCATATCGTAGCTAACCTTGCTGCACTTGCCTAGGTTGAGTTCATTTATTATACATAAAAGGCCATTGTCTTGAGAAATTTCTGTTTTTAGCAATTTCTAGCCATCCAAGCCATTATAAAATGGAACTAACGTCTTAGAGTCATTCTTTAATATTAATGTACTTCTCAGTTGCCTACCCAGAAAATGTGTCGGAACCTGGCATGAAGATGCTGTCGAGCTTAGTTTTTTATCTGTAGACAGCAATGTTTTTTATAACTTATTGGGCATAGTGCCACCACTCCAACTGTAGTGATTCATCATACCTAACGCTTACAAGGGTGCTAATCATGGGAATCACAGTTCACAGCACTCAAACATAAACCACTCAGCAAATGCAGTGACAATACTTGCACTGGTGCAAACACCAAGGTTGCCAGTTTATCAGGGCAGGGCAACAAGGCAAATAAATGATACTTCTATAAAAATGACTGATAAGCAAACCAACTACAGTCACTGGCGGCTGCAGGAACGAAGGATAACCAAGGTACAGAGGGCTTGTGCCTAGACATGCAGGGCAATTTCAGTCCAGACTATGTTGCCAGCCAGGTGGGGAGGAACTTGGGTACAGCAGATTTTTACTGGGACACATGCCCTTTCTGGGCCTGTCCTGGAGCCACTTATGACTAAAGTACACAACTACATCATTCTGGTGCACCAGCAACCAGTTCACCCCAGTTTATAGGAGGAGCAGCAGCTGCTTTAATAGCATTTGGGGCCCAGATGGAGTGGTGACTATCAGCTTAAAAAGTAGGCTTGTAATCCAAGTGCACTACAGTCACTAAGTCAACTACTTTCAGCTAGGTGAGAGAGCCTGTCAGGGTTTACATGGTGTGGGCGCAGGGGGCACGTTGTGTGGCCTGCTGATTTCAGTAACAAGTAATGGGTCATACATGGAGGTAATGCCATTAGACAAAAGAGCGGACAAGCCAGGTTTTGGTGCAAAGGGGGCTAAGGAATTCCTGGGCATGATATTGCTCGAGAAGTACGGCTAGGACATCTGTAAGCATCTCATAATGAGATGAAAATGATAAAGAGTGTCAGAGACAGTGCTGTGAGGAAGAACTGCTAGGAAAAATGGAAAGAATGTACCACAGCAGGCTGCTGCTAGATGGCTAGCACAACACTTGGGGTGGAAAGATTGAAAAGGGGACTTGGCAAGGTTGGAGGAATGGTCAAATATGTGGCAGCTCAGATTCAATGCAAAGAAGTGCAAGGTAATGCATCTGGGAAACAAAAACCCCGGGGAAGAGTACACAATGGGGGTGAGTTAATAACAACAACAAAAATCGAAAGAGACCAAGGAGTAATTGTATCAGATGACCTAAAGGTGGGCAAGCAATGTGAGAAGGCAGTAAGGAGGGCTGGGGGGATACTGGGATGCATAGGGAGAGGCATCAACAGTAGAAAACAGGAAGTTGTTATCCCTCTGTACAGACAGTTGGTGAGACCCCATCTGGAGTACTGCATGCAATTCTGGAGACCCCATCTCTGCAAAGACATAGACGGAGTGGAGGCTGTTCAGTGAAGGGCAACCAAAATGGTGCAGGGTCTGCACCAGAAGATATATGAGGAGAGACTAAAGCAGCTTAATATGTGTACTCTGTAGGAAAGGGGGGGACATGATAGAAACTTTCAAGTATCTCAATTGAATTAACAAAGTACAAGAGGGTAGTGTCTTTCAGAAGAAGAGATGTGCAAGAACAAGGGGGCATAATTTGAAGATAGAGGGGGACGGCTCAGAGGTAATGTTAGAAAGTATTTTTTCACAGGGTTGTGGATGCATGGAACAGCCTTCCTGAGGAGGTTGTGGAGTCAGGAACAGTGGGAGAATTCAAGAATGCATGGGACAAGCATAAAGCAATTCTAGTGGGGGTAGGAGGAAGTAAGCTGTTGATTAACTAGAATATGCAGCTTATCCATCAGGTAGGGAAATGGGCAGACTAGGTGGGCCAAGCAGTCCTTATCTGCCATCAAATTCTATGTTAACACGAGACAAGGTTTGAAATGACTTTCCATTGGAAACTGAATGACTGTACTGGGTTGTGCAAAAGCTGATGAACTGAGGTCCTTGGGGCTATGGCTACTACATAGAAACATAGAATTTGTTGACAGAAAAGGACCGCTTGGCCCAACTAGTCTGTCCAGATGTTCCCTGCATAGTCTGTCTCAGCAAACTCTAAGTGGTCTACAGTGACCCTCCCTTCTCCTTGCCGTTTCACCAATATTCCCCTATGTGCAGTCCACACATGCTTGAAGCCCCCACTGTTTTTGCTTCCAGCACTTACGTTGGCAATCTCTTCCAGGTGTCTACTACCCTTTCAGTGATGTAGTACTTTCTCACATTCCTCTTAACCCCCCTTCATCGCATGCCCCTGATTTTGGTGCTCTTTCTCATTTGAAAGAGACTTCCCTTCTGAACCCTGTTCACCCTTTTGACGTACTTGTAGATCTCTATCATGTCCCTCTCATTGTCCTCTCTTCCAGGGTGTACATAGGGGGTATCTGATGGGTGCTTATGAGATATAATGTTTATGCTCATGAGTGGTCAGTGACCTCTTGACCTTCACAAGTGGCAAAGCCACGAATGAGACAAAAGAGGTCACTGACCACGAGTGAAGATAAATATTGTATCTCATAAGCACCTATCATATATCCAGTTTATACACTATACATGTAATTTCTAAGCTGGTTTTATTTTATTTAAAAGTGAAAGTTTCCTGTAGTGTAAGAGATTTGAAGAAAGGCAAGGTAGTTTTATTTATATGGTCCCCAATCCCAGGGGCTCTGGGTGCCTTACAGAAGTGAACATATTAATAAAAAGCAATTCAATTACAACAGCAAATAATAATCAGATGATAAACACACCAGAATATTAAATAACAGCATCATGCCCCAAAACACATGGTAAACAAATGAGTTTTCTACTTGGATTTAAAAATGATCAGGGAAGGGATACCCCTTACTTCTGAGGAAAGGGCATTCCAGAGAAGCAGGGCCACCACTCCAACATCCTATCCCTCAGGGACTTTAAGCGACATATTGGAATGGATAGAAGTCCTACATCCACTGATTGAAGGGGACAGCCAGAAGAGTATGGGGTCAGGAGGTCTTTCAGGTAGCCCAGACCCAAACTGTGCAGGGCCTTGTAAGTTAACAAGCACACCTTGAAGTTGATGTGCCACTGCACTAGCAGCCAGTGTAGAGTACAGAAAACTGGTGTGATATGCTTAAACCAGGGGGTACCAGCAACCAGCGAGGCCGTCGCACTCTGGACTAGCTGCAAGTGATGCAGCAACTTTGGATAACCTGAAGTATAAAGTGTTGCAGTAATCCAATCATGACAGGACAGGAGCATGCAGCAGTGTCGCTAGGTTAGATGGCTCAAGAAAGGGCTTGGTCTGGGAGATGTTCCAGAGATGATAAAAGCCACTGCAGACAACAGTTAACACCTGATGTTCCAGTGTCAACTTGGAGTCCACACTAACCTCCAGATTACTCACCCTACGTACAGCCTCAAGCAACGCCATCCAAAGATGGTGAGATGGTGTGATAACTTGAAACTGATGAACCAAACCTACCTGGCTCTACCAGTACCACCCTCCTTCTTCGAAGGATTCAGCATGAGCCAGCTGGCCACCATCCAGTCTTAAATTTTCTTTAAGGCACTCGGTCAATTCAAGGACAGCTGCCCTATCATCATAAAGACAAGGCACATACAGCTGCGTGTCATCAGCATAACAATGGCAACCCAAGCCATATTGTCTAATGATCCCCCCAATGGCAACATATACACAGCGAACAGCATGGGAGCCATGATTAAACCCTGAGGCACACCACAGTAGAGTGCAGCACTGTCTGAGATAAAAGAGTCAAGTGCCACCTGCTGTACTTTGCTGGATAAGTATGACTGGAACCACCGTAGCGCCACACCCCTGTGAGTCCTACATGGTGCCCCAGACAGGCCAACAGCACCCTATGGTCCAGTGTGTCAAAGGCCAAAGAAATATCAAGCAGAACCAAGATGGAAGTACGTCCGCTATCCCTTGCTAGGAGTAGATCATGGTGCAGCATGATCAGAGCAGTTTCTGTACTATGACAAGGCTGGAATCCAGAGTGGAATGGCTCATGGACATCCTATTTCTTCAGGTGATGTTCCAACTGCAGTACCACCACCACCTACTCAATCAACTTCCCCAGAAAGGGAAGGTTCAAGACAGACCTGTAATTTGAGAGAATGTCAGGGTCAAGAGATGGTTTCTTAAGAAGGGGCCTCACCACTGCCTTTTTCAAAGCAGTAGGAAAAATCACTTCCCCAAGGGAATGCCTGACAATCTCCACAAAAACTGGATCAAGATTACCCCAGCACTCCAAAATAAGCTGGTTAGGCATAGGGTCCAATGTACAGTAGGTGGGGTGCAGTCTAGAAACTATCTGGAAGACATCATTTGCCAATACTGGCTCAAACTCCTCCCATAAAGACAAAGTGCCCTTGTCCAAAGACTGGACACTGTCGGCCAATGACAGGCCACTTGATGATATCCCAGTCCTGATACAGGACACCTTATCCAGAAAGAACCGATTAAACTCATAACATTTTTCTGTGGAAAACATTCTGCAGACAGATAGGATTTAGTAATCTGCCACAGTGCTGATGAGCTGGGCTGGCTGGTTCTTTCCAGCAGCAATCACCTGTGACAGGAACACTGAATTTTTCAAAATGATTGTCCACTGATACTCATCGTACTGAGCCCTCAGCACCAATTTATCCCCCATGAGCGGGACCTCTGCCAACAATGCTGCAACTTCCATCCCTTAGTCTTCAGTCTGCTTAGGACACCATCGCACCATGGCGATCTGTGGCAGGAAGTCAAGGGGTGTACACAGAGAGTTGCTAGAGAGTCGACAGCCATGGCAAGAGCCACATTGCAGCCCTATATCCCTGCCTTGACCACCATCGCACAAACCATCTTAATGCCAGAGATTCCCACTGCTGCCAGGAGATCCTGAGGCTTCAAATTTTGGAAAGAGAGGTAACTGGCCATCTCCACAGTGGAGGTTAAATGAGGAGCTCCGCAGAGAAACTGTAAAGCATGATGATACAACCAGCTGATCGGATCAACCTTGATAGTACTAATATCAAGACACAATGAAAAAATCAGGTCCAAGGCATGGACGCGTTGATGAGTACCAGAGCCAACCACCTGTAAAAAGCCCAGTGAAGACATCAACTGAAGAGACTGATTTCCAAAAAGAGATGCTTCATCATCAACCAAGGCATTGACTTGGGTGATTCCAGCACAAGGTGAGCTATGAAGCCTATGAGTTCCTGCAAGAATTTGTGCCTATACCCCAGAGGATGATACAGAAGCATGAACTGGCAACCTGCAATTTGTACACAGCTCATCCTTTACTACCACGCATTCAAATGGCCTGGTCTCTCCCATGGGGTAAACTGGCAGTCCCAAAGCAGATCTAAAAACAGATGGGTACCCTGCAACCCCTTCCTCCTGAACAGCACACTCCTGAACCTGCACCTGTTCTACTCACTGGGCTAATCTAAATTTTAGGCTGTGCCCCCTGAGGATCCCTAGCCTCCTATAGTGGTCTGTCACTGCTGCAGAGAAGGTACAAGGGAGCCCTCCAAAGGGACGCAACTCCTGCAGTTGCTGCATGGTGTAGACCAGCAGGGGTCTAGTTGCTGTGTAACACATTACAAATGGTCTTACCCCAAATTAATTAATCAAATAAATAAAATCCCCGCTGGTTCCATGTCATAAAGGCGACTGTGGAATCATGACCCATAAAGAGGGCGCAGATCCCGGAGTGCGATGGATGTGTAAATAAGTGTTTTCTAGTGGGGGGCTTTGCCTCCCACACCCCCCTTTGCCCCCAGTGCCCCACACTGTTTTATATACTAACTCTGAAAGTGTCGGCATTGTGGTTTCATCGCCCTCTTCATGGGTAACGGTTCCACAGTCTCCGTTTTGACAGGATACCATCCCCACCCACACACACACACACAGAAATTCCCCACACCAGTTCAACTAAGCCAGAATTAAAATGTTCCTAAGCCACCTGCCAAACACACCAACATCCTATCAAATTAACTATGCAAACAATTTACTGCACACTACACATACACAATCACACATGCCAAACACTCCACTAAACTAAGTGTTGGCCAAAAACAGTCTCTAAAAATAATATGTGGGCTGAATTAACAACAAAAGCACTGACATTACTTAAAACTACAACAACAGTTTCCCCCATGTAGTCAGTTCTTTAATGCCCAATAACTTCGACTGTGGAAGGTTTAAATAATGTAGTATAGGCAGATGAAATGTTTACACCTCAAAGTTTTTAAGTAAAGTCATTATTTGCCATCCCTTAATGGAAAAGAACAGTCTTACTCACAGAAGGTAACCAAATCCAAAGAGTCCAATGCCTCATCTCCTTCCTGGAACTAAGAGGAAGCTGGATAATGCAGATGGAATCTCCAGACAGGACTCACCCTCTCATGAAGAGGCCTGGTGAAATATTGGCAGGGTAGGGGGAAGACAGCCGGAGACACCCAACTAGGCCAGGCAGATGGGGCAGTGGTCCACAGAGAACCCAAACACGGATCAACTGCCCAGCAGCTGCAAGCCACACAAACAATGTTGACCCTGTAAGGTTGCCAAGTGAAATCACTACCCAGACCACCCTCATATACACAGCCAGATCTCAGCCCGAAAACTACCCACACCCACTGTCCTTAGGCTTAGTCCAACCGGATATGGTGAGGCAATTTAAACAGAACTCCAGACCAAGTACTGTTGTAACAAGAAAAAAAAAATCCACAGTGAGAAAGTGAAGATGCTGGTGGAGCAAGTGATAGGATACCCACTCCTCGACCAGCACCACTCTGAGCCCCCCCCCCAACAGAACCCTGTCCATCACAATCCAGGCAACAAATCCAGTTTCCATGTCAAAAACCAAAATGGGAGGATATTGCAAACCACAAAGTGCAACCAGACAGAATCAGACCGGCAGCAACAGTCCAGTTAAACCAGCACTCAGCAAGCTGACCACAGGGAGCAAGCAAGAACAATCCGTCCCCCGAATCAGTGCTGTTCCAAGTCTCCAGGTGTCATTCACAGAAATCCAGCAGCAGTCTAGGTGATAAAATCAGCTCCTGTAGTGGAGCCAAAGCAGAAATGGTGTGGCCCACCAATTGCAGAGTCCCTTGGGGTGAACAGTTGAGGTAAGATGCCGATGCAGCTTACAAACTTAGGTGAACACGCTACCACTCCACAATGTAAGGAACTGCAGGCTCACCCAAAGTGGGGGCAGTAAACAAAATTATAATGCTCCAGTGAAATAGATTATGAAATGGTCTGTTAAAGTCCAACTCCCGCTTTTGCAGTAAGCTTAGGGGAAAGTTTAAAATAAAACAAAGCCACAACTGCAGTACAGTTGGTTATTATAGTCAAATCACAAAGCAGCTTCACTGCAACCGGCTGTCCAAAATAAAGTCGATCGAGAATTCAGCACCACCAAAATCATGCTAAACAGACTCAGGTTCTAAAACTAAACATAAAACAAACTCTGGCCAGAGCCGATATGGCTGCAACCAAGGAATTTGGGGTAAAAATATTAAAAATTACCAAAGTTATGAGCCTGCATTTGCAAAATGTAACGTAGGCTCATAAATTTGTTGTTTTGTAATATTTTTAGCCCAAATTGTCAACATAGCCTTGTTATCACCATGCCTCGTAAAGGAGGGCAGAGAAAATGTTCAACTCCTGGTCTAAAGGTGATTTCATGCAAAGACTGTAAAATCAACTTTTGGGACACAAAAACAAATTTTGGGCAGGAGTTGAAAAATGACAGCTGTCACATTCACAAGGAGCTGTAAAGAAATGGCTATGTTGAAAATGTGGGGTAAAAATATTGAATATTACCAAACTTACGAGCCTGCATTTGCAAAATTCAGCACAGCCTTGTAACTTTTTATTTAATATATATTTGTATATGAAATTTAGAACACAACCTTCTTATGACCCAGCCTCATAAAAAAGGGCAAAGAAAATTTTCGACTCCTGCCAGAAAGGTGATTTCTCATGTGGATTGCAAAAATCACCTTTTAGGACAGATTTGCCTAATGTCAGTGCAATTGTTCATGAGGCGGGGTCCCAAAAAATGCATGTTGAAAATCTGGGCCCAAAATATGCAAAAATGCCCACGTTATGCCACTAAGTTCAAAACCCCATTGAAATACATTGAACCACATAACTGTTTCTTCAGTTCACAGTCTAGCTTTGAAGAGTGAATACATGTCTGTGGTCCAGAGAGGATTAGGGCGTTGGACCCCCGATGGGTAAGTAAGAACTTGGGGAGATAGGGTGGTGGGTGCTGAATGGGAGGGTTAGGCGGAGGTCAGGAACAGCCGCAAAAGACATCATTAGATGGTTTCTTTTACAGGTGAAAAGAAAAAAATCAGGACCAAGGATTCCTGAATGCGACACTAGGATTTGGCACCCCCAGTGTCACTGTTATGTTTCGGGGGTGCTGAGAGGGAGAGGGAGGGGTGGGGAGAGAAAATTAAAGTCACAAGGGACCACAATCACGACACTGAGCAATGCCCAGTGTCATTTTTATGTTTCTGGGGGGTGGGGGTTGTGAGTGCTGAGAGGGAGGGTCGGATGGGGGAGGATATGCATAATAAAAAAAAATTTAATCAGCAGTCACGGGGAAACAGGATCATGACACTGGGGGATTGGGCACGCCCACTGTTACTATTATGTTTCTGGGGAAAGGGGGTGCTGAGAGAGAGGGTTGGGAGTGGAGGATATGCATAATTTAGAAAAAAAGAGAAATCAGAGGTCACGATGGAACACAGCACAATCCGCCATGACCAAGAAGGTTGCTTCACTGTACTACGCATGAGCTAGTAGTCGCACATGCACAATACAGTTTGGCAGCCATCCTGGACACAGCAGAGTGTGCTGTGTTCCTCTGTGACTGCCAACACATAACAAATAGTGCAGTGCTACTTCCAATGCAGGCAATGAGCAGAGTGCTTCATGGACTCGAGGCAACTGTGGTGCAACTCCGGCATGTTGTTTGGTCGGAAGGAATGCACCGAGTCCTTTTTTCATAGCAAGAGGTCTGCAGGGCTACACCCACTGCAGCCCTTAAAATACTTTAACTGCCCTGCTGTTCTTAATTTTTTACCTATCTACCACTTAGTAATAATAATTTAACTAACTGAGCTACGCTAAAACACTAAATAGCGAAATTAAAGCAAAAGACAGCTACTGCTATTCAGAAACAGTCAGACGACCTGCACTAGCATGGCAACCATCTTTTTCATACTTAAAGGGACACTGTCA
Organism: Neoceratodus forsteri; assembly: GCA_016271365.2. NCBI lineage: Eukaryota > Metazoa > Chordata > Ceratodontiformes > Ceratodontidae > Neoceratodus > Neoceratodus forsteri. The sequence continues at coordinate 389,264,376 of CM057453.1, forward strand.
ACCTGTTTTTCATCATATTATTTCTAGATAAAAACCTACATTTTATGATTGCTTACCTTCTCTAAAATTCATTGATGTTGCTGTTTGTTTTGTCTATCTCCTTGTTTGGTAGAACTGAAATGCATGCTAATGTATATTTACAAACAACCTTGTTTTGTTTACAATCCTGGATCTGTTCTTACTGCATACGTCCTGAGCATTAGAAACACACTCAGACAGTGCAGTTACTCATGAGGCAATAGCCTCCTAACCCCCACCTGCATCATGAGGGGCAAGACTGTGTTGTGGGTGTCCCCAAGTCCAGGAAAGATGCAGTTGGAGCTGATGAAGGAATGTAAACAAACGTGTTTGTGTGGTAACACCAGTATGGTGGGCAGTCTGTTTTTCACTTTTTTAAAGAAAATAAGAATCAGAATCAAATAACCAGCTGGATCAACTGTCTCTATAGAATGTGAACAGTCATAAAATATGTTTTTTAAACTAGGGACACTTTGAGGCCCAAGGGGGTAGACAGTATCCTTTTAAAGAACCCCTGTCACCACTGGAAAAAGTTTGGAGCTTATATTTCATATTATTTTTTTTATTATTCTCAGTCTTCTTTCTTTACTACTAAGGGCATTTGCATGAAAATAGGATTTCAGTCCTAAATGCTCTGTCTGCTTGTCCACACCTGCCATCACAATTCTGTTTATGACATCACTGTCTATTGATGTGGAGATAATTATGATGTCATAAGAAGGAGATTATGATGTCAGGTTTAGACAAGCAGCCAGCGAAGTCAAAGCCTAGGAGACAGTGATCATGTTTTCATGCAACTCTCCTTAGAAATAAGGAAACAAGGGGGCATATTGCAGAAAATGTATGAAATATAAACTGGATGGTGTCTAAATCTTACCTTTCTTAAAAGTTTTCCCAAAAGTGTCAGGGGCTCTTTAAGCATTGGCAGCTGAAATGCACAGTTTGTTAGAGATAACTCATGCTGGCTGGAGTGCGTGGATCTATTGACAGCTAGATACAGGGGGCAGAAAAGGTTCTTTGTGACATACTCAACTAGGTAGATACATTTATGACATACCCTAATGTGAAGATAAAAAAATTATATAGCTAGTTGGTGCTTTCTCTATCATAGATATTTTTATTTAGTGTAAAAAAAGAATGTTAATATGGATCGAATAACTGCTCATATCCCTCAGTCTCTCCTCATAGGGGTTTTGGTGCAACCCTTGCACTATTATAGTTGCTCTCCTCTGGACTGCCTTCACCCTGTCTATGTACTTTCTGAGGAATGGCCTCTGGAACTGGACACAATACTCCAGGTGGGTTATCACAAGTGATACAGTGGCAACACCACATCTCTCCTCCTGCTGGAGGTACCCCTCCCTATGCACCCCAGCATCCCACTGGCCCTACCTGCTGCTTTATTACACTGAATTACCACTTTGAGGTCATCAGTTATGAAACCCCAAGGTCCCTTTCCTGCTTAGTGACTGTCAATACCTCCCCCCCCCATCCTATACTCCACTCTGGGATTCCTATGCCCTAGGTGCATGATTTTGCACTTTCTTGTCATTGAAATCCAACTGCCATACTCTTGACCACTCCTCTAGTGTTCCAAGATCCCTACGCATTCTTCTACCCCTTCCTTATTGTCCACCCTATTACAGATTTTGATCTCATCTGCAGAAAGACACACCTTCTCTTCCAGTTCATCTGCAACATCACTTATAAAGATACTGAAGAGGACAAGTCCTGGTACTGAGTCCTGCAGCACCCCTCTGGTCACTCTTCCATCCTTAGAATGAGTGCCATTAACCACCGCCCTCTGTTGCCTATCTGTTAACCAATTTCTAACCCAGTTCACCACTCTGGATCCCACCACTAGGCTACTCAATTTCTTAATCAGTCTTCTGTGCTGCACAGTGTTGAAGGCCTTGCTAATGTCCAGATAGGCCTTGTCCACTGTCCTCCCCGATCTAGTTCCTGGATTACCCATTTATTGTCAAAACCATGCTTCTGCAGTTTTACAATGTGCATCAGCTTCTCCATCTAATTTCTTTTACATGAAGCTGATTAAGACTCCTTCCAACTAAGGAAGGTTGTATAAAAACATATTTGCAGTACATGTGCAATATGCTGGCTATCAACCTTTTCATTTAGAAGCAGAGTTATGGTGTGGCGAGAAGAGAGAAGACCCAGATAAACAGATGCAGAAAATAAAGGAAAAAAATATGGCTTTGACATATAGTGTATCTCCCCACCCCCCAAAAATACAGTTACCACAACATTAAACAAGTTGGGAAATTGCTTAGATTGCATAGCAGTTAAAATGCAGAAGCTTCTGGGAACCTTGACATTCTCCAGACCTCCAGGTTTATAAGGGGAAGGAAGGGGACACTTCATTCAAAAGGTTCAGCCTAAGGTTGCTGACATAAAGCACCTAGCTTCACCTGAGCTCTTTTCTTCTAGGGTTTTCTTGAAAAGACAGAGCAAGGAGCAACATTAACAGAGCAACGAGAAACATTGAGGCTTCTTTTGGCTATAAGCAGAGTTACTGTTGTGTTATTATTGTGTTTTGTGCTTACAGGTTATGCTTACAGGTTTTATTACTGTTTTGTGCATACAGGTTGTACAGTTTACTGCTTTATTTTTCTCTGATTGAAATTGTGTTTTGCAGGGTATAGTTTCTTTTAAATTGTTGTGCAGGTTGTTTTGCTGAAAGGATGGCACACACTCACCAGGATGGTGCGTCAGAGCTGTAGCTGATTGTTTCTGGAGGGCACAGTCACATCCAAGAGCAGGATAATTGTTGATGCCCTACGGGGGGGGGCATGCCTTCAGACAGCTAGTGTTGCAACCCACTTGGGAGGGAGCAATCTTAGACTTGGTACTCTCAAACGGGGACGGAGAGAGGATCTCGGATTTAGAAGTGGGTAGCCATCTGGGAACAAGCAACCACCAAACAGTGTAGTTCATGATAAACACAGTCTTAGAGTCAAGTCACACAAAGGTGAGGGTATTGCACTTTAGGAGGACTGACTTTGACAAAATGGGGGAGTGCCTCAGAAAAGCATTAGCAAATGGGCAAGAAGGTGGGGTGGAGGGACAATGAGGAAAAATCAAAGTTGCCATCACAAAGGCAACACACCTTTGTGTGAAGCAAATAAACAAAACAAAGGAAAAAAAAATATCATGGTTCTCAAAAGAGGTGGCGGGGAAGGTTAGGGAGAAAAAGATAACATTCAGGAAGTATAAGAGAACACAGAAGGAGAAAGACAGAGAACTGTACCAGTTAAAGTAGAAGGAAACATGGAAGGCAGTCAGAATAGCAAATGCCCAAACCAAGGAAAAGATAGCCAACTCAGTTAAGAAGGGGATAAAACCTGTTATAGGTACATTAGGGAGCAAAGAAAGACCAGGGAGGGATAGTGAAGCTTAATAAAGGGGAGGGGGTGGGCATAGAGTGACAGTGACAAAGCAGAGATACTGAACAAATATTTCTGTTCAGTATTCACAAAAGAAGAGGGGGGGTACCTTAACCAAAAAATAGAAGCACACTGGATAGGGGGGGTCGATACCAATCCATTCACAGAAGAAAGGGTCCTGAAAGAACTCCTAAAACTGAAGGTGGACAAAGCAATGGGGCCTGATGGGATTCACCCCAGAATTCTAAAAGAACTAAGAGGAGAACTAGTGGCACCACTGACTACCCTTTTTCTCAAATCATGGGAGGAGGGTGTGGTACCTGAGGACTGGAGGAGGGTGGATGTGATTCCCCTTCGCAAAAGTATGAGCAAGGCAGAGGCAGGAAACTACAGACCTGTTAGTTTGACCTCAGTGATAGGGAAAATGATGGAATCACTTCTGAAAAAAAGAATTGTTGAATACCTAGAGGCCAGCGGGGCACAGGACCCAAGGCAGCATGGATTCACAGCGGGAAGGTCATGTCTAATAGATTTCTTTGACTGGGTGACCAAAGTAATAGGCCAGGGAGGGGCTGTGGACATGGTCTACCTAGACTTTAGCAAGGCATTTGACAGGCCCACACAAAAGATTAATAAACAAGTTAGCCAGCCTGGGAGTGGATCCTAGGGTGGTAACCTGGGAAAAAAACTGGCTGGAAAACAGGACGCAGAGGATAATAGTAAACAGAGTCCACTCTGAAGAAAGGGGGGTTACTGGCAGGGTAGCACAGGGTTCATTACTGGGACCGGTCCTCTTTAATGTCTTTATAGGTGACATTGCAGAGGGACTGGAAGAAAAAATATACTTCTTTGCAGATGACACAGAGATCTGCAACAGGTTTGATACAGAGGGTGGAAAGGATGAAAAGGGACTTGGCAAGGTTGGAGGAATGGTCAGAAGTATGGAAGCTTAGATTCAATGCAAAGAAGTGTAAAGTAATGCACCTGGGAAACACAAACCCAAGGGAAGAGTACACATTGGGGGGAGGGGTTTATTAACAGCAACAGACATGAAAAGAGACCCGGAGCAGTCGTATCAGACAACCTAAAGGTAGGCAGGCAATGTGAGAAGGCAATATGGAGGGCTGGGGGGATACTGGGATGCATAGGGAGAGGCATCACCAGTAGAAAACAGGAAGTTGTTATCCCTCTGTACAGTTAGTGAGACCCCATCTGGAGTACTGCATGCAGTTCTGGAGAACCCATCTCCTCAAGGACATAGACAGGATGGAGGCAGTCCAGAGGAGGGTAATTGAAATGGTACAGGGCCTGCACCAGAAACCAAATAAAGAAAGACTAAACGAGCTTAATATGTATACCATCGAGGAAAGGAGGGAGCGGGGGGACATGATAGAAACTTTCAAGTACCTCAAGGGAATCAACAAAGTCCAAGAGGGTAGCATCTTTCAGAAAAAGAAATGTGCAAGAACAAGAGGGCACAATTTGAAAACAGAGGGAGGACGACTCTGAGGTAATGTGAGGAAATATTTTTTTCATTGAAAGGGTGGTGGATGCATGGAACAGCCTTCCTGAGGAGGTTGTGGTGTCAAAAACAGTGGGGGAATTTAAGAATGCATGAGACATACATAAGGCAATTCTAGTGGGAGGTAGGAGGAAGTAGGCTGTTGGTAAAACTTGGATCTGCAGCTTATCCGATAGGTAAGGAAATGGACAGACTGGGTGGGCCAAGCAGTCCTTATCTGCCATCAAAGTCAACATTTCTTGGTTCGTGGGAGCAGTAGGTGACTTTGCCATGACCCTCAATGAACACTTATTTATGGCACAGTTATAAGCATCCTCTGGATGCTTCTTTTCATTGCTGGACAGCTTGTTGTCAGCTTACCTTCTGCACCACTACCCACCAGCATTCCTGCCAGTCTCACTGCTCCTCGGTTCTTCCTCCTGCTGCTGCTGCTGGCAGGATGCACTTAAGGACGTTCAGCAGCGCTGTTGCTCTTGCTTCCTCATACCCTGGCTTTGTTCCTGCTTTCCTTTGGCAGAGGTAGAGCTCTGTCCTCTCACCCTGCCAATTCTGGTGCTGTTTCTGCACTGGGACTTCCAACTGCCTCAGTTTTTGCTACTTTCTGTCAGTGGTAGCCCTCATCTGGCTGTTCTCTGTGGGCCACTTCTATCCCATCCCCCCTCTGCTTCTGGTTTTCATTGTGCCCCCCTCCACTACTTCATTTCTCAGGGCTTGCATTGGGGGGTGGATGTCTTCATTCTTTCTGCCTGTCTCCAGCATAACTGATGGCGTCTCCAATGGCTGCCTCCTGCCCCACTGCTTTTTTGTCTCCCTCGGTCGTTTTAGCTGGTGGCTCTGGTTGTGCTTCTCCTACGTGTCCTTTGCCTTTCTTTTTCCTGCTCTGTTTAGGGCTCCTTGCCCCTTGATCATTTGTTTAACACCCTTCTCTACCTAAAACTACAACTACTTTTTCATCTAGGACCAGTTTCCCCAAGGCAGTCGTCCTGCTTCTCTCCTCATGGCTCCATACCTACATATTGTCCTAAGACTCATTCAGTCAGTCATTCAGCCATTCTCTTATCAGTCCTCCAGTCATGTCAGTCAGTACCTTAAGACTTCATCTACTGCTGAGCTGTCCCTCATGGGCATGAATGGGCTTTATTCCTCAAGGATACAGCTCCAGTATTTCTACAATATATATAGCAGAGTCAGTGGCTCCGTAGGTAGCATGCTGAACTCAGGGGTTGGAAGATCAGATGTTGTGGGTTCTAGCCATATAACACACACTCTTTGGCTAATACCCATAACTGACATGATACACATACACAGATTTTTTGCTAGGCATATACTAGTCTTATTTTCTGGAGGGGTACCCAGTACATCCACACAGGAAGCAATAACATAACTGTCCAGACCATAGTTGGGGTTCTAGAATGGGACTTTATTCAAATGATGTTCTTCAAAGCAAGGGTGGACCCCCAAGGTTTACACATCTCGGGCACTAGGAACTTGCAGAACAACAAAATCAAACTGTATCTGACATAAATACATTGTATTCCCACTGCAGTAGGACATAGGACACTTGTGTTTGTATTCCCACATGTTGTAGGACATAGAACAACTTGGACTTGTATTCCCACATGTCGTAGGAAACAGAACATTGCTTTCAGTGGCATAATGGCCACAACTGAGAGCACATTTTGCTAACCATTAGCACAATTCTTCCATAACAGCGAAGAAACTGAAACTCACTACAGGGGGTAAAATTCTTCTTCAGACATGTGGCCATTTGTCTAAAGTAACCAGGCGCCCTTACTGAACCTGTTAGTCCTGAACTGGTTCCTTCAGATGGGGTTCTGCCTGCCCTTTGTTCCCAAATCCATACTCAGCCATTTTTTCAGAGTTACACCTTAAATGTGTGGAACATTTTTTGAATTACTTTTGATTGAAACTTGGCATTCAGAATTCAAATTCACCACCTCGGTAGTATAAAGCTAAGTCCTGAACAGTGTGGTATAGTCATACCTCTAGGCATCACACACCTCAGCCAACTTTACTTCAAAAACAGCCTTGCATGTCTGTACTTACAGAAAAAGAAGCTGTGCCTTCCCTCTAGGCATGGAACACAACACAACAGGTACTTGCTTTCTGTAGCAAAAGTCAGAATTCACTCACTGTTAGACATTTTAGGCAGCTTCAAAACATCCTGGATGAAACAGGGGATTGCCCCTTGGATCCAACCACTAACAGTCCTTTTCACCCCTCCAGGAATGAAAATCAGGAGAACCTGCTGTAGAAAAGGTCTCCACCACTTCACTTAGCGAGCTGAAGAATACCAGAACTAGGGTGAGAATTCAAGGCTCTCAGCTCAGAGCCCACTGGCAGAGCAGCTCTCTCTCTCCCATACTCCCAACTCAACTCACTCCAAACTGACACTACAACTGACTCCCGTCTCAACATTCTATCTTCCACCTCAACAGCTGGCACAAGGGTTATGCTGCTGCGAGAGTTCCAAATAAGCTCATCACTTCAGTCTCAGCTGAGGCCAAGTAAACAGGAGAGTGAACAGGTGAAAAACCATTTAACTAGTTATTCACCAGCTACCTCTCCTTACCTATCACTGATACTGAGGGGATTCTAGTAACCCCAGGGGACTGGGTGATTACATGGAGAAAGTGGAATCAAGTAGCCACCTGCAGAAAACTGCCTATAAGGTAAAGGCCACTAATAGACATGGTAAGACACATTTAGTTCAGGAATGGTGGCTGATGGAAGGCACCAGAGATGGAACAGATGCCAGGAGGGACATCCAATAGCTGAGATATGCAGTAGCTAGTGAAGAAAATGTATGCTCGAGCAGCAAGAAAAGTATAACAAAACAAAATGGTAATATTTAATGTGCGCTGAAAATAGAAAATAGAGTTAAAAACGATGTTTCGACCTTAGGTCTTCTGGAAATATCTAAAAGAGAAAAAAAAAGTTAGTGTAGAGGGGAGGTAAAATAAGAGATATATGTGGGGAAAGAAAAAAGGGGGAGGCTCTGGGAGAAGTGATAAATGGCAAGATAAAGAGAGAATCTGGAAAACAAAAAGTTGATGATAGGAATGTTAAGGCATAATAGCAGTGAATGAGCTAGAGATGTCCCCATGTGAGTACTAATTAATAGGGCCTAGTAAGAAGGCTGAAAGGTGACAAATGCAGGGGAAGAAGACAGAGATGGAGACATCTGGTGAAAATGAAAATAGATGTCTACAGATGCAAACAGACTTTAGGGAAAACAAGTGGCAGCTGAAAGATGTTAGTAGAAAATAAGTCTATCATTAAACCGGAGGGCAGCTGGGGGCCAAGGTGCATGATCAGGTTGGTTTCCATGTTTTTTCTATGGTCAGAATCCCAGAAGCCCTGTTGAAGGACACAAACAGAAAGATCATTGACACTGTGGTCCCTGGAGATAAAGTGGGATACAATGGGTTTATCAGTGTCTCCATTCCTGACCGCCCTGTAATGTTCCTTGAAATGGTCAGCAAAGCATCTACTAGTCTCTCTCTGATGTAAATAGCTGCACACTTCCTGCAAAGAATACAATGTACCACATTAGTGGAGGTGCATGAGAACTCCTTGGTGATGTGAAAAACCCCTGCAGAACCCTGAATTTCAGTCACACTAGAAATAAATTTGCAGGTGCAGCAGCAAGTTCTGTTGCAAGCTTTGGCCTCATAGGGAGGAACTGTTAAGAGCAGGTAGGCTGCTTCTTTCTAGGAGATTCCTCAGGTTGGGTGGCTGGTGATAGGAGGCAATAGGTGGTTCCATAAAGGAAGCACCAATGTTGGGGTCAGTTTGCAAAATGGAAAAGTTACTGATGATCCTGTGACGAGAAGGTGTACTCTGATGGAGGGGAAGCACTAATGGAACTTGTCATTGTTCGTGACAGTATCCTTCCTACGGAAGTCAAGGTTACGGGGCATGTTACTGACCCGGGAGAGTGTTCTGTGCACTGTGCTTTTAGGGTATCCCCCAGTTAATAAAAAAAAAAAAAATAAGCATTATTTGGGCCTGCTCAGAAAAATTATCTTCACTGCATAACCTGCGAAGTCTGAGAAACTGTGAATAAGGCAGGCAATTCTTGACATGTTTAGGATGAAATGAGCTGTGGAGGAGGAGACTGTGAGTTAGTGGGTTTGTAATAAACTGATTTCTTCAGACCAGTGTTCTGCACTGACAGTTTGATAGCGAGAAAAGGCAGTGTAGAGGAGGATACTTCAACAGTGTACTGAAGGGAAGGATGGGCCGTGGTAAACTTATCTAAGAAGAGTTGGGAGGTCTGCCTGGAGCAGTAGATAGCCCCCATACAGTCATCTATTTAGTATTTGTAGAGTTCCGGCACAGTCCCTGTGAATGAGAGAAAAAAATGTTCCTCTACCCAACCCACAAACAGATTGGCAAAGTGGGGCCCATCTAGGTACCCATGGCAACTCCACTGACCTGCTGAAAAAAGCTGTTATTAAAAGAGCAAGCATTTGTCAATGCTGAATGTTGTCACACTGGCATTGGCTTTGGTAGTGCAGTGCGGAAACACATTTTGGGCAGGATGTGAGAAATGACAGTTGTACTGTTCATAAGGAGGTGTAAAGAAATGGCAGCGTTGAAAATGTGGCATGTAAATATTGCAAATTTGCGAAGTTACAAGGATGCATGGGAAATGCGCAACGCAGGCTTGTAACACAGTCATCTTATGGACTTCGGCACCAAAGTTTCAACTTAGGCATTTCAGCACTCTTCGTTATGTACAGTGTCACTGTCATTTCACACTGTTCCAAAGTGATTCGTTACGGCTGCCAGTACTTTTCCGGCCGACGCGGCAAACACATTTTGGGCAGGATATGTAAAATGACAGCTGTACTGTTCATCAGGAGGTGGGAAATACCAATGGTGAAAGCCAGAGTGAAAATATTATAAATGCCTGGCGTTACGGCGTTCATGCAAGCTGCATAATGCTGCGCTCGTAAACAGTCACTTTAGAGATTGTCACCTAGATTTTCAACATAGGCATTTTAGGACCTCTGCTCATGAACAGTGTCACTGTCATTTTGTAATCTGCCCGAACACTGATTTCCCATAGCACATGCTATTATGCGCTGGAAGTGCGAAACACTTTTCAGCCAGGATGTGAAAAATGACAGCTGTACTGTTCACAGGAGGTGAAGAAAATGACAACGTTGGAAATCTGGCGTGAAAATATTGCGAATTACGAGATGATTAGCTAACAACTGCGCAATGCACGCTTGTAACACAGTCATTTTATGGATTATTGTCACCAAATTTTCAACATAGGCATTTTAGGACCTCTGCTCATGAACAGTGTCACTATCATGTTTGTAATCTGCCTCAAACACTGATTTCCCACAGCGACTGCTCTATTGTGCGCCGGAAGTGCGGAAACACATTTCAGCCAGGATGTGAAAAATGACAGCTGTACTGTTCACAAGGAGGTGTAGAAAAATGACAGTGTTGAATATCTGGTATGAAAATATTGCGAATTTGCGAAGTTACTAGCATACATAATAGCACCTGCAACGCATGCTAGTAAAACAGCTCATGTTTTGGATTTTGCAACCAAATTAGCAACATAGGCTTTTTGAGAGCCACCTCAGACACTGCCACTGTCCTTGCATAGATCTGTCCCGAAGGTGATTCCGCCGAGTGACTGCGAAGTCACCTTCGGGACCGATTAACATCATAACAGTGACAGAATCTATGAGGAGGGGTCCCAGAAACCCCATGTTGAAAATTTGGTCAAAATTCCAACAAATGCCTGAGATATGCATCAAAGTTGAAAAACCCTATTTATTACATTGTACAGCTTACCGGCCTTTCCTCAGTTCAGAGTCGGCTTTGAAGAGTGCAGACATGTTCCTGGTCCACCGAAGATCGTTGTGCCGAGCTCAGGAGGTAAGTATGGGGTGAGAGGGGGTGTGGGGAGGCAGGGTGCACAGTGGGTTGGTGCAGGTGGTGGGTAGGGAGACTACAAAGGACCGCTTTCTGTTTACAGGTGTAAAAACAAAAAAAAATTGCAGATGGTTTCTTTGTTACAGGTGTTTTTTGGGGATACAGTAGCCGACGGGGATTGGGCACCTCCGTCAGAAAAATAGGGGGGATGGATGCCACGGGATTGGGCACCCCGTCGGCAAACAACGAAAAGCGGGGTGCATGAGCTGAGGGGATTGGGCCCTCGGCAAGCAAGAAAGGAGGGGGACACAGTATGCCGACGGGGAGTGGGTTCCCCCATTGGCACATAGATGATGGGCACGGTAAACCAACCGGGGGATTAGGGACCCCTGAAGTCAGCAGTTTAGCAGCCACTTTGCCGCCATGTTTGTAGCTGCGAAGCACGTAGGAAGGTCCACTGCGTGTGATGAGCATTGCTTGCATTGCAGTGGACCTTTCCTTAGATGTGCTCCCCGCATTAACTATGCATGGTGTAGCGCCGGCACGCTGGCTGATTGGGGAATGAGGGACGCACCTACTGGTGCATTGCCTGCATTAAGCCAACGAGCCGCACTCAAATCTCTGCTGCTGCAAAGATGCTGGCTGCGCAAGCACGCCAACATAAAAAGCATTGAGTTTAAGAACAAGTTCTGCCAGACGGGTTAGTGTGTGGGGGTGACTGCTGGACTTCCCACTTATTCAGAAAATACTGCAGAGTTGTCAGGCCATCATTGTGGGGGATCACTGTGTAAAGAGATTTGATGTCCCTGGTGAAGATGAGCTGATGGGAGCCACTGAATATGAACCTGTCAAATACCTGGAGAGCATGGTTAATGTCTTTAACATAGGAGGGCAGAGACTCAACAAGTGGTCTCATGAGGCTGTCCAAAAATGCAGAGATGTGGAATGTGGGGCAGGAGCAGGCAGACACAGTAGGATGACCAGGGTTACGTGTTTTGAGGATTTTGGGAAGGAGGTAAAACCTGGATGCCCGAGGATGCTGAACTATGAGTCTCTTAGCTGAAGCAGGGAGCTCTTTGTTTTCAATAGCAGAGGTGATGGTGGTGGTAACCTCAGTCTGATAGTCAGCAGTGGGGTCCTGGGGAAGAGAAGAGCAAAACCTGGTGTCAGAGAGTTGCTGTGTGGCTTCAGTGATGTATAGCTCCTTTTCTCAGACCACAACAGCACCTCCCTTATCAGCTGGTTTAATAACAATGCATTCCTGCATTGCAGAGATCTGAGGGCTGTAAGCTCACCAGTTGTCAGGTTGGAGTGGTTGTGCCTGCAATGAAAATTGAAGTTAGTGGTGTTTTCCATGCATTGGTTAACAAAATAATCAACAGCAGAAAAGCGTCCTGGAGGGGATGTCCATGCACTACATTGGGGATTGATGTCATTGATTATTCTGGTAATACTGTCATCATCTGCAGGAAAAGGAGTCTATATTAGAAAAATGAGCCATATGGTGTACTCTATGATAGAAGTGCTGCAGATCAACGTAAGTCTGGGGTGCATCATGATATCTGGGTGTGGGCACAAAAGAGAGAGACCCTTGCTATGGAGAGATCGCTCATCTTGTGTCAGGGGGAGGTCTGAAGGAATACAAAATACCAAATTGTCATGTTGCAACTGACTGGAGGGCTCATGATGGTTGAAGATCTGTTGGGAGAGAGACTTGAGTTTGGCAGATTTGGTGTCCTTGAGGAACTGAAAGAGTGGAGTTAAGGTGTTGTATGCAGTGCTTAATAGAAGGAAGGTTATATGGAGCTGTTCGCTGCAAGAAATCCATTTGCCTTTGGATGGTTTTGTCCACAGAAATCAGCTGTTTCGTAATGAAGAGAATAGTGTTCCTGATAAGTTTCCTTAAGTAAGTTTTCAAAAGCTAATTATTGGAGGAAACATGTATCTCAGACCCAAATGAACGAGGGTGGAGAAAAGGATAAGCCTGTCTGGAAGATCCAATCAACCTGAAAAGGGCAGAAAGAAAGAAAAAATAGTTAAAGAGCTGCTGATGCCTCAAATAAAACTTTGAAAAACATAACATTTAGGTACAATTCAGCTTGCATTCCATATATATTTTATAGATTTCTTATCCCCATTGTTTATTTCTGAGGAAATTTGCATGAATACATGATATGATGTCACAAGCAGTGCATTATGACCTCAGGTATGGAGAAAGCAAAGGGAAAAGATGAACTCTTCAGGAGCAAAGATTCTGTTTTCATGCAAGTTACACTAGTAATAGATAATGGGGAGGAGGAATACAGAACTAATGTGAAATACAAGCCGAACTGTGTCCAAATATTATGTCTTGTCAAAGTTCTCTTGAAGGCGTCAGCTGCTCTTTAATAGCAACATAATAAAACTATTAATGACAGAAAAAGAGGAACAAAAGGAAGGTAGGGAGGGAACAGGAAGGCAAACGAACAGAAGCCAGAGTGAACATAAAAATGGTGTGAACTTGGAGGGGGGCAAGGTAAAGGGGAGTGGGACAAAAGGAAAAGAAATAAGAATGTGTGAGAAAAAAAGAAAGTCCTACTGTCAACCAATACTATCACATACTATTGCAATATATTTTTTGATGCTGAAAGGAATGGCTTAAGATATGAGTCCACACTGAGACAAGCAGGTTTAAGAAACCATAGAGAGAGAATATCCGTTAACTTTGCAAGAGCTTAGTGAGCCTGTCCTGTCCCCTGTTTCCAGGTCTCACCCATTCAGTCCTCATAAGGTGTAAATGTTTGGAGTCATTACTGTGTAATTCAGAGAAGTAGCCCACTGTAGTGTTGTCCACCTCTTTCCTTATACTCCTAATGTGCTCTTGTATTGTTCAAGTTGCCTGATGTCCCTGACAGTGTATAGTTTAGGGCAGGTGCACCACAAGGCATAAACAACATAATATTGGTACTGCAATTAATAAATTATCCAGTTTCCACAGAACGTGAGCACCCCTCAAGCTGGAAGGTGTCAGCTTGGACACAGTGCCTGCAGACACTGCAGTTCCCACATTTAAACATGCACTTAGCATGCAGGGATATAGTCTGAAAATTGTGGCCTCTCTCTCAGGGGTGTTCAAATCAAAACTTTTAGTACTTGCCCAGCCATGACTGTAGCTGAATTTCACCTGCCACTATTCATTAAAATGAAATTAGCTCTCTTTTTTACTTGCCCTCCAAGGAAATTTACTTGCCACAGACAGGGGGCAATAGTATTTGAACACCCCTGCTCTCTTTGGTATTTCTGAACTGGTTATACAGTAGATGAGTTTCCTCCGTTAGGTTAGGAGTCTTAGATACATAGATACATAAACAGTGTCAGCAGGTAAGGGCCTGTGGCCCACCCAGTCTGCCCATTTGAGCTTGTAAGTTCAGTTTATGTTTTCCTAGAAGTCTGTTGCCCCTTACCCCCTAAGTTCATCGGCCATAGTGGAGGCATTCAAATGAATAGGCCTGAATTGCCTGACTAAACCTCTTAATTTTCCAGAGAGGACACTGAACTAAGTGAGAAAGCATATTGGCTCCTTATGTTCCCCAGATCTGTTTTTGGGCTTGAGCAGTGAATCTTAGTCCTTGTTTTTGGCCTTTTCATAGGTTTCCAAGAGTACATGTTTGCTATTACCCCAAGCATGCAATCTGGAGTTAAGGTCCTCTGCCTGTTTCTGAAAGTCATTCAATGCTGAACAGTTCCCCCTAAGATGTACTGTAGATACTGATCAAATGGATGGAATTTACAAGGGCCCTAGGGTGTGCACTACCTGCCCTTAAGAGACTGTTGGTGGCCATGTGTTTTTGGTAGCCCATGGTGGTAACCTTGTTATCCAGGCTAACTGTAAGAGTGGCATCCAAGAATTAAGGGTCCTGCTATCAACAGAGCTTGTGAACCTAAGGTTGAGGTTATTTCATTAAGCCATAGCATAAACGTTTCTGCCTCTTCCCTGGTTCCCCTCCAAATGCACAATACATCATCAATATAATAAAACTATTTCACTATATGATGTATGTGTATGGTATTATTTGGCTGCGCTATGCACAGTTGTAAAGAATGCTCTGTAAAACCTTAAGCCATTTTATTAAATTATACTATGGTTGTGTATTTGTCTTAGTTTTCCTACTAGGTGGAATTTAAGTAATGGGCTACTGTGGGGTGGTATGTAGTGGTGGTAGCACCTGAAGGGGCATCATTTTGGGTTGTGTTTCTCTTGCTGGCACTCAATGCTTGATGAGGATATCAAGCATTTTTAGGAGGAGAGAGTGTAACCTAACTTAAGTAGCCACCACTTAAGAAGTTCTGTTCTGATAAAGCAGCACAAGAAATGACTGCTGTTTATTTTCTTTCAGTTGGAGCTTCAGAAAAAGGCAGTGTTGGCTGGTGTGTGCTCCAGTTACAACTGTGTTTGGTGGTAGTGGTCGTGGTGGGGGCCAGGTAGCTCCAGGGCAGCTATCCCCACCATGTCTTAAGTCTGTGCTAGACTGCTGGTACTAGCTATCTCTCAACTTAAGGGGTACCGTGGCACAGATGTCCCTGAGGGGAAATGGCTGATCCACTATTAAGCCTGAGATTTACCAGCTCTGATAAGGCATGCATTCTGAGAGCCAGAATTCTGTGACCAGGCAACAGCGACCTACTGAAGCAGATGCCAGGACTATCTATAGATTGAATTGAGTCACCCTGTTTGGTTGATGGTGATGAGTAGGGATATGAGAGCTCAGCCCATGTCACTCTTTTGAACTACCACCTTCTGAGGGGCCTTGAGTTCTGATGGTATGCTCTGTGCAAATTGTATTATGCGTTCTTGTTTTAGGCTTGTTTCAGGCATTTCTAGAGGGGCAATAAACTTTGGATTCTCTGGAGTTCCCCACCAAAGCATTAACAGTTTTGTGTTTAAACTTTACTCTTATTTGTTCCTTCATGCTTAAACTGTGTCCTCCCAAACACAGAGTATGAATGCAAGACATTGTGCCTCTCCATGTCTAGGGGAAACCAGATGGTACCATTTTTTCAAATAAAAGTGCAGCACTGCTGTTTAAATACATTGGTTTGTCTATCTTAATTGTTTCCTGCTTGCATTGCCACCTGGGCAACCCTGAAGAAGAGGTGAGTGTTGCACACTCAGGTGTCAGGAATCTTTGGATACAAACACACAGTTCTCTTTACCACTCACCTTTCTCTAAGTCCTCCTCTCGTTTCCTCTGGTGAAAAATCCACAACCCTGGCTGATCTACCCTCGTATACTGGGGAGTTGCCCTGAGGATGCTGGTTACCTCTGCATTCCCAATTATGATAAATCAAGAGGGCTTCCTTGATTCTGGTGATTTGAAACTATTTAGTATTTTTACATTCCATTGATTATGATTTTACTAATAAAAACATTAAAATCATATGTAGATGACTGTTTTCACATATACATTGGAACGGCAGCTAGGACCTTTCTGCTAGAATATTTCTGATGAGGGGGTAAATAGATACTTTTTAGAAGTGTAGGGTCTGCAAGGTAAATTGGGACATTGAGTTAGGGTAAAAACAAGAACACAAGAGTTAGTGTACTAGTCTGAGTTGGGGGAAGGGAACTGATAATAATCTTTGCAGTTAGCTAGGTCAGGAGGAGAAATGCAAACTGGGGTATGTGGCTTAGGCAGAAGTCAAGTAGGTGTGTGCATTTAGACTTCCCTGTAGTTAGCTCTTGGTCAGAGAGCAATCTTGCGATCCCCAATCAGTAGCCCTTCTCGGGCACCGGCTGGGAACCAGGAAGTGGGCAGGGCCTTTCTTAAGGACTAGGCCATCAAGTTGTCCCCAACGTGAATGACCAGCATGCAAAGGAGAGTCTGCCCACCAGAGTCAGAAAAATAAGGCAGTCAGCAGCCAGCCACTCTGCTCCCCTGCCGACCCAAGGGACCCCTACCCAGGTAAGCCTGTTGGTGGCTGCATTATAGGGTGGCCATGCTTGGGAGGCCAGCTAAACGTGTCAGTGAGCTTAGGGGCTTGCTGTTGTTTTTCCTTCTCTTTAGTGTGGTGTTGTTTGTTCTTAACTGATGCAAGATTTCAGTGTATTTCTGGGTAGTAGGGATTGTAGGTAAACTGTTGCTAGGTGCTAGGGTGATTAAGGGATCAGGGGCCTACTGTTAAATATTTGCTAGATACAGTAGGGTGTAGGGACTTGCCATAAAAAGTCTGCTAGATATTAGTGAGCTTAAGGGTTTAAAGGGTAACTAAACAAGCAGTTTTTAAAAACTGCAAACTCCAAAATCTGGCTTCACAACACGGTAAAGTAAAGGCTGCTGTTTACATTTATGCTAAAACTGCATTTATGTAAATAACGTAAATGCAATTTCATAGCTTTTGAAAATGTAAACATCAGCCTTTCACTTTCAAAAAACAGTTGGGTTTCTCCCTAAGATGTCTGCCAAGTGTGTTAAGTGATGAGTCATGATGACATCATCGGAGCCAGAAACAGAGACCCACATATATTTCTATAGTGCTAACTAGTTTTTCTTTCCCTCTTTGTTTTGAATTGTTGTACCTAGGGTTACCACCTGTCCCTATTTTCGCAGGACAGTCCTGATTTGGACAGCTGTGTCCTGCGGAAAAAAAATGAAAAATACTACTTGTCCTGACATTATAGTAGAAAAAAATATTTTCAGACTTTCTACATGTTGCAAAAACTATAGTACATTAACTAAAACACCTTAAAATGATAAGAAACACCAGGAACACCTAAAAAACTGCAACACTTAGTCTTGAGTTTAATTATTTAGAGAAAAAAGTCTATTGCATTGGCTGAGGTTAAATATTGTCCTGCCAAAAATCGTGTTTCAGTAAGAAATATCCCACTTTGGGCTCCTTAAAAGGTGGTAACCCTAGTGTACCAGAATGATCAACACCATGTATTAACTCGTGGATTATTTTGATCAGTACACATGTTAGGCTATGATTTTGTTCATTTTGTTTACTTTAATTTGCAGAAAATGTTTTGCAATCCATCTGGCTTTTTCCTCAGCAAACTGCATTACAGTACAACACTTCAAATACCTGATGATCTAGTGGTTATGTGATGCACGGAATTTTGTTTTTTGTTAACCAGGAGAGACACACTAAGCTGAAAGCTTGTTTACAGGTGTGGTCTGGGAGCACAAGGAAGTTTAGTGACATGCTTAGGGTCACACAGCAAAGTACTGGTTTGGCTCAGTTCCAAAGTTCATGCTGTCTTGTTAATCCACAAGTAAGGCTTTCTTTTTCATGTGAACCCAATGCATCTAGCCTGCCTTCTGTCAAACACACCACCAACCATACCCTGTCCTTAGTACTGCCTGGTGCTGCATATGTGCTTACGGTCTCATGAAGAGAATTATCACACCTCAGATTGTAATCTTGTACCTGAGAGAGTTGTGCACACCTGATATGGCTCATCAGCTGGCACTGTTAAAAAATGTCTCCCAAATCACTCTCCAGTCCACACTCTCAATGTTTGACTTCTGCTCCCACAGTAAACATTGAGTGGCTCACCACCCTTCTGCACAGTGAAGGTAGTATGTACAGTTCTCCTGTTGTGTTTTTTTTTCCATCCTCATTAACCAACAACTAGGTCTTCCTGGAGGGCCAAGCAACAAGCATTATGACCCATCAGAAAACCTGCTGTTCATGCCCTCATCAGGGCTGCACTTACAAAGGATAACAATATTATTAACAGGAGAGGCATACTAATACCTTGAGTAAATCCACCCGACTTCCAGTGTCAGTCTACTGTTTTACCTGTGATCTGCGGAACCCCGCAGGACAGTTCCCAACAATTCTTCTCCAGTACTTTTCTGTGCTCTTCTCCACAATGCGAGTTGGCTGACTACCTCCCTTCCAAATCTTGAATGAGCTATACACAACTCCCTCAATACTATCCTAACAAACGTCAACACCCCCCACCACCCAAGGGTAATCTCCCTACCGAATTCAAGTAACAGTTTAGGTGCAGCCCTGCCACTCTGAGTATTTGTCATCGCTGGCTACTCTCATCCACAGTCAGGTTGTGATCACAATGTTGGCAGCCCTTCATTTCAGATCTCACAGTGATCTGCTCAACGTCCTCCTTCATGTCTTCAACTAACCTGAATATAGCTGCACCCTGCTGAAATGGCCTCTTCAGTCCCTCTCTGGCAATAATTCTTCTCTCCTGCTCCCCACACCAAAAAATGGTGAGTTCATGCACCTTCTGCATCATGAATGTGGTTAGTACAGTCTCCTGTGTTATTTTTACATATTAATAATAAACATGATCTTCTGGTAAGCCAGGCTGATAACTGCATTGCACAAGTGAAAAAAATAGGCTTTACTTCCCATATAAGATCTAATCCACCTATGATGAGGCACTATTAAATGACGTGCATAATGATGTTCACACCCATCATTTAGCAGTGCCTAATCAAAGGTAGCCTAGATCTTTTAAGGATAGGAAAGCCCATCATTCCCCTTGTTTCCTGCTGTTATCAGCCTGACTTACTGAAAAGATATGTTTATATTTGATATGTCAAAATAAAACGGGGACTGTACTACTTGCATTCATGATGCAGAAGGGCGATGACTACAGTTTCGGTGTGACGAGAATAGTGAAGAATGAATACCAGAGGGGGACTGAGAAGGCCACTCTTGCAAGGTACTGCTATATTCAGGGAAAGGAGAAGACAGAAGGAGAGAAATATGAGCAGATTACTGTGAGAAATAACGTGGGCTGCCAGCACCTTGATCACTACCTGACCCCGTTGTCCTGGCCAACATTCCCCTTCCTATAAAACCAGTTCATGCAATTGTCCAAGGTTGTGTGTGGATATTAATGTATGAAATGGTTGCCACTATATGTTCAGTCACTTCACTACCTGTCTAGTATTGCTTGTAAAGCACTTTGGGATACAATGTGTATGAAAACACCTATATAAATGCTGATTCTTCTTATTATTATTTCCCATGGAAAAAGAAGACAAGACAAGCATATATTTGAGTTTCGAGAAAGTATGAACTCTAACATTGGACTGCACAAGAACTTTGCTACAAAAAAGTGGTGGCTCAAGGGGGTGGTGAAGGGTGTGGCTACAATCCCCCCCCCCCACATAGTAACGTACTTGCTTGCTGCTGCTGCTGCATTTCCCTTTGATGAAGAAGTCTGATTTATTGATTGTACAAATGTTTACATTCAAACTATTAATTACATTTGTAGGTTCTGTCAAAAACGTACTAGAAAAGAATAATAGCAGAAAATATAAAGGTTAATAAACATGTTAAAAAATGCATATTAAGCATGCACACCACCCCAGCACCCCCATTGTAGCATCTTGGATCCGCTATAACCACTAGACCACCAGGTTATTTAAGATTTGTACTGCACTGTGGTTTGTCACAGAGAAAGTTGGTTTCAGCATGATAAGATAAGCAAAATGAACAGAACCATAGCCCAACATGTGTATCATACAAAATAATGCACATGGTTTTGACCATTTGGGTGAAACAATTCTATACAAAGGGAAAAAAGAACTAGTTAGCACTATAGAGAGCCATATACCTCTCTGACTTTGGCTCCAATGATGTCATCACATAACACATTTGGCAGCCATTTTAGGAAGCAGGTAAGACACTTTTTTGAAATTAGAAGGCTGATTTTACAATATTCAAATGCTCTGCAACCACATTTAGGTAAATTATATAAAAATGTAGTTATAGCATTAATGAATACAGCAGCCTTTCCTTTAGTCACTTACGGAGTCCGATTTTTGAACAGTTTGTTGTCAAAATGTTGTTTAGGTAACCTTTAAGGGCATATGTTTACTGTGTGGTAGTAGAATGGCCCAACTGGGTCTGGAACAAAAAAAGGGAAGGAGTAGAAGAACAGGGAAAAGGAAATGTGATGAGTGGTACAATACAGTGGTTGTGGGGTGGCAATCTACAGGGTCACCTTCTGGAGGTTGCAATGCTGTCCCATTAGTGTGTGCCTCTCTGGGTGGAGGGAACAAGTCTCAAGGCTCCAAACAGCACTGGCAGACAGTCAGGAGAATATCACAAGACTCAAAATTGCATTGGCAAGGAGTCAGTGGACTATCTCTCCCACCTAGGGACCACCTAGCTAGACACTGCTACCTCAAAGGTTGCCAGAAGGAAGGAGCTATTGGACTAAGGTGGGCTAAAGGAGGGCAGGGGTGGTAGGATCGGGAAGGCTGAAGGAGAGGGTAACAGGCACACTCCCCATCCAGTGCCACTAAAAAACTCCTATGCCATTCTGATGGAACAGGACTGTCACGAAGGGGCATCCGAGGTAGTAGAAGGAGAGGATGTAGGGGAACGCCCAAATGAAGTCCCCAGGAGACGGAAGGAAACCCCCAGAGAAGGAGGAAGCAACTTCTAGTGGAGGACTCTATAGTCAGGGGGCTTGAGTTGGGAGAAGAAAATGGGGTAGAGAGGGAGGTAAAGTGCCTACCTGGTGTATCAGCTTGGAGGGATGGAAAGCACATCCAGCAGATCATGAGGGCTGTAAGAAGGAAGGGGGAGCTGGATGCATTGTCCACCTGGGGAACGAATGGCCTAGCTCTGGAAGGGACCAGAGGCAGTGTGGGAGCAGTTTTGGGAGCTGGGGAAGGATCTTTGGCAGGCAGCATGCTCTGTAGCTTTTAATGAAGTGTTTCTTGTCTACAACAGGGGGACATAGAGGGAGATCTGCACTAAGGCCTTCAACTCATGGTTGAAGGAATGGTGCAGAGAGAAGGGGTATGGCTACATTGGGGACTGGGGCTGCTCCTGGAGGGATCAGAGCTTGTACCAAGGAGACGGCCTGCATCCATCCAGGAAGGGAGCGAATGTCCTCAGTAGATGGTTTAAGTGTAACTTCGATGGGCATTTAAACTAGCTAAGGGGGGACAGAAGGCAAAGGGGTGGCAGAAACTGTCCTCTCCCCCTCAGACTGTGATGGAAGGTAGAGAATTTCTGGGGGAAAGGAGTCCCACCAAAGTGAAGGACAACCAAGGGTGCAAGGGATCAGCATGGGAGTAAGGGGGGAAGAGAAGCAGGCAGTATGTAAAGGAGAATAAGGGGGAGCAACTAGGCAACGTGAGAAGGGACAAGAGGAGCACTAATAAAATCTGGACAGCCATGTGTGCCAGTGCTAGAAGTCTGGGAAATAAGATACCAGACCTGGAGGCCACCATGGCTGAGGCAGGCCTGGATATTGTGGCCATCTCCAAAACATGGTGCACAAACAGCCATGACCAGGAAATGGTCATACCTGGCTTCACAATGTTTAGAAGGGGCAGGGCAGGAAGGAAAGGTGGGGAAATGGTTCTTTATGTTAAGGAAAACATCAATACGATGGAGTTATAGGGAGGACGGGAGGGTCAAGGTGTTGTGGGTCAACCTCGAGTCTGGGAATGGAGCCACCGTTCACATGGGAATGGTATACAGTACAGGCCTCCGACACAGGGAGAGGACATAGACAAAGAGATGTTGGATGACGTAGGCAAAATGGCTAAGAAAGGGGAGGTTGTGCTGATGGAGGCTTTTTTTTTTTGTATTGTGCGTTTATGCTCCTCCACCGCACACTAGCAGGTCTTTCCTTCGGGCCGCCATGGGCTGATCTTGTCCCAGGCAAGCCCCCATCCACCCACCGTCCTACATCACAGCCCCCCAGTGTAGCCTGATGTATCCCTAGCATTGAGTGGGTACTGTCCCTATGGAGAGAGTGAACCTTACCAGTCTGCTCCATTGGCCCTGGGTCCTGCTGAGATGGTCTTGGTGGTCTGGGGGCTCCACGGTGGCAAGGGTCCAGGTGGCCGTCATCCGACTGGCCGGTGCGCCATTTTCGTGTTTTTTCTTCGGCCCCACTCCACCATGTACTTGGCCTATGGTAGGTGGCATCCTCGGGTGGGGCATGCAAAGGGCATGTTGAGGCCACACGTCCCTGCAAGCATGCACCCAATCCACCCAGAGATGCTGAGGCAGAACCCATCCCTCCAGGAGGGAAGCATTCAATGGGCCCTTGTATACTCCCTCCCTGCCGGCCTCCGCTCCTGGTACCCAGACTTGGGGCACAAACCCAGGTCACCTGCGTGCTGAGTGAACCCTTTTGCTCGGCACCATGGAGCCGGCGGTGGGGTTTTTAATCTGCCAGATGTAGAGTGGAGCCTATCTGCTGCAGCATCAGCTAGGAGTAGAGACATCTTGGACACCCTGCAGGTGGCATTCCTCAGGCAGCTGGTCAGTGAACCCACTCGGGATGGGGCAATGCTAGACCTGGTACTTACAAAAGGGGACAGTGTGGTAGACGTCAGAGTGGGGAGTGACGGAGTCATATGGGGACCAGTGACCATCGCACAGTATGGTTTAATATAAGAACAACAGTGGAATCCAGCTGCACAAGGGCGAGCATCCTGGATTTCAGAAGGGCTGACATTACCAAGATGGGAGAATGCATCCAAGAAGACCTGTTGGGGGGAGATGTTGGGGAGTAGAGGGAAAATGGGGCAGAATAAAAGAGAGCATAGTAAAGGCTACAAACTTGTACGTCAAGCAAATAAGCAAAAGTACAAGGAGGACAAGACTGTTACAGTTCTCAAGGGAAGTGGCAGAAAAGGTAAGGGCAAAAACAGTGGCATTCAGAAGGTACAGTGAGACCCAGAGAGAAGGCACAGAAGTGTATCAAGGGAAATGGATGGAGCAGGCAAGGCAGTAAGGAGTGCAAATGCACAAGCTGAGGAAAGAGTAGCCCAGACAGTATCAAAGGGGAACTAGACATATTTCAGGTATATCAGCGAGAAAAGGTAGACTGAGAAGGGATTACATAGTAAATAAAGAGGCAGGGGGCTGTACTGAGGAGGACCAAGAAAAGGCAACTATCTTAAATAAATATTTCTGCTCAGTATTCACTGTTGATGGGGAAGGGGAGGGACCAGAAGAAAGCACCAAGAGACTGGGGGGGGGGAATGCACACCACTCCCTTTTCTGAGGAGAGGGTCAGGAAGGCACTTGCTAATCTGAGGGTGGACAAAGCCATGGAGCCAAATGGGGTGCATCCAAGAGTGTTAGAGGAACTCATGGAGGTGCTAGCTGCACCTCTGACAGACTTGTTTTAAGAGTTCAGAGGAAACTGGCATGAGGACTGGAGAAGGGCATACATAGCTCCACTTCACAAAAGTGGTATAAAGGAGGAGGGGGAGAAATTACGCACATACAAACATACAAATCTGCCAGCAGAAACAGGCCACATGATCTATCAAGTCTGCTCAAATGTGCAGCTAGCACCCTTACATTGCAGCTGCCCCTCCCTCCCCCCCTCACAGTTACCCCCCACCCTGTCCCATCCCCTTTTAAAACTGCCCACCATCCTACAGGATACCACCTCCTTGGGTAGAGCATTCCAATTAGCCACCACCCTCTCCGTGAAGAAATGTCTCCTCATCTCTCTCCTATATCCCCTCCAATCAGAGACCATGCCCTCTTGTGTCCCTCCCCAACCTCAGCTTAAATACCCATTCTGTACCTGTCTTGTTTATCTCTGTCAAGTATTTAAAGGTCTTGATCATATCCCCCCGATCCCTCCTCTCCTCCAGGGAGTACATATTTTACTCACTCAGCCTGTCTTCATAGGGTTTGTTCTTTAGTCCCTGGATCATCTTTGTTGCCCTGCGCTGTACCCCCTCCAGTAATCTGACATACTTCTTCAGAAATGGATGCCAGTATTGCATGTAGTACTTCAGATGTGGCCTGACTAGTGCCCTGTACAGAGGCAGGATCACCTCCCTACTTCTGGAGAAGATTCCTCTTGCAATACAGCCCCGCATCCTGTTGACTTTAGCTGCCGGCTTCCTGCGCTGAGCTGAGTGATTCATATTCCCCATTATAACCACCCCTAGATCCTTTTCCTCCTCCGTGATACCTAACTGAACCCCTCCCAACTGGTAGCACCTCTTCGGGTTCCTTGCTCCTAAGTGCAGTACCTTGCACTTCTTAGCATTGAACCCAAACTGCCACATTTCCGACCAGTCCTCCAGCTTAGGTTGTCCTTTATCCCCTGCCACCCTACTATGTCGTTCACCACTGCCCTCATTTTGGTATCATCAGCGAACAAACTGCCTGTCAGCCTGATATCTGTAGTAGGGAGATTGATGGAAACACTATTAAAGGAAAGAATTGTGGAACACCTGGGATCCAATGGACTGCAGGACCTGAGGCATCATGGCTTTACAGAGGGGATGTCATACCAGACAAATCTGATAGATCTTTTTGGGTAACCAGGGTGTTGGATCAGGGAGGGAGGGCAGAACTTTGACACTGTTCCAAACAGGAGGCTGGTAAACAAGTTAGGTAGCATGGGGGTGGGCAATTATGTGGTATCCTGGGGTAAGAAACAAGTTAGGGGATAGGAGGCAGAGGGTGCAGGTAAATGGAGTTTGCTCTGAGGAGGGGAGAATGACCACAGGGGTCAGTAGTGGGGCCCGCCAGTCTTCTTTAATGTCTTCATTGGTGACATAGCAGAGGGACTGGAAGGGAAGATCTTCCTCTTTGCAGATGACGCCAAGATCTGCAACTGGGTGGACACTCCGGAGGGACTGGAAAGGATGGAAAGAGACTTGAAATGACTGGAGGAGTGGTCAAAAGTTTGGCAGCTAAGGTTTAATGCAAAAAGTGCAAAATAATCCACTTGGGTTACAGAAACCTGAGGGTGCAGTACAAAATTGGGGGAGAGATACCAGCAGTGACCAAGCAGGAAAGAGACCTAGGAGTAATCGTGTTGGATGACCTGAAGGTGGCCAGACAATGCAACAAAGTCATCTTAAGAGCTAGTGGGATGCTGGGATGTATAAGTAGGGGTATTACCAGCAGGATGAGGGAAGTGATGTTGCCATTATATAGGTAAATAGTAAGACCCCACCTAGAGTAATGTGTCCAGTTTTGGAGGTCACATCTCAGGAAGGACATAGACAGGATGGAGGCCATCCAAAAGAGGGCTACCAAGATGGTACAGGGTCTACATCCGATGTCCTATAAGGAGAGGCTAAAGGCATTAAACATGTACACCCTAGAAGAGAGGAGGGAGAGGGGGGATATGATTGAGACCTTTTAATACCTCATGGGGGTGAACAAGCTACAAATGGGAGGTATTCTTCAGAGGAAAGGGTGCTCCAAAACAAGAGCCATGATATGAAGTTGGAGGAGGGTAAGTTTAGGAGAGAGATGTGAGGAAATATTTCTTCACAGAAAGGGTGGTGGATGCCTGGAATGGTCTTCCAGCGGAGGCTGTGGAGGCGAAAACAGTGGTGGGATTCAAAAAAACCTGGGATAAGCACAAGGGAGTCATAAGGGATAGGTAAGGGGGTGACAGAGAAAGTACAAGGGAGTCATAAGGGATAGGTAAGGGGTAGCAGAGAAAGTGCAGTTAGACCTGGCGGGGTCTGCAGTGTAAGCAATGCAACAAAAAAGGGCAGACTGGATGGACCATGTTATTCTGCTGTCAGCTTCTATGTTTCTCTGATCTTCCTTGATTTTTTCAATAGGCTATGTATTTTAAGTAGTTTTCGCAGGTGTTTTGGTTTCTCTGTGAATACCTTTGATCCTCAGACATGCGGTGGGGATGTGCTTTTGCATTTCATCTCAATGATGTGATGCTGGGTATTAGCTGGTAAGTGCAGTTTAGTATTTCCCATGGTAAAGCTTGCAAGTGAATAGCTATTGGACTGCTTTTTCCCTTGGTGCTTTCATCAACTGTGGTTAAAAAAAATCTCTGAATTGTTTTTTAAAGTTGTAACCAAGTGCTTGTCTGTGTAAATTTGTAATACTTTCCCATTTGCTATATTGTTTCACAAGCAGTGCAGGAATAAATATTGAGCTGCCTGTGTCGCTCAGTGATAATATGTCAGGGGTATAGCCAGGGATTTCAGATCTGCACACCAAGTGGACTCACTGCTACCCCACCCTCCTTGTTAGGGTGAGCTACCCCCCCCCCCATGTAGCCAGACAGTATACAAATGTACACCAGGACCGTGTTTGTTGCCTCATTTGGCACAATAAATACAACTTTTGTAGCTCATGACAGTGGTTGTTGCCATGCATGGGTAAATACAAATGCCATGCATTGTTCTCTAAGACACCCACTTACCAACACAGAGCCTGTAAAGTTGCATTGTCCTTGGGATGCAAAGAGAGTACTGGTACCAGTCCTTCTAGTTTTGACTCCTATGAATACAATTGCAGAAAGGTTCAGTATTTTCTTTGTTAGTTTTCATGGAAAAAGGAAGCAGTTCAGAGCCTATTTGCTACCCCCCCTTAAATAAAGTTGCACACCATGGAGTGCTTGGAGTATGCCTGCCTACACCCATGTACTATGTAACATGTTGAATTTGTGGCTGTTATGTTTTGCACAATTCAACCTGATGCAGTAGTTCACGTTGGCTTAAATTTGCACGTCTGACAATCAGCGTAAGTAATAGAAGTATTGCGGCATTTTTGTCCGTCCACGATGTCAACAAGATGCCGTTCTTGCCAGCAGTACCCTCAGCCACAGGTAGCAGGCTTAAACTGGCTAAGGTGACAATGTTGGGTTGTTCAGCCAGACAGCTGGATGCCCAGATGGTACAGAGCCAACCACTGGTGGAAGTCAAAACGTGCCTTAGTAAGGGGAGGCACTGCTCCCCTGAAAACAGTACTACTGCCACAACCCAGAGAAACAGACCAAAAAGAGGCACCAAAATCTACTAAAAAATAATCACTAACATGCAGAATTCAATAAAATAAAATGTTACTTAAGTTAAATGCAATAAATCGGATTCAGTAAGCAGCAAACCATATTAAGTGCAATTGGAAATTTAAACATGCAGTGTAATTGGCAGTTGAGAAATGCAAGTTCTAAAATCAAGCTTATTACCATACTTCACTGTTTTGAAGCCGCCTCCATTTAGAAGCCACCCCGAATAAAAGTTGCACCTAAAAAGTTTATTAATAGAAGCTGCTCTCAATTTGTAGTCACAGCTTCTAAAAGGGCAGCTTAGAAATGGTGAAATGTGGTATGTCCCTGTTTGAAGCCACAGTGTTAATATCCCTAAGTAGCTCTGCAACCCTAGAAAAGTCTTTGTCTGGTAGTCAGCAACAGATTCCTAATGTTCATGACATTCCATAATTACTATGATTTTGCCCACATACCCATATACTCTTGTATCCCCCTCTGTTGAATGTACAGCATTTGAAAGTACTGGAAACTGTGTAATTTACCACGACGCAGAAAATTTACAGTGATGAGAAATAGGGTTGTACCTGTTGGGAAACTTGGTAAGTAAGAGGTTCTCACAGTCAGCATTCTCTGATCAGCTGTCAGTTTGATCAAAATTGGGAAATTGTTAAAAGGAGGTAAGAGAGTTTGTGTTGGGGATGGCGAGTCTCATTCTCTGTCATGCCACATGGCTTCGGTGTTTTGTGAGGTTACATCAAAAACAGGTCAGCAACCACCATATACCTACTAATCTAACTTATCTTTTTTTATATATTTAATACGTTTTATAATTAGCTGCTATGTGTACCATTTTTAGACATTTTAAAGGTATCCCAGTTCAGATGTAGAGTTGTTTTGACATTTGGGAGCCTGGTCAGGGCTTAGTAATTGAAGCTGCCCCCAATTAATAGCCACCCCCATTTACAAGCCGTGGCTCAAAATAGAAAAATGCAATAGAAGCCACAGCTTCTAAATGATGAAATATGGTATTCCCAAAAACATTTGACTCTAAAGCTTGCAAAGTCTTATCACTCTAAATTATGGTAATTACTGATTACTATAAGGTTGGCAAATATTTATCACTCTAAATTTTGAGTCAGTGCCCACAGAAAATTAGAAAAAGATGTAGGTCCTACCTCTAAAAACCTGATAAACAAAAGGCTACCTCTAGTAGCTGTGGGCAGTTACCAGCCCTGAGAAGGGCTTTTGTGGGGGATTAGACCCGTCCTGGACTCTGACCGAATAGTCAGTAGGTTATGCATGAGGTAGCTTTGCTAGCCCACCCTGGCACTAGGACAAGGGCATCCTAAGTACTGGTACCCACTACACCACACCACTTCACAAAGACTCCATCCCTGGGTGCCATGCCTCTCTCCCTCCAGGGACTGACTGACTGATGCTAGTTTTGTAAAAGGATACAAGTGTTTGTAGATGTGACTCACTGCTAGCTGACTTGCTAGCCGAGTGTCCTTGGTTCTTCGCTGCTAGTTGACCAGCTAGCTGAGTCTCCCTTTTCCAAGGGTGCCTATAGGCAGGCACCTTTAACTGCTGTTCAGCCTACCAGCTGACTTTCCCCAGGGCCCACCTCTGCTTGGCTAGTGCTCCCGCCACTGCCCAACCAGTCAGCCTAGTCTGCTGGGCTCCAACTTGGGGGGCTAGTAGCTGGTCTCACCCACTTCGTTGCTAGCTGATCTTCTAGTCAAGACCACTTGAGGGCCCTTGGTGCCAGTCCATGGCCCTTTTGTTACTTGCTGATTTGCTAATCGATCCCGGGGACACATGCAAGGCTCTGGAGAAAGCTGCCCAACACCATCAGCCCAACCCTTGGCTGTATACTTAAGTCAACTGCCTTACTTGGCTATATAGCACTTTATCCTTTAAAAGGGCTGCCAGGCAGGCAGGACGCTCCAGTGGCAGCATTCTCCTAGCTGCCATTGTGCATACCTTGAAGGGCTTCCCCCTGGGGCTTCACTTCTGGGTGCTCCTACATAGCCTGGAGCTCCTGTGACCTTCCTCTGAGCTCCTTTGAACTCACTCAAACTGCCCTTGAACCCTCCTGGCAGCCTTCTTTTGTGCCACTGGGAGAAGGCATGGCTATCATGAGGTGCTCCTTTACTGGCTGGGGAAGAAGGCAAAGCTGATTGGTTATGTACTGTAAATCATGGATTTGACTGTGCATCCATTCAGCATCAAGAGCTGCTAATTAGCCCTCCCATCTCTCTTCAGCACAAACATACCCAGTGGCTTTAACAACCATTAGGTTTTTAAACCAGGTGTCTTGTGCCTTTCAGGTGCCACCACAGGAGACTCTGGATGGTTCCACCATGCCAGTTTGACAGCAAACCTGTCAACCGGCTTTACAACGATGGCACAAATGCCGACCACGATCGCAGTCCGCATTGTGTCGTTGGCAATAGCAGTGAGTTTTTTTCTGTACAGTCCCCACAACCCCCCCAGACTTTAATATAATCACCTCCATGGTGAAGGTGTTTCGAGGAGGGGGCGCAAGACCCAAGAAGGTGTGCCGGGGTCCCATCTCACTGTAGCAGGACCATTTAAGTGATCCACAGCCACCTGTCATTTTGTTGCTGTAAACGACAGGTCACTGTAAAATGTTTGCTGAAGCACCTGCATTCCCCACTGGACTGGGTCTCTTGCAGTCGGAAAACTCTAATACAAAGGGAGATATTCTTCCAGAGTTGGGAGGTTGGGGAAGTCAGGAACAGTCTTTCCTGACTTCCCCAACACCCACACACATTTTTAATAAAATAAAAACAAACAATCATGGGCCGGCACCAAAGCCACTAATGGGACACCTGCCCAAGCTTCTGGTGGGGCACCCAGTGTGGCTGTTATTCTGGCTGCTACACTAATCCCCTTCTTCTGTGGACATGTTCTGTGTCCTGGCACAACCTTACATGTCCATTACAAAGTCTTTGTGCAACACAGGCGACGTCACAGTCCTTTGGGTAGTCCTTCAAGGTAAAGAGGATTTGCATCTTCCACCTGGATCAATCTCCACACTGTCAGTAGTGTCCATTCTTAGCTCAGAGCCTATTGGACTGTCCATAACAGTTTTTCCTGGCAATATGGTTGTTGGCTGCTGCATCTCTTGCTGTGGTGGTCCGACATCTCTGCTGGCCACATCGATGGGTGGCTCTGGAGCTGAATCTTAGCAATAAGGATGCATCGTAGGAACAACATCTGGAGGAATCCTCTGTGGCTTCCTTCTCTATCAAAAACAGTTGGTTAGGGTCCTCACTCAGTGCCATTTGGAAATATCAGGTGGGTGTGCTGGTTGCACAACTGGGACTCCTGTCTTGACCCTGGGTGTTTCTGCTTTGTCCTTCTGGACCACTGGAGGTGGCCCTATGTATAGCTTCAATTGGTTGCAGTGCACAGTTAAGGAAGTAACCCCATCAGCAGATTTAATAATGTACAGAATGTAACTTACTCTAGGGTCCAGAGACCCTTTTCTGGAGTTTGGGGAGTGGCCCTTCTGCTGTCATGGAGCCATACCCACTCCCCAACTTTATAGGTGTGAGGCATGAAATACATGTCATAATGTGCCTTTTAATGTTGGGACAACTGCTGCAGGTGTCTCTGGATGGCTTCTTGGGCCAAGTTGAGGTTCCTAGCAGTCTCTGAAAAATCTCAGAAACGGAACTGGCTGCTGGATCTGCAACCCTCCCAAACACCAGGTCGATAGGGAGAGTTATGGGCTGGCCAACCATTACTTCATACAGACTGAACCAAGTGCATGCCTGAACACTGCCACAGTAGGCCATCATAACATATCACCATGAGGGTTAGGTCTGAGAGTGCTTGAGATGATCATCATGGATGAGCAGAGCAGTTGTCCACAGAGTAGACTCGGCGGCACTGGCAGTTTATGACAGCTGCAATAATCTGATCATCCTTCTACCACAGTGTACTCCATCCGTGCCGCTCACTGGAATGGCTCTCAACACCAGTGGCAAACACTATCTGTTACTCACTGTACAAGCAGATGGCATGGGGAATTTGTGCTGCAGGCAAGCTATTTTGTATGTTAATATGTACCCCCCCCGGAACCAGTCTTAGCTGTATCAGAGTGGTTTCATGCGCATTTAGCTTGAGCGAGAACAGCGGAGTGAAGCTGAACTGTTCTGGCCCCCCTTGTTCACTGGCTTTGTGTACACCTCTGGTGGTACAGGATTTATTTACCTCCAACAGTTCACAGAGTTCTTTGAAAAGGGCAGATTCAAAGTTCCTGCCCAGGTCATATGGATGGACTGCGGGATGCCGAACCTGCAAATAAATTACGTAATTAGTGTATTGGCTACATTTGTAACTTCTTGGTCTGCAAGGGTATGGGCCTCTGCTCACTTGGTTAAGTAGTCTGCTATGACCATAACACACTTGTTGTTGTCCCAGGTGAATGGAAAAGGGACCAGGATGTCGATGGTCCCTCATTCCATTGGGTGGCTGGAGTGAGAGGTTACCAGGGGAGCCCTGGGGGTCTTACTGCTGAGTTTCTTGGAAGCACAGTCTCTGCATGCTCTGATCCTATCTTGTACATGTTTCTGCCAGAGGAAGGAGGTTCTCACTTTTTCCATCACCTTCTCGATCCCAAGGTGTCCAGCATATCTGTCATTGTAGTGGGAGGAGAGAATGAGGGGATCCAGAGAAGAGGCCACCACAGTTTGTTCCAGGCACTTGCCAGTGTGAGCATGGCAGAAAGTGCGAACCAACAGTCCATGACTGGATATGTATAACTCATCCCAGACACCTTTGAAGTTATGAAAACCAGTCATTCAGGTTCTGTTGTCCTTCTGCCATCTGGCTTAGACCTGCTGCTTGCCTTCCAAGTCTTCAGCTGGTGAATAATTTCATATTCATCTTGGGGCTTACCAGTATCACAGGTTGCATCCTCAGTACAGTACCTCTGGCACTGTGATGACTTGATGGTTGTGGGAGACTCCGGAGGGTTGGTCGCCTATCCAGGAGGCTTGCAGGAGAGGGTGTCAGCATTCTGATTGATCCTGCCTCCACAATGTATGATTTCATAACTGTATTGACCAAGTTGCTCTGACCATCAGGTCAAGTGGCCATCTGGCTGCTGGAAATTATGGAGCCAGTGTAAAAACCAATGGTCCATCTGGAGAGTAAATTTCATTCCCAAGAGATAATGTCACAAGTATTTCACAAAGACCACCATAACCAGGAGCTCCTTTCGAGTAGTGGCATACCTTCTCTGTGCACTTGACAAGGCCTTACTAGCATAAGC
The DNA here is from genome assembly GCA_016271365.2 of Neoceratodus forsteri. Classification (NCBI taxonomy): domain Eukaryota; kingdom Metazoa; phylum Chordata; order Ceratodontiformes; family Ceratodontidae; genus Neoceratodus; species Neoceratodus forsteri. The sequence goes on from CM057453.1 coordinate 389,297,273, forward strand.
AATGACCCATTCTTTCTCCCCATCCATATGAGATAACACCACTCCAATACCTTGGTCATTGGTGTCAGTTTCCAGAATGAAAGTCTTCTCAGGATATAGGTAAGCAAGGATAGTGCTGCATATAGCAATTTCTTTAAAGCCTTGTGGCAGGCTTCAGACCGGAGAAACCTTGGCCCTTTGTTGACTAACCGATGCATGGGTTCTGCAGTTTTTGAGATGTTCTGGATGAATCTCCGGTAATAAGATGCCAGGCCCAAGAAACTGAATACTTCAGTTACTGTTTTAGGAATGAGCCAGCTCCTTACACTTTACACTTTCTTGGGGTCTGCGGCAATCCGCCCAGTGCTGATGACATGCCCTAGGAATCTGATCTGGGACTGCAGAAGGTTGCATTTTGATGGCTTCACCATTAGATGGGCCAGCTCCAGGTGATGGAAGATTTCAGCCAGGTGAGATGTACTCACACAGTCCTGCCAAATCCCATGATGTCATCAAGTTATACTAGGCAGGTAGCCCACCGGAGATCTGCTAGGACCATATCCATGAGCCGCTTGAACATCCCAGTGCATTACAGAGTCCAAAAGGCATCACATGGAACTCATAGAGCCCTGCACTGGTTTTGAAGGGTGTCTTAGGCTTGTATTCTGGTGCAAGTTCTAACTGCCAGTAACTACTTGCCAGCTCCAGAGTGTTGAACAACTGTGCATTGACTAGAGTGTCCAGAGTGTCATCAATTCTTATTAATGGGTAGGCATCCTTCTTAGTACCTTTGTTTAACTTATGGTAGTCAACAAAAAATCTAAATCTGCCATCCTTCTTATGGAAAAGAACAACCGCGGTGGCCCATGGACTAGTGGAGGGCTGAATCACTCCACGCTTCCTAATGTCATCAAGGTACTGCTGGCATTCTTTATTTTTTTATTTAAAATTTTGTTTACTGGGTAAAAGAAAGCACAGGGCCACATGGCCTACTTACAGGCCTGATCCAGCTACACATATCACAAATCACATACAATAAATCACATTCACTCCAATCAACAAATATTTGCATTTACAACATACATTCTTCAAGACTCAGTGTTAGTGCAATTACTGTGTATACACATGCTAGTAAAGTACTCTAAAAACAAGAACATCCATCTTCAAGCAGTAAATTTTCTTTATACTGAATTTTAAAATGATGAATATTTACTGCATTTCTGATCACTGTGTCATTACTGTTCCAAAGTTTAACTGCTGTGTACTTGATACAGAACGACATTTGCAATGTTACTGAGTCATCCAGTTTCAGCAATGTTATATAGGTTTTGGGAGCAAACATTCCAGCTAGTAAATTGTCCTTTGCCTTATGAATGGCACAAAACAACTTCTGTATAATTTAGCTCTCTGTTCAACTAGTAATCACATCAATGGCTCATATCATTTACAGTGAGGTACTCAATTTTTAGTTTCAAGAACAAACCTACATATTACGTTATATATACAGATACTTTTTTAAATATTTTTTCTGGTACCCTTCACCATACTAAACTCCCATAATCCATTGTAGGCAATAAACAGCAGTGTGCCAGCATTTACCTAGCCTCATTAATCAAGACATCCTTGAAAGAATGCAGAGCTCCCAACTTTTTGTTCAGAGATCTGCGCTACATGCCTCTCAAAATTTAAATCCGAGTCTAATAAAATAAAATGCCCAAAGACTTGAACTCACTGACAACTTCTACCATCCCCCCTTTTTGAAAGTACCTGAAAATATCTGTAACTAAATGTTTTTTCTGGGCCGAACAGAATACCATAGCCTTTTTTTTTCTTATTAACTATGAGTTTGTTTTTTGTAAACCGATCTGCCAATTTCTTGTACAGTATTCCAGTTCCATTTATTTATTTAGGGAAGGTGTGTCCTTGCCAGCTACATACATTACAGCATCTTGGGGCCTATGCACAAACATTTGGATTGCCTACATGCCATGTATCCTCAGTGTGTTGGCAACCCTAACTTTGGAATGCCACGCAGTGGAGGTCCTGCAGACCCCCGGCAGCATTCAGGGAAGGACTTCATGTCCCTTGCGCACACAATCCCATGGCCAATATCACAGCTTTGCACTGTGGGTGGTCTGAGGGAGTGTCTGTGGCATGCCTACACTCTGAGCCATTTACAAAGGTGCCGGTGGAGGGTGCACACTATATGGCAGCAAGGACCCTGCCATATATGTTGCGCGCCCCCACAAAGTAACCCTGTAGGTTGTGAAACAGTGGAGCCCCCACTTATCATGCTGTCCCAGCCCTCAGAACTGACAGGGTGGGCTGTGGGCAGCCATTCGTGCCTATAAACATCTATTTTTCCTGTCCCACACCTTCCCAGAATTCCCTGCTTAGAGCAGGAGATCCCACAGGACCCAGGATGGGCATCCAATTGGATGCGCACCTGTGTCCCTCAGTCCACCACCTGCAATCGTGTGCGCTGGGCAGATGGAGCGGCAAATAGGTGTTGTGTATACTGTGCACCCTGCGCCTGTCCACAGGTGCATAGCTATGTAGGCTGGGTACGCGTGAATGATGCGTACCCAACATGCATTCGTGCATAGGCCCCCATCTGTATATAAAACTGTTTTTGCCTTAGTACATGCTTACAGGAATTAAGTTATAAATAATGAAGATAACAGAGGCCCCAATATTGACCACTGTGGTACCCTGTACTCCACTTTGTTAAGCTCTGACAAAACTCCATTCACTCTAACTTGCTGGTATCCGTTTTTTTAAATAATTTTCAACCCATTTGACTACTGGCATGCAAAAATTATATTTTTTTTCCAAAGTCAGCAACAGTTCAACTGTGGTTGTTGGTAGGCATTTAGGCTGATCACAGTTCATCCTGCAGGTGCAAGTGGACCATACTCATGCCCAGCATCTGAGGTCTTGCACTTCCAGTGGCAATATGGTGGTATGTCAAGTCCATTTTACCAAGATCAAAATCCCCCGGCTAAACAAGGACAAATGTTGCTGAAGGATCCCCCTCACTCCATGCTTATCACAACTCTTTATGTTAAATAACTCTATACCCAATTAATGGAAAGAAGCTATTGTTGTTCCCATACACAAAAAGGACTCTAAACACCATTGGGAGAACTATAGCCCCATCAGTCTAACTTCTACCATCTGTAAAGTTCTGGAGAGTCTTCTTAAGGATATCATAGCACCTGTTATAGATGCCAGTGATTTAGATCAACATAGGTTCAGACATGGTAGACGTTGTACAACAAATTTGCTTTATTTCTATGAACATTTCAGTTTATTTTTAGATAACAAAATACCATGTGATGTTGTCTTTATTGATTTCAGCAAGGTTTTCAATTCTGTGCCTCATTGGGATTTAAGCCTCAAGCTTAGGAAATTAAACATACATTTCTTTATTATAACCTGGATTGAGAACTGGCTTAGTAATAGAACACAGACAGTAATAATTAATGGCAACGTATCAACCACTGGTAGGGTCTTGAACGGTGTTCCGCAAGGTTCCATTCTTGGTCCTTGTTTATTTCAAGTTTTTATTTCTGATTTCACCCATAACTGTGTTTCTGTTACTACTAAATATGCAGATGATGTAAAGATTGGGGGACCTTGTTCTAAACAAGATCAAATAGATCTCATCCAGCAGGATCTTGAGACTATTTTGACTTGGGTTAAAACATGGGGCATGCAGCTCAATACCACCAAATGCAAAGTGATGCATCTTGGATCCAATAACCCTACCTTCTCATACAATATAAATGGCTTACCGCTTAGTGCCACCACGGATAAGAAGGACTTGGGTATTACCATTTCAAACGACCTTATATATTCCAAACACTTACATTCTGTTATCAGCACATCTAATAACATGGTTTGGTCAATTCTTCGTAATATTGTTTCCAGAGATCAAAATGTGCTCATGATGTTGTTTAGGTCTTATGTCAGGCCCCACCTTGAATGTGCATCACAGATATGGTGCCCATTAAAAAAATCTGATGGTGGATCCCTTGAAAAGGTACAAAGAAAATTTACAAAAAAAATATCCTTGAACCTTATGTCACTTTCCACTAGACGTCTGAGAGGTGATCTATTATTTTTATATGATGTGGTACATGATCCCTATGTCATGATTCAGTTAGGTCTTCAATTCAAGTTCTCTCCATACAATATCAGAGGTCAACCCTTTCAGTTAATTAGGAAACTCTTTAAATGAAATAATCAGAAATATTTATTTACCCTCCATACTATTGGGCCTTGGAACAAGCTCCCACTCTCCGTAGTTCTGAATGACTCCAAGATTATCTTCAAACAACGTCTGGATAAGTTAATCAGCTCTGGGCATAATCTCACATATTATCCTTTGGTCTAGTATAAGAGCATTATGGGCCTCAGCCTACTGGTCTTTTTCCTCACCTTAATATGAACAAGGTGGAAGGCCACAGGTTGAGAGTCCCATCTCTTCCATCAGCTCATCCACAGTCCAAGGGCGGGGGCCTGCAGGTGGCAAAGGTTCTGGTGGAAGTTTCTTCTCTGTTCCAAGGACAGTGTCGATCTCCCAGGGCTCACACTCACCAATGACATGGTTCTTCACCAGGATCCTAACCTCAGGCTCCATGTTCAGGATTTACACAAGTACTTGTCAATCCCTCCTGGTTACTAAGGTTCATCCCACCATCAATACAAATCCATGCATTCTGTTTGTTGACTCAGTAAGCCCCACCAGTTTCTGGAGTCCGTTCCAGTCTCTGATGACACCAGGTATGGTGATCTCACTTCATGGTGGGATGCTCACTCTACTGGGCACTGTAACCTGATGGCCACCTCCATCATCTCCTCCCAATAGCAAGGGTCAGAGTTTAAAATCTGGGTTCGGGTCAAGGGGGAATTTCCTCTCTAGGCTACCAAATTGGGGGGAGGGCACATTTTGAGAGAGGATACATTTGGAGGATTTCCCTGAGAAAATTACATTTTGTTTGCTGATGTGCATGAGTATTAATAAAAATTGTACTTGCAGTTTGGTGTCTTCTGGTCTTCCTTTTTGTTCTTTGTGGGTACTGTTTGATTGATCACAGACTGTCAGATGTCAAAGGCATTAACAATTCGGTTCACGTTAGTTTTTAGAAATAAAAGAGAGAGTGGGCCAGACGGTAGACATTAAGCACAGACAATCACTGAAAAAGTAGTAGACTGAATGAATGAAAACAAAATATTGAGCTAACCTGGCGACAGAATGAATGAAAACACAAAATACTGAGCTAAAATAAACCTGGCCCTTCTTGAACCTTGACTCCTTTATCTGTTGAGTGAGGCTGAGGCTTGAAGCAACCACAAAAAAGTAAGTCTCTTTTCTTTTGTTCTTTTTCCCACATGTATTTGCAGCTCTTTGAAAATCTACAGCTGCTCAACTTTCACCTAATTCTGAGCTTATTATTAAAGTCTGTAAGGTTTTATTGTTCATAGATTCCATAAAGCCACGTTTACATTCAGTGCTAGCTACTGGTATAACCACTGCAGTCTAATGGATCTTTTCAAGCTCTGGAAACACACGTGGATGCTCTGTCAGTATAATAAATTCCCTTTTTGTGGATTCTGTTGTTAGGTCAGAAAAGCTGAAGTGCTACAGAATTCTTTCTAGAGGTGCTTCACCATCGGTATTGAAATCATCTGGCTATTGTTTCGCAGTTGAAGCTCTCATGGGTTCTAAAATGCAGAATCTCTTGATGTCTAAGTTTTCTTGGGGAGAAACGTCTGTCCAGTTCATCAAGTAAAGCACAGATGTATCTGTTCTTTAAGTTCTCAAAAGCATGTCTCGGAGTGTGAATTCTGAAGAGTATATCACCTTTGTACTTGTTGCCTTCAAGATCATTATCGAAAAATTGTGTCTCTGAAGGACCTGGGATTTCAATTAAAGACCTTACAGCCTCTTTTTTACTTATGACCATTGGTAGTACAGTGGAGAAATCGAGGTTTTCCCTTTGGAAATGTTTTTAAAGAAAAACAATATTTGACAAGATGTTCAGCATTACGTAAGAAAGAGCCACAAAATTAAACTGACATACAGACAGCAACAATCTTTTTGCTTTGTCATTATCTGGTGAATTGGATGAAGTCATATGTTCTAACACATTCCATAGTGATTTAAGAGTCCTGCACACAACAGACATTGCACCATAAATGGACAGCCACTGAACTGCATAAGGCTGACAGTATTTCAGATAGTGCATGCAATGTGTTGCTTCTGACAGCGGAATTACTGAAGAAAATGAAAATGGACCTCAAGTCTCATTGATATTTTGTCTCTTGGTCCACAGACTGAGCTGCATCACTGGCATACAAGGCCAACCGATGGACTATACAGTGTACTCCATCAGTTCAGGGTTATAATCAGGTCTTAGTTTTTATAGTACACCTTGACAACAGCCAGTCATAACTGATGTTCCATCAGTACAAATAGCAGCAGGTTTTTACCTATAATGCCCTTGTCATTTAGAAGTTTGCAGGGTGCCCCATAAACAATGTCAACCTTTCCATCAGTAGCTTCTACACTGCAATAAAAGGGGGTATGTGGAGCATTGTTGTCTAAGTACTGTATGAAGCTATGAGTCTTTTCTTATTGCTAATGTTTGTGGACTCATCCAGTATCAAACTTACCACTGGACTTTTCTTCACAGCAATGTCCAGCTTCTCCATCACAGTTTATGCAATGACCTCATGCATTTCAGACAGTCTAGCTGCATTTATGTAGGTGTTTCATGTAGGTGCTGTAAGCCACATCTGCTTTGACATCTGTAATGAATGGTCACACAATTTCCTTGAGAAACTGAACACATTTAGCAAACATTGTGTTAGACAGTTCATTTTCAGCACTAAAATATGCAATTCTGAATAACCCTTTAAGTTGCTCATCACGCTGTGCAGAAGTCTTATCCATTGCCTTTGCCATTGCCTATTGGTTTGATTCAGTGTCAGGTTTTTTTATGTTTTAGTAAGAGCAGTGCTACTAGAATGTCTCATTGAAGTTGACATTTTGTAACAAGTGCTTTTAAAAGGAATGGATGCATAAGACTTACAAACAGAACAGAAAAGGTCTTCATTGAGGATATCTCTTGCATCAGGCTACGCCTAAGGAACTATAGTCACTAGGCACTAGGACCACACGGAAACTTTTCTAGCTAGCAGTCTACAAGGGGCAGCCCACGATGATGTCAGACGCAGGTGATGTCCCTCCCACATAAACATGAGCAGCCTCATGTCCTCCTCAGTTCTTTTCCTGACATCGACCATTGCATGTCAGACTCCACAGGGGCACTGCTGCTTCAATTGACAGCCACATTTCTTTTCTTTTCTCTCCCTAGTTTTGGCAATCACTTTATTTTAAAGTGATTTTGGTTTTTCATTTATGCTGACCGACCCTGAAAAACTATTTCGCCTGTGTGGGTGCAGTCAGAAGATCTTTGATAAGGACAACCACGATGCCTGCGTCCGCTGCCTAGGCCTGGACTACAACATTAAGGTCTGCAAACTTTGCCACAGACTCAACCAGGCAACCTGGCAGTACCACCAGAAGGCCCTAGAAAACTTCCTGCTGCTTCAGAAGGTCACCCAAATGGAGAAGGAGATCCAGGCCAGAAGCTCTTCAACTCACCATCCATGGGTAACCACTCCTCCAAGGACCGGGACAAGTCGGTCAGGAAATACAAACACTGGGACAAGGACTGGAGCAAGGAAAGATCCTCCCTGACTGGCTTGTGGTTGCCACTTTGGGTGGCAACTATGACAGGGTCGTCGTCCGCTGTGTCGGTGACCCCCTTTGATATCCACACCCTCTATTCTACAGGGTCGACTCTGGCAATGCCTCCCGCCAGTCTTACCTTGGCTGGGAATGGCACCTTGGCATATGGCCTTCTCATGCCCCAGCTGACTCTCCAGCCCCTGCTGTTCCAGCCCTGTTCTCCATGGGCCAACAGCCAAGGAGCTTTGCTGGATCTGCCTTGGCCGGTGCTGGTCTGTCATCATCGGAGGGAATCCAGCATTCCCCAGTGACATCTTTGGTCTTTACATAAGTGTCACGGATGCATCAGCATCTCAGCCTGCCCCGATGACACCCCAGGCCATCATGTCAACACCAGGGCCTCATCCCCTCTCATCGACACTGCAGGCCATACTCCCAGTGCTAGGACTCCAAGCTCCCCCGCTGTCACTGACGGGCATTAAGATGCTGGTCACAATCAATATCCCAAACATTCTATACTCCTTCCAGGAGTTCATGCACCACCTTGCCCTCCTTCAGGGCTGGTGACTCTGGGACCTTCTAGGCCTAAACCTGCGCCAGTGCCTTCCTTGGCATCGCGCCCTGCTCATCTTCGATCCTCAATGTTGTTGGTGTCCAGGTCAGAGCCTGGAGATGAGGACAGATATCATTCTGATCTCTTCCCCCCAGATGAGAAGAATGGGGATGATGCTGGGGATGAGGGAGAGGGGGCAGTAACCCCTACCACTCTACCTCCACTGTTTCCTTAGGGGAGTGAAAATTCCACTAAATATACCCCAAGGTTCCTCTCTGATGACCTCTCTTTCTTCTCAGTGATGAGGCACTTACAAACTCCTATGGGCTTTGATGCTGAGGAGCAGGATGTTACTGTGAGAAACCTGATTGAATATTTGGAATTCCCAGACTCTCTACCCCTGATCATTCCTCCCCCTAATAGCAACCTTTGAGAATGCCACTTTGGCTACCTGGTACAGGCCGAATTTGATTCCTGCCATGCCCAGAAAGGTAAACAGATTGTACCAGGCTCCCTCAGGGAAGCCATACTATGCTGGGCAACCACAGGCAGATTCAGTGGTCATTGTCTGTACCTTGTTTGAACTGTAATCTCCTAGGTTGTGCCTGAAAATAGGCAATCCTGCCTAGTGCACTTACCCGGTTACCAAAAGCAGATAAATAAAATAAATAAATAAAATGATGCCCAAGATAGGTCCAAGAGACCTAAGCACCTCAGCTCTCTTCCTCCTGATAAGGAGTCCAGAAAGTTGGACCTTATGGGAAAAAGGGTCTTTGCCTCTGCTACCCTGTCCATCAGGGTTATGAATTTCATTGCTCATATGGTCACATTTCATAATACTCTCTGGAAAAGGCCAAAGCTGCTGCCCAGGCCCTTCCAGAGGGTCCCAAGAGGCAATAACTGCTCAAGGCCTTCCAGTCTAGGGCAGATATGGGTAAGCATCTTTTGAGGTCTGCCTATGATGCCGCTGATGCATTTACTGGAGCAGCTGCCATGGGCATCTGCCTGAGAAGGCTTGGCTCGGTGTCTGGGTTTGTTACTAATATACAGTGGTCCATCCTGAATGCCCCCTTCAGAGGCTACAAGCTCTTCGGGGCAGATGTGCTGGACATACTTTCTGACCTGCAGACCTCAGGCAGGACTCTGGACCATTCACAGTCTATATCACACCCAGCCAAAAAGTGGCCAGAAGGTGCCCTTTTGTCAGGCCTACTATAAGCCTTAGCAAAGCACCAGGCCCCAGGGCAAGCATCGGGCAGCAATAGCTCTGCCTACCCCTACCTTCTCCACCGGGAATGCCCCCAGAGGAGGTGATGTGGCCCCAGCTGCAGGTGCTACCTCAGCATGACTCCTAGCCAGACCCCCACCCTCCAGCACTATAGGAGGCGGTGGTAGGGGGTCGTTTCTCCCTCCACCTGGACAGGTGGAGGGAGATCACTACAGATGTTTGGGTCCTGCAGCTCCTAGAGCAAGACCACTCTCTAGAACTTCTGGAGTGGGTTCCAAATCTACTTCCAATCCATTCAAGTTACCCTTCAGACTACATTCCAGTGTTGCTGGGGGAAATTCCCACATTGCTGCAGAAATGGGTTGTATAACCTGTTCCCGAGCATCAGAAGAACAGAGGGTTCTATTCCCATTTCTTTCTAGTCCCTATAGCCACAGGGGATTTACGGTCCGTCCTAGATCTGAGAAACTTGAATTTCTACATCAAGTACAAAAAGTGGCCTGCTGCACCAGGGAGACTGGATATGCTCCCTCGACATGCAAGATGCATACCTGCATATCAAGGTGTGTGCCCCCCACTGGCAGTACCTCAGGTTCCAGTTCAAGGGGGAGCACTACCAGTTCTGAACATTACCCTTTGGCTTCTCCTCTGCACCACATGTCTTTACCAAATGCTTGGCAATGGTGGTAGCTGCCCCCAGGAGGGAGGGCTGTATGTCTTCCCTTACCTGGATGACTGGCTATCCTTAACACAGTCCAGGGCGCAACTGCTTCAGACCCTAGAGTGTACCAGCCAGTTGTTTCATGCCCTGGGTATCACAATCAATCTGCCCAAGTCAGTCTTGACTCCTTGCCAGCACCTCCAGTACGTTTGGGCTGTACTGGACACGGCTGAAGGCTTTGTGTTCTTGCCGCAGGACAGGGAAGCCTGTCTGATGGCTGAGGCCCAGTTGTTTTACCACAACAGATATGTCATGGCCAGAACCTTCCTGAGGCTCCTGGGTGTAATGGTTACAGCCATCGTCACAGTACCCCTAGCCAGGTTGCACATGTGGATTCCCCAGTGAACACTGGGGGTCCAGTGGGACCAACACACCAATGACCTGGAACAGCAAGTTCTAGTCTCCTCTCTGGTCAAAAAGGTGCTGCTGCTGCTGGCCCAGTAGCACTGAAGGTTGAGGCACTGGATGCCACACCTTGCGCTACACCAGCAACCCGAGTTCAGGAGCAGGCCTGGGTGCTGGGGGTCGGCAGGGGATGGAGTTGGATCGAACGTCCCCAGGACTGCTCTCCTCTCCGGGGGAGGAATCAAGGGGTCTTCCCGACACAGTAGTGACCTCCGGTGGAGACCGGGGGTACTACCTGCATGGGAACAAGTATCGGGGATGAGCATAGCAGGCATCTACAAGGGTAGTCTGCGTGCTGACGCCATTGCACGTCTGCATTCGGGAGGGGAATGTAAAAAGGAAAAAGCCTTCTATACTGCTGGTGAGATGATGGTGGCCCCAGGGGAACACCCACATCCCAATCACCGGCCCAGACATGCTCAGATCTCTCTCCATGGCCGACCCGTCGGCCTCAGGCAAGGCACCTCACACTTAGGAGCCAACCACCGGGGGGGCGGAACCAGCCCCAGAAGTGATACTGGGGGTTGGGCCTGCCTGGGGTTGCTCAGGGGAAGAGATCCTGGAAGATACGGGGGGTTCAGGCTGGGAGTTAGGGTGGATTCCGAGTGGGCACTCCTGAAGGATGTCCTGTGATGTGGGAGTACAAAAATAGAATTAAAAAAAAAAAGGTACTGTTGTAGTGGATGGAACCTAGCAACCTGTTGAAAAGGGTTCCATTCCTCCTTCCTTCCCCTCAGCAACTTCTCACCACAGACACTTTGGGGTTGGGCTGGGGTGCCCATTTGGGGCCTCAGCAGACTCAAAGGACATGATCCAAAGTGGAAACTGCCCTCCACATCAATGTCCTAGAGATGAGGGCCACTCTGTATGTTTTACAGGCCTTCCAGGCCCATCTGCCATCGGGCCATCTGCTGGTGCAGATGGACAATATCAGTGTAGTGCATGACATTAATAAACAAGAGGGAACCCATTCATATCCTCTGTATCAGGAGTGATGAGAGTATGGTACTAAGCTCTAGAACACAGTCTAGAACAGTTGGCCATCCATGTTCCAGGTGTCCAAAATGTCATGGCAGACAGGCTTAGCCAGTTACAGTCTTGGATGCATGAATGGGAGCTGCTGACCTCAGTTGTAGAAGACCTTTTCAACAGGTGGGGTTGTCCAAAGTTGGACCATTTTGCATCCCCACTCAACGCAAAACTGCTGTGTTTCTGATTACTAGTTCCAGGGCCTGGAGTTTTCTGGTGAGAAGCACTGTCCATCTCTTGGAAAGGGAGATTCAAATAACATGAAGTCTTGCTATATTATGACATATGCAGTGAGTCCCAGCCTTCGAACTGCTCCAGTGAGTCCCAACCTTCGAACTGCTCCGGAGGTGAAAGAGTTAACTTTCCATGCCAGGCATGGAACTTTGAGCGCGAGCTCGGTTGAAAACTCTGTCTGTTGTTAATCAAACTCAAACTGTCAGATTCTTTACTCTGCCTTACTGAACAGTCGCTCTGGAGATTTCTCCTTCTGCTCGGTTCATTTTGTCGGTTAAAGTATTATTTTATCGTTTTTTTGACGGAAATTAAACCGCAACCAGTCGGTTCAAGCTCTGTCTGTGGTATTGTAAGTAATAGATAGGCTTACATTTATTTTATTCTGTGTGGAACTTGTAAACGTCTTTTGGTTCGGTTTGAACCGATCAGGTTATTCTAAAACTTTACTAGTCCTTATTTAGAGTGCGGTTCCCGGTTCTTATCGGTTCTAAAAAAACCGGATTTCATTACAGTTTTTTCCACGATCCGTGACACGGTTGGGAACCGATAAGGGAGTCTTGCTTGGCGGATTGTCATAAACGGGCAAGTTGGTTAGGCTGGCACTATGTCTGAGAAACCCAAAAGAAAGACCAGGCCCACTGCGTTTCAGCACTGTAGTGTTTGTGGGGAAGCCTTTGCTAAGGCTGACCCACACACCACCTGTGTGTATTGTCTGGGGTTTGACCACCTCAATGCAGACTGCCAGATGTGTAGTAATTTTCCTGCTGCCACCATAGAGAAGAGAGTTGGTAGGCTCAGGAAAGGGAGGCCAAAAGTCCGCTGACCCAGATAATAGCCCGGTTCGGTTCCAACCAACCGGAGGGAGTGCCTTCTGACCAGGGCGATACTTCTCGGGCAAACGTAAGAGCCAGCTCTGAGGAGCCAGTTCCAACTAAAAGGACTAGAAAGTCAGCTAGTGTGCCAAAGGTTTTTCTCAACGCTGAAATAGCTAAAGCAATTCAAATTGTCCAGTCACTTTCCCGGTTCCGACCGAACCGACACCATCAGGGAAGAGCTCGGTTCGGCCGGTTCCACCAGTTCAAGATTATGATTTTGAAGATTTTTATGAACCGGAGGAGGGGGAAGAGGAGTATGAGGAGAGTGAATGTGGGTTTGAAGGTCTGGATGTGCCCATTGAACCGGACATCTCTCTAGACAGACCGTCAGGGGTTTCTCCTCCTAGGCTGTCTGAGTCCCCTTCTCATTTTATGTTCTACAAGAAAGTTGCTGAAACTCTCCAGCTCCCTGTTGAGGAAGCTGTTGATGACCAAGAGGAGCCTGATTATGTGGAAATGATGGATATTCCAGAGTCTAGGAGACTGTCTATTCCTCTGCATAAATCTTTTCGGAAACGGACAGTAAAAATTCTAAAAACTCCTCACATTATACCTCCTGTGGATAAAAGGATGGACAAGAGGTATACATTATCAGGCTCTGATACAGAGTTCCTCACACAGCAATGCAGCCATGTGGGGGTAGTGCAGGCTGCAGCCTGTGACAAGGCAAATATCCCTCTAGCTTCGCACCCCCCTGAAAGGGACTCCAGGAGGGTTGATGCCATGGCAAAGAAACAGTACATGGCAGCATCTTTGGGACTCAGACAGGCAAATTATATGGCTTATGCTGCTAGGTACCAGAAATCCAGATGGGATACTGTGCTGGCTCTAGCAAAACAGATCCCTGACCAGCTTGCCAGGGAGCTGGAACAGGTGGCTGCGGATGGTATTGAGGCATCCAAGGTGCAATTTCATGCTGCAGTAGACTCTAATGATGTGTCATCAAGGGTCATGGCTACATCTGTGGCACTTTGCAGGATGGCTTGGCTCAGATGTACTACCCTGTCACAGGATACCCAGTCTAAGGCCATGGATTTTCCTGTTGTGGGCAATTCTCTGTTTGGTGAGCAGACAGAGAATTACATGAAGAAAATGGATGAATATAGGACCACCTATTGGAGTGCACAGGCCAAGGAAAGGCAGGCCACTCCTCAAAGACAGCATCCCAGGGGCAGGGGCAGGCTTTTTCATAGGCCTTTTTACCAAGTCCAGGCCTCCTCTTCTGCTTATGCCCAGAGGGGGTTCTTTAGAGGGAGAGGCAGACGGGGTGCAAGCAAGCCTGCTTCCACCCCTCAGCCCAAAGCCCCTGCCAAGCAGGCACCCTGATGGGGTAGCCAGGGCCAATTCTCCTCTACCTGTAGGGGGCAGGCTGGCTTACTTTGTCCAGGACTGGAAGTCTCTAACATCAGACAAGTGGGTCCTGGAAGTAGCAAGCCATTGACTGGTTCTCAGCTTCAAAAAATTTCCAAAGATGAGAGCCAGGTCCTTTCCACCTGCAAATTCATTAGAGGCACTTGCCCTAGAAACAGAAGTTTCTACCTTCCTGGCTCTCAGAGCTGTGGAAAGGGTTCCACCCCTACACCAGGGCAAAGGGTTGTACTCCAGGTACTTCCTTACCCCAAAAAAGATAGGAGAATGGCGGCCCATCCTGGATCTCAGATACCTAAACAAGCACCTTTTAAAACCAAAATTCAAAATGGTGACTCTGGGAGTTATTTTACCCTCTCTAAGGCTAGGGGACTGGCTAGCGTCCCTGGACCTCAAGGATGCCTACTTCCATGTTCTCATCAGAAGCTCCCATCGAAAGTACCTCAGATTCGAACTGCCCTCAGGCCATTACCAGTTCAGAGCAATGCTCTTCGGCCTCACCTCTGCCCCGAGGGTATTCACAAAATGCCTGCAGTAGCAGTTGCCCACTTAAGAAGGCAAAGATTGCCATTTTCCTTACCTGGACGACTGGCTCATAGTAGGCCAGTCTCCAGAACAAGTCAAACTACACCTTCAGGTAACTCAGCAACTGCTCACATCACTAGGTTTCCTTCTCAATCTTCCAAAGTCAGTTCTAGAGCCTGTCCAGCTTCTCACCTTCATAGGTGCAGAACTGAACACAAAAGAGGCCAGAGCCTTCCTTCCTCTGGAAAGAGCAAGGACCTTGGTCTCTCTGGCCTCCTCTTTCACCCTGCAGGTCTCTCGACCAGCAAGGCATTTTCTGCAGCTCCTGGGGCACATGGCTGCTTCTACAGCAGTTGTGCAGGGAGCAAGATTTCAGATGAGGGACATCCAGTTCCATTTGAGAGCCTTTTGGTCTCAAAGGAGAGACCCTCTGACCAAATTGATCCCAGTAACTCGAACCCTGATCCAAGCCCTTCAGTGGTGGCTGGACCAGAGCAATCTGAGACAGGGGGTCCCTTTCATCCCTCAGTCTCACTCCCTAATCCTTACTACAGATGCATCCCTCTTGGGGTGGGGAGCTCACATGGGCGATCTCACTACCCAGGGATTGTGGTCCCCTCAGGCATCTCTACTCCACATCAATCTGTTGGAACTCAGAGCAGTATTTCTAGCACTTCAAGCTTTTTCCAAATCTGTTCAGAACAAAGTTGTACAGGTCAGAACAGACAACACCACCACAATGTGGTACATCAACAAGCAAGGAGGCACTCGGTCTATGGCCTTGTGCACCGAAGCAATGAAGTTGTGGTCTCTGGCATATTCCCTGAACACCTCCCTTACGGCAGTTCACCTCCCAGGCAAGGACAATGTCCTGGCAGATGCTCTCAGCAGGATTTCCCAGGGCCATCACGAATGGTCACTGGATCCCCTAGTATTGGAGGTAGTATTTGCCAGATGGGGCACCCTGCAGATAGATCTTTTTGCAGCCCCAGACAATCACCAACTTCCCCTTTTTTGCTGCAGGCCCCCAGTGTTGGGCTCAGTCCCTCTGGATGCCTTCCTTCTCAGTTGGGAGGGAACTTTCTATGCCTTCCCCCTTCCTCTTCTGTTCAAGGTGCTAGTCAAAATCAGATCTCAGCCCTGCAAGATGATCCTGATTGCTCCAGATTGGGCCAGACAGCCCTGGTACCCACTCCTTATGTCCTTAGCAGTCCACCTTCCCTGTGCCTTCCCAGGAATCACAACCTGTTAACCTGTGCTCAGGGAGGGTTTGTACCCGAATCTCAAATCTCTCAATCTCAAGGCCTGGCTCTTGAAGAGTTAGAGTTTGCTGACCTACACCTCTCCCAAGGTGTATTGGATATATTGAAGGCTTCTAGGAAGCCATCCACCAGGGATACTTATAATTCCAAATGGAAGAGATTTTCCATTTGGTGCTCTGCAAGCATATTTCCCAGAATCTGCTGACTTACCCACAGTCCTGGATTATATGGTGCATTTGAATACTTTAGCTGAGGCCAGCTACCCTAAAAGTGCACCTGGCAGCTGTGTCTGCTTTCTTATCAGCAGGTAAACCCTCTTCTCTTTCGGCTCATCCTGTATTCTCCAAGTTTTCCAAGGGGTTGCTTCACACCAACCCTCCATTCAGGGACCCTGCCCCTGCCTGGGATCTTAATATTTGCATTGCTCAGCTTATGCAACCCCCTTTTGAGCCCTTGTCTTTAGCAGAGCTTAAGTACTTGACTTGGAAAACTGTGTTTTTGGTAGCCATCACTTCTGCCAGGCGCATAAGTGAATTACAAGCATTGTCAGTGGAACCTGATTTTATCTCCTTTCATAGAGATAAGGTGGTCCTCAGGACTAACAGAAAGTTTTTGCTTAAGGTGGTTTCAGACTTCCACCTTAATCAATCTATGTCTCTCCCCTGTGTACTTCACTGACCATTCCTCCTCTGGCGAGAGGAGACTGCACAGTTTAGATGTCAAAAGAGCCCTTAGTTACTACATAGAACGTACCAAGGATCACAGGTTTGACTCCCTCCAACTGTTCCTCACTTATGGTGAGGTTGGTAAAGGGAAACCTGCCACTAAAAGATCCATTGCCAGGTGGATTGTCTCTTGTATCCAATTTTGCTATGAAAAACTGGGTAAGGTCTCCCCCCCAAGCCTGAGGGCTCACTCTACCAGAGGTACAGCTGCGTCTCTGGCTGCTGCCAGGGACATCCCTATCCTAGAGACATGTCAAGCAGCTACCTGGAAAATGGTTCACACTTTTACCAAGCATTACTCCCCTGGACATCCAGGCTAGGAGTGATGCTCGATTTGGCACAGCTGTGCTTCAGAGCCTATTTCCAAAGTAGGTTCTGTCCCTCCTCCATGGAGGTACTGCTGTGTAGTCTGCATATGTCATAATATAGCAAGACTTCATGTTGTTTGAAGAAAAAATTACTCACTTTAGTAATGTTGTTTCTTCTAATGGAGTCTTGCTATATTATGACCTCCACCCCTGCCTACCCCCTCAGAACCTCTACTTTTGGGAGGTGGGTGGGCAGTGCAGTGTTGGCACTTAGTAGATACCCACCTTATTTTTCACCCCACCTTTTTTGGGGGGGTTTGGGTGTTATGTTTTTAATTTTTTGGATCCCCTGACTTGAGTCTTTGTTTTGGGACCAAGAAAAAATGTGTTCTTATGTATTAGTAGCCAGTTGGCTAGTGTAGGTTTTCGGCTTCCACACAGAATCTTAGTGAGTTTTGCTCGTAAAGATCTGACAGTTTGAGTTTGATTAACAACAGACAGAGTTTTCAACCGAGCTCGCGCTCAAAGTTCCATGCCTGGCATGGAAAGTTAACTCTTTCACCTCCGGAGCAGTTTGAAGGTTGGGACTCAATGGAGCAGTTCGAAGGTTGGGACTCACTGCATATGTCATAATATAGCAAGACTCCATTAGAAGAAACATTACTAAGGTGAGTAATTTTTTCTTCTCACCCCAGGAATCGCTCAGTATGCTTGACTAGTGCAGTTATGCCAGATGGGTTCAGCTGCCCCAGAGGTGGAGCTATGCTAATGATGCCAGGGAGTTAGCCAATCAGGCTGTAGTAAGAGAATGCTGCCTGTAGGTGGTGCAGTACTTCCAGTCAGATTCATTTCTCTGCTGACTGAACAAGTCCACCCCGGAACTCTCTTCAAACCTTCGGTTGAAGTAGGTAATTTTTATTTTATCAGTGTTTTCTTTTATTCTGTGCTGCTTTAGAGTGTTTTAGTAAGTTTGTAGTGCTTTTAGTATGTTTTCCATTGCTCCTTAGTTCTCAGGATCCGCGGAAAGTCGCCTCCTTTTTCCATGTTCCCTTTTTTCTGACTAAAAGATATTGCGTCTGAGGTCAAATTTCCACAGATTTTATATTTTAACAGTATTTTTTCCATGGATACCTATTTTTAAAGCAGTTTCACAATTTTAAACTGCATTTCTTTATTTTACCTTAGCTAGGAGCCATTTTTCTGCAGTTCCACTGTGCTGGGAGCCTTTTCAATTTTCTATC
This sequence comes from Neoceratodus forsteri, assembly GCA_016271365.2. Classification (NCBI taxonomy): domain Eukaryota; kingdom Metazoa; phylum Chordata; order Ceratodontiformes; family Ceratodontidae; genus Neoceratodus; species Neoceratodus forsteri. Next base: position 389,315,488 of record CM057453.1, read on the forward strand.
TGGAAACAAACTTGCCTGGGTCTTCTGACAAATTGGCAGGTCAGATAGACCCGAAACCATGACTAGTCCCTTTGTTCTTTCCAAAGTGCTGAAGCCTTTTAAATTGTGGTCAAGGTAGACTGACTCAATCCACATTTAAATATTTTGGGCCAGTCACTGCTTTTTCTGTCTGTGAGCTTTACGTTTTAAATTGCTCAAAAACAGCAAGAAACCAGCCATAAGGCTGGGAATTATGGCTTCTCAGTCTGCCTCCCCATCTATTAACAAATTCTGGTCGGAGCCGATATGGCTGTGGAGAGCTTTTGGGATGTGTTTACCCATCCCATGCTGAAGAGCCTGCTCCATATTAGGCCTAGGTGTAGTCCTACAACGTTGTGCTCTCCTTGGGGGAGGGCTATTTGACCAACATTCTGGACACGAAGCAATTGCCAGGATAACATTGGGACCAGCGCAGGACTTCTACTTATTCAAAAGGGATGGTCAGACTCTTTTGATTCCTTCATAGTTTTTCTTTTAGCCGGTGGTGAGGGTGTCTGCTAAAATCTGCATATTTGACTTGTGACATTTGATTTTTTCATACTGTTATATTAAGGCTACCTCCAGAACCAATGTGAGAGATAGTGCTGGGGGGAGCAGCTTAGCTCTGGAGAGGTGAGCGCTCCCCAGAGATTTACATTTGCACTTATTTAAATCTGACTCTTGGTATAGCTTTGTCCATTTAGCTCCTTTTCCTTACCCTATTTTGGCTTATAATCTGCCTCATTGTGCTGGGGTTGGGGGGATTTTGATTGTTATTGTGTGTGTGTGAATTTTTGGTGTGGATGTGAGAATGTGTGGAGTATATTTAGTTTGTGTATTGATTCCTGCTGGTTTTAGTTATATGCTGCGAGGGAAAAAGGGTGGTCAGACATTATTCCCCCACCAGGCTCAGGGAGATGTGCCCCTTCGAATTTCCCTCATTATCATCAGAAACCTACTTGAGGTGTCAAGCTTTGGGGATAGCTAGACGAAGAAAGGGGAGAACCTGGCCTGGTGGGGGAATGGATGGGGGGGCGGATTGAGGTGGTGGGGACCAGGAGACACCCTGGGGCAAAATGTAAACAGGACAGAGGTATCTCTTGTCATGTCCCCATACCCACGGGCTCCATAGTTAATTGGCAGGAGCTGAGGTCTTCCTCAACAGCCCATCCTACTCGGGCGGTGTTATGTAATGCCAGATCTATCAGAAACAAGACTGCTATTACAGCTGATCTTGTTAAAACAGCAGATCTGGTATGCATCACCAAGACCTGACTGGATGAAAATGCAGGCCCTATATTGGCCTCTGCTGTTCCACCGCCCGAGGTTGGATCGTGAGGGGGGGGTTGTTGCCATTATATTTAGGATGGAACTGGGCCTTGTGAATGTGCCAGTGGGGACCACTGGGTCCTTCGAGTGTATCCTGGATGAGGGTGTAGGGTGCGGGATACTCCTCATCTACCATCCACCTGGTGATGGTGGAGAATTCCTGAAAGAGACAGTGGATTTCATCATCGACGTGGTGTTGGAGTCTCCCAGATGGTTAATTCTGGGGGATTCCAATGCCTGGGTCAACGATAAACTCTTGCAATTCAGTCAGACTCTCCTTCGGCTATTGACTATGCTGGGCCTTACACAGGTGGTTACCTCCTCGACCTATACAGGGCGTCACTTGTTAGATCTGGTGTTCCTCCTGGGGATGGAGATAACAGACTTGGGGGTGAAACCAGTTGGTTGGTCTGACCATTACACCATCAGGTTAAGTTTCAGGGCCCCTCCAAATGGATCTGCCCCTACGGAGATGGTCCAGTACTGCCCTTTAAGGGGCATTGCCCCAGAAGGTCTATCAGCAGTGCTGGACCTATCGGGTTTGTCGGGTGAATGCATGAGTCCAGGGAATCTTGTACTGGCTTATAACAGAGTGGTGGGAGATGCCCTGGACAAAATTGATCCTGTTCGTGTTTGACTACTCACTGTTTGCCCAAGGACCCCTTAGTTCAATGGTTCCTTGAAGGAGTTGAGGAGAGTGGGTTGAAGGCCGGAGAGCGCTTTGCGGAAGTTGGGTCAGGATGTTGACAGGCTTAGATTGTTGGAACATTATAAGGGCTATCAATCAGAAATCTCCTGTAAAAAGACAGAATTCCTGTCCAGAGAGATTTCTGCTGTACAGAATTGACCAGCTCAGCTCTTCCGGACTGTAGACAGATTGTGCAATCCAATCTGTCTCCATCCCGGAAGAGCATTCTCTCAGGCCAAATGCGAGGAGTTCGCTCATTTCTTTGCGAATAAGGTTGCCAGCATCCGGTCTGGCGTCGGTCTGGCTCTCCCTATGAGGGATTGTGAAGGTTAGCGAGAAGTGATGAACACACGGTCTGTCTGGATGGACTTTAGCCGGCTGGAATTCATGGACATTGTGAAGATCGTCCAAACACTGCGCCCAACCAGTTGTAGTTTGGATCTGGGCCCTACACCCCTATTATTAGGTTGTGTAGATGTTGTCTGCCCGATCCTAGCTAAAATTGTCTGGAGTTCCTTGGAAAGGGGTGTCTTTCCCAATCCCCTTAAGGAGGTGGTCTTATGACCACTCCTAAAAAAAAGTCCTTGGATCCAGACTGCCCAGCTAACTACAGGCCTGTCTCTAACCTTCCTTTTGTTGGGAAGGTTATTGAGAAGGCAGTTGCGTTGCAATTGGACCATCAACTTGTGACCCACAATGTCTATGATGCTCTCCAGTCTGGATTTAGGAAAAGACATAGCACCGAGACTGCACTTTTCCAGGTATTGAATGATCTCCTAATAGCGAGAGATCAAAAGGCTTGTACCATCTTGGTCCTTCTTGACCTCTTTGCAGCATTTGACACTGTGGACCATGGTGTGTTATTGGAGCATCTGCGGCTTCTCTGTGGACTGTCAGGGACAGTCTTTGAGTGGTTTCAATCTTTTCTCATGGACAGGTCTCAGAGGGTGGTCACTGGAATTTATTCCTCTGATGCCCTTTTTCTGTCCTCTGGGGTGCTGCAGGGCTCCATTTTAGCGCCCATATTGTTTGCAGTGTATATGCTGCCATTAGGAGATATGATTAAGCAATACGGTTTGAGTGTTCACTGCTATGCAGATGATTCTCAACTGTCTCTGTCCTTTCTACCCAGACATGGGGGATGCAGTCCTCTGTGTTTAACAACTGTCTCGCCGAGATCAAGGACTAGATGAGCACCAGCTGGCTGAGACTGAATCCGGACAAGACCGAAGTGTTGGTTGTGGACGCGGGTCATCCAGGGGTGGATTTGGGGGCTGGGCAGGAATTGGGCTTATGGCTTGATGACATCCAGCTCACTACCTCAGACCAGGTGCGTAACTTGGGTGTTATTTTTGATGATGGCCTGACCCTGAAATCTCAGGTGTTGGCAGTTGTCAAATCCTCATTTTACCATCTGAGGAATATTGCCCGGGTAAAACACCTGGTTCCTCCGGGTGACCTACCAACATTGGTCCATGCCTTTGTCACCACTCGCCTTGACTATTGCTATGCCCGCTACCTGGGGCTTTCTGGGGTTGATATCGACCACTTGCAGCTAGTGTAGAACACAGCAGCCAGGCTATTGAAGGGAACATCTAGAACCAGCCATATTACACCTGTGCTGTGCGGACATCACTGGCTGCCTGTTCAGTGGCAGATCACCTTTAAGGTTGGTTTACTGACCTTTAAACCCCTACATGAACAGGGACCCAGCTATCTGCAAGATCTCTCGACTCCCTACTGCCCCCTCTGCCCTCTCTGATCCACCGACGAGGGATTGCTTGAGATACCCAGGGTACATTTAAAGACATCTGGTGCCCGTGCTTTTTCTTTCGTGGCTCTTACCCTGTGGAATTCTCTAACTCATTGGTTGAGAGAATGCCTGACTGTTGAGAGGTTTAGATTAGATTTTAAGATGTATTTATTCACTATAGCCTTCTCAGATGATTTTAATTAATTTACACATTTGTATTTTTATTGTTATTTATATGTTTTATTGTATTTTATCTGTAAAGCGCCTTGGTTTTAGAAAGGTGCTATATAAATATAGATTTGTTGTTGTTGTATTTCTAATGAATTTGCACAATGCAGATCTGCTGAGAGGCAGTTTCAAAGTGGTCTTCCTTTTACACATTTTTGCAATGTATTTTCCTAGAATATGCATGCTGATTGCTATATATTTAGCTTGGATAGTTCACAGAAGAAATGGCATTGTATTTTTTGGTGGCGGAGCACTAGCAGTAGAATGCTGTAATGTGTCATACATAGGTATGAGCTGTGTGCGGGCGATAATGCCCAGTGGCCATACACCTCAGGCACTTGCATGTGGATCCTTTGTCCCGGTGCCATTGCAATGCTCAATGCAGGTGAAAGCCAATGCTGTACTCTCTCACACAGGTCCCAGAAGAGGCATATTACAGCCAACCTCCCAGTTGTTTGTACAATCGGGGAACCGTGAATGCACTATCCATAGCCTAGATCATACACTGCAAATGGCATTGCAGGATACTGCACTAAGTAGCACCCAGGATACCTCAGCAGTCCAGAGGATGGCATGTTACACAGGGGAGAGTGCATGACATCAGGAAGATAAAGAATTGACAAGGCGTGCATTGGAGGTATGTCAATTCCCTCTTATGGTTTGCCAGGGACATACACACAGCTGCATACATTGGTGAGTCCACAGCTTGTCTACTACCCCAGTGTATGGTATAGCCTCTTGGGTCATTCTAGAGTGCAAGTCCCCGGCCCGGGTCCAGTGCAGTCGGCAGCGGGCTGTGGCAGGGTATGGAGGGCAGTGCCAATCTCCGCAACAGGTCGGGTATGGGGGAGCAGGTTTGTCTATGTACCAAGGCGGTGGGTGGGGGTCCTCTATACTATGGATATGGACCGTGGTTTCCTCTGATGTGATTGGGTCAAGGGGAGCCCTACTCTGTGGAGCTCTTCAGGGATGGAGTTGGATCAATCAGGGATGGGAGGGGGTAGCTCTAGTTCACCAGGGCTGCCAGGCTGCTGTGCACCTGAGTGCACCTCCGCAGCTCGCCTGTGGGTGGATGGCCAGGTTAGGCCTGCTATCCATGGCCTAGCTGTGGGTCGTGCTGCTCTGGGCTGCGAGGGGCAAATTTCCCACTGAGTATGCCGCAGCACAGCATATGCATGAGAATGCACCCTCGACTTGCATGGCATACTATTTGTGTGCACCCTGGCCCGTTCCCTTGTGGCAGCTGCATCCCGCACATTTGAATATCTTACTGCAGTGCATTGTTGGAGTTGTGTGACACATTTTCCTTTTCCGCCAGGATACGCTGCGCATCCCCTTTGAATATACAGTAGGGGCCCTGGACTAGGTTACCCTGAAGTAATACATTATCAAAATGGGAAAATCATGACTCCACTGAAAACAAGATATTGCATCTAATCTGGGACAGCCTGAGTAAATACAGTGCAAACATGTGTAAATGAAGATCCCTATGACAGTGAGATGTAGCATCTCCCCTGCGCTATCCAGGATACAAAATATAGGATGAGAAATATTTAAAGGAAATCTACTCTAAACTGAACTTCACTGTGGTCACTGACATAAACAAACAGTTTCTTTATTGTAACAATCACACAGGAGTGTGGTGTGCATATTTTATGGAACACATACAAACAGAGGTGAGAAAGAATAAGTGCCTCAGCTGGGACTTGAACCCAGGCCACCCAGCAGTATTGTGGCCATGAGGATGGTGTGTAGTGTGTGTGTACAAAATATAGGATAGGATATATTTAAAGGAAATCTACTCTAAACTGAACTTCACTGTGCTCACTAACATAATCAGTTTCTTTATAACATTAGAATGCAATATTGATTTTGAATGTTGTGGTCATGAGGATGATGTGTACAGTGTGTGTGTGTGTGTGTGTGTGTGCTTGCTGTAGCGCAATATATTTTTTCCCAAAAAGCAAAGCAGAAAATGGCTTCTGATTGCTACATACAGTATTTAGTTTAAGCAGTTCACTGAGAACCTGGCATATGTCTGAGATCAGAGGCTCATCAAGATAATTTCTGTAGAGGTTAAAAAAACAGTGTAAATTATGAATTTTCTGGGAAAGAGTGACATTTATGAGGTATAAATCTTTCTTGATAGACAATATATTCCCAAGTGAAACTAGTATTAAGAAGCTGTTTAAATGCTAAGTATTTAAATGTGCAGTTTGTTGTATTTTGAAGGGGGTAAACAAATCTCCAGTTTAATAGGCAACCAATATTTAACAAATAAACGGGCAGTGGTCACGATCCAGCCATAGCACCTCTACGGTGCAATGAGCCTGATCCACCTACCCACCCAAAGAGATAGATAAGGTGCCACTTGCCCCCACGGGCAGCGATCACGATCCAGCCATAGCACCTCGACGGTGCATTGAGCCTGATCCACCTACCCCCCAAAGAGATAGATAAGGTATGATGCTTGAAAAATTGCCACGATTTCTCTGGGCTGTGTGAATGCAGAACCAGATCATCACTTGCAATTTGCTGTTTTCAATTTCAGCGCCTTCTCAGGGTAGCGCTATTGGCTCCACGTCTGTGTAGAGCTCCCTGATTGGCTCATCTCACTCACCTAAGACAGGAGCACCTGAGACGTGTGGCTTAATGTAAGCCTGCATCCCTGTACTCGGCTTCTAATTTATATATATATATTTTGTTTGTTTTTTTTAGTTGTTTTAACCAGGTATAGCACACTAAGCTGAAAGCTTTTTTACAGGAGCGACCTGGGAGCACAAGGAAGTTAAGTGACTTGCTCAGGGTCACACAGTATGCAAGTGGAAGCTGTGGGATTCAAACCCGGGTCAGGTCTGCTGGATGTCACCAAATTTACAGCTCAGAGCCTTAGATTTTTAATTTAGCCTGTTCTGCTCGGCCTGTGTAAAGTAACTTACCGTTCCCCACCTGCTGCAGTTTCTCTCCAACTGTATGTGCACTGATTCACTGCTAGCTCTGCAAACTTCCCCTTGATTTTTCATCCCCCCAGTGTCCTTTAAATGCACACAGTCTCCGCCCACTCCTATCTGATGTTTCAATTTATTCATTACTTACTGTCAACAACTGCAATTCCTCTCATCCCCTTTTTGCAACTAAGCCTTCTAGCAGCTTTATCTCATTCTGTCTTGCTGAGGCATACCATTTTGGTACTTTAGGTTTGCTTATTGCTGACTAGCATATCCTGTCTTGCTGACTAGCATAGCCTGTCTTGCTAAGGCACTGTTTTACTTGAAAATTGTGCTACAAATTACTGAACTGTGACTGATTTGCCAAAAAACTGTGTTTATTGTCTAAAAATGTTCCCAGCAACCAAGTGTTACAGCCCCTTCGTGACTTTGTAGCTCTCTCCAGACTGCAAGGTACCAAGGAAATCACTGACTTTTCAGTTGCTAATTGAGCTGTTTTCGCTCAGACTGCTAGCCTTTCTGTTGCCCCACTATTAATTTGGGCTCCTCTCTCCTTTCTCTAACCGAGAACCCGCTAGGGATCCCAGCTCAGACGCCCTCCGCGTGGACCATGGACACCAGGCAGTCAGCGTTTCCAAAGCCGCCGCCCGAGACCTCCTCATCGGACTTCACTGCTTGAGAGGTATGGCAAAGCCGCAATTTTCACCCACCGCCCATCCCCTCCTGTGTGCTATTATATAGACCCGTTAGCACCGCCCACTCCCATCCCTGATGACCCCTGCCCTTATTTTAACAAGATCGCTGACTCATTATACTGCAGATTATGCCCAAACCTGCATCAGATGCTGGTGTCTGCCATTGATGTGTGTGCCGGAAGAAAAAATTACTCACCTTAGTAATTGCTTTTCTTCTCATGGAGTCTTGCTATATTATAACATTAGCAGTCAGCCACTGCAGCTGAACTGCCCCGGAGAGGAAGGAGTTAACTCCAGAGGATCTGGAGTTCTACAGCGCGAGGGCGCTGTGCCCAAAGCTCTATCTGGCAGTTTCAAATGAAACTGTCAGATCTTTACGACGCTAACATCAAAGAACAGAAAGTCTGTGTGGAAAAAACTACACTAGCCCATGGCTACCCTACTAGTAGTAGTAACAACAATATAAACAACAAAGAAACACCCAGAACCATAATAACAAAAATTGATGGTATTATGGTTCGTTTTCCTCCTTGACAAGCACATTATGAACCCCCTTCCCCAAGACTCAAGTCCAGGAAGGGGCAATATAAATAACCTAAATGAAAGCAACCAGATCCCTAACCCAAAGGAAGAGGGTAGGGATAACTACAATGGCATGACACAGTGCTTGCACAATTCGCCACCCTACCCAAGTAGAGGTTCTGAGAGGGGCAGGAGGAGGTGGTTATAATATAGCAAGACTCCATGAGAAGAAAAGCAATTACTAAGGTGAGTAATTTTCTTCAAACACCATGAAGTCTTGCTATATTATAACATTAGCAGATTACACAGCAGTACCTCCATGGAGGAGGGTCAGAACCTACTTAGGAAATAGGCTCTGAAGCACAGCTGTGCAAACCGAGCATCTCTCCTGGACTGGACATCCAGGGAATAATGCTTGGTAAAGGTGTGAACTGTCTTCCAGGTAGCAGCTTGACAAATCTCCAGAATGGAATGTCCTAGCAGCCGCTAGAGACGCAGCTGTACCCTGGTGGAGTGGGCCCTCAATCCTGAGGGGTACTCTACCTAGTTTCTGATAACAGAATTGGATACAAGAAACAATCCACCTTGCAATTGTTCTCTTAGTGGCAGGTTTTCCTTGCCAACCTCGCCATAGGTAAGAAACAGTTGGAGGGATTCGAACCTATGACCTCTAGTGCGCTCTAAATAGTAGCTTAAGGCTCTTTGACATCCAAGCTGTGCAGTCTCCTCTCACCTGAGGAAGAATGCTCAGTGAAAAATACTGGGAGAGAGATAGATTGATTCAGGTGGAAATCAGAAACCACCTTAGGCAAAAACTTTCTATTAGTCCTAAGGACTACCTTATCTCTGTGGAAAGAGATAAAATCTTCTTCCACTGACAGGGCCTGTAACTCACTTATGCGTCTGGCAGAGGTGATAGCTACTAGGAAAACGGTTTTCCAAGTTAAATACTTGAGCTCTGCTGAAGACAGAGGCTCAAAGGGGGGTTGCATTAACTGAGCAATGCAAATATTCAGGTCCCAGGTGGGAGCTGGTTCCCGAAAAGGAGGGTTAGTATGAAGTAACCCTTTAAAAAACTTGGAGAACACAGGGTGAGAAGAAAGGGAGGCAGGCTTCCCTGCTGACACAAAAGCAGAGACAGCTGCTAAATGAACCTTCAGGGTAGCTGGTCTAAGGCCTAGGGAATTCAGATGGACCAAATATTCCAGAAGAATGGGAAGATCAGCAGATTCTGGGATAATCTGCCTCTCAGAGCACCAGATGGAAAACCTCTTCCACTTAGAATTATAAGTGGCCCTAGTGGAAGGCTTCCTAGAAGCCTTTAAAATATCCATGACACCTTGAGAAGGTGTAAGTCAGCAAATTCTAGCTCCTCAAGAGCCAAGCCTTGAGGTGGAGGGATTTGAGGTCCGGATACCACACTCTCCCCTGTGCACAGGCCAGTAAGTCGTGGACTCTGGGTAGGCTCAGGGCAGGGTGGACTGCCAAGGACAGAAGCAGAGGGTACCAGGGCTGTCTGGCCCAATCTGGGGCAATCAGAATCACTCTGCAAGGTTGAGATCTGATTTTACTAGTACCCTGAAAAGAAGAGGAAAGGAGGAAAGGCATACAGGAACTTCCCTTTCCAGTCCAACAGAAAGCGTCCAGAGGACTGAGCCCAGTACTGGAGGCCTGCAACAGAAAAGAGGAAGTTGATGGTTGTCTGGGGCTGCGAAAAGATCTATCTGAGAGTGCCCCATCTGGCAAAGCGGACCCCAGCACTTGTGGATTCAGAGCCCATTCGTGATGGCCCTGAGAAATTCTGCTGAGGCGTCCGCCAGGACATTGTCCTTCCTGGGAGGTGAACCGCTATCAGGAGGTGTTCAGGGAGTGAGGCCAGAGACCACAACTTCATTGCTGGTGCACAAGGCTGAAGACCGAGTGCCCCTTGCTTGTTGATGTACCACATTGTGGTGGTATTGTCTGTCCTGACTTGAACCACTTTGTTCTGGACAGAATCTGAAAACACCCGAAGAGCTAAAAAGACAGCTCTGAGTTCCAACAGATTGATGTGGAGCAGAGATTCCTGAGGAGACCACACCCCCTGGGTGGCAAGATCGTCCAGGTGAGCCCCCCACCCTAACAGGGAGGCATCCGTGGTGAGGGTGAGGGAGTGAGAAATGGGAATGAAGGGAACCCCCTGTCTTAAATTGCTCTGGACCTGCCACCAGTGGAGGGCTAGGATCAGAGTTTGAGTAACTGGAACCAGCTTGGTAAGGGGGTCCTTCCTTTGAGACCAATAGGCCCTCAAATGGAACTGAATGTCCCTCATCTGGAATCTTGCTCCCTGCACGACAGCTGTGGAAGCAGCCATGTGCCCAAGGAGTTGCAGAAAATGCCTTGCTGGTCGAGAGACCTGCAGGGTAAAGGAGGATGCCAGGGTGATGAGTCTGTCCACCCTTTCCGAGGGAATAAAAGCCCTGGCTAACCTTGTGTTCAATTCTGCGCCTATGAAAGTTAGGACCTGAACCAGTTCCAGAACTGACTTTGGTAAGTTTAGCAGGAATCCCAGGGAAGTGAGAAGCTGCTGGGTGACTTGAAAATGGGTTTTCACCTGACCTGGAGACTGACCCACAATGAGCCAGTCGTCCAGGTAGGGAAACACAGCAACCCCTTGCCTTCTAAGTGAGCCACTACTACAGCAGACATTTGTGAATACCCTTGGCGCAGAGGTCAGGCCGAAGGGCATTGCCCTGAACTGGTAGTGGCCTGAGGGCAGTTCGAACCTGAGGTACTTTCGGTGAGAAGGCCTGATCAGAACATGAAAATAGGCATCCTTGAGGTCCAGGGAAGCTAGCCAGTCCCCTGGCCTTAGGGAAGGCAATATCATTGCCAGAGTCAACATTTTGAACTTTGGTTTCAAAGATGCTTGTTCAGGTACCTTAAATCTAGAATGGGCCTCCATTCTCCTGTCTTTTTTGGGGTAAGAAAGTATCTTGAATAAAGCCCTTGCCCTGATGGCAAGGAGGAACCCTTTCCACTGCTTTGCAGTCCAGAAGAGAGAAACCTCTGCTTCCAAAGCAAGGGCTTCTGAAGGATTTGCAGGTGGAAAATGTCTGGCTCTCATCTTTGGAAAGTGTTTGAAGCTGAGAACCAGACCCTGGCCTATTACCTCAGAACCCATCTGTCCGTAGTTAGGGACAGCCAGTTCCAACTGAAATAGGCCAACCTGCCCCCACTGGTACAGGAGAATTGGCCCTGGGCACCCCATCAGGGTGCCTGCTTGGCAACAACCTTAGGCTGAGGAGGGACGGTCTACTTGTGCCTCGTCTACCCCTGCCTCTGAAGAAACCCTCTCGAGACAGCAGAGGAGGCTTGAAATGGTAAAAGGCCTGGAAAAGGCCTGCCCTACCTCTGGGAGCATGCCTTTGTGGCATGGCATGCTTCTCCTTAGCCTGGGCACTTTTGTAGGTAGTTCTGTATTCATCCATCTTTTTCATATAGTTTTCTGTTTGCTCCCCAAACAGAGAATTTCCTACTAAGGAAAATCCATAGCCTTTGACTGGGTATCTTGGGACAGATTAGTGCATCTGAGCCATGCCAACCTACGGAAAGCTACAAGTGGCCATGACCCTAGAGGAAACATCATTAACATCAACAGCAGTATGAAATTGAACTTTAGAGGCTTCAATGCCATCAGCAGCCACCTGTTCCAACTCACTAGCCAGCTGGCCTGGGCCTGCTTGGCTAACTACAATACTGTGTCCCACCTAGATTTCTGATATCTAGCCACATAAGCCATATAATTTGCCTGCCTGAGTCCCAAAGAAGCTGCCATATACTGTTTCTTCGCCATGGCATCAATCTTCCTGGAATCCTTATCAGGAGGATGTGAGGCCAGAGGAATATTAGCCTTGTCACAGGCTGCAGCTTGTACCACACCTACATGACTACACTGTTCAGTAAGGAAGTCTGTATCCGAGCCTGACAAAGTATACCTTCTGTCCATTTTTTATCTACAGGAGGGACAGAATGAGGATTTTAAAATCTTTGTTGTTTGCTTCCTAAATGACTTATGCAAAGGAATAGACAACCTCCTAGACTCTGGAATATCCATCATTTCCACATAATCAGGCTCCTCTTGCTCATCCACAGCCTCCTCTAAAGGAAGCTGGAGGGTTTCTACAACCTTTTGTAAAAATAAAGAAAGAAGGGACTCAGACAGAATAGGAGGAGATTCTAAAGGTCTGTCTGGAGAAATGTCCGGTTCAATGGGCACGTCCAGACCCCCCAGCCACACATATATTGATCAAATTCCTCCTCCCCCTCCTGTGGTTCAGAAAAATCCTCAACTTCAAAATCCTGAACCACTGGGACTGAACGAACCAACCTTTTACCAATTGTTGGTGGTTCTACAGATCCCTGAGACAGTGACTGGACAATCTGAATGGCTTTAGCTATCTCTGCAGCAGTTGGAGACACAATTTTGGACCCCAAACCTACTGATTTCCTTGTCTTTTTACTCAGGACTGGTTCCTCTGAACCAGCCTTCCTTTTGCCCGAGGAAGTCTCGCCCTGGTCAGAGGGCACTCCCTCTGGTCCAGTGGGTACTGGACCGGGCTGGCCATCCGGGTCAGCGGACTTTTTGGCCTCTCGTTCCCTGGGCCGGCCCAATCTCTTTTCAGGGTGGCTGCAGGAAATTTTACACACCTGGCAGTCTGACAGGAGGTGGTCAGCCCCAGACAATAAACACAGTGGTGTGTGGGTCAGCCTTGGCAAAGGCCTCCCACAGACATCACAGTGTTGAAACCAGTGGGCCCGGTTTTCTTTTGGGTTTCTCAGACATAATGCCAGCCTAACCAAAACTTGCCTTTTGATGGCAGTGCCAGGCAAGACACCATTATCGGTTCCTAACCGTGTCACGGGTATTTGAAAAAAGCGTTATAATTCTTTTTTTAGAACCGATAAGAACGGGAACGCACTCTAAAACCCACTGTACACTTTTAAAATGTAGAAATAACAAACCGATCGGTTCAAAACCGAACCGATAATTAATTTTCCACACAGACTTAAAATTTAGTACTTACGTTTACCAGATAGAGCTTTAAACCGAAATGCGGTAAAATAATGACTTTTGCGGTTCAAATGAACGAAAAATACCGCTGAACCGAGAATGAACCGAGCTGAAGGAGCTGATCTCCGGAGCGACTGTTCAGTGAAGCGGAGTAAAGAATCTGACAGTTTCATTTGAAACTGCCAGATAGAGCTTTGGGCACAGCGCCCTCGCTCTGTAGAACTCCAGATCCTCTGGAGTTAACTCCTTCCTCTCTGGGGCAGTTCAGCTGCAGTGGCTGACTGCTAATGTTATAATATAGCAAGACTTCATGGTGTTTGAAGCTGCAGTTATCAGTGGCATTATTGGCATAGCCAAACAGGCACTCCTCTTCACTCCTCTCATGCTCCTCTTGCCATTCAAAGTCCTCCGGGATCGGAGGGAGCTGTGTGGTGATGGTGTGTGCATGGCAGGATCTGTGGAGCCAACTACTAAAGGGCTACCAGACCAAAAAGCTGCTGCTGCTTGTGGATTGATGTTGGCAGGGCGCGGCTGTGATTTGATGAAAGTCTAAAGAGATTCTGTCTTGCTGACACCCCCCCAGTCAAGTCACACACAGACTGACAAACTGCATAATAACACTCTTTGTGTTTTTCTAAAGTATTACGCATTTCTGACAGTGTTAGCATCACTATTCTCAGAGTACCATTCTACATGAGAAAACATATGCGCTTTGTGAATTGTGCAGTTTGACACAAAAGTAGTGCTGTAATTGTAAGGGGAACACACTTTGGTTGCTGAATGTTGTAATGTTGCCAATATTTTGGTGTCTCATTATTGGCACACTCCCTGTGACCCTCTCTACTCCATTGTTTGTCTTTCAGTTTACCCTGAGTTTTTAAAGTCCTTTGCTAGGGACTATTCCTGTTTTCTTAATTTCAGAAAATTTTCAACAACCAATACAGTATATGCACTGTATACAATCCTGCCATATCACAAATATATTGTCCTATGCACAGTACTTAAATAATAGATCTCCGTACCCAAATATCATTATTATTTTTATTATATGCAATTTGTGCATATTCTTACATTATCTGTGCAATGGGAGACCACGATTCAGGTGGATATTGTTACAGATGATAACGTCATGGGCTGGAATGGTAGTCATTGACTGTAGGGTGGCCTTAAATCGCAAATATGTGTCGGAATAATAGCATTATGTTTTCAGAAAATTTAAGAATGATGAATATAAAAAAAAAAGTAAGTCCAAGGCCCAGGAAAAAAAATTGCACCCTCTGCAGGGATCAAATCCCCAACCCTACACATGCAAGGTTGTTGACTAGCCATTTAAGCCACAAGATCTTACTGAAAAAAATAAATGTTTTTTCTCTTCCTCTCTACCTCCTCACCTATCCAAGTATTACCTCTCCCCCTGTCATGCCATGCTCAATCTCTCCACTAGTAATGTCCCTCACTCCTTCCTCTTTGTGAGTACTATCCCTTGTGCAGTCTCCTCCTGTGTCCTCTTCCCTCTGTGTCACTGGTACAATAAACATGTTAACCACCTTCTTTTCCTCGCTATCTGTTTTCTTCTACCTCCTGTCTACTGCCGCTCTTCTTTTGATAGGCCCTACTAGTGTCCACCCTTCCTCAGCTGGCTTCCTGTCAAGTTTGCCCCATCTGTGGTGCCCCCCTGATACTGTACTCTCAGATATCCGATATTCTACCAATGCAACCCTCCTTTCTTGCACTCAGGTAACTAGTGTTCGTCACGCCCAGGTTCTTCTCCTCCTCTGATGCAGATACTCTGACTCCAATCAGGTAGTACTCTGTCCTGAGTTTATTGGCTCTTGAAGGAACTATTATATCTGTATGTCATGTCTAAATTAATTATGATAAAGTTATGTCTTCTGATTTGTTTCTCATGTGTACTGCTTAATCATAACTGGGTTGTCAGATTTGTTACAGACATATTATATTCACAATAATGCAGTTCAGGGTGTGCATTTTCGCCGAATAATGACACATATAGGGTGGTAGAAGAACTCGGCGTATGCATTGACCAACCCAATGTGTGACGTTAATCAGCGACAATGCACACACTATCAGGCCTTATATAAATATTTTCAATATGACTTGCATAGATTTAGATTAATTTCTGTCAATGTAAAGAGTAATTTCTTTATGCCATTTCATTTTTTCAAGAAACATCTGAAAGGGAATAAGGAATAATCAAAATGAATGAACATGTAAGTATTAGTGAAGACACAAACAGTCAGATACAAAGTATTACAGGACGTATACGTGACTTTGGAGTGCGTGGATATGCATTTGAGCCCGTTATTAATGAAAATGTTGTTCTTTCTCTTGAAAATACACATGACGGTGGATTTCCAGAAGGTGATTCAACAGCTGATTTGATTCCAGAAAGACTTCTGAATCTTAATTTACATGTGGAAACTGCGTAATAATGCCAACTGTTGTTGAAAATATGTGTTGTACTGAAATTAACTGATTACAACATAGAATGAATGGATTTAATTGCATAACTAGCAATCCACATCTGTTTAATATCTGTATTGATCTCAAAGCATTGGATGTCAGTTTGATGACTAATAGATATCTTCGTGGCGGTTCATTGCCATGACCAGTTGCTAGTCGGTAAATTGTACAGTATGATATTCACGTAAACATAGAGGATAATGCATGAGTAACAGAGGATAACCTTGATGTGATCACCTCAAGCAGATAACAGGACAAGCAAGTAAACCTCAGGAGCGCAGTTTGAGAGGTTTACAATTGTCATGGCAACCACTAGAGGTAATTATGTCCGCGGTTGACCACCATCACTCAGTCATTGTATTTCTTAGTGTATGGAAAACCTAGCCACCGTACCCCAATATTTATTGTATTTATGCTCTTGCACTTGTCTTACAGGACATATCGTCTTGCTTCCTGCAGACAGGTCACTCTTTGGACTCATGGTTATCTTGGTAAACATATTAGAAGAGTAATTCCTTCATGCTGTGTAAAACTAATCAGACACCACTATCCAGATACTGAATATGAAGGTTTTCATGAAATATTTATGTGATATAATATGTGAAATGGTCAAACCCTTATTGACTCATGGACTCCATAAATAGCCAAATATTCATATATTCATTTGTTTTCTTTTATTGTAATCATCTGAAACGAAGACAACATTGTGAAATAACACTCAGTATATAGTTCTATGATTCAGTCTACAATGTATGTTGTTAGTAATTGGTCAGTGGTATATGTAAGCAATAAGACATGACAGGGTATGTATTGAGCATACATTACCACACAGCTGGGGTGTAGTCAGTCAGGAGGCCACAGGCAGAGTGACTTCAGCCCCAGCCATTCAACACATACTCCGGAGTGTCTTACTTTGCCTATAAAATGGTGAACGTTTATTAGAAATTAAAAAAGAAATTAAGAAAATATTGCATTTACATTAAAATATTGCTTTATTTTAACAGTGTCCCGATGCAAGGAAAAATAGTGCCTTTTAATTTACATAGTAAACTGCTTCAGATAGTCTAGAATGGCAGGTTGCACCCACAGAAGTAGACAAACCAGTTAGGGTGGTTGTACCTACAGAAATCGTTGCACTTGACACTGAGACAGGATGGCTCAGTTGGGCCCCCTCTGTTGGGCACTAGCCACCTACTAAACTCAAAAAATCTTTGCATTTTTTGACTATTTTCTAATTAAGTTGGATACTGTAAGTCTGCCTAGGATGCAAACAATGAGTTATACTCATGTACATTCATAAAAGTGTTTGCAACCTGCATGTATTGTTCATAACCCCTTTCTGTAAACTACTGTATGTATTTCATATTGTTTTTATTTATTATACTAGGAATACCTTAATGGGCATGGCCCCTTTTTCACAAGTGCACACTATCTGCAAGCTTTTTAAAGCTAAAAAGATATTTTGCCCCAAACCGACAGTTTCCTGTGTGTGTGTGTGTGTGTGTGTGTGTGTGTGTGTGTGTGTGTGACTGATTGATAATGAAATATAGCCTTTGTACTTTTACTTTGAAACAATACCAATAGTAACAAATAACCCGCCACTCGAAGCTAACAAAAAACATTAACGAGAATTGTATTAGTTATATGATCAAGTCACATTGATATTATGTTAAACTTTTATTTATTTGACAATGTAGATCTTTAGTTCAGTTCAAGATGTTAATTAAATATCACTTTTAAAATAGTTTGATAACAATTGATAAAATATTATTTGGTCTTGATTTTATTTGAAGAAAATCTTGTGTGGTGTGCATTCACCGCTTCTTGTACTGTTTGTTTCGTTGCTCCATGATGTTCGCCAAGTCATCGCTTTGTGGCTTCATTACTGCATGATGGATTACCTGTACTGTATTTTCCTGTAATTTAAATAAAAAAATGCTTGGTTCACTGTATTGAATTACGCTGTCTTATAAAATATCACATGCATATTAGATTATCATAACAATATTAAGTAAACAGGTATAAAATTATGGCAAAGTTGTCTGTCATGTATATGTTTTATTATTTTTTGTCTGAAATTGTATGTTTTTTTAGCCTTACGCAACTTAATCACATATCATCCAGCAGGTTCTGAAAACTGGTGTTTGTACTGTAATCCTCCAAGTTTATTTGCGGCCTGTGGCCTTGGCACATTTTTGTTATGATCCATTGCTGCAACATGCAGTCTACAGGAGTAGGCGTCAAAGTCATATTTGGTCCTTTTAGATGCATATCTGAGGTACAGCGAATGAACACTTTCTAGTTCTCCCATGTGAATTTCCTCAGTAATTTTGTAAATATGTACAAAACAGAAAAATCTAAATTAGTAGGGTGTAGTGAAAAAAAACTTGAAATGAAACAATATATTGACTTATGCTCCAGTAATGATACACTATTCAATGTACTATTTCTAAATCTGCCAGTAACCATTTGTCCATTACAATTTGCTCAAGTTCTTCGTGAGTCTCAGTCTGATTTGTGATCCATGGTTTGCGTGATTCTGAGATGTCATCATAAGGTGGATGTTCACACTTGTGGAAAGTATCAGTGGACAACCATGTATGTTTTTTTATATGAAATAAGACAGAAGTGAATCTGTCCTTCAGTTCATTGTAATCTTCACTACATGTGTCTACAGACCACCAAAGGTGATTAATTATGGAGCTTATCCACTCCGAAATCACAGTACAGTTTATTTTTTTGCTTGTGAGAAACATTTTCTTTTTCATCCCCTTAGCAATATGCTATAGATCAAATTCATGTTTTATTAATGGGAATTGTTCTCTTAGAACCTTCTGTACTGTTACCTGATGATCTGTTGCTAAAATGGATATGTTAATCTCTTTGTATTTTAGCTCTGACAGACTTCTTACCAAACCTTCAGGCTGCATCCAGGAACTTTTTTAACCTCTGTTAGTTTCACTGACTGCTGCTCTATTATTAGTCTACTATCACAATCGCTTAATGTGTAAGTCCCGAGTGTTGCACAGTGACCTGGACTGTCACAGCGTGCATCTCCAGATAAGACCAGTTCCTTGCCTGTTATGTCATGGTGGATCTCATTAACATGTTCCTTCCAGATGTTTCGAATGGATTGGATAATCAGATTCCTCTGCATGTTATTGCAATGTCTTACTGATATGTTTCCCTTGCCCACTGTTTGTAAAATCTCAGAAATTGTAGCGTATGAACCAACGCAAATAAATGTTGGTGATGGTAACAAAATGTTAACCTCTGGCACACCATTTAACATATCCTGAGAGTGCCATGTTGACACATGTCCTTGAAGACATTCAGTTTTTACTGTTATGCCACTACCTTTTTTAATGATTATTGGATGTGTCACAAGTGGACTGCAACAGAAACTGGAAGTACATTTTGTAAATAATTGAAGTAATTTCCTTCTTGATATAATGTAAAAACATTCATATTCTGCCAAAGTCTCAGTTTCCAGCTCAGAATCAGTAGTGTCCTCCTGTTCCAAGGTATCCGGACTGTAATCTGGATCATTAATGTGGTCATGCTGACAATCAGTGTCACTATCAGATTCACATAGGTCATTGTTAAGGGTAAAAGTAGTGTCTTTATCAATGTATAGCTTCAGGTCAGTAACTGAATGCAAGTTGCTTCTTCTGGATTTGTCGAGTGGAGCACGGTCATTATTCACACTATCAATTGGAAATGAAACTTTTTTGTTCCAGTTTTTCTCTGTTGAGTATATGTGGTCATTGCGAAATCCATACTTTGCCAGCAAGTCATCTGTCATTGTTGAAACTGATGATTTATTTAACTTGTTAGGCTCTATTTCAATATCATACTGGCAAGCCTTGTTTTTTACCTTAATGCATGGTAAAGCTATGAATGGTTTGCTTTGTGTTTCTACTGTACGCCTCTTAATAACCCACAATGGTGCAAGAAGACAGTTGTGACATCTGCAATTGCATACCTGCGGATTGAGATTGATGGAAATATAACTTATATTTATTTTTATATGTGACACAAGTCATGGTAGTAATATTTATCACATTTTAAGCAGCTGATCGATATGTCAAAGTCCTGAACTCCCATGTTCAACCCATTGCACACATACTGATTTTAAAAATTAATATGCTATTCCTGATTATCAGCAGAAAATATATAACTTTGGTCACTTGATTTTTATTGGCAACTTATTTGCCCTCGATTTCGGTGATTGTCAGACCCAACTGCATAGCTTGGGCCTTTTTTGGCATGTGTTATCAACACATGTACCCTTATTTTCCTGTGTATAATCCAACTTTACTTCTGAATTCTGTGTGTTGCTATGCAACTCTCTACCAGTGATAACTGTTGTCCTCCCTGTAACCTGTGAAGCGGAGCCTTTGCAAAAGACTGTAGGACTCAAATGCTGTATTTTTTTTTTTACTCCTCTAGCCATCTCTCTGCACCCTGTTAGTCTTCTATGTGTCCTGCCGGGAATCCGGCTGCCATCTGTCTCGACCAGGCCACTGGCACCCTGTACTCCTGTGGCTTGTCCCCCCACAGCAGGGTGGCAGGGAGCTCCCTATCTCCCCACCCTTCTGGATCCAGATCGGGTGTCAGCACCCGATGAACACTCACTGATGGTCATCAAGCTGTGTGAGAGGTGCCACTTTTCTCCTGTACACAGTCCCCAGAGTCAGTGGGCATGCAATGATGCCAGTGGCTGGGAGCATTCATGCATCCACAAGTGCCCCCACCTGGCGTCTGCTCCTGACTTCTCCTCAGTGTGTGGCATGCATCCCTGACCCCCAGCCTCTGCCAGGGGGTAGTCAATCACCAACCGCTGTGAAACTCCTCCCCAGAGAGGGAGAGCAGTCCATCAGAAACTCAATCCCTCTCCACCCCTGTCAGCCCCCTGGCAACCCATGGTCGCTCATGAACCCAGGTCACCGGCATGGCACGAGGTGCGGTGACCAGTGCCTCTGCCCTCAGCACCACCAGGTCAGCTTTCAAATACTGTATTTTGATGAATTTAATAAATAAAAATATCTCCCTGCTACTTAAATAGTTTTAAATATGTAAATATAGTAAGATTTCACCTTAACCAGCTGTCCCAGTGGCGCTGAGGGCTGAGGCAGTGGTCGCCATAATTCACACCACGTCCAGACTAGTCGGCACAGAATTGCCTCCTGGTGGAGGCTGGGTGACAACATGCTCAGTTGTACATAGGGGAGCAGACAGGTGGACAAAGGAGTTAAAAAGTTATAGCTAAAAAAAAAAGATTTCAACTTACTTCTTGCCTAACATTATCTGTTATATAATGTGTTTTGACATCTTCTGTATTAGGCATCTGATGTGTCTCCGCCATAGGTGTGCTTTCATGCACCTGTATTACTGTATCAGGTTCATGCTCTCTCAGCTGACCATCCATAGATTGAACATGTAGGTTGACCTGTATACATAAATATATGTGTGGTATGTCAGTGCACATATATAATCAATTTGGCATCATACAGTATAGTTTGAAATCCAATATTACTTGTTCTGTTCGAATTAGACTGCTCATCCCTTGGCCATTCATACTGTAATTTAGATTTTCTATTCTAGATGGATTTACACATGGGCAGGGTGGCAGGGTATTCACATTATCCTCTTCTGTGTTGCTGGTGTGAGGAATGGCATTTCTTTTAGTTTAGTTTAGTTTAGTTAGTTTTTGTTGACCGGGTAAGTGCACTAGACAAATCCTGCCTATTTTCAGGCACGACCCGGGGGAAGGGGATACAGATGAATGCCAATCAACCTTGAACCAGATTAAGCTGTTGGTGGTATTTATAGTGAATGAGGGAAATTTGGCCAGGACACCGGGGAAATTCCCCTACTCTTTTTCGATAAGTGCCATGGGATCTTTAACATCCACCTGAACTACCACCAATCCAGGCAGATGGGACCTCGGTTTAACGTCTCATCCGAAAGACGTTAATCCGTTCATTTTCACTAAAGAAAATATACCATAAATATCGAAATTGTCTTTCATTATGTAATCAGTGTCTTTAAAATGTAGACTGCAAACACATTTTCTGAGATTTGAATCATGTTGTTTCATCTGCAGTGCCAACATCCACTTCTGGCATAGATCAAGATTGGTTGTTGGGATTTGGTGAAAATTCAGCCAGGGCATCCGTGAGTATGTACTTTGGCATCCAGGAAAGGAACATGATAGCCCAGATATTCTCTTTTTATTATGCATGGTTATATCCATTACCGGTATTTGAGATAATCTTTTTCTAACAAATAAATTTGCAAGTGAGCACATCAACGAATGGCCCAGTTTCTCATATCTGTAAAAGAAAAAATTAAATTACTGTATGTGAGCAGTATTAAGCAAAAGAAGCAAAAGTGAAACCAAACAGAAAACAACTAATTAAAAAAAAATAGGACACATTTTTACCTCTCATTTTACCTCCAACTCTCTATCACACACTCACTGGCAAACAAAGAGTGGTAGTAAAGTGTATACAGTCCAAAGAGATGCAAGTCACAAGTGGGGTACCTCAGGGATCAGTCCTGGGTCTAGTCCTCTTCAATATCTTCTTCAGTGTCATTGCGGATGGACTGGAGGGTAAGGTTTGTCTGTTTGCAGATGACACCAAGATCTGCAACATAGTAAATGATCCAGATGGGGTGGTCAGAATGAGAAGAGTTCTGGATAAACTGACAAAATGGTCAGAAAATTGGGGTTTAACGCAAAGAAATTTGAGAACATGCATGTAGGGAAAAGAAACCCTGAAGCAAAATATAGGTTGGGAGGGGAGTTGCTGGCAATCACTAAAGCAGTAGGTAAGGCTAGAGCAATAGTTCTTAGCCTTTTTCACAGTGAGCCTCCTCAAATCCATGGAAAAGATTTTGAGCCTTGCCTAAAAACTGAAATAATCTTGGGCCTCCCCAAAGAAAATAACATACTGTGCTTTGCGAAGTACACCATGAATATATTGAAACCCCTCTGAGTACTTGGCTCACATTCAGTTGTTTGTCTTATACCGACAAGAAACCTTTGAAAAAGAGCTCCTGTGCTCAAAGGTGTTATCTGAATAACAAATAAAATAAATAATGTTATTCAGCTTATTACTTTGCTCCTTCCTGCTATTGCTCTTAGTACTTCAGTGCTCAGCCTTGTATTTGGGCTGTTCGGCCATCAGTCTACACATTGATCAATTACCACCACTCACTATTAGTTTATTGTTCATACTTGTTTGCACAATTGTTCACTGTGTATTTCTTGATTGTTTTGCAGTTACCTTTTGAAATGTATTCACTCCCTACCCCTCCCTGGGTACACCTGAGATGAGCCTTGGCTCATTCACCTTCCCTTGTCACTTATTAATAAATAAATACATTAAATTCGCCTACTATTATCCTCTTTCAGTTTGCTTCATCTTTCCACACAAAATATTTAAAACTCAAAATTTAAATACGTTACTTTTTTAGACTTGCTTGAGCCTCCCCTGTAACAGGTTGGGGCCTCACCATTTGAGAACCCCTGGGCTAGAGGGATGTAGGTGTGTATTACTATGTTTAACACAAGTCATAAGAGGGAGGTAATAATCTCACTTTGCTTAATTATGTTTTTTATAAATGTAGTTCCTCAGCCGTGGGTAATGCAGGATTCACCCACGGTCATGAGACATATTTTGACAAGTGAGGTAACAGGATTGTCATACACCATTGTACAATAATAATAATATCTAGTGTATAGTGGAATGAATTTGTGTATGGAAATCCAATACACCACAAAAATGTTGATCTGCTGCAGTAGTGACCTCCTCACTAACACAGAACAACTTTTCATTCAGCTTTAGTGAGGACTTCATAATACAAGGGACTCCAGTAGGCACTTTTGATTAGTCCCTTGCTGTTTGAGAATTGCACGTGGGTGTGCTGGGCAGCGACAGTTTAATCAAGAGCAGTCGACAGAGCTGATTTAAAATATAGAAAATTGAGTGTTTTTTATTTTTTGACACCATACACTATACAGAGCTGTGTATGGTTACCCATAAATTACTCAGCTATTGTTCCACCTCATTGATACATGTCAAATTTGATGGCGCCCTCTCGAGCTTTGCTCTTGAGGTCATCTGTTGGCATTGTATCATCTTGGTTGAAGAATAGCCTTGTATTGTGTGGTTACTCATACACTAGTCCATATATTATTGATTGAGAATGATCAATAATGTATATATTTTTAATTAAAATCTCTCCCAAGCCTGCTCATTTCCAGGGCATTTACATGTAACACGCTCTTCACAGAATAAGATCGTCTCACGCTCAGGAGTAAGGAGTGCTCCAATTGTTTGAGAGCGCTCCCTCAATCTATAGTATGGAACGGCCTACCTCAGAAAGCAATGGATATGAATACAGTACATGGCTTCAAACAGGCATGGGATAGGCATAAGGGAGCAATACAGATGTGTATGAATAGATAAGCTATTGAGAAAGTAAAGGCATATGGCACATTCAAAAGGTAATACAATTGGGCAGACTGGGTGGTCATTTCTGGCCTTATCTGCCATCAACTTATATGTTTCTATGATTCTATGAACACTAAAAGTAGTCTCCGTCCATGTGAGCAAAATGTGTCAACTATACTACAAGCCTGGGCATCTGATGGCCCAGATGGATGATACTGAAGGGTCCATACAAACTTATTTCTCCGAGGTATCAGTAAGCGTGAATGCTGCCAATGTACTATGCTGGACTAAGCTTCTTTTTTTAAATTCTACAAATCACAATGGGCCAGATATTTAGACTATGCTTGGCTGTGGTGCAAGTGGAGGCGCAGCACAACCCAGGTGTGCAGCAGCCAGACAGGGGGATATTCACTGGTGACGTGCCATGGCACATGACCGCAGATTATAGCACATAATGTGCAGGGTGCATATACAATTTCCCAGCACATCCCTCAGACAGGTAGGACTGGAAATGCAGTGGCACAACTGTAGGTGCACTGGATGCTTTTCCAAGATCTTCAGACCTGGACATGCAAATAGGGCTATAATGTATGCAAGGTGCAAATGAGGCCATTTGCATGTCAATATGACTCCATTTGCATGAGTTAAGCAGGGCAGCCTGGAAAACTGCACCTGATGCCCTGCATAGCATGTGTTGCAGGCAGAGCACCCCCTCCCATGGCCACGATCACCAGATGTAATAAAAATAAATACCCACTGGTTATCTAGTGGTAACCCCCACCTACATGCCATAGCCACAATTAGTGGTAGAAGTGTACAGCAAATGTCTGTGTTAGTATAATGGCACCCCCACCCACCTAACCACCCACACAGGACCCCCTGCCCCACCCCCCATCATTTGCGGGCAGCTGCTACCAAACTGCATACCACCTTGCTGCACGTCAAGTAACAGCTAACAGTATGTGCTGTAAACCCACTGGATCATACTGTGGACAAATGGGCTTGCAGGGCATACTATACTAGACAGTCACAAATGTAAAATAACACCTTTTAATATCTGTCCTAATGTTATTTGTCTATTCAACAAAGAGATGATGCAGCACCACATGTGTTAACCTGCCTATTTTATGAATTATGTATGTCTAAAAAAATGTATGTAATTTGTTATTTACTTTTCTGTGCACATGATAATTTAATTTAAAATCGTACGTTTTGCAGTCTAAATGATGAGTAGTAGTTGAATATAATGAGTATGCTGTCGACAATGGGTCACTCTCAATTCCCCACATGTCAGAAGAGGAGACAAGCACAGATTAAATTGCATTTAGAAGATATAGAAATGAACTCTTTTGTTTCTATGATACATAAATCAAGAACAAACTGCCAAATCTTATGAACCATTTAGACGGAATTAATATGCTATGCATATTGTGTAATTTCAATAAGCTATGAAGATAAATAAAGGAAAAACAGCTATTTCTTTCTGTAATGTTGGTAGCTCAGATGGTTAGGGAACAGCCTCTAATGTAAAAAGTTGCTGGTTTTGTTCTCCTAAAGAATTATTTAGATTCTTTTTGTAAAATTTTTTTTTTTATTTAAAATGATAAATCTCCACATTCAGTAAACATTTTCAAGGTAAAATATTAATAGTGCACCAACCATGTTTCAATATAATGCTAAAACTGTCCATATATAACGATCATGAGCAATGCAGCTTTCCAATTAACAGATGCCTATGGAGAAACACGGCAGAGTGCACACACAAGGCAAAAAACAAAAAAAAACAAACAAAAAAACAAGATGAAGATTCATGACACAAATGGGCTGACCATTTTATTTCCAGGTTTGTGTCGGAGGCATAGCTAGTTCCGCAATACCACTTCCACTGTAATGTCTTCTATCTAACTGTCTGACATAGCATGTATGCTACAACATACTTTCTAAACAGCTGACAGCCGACACCAAACTAAAAAGAAAAAGAGAGAAATGTCCACCCACAAAAAAATCACAAAATATGTACACTTTCCAAAGCAATATTTGTTAAATTACCCCCATCACCCACTCAGGGAACCTCCCCCCATCATCCACTCAGGGACCCCTCTCCATCACCCTCTGAGGGTACCCCCCAAGGACTACACTTTGGCGAGCAGCACAACCCTCATCTCATATCCACAGATGTCAGTGGACTAAGTTTTTAAATATAAATGAGGTGTAGTCTTTCATAATTCAGTTTATGGACAGAAAAGCAGGCAAGAGGATTAATGTGCTGCTCTCTAAAAGGCAGTCCTTTGGGTGAAGGAGTCACTTAGGTTGCTGATTGGGGGGGGCACCAGGATATCATAGGCTATGCTTTTTTTCCTCATTTTTGATCACAGCCTGAGAAAGTATCATGTTGTATGTGGATGGACACAGTCTTTATTAGGTCTCTAGCTACCTGTATACCCTGAGCTGTGTTTTTGCTTTGTTTATTTTCTTTTGAATTATTGATGGTATTGCAGTGTCAGTGGCTCAGTAGGTAGCACACTTGCATCGGAAGCTGTGAGATCAGAGGGCTGTGGGTTCAGTTCCCACATCTGGCACTTGGATTAATATCCCAGTACTGACACTGTAGTGCAGCATGAGAGGGGTGCTGCACTTCTGAGGTGCTGTCTTTTGGATGAAATGTTAAACCGAGGTCCCATCTGCCTGGATTGGTGGTAGTTCAGGTGTATGTTAAAGATCCCATGGCACTTATCGAAAAGAGTAGGGGAATTTTTTATTGAGATCACAACAAACCAAATACAATTTCAGCAGTACATCATACAAAGTCAGGAAGAAAAAAAATCAAAACCAATATAAGTATTAATTCATACTACATCCCTAAACACAACAAAAAAGACCATGTAACCAAACCCCCCACCCCATAAATTAAATCATAACGAAAGAAATGAACAAAAAAGGGGGAACCCCCCTTTCCTTCCTTAAAGCCAATCAAAATATTCCAAGAAGCCTCCCAATCATTTAAGTGGAGCCGTAAAAATTCCCGACATTTAAGTGCTTGTAGTGCCGTAAATATGATAAAATAAAGTTCCCCTCCTGAGATCTCCATTTGTTGGAGTGCCAGTTTACAACGTCCTATCCATATCCAATATAAAAAATGTACCATAATCATACGTAGTGTGCTATGCGGAATACATTTTTGCGATGCCGGAATAATGCCATAAAATAATAATCTTTCATCCGGGGGAAATTCAAGTTTCCAAATTCCTAAATTAACAATCAAAATCCAAAAGTGCTTAATATAAGGACAGTCAAAATATAGATGAGTCATAGTCTCGATACATTGTATACAAGAGTCTCTCGGACAATATCGGTCCTGAATCTGTTTATGCTTATGAGTCCCTCTTACATTGACCTTGCCATGTATTGCCAACCATACTGTATCCCACATTTGTTCTGGCATCTGAACATCTAAAATTGATTTAGAAATGGAAAGTTGATCTCCTACTGAAAAATCTGCAAAAGGATAATTCCAAAACCAGCCCTGAATAATATCTGCATACAGAATATGCCTGGGAAATTGGAGGACTGAATCAAAAGTTACCTTCCATTGTTTTATTTTGTCAAAAACTCAAGCCCATTGACTATCCAATCGAGGTGATCTTTTGTTTTATGCAAAAAAATTCATATTCCACTCCCTCATTACACCTTGTAATTTCGGTAACCTCCAACGTACCCATAATTTTGAAGAGGGTTTCATTAAATAAAGCAAGTTATTATAAACAAAAGTCGCAAAAAAGAATACCAATGGATTAAGCATATTGAGACCTCCTTCCTTGATAGATTTATAAAGCACATTATGCTTAACGGGATTTAAACGACTACCCCAAATACAGGAAAAAAAACACGCCAATAACTTTGTTTCCAAAGACCTAGGTAAAGGAAAAATAGTACCAATAGACAGAAATACTGGTACTAAAAAAGATTTAATTAAATAAATTCTCTTTTTTTTGACATCTTCCACACATTCCATCGTGCTGCCTTATCCATTCCTTTATTTAAAGCCCTCTTCCAATTATCTTCAGCCAAATTCTCCGGACCAAAGTAAACCCCCAAAATCTTACTGGGTTGTTCAGCAATGGGTATACCCCTAATCTCTAAGAGTGGATCATCAAACCCTTGAATGGCCAAACAAATAGATTTCTGAGGGTTCAAATGAGCTCCAATTACGGACCCAATATTTTGAATTATATCATATGTTTTAAAAAGAGACAGATCATCTTGTACTAGCAGACAAATATCATCTGCATAGGCAATAACTTTAATGTTTTGTTCTAATTCAAAACCTAAACCTTTAATTAAAGATGATCTGTGTACGATTGGAAGTAATGGATCAATATAGAAAACATATAATAAGGGGCTTAATGGACACCCTTGACGTACCCCTTTCAAAATTCTACAAGAATTACCAATATACCCATTCTCATATGGTCTTACAAAAGCCAAAGCATAACATAAACGAATCCATTGAATAAAGGTCTCAGGAATTCCGTAAGACTGTAAACATTGCCATAAAAAATAGTGTGCAACGTTATCAAAGGCTTTAGCCTGATCTAAACTAAACACAAACCCCCTTTTAAGCCAGAGATTGATGGATTTCTCCCACATTCCATAATTTCCCGTAATAAGCATACTGCATCTGTAAGGCTTCTACCTGGTATCCCACAAAACTGGGACGGATGTATCAAAAAATCCATCACAGTCATTAATCTATTGCCTAATAATTTGACAAATATTTTAAAATCAACATCCAATAAAGTAATTGGATGCCAATTTGCGATATCTGATGCCTGCCTTGACTTAAACAAAAAAATCAAAAGCCCCTCATACATCTGCATTGGTATATTTCCATCTCTTAACATAAAATTATAAACAGCCAAAAGTTCTACCAGCACATAATCCCACAATAATTTATATAGTTCTCCAGGTAAACCATCAGAACCTGGGAAGATATTAGATTTTAGAGACATCTACACTTTTTTCAGTTCTTCTGATGAAAAAGGGGCTATTAACTTATCAGATTGATTAACTGTTAGCTGTGGTAAATCAGCTGCCTGTAATATCATAGACAAAGCATTAGGATCCAGCGATACCTCCCCATACATTTTATTAATAAAGGATTCCAAATACTTCATTACAGCTGTATTATCCTTAAGTAACTCTCCTTGTTCATTTACCAAATTCACAAACCCTCTTTTCTCCCTCCTATGCTGACAGTATATAAACGGATTTGTTTGATTCACTTTCCCTTGTGTCCCAAAAGACTGTTCCTTTTGTAGTGACACTAATCTATTATACTGGTATAAAGACATTTCTGTACGAATTAAACTTATTTCATGACTATAATCCAAACTACCAACAGATTGAGCTGATAATAAATGATTCGATTGACTCCGAAGCTCCAAATATTTAACATTCAATGATGTAGCCTGTGTTGTGGTTTTAAACTGAAAATATTGCGTCAAACAGTATTTTACATCATCCCACCACTGACCAAGCTCACCTTCATATAGAAATATAGTGGAACATTTATCAGTAAGGATTAACCATAAGTCGTTTTTAACATCTTTTTCCATCAATAGGGATGCGTTCAGTCTCCAATAACCCGGCCCGGACACTCTTGTTGGGGGGGGGATTGCAATATGAATTCCCAACAGCATGTGGTCAGAAATTTCAGTTGGTATCGTACACGGAAAACAAATTCCAGCTATTGACTTTACAAAAATATGATCTATCCTAGAGGATAAAGTACCTCTATAATAAGTAGCCTTGACTTTATAATCTCCCTGTAAATGCGCATCTTGTAAACCAGCCTGCAAGACCATTTTAATCATAAAAGTTTTGTCACAGTATTGTTTACTACCAGAGCGTGTCTGTTGAGAATTTACATTGAAATCACCCTCAAAAAAAGGTTGCCTACTAGTATACAAAAAGGGCTGAATTTTAAGCATTAACTCTATCGGTAAAGCTTTGGTTTGAGGGCCGTAAATATTAATTAAACGACAGGGAAAGGACCCAATCTCAGCATCTAACAATAGTGCCCTACCCAGCTCTATATCTACTAACTGAAGTACCCAAAGATCACAATGCCGAAAAACTATACCCACTCCACAACATAAATCAGGACCAATAGACCAGTACGCGGGTCCCCAAACCCATTCTTTTGTAGCCATATGTAAATCTGACAAGGTATGAAACCGAGTGTCTTGTAAAAAAATTGTATCATACTGTAAATATTGCAAAATAGAAAAGGTAGTAGCCCTTCTAACAGGAGATTTTAAACTATTGGCATTTAAACTAGCCAATTTAAGTTTTACGGGCTCAGGGTGGGTTTTTTTTCAAGCGAACACTAGATCTTGTCCTTCTAGGAGGTAATATAGGTGTGTCTGATGGTATCTCATTAACTTGAGTATTCTCTTGCACTTCTTGTGAGGAAAGAGGTTCTGAAATCAAATCCATTGGTTGTTCATCCTCAACTCTATCACCCCAAGAGGAGAACACCGAAAAACGATTTGAGAGGGGTAATGGGGACACCGGCCCCTGATTCAAACAAGTACCCAAATTTCCATCTGTAATTGCATCCACAATCAAATAAGATTCCTCCAGATCTAAAGATGAGCATGGGTTAGTGGGTTTAGCAGTGTCTTCAACAGAACATGGAACCAAAACATTTTTCGATTTAATTCCAATAAGCTGATTCTGATATTTAGAAGTCAGTACCATATTCCCAGGAATTGAGGGGGGAAGTGGGAAGGGATTCTGGCAGGGGTTGAGGAACCTCAGAAACCCGCTGACCTGCCACCACTGCTGAGGTGGGGAAAGCAGTAACACCAGTAGGCCGAAAATCCTCGGTATCCCTCTCAGGCTTCCTCCACTACCCCGTCCTCGACCTCGTCTCCTAGTAGCCATCAAAAAATCAGTACCAGCTTCTTCATTTCTAGCAAAAGAATGCCTAGCTTGAGAAAGCAAAACAACATGATCAGAGGCTTCCTCTGAGTTATGAGCAGTCCAGGGGCATTCCTGGAAAGCATGTTCATCATCCCCGCAGAGATTGCACACAGGGGAGGCCAAACATTGTGTTGCTGTATGCCCCAATGTACCACATTGGAAACACCTCATAGTGTCACAATCTGTATTTAGGTGTGATAAAGACCCACACTGATAGCAACTCTTAGGCTGCCCAGCATAGAAGATAATTCCTCTATCCTGACCCAGAAAAAAAGAGCTTGGGAGATGTTGGATACCATGTTCAGATTGGCTCAGCTGAACCCGAAAAGTCCATCCCCCGGTCCAAAAACCATTATCGTCCATTATGGGGCAGGGATGGTCAAAAATAGTACATAATTTTTCCAGCCAGAATATAATATCCTTAATGTCCACCCCCCTCATTTCTGAATAACAATGTGACTGTTTTAATGGTTGGTTTGGTAATGGGTATAGCCAGAAAATCCTTCCAGTCCTCTGTATCTTTAATCTCATAATATAACTTCCAAAACTTGTCAAGGGAAGCCATGGTGCAAAAGCTAATATCATACATATGGTCGCCCGGAGCATGGGTAAACGCATACACCTCAGCGGGTGTAAAACCCATAGAATCCATTAATAACGATTTACCAACCCATAATCTATCAGGCGTAATTGGGGCCAAACCTTTGTATCGAAGGTGTACCAAAAATCTCCTTTTAGCAGCTATAATAGGTTTCTAAAAAAGTCCTGCATAAGTTGTAGGATGTCTAATCCCCGCAATTGGTTCAACATGAGGTGCTCCTTCCAAGGTCTTACCTGCGGACTCCTACCCTATCCCCCCATCACAGTGTTCTCCCAACGCAATGCCGTCTTCACCTGAAACAGATCCTGGAGCAGAAACATTGCCCAGAGATTTCTCACTCACTGTATTGACACCCAGATGTACACAAGGCTCGGCGTCTGGCGTAGCAACCAAAATCCCTTCCGACTGTAAATCTTGCTTCAACGGAAGGATTTCGCCAATGCTATTTGCCTCTGCAACAGCAGATTCCATTACAGGTATCACAAAATCATTATTATTAAGAGTCGGGGAACCAGGAATAGGGATAGCAGGGTCAGGCAGCCAGCGACCATT
The DNA here is from genome assembly GCA_016271365.2 of Neoceratodus forsteri. Classification (NCBI taxonomy): domain Eukaryota; kingdom Metazoa; phylum Chordata; order Ceratodontiformes; family Ceratodontidae; genus Neoceratodus; species Neoceratodus forsteri. The sequence goes on from CM057453.1 coordinate 389,347,811, forward strand.
AGCAAACACCCAACCTGCCTGGTCAAGCGCTTTCCCTGGTGTCCAATCTGAGGGAGTACCCTTGAAAACCATCTCCTGGGATGCAGTCCCCTCATTCAGAGGATTGGGAGCAGTAGCAGAGTTTAAGGGAGGTATTGGTTCCAGCCCCCCCCCAGGCAAGTGTTTACTTACATCCTGTTGGGGGCAAGCCATCGATCTTTTCCATTTTTTCCGTTCTCCGTCCAGTTGGGACTTGTCTTTTAAAAATTCCTTCTCCACTGCCGACAACATTAGCAGCAACTGTTCCTTTTTTTTAAATAATTCTGCTCGTAGCAGCTCTTCGTCTTCAGTGATTTCCTTCTCCATCGTATGTGCCAAAATTGGTAAATCCAAGCCCGAATCCTTATTATCCATAGGCCAAGGGGAGAAATCCACCATCTCCCTCAGTTCAGGCTCTCTACATCCCACAGCAGCTCCTTCTCCCTCCGTGTCCAACAGCAAACTGGGATCCTCCATCCCTGCAGACAGACAGACAGCGCCACCTGCCTACAGAGTAGGGGAATTTCCCTGGTGTCCTGGCCAAATTTCCCTCATTTACTAAAAATACAGCTAACAGCTTAATGTGGTTCAAGGTCAGTTGGCATTCATCTGTATCCCCTTCCCCCAGGTTGTGCCTGAAAATAGGGAGGATTTGTCTAGTGCACTTACCCGGTCAACAAAAACTAAATACATTCAGAAACAGTCATCCTTTTGTATCCTGCATTATTTATTTATTTATTTATTTATTTATTTATTTATTTCCTCTTTATTTTTAATAAAAATAACCACCTCTTGTTAGAGGTGGTGTATCTGATATGCTGTCTCTTGCTTGATCATTAATACCCCATGACACTCCCTACTTCCAGTCTTGAGCAGGGGGACAATCTCTGCCCTCCTCCAGTCCCCAGGTACCTCCCCCATCTCTAGTGATTGGTTAAAGAGGGTTGTCAGTGGACCTGCTAGGACTTCATTGAGTTCCTTCAACACTCTAGGGTGAATCCTGTCTGGCCCAATTGGCTTGTCTGTCTTTACTTTTCCTAGTTCCTCCAAGATTCTATCCACCGTAAATGAGCTAGTGTCCACCTGTCTCCCCTGTACATCTTTCCTTATGAGTCTTGGCCCCTCTCCTGCCTCTTTCTTGGTAAATACTGAGCAAAAATATTTGTTCAGTACCTCAGCTTTTTCAAGGTCATCTTCCACCCACCCACCCTCTCCCTTCTTTAGCCTAGCAATACCATTTCTGGTCTTCTTCCTCTCACTAATGTGACGGAAGAAGGTCTTGTCCCCCTTCTTAATAGCTTGTGCTATTCCTTCCTTCTTTATATTTATAGTTTATATAAAACAAATTTATAGAAGAGGAGGAAACACAGAAACAGAGAAAAAGATGGCTGAGGAAACCAGGGGTTTATCTAGGTAGAAGGAGGTATATACCATTGTAGTGTATTAGTGATAGCAGTGTTGTAGTGGTAGTCATAAGTAGTAGTCGATAGACTACCCAGTTAATGCATAAATATTTTATTTATATTTGTTGTTTATATCAAAGAAATTCATAGGAGAAAAGGAGGTGTATATCAGCCTATATTCATATAATTGCTATGATAAGAAGTTCTTAATAGATATACTGGATCTGGTCAACAAATCAATTCTTTTTATTTACAATTAATTTACATGTTTAGTTTTGTATAAAAGGAATTGATAGAAAAGGAGGAGATATCTATTGAGGTTCTATGTGATAATGTGATCACTGTTACGGCAAGTGTATATCACCGAAAATGAATTTCAGCGATGCACACTCGTGGCAACTGGCAATAGGGTGCCCAAGGTCCACTGCTCTATTTTTTAATGTGGAGGTCTGTGCACCCCACACCCCCTTTCTAAAGGATTCTCAACTTCAGAGAGGTGCATGTCAGGGGGTGCAATACTTGTAAAATGGAAAAGCCATCAGCCAGACAAAAAAAAAATGCACTGCGCCACACTAGAACCCTGCACCTCCTAACCAATAATCCTCCCCACCATGCTAGTAGACCAGCTCGGCAGCTGCCCACCCCCCCACATACATTCCCTCACCTTCCTCTCCCCCCAACGTGTGTGCAGACATGTACATGCATAGGTTCCTGTCACCCCACCTTGCCCACCCCAGTATCCGGGTGCTACCCTGCCAGGTAGCCCTGAATACAGGCGCCATAACTGAGTCACCGTTTTTGTAGGCACTCAATTGTGAACACCGTATTCACTGGTTACCATCTATTGACTGTAGTGTAATAATGGTAATAAGTAGTACTCTGTAGACATGTAGGGCCCAATTCTCAGTCTCAAGGAGCAGGTGCTAAATCACTGCAGCATGCCTTCAGCTATGCCCAGAGGGAGTCAGACAGCCCTTCCTCCACAGTACACATCAATGCATGCTGATGCATGGAAGGGAGCAAAGTTGGCATGAAAATGGCATACACAGTAGCCACAGCACCTTTGTGATACCACTGCTCAGAATTTTTGTTAGTTGGCAGTATGGGCATTATAGAGCTGCACCTGCTGTGCTGACATCTGGAGACTAGTTTTGGAAGGGGACTGGGTTCATCAAAGTATTCATGAATGGGAAGAAGATTTGAGAGAGAGAGAGAATCCACCGGGTTTAGGGCTCATCACCACTGATGATGCGAAGGGAGGGACTAACCAATAGGCATCCTCATCAGCCCACAAGCAGGCCAAAGGTATCCCTCGGTTTAATGAGGGAGTCAAGTGTGTGGCAGACAAGGTCATGCATCTGGGGTCAGATATTGCAACATATCCGGGGTGGATCCAGGATTTTAAAAAGGGCCCTGTGGCAAGAATAAAAGGGCAGAGCCAAATATAAGGGTGTGGCCAAAAGGGCTTGGCTATTGGATAAAATAAAGCTTATGGATTCATCACTGCACTCAATGCAATGCCTGTGGTGAGTTAATTTTAGATATTTTATACATATTAAAATATTAATGCTGCTTAGTGTAACATTAAATGAATGATTCTTCCGTAAAACACACCTTTTTTGTACTTAATGAAAATGAATTTACAGTTACATTCACATGAATGCTTCATTTATTCAGTGGTCTATTAACACTTTAATTTTATTGATTACACAATACATCTTCATGTAACCATAGATTTTATGTACCTCAGGGGTCCATACTGGGCCCTCTCCTTTTCAGCCTCTTTCTAAACTCCCTACCACAATCCTGCTCAGAATAAATCATCCTGTATGCGGATGATGCTGTTGTCTTTTCTACGCACAAGGACCTTTCACCACTACAACACAGCCTCCAACTCGGATTCAGTGCTATTGAATAATGGTTCTCTAATCATAAACTAGTCCTCAATCACAAGAAAACCAAGTCATTGCTATTCTGCAGTTCACATAACATTACAAGCAACACCCCCTTGCCATCTCCACCAAGCAGGGGACTGTCCTCGAACAAGTTTACTCTTTCAAATACCTAGGGATTCTGCTTGACCCCAATCTCTCCTATACAGCTCACATTAACAGCGTGACTAAAGCTGCCAGCACATGCCTTGGATTACTTTACAAGCACAGGCAGCACCTCACCCCAGAGGCCCTGAAAATTGCCGTCCAGAGCTCTGTGGTGTCAATTATTGATTATGGCCTCATTATCGATGGCTCCACCACAATGTCTGCTCTCTAACGTATAACAACTGCTTTTAACAAAGCATGCTGACTCACAACTGGTGCCCATCGCCTCACCCACACCTGTGCCCTTTATGAACAATCCAGATGGCTCCAACTCTCCAACCATATAAAGAATCTCACATGTGCTGCGGTGGGAAAAATCAACCTTGGCCTCACCCCCCCCCCCTGGTGTTATTGCCTTGTTACATCAAAACACCAACAGACAGAACACCAGGAGCGCGCCAACCAGATTCTACAAGTTTCTCGTTGTCGAACTACGCAGAGCCAACTCTCCTTTGCCTATAGGGCTCCTCTATGCATAAATGGTCTCAGCCACACCATCTCCTCTGCCTCAACACTAGGTCTGTTCAAAACCAGACTCCGGGCCCATCTCATTGCCTCTAGCTCCTGTGACTGCCTCTCCTAGATGATGACCTACACAGCCTTAATCCTAACTTATATACTGCTTAACCCCAGGCCCCCCATTCCCCCTCCCTCCAGCTCCTGAGGAGCCACTTCAAATCTCAGGTCTTCATACCACCTCATTAGTTTCTCCTTGCCCCATTACAGCACTTATCCCCCCCCACTCTACCCTCTTTATCTCTTCTATCACTCCTTCCCTTTTATTTTTCGACAAATGCTTCTGGCTGCATCTTCATCCTCCCCCTCTCCTCTCATCCCTGTTTCTCTGCCACCCCCGGGTGCGTGACCCTACCCATTCCTTGTGGGCATATGCGTCCTAGCTGTGTTCACCATCTTATTATAGCTGCCTCCGTTAACTACCTACACTTCTCCTCCTCTACACCTTACTTTTCCTATAATTGACCCCTTTCAATAGCACTGTTGTACATGAATTGTTTACTGTTATTTCACTGTTGCTTCCTTGTTGTTTGTTATTTCTGATATGGAACCTTTGTAAAAGAGCCTTGGCTCAAAGGTACTTGTAATCCTAGAATAAATAAATAAATAAATAAAATGATGTGCCTAATATTGCACAAGGTTTAACATGCATAAACATAGAACAAAACAGGGGTTCTGCCCAGATGATCTGGCAAAATCCTTTTCTTTTCAGATGACAGAGTATCCCAAATATAATTAGCAATTACTAAGATTATCTGCAACCAAACTACCTCGGCACTGTATCTTGTCTTCAGTACACCCATGTACATACAGTATGTACACAATACCACCATAAACACCAAAGCATATTTGCAAGTTTGTTTGCTTATATGCAACATATTTTTAAAACATTTCAATTGTGAAAAGATTTAAAGATGTAAGGAACAGTCAAATACATGCAAACTTTGCCACTACTTTTCATACTTACCATTTTCTTGTCTATCACTTCCTTGCACAACCATAACACAACCAACTAAAAATCATAAAATCAGTTTAAGTCTGCATGGCTGTAAGGCATAGCGATAGCGAGCAATCAGTTTATCAATAGTTTTCTCCACGTCTTCTGTGAACCCTAACCCTAGCTCAGTTCCAAATTGAATAAAAGACACTATACAGATGCACAGCCCTAGGACATAGAATTGCTTAAATTACAAAGTTGAGCTGCATCCCCTTTAACATCTCAGCTGACATCTAATATCAAGAAACCTGATTAGAAACCAGAAAAAGGGGAGTAACAAAGCAAAAACTCTAAAGAAATTGCAGGCTCTTTTAAGCAGCTACATACTCATGTCAAGGGTACTGTAAATCTGAGTGGACTACTATCACAGAACAAACTCCTTGCTGATTAATTGTGCAAGGAGGCTGTACTTTTTTTTGCCCAGTTTAACCCCTTCACCTAGATTAAATACAGTCAATGCAAAGCGATTTTCAAAAGTCACTCTTTCTTATGTGTGAGGGGTTCAATTACTGCAACAGTGTACATTACATTTTTTTTCTGTGGCCAGCCAAGAAGGGTCCTGCTCCCGTAGAATCTGCAGGATGGCTAAATCTGCCACTGCATGCATCTGTGTTCCTGTCACTGCACCATGCGCAGACATACATGAACTGGTAAGGTTCAGCAAACTGTGTGAAAATGGAAGTTTATTCACTTGGTAAACGTGATTAGAAGAGCACCATTTACAGCACTCTCAAGTCATTACAGTTGGGTTATTGAGGCATCCTCTGATGCACAGACTGAAACTGAATCCAGTCCTGCCTCTACTCCTTCCTGCTGTATCTTCCTCAGCATGAAACAAGAGAAAACAAGCATAATGGAATAAAGCAGAATACCCGTGGAGACAAACCAACAGATTCGATGGACTTTATTATCAGCACCATTAGGGTACACTTTGTGAACTTAGAAAAACCTTACTGAATAGAGAAAAACAGATAAAACATATTAGAACTATAGGAAACTACATTGGTAACTATTCTATTATAATGTAAAGACATAAAATACTTAGTGATTAAACTGTCACATTCAACTGAATCAAAATGCACACAGATCAAAGTCATATTCCTCATTGTCGAGTGGGATGTAGAGTGCTGTAAAAGTTGTTTCATTAATCACCTTTACCAGGCAAGTAAACTTCCATCATCTATCCACCTTTTACAGCACTCCAAAGTTATCATAAGTAGGTGATCTAAGTACCAGAGACACAAGAAAATTGGGTGGAATGATGATAAAGTTGCTTAAGAATCAACTGTAAGCCATACAACCAGATTTTTCTTAGTCATAGTCCCAGGTATCAAGTCTGTAGTATGGACAGAATGTGTGCATGGACTACCAGTTGGCCAATGAAAAACATGTCTGTGATTGAGGCTAAATATCAGCCCAAGAGGTGGTCACTGCTCTGGAGGAGTATGCCTTCACTTGGATGGGGGGGGAGGAAGGGTGGATGCTTTGTAGAACCAGTCCAAAGTGCATGCACTTGTGAATAAAACAGGCAGGCAACAGAACATTTCTGCTCAAAAACAGTTAATTAATAGTGCATGTCCAAGGGTGCCAGAAGATGGTAAAAGCAGAGGGGGTTGAGAATCAAAAGTGCAAGTACCGTAATTCAAAATTATCTGCCATCAAGAGCCAGACAGACCCACACTACACAGACTCAATACCTGGGACTATGACAGCACTTGCACTTTGTAATGCACTGGATTGCATTTTGTAACTGAAAATTGCTTGACCTTCTATAGCCTTGCAAGTGCGACATGTGCTGTTAATTAAACAACAGTTTTTGAGCAGATCATTTCTGTCTTTTTTTTTTTTCCCCCTGGCTTCCCCTAACTCTGCAAGTGGGGTTCATCCTGCTGCAGCGACCGACCCCCACATGCTTGGGGCTAACCCCCCAAATGGGACTGCCAGTGATGGAGTTAGGTGGCCAGAGGGGTTGGCACTGCAGCCAGCTCATTAGCGGGAGCCAAGATTTTCTCCAGGGTTTTTAGGGAGCGGGGATGTGCAATGATGGCCAGCATCTACATCGCCTCCCTTGTGTGCAGGTGCCGGAACACTTGTGGTACCACTAGCCTCCACTGGGGGTCCATGTTGCACTGGACACTCAACCCTCCTCCCCCCGGAGCAGGAGAGCAGTCCTGCAGATGCTCAATCCTGTTCCTCTGACCAGCCCCCCGACATCCGGATCTGTCTCTGACTCTGGGTCATCAGCACCGCAGATAGCCGCCATGCCTCTGGGCCAGCAGGCTGGTTTTGAGCAGAACATTTCTATTGACTGCCTGCTTCATTTATGAGTGCATGCACTTTGGACTGGCTTGATAGTATGTGGGGATGGCCACCCCTGCGTATGCACCAGCCCAGTACTGAAGTTTGCGACACTGATTTGCAGGAACTGGATGATCTGTAGGCCTTTGAAATTACAGACTTTAGCCATGTGTCAATGGTAGACCTTGAAGCAGAGATTCCCTGCTTAGGTTTACAGAACAGGAATCTCAGTCTGTATTACTGATGTGTACCCCACTCTCCTGGCCCACTCTGAAGCTGTAAGGACCACTGTGCTCCTGGATGCCTGGATTTTCAGAACTACTCAATCAGAGCTCGTTCAGAAACAGGATCAGTCAGAGCTCAGTCGCAGCGGGAGCAACATCAGGGGTCAGAGGGCTCCACAGTTTATTTCTTCTTCACCCTCCCCTGCACCGATTTGGGACAATTTAATAATTAAAGAAATTCAAATAAATTTGCCAAAGGACATGATCAAGAGCCAGCCAGGAACAGTATTGGGAGCAAGCATACTGAAAGTAGAAATTTGCCCAGCAGCTTTTCAAAAAAAGGGTGCCAACATTTAAAACAAAAGATAAATGGCTCCTATATTTACTGGGAGCTCAGCTGGAGCTCTGTCAGAGCGGGAGCAACATCAGAGGTTGGAGGGCTCCACAATTTATTTCTTCTTCACCCTCCCCCCTGCACTGATTTGGGACAACTTAATAATTGAAAAAGGTTTCTGGATGCTACAGCTGTGGATGGCATTTCTGTTACATTTTATAGTTGTCCTTATTTAAATAACTTCTGGCGTGTTGTATGAGTATTTCTCCATCCTGTCCACAGTGTCTTCTTTATTTTCTCTTGGGTCCCCTTTCCTCTTTTATTTTTCTGAGTGGGATCTTATTCTCCGTGGTGTCCTACACATATGTGAGTGGAGTTTCTTGTGTTAGTATCTATCAGACTGCATATCCCTTAACTCTTCTTTATTGATAGAGTACTATGTATCTTTCTTATCTCTCTTCCCTTATAGTCTCTTTGCAATCTTGTACTCATTTGTATTGAGGTCTCATCCAGATACAACGTTCAGTGCTTATTTAACAGATATTTCAGAATGTCTAAGGGGAGACTTATAAAGTTGAAAAATTGAATGTAAGCACAAGTGCTGGTGGAACAGGTGAATATGACAACACAGAATAATAATGGATGCTGCAAAAACAGATAAAGTACCAATAAGATAGAACAACATCAAGTAAAATCCAAAATGTTTTTCTTGATGTCTCGTACGTAGTAACATTCTTAAGAATTGAAAGTGGCAAGCATCGTTGGCAGACACAGGAGCCACAAGGCCAAGAGAAACAACAGGTCATGTCTTAAAGATACTAAATGAATACAGGTGGCCAGAATAGAGGTGCTAACCATTTAATAAATATCTTGAATATATTGATTAAAAGAGAAGGCTGTAGAGTAACAAGATAATAGAAAGTATTGTAAAACCAGTGTGCACAAAAGTTGGGCATACAGCCAACAACATATGAAAAAACTGTATTTATAAACATATTTTATTTGGGATTTATAGTTCCCCAGAAGAAGCCTGAGCACAGGTGAAACACTGGGATATTAAGAAAGAAAGAAAAGAATAAAATAATTTAAGACAATTTTATTGTGTTGGAGCATTGATTTGCTTCAGCTACCAGAAACCTTTTTCTGTTTTGACTTTGAGAAACTGAACTGTAGCCAGTTTCACCTTAAATACTTTAAAGAACACGTAGTGATTTTCCTTGGGACCCCCTCCTTCCCCGTAACAATTTAATAATTTAAAAAAATTAAATCAGTTTGCTGGAGGACAGGATCAGGAGTCAGCCGGGAACAGTACTGGAAGCAAGCACACTGAAAGTAGAAAAATGTTGCCCTTCCTCCCGCCCCCACCTCCACCATTTATTAAATACCCAGAAAATGCTAAAGGACTAAGGCACAGCCCAGGAGAGGGTTGATCACAGGACTGACAATAAAGGAGTAGGAGAACATCAGGACTAAGGCCTTCAACTACACAAAGAGCATACAATTAGACTTACAGACAGGCAACTGATAATTGCATTTGGTCCTTGGGCAATGTTTAAACTTCAATGCTTAACTAAAGATCAGATACTTTATTAAGAGTCACTGATAGTAATTGCCACTGTTAATGCTTAACTGAAGAGCAGATACTGTTATAAGTGTCACTGATAGCAACTGCCACTGTTTATCTGATTGTCTACTAAAGTTTGTTGGGGAGTGAGCTTCAAGAAAAAGGGTCACAAATGTGAATGGGGCCACTGTATAGAAGCAGTAACAAGCATGTCAGGAGGGTACTAAATAAACAGAATTAAATAGGAGAAGGGGGTGTTTCAGGCATAAATTCATTTAAAACACTGTACATGTTCATCTGCAACAAGTTAAAGGTAGATGGCCAAATTGTAGGGATTTTTTGCTGAGTGTATGCCAAAAGTTGGCAATCAAATAGAAGCTACAACTGTTTATGGGCACTAACTAAAGGGATTAAGGCCTAGGGCTGCAGGGTGTTGCTTGTATGTGGATAAGAGGGGCTCAAAATGGAACACCACATAGCACTGAAGAGAGGGTTACAGAGGAGAGGATAAAAGGGACCAGGGACTCAGTAGTGGGGGGGCAAGAAAATGGCAGGTTATTGCAAACTAGGATGGGGTATCCTGGCAGCTGGCATAGGTAGGAGGGAGAAGGTGGCAGTCGGGGATATAGGTGGACAGGGGAGATGGAGAAGAATAGATGGGTGTAATGGATGCGGGGTGGTGGTTTTTAGGGACATGCTATGGAAAATTAGGAGGTGCCCAATATGTATGAAACTGGGACAACTCGAGGCAGAAATAAACTGGCTGAGGAGAGAAGTGGAGAGACAGAGCTTGGCAGGGGAGTGGGAGAAGAAAGAAACTTCACTGGCACCACTGTAGGCTGGGACAAGAAAAGCAGGGGCAGGGGAACAAAAGGGATGCATGGAAGGCTTGGTGACAGACCAGGCAGTAGGGAGGGCAATGGTTGGGAGGAGGGGAGGAGGATGGGGGTGGAAGTGCAAGGGGCAAGGACACAGACAAAGGGCAGCCTCATGGCACCAGGGCTCAGACGAGCTTCCACAGGAGGCGGTGTAAGGGTATCAAATAGGGTTACACCATTGGCAACTATGCAGGACTAGAGGAATCATGAGAGGAAGGCGGATAAAATGGGCTTGGGGAATGAACCCAGTAAAAAACTGGAGGGGGGAGGGAGGAACAGGTGGAGAGGGAATGAAAAGTCAGGGAGGCATCGGAAGGCAGGTTATGGATAAGAAGGGAAATGGGGGTCATGCAGAAGGAAATAGGGTGGGGAAAAATGTAGAGCAACAGAGTGGAGGTGGTGAGAAGGGGACACAGGAGGAGCAGGGTGAAAAACAAAGGAAACAAATAGGCAGCACAGGTCAGGGAGAGCAGGCATGGAGAACAAGGGGTGTGTGGAAGGGGAGACCAGACAGGGGCACCAGGATAATCGCTAGCGCAGAAAAAATGGACCAGGTCATGGTCTTTGTGACTATATTATAAAGGGGGTACACTGGCTTAGAAAAGGGGTAGCCTATAGAAGGAGGTCGGTCTTCTGTGAACCAGGAAAGGAGGCAGGAAGGGCAAACAAAAGATAAGAGCGGGCATAAGGGCTGTGGGGGGGGGGAAGCCGTACCTCATCATACACTTAGAAACAAATGGCCTGACAGGCAATGAGGTAGGTGAAGTTCAAAATAGGTTCAGGGAGCTGGCCAGGGGTTGCAGGGAAGAGGAAAGCTCTCTGGCATTCTCAGAAGTCTTGCCAGTTCTTTGTGCCAGTACGAATAGGCAGCAGCAAATTGCAGAATTTAATGGTTGGCTCAGGGATTGGTGCATAGGGGAGTGGGGACACATGAGCAGGTGAGGGTCTATATGCAAAGGACAGACTGCACTTAATGAGGGGGCTTCTAGGGCGCTGAGGTGAAAATTACAAGGATATATAGATAGGGTCTTGGGAGGGAATTTAAGCTAGGAGTGGGGTAGTAAGACAATAAGGAAAGGAAGGTGGACACAACTAAGGGGCCTTGCCTAACTAGCAGTCCCCCGCAGGAAGGGACGGGGAAGTAGGGGGTGGACAAAAAGGGGAGGGGGGAAACTGGTGGAGGGGATGTCTGTCAACACCAGGAGTATGGGCAACAAAATGGTTGACTTAGATGGTGGATGATGAGAGACTGGACCTGGTGGATGGAGCAGCAGGACTGGGAGGTGGTTATGTGGTGGTCTGGTGTGTGCTGAAGTCCAATTAAAGTAAAAGGGTGACTAGAGCTGACCTGTTGTGATGACCCTGGTAAACTACACACTGATTACCAACACAAGGGACCCTCCCAGCAGGTGGAATGGCAGGAGAGCACCTAGGTTCCAAGAAAGGTGAATGGATTCACCTGACAAAGAGAGGCGGGAGTTGTGAATGAGCTTCAAATACTTTTTGAGTTTATTTTATGATCAGGGAAAGGAAGACACGGTCACAGGGAAGAAGGGGCAGACTAGCACTTCTAAAACTTCCTGTAAGAGGATAACTCTAAAATAACAAGGCATTTGTCAATGCCGAATGTTGTCGCGCTGGCATTGCCTTTGGTAGTGCATTGTGGAAACACATGTTTGGCAGGATGTGAAAAATGACAGCTGTACTGTTCATAAGGAGGTGTAAAAAAATGGCAGTGGTAAAAATGTGGCATGTAAGTATTGCAAATATGCGAAGTTACAAGGGTCCGTGGGAAATGCTCAACGCACACTTGTAACACAGGCATTGTATAGAGTTTTGGCACCAAATTTTCAACATAGGCATTTTAGCACCTCTACTCATGTACAGTGTCACTGTCATGTCCTCAAACTGTCTCAAAAAGTGATTTTGCACAGCGTCCGCTCTATTCTTCACCGGATGTGCGAAAACACATTTGGGCAGGATATGTAAAATGACAGCTTTACTGATCATCAAGAGATGTGGAAAAATGCCAATGGTGAAAATCCAGAGTGAAAATATTACAAATGCACAACGTTATGAGCATGCGTGCAAGCTGTGCAACGTACGCTCATAACACAATCATTTTATGGAGTACCGTCACCAAATTTTCAACATAGGCATTGTAGGACCTCTGCTCATGAACAGTGTCACTGTCATTTTTGCAATCTGGCCCGAACATTGATTTCCCACAGTGACCGTGGTATTGTGCGCCGAAAGTGCGGAAGCACATTTTGGTCAGGATTTGAAAAATGACGGCTGTACTGTTCACAAGGAGGTGTAGAAAAATGACAATGTTGAAAATCTGGCATGAAAATATTGTGAATTCGTGAAGTTACGAGCTTGCATAGCAACTGCTGACAACGCTAAGTCAAAACAGCCATTTTTAGTTTGTCATCAAATTTGCAACATAGGCTTCTTTGAGCCCACCATGAACACTGCCACAGTTCTTGCGTTAATCAGTCCCAAAAGGTGATTTCGTGCAGTGACTGCGAAATCACCTTTCAGGACTGATTAACATCAAAACTGTGACAGAATTCATGAGAAGAGGTCCCAATAACCCCATGTTGAAAATTTGGTGCAAAAATTCAAAAAAATGCCCAAGTTATGGAGCAAAGTTGAAAAAACCCTATTTATTCCATTATACAGCTTACCGGCATTTCCTCAGTTCGCGGTCGGCTTTGAAGAGTGCAGACTTGTTCCTGGTCCAGCAAAGATCGTCGCACCGGACTCCAGAGGTAAGTATGGGGGGGTGTGGGGAGGCAGGGTGCACAGTGGGTGAGTGCGGGGTGGTGGGTAGGAAGACTACAAGGGACCGTTTTCAGTTTATAGGTACCGAGGGAAAAAAAAAAAACACGGACGGTTTTCTTTTTACAGGTTGTTTCTTTTGTTTGGGGTGTACAGTAGCTGATGGGGATTGGGCACCCTGTCCAGCTAGAAGGGGGCATGATGCCGACGGGTGGGCTCCCGTCAGCACAATACAACGGAAATGGGGCGGATGCCGACAGGGATTGGGCACCCGGTCGCAAAACACCGAGGTGGGGGTCACATTCTGCTGACGGGGAGTGGGCTCCCCCATCAGCACATACTTCACAGGGCAGGGCAAGCCGACCAGGGGATTGGGCACCCCAAAGACGGCGCTGTCGGCAGTGTAGCAGCCACTGTGCTGCCATGCTACTAGCTGGCGAGCACGTAGGAAGGGTGTGAGACAGCTTGAGGACATGACAGTGACACTGTACATGAGTAGTACGTGTGACGAGCTTTGCTCAGATTGCAGAAGACCTTTCCTTAGATGTGCTTGCCAGCTTAGTATGCATGGTGTGGCATTGACATGCAGGCTGATTAGGGAATGAGGGACGCACCTACTGGTGTGTGCCTTGCATTCGCCCAACAGCGACCGCTCCTCCAAATCCCCACTGCCGCAAGATGTTGGCTGCGCACACATGCCAACGTAAAAATTATTGTAACAGCTAAGCTATAAGAGTTTCTTAACACTGTAAGGATACTGTCAATTACTATACAGGTTACGGTACCCTGAACCTGAGGTGCACCTCTAACTAAGTGACTACTCCCCTGGAGTACTCCAGACCTGCTAACTACTATGGTGGGTTAAGAAAAGACTCTACAAATGTTACAGTAGGCAGTTTGTGCATGGTTATTAATTTCTCTGTCGTCATGGATGTTGTTCAGTTGTACAAAGGGAAAAGACAAAAGGGGAACTCTGACAAAGGGAGCAAGCAGGCTGGCTGGTCAGCATGACTCTGAAAACTTCCTGTGGGACTAAAAGGGATGTGGAGAGGTTTTCTAAACAGACCACGAGTCCACATGCCACACCCACCTCTCCAGGGTTGCCAGAAACAAGAAGCAAACACAAGGATTATCTTGGCTAAGAACCCATTGAGGGCCACCAGAACTGAAGAACAAGTGCAAAGGGTCTGGCCATAGTCCACTGATGGACAGCCAGGATGAACGATGAATGCAGAAAACCACCCTGCCACAGCCCGCTTGTGGACTGCCAGGTATGATAGATGCAGAAGACCACCCTGCCACAGCCTGCTTCTGGACTGCCGGGTACGATAGATGCAGAAGACCACCCTGCCACAGCCCACTTGTGGACTGCTGGGTACAATAGATGCAGAAGACCACCGTGCCACAGTCCGTTTGTGGACTGCCAGGTATGATAGATGCAGAAGACCACCCTGCCACAGCCTGCTTCTGGACTGCCGGGTACGATAGATGCAGAAGACCACCCTGCCACAGCCCACTTGTGGACTGCTGGGTACAATAGATGCAGAAGACCACCGTGCCACAGTCCGTTTGTGGACTGCCGGGTACGATAGATGCAGAAGACCACCCTGCCACAGCCACTTGTGGACTGCTGGGTATGTTAGATGCAGAAGATGTTGGAAGGACCCCTAGGAAAGTGAGAATCAGGATGAAGAAATCTTCGGAAGTCGAGTGAATGACAGAGTTCTGGGAGCCAAGGCTGGACGAGCCAAGGGCAAATGTAAAACAATAAACAGGATGTTGGTCTGGGGAACTGGAACAGACGATCTTGAAGTAAGTATGATGACGAAGGCAAAAACAAGAAAATGGACAGCAGAATCTGCACTGGGCCAGGTCATACACTGGGACTTTTAGCGGAAAACAATAAGTGATGTTGCAAGGGTATGGCTGGGGACCAGGATCTCTGGAAAATCCTGCTGCGGACTGAATCTGGAATACACTGGTTGAACGCTCTTGGAAGGCTGCTGAAGACTGATTCAGAAATGCACTTGCTAACACACTGCAATGTAACTGCAATCCTGGGGCAATTACACAGTTTGGGGAAACATGCTCAGTTTCAGTAATTTGAGTAAATGTCACGGTATCAGTAGTTTGGTTAAATGTCACGTTCAAACAGTTATGTTCAGTATTACAGTTCCAACAGTGGTGGTCAATATCACAATCTCTGAATGAATGTCCAGACCACAGCAAATGAGCAGACATATAGTTATGGGGCACTTCCTTAGCTGAACCCTTACTGGCTATAAGCTCGACTGCAGTGGGGTCCCTCTAACTGAATAGGGCTACCCTCAGCTGAGTCCCTATTTGAGCACATGGCTCTCTATGCTGGGGCCCTTTTAATTGCGCAGGATAGGCTAACCCTGTATGAGACAAAATGCTGTGCTCTTTTTACTGTAGGGCTAACTGTTGGACCTCACCTGTGGGGTAGTCTCGCTGGGCCCCTTTAACTGTGGGCTGATCTGGCTGGGCCACTGCCTCCTGAGGCTGCCCTGTTTAAATTAACTATCTCCTTCTGTTGGGGCTTCTGTGCCATTGGACTCACCCTAGCTCTGCCCCTGGGAGCTTACTTATAAATATAAAAATGTTTCTTTACTGGGCCTGACAACAATTGACCCTCCTAGTAGGCGTGGCTGCACCTATTGAATATTTAAATGTATAACTTCGGCCCTCATGCCCACCCCTCTATGGCGATCGGCTGTTTGTCCACAGCACCCTGCGTGGCTAAATAAATACTTTTTACTCTTAAAATAACTTTAGGCGGTCAGCACCTAGCTGCTGATGCTGCCGCTGACTCACTGCCCTGCCCGGGGTGAGGCAAACAGGATCAGGAGGTGGGAGCTGCTGGCAGAGGGAGGGACTGTAGGCAGGAATCGGATGGTGAGGGACCTTGTGGGGCCTCTGACGCAGCTCGACAGCTGTTCCTGGGACCAGAAAATACGGTGCTGCTACTGCTGCCGGCGGGGGACCAGAATACTTTTTTTTTACTTTTAAAAATAACAAAATAGATCCAGCCTGGTGGCACTGAGGGTTGAGGTGCTGGACGCCACACCTTGCTCCACGTCGGTGACCCGGGTTTGGGAACAGACTCGGGTCACTGGTGGGTTGGCAGGGGGGAAATAGACTGGAGCATCCTACAATAGCTCACCTTCTACAGGGAGGGTACAGGCCGCTGCCCACACACTTACCTGATTCTGAGCAGAGGCTCGGAGTACTGCAAGCCCTATATGGGATGGCTGGCCACACTACAGCATGGACGTCGGCGCCTAGTGCCTTGACATCAGAGGAGTTACACTGTACGGGGAGGGTGGAAATGGAAAAAGAGCCTGCCACCGCTGGGAAGATGGGGAGACTGGGACGTGCCCACGATTTGCCTCCACCCGCTCAACAAGCCCTGGACTGATGACATGTAAGTTTCGGGGCATCAGCCCCCACCTCGTCCCCACCCGGGGGTATAGCCACAGCTCCATGGGGATCTGGGGCTGCGTTGGGTAGGATGGAAGGCAGTGGGATATCGGGTGTCTCCCCTGATTTGTCAGGGGTGACAGGCTGGTTAGGAGAAAAAAACAGTAATTACAAAACAAAAAATAACAAAATGAGTCTCCAAGCCCAACACGCTGGATGGGATGCTCTTCTCTTCTTACAAGGTGACCCAACGGCACTTCAGACCGCATGGGTGCTTCACAGGCTGGAGGCTGGCAGAATCAGGGACTGGAGGCAGCAGAGGCACACAGACAAGTCCCCAGGGTAACCCTCCAGGTAAGCTCTGTCATCCCTCTATGCTTTCTGTGTCCTCTCTCCTTCACAGTCTCCTCGAACTCCCTTTAACTAACTGACTTTTTAAACAGCAACACTCTGGATTCCAATTCTGGAATGCTGGGTATGAGCTCACCAGCCTGGCATTCCATCTTGAGTCAAATGAATGCCAATGCCATGTGCTGGGCATAGGTGCTGCCTGCTCGGGGGGTTCCATACAGAGCTGGCAGCCAAGAAACCTGGCATTTCTGGCTTTATTTAGTTTGCTTTCTGTACCTGTAACATGGGGCACCTTACATGTTCCTGGGGGGTGCCTGGGCATTTCTGGGGCACCTTTTGCTTTTCTGTTGTGCCTCCAACTTTGGGGCACTACAGTTATCCTGGGGTATAGTCTGTTTAGGAAAGACAGGACAGGTGGATGGGTGGGGGGGTTGCACTATACATGAAGGACAGTATAAGGGTGACAGTAGGGAAGGGAAAATATGGAGAGGCCGAGGTCCTGTGAGTCATGCTGGAAAAGAAGTCTGGTGAAACAATATGCCTAGGTGTGATCTACAGGCCTCCTATGCAGGGGGTGGAAGTGGACAAGGAGTCAATGCAGGAGGTGCAAAGGATGGCAAGCAAGGGGGAACATCTGCTGGTGGGGGACTTTAACCTCCTCGATGTGGACTGGGAGATCCTGTCAGCGACATCAGCAAGAAGTAGGTATTTGCTGGACTTCCTGCAAGGAGCGTTCCTTCACCAGCTGGTCAGGGAACCAACTAGAGGTGGGGCGACATTAGATTGGTACTGACAAATGGGACAGTGCAACTAATGTTTCAGTGGGAGACAGTTTGGGGGCCAAGCAACCACAGGGCTGTTAGGTTTAGGATTAGGACAGGGAAGGAAGTGAGTTGAACCACCACAAGGGTACCGGACTTCAGGCATGCAGACTTCAACAGAATGAGGGGGATCTTCAGGGAGGCTATGGAGGGCAGAGAGAAACTGGGGGATGTAGAAGAAATGTGGGATGTAATAAAGTGGGGAATAGCCACTGATCATTGCATAAGGAAGGCAAGCAAAAACAAAAGAAGGAGTCAGCCCTGGTTCAACAGAGAGGTGGAAAGAGCAATAAGGGAAAGGAAGCAGGCTTTCAGGACATATAAAAAGAACATGGGGAAGAAGGATAGAGAGGTATACAGAGAGAAGCTGAGGGTGGCAGGGCAAACGATTAGGATGGCGAAGACAGATGCAGAGGAGAGGATAGCTAGGGAAGCCAATAGGGGGACAAAAAATTCTACCGGTATGTTAGTGAGAGGAGGAAATCCAAACGGGATAGTGAGTCTTAAAGGGGAGGGCGGAGTTCAGCTAGAGGGTGACTCTGAGAAGACAGACTTGCTGGATGGGTACTTCTGTTCAGTTTTTATGGTGGAAAAGGAGGGTAGGGGACCTGAGTTGAGGGGGGGCACAGAGGGCAGGGGGGTAGACTCCAGCCCATTAAGGGAAGGCAGGATATGGGAGGAACTGGGAAGGCTGAGGGTAGATAAGACAATGGGTCCAGATGCCATACATCCTAGGTTGCCCCAGGAGCTTAGGGAGACACTGACAGCTCCCACTAGACTATTTAATCTGTCACTAGACATGGGGAGGGTTCCCAGGTGACTGGAAAAAGGTGGATGTAGTGCCATTACACAATAGTGGAGGCAGGAAGGAGGTGGGAAATTATCATCCAGTAAGCCTTACTTCAGTGGTAGGTAAGATTATGGAGGCACTCCTCAAGGAAAGAAATGTCAACTACCTTGCAGCCAGTGGTGTCCAAGATGGGAGGCAGCACGAGTTCACGGAGGGGAGGTCATGCCAGACGAACCTGATAGAAGTTTTCAATTGGGTGATGAGGGTGGTTGATCAGGGAGGAGTGGTGGACGTGGCCTACTTGGACTTCAGCAAGGCCTTTGACACCATCCCTCACAGGAGACTGGTGAACAACTCAGGCAGTTTAGGGGTGGGGACAAAAATAACCAAATGGGTGGAGAGCTGCCTTAGCGACAGAAGCCAGAGGGTGGTAGTAAATGGGAGGGAGCCATGACAGTCGGTCAACAATTTAGTTGTTGACCTACATTACAGAGACTCTCTTATGTCGACCACCCCCGCACCCCCCGCTATTAAAATAATCAACTCTGCATCGAAGTTGTTTCAGGGCAGGGGTACAGTACCACCAGAAAGCAGTGCCGGGGTCCCACGCCAGCTCTACAGCGACCTCATGCTGTTGTCACTGTAGTGTCGGGCACGGAGAATTGTCGTGGTAATGTAGGTATACCAATGGGGAGCACTCCAGGGAGGGAAGGGTGACAAGTGGGGTGTCACAGGGGTCAGTATTGGGGATCATCCTATTTAACATCTACATCAGAGATATTGCAGAAGGACTGAAGGGGAAGGTGTGCCCATTTGTGGACAATACAAATATTTGTAATAGGGTGTACACACTGGGGGGGGGTGTGGAAACAATGAGGGAGAACCTGAAAAAATTGGAGGGGTGGGCAGAAAGTTGGTAATTGGGATTTAATGTGAAGAAGTGCAGAATAATGCACATAGGATACAAAAACACAAAGGCCATGTACACACTGGGGGGGGGGGTGAAGAAGTTATGGTAACAGAACAAGAGGCTGATCTGGGGATTATCATTTCAGACAACCTAAAGCAGGCAAACCAGTGCAACAAAGCAGTAGGCAAGGCAACCAGAATACTGGCAAGCATAAGGAGGGATATGACAGGCAGAAAGATGGAGGTGTTAATGCCCCTATACAGGTCTATGGTAATACCCCACCTAGAGTATGGGGTCCAGTTCTGGAGACCTCACATATGTAAGGATATAGATAGGGTGGAGAGAGAGTCCAAAGGAGGGCTACCAAAATGGCACATGGTATGCATCAGAGGCCCTATGAGGAGAGGATGGAGGAGCTTGATCTGTATCCACTGGAAGTTAGGAGGGAGAGGGGGGATATGATTGAGACATTTAAATATTTGAAAGGGATAAACAAGGTGAGGGAAAGGAGTATCTTTCAGAGGAAGGAAAGTCCTAAAACTAGGAGGCACAGCTTAAAGTTGGAAGGAGGAAAGTTCAGAGGTTACAGGAGAGGGTACTACTTCATGGAGAGGGTGGTGGCCCCCTGGAACAGCCTTCCAGAAGAGGAGAGGGAAGCCAAAACAGTAGGGAAGGTTAAGAGGTCATGGGATAATTACATGGGATTAACCAGAAGAGGGAAGGGGATAAACCTAGAAAATAAGAGGGACTGGAGTCTCCTGGGGGGCTCAGGGAAGGGGTAAAAGGAGTTAGGTCTAGGGTACATATGGGGATGTGATAAGGGCAGACTGGATGGACCATGGGGTCCTTTTCTGCCTTCAGATTTCTGTGTTTCTATGTTACTTGTACTACAAAAGAGATTGTTAAAATGACATATGCCCTTTTGAACTGCCAAGGAGTGGACAGGACATCTACTCCTGCCACTTTGTGCTCTTTGTATGTCGAGAAGAACTGTGTAACCTGCCTGTTTGTTTTTGTGGCCATGAGGTCTACTTGAAAAGGTCATACGAACATACGAAATGCCAGCAGAAACAGGCCTCATGGTCTACTGAGTCTGCTCGATTCTGCAGCTAGCCCTTCAACTTGCAGCTGCCCCACCCTCCTCTCCCCTCCTCATAATCAGCCCCTCACTCTGTCCTACCCTCTATTTAATCCTCTCAAGTCCCCACAGAGCCTTAATCTTCTGGAATACTCATTGGTTAGTCAGCCCGTCAGTACAGTAGTGGCTCTACTGCTCATGACACCAGCGACCCGAGTTCTGAAACGAGCTAGGATCACTGGGGGCCAGCTGGGGGAGGAGGAGCAAGCATCCCATAGGACACTTTCCTCCTCTGGGGAGGGAGGGTACTGTTTCCTGCTGTGATATTGCCACCTTGGTGACCACTGGTAGCAGTACAGGAAGGGATGTAAAAATGGGAGGGGGACATTACGGACGCCGGCAGGACGATGCATGCACAGTGTGCATATCCATGCCTTGGCATCGCTGTACGTGATGTCCCAGGGGACAGCAACAGGGAAAAATACACCAATCCAGTGCCTCCGTGATGAAGTCAACCTCAGTATATCCGGATTTTCCTGCCTCTCCAGCATGCGAGCCACTGCATGACACAACTAGATGTCCAGGGGCAGCCCCCCAACATGATCCCGCTTGGGGGGGTGAAGCCAAGGCTCCATGGACGTAAATGTGGCCAAAGCTGGGGATAGAAGAGGATTGGGAGGTGCCTGGAGGTCTGTTGGAGCAGAAGAGCTGGAGAGTAGGCAGCATAAAACATAAAAAAAAAAATCTCAGTTGAACTGCCACTCCCCTGGGTTGAGTATCTGCCAGATGATCCAGTCTGCTGGTGTGTTTAGTTTTCTTGTTGGGTGGATTGCTGATGGACTCACTAGATGATCCTCTACATATGTTAAGAGACTGGTTGCCTCTTTGGCCATCTGTCTGCTCTTTGTTCCCATGTGTTTGTTTATGTATGACATTGTCACTTTGTTTTCTGTTCATATTCTGATGTGATGTCCCTTGATCATTTGGTGGAAGTGTGCGAGGGCTAGTCTGACTGCTCTGAATTCTAGTACACTGACTGGTAATTTTGATTCGGCTATTGACCACTTTCTTTGCACTGACTCTGAGTCCAGGATTGCATGCCAGCCCTGTAGGCTGGTGTCTGTGCCAGTTGTTCCAGCAGTTTGTCTGTCCAGGGTTGCTTCCTGTCAAAGGTTGTTGTCTCTTGTCCACCACTGAATTGATTGTTTTACAGACTGGTGGAGTGACAGTTTAATAGTTCTGTGAGGCGTGGTCCCAGTGTCAAGGAGAGATCTTTGTAGAGGTGTCATGTGCAGTCATGCCCAGTTGTGGAAATCTGTGCAGGAGGCCATGAGCCCTGACAGCTGCATCAGATCCCAGATCACAGAGAATTTGCAAGACAGAATTAGATTGCAGTGTCACTTTACAGTAAGAATGCAGTCATTTGAGGGTCTCACACTACTCCTTGTGTTGTATCAAAAATAGTTTCTAGGTGTTCAAGTGTTGATGACTCACTGAGGTTGCTCTTGGTTCTGATTACAGTCTGAGCTGTGATAGTATTTCCTCTGCTCTTTGTGTCAATTTTAGTGATAATTCCTCGGATCTGGCCCTTAGCAACTAATTGTACAGGTACCGGATGACATGTATTCCCTCCCTTCACATGTTTGCTGCCAGAGCTGCCATTAATTTGTGAAGACTCATGTCATGGTGATGATGCAAGCCTGAAGGGAAGGGATTTGTACTGGAAGTAGATGTTTAGGATGCAAATGAACTTGTAGTTTCAGCGAAAAATTGCAGTCCCTGCCCTACTGCATGATCAGAGTCCTGAGCCCTCATTGTAGCATGCCTGGAATCCTCTGTTGCCTTTATTGGGTTGGAATCTGCTCCTGTTTCTGGTCCTGCCACCCTGATTTCTGTGGTTTGCAAACTTTCCTCTGTGACTGAGAAAGTTGGATTCAACATGGCCCTCGCTGTGGCCCAGTACAGAATGTCCACTGCCTGACAGACCCCCCAAATGTCTGCCGACAGAAAGGGAAACTGAACCTGTGGCTGCCAAGCAAATCTGAATCCAAAGTACAAAGCACAGGCCCTTCAGCATAGCTGCAGAGAGTTTTGCGGTATCAGAAGTAAAGGCCTCCACAGAGAGGCTTATGAACTTTAAAATGGCAACCGAGATATGGAGCCTGTAAGATTTTGGAGCCAGAACAAGTAGCAGAGGATAAAAAATGCTGCCTCACCTAAGTTGGCCATCAAGATCAGATGTCTTATGGGATCTTGGCGACCTCAATCATAGTGTGACTAAAACCTTACTTCCCACAAGTTGAGTCCAAAATGCACAGACTAAGTCCAAAACTAACACAGAGACAAAAAGGCAAACCCAGAGAGAAGGAGCACAAAGAAGGACTGTCTCTGTTTCAAACCAGATACCACCACAGCTCATGATGAACAGGCATGCAGTGTCCCGCTTCCAGCATGCATCTTTCTAGTTACCGCTCAGCACCAGTCAATTGAGGAGCCAACCAAAATGAAAGTGTAAGTCAACACAATCAAAAGCCCCCTTGAGAAAGATTTGGCAGAAGCACAGGGCATTTTTATGTGCATGTCTTTCCGTGAGTATTATGCTAAAATAAAGTTTTATGTGCAGCTAAATTCTGTATCTTTCCTGAGTGCAGCCACTAATTTTTTGTTTCAGACAATCAAAAGCGCAACTGACACATGCATTCCGAGCTTGGAAGTGGTTGAGTGCAAGCTCTGGAGTGGAGCACTTTGCAACGTTAGCTCTTGAAAATTAGGTGAGGAGCCCCTGGGCTATGACTTGAAGGGGAGCCATCCAGGTCTCATGACCTGGAATCATCCATCATATGGAGGCATCAGGTAAAAGAACAGCCACATCAGCTGAACCCCACAGACAAGCAGGTACGTGATCTGGCATGCATGGAATTACTACAGTCAACCTGAAACCACTCCTAAAAGACAAAAAGCATCCAACAAATTCATATCAAAGCTCACTGTAGGAAAATGGCCAAGCATACTCCTGGCTCAACCAGCTAGAATCGGCTTCAACAAAAACTCCACAACAGGGAAAATGCAGTTAGGCTTTAGGCAGACAACAGAAAAGAGAAGCAGATAAAGGTGAGTACATCATGTAAACCACAAACGCTGACTGAGACAAGACTGGACCCCGCCCTGAAGGCCTCAGTGGAGGGGATCTAAACCCCAACAAAAAAAAATTAAAAAAAATCATACAAAATTTGATCTCAAAACATCCAGAAAAATGTCTTGGTCAAAAGTAGCAAACAAAGCAAAAAACAAATAGTGAAAAACTTAAAAACATAAACATGCTGTGAAATATTTTTCAGTAAAATACATAAGCAGGGAAAAAGACAGAGTGAAAGAATAACACACTAGAATCTGTCCACTATGAGAATATGCAACAACGAAGACAGCTGCCAGCAATACCAAGACAAAATGACTACCCAGGAATGCATGCAAAATGGCTCCCTAGCTACTATCCAAGCCAAGAAAGATAATGGTATCACAAAATGGCTGCTGAGATCTCAAGCCGTCATGAGCTGGTGGCTCCTAAATAGTTCAACTCAGTGTTATTCTCTCCTAAGATGGCCTCTGAGAACCGGGATCTTGTGAGATCTTGGTGTCATGTAGAAAGTCAGTCCATGTCAGTTCTCACCAAGATGGCAGCCAAGATCTCACGCATCAGGAGATTTCAGCCAAAGCAGGTAATCACCAACAATAGTAAGTTCTCCCACATTTATTTATTTGTTTAAAAATTGGTAACTGGGAAAGGCATGCTGAGCCGAGGTTCATTTTCATGTGCGACACTGGAGAGAAGGTAGAAGGATTTACAGTGGTACAACAGTAAGACACTTGTGAGTACAGCAGAACAATATACAATATTGGGTAAACATATAATTTACTTACATAGTAGAGGTAGCATTTTCAAAGTGGATGGTGCATGAGGACATTTATAAAACAGTTTTTTTTTCATTGTACATAGTGGCCCAGATATTCAAAAGGATTGTTCCATGCGCAACAGGGTTGCGCATGCGCAAGTCCTACATTGCGCCATTCTGCGATATTCAGCAGGAGGCAGTTGCTCCACTGGCAACAGGTTGCGCAAAAGAGCAATGCAAATGAATGCATGCTCAACAGGAGGGGGAGGAACCATGCCATAACCTGCGCAACCCGATATTCAGTCGGGTTGTGCAGAGTTGTGCATGCGCAACCCCCAACCTGCGCCTGCACAACCTTGAGCCAAAAAAAAAAGGATCAAGTTGAGGGCCACCCACAGGTGAGCTGCTGTATTGCAGGGCGCAACACAGCAGCTGCCACCCCTGGCTGGCCCCCCAACTCGGTCCCTGTGCCCCCCCACCAGCCCGATCGCGGGCATAGAGTAACATGAACCCCCGCCCACACATCTCCCACAGCCCGATCGCGGGCATCACAGTGACAGAAACCCCCACATCTCCCACAGCCCGATCCGGGCATCACAGTGACAGAAACCCCCACATATCCAAGCCCGATCGCGGGCATCACAGTTACATGAAACCCCCACACATATCCCGAAGCCCGATCGCGGGCATTACAGTTACATAGAAACCTCCCACACATATCGAACCCGATCACGGGCATCACAATTACGAGAAACCCCCACATATCCAGAAGCCCGATCGCGGGCATTACAATTACAAAACCCCCACACATATCCCACAGCCCGATCGCGGGCAGAACATGTATGAACACCCAGTGCCGATCGCGGGCAGGAATGTAACCCTCCCCCAACCGAATATCTCCCTGGTGGTCAGTGGACGTAAAGCCCGATCACGGGCAGAATGTCACATCACAACCCCAAACATCTCCCTGGTGTCTAGTGTCCCCCCACCCACAAGCCCCTCCACCCGCTCCCCGCGGCGGCGGCGACAGCATCCCACCCGCCTGCCGCCCTGCGCTCTGCCGCCCGCCGACTGACTGTCTGGTAAGGCTGCGCCCGATGGTGCAGAGCTACAGCCAATGGGCATGCAGCCATACACTATGACAGTCAGATTTGTGAATGAACATCATTCACCAATCTGGACTGTCATGTATGTATAGGCTGCACGCCCATTGGCTGTAGCTCTGCACCAATGGCGGCAGCCCTACCGGACAGTCAGTCGGCGGCAGCGGGGTGGCAGGTGGTGGATGCTGTCGCCCGCCAGCCGCGGGGAGCGGGTGGAGGGGCTGCTGGGGAGTGGGGGGACACTGACACCAGGGAGATGTTTGGGGTTTGTGATGTGACATTCTGCCTATGATGGGGGCTTTACGATCCACTGGACCACCAGGGAGATATTCGGGTTGGGGAGGGTTACATTCTGCCCGCGATCGGGCACTGGAGGGAGTTCATACACGTTCTGCCCGCGATCGGGCTGTGGGAGATGTGGGCCGGGAGTTTCATGTAACTGTACTGCCCATGATCGATCGGGATATGTGGAGATTTCATGTAACTGTGATGCCCGTGATCGGGCTGCATTGTGCGTCGGTCCCCGACGGCTGCTGCCTGGCAGGGTGGCCAGGAGCAAGTCCTCGGGGATCGGCACACCTACATGCAAATGGCATGCAAATGGGGCCATAAATAGATGCAAATGGCCCCCCCTGTGCCTTGCATAAATTATGGCCCCATTTGCATGTCACCTTTTGAATATCGGAAATTTGAGCATGGCGCAATGGTACTTGCGCCACCGCAAGTTTAATGCTCAACTCTGGCAACTTGCGGTGGCGCAAGTTCCACTGCGCCATGCGCAAGTGCTGTGGCTGGGGGGTGATATTCAAAGGAGTTGCTCAATAGCGCAACTCCTTTGATATATCTCCCCCACCCCTCTGTAACTATTTTGAGCAGCGCAGGGGCTTGCGCCTCAGAATGGAGCAGTTTGAAAATCTGGGCCAGTATATTTACAATTTTGTGTAAGAGACAAGGGCCCGGATATTCAAAGGGGTTGCTCATGGTGCAACAGAGTTGCACCAGCCAACCCCACACTGTGTCCTGGTGGGATATTCAAAAGGCTGCGAGGTGCAGTGCAAATCCCGATGTGTGATTGATGCACAATGGTAATGTATGCAGCGCAAATGCAGGGGGCATGCCCATACATATGCGGCACATCCCGATATACAGCCCAGGATGTGCGGAGCATATGCTGGCACAACCCCAAATTGCACTGCATGGGGGGCTCAAAGTTGAGCTCGTGAAAAGGAGGAACAAATCCTGGCTGCTGTATTGCAGGGTGCAACACAGCAGCCACCAGTCGTTGGTGGCCACCCGCCCACCCAGAACACCGTCCACAAGCACCCATATCGTCCCTGGTAGTCTAGTGGTACCCCCTCCCTCCCATTGCTGCGATCACTGTGAAATAATAATTACCACATTCCCTGGTGGTCTAGTGGTACCCCCCTCCCTCCTGTTGCCGCGATCGCTTGGACGTTGTCATTACTACATTCCCTGGTAGTCTAGTGGTACTCCCCCCCACCCCTAGCCCTGATCACCAATAAAATGCCATAAATACATTCCCTGGTGATCTGGTAGCACCCCTCCACCTACACAGGACCCCTTTCCACCCTGTCACACCGTCATCAATGGCGGCTGCAACCCACCACATACCCCCGCCACCCGCCGAATGACAGCTTACAGTATGGCTGTAAGCCCATTGCACACACTGTGGACCAATGGGCTTGCAGGGCATACTGTAGTAGAAGTTATTCACATATTTGTGACTGTCTAGTACAGTATGCCCTGCAAGCCCATTGGTTCACAGTGTGGACTAATGGGCTTACAGCCCATACTGTAAGCTGTCATTCGGAGGGTGGCCGGGCGGTATGCGGGCAGGTTGCAATTGCCCACCGATGATGGGGGGAGCGGGGTGGGCAAGGGGTCCTGTGTGGGTGACAGGGGTGGGGGTGCCCCTGGATCACCAGAGAATGTATTTATGGCATTTTACCGGTGATCGGGGTTAGGGGTGGGGGGGTCACCTGCAAGAATGGGGAGGGTAGGGGAATTTGGCTTGACCTAACTGCATGTACTGGTTCCTCTCAGAGAGATAGGCTCTAAACCAGTCTGCAGAGGAGGAAGAGAGGCCTATATATGAGACAGAGCTTCCAAAATGGCTGCTGAGATCTTCTGACTTTGGAGATCTGAGCTGAGGAAGATGATCATGCTGGCAGTTCGCAGCCACAAGCAACATGGCCAACCCAGAAAATGCAAGGGAAAATGGAATAGTGTAGTCTTCCTGTGAATCTGTTCCCCAGCAGGTCAATGGGCAAATTCATCGAGCTAGTGCGAGCGCAAGGGGGTGGCCAGGAGTGATGACACAATAGCATCATCATGCCTGCATTGTGGAGCAGCATATATGTAATACAACAGAATCTGGAACCCCTGAGGATCAGCTAGAGAGTGGACAGTGTGGCGCCCAGTATTATTTGGCTCATGGAGGTGTAGGGCATTGAAGAACTCATAGAAAGCCTCCTGGATGTAGACAACACCATCTAACTGACTGCCAGTGTTCATTTCGGAGCTGGGGATTGGGACAATTGCCATACAGTTTTCAATTATGACCCACCTTTTCTTCTCCCTTGGGGACGATGTGTTCTTTGCTATAACGATTCTAAACCTATGTTTCACCAATCTGGGCTTGGTTGAACAATATGACCTGTTTTTTTTTTTGTTTGTTTGTTTTTTATTTGATCATGATTTTTTATACTCAGTGGGTCAGTGGGTCAGCGGCCCTCATAGATAAATATCTGAAATGAACCCAGAACTGCCATTCAACAGATAAGCAACATGCAAACTTCAGAGCTAGGATAAGGTGCTAGTCTAACTGTGTCAGCATTCCTGATGTTTTCAATTGAAAGAGGGTAGAATCAGAGTTTTGGAGGGGAGTCAAACATACAACTGGTGTCAAGAACACAGAGCCACAGCATGCAGGAATCCCACCACTCTGGCTGGAGAAACAAAACTAACAGCACACAGTGCCAGTGGTAACCACTAGGGACACAGCTTATCAAAAAAGGCAATGCTCCCAAACAAACTACCAAGGGCAAGCAATTTTAGAAGTTTGAGAGAAACTAGGAAAAACTGCAAAAAACAGTCTGTAATCACCATTAAACCCCCAGAAAAAGAAACAAACCAGAAAGGTTAACTATACCAGAAAGATGTGTAGCCTAGAAGCCTAGAAAAACAAACTGTGCTGGCTGGGGGAAGGGGCAGTTCCACCCAGAGAGAGCACAAGACAAACGGAGACATAAAAAAACATTATTTCAGCCAACAGAAAGTGGCCAACAATGCAAAAAAACAGCAGTTTCCAAGAAAGGGAGCATAAAGACGCAATTAAACATCCAAAGAAGCTGAATATTTCTTATTTATAGCTAAAGAAGAGGCACTTGGCATGAAGCCAATATGGGATATGACCCTCCTAGAGAGATTCCCAAACTAAACTGAGGAAGATCCAGCAGGAAAGGGCAGAGACATGACTGGACCCAAAGATTCAATTTGTGCATCAGCTTGTCAGAGGCCTCTATGACCCAGTTGAAATGGCTTGAGTGCTGTAAAAGGTACTGTAGCTATAGTGAAACAGTATGGGCAACCATAGACAGGCTTGTAGCCGACAGGTTGATGACAGCATATGAACCTCGAGAGCGAACTCGAGAGGTCCATGCTGTCATACTCAACCCCGAGATGGAAACACATGCCGAGTTGTGTGTGGTTGATCATATTTTATTTTTTATAGTATATGGTTTTGTACACTAGAGTGACAGACCCTCACTGAAGTGAAAACAAAACATTTTGCCATTTCTTTGTTCTACTCACATATTAAAATCCAATTTCCAGACTTTTGAAAGGTAGAAGGTATGACTTTGGGCACTGGGTGGTTAGCAAGTAGCTAGGTGTAGCATAAATGAGAAATTTAAAATTGTATGACCTTTGAACTATGCATAACAACTGTTCAGAATGTGCATAAAACACTTTAGAATGGGCATAACGGGGGCGCTGATGAGTCAGCTAACCTAAAGACTCACGTTTCTACTGCTCCCTGAGCCACCACAAAAGAAAAGAAAATATAACTATTTCAAATTAAGATATAAAATATTGGAAGCCAAAGGAGGTTGTTGGAAGGCAGGATGGATGAGTATATGGTCTCAGCTACAGCGAAAAATGCTCGTACTACTGGGAAAACACAGAGGAAGCAACCGCCGACCTTGCAAGAGGAAAATACAGCCCGGGTCTCCCTCTCGGCAGAAGAAGTAAGTGCACTAGGCTGCGAGGTCACCCAACAGGTCTTGGCAGCATTGGAGCCTATGTTACTAGCTTACAATGAATTTCGATCAGAATTGCAAGAACTGGTAGATCTGCATGCTACTCACGCTACACGATTGTGCGAAATAGAACAACGGATTCTGATCTGGAGGACACAATGACTCCAGTACCGGAACAACTTACTATAATGCAGAAAGAGATGGAAGAATTAAAGGATCTACTTGATTATCAGGAAAATTATCATCGTTGACTGAACCTGCGCCTCAGAGGATTGCTGGAGGGTCTGGAGGGGCCAAATATCATTGACTTCTGTGCCAAGGTACTGCCAGAACTTTTGGGTATCTCATTAAAGAATGGGCGTATAAAAATCGAAAGGGCCCACAGATCTGTTATGCCGAAACCGGGGCCGAATCAGCCTCCGAGGCAGAAAATCATGAGGTTTCATAATTACCCTGATAGAGAATCTGTCTTAAAAGCTTACCGTGAATGTTCTGAGCTTCAATACGAGGGACATCGCCTATTTATTTCACAAGATTACTCTGCACGTTTACTCAAAAGGCGTCGGGCCTTCAACCCTGTGATGGCGCAGTTACGGGAAGCTAAAATTGAGTGCTATATGTTGTATCCAGCCACCCTTAAGATCAAGCACGAAGGAGCAACGTACTCCTTTTGGGAAGTGCCCAAAGCAGAAGTATTTGTTCAGGAATTGAAAAGGAAGATTGGATGATAGAGTTCTGCGCTACGAGATGGAGTAGTTACAAACAGGAGGCAGGTCAAACGGTGTATTGGAGACTGATATTGAAACATACAGGTGTTGTTCGTTTTCTTTTTTTGTCTTACGATGTACATTGGTCCTTAGAGAAACAAGGACTGGGCTGACCGGTGCAACTTCGGTCCGTACGAGGAGAACCCCTGAGTGAATGTGGGACTAAGGTCACATTGCAGCATGCACAAGATTTTATTTTTTGCACTTGGACTGGCTCCCTTTATTTTATAATCTCCATGATGGTAATGGAGGAAAGCATAAACCCAGACGGGGAACTGATGCCTGGCACTAAGGACTCTTGTTGGTTTGTTACCATTAACAGACTTAAATGGCACTTCGAATTTTAAAACTGCGCGGTTAATAATAGGATTGAAGTTAGAAGGCAGAGTATTGTAAAGTTTAGGAAGGTAGAGGAATGGAAAGTGAATGAAAAACAATGCAAACCTTTTCCTTTATAGAAGTATAGATATAATGGTGTCAGGAAGAGTTGGGGGGAAGGAACCGGGAATTGAACAGATAACATGGGATGGTATGGAAGGAAATCGTGGGGAGGCAGTGAGTGGGCTTGGTCCCATTCTTTAAGGGTAAACCTCCAGCTCGAATAAGAATCTGGAAGGCCACATTCTTGTGCCTGGCAGTGCGCATAGTCCCTTCGCTACTGAGGGGGTGGGGTGTATGGTATAGAGACAAGGCTGAAATGGAAGGGAATTCTTCCTTATTGTGATTATAAGGTATAAATGCTTCTAACAGACCTATATAAAGGGTTATAATTATACGTTTTTTATAAATTAAATTGTGGCGGCTTGGGGGGATGTGTTTGTCTGATAAAGGGCAGGGATTGTAAAATGTCTGCTTATTGCAGTTACTGTTACAAAAGAGGGAAGGAGACAAGAAAACAAGGGAAGGAGGGAGGAAGAAAGGGAAGGAGGGTGGGTTTGTATATAGTTGTTGTTGAAATGTTATGTTATATGTTTTTACTCATTTGCAGATCCAAAAGTAATACCAATCTAAGGATGTGGGGGGTTGGAGGAGGGAGGTTGGGAGAAATGAATGAATCTTTGATGAAGGGGAAAATGCAACGAGATGAAAGATGGCTGGATTGAAAGAATTGACCATTGTCTCATGGAATGTTAGGGGAATAGCTACTCCCATTAAACGCATGATGCTACTGACGGCACTGAAACGTCAAAGCGCTCAAGTAGCCATGTTGCAGGAAACCCATCTCACGGATAAGGAGCATGTGAAATTAAAGATAGGGTTGGTTGGGGAATGTTATTCGGCGGCTTATCAATCTCATAAGAGAGGAGTAGCTGTTCTCTTACATAAAAACTTACCATTTAAGAAAGAAAGACTTGTGATTGACCCAGACGAAGGGCAGTATGTTTTTGTAACGGGAATTATACATGGGGAGAGAGTTACGTTTGGCAGTGTTTACGCCCCTGCGGGGCACGAGCCAACTTTCTATAGAACATTAATGGCTCTCTTGATAGCGGAACAATTCCCAAATGTAATATTAGGGGGCGACATGAATTGTTTGTTTAACCCAGCTCTAGATCATTCAAAGGATAAAGGGGCCCCGAGAGGGGTGATTCGGGAATGGTTGGTGGGGATATGTGATTTGGATTTAATTGATGGGTGGTGAACAGCTAATCCCATGGTTAGAGAATATACCTTCTTCTCGCACCCACATCAGACCTGGTCTCGTTTGGACTATGTCTTGCTCCCTCGGACCTGGTATTTTCAGGTCAGTGACATCAGGCACAGTCCAATTCATATATCAGACCATGCGATGGTCATTCTGACATTGAAATGGGGAGGGGAAAGAAAGAATCCCACCATGTGGAGATTCCCTAACTATCTGTTAGCTAATAAAAAATTTAAGGAGTATATGCAAGATCAGTGGAAGCTGTATGTACAAACTAATTCAGAGGCAGCTACCTCTTGAGCTATTTTCTGGGATGCAGGGAAAGTGTTCATGAGAGGATCTATTATTAGCTTTGTAGCTCATCATAAGTGCAAAATTAGGGAAAGGAGGACAAACCTGGAACAGCGGCTTAGGGTCCTTGAGGGAAAAGCAGCTAGAGGGGAGGGTGGGGAGAATGTACAGCAGTTATTGAATGGAACTAGGGAAGCCCTCAATAATCTGTTACTAGGAGAGGCTAGGAAAACTTGCCTTTTCGTCAGGAAACACTTTTATGAATGGGGTAATAGACCGAGTACTATGTTGGCCAATTTAATTAGAGGGAAAAGGGGAATGCATCTGATTCATGCTGTAAGGGGGGAAGATGGGGTATTACAGAAAGATATCGGGGGTATTGGAGAATGCTTTAGGAGATTTTCTCGGAAACTTTATCAGTCATAAGTTGGGGAAGGAGGAGAAGAGATGAGAGATTTCCTGAATGGAATAACTTTACCCAGGGTCACACTAGCACAACGGGACTGGCTAGACTCAGATATAACAAAAGAAGAAATGATAAAAGCGATTGGGGCCCTTAAGAGAGGGAAAACTAGTGGACCGGACGGATTCCCGGCCAAATGTTATAAAAGCATGCAGGCTCAGTTAGTAGAACACCTGGAAGCTGTATTTAAAGAAGCCAGGGAAGAGGGAGGACAGTTACCATGATCCTGGGGGGAGGCAACAATATGTCTGATTCTGAAGGCAGGAAAGGACTTACTTGAATGCTCCTCCTTTAGACCGATATCCCTCCTAAACTGTGACTCCAAGATATTGGCCAAGGTTCTGTCGAGCAGATTGGAAATATTACTGCCGAGGCTCATTCACCCAGACCAGACCGGGTTTATTCGGGATAGGTATTCTTATCACAATATGCGAACCCTGTTAAATGTGATTTGGGGAGCACAATATCTAGGTGAGGAGGTGCATATTCTTTCGATGGACGCGGAAAAAGTGTTCGACAGGGTGGAATGGCCGTATTTGATGGAGGTTATGGCCTGGTTTGGTCTGGGTGACGACTGCATAGGAATGGTGCAGCGAATGTATACTAGTCCTAGAGCTAGAGTGTTAGTGAACGGTATATTATCGGACAGTTTGGAGTTAAGTAGAGGAACCAGACAAGGGTGTCCCCTGTCTCCGCTATTGTTCGCATTGGTGCTTGAACCCCTAGCCATAGCTATTCGATCACATCTGGGAATAAAGGGGTACGGGGAGGACGGGTAAAGAAAAAAACTCTCCTTATACGGAGACGACATGCTGCTATATGTTGCTGAGCGGACCAGTCTATGCCTGTATTATTAGGGTTAATAGAGCAATTCTCCCAATTCTCAGGATATAAGCTAAATTTGGACAAATCAGAAGAAATGATAATCGGGGGACCTAATAAGGGGAAGATTTTACAGAAATTGAAGTGGGGTCTTAGAACAGTCCATGAAGCCTTCACATATTTAGGAATAAGAATAGGCAGAAATATTGAGGGTTTATATAATCTTAACTATGGACTGCTACTGCAGACAATAATGGCAGATTTTAATAGATGGCAGGAGCTCCCTATTACATGGTTGGGTAGAATTAATTTACTCAAGATGAATGCACTGCCATGAATATTATACTGTCTGCAGATGCTTCATCTTGGAATCAGGAGGGTGGATATTAAGAAGTTGGAAAAAGCCTTTACTGTCTTCATTTGGTGAGGTAAGCGACCCAGGGTGGGGTTAGCCAGACTAAAAGCACCAACAGAGAAAGGGGGACTACAATTCCTGGACTTGGAAGTTTACCATATGGCTACTCAGTGCCGATATGTCCAAGATTGGGTCGGGAGACCAGAAACGGCTGCTTGGCTTGACTTGGATGAGAGGGGATGTCCTGGTAGGATTTCAGCATACTTATCAGTTAGAGGCTGGAAGGCCTTTCTTGATTTACCGAATCCCAATCCCTTAGCTAAAGTGGTATTGGTGAGTTGGAGAAATATGAGTAAGAGAAGGGAGGTGGGACGGGAGGATACACTGTTGTTGCCCCTGAAAGGGAACCCTTTTTTTCTCCCTGGAATAGAGGACAAGGGATACTGGGAGTGGGAGACAAGGGGGGTTCACTGCTTAAGACAGTTATTCAATCGGAATGGACTCAATACATTTGAAAATATACAGGCTTGGACTGGCTTAGGCCGTCAACATTTTTTTCGCTACCTGCAACTTAGAGCCTATATAGGTTCTATTGGTAGGTTACAAAATTCTGGGTCTAAGTGGGAACAAATTGAACAAACGATAATTGTAGGGCAAAAAAAAATCTAAGGGCACCATACGAAGAATAGCAAGAGAAGGAAGAACTTGGCTTCCAGATAAGACACTGAGCACTAAAATGCTTTGGGAGAGAGAGACTTAGGGATCCCTATAACAGAAGAGAATTGGAAATTAATAATTCGGCTCCATCAGGGCATAGTGTTATGTAATAAATATAAAGAATCTTACTATAAATTCTGTCACAGATTGTACTGCCCGCCACTAGTGGTTCATAAGTATAATCCGTTAATATCCCCCGTGTGCCCTAGATGTAATAAGGATTTAGCATCATATTATCATTATTTCTGGGCCTGCCCGGTGCTACAAGACTTCTGGGGAAATATTGTAACGGAGTTAAGAAGGATTACGGGGCAACAATATACTAAATCACCATTATTGTTGCTTTTTGGCATAGAAATAGCAGAGGATGGGGTATGGGTCCTGGTCAAAAGATGGCTTAGAGTGGTTTTGGTCATGGCTAGGCACTGTATTCTTAATACCTGGGTAAATGCGATGAAACCTACTGTATCCCAATGGAAGGCTCTGATACTGCAAGCCCTTATGTTGGAGAGACTGATACACGTCACTAAAGACAAGGAGGAGCTGTTTCAAAGAACGTGGCAGCCATATTTGGAGTCACTTACAGTAGCTGATAACATTATGCTGAGGGAGGGATGGATATAATGAATAGTCTGGGGTGAATGTGAATAACAGATGAACCTCCCTGGGCAAAGAAGACGATGAATTCTTAGGTTCCCTTCTCATGGTTCTCTTGCTCTACTCCCCCCCCCACTGATAAAGGATGGAATGATAATATAACTGTGATTGGTTTTAAGGTAGGAATGAGTAAGAGAGTGGATCGATTGTATATAAGTTATTAATTGTTATTGTAACATGTGTGTTGTGTAATGTAATGTATTGTATGTGTCTTTTGTCGAAATGTCTGTCTACTATGAGAAAATTAATAAACAAATAATGCAAAAAAAAGAATGGGCATAATGGTTTAGAATGTGCTTAACAAGGATTTTGAGCAGGCTGATTTTATACATAACAAAGGGTAATCATATACTATAATGTGATCTATGCACAGTAGCATCTGAAATACTTCATTTGTATTCCAAGTATGTGCTTTGGATTTTCACACCCGTGCAGGTCTAATATTCTCAGTGTAGCAGTTTTATGGGTCAGCACAACAGGTTGCACTCTGTGCCTCATTTTGTAGCCCATAACAATATGAGCCACTAAAAATAGTACTACATTTTTTAAAATAATTTTCTTTTATTTATATGCAGAGAAATAAAAATCAAGACGGAATGCTATCTTTAAGATAGGCTTTCTCCAAGAGTCATTGAAAGGCAGTGCCTTCCACAATGGAGAAAGCTGAAAAGTAAGGGCCATCATCTCACCACTGAGTTGTGTTATTTGTATGGAACTCAAGTAGTTATGTGGAAGTTTATTCAGTGTAGGAATGGAATGACTTAAGCAGAGTATTCTGTTTTGTTTTGGGTTTATTACCTCTGTTGGGGCCACTTGGCCTGGTTTTGTCAGGTGGTGGTGGTAGACGGACTCCTAAAGCAACAGAAGCTAAGGATGCATCAGATGAGCACTGCCATGGTGGTTTGATTTCTTGAATAAAATGTCTTATCCTAGTTCCTGTACATAACTGTCCAACGCATCAGAGTGACTCTGACCTGAGTCAGGAATGGGCCTGGCTATTAGGAAGAGTGTTTACACACCTTTTAAATGACTGCCAAGAATACTTGTTCTTAAAGTTCAAGTCGACTGACCCCTACAGATCTTTGTATCACACTGATTGCAATTTGTTTTAAGTGGCGTTATTTGTCATCTGTAAACCAAGCCCACATTACAGAGGATTTCTGTGGCATTTTTTTATGACAGTGGCCCCATAGGTACTTTACAAGAGGAACTGGGCAGTCTCTGTGAGATGATTGCTTTTGGGATCAAAGAATAGGAGCACACATGCTCAGAATGCTAGTAGGTACATACCTAGGATACTGGGAGCACAATGAATACAAGAGGTAGCACTCAGGAGGGTTTATAAAGTCAGGGACCAGCCAGGGTTTGCAAATCAGCCACAGTTCTTTAATTCATAATCCAGGAACAAAAGAAAGCATTTAGATGCCACTAGCGCTTCAACACCAGAATGGGTCTTCATCAGGAGGATTGCATTTGGGACACTGAAATAGTTTTACAGGGGATGGGCAGCAGCAAATGGTACAGAACTGTGGGACTGATGCAAAGTCTGGGGCTGTGAACACATGGTGCAGCATGTATCAAGCATACTTGCCACAAAGCCACCTACATCTCTCCCCCCCCCACCACCACTGCAGTCCCCACTGGCTTGCATCTTTTTGGCACTCCACAGATGGCACTTGTGCAGCAGGGAGCAGACTGTCTCCCACCCTGAGAAGGCAAACATTCTCTGGTATGCTAAATCCTCCCCCACCAACAACCCTTCAGTGCCCTAGGCCCATTCCTTACAGCGGGTCAACTGCATCATGAGTAGCAAGAAGTCCAAGGAAAGTGTAGCACTCCAGACCAAAAAGTAGAGAAATCCCTTGGAGGACTGCCAGAACTTGAGAAAGGCTGGGATAGCCGAAGTGTTGGGGCAAGAAGCCATAGCTCGGACTAGGTTCTTTGTTATTTTGTATTGTGAGGACTCATTTTTTACATTAAAACACTTTGCATTTGAAAGTTCTGGCAGTCCTCTGCATGACTTGTCTACTTTTTGGTCTGGAGTGCTACACTTTGCGTGGACATCTTGGTATTGTCAAGGGCTGGCTGTCCTTTTATGTTTAGCACCAACCATGCACTGCCGTCATGGCTTTTTTTGTCCCTTTGGAACCGTATCATGAATGGCAACCCTGCCACTGGGCCAGCATCTTCCTTTTCTTTGTGTTTTCTATATGACAGATGACACTGCAATACAGAAGAAAACAGTGTAAACTAATGACTCATTATGATGAGTGTGTCAAAGATTAGATGTCCCTGATTACTGACATGCAAGGAAGACTGTGAGCTAGAGGGAGACCACTTGACACCACTGACAACTAGAGTGCGCAAATTAGAAAATTGGCAACTTCAATTCAGTTTTGAGTCACACCTGATGTCTGAGGTTTGGCTTCAACACTTCTATGGGGGACAGCAGGCTAGAAATGGGGGTAAGAGATACTCTTTCACTATCTCTTGCCCAGCCCAGGTAATCCCAGCCTCTTCCAATCGCCCCCATTTCCCCAGTTAGTTTTTTGAAAACTTCACTTGGCACAGTGTCAGGAGCCAGATTTTGTTTATAAGTTAAAATAGTTGGAGGGGGGAGGTGGACGGAGTGGCCCTGGCCACCTGCTAGGGGCTACAGTGTAATTTATTTATTTGGCTAAAGGTCGAAGTGATCCAAAATGGACAAAAAGTTCTATTGGACTGAACTGACAGTAAAAGTGCTGAATTTCTGCACACTAATTGAATACAGATTCGGCATCCTTAACTGACATATCTCCACAAGAGACACTGAGTCAAACAATCCAAGACACTCTCAAGTCTCAGAATTAGACAACAGAAGCCTACTTAACTTTTAATCACTGTTATCTTTACTTACTGGCTAGCTCATGCAAGGAAAAAAAATAAGGTGGATCTTGTACCATCTACCACCAGCAGTCAGTAAAATAAAAATTAACTGTAGAACAAACAAAAAAAAGTTTATATGCACTGTGTCGACCACTACAGTACCAAGGCTGCATATGGCCCACAGGAGATAGCGCTACCTAAAATGGGATACTGCCCGTGCTGTTATGGGTCATATTCAGCCTTAACATGCAAATGAGCCCACTAGATATGAACAGCACTAAGGGGCCATTTGCATGCCCGCTATGGGCTCATTTGAATGCTGCGCAACAGTCTGTTAGTGCCCATGTTAGAAACAAAGAGTGACATCCTTGGTGTCTAGTGGACCCTCTTCCCTCATTGCCTCCATATAACACTATGTACAGATCCCTGATAGTCTAGTGGTCCCCTTCCCCCAGGTCACCTGTACCTGGTGGGTCAGGGCCCCTCCCCCTCACCAAGGGCCAAAGACCCTACTTGTGCTTTTGCCACCCCCCACCTTCTGAGGCACTCCCACCTCGCACCCTCCCATATCCCAGTCACCAGTTACCTGTAATAATGTAGCAGAACTGCATTACATTGTTAGTATTGGTTACTAACTCTAGGGCCCCAGTTCAGCCTGTATTGAACTGATTCTCTCCTAAAGCTTTCATCAGCTCTCACTGCCTTCAAGCGGCCTGCCTCCAGGCAGACTTCCCCAACTCTGCCTGTCTCTGGTGTGCAGGTTTAATCTCTCTCCGTACATTTAGCCACGAGTTCTTCAGAGCCCCCTTCAGCTCTGTGCTCTGGAGGGTTTCCTTCACCCTTCCAGCAAATTCTAGCCCAAAATAAAAAAAAATAACTCTTTCATACTGAGGTATGTTCTTTTTATTCAGCGTCTGAGCCTGAAGTTGCTCCCAGTTATCACTGCTCCCTATAATTCAGGTAAGGGCTGACTGCAGGTTTGCAGGTACTCATACATGTGAGCTCTACACTGAAACAGGATGGTTGCAACTCTCAAATCGCATAAGGTACCTCACATGCTTGATGGCAAAAAAATCCATCTTGGGCCACACTCCGCCGTGTATCCAAGACCTGCTTTGCCCGAATACCAGCATCCGTCCCACCAGAAGATCGGAACACCAGTCTCTCCAGGTCCCCAGATGCCGGACCACACAGGGCCAAAGATCTTTTGCCTATCGTGTCCCCAGCTGGTACAATGCCCTGAGCTCGCTCATTACATCCTCCATGTCACTAGGAGCTTTCAAATCTATGCTTTACTCTCACCTCTCAGCCTCTAGCTCCTGTGACTGCCTTGACTAATGATTCTTCCCTCATGGCTGTTTTTACTGTTTTTCATCCTCCTCCTCTGCTCCTTTCTTGACAAAGGCATCTCAGTACCTCTAACTACTCTAAGTCTGCTCCCTTCCCCATATCTCCTCCTACCCTTCCCACCTTGACCATTCCTCCAATGTTTTGTTTTTTTCCTGTGATGTACTGTATTATACTGGCTTACTGAAACCTTTATAATTTGCTGACCATTCTATGTAACATGTCTTGTTTGTTTGTACATTGATGACGTGGAACCTTTGTAAAAGAGACATTGGCTTAAAGATAATAATTCCTAGAAAAATAAACTAAACTAAACTAAAAGGCCATCTCCAAAAAGGCATCTCTTGCCAAATCCTAGTTTGGCTTCTGCCAGAGCCCGTGACAAAAAATCTGGTCCTGAAACTGATGGAAGAGGGAAAGGCCATTCTGTCATCTACCATTACTACTACTACACTCCTACAGTACTTCAAAGAACGCTTATTTTTTCAGTTTTTAATTTCCTATAAATCCCTTTGAATTCCCTTATGATATTCATCTTTTTTAAAGATAAACTGTCTATCCTGCTTCCACCAAAACATTTACTAAACAGAGCAAGAACATTGATCTGCTAAGCTCTGCATCACTTACACACTGCCAACAAACTAACCTCTGCAGCTTACCAAGTGCTGCTAGAAGAAGCTTTAATTGGATGATGATGATACTGCCCTTCAGAAATTCAATATAGGATATGGTTCACATTCATGCCACTGCTGCCTCGATGCCTTATCTGACCACGCCAGTGTAATCTTGTGCAAAATCAACACCTGGGGCCCAATTCCAGAAGCCGCTAGACCAACACACAGTGCTTGTGTCAAACAACAATGACGCAAGTAGCACCTTGTGTCATATTTGTGGCATTCCCTGTTCCGAAATGTGGTCTGCGCCAGAATGGGAATCTGCTGCGTCAAACGGGCACTGCTCCACCCTTGTGACCTACATCAGGGTATGCCAAGTCGCAATGGGGCTTGCACCTCATCGGAACTGCAACATCCCCTTCATTGGGATTTCGAAAGCACCGCCGTGGCCGCAGCAATGGGGTCACTTGAGACCAGCAGGAGGTGGTCTACACCCCTTGTGGCATTGCCCCATAAGGTGGGAGACTGGTGGGGAGCTCTGTATATGGGGTCTGGAGCATAAGGGACAGGGGAGTATCATAGAGGTGTTGGGGAGCAAGTGGGTATGTGGGAGGGGGTGATTGGGCACCCGTTGGGCTTGACATTGTTATAGCAAAGCCTACACCATTATGTGACTGGCATGCCATGGGCACCCCTGTCAGGTGTCCCTTCATCCCCCTGGAATGGCACCCCTTGTGCCACTTCTGCCCCAGGCCCACTCCTGGCATTGTTAACCTTCTTGCGCCAGGTGGGCAGGGGCAGATCTGTGCGGCAAGTCCCGCAGGTGTGCCTAGTGTTTGGCATGTGCCTGCCTTTGCAACAAATCCTGTTTCTTTAGCACAAGGACCTCCAATTTTATGGAAGTGGTTGCACGGCCCCTGATGCACCAGCAGTTGGCGCAAGCCGCCTTTGACATGGCTTGCGCTGACTGTTTGAGAATCAGGCCCCTGGTATTCAGTGTAACAGAGATGTTATGGTTGTGAAAGACTACAGTTAGCCCAAAAATGCACTGCAGGTACTGTGTTACCATCATTCCTGTCCACGGCATGAAAGTGAGCTCCTCTGTCAGCATCTAGTTTCAGTAACTGACAATGTGGCATTTTACTGCCTAATTTTAGTGGATCGGGAACACTGGATATCAGATGCTGAATGGGGGAGGGAGGGTCCAGGGTTGGCTACCTCCTGCACATGCCTATGCAAACAGTTCAAATCACAGAAACAATGGTTGTCAATGCTTTTTGAATTGACCCTGTGGATTCGGTACCTCAGTTGGGAACCCCATGTCACAAACAGAAAATTGTCGAGTTCAGCAAAGGATTAAACAGCAGGAGCAGATGAAATGTATGGGCATGGTTCTTATTTCCATGCAAACAAACCTAGTAATTAAGACTAAAATCAATAGAAATACAAAAAAAAAAAAAGTATAAAATATAAGCTGAATTGCAACTCAATATTATGTTTGTTCAAAGTTTCACAGATGTGACAAATTCACTTTAAGACTAAAATAAGTTGAACACAACAGCAATAATTTGATGCAATTTATAAGCTAATGTGTCTTATTTTGTGAGCTGTTGGCTAATTGTTTGAACATTTGTGCTTTCAAACATAAATATATGTATTACATGGTGCCCGGAGCCTCCAAAGAAGGTCCCCATATCAAACAATCTCTTCTACTACTACTACTGTTTATCACATGTCCACATGTTTTCAACAGTTTTATATTATTTTGTGTAATATCCTTTTATTAGCTCATATATAGACAGTAATGCTTAGGCGACTGTGTATTATGAAGTTGTTTTTACACACCCGAGGTGTGTGATGACCAATAAATCTC
Organism: Neoceratodus forsteri; assembly: GCA_016271365.2. Lineage (NCBI taxonomy): Eukaryota > Metazoa > Chordata > Ceratodontiformes > Ceratodontidae > Neoceratodus > Neoceratodus forsteri. Next base: position 389,390,006 of record CM057453.1, read on the forward strand.
GACAACGAAGGGTGTGTAAAAAAAACTTCACAGACATACGGTCGTTTCTGCCTGATTTTTATAATTACTGGTGCAGGGAGTGAATGTCCCCTGTCACACACACACACACACACACACACACACACACAGTCTTCAAGTCCAGTACAGACTTTCTTTCTTTCTTTCTTTCTTTCTTTCTTTCTTTCTTTCTTTCTTTCTTTCTTTCTTTCTTTCTTTCTTTCTCTCTCTCTCTTTCTTTCTTTCCAGTGAAACTGTTGAACCATGCATAACTATTGGTATAGGAACTCAGACACGGTCCCGTTGCCAATTACATTAAGTCAGACCCACAGTCTCCTGAACCCAGCACATATCAGGATCAATCAGATACATGCCTGAAGGCAGGATCAACTGGATAAATACAAAAAAAAAAAAACAATGAGGAGAGACTTGGCAGAGGTGAACTATCAGTTGTACTAGTGGCTCATCAATAAGTGACAAACAGAGACACCATGTTTCTGGAACTGTTCAGCCCATCCACAGACAGAATGAGAGTGAATGAAGTAGCACACTACAAACAGAACTGAAGTGAGAGTGAAACGAAATGCCGTAATAACTGGGTAACCCAGTTATTATGGCATTTGAAAGAGTATGTCAAAGAATGCATTAAAGGGGGTCACCTGTAATGATATAAAGAATATGGCTGGGTAGGGGGTTATAATGAGAATTTTACACCCCACCTGAGGTGTGGGATGCCACATAAACCCCAAGAGTGAAACTCGAGGGGTTTATTAAGGCATCCCAAACAGAGGGCGTGTGTAAAATTCGAGTTTTACACCCCCTACCCAGCCTTTATGTTATGTAATTGCTTGTGCTCTTTTTTTTTGCCACAGGAATTATATAAAATAAAGATAGCTACGGACCAGTCGGGTTTCAGTGTGGTCTGTGGCTTGTGACAAAAACATTTTTTTTGTTTTTCTTTAGTCAGCCAGCTTTTTCTTTTTTAATGTCAGCTGCTTTACAAAAAATGCTTGTTTGTTTAATTAACTTACTGCCATTGAGCCAGAGTGCAGTGAACTGTGGAGCAGCGGCAAAAGTCTGACGGCACCCAGGAGAGACAGATCGCGACTGGCACATGTGCAGAGCTAGGGAATCCGGGCGCATGTTCATCATTACAACCAGCTGGTTATAACGGTGAAATTACAACACGGATTCCCTATGTGAAAAAAATGAGCATCAGTTATTATACTGTGCTTATGCTCAGAAATAATAGATTATAGTTCTTCTTGATGTCCCATGATAAATTTCTGCATACCAGGAAACCCACATTTAGGCTTAAAGACTAGTTTTCAACAGGGACTTGGGTAGAAATGGGTGAAGTTGGTAAAATTCACTCCGCAAATTAATCTGTGAATTTTAACACAATTTGCTCAGTGTGGACCGATCTGCAAAGTGCAAAGTTTTGCCATGAAGTGTGGAATTTCGCCTGCAAATGGCAGGATTTCACCATTTGTGGGCGAAACTCTGCCATTTGCGGGTGAAATTCCATACTTCACTGACAAAATTCTGCACTTTGCATAGAAAACTTTGTGATTTGGGCCTAGTCAAAGTTGCTGAGGGCAGGGAACACTTTGTGAAACTCTGTGAATGCAAATTTTGGCCACTTTGTGGCAACTTCGCAGGCAAAATTAAAACTTTGACACATCTCCGGTCCTGGGGCGGAGCAGCAGGACTTACTAACGAATGCATTACAAATTATTTACATACTCTGCTAACTGAGACAGCACAGTTTATAGTAATTTACACGATTTCAGTGGTTAGTTTTCTCCATTCTCATTGAGAGGGGTAGCATATTGGTGTAGTGTGCAAATGAGAGGCTTCAGTATCGATGGTGAAAGGGTGAGAGCAGATACACAGGATACTGAGATGACTGTGCATGATCTTATTGAAGGGGCTGATGGTTTAGGCTTTTCCGACACTGACAGGGAGAGATTTCCAGGTAGTTTGGGCAGCTACTGCGAAGGAGTTGGGCAGATCGATGGGCCAATGTGCCACTGATGGTGATAATAACCACAAGAATGCAGCAGTTCAATGAGGTAGCATAGACCCAATGAGAGGTATGTGTGATTAATTGATGTGAACGAGTGGATCCTGAGGTCAGACTGAGCAAAGGAAACCAGACTCATGTCATGAGGAAGCTACTCATGATTGGTAACCACAGGAGCACATGCCAAATTAGGAATGGATAGAATGCATAATGGTAGGAGCGAGAGTGACCAAGCGAAGCAGGCAGTGATGGTGAGGTAGGCAGTACCAGGAGGACATCTGAATAGGTTTAATTAGAATGGAAGAATAGGGTTAGAGGAGGAGATGAGTAATGGGAAATATGGTTGGAGGAGACAAGTAGGCGGGGTGGTATGCAGAAGGGAATATTAGGTGATGTGGATGAATAGGGTATAGCAGGATGGCAGGACAGGGAAACCCCAAAAGAAAGCAGAGGTCAGAGAAGGAGAGGAATGGAGGGCAGAGGTAATGGGAGGAGGAAGGCAAGCACCCACCACAGGGAAAAACAGTCAGGACAAAAAGAAGAAGGCACATCAGGTGGGCACATTATGGAGTCGAGAGAGTAGCCATGGGATGGGCCAGGAGATCGACAAAGAGGTGGTATGCAAGGTAAAGGAGCAACCTGGGCAGCAAAGCACCAAACCAAATGAAGCACATGGAAAGCAGAGCAAGGGAAGGAATACAGAAATACCGAGACCCAATGCATGCAGCCCAATGTCCAAAGATGGGCAGCAAAAGTCCTGTCCAGGCAGGGGCTAGGAAAGACACAGAGGAGCATGGAGTCCAGCCTGAGAAATGGAGGCATCTGGGCAGCAACCTGGCGAGGATGATGGCAAGCTACGAGTAGGGTGCGGTGGTCCTCAGACCTGAGCCGAAATGTGAGGCAGGGAACGGAGGTCCCCAAAGTTTCCTCTGTCCCACGCAAAATATGGGTTCATGCAAGAGAACAGAGGGAACAATAAACATGAAAGAACGGCAAACATGAAAGGCATAGACTGGTCCTTGTCAGAAAAAGCATGTGAACATGAATCCCATTATCCTATCAATCGGTGCGAGAGAATGGTATGGAGTAGTAAAAGGTGTCCTTAATTATGGGACTGCATCCCTAATGGGAAGCCTTGTCCCCCATTTCAGAGGCAAGATGGTAAGAGGCACGGAGCGGTAGCCAAAAACAGACAATGTGCACAGCAATCGAGGAGACCAACAGAAACAATGTATGGTTGAGAAGGCACGATGATATGGAGGCGAGCGAGGGAGGCAGATCAAGGGGTGAAGGAAGCCCGGCCGAGAAATTGAGATGCTGGAAAGGGAGTTGAACTATGGAGGACTGAGACGAATTTGGACAGAACTGGGGCCCACAGCAAGGCAAGAGGCAAGACGGCATCCAAGGTCCAGAGGACAGCAGATGGGCAAGGTAGATGGAATGAGAAAAAAGAAGAGGCGATGGTCGAAAATGAAGGGAAGGGGGCGGCTGAGAGCGGCAATGTCAGGAAGCTGGGCAAAAAGGGAAGTGCAAGGTTTGGTGCAGGGAAACCCCCAGAAAGTGAGTAGGAAGCGGCTGGAGCTCCCAGAAGAGAGAAGGCTATGCATACCACAGCACCAGGATGGAGTGCCAGCCAAACACTCCCCAGGCACTCAAAATGGGAAAGAAAGCAAGAGTAAAAGATAAAAGGGGAAACTGGTGCGGTACAATGAGCTGGGCGTCGGCAGGTGACATCACACCCTGAAGCACTGGTACAGGGAGGCCAGGGAACACCAGAAATAGGGAGGGTAGCAGGGAAACGGACAAAAGACCAGGCGAGTGGCAACAGGGGAGGGGTGGGTGAGGAGAACAAACAAACACCATGGGGCAAAGGGCTGGGGGGATGATGACAGGATGACGAGACGGTACAAGCGGCCGGAGGCTCGAGGAAAAAAAAATACAGCTCAGAACAAAGTAAGATGGTGCCTCCGGCCGCAATGAGAAACGAAACCTGGAACAGTCCAGGAGGAGTGGCCTTTTAAGGTCTGATGGGGGAGGGACATTGTTGTTCCACCCATTGAACCTCAGGCTTAAAGCCTTCCCATTAATATGCAAGTTAGAGAATTTTTGGAAAAGCATCAGCTAGTATGCCCATCCCAATCAGATTTCAGACCACATCATAGTACCATCTCAGCACTATCTACAGTTACTTGTGACTGACTTGAGTTTATGGATAATAAACAGATCACCAGTGCTGTTTTCCAGGATCTGAGCAAGGCCTTCAACACTGTGGATCATTCCCTCCTGCTCAATAGGCTTAATGCTCTGGGGCTGGATGACTCTGCAATAAGATGGTCTGCTAGCTATCTCGGACATAGACAGCAACAAATCAAGGTTAATGGTTCCCTTTCACTGCTACTCCCACTTCAAAGAAGACTTCCACAGGGTTCCATCCTGGGACCCCTGCTGTTCCTGATTTATAAAATAATCTGAGTAAAGTCATCGCTGGCTCCAGCATCCATCTATTCGTGGATGACACTGTCCCCTATATTTCTAAGCCATCCTTTGAACAAGTCTGCTCTGTTCTGCAGTCTGATTTCAACATACTCCAGTGTAATTTGTCAGCTAAAGTTCTGCTGAACTCCAATAAAACCAAGATTATGTTCTTCTAACCATCATATGTTCATCCTACAAGTCTTACTGACAGGCCAATGACATCCATTGTCACACTCACAAGTGACACTATTCAAGAGGTCAATAACTTCAAATATCTTGGATTCATGCTTGACTCCCACTTATCCTCTTGTCATTTTCCTCCCATATTGATGCACTGATAAAAAAAGGCTCTACGATGCTGGTTCGACAACTCTTTTTTCGACCGGCATCTCTGCCGACAGAAACCATGTCAACTGCATATTGCGGTCGTCATGATTCCTGTTTGTCTTCTGCCCCCCCCCCCCAACTTTAGGATTCTTAACTACAGTTGGAGTTACTTTGGGGTGGGGGTGCAGGACTGGGAGACAGTGTGCCCCTGTCTTGGGCACACCAACACAGCGACCTGTCGGCAAAGTGTCAGTTTTGCTGACAGGATTGTAGTTCGCTGTGTTGGTGTCACCCTAAGGGGCGCATACCACAAAAAAGCTAAGAATGAGACTTGGTTTCTTTTTAGAAACAAATCCCTGTTTTCACGAGCCTCGAGAACTAGGTTAGTACAGGTCACATTCTTACCCCTCTTGGATGCTGCACTGCCACAAATCTCCACAAGTTAGACATTCTTTTCCATTGTGCCATTTGGTTTATAACCAGTACTCCAGCCAGAACCCACTATTGCACATTGTAGAAAGAGGTGAATTGGACATCCTTGGCGATCAGGAGACTTGTCCACATGTTCATCTGGACATACAAAGCAATCCTGAACCAATTGCCCCATTACATCACCACTGGCTTCCATCACTTACATAGAGCTTATGCCCTCAGGAAAAGTGCTTACATCACTTTCGCAGTTCCAAACCCCCGTACACTCTACAGCAGGGCAGCACTGAGCTATGTCCTCCCCACTGTCTGGAACAACCTCCAATCCACATTAAAGCTCCAGACTCTAATCCCGCTAGACGCCTTCAAAAGACTCATTTACAAAATAACTCCCAAATCCTGCCAGTGCATCTAATTCCCCCTACCAGCCACCATATTTCTCTCTCTCTCTCTCCCTCTCTTCCCCCCTTTTCATCCCTCTGCCCTTCGGCCCTTGGAAGCTGCACTTATTCTCTAATGCCTGTTCTCTGCCTTACCATCTCTGTTTCCCTTCGCTTTCCTAGTTATTCGCAAGCTCCTTCTTCTACTGTCTCTACGCTATCTCCTTTGGAAGTACTTATACCGAACCTACTCACTGTTATTAAATGTCCCAAGCTTTTTGCTCCCTTATCTGGTTGATGTATTATAGTTTCTATTATCTGATGTATTTTTCTGTTGTATCCCAAGTGTTACTGTCCCGAACTTGACGATGTATTAGTCTTTACATCCAATGTTGTAGTATCATTCTCTGCTTATCCTATATATTGTGTTATATATTAGTGTTTTGTTGTATAAGGGACCTCCTTACAAATGAGCTTTGCTCAATTGATTTCATCCCTTCACTATAAACTGAACTGAAGAAATCTCAGAACAGGGGAAACAGGCAGGGGCTACTATCCTAGGGCTTTCTCCCCTATACCTATGCCCCTAGAAACATAGAAACATAGACTTTGACGGCAGATAAGGACCGCTTGGCCCTTCTAGTCTGCCCATTTCCCTACCTACAGGATAGGCCGCAGATCCTAGTTAACCAACAGCCTATTTCTTCCTACCCCCCACAAGAATTGCCTTATGTCTGTCCCATGCATTCTTGAATTTTCCCACAGTTTTAGACCCCACAACCTCCTCAGGAAGGCTGTTCCATGCATCCACTACCCTCTCTGTGAAATAATACTTCCTCACATTGCCCTGACCGCCCTCCTTCTATCTTTAAATTGTGTCCTCTTGTTCTTGCAAGTCTCTTTTCTGAAAGATGCTACCCTCTTGGACTTTGTTGATTCCACTGAGGTACTTAAAAGTTTCTATCATGTCCCCCCTCTCCCTTCTTTCCTCAAGGGTATACATATTAAGCTCCTTTAGTCTCTCCTCATACGGCTTCTCTTGCAGACCCTGCACCATTTTAGTTGCCGTCCTCTGGACTACCTCTATCCTGTCTATGTCCTTGCGGAGATGGGGTCTCCAGAACTGGACACAGTACTCCAGATGGGGTCTCACCAACTGTCTGTACAGAGGGATAACAACTTCCTGTTTTCTGCTGCTGATGCCTCTCCCTATACATCCCAGTATACCCCCAGCCCTCCCTACTGCCTTCTCACATTGCTTGCTAACCTTAAGGTCATCTGATATGATTACCCCCAGGTCCCGTTCCTTTTTTGTTGTTGTTACTACCTCCCCACCCATTGTGTATTCTTCCCCTGGGTTCTTGTTTCCCAGGTGCATTATTTTGCATTTGCATTGAATCCTAGCTGCCATACTTCTGACCATTCCTCCAACCTTGCCAAGTCCCTTTTCACCCTTTCCAAGCCTCCTTGTGTATCAATCCTGTTGCAGATCTTTGTATCATCTGCAAAAAGGCATACTTTTCCTTCTAGTCCCTCTGCAATGTCACTGATGAAGACATTAAAAAGGACTGGACCCAATACTGAACCCTGCGGTACCCCACTAGTAACCCCTCTTTCTTCAGAGTGGACTCCATTTACAATTACCTTCTGTGTCCTGTTGTGCAGCCAATGTTTTACCCAGGCTACCACCCTGGGACCCACTCCCAGGCTGGTTAATTTGACTATTAATCTTTGTGTGGGACTGTGTCAAATGCCATTAAAGTCTAGGTAGGCCATGTCCACAGCCCTCCCTGGTCTACTACTTTGGTCACCCAGTCAAAGAAATCTATTAGATTCGTCTGACATGACCTTCCCGCTGTGAACCCATGCTGCCTTGGGTCCTGTGCTCCACTGGTCTCTAGGTACTCAACTATTCTTTCCTTCAGAAGTGACTCCATCACTTTCCCTACCACAGAGTTAGACTGACAGGTCTGTAGTTTCCTGCCTCTGTCTTGGTCCCACTTTGAGAGGGGAATCACATCCGCCTTCCTCCAGTCCTCAGGTACCACACCATCCTCCCATGATTTATTAAAAAGAGTAGCCAGTGGTTTCACTAGTTCCTCCCTTAATTCTTTTAGAATTCTGGGGTGAATTCCATCAGGACCCATTGCTTTGTCCACCTTCAGTTTTAGGAGTTCTTGCAGAACCCTTTCTTCTGTGAAAGGACTGGGATCGACCCCCCTATCAAGAGTGCTTCTGTTAATTGGATTAGGCACTTCCCCCTCCTCTTTTGTGAATACTGAGCAGACTAGACCTAGACTACTCTTAGATGAGAGGCTATTTCGGGAGGAGAGCTCAAAGAAGGTCCAGCACCTCTCCTTCTTCCAGCCCCCAATCCAAGCAAGCCTCCTGACTGCAATATCCAGGTCATCTCCCCTCTCCCTGTAGGAGGCAGGCTACCCACTATCTCAACCAATGGCACCTCATAACCACAGAAAAATGGTTACTAGAGGTGATGGATCAAGGGTTTGCCCTGCAGTTCAGAAAGTTTCCCTCTCTGCAAGGCTCCAAACTTTCCAAGCCCTTAACCCCAACAGAAAAGCTGTTTTTGGATTTAGAGGTGAAAGCACTCCTAATCACAAAAGCCGTGGAAAGAGTTCCCTTCCTCCAGTGGGGAAAAGACCTCTATTCCAGATTCTTTCTCACAAAAAAGAGAAATGGGGAATGGTGACCCGTTCTGGACTTTAGGTACCTGAACAAGCATTTGCTGATGTCCAAGTTCAAAATGGTCACCCTGACTGGTGATCCATTCCTTATAACAGAGAGACTGGCTAGCTTCCCTAAATCTCAAGGACACCTATTTTAATATCCCCATAAAGCTGTCCCACAGAAAAGCTCTCCAGTTCAGGCTGCCATCCAATCATTACCAGTTTTCAGCCCTACTATTTGGTCTCAAGTCAGCTCCCAGGGTCTTTAGAAAGTATCTGGCAGTAGTGGCAGCTCATTTAAGGAGACATGTGTCAGTCTTTCCATACCTGGACGGCTGGCTGATAGTAGACAAGTCACTGGACAAGGTCAGGGAAGCTCTCAGACTAACAATAAGTACTCTGGAGTCCCTGGGATTTATTATCAACAAGGAAAAGTCCCACTTTGAACCAGTTCCGGTACTAGACTTTATTGGAACAGAGCTTGATACCATCCAAGGAAAGGCTATGCTTCTTGTGGACAGGATCTAGAACTTCCTAGACTTGGCAGATTCCTTTGCTTTGGGCCAACCAAGGACGGCTAGGCTTTTTCTCAGGCTACTAGGCCACATGGCTTCCATGACAGCTGTAGTCTCAGGTGCCAGATTTCAGATGATGGACATCCAGTATCACCTGAGGGCTCACTGGTCCCAAAAGAGGGATTCCCTCTCAAAACTAATTCCAGTCTCAAGAACCTTTCTTCAGGCCCTGGACTGATAGAAGGAAAGGGAAAACCTCAGAGTAGGGGGTCTCTTTTCAGCAGAGACAGCTCTCCAGGATTCTTACCACGGATGCCTCCCTCCTAGGATGGGGTGCTCATCTGGCAGTCCAGTCAATAAGTGGCATCTGGTCACCCAGGGAGTCCTCTCTTCACATCAACCTTCTCGAACTCAGAGCTGTGTACCTGGTTATCAAGGCATTCGCTCCACAGCTAAAGGGTTACTCTGTACAGATCAGAACAGACAATATCGCTGCCATGTTCTACATCAACAAACAGGGTAGCACAAGATCCACCAAAGTCTGTATGGAGGCCATGAAAATGTGGTCCCTGGCCTACTCCTTAGACATGCAGCTGTCTGCTATTTACCTCCCAGGCAAGGACTATGTATTGGCAGACTCTCTGAGTCGCATCACTCAGGGCCATCACAAGTGGACCCTAAACAGACAAGTTCTGGGAACAGTGTTTAGGAGGTATGGCACCCCAGAGGTAGACCTCTTTGCCTCCAACCTCAACCATCAGCTTCCACTTTACTGTTGCAGCCCCCCAGCTCTGGGTGCACTGCCAGTAGGTTCTCTGACTTTGGACTGGGCATGGAAGTTCCTTTATGCCTTCCCTCCTTTTCCTTTGATACACACAACTCTCCTGTAGCTTGGGGATCATCCAGCCACCATGATCTTGGTGGCTCCAGACTGAGCAAGGCAGCCCTGATATTCCCTACTCCTTGCCCTCTCGATCAGAAAGCCAATCCACCTGCCACTGAGCCACATTCTCCTGACTCTGCCATAGATGGGGGGTAGCATATCCCAGCTTAGAAAATGGGCTAAGAAAATCCTGGGCTCTGATTGACTGATAGCCTTGGTAAGGTGGGCATCTATCAGGCAACAGAGCCTGGGTAAAAAAGGTGCCAGCCCAGCATGCCCTTTCACAACAGAAATCATGGTGCCCATAGAATTTTAAAAATTGAATACCAGCCATTTTTATCCCATCGCTTAGTGAGTGAATTTACCCCCCCCCCGTACCCCAAAGCTGACTGCTGCTATTCATTTCTCCTTGTCTCAAAGCTGACTGCTACAGAAAAAGAGAAAATGGCATTTTTGTCTCTTCCTTTGCGAGAGCTACTGGTCCCCAACACTCCCTAGTTCACTGTCAGCTGTCTGCCAAAACCACACACAACCTCTGCTGAACTCATTTCTCACATTTGTTTTTATTTTAACCTCTAGTTCCATGTCCCCCTGATTCTTGAGACACAAATCTTGGACAGCAGACCATCATAGAGTCTGTTCACCTCAAGGTCTGGTTCTTAAGGAGTTAAGAGTATCCTGATTCTCAGTACTCTGACCAAGTCCTAGAGATCCTTCATATGGCTAAAAAACCTAGCTTCCAAGTGGAAAAGGTTTTCCTTGTGGTGTAGGGGTAAGCAGACAGATCCCCTCATGGCCACTCCGCCTACCCTACTGGGCTATTTAGTTCACCTGCAGTCATCAGGCTTTAAAGCCTCATCCCTTAAGGTGCATTTAGCAGCCGTATCTGCCTATCTCTTGGTTGGAAAAGAAAAATCTGTGATTTCCCATTCTATTTTCAAAACATTTTTCAAAGGCCTGCTGCATCTTCAACCCACACTAAGGGAGTCTGTCCTTCCCGGGACTTGAACCATTGCATATCTAAGCTCATGTAACCTCCTTTTGAGCACATGGCTACTGCTCACTTTAAGTATGTCACCTGGAAGACCATCTTCCTAGTTGCCATCCCACTGCCAGAAGGATTTCAGAGTTGCAGGCCTTGTGTACTGAGCCTCATTACATCATTGCCCACAAGGACATGGTAGTACTTAGAACAAACAGGAAGTTCCTGCCTAAGGTGGTCTCTGAGTTCCACCTCAATCAGTCCATCACTCTCTCAGTCTTTTTCACAGAAAAATCCACACTAGGTGAACATAAGCTTCACAGTTTGGATGTAAAAAGAGCCCTGACCTACAACTTGGGGCACACCAAGCAGTTCAGGGACTCTCAAACTCAGCTTTTTCTTACCTATGGTGAGGTAGGCAGGGGAAGACCAGTCACCAAGAGGACTATTTCATGTTAGCTAGTCTCTTGCATTCAGTTCTATTACAACAAAGCTGGCATACAGCCCCCTCAGGGTCTCAGGGCCCATTCCACTAGGGGCACTGCTGCTACTGTGGTAGCCTTAAGGGATATTCCCCTGCTCGATGTCTACAAAACAGCCACCTGGAAAACTGTACATACTGTATTTTCATGAAGCACTACTACTTGGATGTACAGTCCAGATCAGATGCCAAATTTGGCACAGTGGTCTTGCAGAGCCTCTTTCCTAAGTAGGTTCTGTGCCCGCTTCCCAACTGCACTGCTTTGTAGTCTGCACTTGTCAAGCATACTAAAGAACCCCTGGAGTGAGAAGAAAAAATTACTCACCATAGTAATATTGTTTCTTCCAAGATTTGAATTGCTTGTTGGTGTGGTTACCCACTGAGAATCATCAGTTTTGTGGTTGATCAAAGAGGGCGAAGGATGGATCCTTGTGGGACACCGAAGGTTGAGGGAGTATAGAGATGAGAATTCGCCATTGACCATTAGTATCAGTGACCTGTCAGTGAGGTAGGGGCAGAGCCATAATTTTGCATCCGGTACCAGGCCTGGTTATTGTAATTTAGAGAAAAGGCTGCCATGATCCACTGTGACAAAGGCCTAAGTAATGTAAGTGAAAATCATGCTTGCATGGAGGGTGGCATTGGTGGCAGATGGTAGGTCATTTGTGATTTTCAATAGTTCAGCATAGGTAATCTGGGTAGACTAGAAGTATGAATGTGCTTCAGTGAGAAGGTTGTGGAGAAGAATATGACCCATCAGTTGCTTGTGTACTAACGTTTCCAAGAGTTTGCTGAGACTAGATAGGACAAAGATGGGCTAACTGTTACTAGTATCTGAGAGGAGCCTGATTTAAGCAGAGAGGTCAATGATGTCTACTTTCCAGGCTGTAGGGACTTGTCCAGTGCTGAAAGAGAGATTAAAAATGGATGTCAGCAGCTGTGCCAGATGAGATGCTGCAGCTTTCAGCAGTGTGGGTTTGATGCCATTGAATCCAGCACTCCGTGTGATGTGCAGCTCCTGCAGCAACTTCAGTACATCTCCTTGAGTGATTTCCACAATGGTGAAAGAAGCAGGCTGAATAGTGGCTGCCTGTGTGAGGACAGAAGGGGGTTCATGAAAATGATAGTTCTATGGGAAATTAAATGGTCATTAACCAATAAGAATGTTTATATAACTTTAGATTGTGTTATTACAAAAGAGCCACATTGTGATTGATTTTTAAGTTACTTTATTGAAGTTCTGCATTTCATAAACAATTTAGAATAATATTTTTGAAGTTTCTGATCTTTTACAATGACGCAGTACATTAAGCCTCAATGAGTATTCATCAAGTATATGTAATACATGCTTTCATGTAAATATTAATTAAATAGATTTGCATTAATGATGGAAAATGCATGTTTATGATTTCCAGACCACTCTTTCTGTTTTGCAATCCAGACTATTTTATTGTCGGGGCTTATCAGTATGGAAACGGAGATCCGGTGGAATGGGATCTTGTGAGGTGGAGTCGACAATTAGGGACACGGAGATGACAGCATTTGGGGCAGCTTTGGAAGCAGAGATGACAGTGTGGGAGGCAGAATGGATTGTGAGGAGGAAAACAAAAACAATTTGTGTAGGGTTGAGCTGCAGAGTTGCAGTTCGCATTGGATATGTGTAGAAGTCAGCTAGGGAAACCATCAAAAGCAGAAACAGAAAACCCACTGCTCCCCATTCACAGCACAGATCCTCCTTTAGCCAGTACAGATCAAACTGCAGCAGCTCAATTGTCCAAACATAAGTCCTGCCAAGGCTCCAGTGTACAAAATGTATTAGAGCCATCATTTTCAAATAAATGTAAGAGTGACTAGATAGTTTGATAACAGTTATTCATCCTTCACTACTTTTTTTCTTCATTACTTTTATTTAATATTTTATTTTGCACCCTTGTTTTCAAAGGACCAACACAGATACAATCTTTTTTTCCTACCAAATAAACCCAAAAGAAATCCTGCATGGTCTTTTGATCTCTAAGACTGAAACAGTGTTTCAATGTGGACTAGACTCACCTTCCTTAGATGACTCATGAGGGATGTATGTGTGTGTTCATGTGTTTTACAGGCTATGTGTTATTATGTGAGATTGGTAGTTTGTGTGATTGTGATCAGCGGTGTGTATGGGTTTGTGTGCATGTGTATGATGGGCAGTCGAGTGTAAGAGTGTATGAGTATCATAGGTTCTGTGAGTGTTTCTGAGTGTATGTACTGTATGTTGTTTTGTTTGAGCACAATAAATGTTATTGGCAGCTAGCTACAAGGGTGCTGATTGTTATTGACGAACTCTCCACTGGAGTGCAGCTGATATTAGAAGCCATGATTGCACATTACCTTAGCTGCCCCACCTCTTGGTACAACAATAAAATTGTAATGAGGGAGTAATAACAGTGCCTGCTTGATGATTTATTAAAATTTGGTGACCTGGATAGGTATGTCTAGTCAGAGTTCATTTTCTGGTACTCTTGGGGGAGGGGTGTTACAAGGGGGAATTAAAAACTGCAAAACAATTTAGAAATGGTAGCAAGTGCATGTACAGAAAAATAAAAACTCAAAATTAAAGTAATAATTACAGAAATTCAAACAAAACAAGCATGACCGAAAGTCAGTTTAACTGCAACTAAACTGTTACAGAACAGTAACATTGGAAAATGTTCAAAATATAGTACTACATTGGTAAACATAGGAGATGCTGGAGAAATGTCAGTCCACACATAGGCGATCAGGCAAGGGGAAAATTCAAGAAACAGCAGAGGAGCAAATATACAAAATTTAAATTGAGTGTTTAAATACTACAGTCATCGGAGGTTGCTTCAGAAGTGGGAGGTAAGCAAAAGGACAAGTAGTAGAGTAGTGCAGGCAAAGTGCACAGTTGCAGGTGCATGTTTCTGAGACGTGACACAGCTGGGGGGATTTAAGTGACTGGAAGGAGGGTGCTCCATAGTGTAGGATGGTGGACAGGGAATGCAGACTGGCCTGCTGCAGATTTATAGTTTGGTAAGGGATATGGAAGGACTGTGCATCAGATGAGTGGCAGGAGCAGGATTACAGAATGGAGTGGGTAAGGAGAGACAGGAAAATAAGCGGGAACAGTACAAAGTCAGTATCTGAACACCAAGTAGGAACAAATCATAAAACTTTGTATGTGCTGCTATACACTGTTCTGCAACTTTCAGCAGTGCATGCCTAAATGTAATAATGTGTTTGCTTGTTTTCAGTTGATAAGGGTCTACTGCAAAACCATGCCAGTTATCAAGCAATAACCATTCTCAAAAGGCAAATATTGCACCCCTGCGACTGGTGCCAGTGTCCCGTGTGTACTTTCATGTCTGGTAGGCCTCAGTACTAAACAATACCTTGACCATAAAGCCCCCTCTTGTAGGTGCTTTTATTAGGGGGGTGTGTGTTGTGAGGGAAGAATCAGAATGGTGACCCACTCATCATCAGGAGCACAAGTGATCTAATGTCAGAGTAGACCCGACTGGATCATTAGTGGGATGCTCTTCAGGTTGATGGATCAGTTTTATCCATTTTGTTATGCCGACTGATGATTCCACCACCACTCTAGGAGATTTGGAGGGTTACATTTTACACACCATTACTAGATACAGTCTAATTATTGATATGTGCACATGTAACCCCCTAGGTGGCACTAACCCAAGGGATACTACCCCTGGCTGCATGACTAAGTGCAGGATGAGGGGCCTGAGTTCTGTGAATGGGTGTCACCACCCGGAGGGTTGGTTTAAGGGTAGTGTAGCTGCTCTGGGTACAGCCCTCCAGGACACTGATACCTCCTTCTAACCTCTCTAGTGGTCCATACTGGTCAGCAATTAGACAGTTACAATGAACACCAGAATGCAATGTTATATCCACACTTGGCACACTTACCACCAGGGCTGGATCAGCTGCACTGGCCCTGGAGACCCCTTGCAAAACAAGACCTGCAGTGGAGAAAGGCAATAGCAACACAGTATACCCACCACAAAGGTACACAATAGCCAGTGTAAATGCAAAAAGAATTAGATCTGATTTATTGGGTAACATGGATAAGGGAGGGGCAATAATCTGTTGTTTGATTCTGGATCTGATTTAATCAGGCTAAGCATGCATGCCTCTAAGAGTCCCTCTAACACAGTCACACACACTCTGGGTACCCAGTTGGTCTGCAGGCTAGCCTGAAGCATTGCCCGGGGTAGGCCGGCATTGCAGCTGTTGTTGGGGCCCTTAGGAAGGAAAAACACAATATGCAGTTTAACCCACAATTTGTATTCTGGAGCTGGATGGCTCAGTTCGTAATGATTAACCAAAACAAATCAGATGACACACTTTGATTTGAACTCTGTTGCAGAGAGCTACCCTGATGTTTACTCACGCTACCCAGACCAGGAGGCAGGATGGATGAAATGAAGACCTCAGGATGATTGACTGCTGTGCCAGGAGAAGCAGGGCCCACTCGATGCACTGTGGTGGTCGATTCTGTTCAATGGTGTTGAGCAGGGAGCCGAATTCCCAGGCGGGTCTTTCATCGGCTGTAACTCTGTGGCGTGAGTGGCAATCTGTGCCGACATGGTGAGGCCCAGACTAGGTGAACAGTTCAGATACAGGCCGGTAAAGTGCTGGATACAGCTTCCAGCTAGCAACATATTCAAGCAACGTGGGGAACCAAATCACGACCCACACTGCACATTCAGCACAATTATAGTAAAGAATAGGCAAATACCACAGTTCTGATGACAGTCCGGTTGCCATCAACACTGTCTCTATGCAAACCGTATGCTCTGCAGTTGTCTCAAGTCCTGACAGGCCGATCGCACCGAGGCAAATCTTTGGTCCACACCAGGTGAATTTCACTTTGTCACAATTCAGGATTCCAGTCACAATCACAGCACATTCGGATACAGTCCAAGATATTAATGCAAACTTCTTCACTCGAGAAGATGGTAGCAGGCAGGCCAGATACAGCCTTCCCGACAATTCCCCCACGCTACTTTGCAGGAGCAGCTGCTCGAATTACTCGAGCTGTTAACTCTCTCAATTCCAACTACATACTGACTCACTGCTGCAGGCAGCTCTGGGACTTCCCAGTGATCCAAAAGGTTTGGTTGGTTGATCCATCTGTCTGTCACAGCAAGGGCTCCCCCTCCAGGTCCATTTAGGTGCCAACAGAGTAAAAACTACAATTCCAACAGAAATTCACTCCCACAAGACCCCTGGGGACAATCTCCATTTTAGGGTCCCCAAAGGTACTGATTGATCCAAACTGGCAGTCCAGAACCAAGATTGTGGTACAAAACAGAAAGTCCATGCTGCAAAGGAAGGCAGGTTAGACAAATTACTATATCATTACTGTCAAAGCAGATACTCAGCAAACAATCACAGATTCTAGTAGGGCTTCCTCTGCGCAATTAGCGATGGCAGAATGACATGGCTGTATTGCAGCCCCGGTGGGACTCAAGCCTGAAACCACTCGGCTCCCACCCAGAATAATTATAACCCACGAAAATGATGCCTCTTAAAGAGACAGGCTAACAGGGCACTTGCATGCAAGCACTTTTTAAAACTGTTAGAACACAGAACACCAGCCTGGCAGTGGGCGTTGAGGCAAGCCCAGGAAGACAATTTAGGAACCCCTTTTTGTAGGGGGGATACACACATAATTTGTCGAACAGAAAAAAAAATTCTTCTATGAATGGAATGTAAACAAGCAATAATCTGAACACGCACACAGTGTTCCTGTGTAGGCAAACTCTGAATATTGCTAGCATATTTAGGCAGTGGTGCACTTATGAACTTACAGAGGAGTAATGAAGGAATAAAGGTGGGGATGGAGAAAAATCCCACTACAACATACGTCACATTGGAAGTTGCTACCAGTATATATTGATGCTCACTTGACTAGTGTTCTAGGCAACTCTGTTACAATATTGTATGCAATTATAAAATTAAGTAAATTGTTCTACAAAATTACACTTTTGATGTTAAAGCTAGTTGTAAAGTATAATACATTTATATCTAAATACATAACTAAATATTGCCTCCAGACCTACTGTAGAGATCTCCAGGAGCCCGTTCTTTCAGCTTTGTAGCCCCGACCCTGTGGAATTCTCTACCTAGCCGGATACGGGATTGCTTGGCCATCCAGGAGTTTAAAACTGCACTCAAGACTTATCTATTTGAGTCTGCATACGGTGATTTTAATGAATTTTAATTTATAATGGCTGTTTAATTAAGGCTGTATTTTAAATAGTATTTATGTTGTATTAATTATGATATGTACAGGTGCCTTGGTTGAAGAAAGGCGCCTTTTTACAAATAAAAAATGACTCACTTACTTACAGTGATTTTAAGGTGGCTTACCAACATTCTGTGCCAAACTATAAAGTTTTCCTGCAAGACTCTTGATTTAACAAAAACAGAGTTAGTGGTTCTAAGATTATCCTTAAATTATTTTTAACACTGTATGTTAAGAAACATCTGCAAAGTAACACTTCAGAAAACAATGCTATTGTTGACATCAAACAACAGCTGATGAAAGTGATAAATGATTACAGATATGCAGAGAATTATTTAATTATTTAATTAGTATTTCAGAAAGACCTTTGAGCTTGAGCTCTTTACAAAGGTTCCACGTCAGGGTGGACAATAAGACAATACACATATTCAGTGGTTACAGAGGCCTGATCATTAGGCATTAAAGAGCAATTACATGACAATTAGACAAATAGGAGAAAAAAAACTAAGCAGTTGTAATTGAATACTAAGCTATTTGTAATCAGTTTCCCTAGGTAACACACCCCTGATAGGCTATGGCAGAGTAACTGCATAGAGTTTAACACTATCCCAGATGGTGAGAGGCTGGGTGACAGTGAAACAAGGGGGACTGGGTTTGAAACCAACCGCAGAAGCGAGAGGTGGGGTGATAGTGAAGCAGGGGGCTGTGACGGGGGAGCAGCTCAGAGGGCTTTGTCGAGTATGTGTGTGTGTGTGGGGGTTGGGAGGGGCAGTACCAAGTGCGTTTAAAGAGGACTGATAGCTTACTTAAGCCCTTGGCTAGGCTGGAATGGAGGCAGGGTTCTCAAGGTAGCCCTGCTGGGTGTTACTTTGGGAGTAGGCCTGTCTATCAATGGTGGCCTGAGAAGCAGGTGCATTTTGAGTTAGACATTAGGTGCTGTTTGAGGCCTACTTTGAATTGAGACAGGCTGTCGTTTGTTTGTAATTTCATCGGGAGTTCATTTATCCAGAGGGGGGCCCCATAGGAGAAAGCACGCTGCCCTAGTGAGGTTCGGCGGAATGGTATGGACAGTGCTCCATTCTTCCACCGTCTGGTGATGTATGTTGAGAGAAAAGCCTCAAGCAGGTTTCCTATACAGGGTGGGGTTTTTCCGAGGAATGCCTTCTTTCCCAGGAAGCAAATTTGGTATTTGATCCGGTCTTTTAGGTTAAGCCAGTTTGTACGCTCGTACAGGGTGCAAGTATGAGTGTAGTGATCTGCACACAGGGTGAGGTGGCATGCCTTATTGAGTGCAATTTGGACCCTTTTGAGCACTTTATCAGTAGCAGCTCCATAGACCACCAGCCCGTAGTCTATCATGGAGAGTATGGAGCTGGAGACTGAGATTCGGAGTGCTTCCGGGGTGAGGGATTTCTTATGCCTATAGAGGACCCGATCTTTGTGTTTACCACTTTGAAAAGGAGTCTACGTGGTGTGTATAAGTGAGAGAGTCATCAGTGGTGACTCCAAGGTACTTGAACAAGTGCACCTGTTCAATCTGCTCACCAGCCTTGTTGGTGATTATGAGAGGAGCATGCTTGTGTTTGTTGTAGGGGCTGGATTGTAGCATGGCCTTGGTTTTCTTGAAATTTAGTAGCAGTTTTTGCCTACTGAACCAGTCCACGAGTTTATTGAAAGAGTTCTGTAGTTCTGTTTGTAGGGCAACCTGAGAGGTGCTGCTGCTCAGCAGCACGGCATCATCTGCATACAGAATAAGTTTGGTGTCACAGGCTGTGGGTAGGTCATTTACAAAGAGGCTGAAATGCAGGGGCCCTAGAATTGATCCTTGAGGGACTCCTAGGAGTACATCTCTGGAGCTGGATAATGTCTGCCCGATTTTGACTAGCTGGCTCCTGTGTGTTAGGTAGTCATTGAACCGATTCAAGGCGTTTGGTGCCACACCCAATCTTTGGAGCTGGAGTACTAGTAGAGAGTGGTTGATGGTGTCGAATGCTTTGGTGAGGTCAATGAAGATGGACCCCACCAATCTGCTTTCATCCAGCGCCTTGTGCGCATAGTCAGTGTATTCCAGCAGTGCCGTGGTGGTACTGTGTTTTTGCCTGAAGCCATTTTGGTTTGGGCAGAGCAGATTGTACTTATTGAGGTATTCTGTGAGTTGACTTGCCGAGATTTTTTCCAAAGCTTTGGATACTGGGGAGAGGATAGATATTGGCCTGTAGTTTGACACCAGTGCCTTGTCACCATTCTTATGCACTGGAGTTACCAGGGCTTGCTTCCATACCTCTGGAAATTGAGTTAGGGCCAAGCATTTATTAAATAGCATTGTTATGGTCATAATAAGAATATCAAGGGTGAGAGATAGTAACTTCATGTCTAGTCAGTCACTCCCCAATCTGGTTTTGCCTAGGACTTTCCTGACCATCGTTATGGCCTCCTTCACCGTCACCTTCTTAAAGTAGAAGGCTGGGTGGTTAGTTATAAGCAGGTTGGCGCAACCTTGGTCCTCCACAGGCAGAAGGTAGTCTGGAGGCAGCACTAAGGACAGGTCTGTAAAGGCCTGGTTAAAGGCATCAGCAATGGCTAGTGGATCTGAGGAGGATGAGTTATTAATGTTGAGCATCTTAGGGTGCTGCTTTTGGTCTTTACCGAGGATGTTCTTGATGTTGTCCCAAAACCTCTTTCCATCTCCCCATGCATTGTTAAGCTGGGTCTTATGGAAATTGGCTTTTGTGAGCCTGATAAGTTTGGTGCACCGATTTCTAGCCATTTTGTAGCACTGTAGGTCATGCTTGCCGCCTGAGTTTAAGGCTTTTTCCCAGAGGCAGTCCCTCTCCTTTAGGAGGGAGAGGAGCTTACATAGATACATAGATACATAGACAGTGCCGGCAGATAAGGGCCTATGGCCCACCCAGTCTGCCATTTGAGCTTGTAAGTTCAGTTTATGTTTTCCTAGAAGTCTGTTGCTCCTTACCCCTGGCCTCCAGAATTCCTTTATGTCTATCCCATGCATTCTTAAATCCCGTGATTGTTTCAGCCCCCACCACTTCCTCTGGCAGGGTGTTCCACTTGTCCACCACCCGTTCTGTGAAGAAATTCTTCCTCACGTTTCCTCTGAATCGTCCTCCCTCCAACTTCATCCCATGCCCTCTAGTCCTGGAACATCTTTTTCACTTAAAAATAGTGTATTTCTGCACCCTGTTCCTCCCTGTAAGATACTTGTATGTCTCTATCATATCCCCTCTCTCCCTCCTATCCTCCAGGGAGTACATATTCAGTTCCTTCAACCTGTCCTCATAGGACTTGTGATGCAATCCATGTACCATCTTTGTTGCCCTCCTCTGAACCTTCTCTACCTGTCTATGTCCTTACATAGGTAAGGTCTCCAGAACTGTACACTGTACTCCAGGTGGGGCCTCACTAGTGTCTTGTATAGTGGAATTATGACCTCCCTATTCCTGCTGGTGATGCCCCTGCCTATGCATCCCAGCATCCTATTTGCTTTACCTGCTGCCTTGTCACACTGTTTCCCTACCTTGAGGTCATCAGAGATGATAACCCCAAGATCCCTTTCCTGCTTGGTGCATGCTATATCCTCACCCCAACTGATATATTGTGCCAGGGTTTTTGTGCCCCATATGCATTATCTTGCACTTCTTTGCATTGAATTTCAACTGCCAAACCCCTGACCATTCTTCAAGTTTATGCAGGTCCCTTCTCATTCTGTCTACACCCTCTGGTGTGTCTACTTTGTTACAGCGCTTTGTGTCATCAGCGAACAGTGAAATTCTGCCTTCTAGGCCCTGCGCAATGTCACTGATGAAGATGTTGAATAGGACCGGTCCCATTACTGATCCCTGTGGTACCCCACTGGTCACTCTTCCCTCTGTGGAGTGACAGTCATTTACCACCACCCTCTGTGTCCTGCCACCCAGCCAGTTACCTACCCACCCCGCTACTGTCCTGCCCACACCCATATTCCCCAGTCTGTGTAATCATCTTCTATGTGGCACAGTGTCAAAGGCCTTGCTGAAGTCCAGATAGGCCATGTCCACTGCTCTCCTCTGATCCACCTCCCTAGTCACCCAGTCAAAAAATTCAACGAGGTTGGTATGACATGACCTCCCACTGGTGAAACCATGCTGCCTTGGGTCCTGTAGTCCATTGACAACCAGATGTTCCACCATTCTCCCCTTCAGTAGTGCTTCCATGATCTTCACCACTACCGAGGTGAGGCTGACTGGTCTGTAGTTCCCCGCTTCCTCTTTGTTCCCACTTTTGTATAAGGGGACTACATCTGCTGTCCTCCAGTCTTTGGGTACCTCCCCTGTTTCCAATGATCGGCTAAACAGGATAGCCAGAAGTTCAGCCACCACCTCTCTTAGTTCTTTAGGGACCCTGGGGTGCACCCCATCTGGTCCCATTGCTTTATCAACTCTTATTACTTCCAGTTCCTTCAGGACCCTTTCTCGTGTAAAGAGACTTGTGTCCATTTCTGCACCATTCTCACCCCTTGTACTCCCTTCAAACCCATTATCCTCCTCTTCCTCAGTAAAGACTAAGCAGAGATACCTGTTCAATATGTCAGCTTTACTGTTGTCATCCTCCACGGGGCCCCCATCCTCCCCCTTCAGTCTCACTATCCCTCCTTTGCCTTTCTTTTTCACTTATGTACCTGTAAAGGTTTTGTCCCTCTACCCACTAATTTTGCAATGTGTTCTTCTGTCTGAGCTTTGGCTTCCCTTACTGACCTCCCTGCCTCCCTTTGCTTCTCCTGGTACTTCTCCCTATCCCCTTCTGCCTGTGTCTTTTTGTATTGCCTGAATGCAATCTTTTTGGCGTTCACTTTCTTTGCTATCTCTTTGGAAAACCATAATGGCCTCCTCTTCCTTTTCCTGTTGCTAACCTGCTTAATGCATGATTCTGTTGCTCTTGTAATCCCCATTTTAAATACTGCCCATTGTTCCTCAACCCCTGATTCCTGCTCCATTCCCCTTAATGCCTCTTTCAAGTATCTCCTCATTTTCCCAAAGTCTGCCCCCCTAAAATCCAGGATACATGTTTTTGTGTGGTTTGGTTCTGCTCTTTCTGTGATTTCAAACCACAATGACTGGTGGTCACTGTTCCCCAGGTGCTCCCCCACTGTTACCCCCATCACACTGTCCCTGTCTGTAAGCACAAGGTCCAGTATTTCCTTCTACCGAGTTGGTTCCATGATCAGTTGCTTGAGGAAGGCACCCTGAAGGGAGTCCAGGATAAATCTGCTCCTAGTTGATGCTGCTGCTGGGATGCTCCAGTCCACGTCTGGAATATTGAAGTCTCCACCCAGTACTACCTCAACCTTGTCTGCCATCCTTTGGATGGCTAGCATCAGCTCCCTATCTGTTTCTTCCTCCTGGGCTGGTGGTCTATAGACCACACCTGTGCGGATGGCTGGCCCCATTCTTCTTTCCAGCTTGACCCACAGTATCTCCCCCCCATTTTGTTCTTCCTGGATCTCTGTGGCCCTTATGTCATTTTTCACATACAGTGCCACTCCTCCTCCCTTCCTACCTGCCCTGTCTCTTCTCAGTATGTTGTAGCCAGGTATGGCCATCTCCCAGTCGTGGTTATCATTACACCAGGTTTCAGTGATGGCCACAAAGTCCAGGTCTGACTGCACCATGACAGCCTCCAGATCTTCCATCTTGTTGCTAAGGCTCCTGGCATTGGCACACATGGCTTTCCATGATTTGATCTCCTAGACTGTTTCGCTGTTCTACTCCAGCCCCCTCCTTGGTTGTCCTTTATTCCTGGTTCTCCTTGCTGTCTGCCCTTCTGCTGAATTTTGCCCCTTTTCTGCCTATCCACCTCTTGGGTGCTAATCTCCATCTTTTGCACACTGCTTTGTAGAGATAGCCACTCCTCTGGTTCACTGGTTCCACTGCTAGTTGTGGGGGGGTGAGCAAGTAGGTACCCTCCTTGCTGGCCTGCCACCCCCCTTTGCTAGTTTAAATGCTTGTCAATGTAGCATTTAAACTTATCATTGAGTGCTTGGATTCCCCTCCAGGATGGATGCAGACCATCAGGCTTGAACAAACCTCCATCCCTCCAAGTGGGTCCCCAGCCACCAATGAATCCAAACCCTTCCTCACAGCACCAGTTCTTCAACCATGAGTTAAAGCTCCTGATGCATGCACCCCTATGCTCTCCCTTGCCTCTCACAGGTAGTACTTCTGAAAAAGTGACAGAAGTAGCTACTTGCTTGAGACCCCTCCCCAATTTCCTAAACTCTTCCTAAACTTCCTCTGGCTCCCCATTTGCCAGGTCATTAGTACCTAGGAGGATAATGACATCCAGCTCACCCTCCCGTCTTGCCTTCCCAGTGATCCCCAGGATCTTCCTTCCATCCCTCCATGCCGTGGCACCTAGTAGGCACCTCATCTCCCTGTCCTCCCCCTCCTGTGTTCCTAGCTGGATCCTTCTTATGATGGAGTCCCCCACCAGGATTCGCTTCCTCCTCCTCTGGGGTCCACTGCTCTCCCCGTTGAGGTCACCTCCTTGGCTAACCTCCACATCCTTTCCTTCCACTTCTCTGGGTACCTCTATTTGATTGTCCCCGTTTGCCAGTGTGGCATATGAGTTCTTGAGTGGAATAGGATCTGGGATGTGCCTGTGCCTGACCGCTCTAACCCTCCCTGATCCCACTGTCACTCAAGTGCTCCTTGTTCTCGGCATCCTTTGAGGCAGTTGCATTGGACTGGGTGGTCTCTGGATAGGGGTGATGGTACTTCTGACCCAGTTTACTTCCACTCTGTGTCTGGCTACCTCATCCCATAGTCCAGAGAGATGGATGCAGATAGGGCAGCACCTCAGTGTCCAGAAGGTCTGCCTGAATATGGCTGCCCCACAGCCACTGCATTGCACCACTCCCCACATTATGCTGCAATTATACTGCTATTCCACTACTTGTCTGCTACTGAAGCTCTTCTTGTTCCCTTTTTATTAATTTACTGTCCTAAAAATCCTGCCACTGATCCTCAGATATTTTCTTTTTAAAAAAAGATAATAAACCAATAAATAAATAAATGAGTCAAAACACTTGTCGTGCTGCGGGTGGGCTTCTTCCCCTTATGCCCTCCTACTCCACACCTCTACTATCCCCTGTGTTTAGCTCCTGTCAATCAGATTTAACAGGGCATATAATTAAGAGTTGGGGAAGGGGAGGAAGGGGGCACGAAAATTTGCAGCAATTAAAGACAGCAAAGAAATACACCACCACTATGTTTTAAATTTTCAACAGCCCAAAAACAATTCTAAGTAAAGACAGCAAATAAATTACAGTGTCACTAAAAGCCCACAATCTAAGTTTAAAAGAAAAATAGCAATTACCAGTTACTGTAAAGCACTGAATTGAATATGTTTCCTTCCCCTTCCGGCTTCTTCTGAGAAAACAAATCTCACTTGCTACCTCAACTCTGACTAAGCCCCACCTCCAGTTATCACGTAGCTGAGGTCAGAGGCCAGACAATTAACATCCCTCACCCAAACTACAAGGCAAGTCAGACAAGCCAAGACTAAATTTGCAGCAATTAAAGATAGCAAAGAAATACACCGCCACTATGTTTTAAATTTTCAACAGCCCAAAAACAATTCTAAGTAAACACAGCAAATAAATTACAGTGTCACTAAAAGCCCACAATCTAAGTTTAAAAGAAAAATAGCAATTACCAGTTACTGTAAAGCAGTGAATTGAATATGTGTCCTTCCCCTTCTGGCTTCTTCTGGCTTGCCATCAATCCAGCTGTTAACATCCCCCTGAATTTTCCATTTTGTGCCTGGTGCACAGATGTCACAGATGGAATTGAAGCCCTCAGTGAAAAAACTAAGGGCCTGGTCCAGCGTAGGTGCCTTGTTGATGGGGGACCAGTTGTAGGCAGACAGGGCCAATTTGAGGGATCCAAGTTTGCCTTTCCACAAAACCCTGCTCTCGATGAGGTGGGGTGGGCTTTTGGCAAGTTTAGTGGTCCATACAAAGGAGATTGGGGAGTGGTCACTTAGCACATCCAGGTATAGTGATGAAAGTGGACAGACATGCCATTGGCTGTTGATTTTGTTTAAGTTAAAAAAATATATTTACGTCATAACTGAAATAAATCAATTTCCATTGCCATTCAAGAAATCTGGTGAAAACTCGTGATAGTTATGTTTTGGATTGCTGAAGGATAATAATAACTCTGCTAAGGATGCCAATTAGGTCATTGCAATTATCCAGTCATGTAGGTTTCCAGTAAATAAGAACAGCAGTTTGTTATTCATATATTATACAATGGCTATATTTAGTTTGCACTTTTGTTAAGACACGATTTTCAAATTTTCCAGGAAAATATGCCTTCAGGAGATGGAGGTTTAGAGGATGAGGAGAAAAACACTATTCATTGATATTCATTGTCATTACACGGAAGATGGAAGACAGTATTGTTTTTATAAATATGTTGATTGGACTCATCTACTCTTAATTAATGCTACAGCCCTACTTATCATTTATTTATTTATTTGCTTTTGTTAACCTGGTAAGCACACTAGACAGCCAAGTGCCTATTTTCAGGTGCGACCCGGGAGGGTTACAAGGTAGATACATACAAGAACAGTAAAGGAGTCAAATTAAACATACAGAAAATAACAGGCATAACAGGTATTGAATAGGTAACTTACAGCATTAGAGACAATTAGGCACATGACGGAACATGTCTGGATAAATACAGAATGGTACATACAGGATGAATTAGGTAGCGAACAGCATAATACATAACAGGTTTGATCAGTGCAAACAGGACTAAAAAATAAGTGCCAGCAGGGGAAGGGTGCACTAGGCAGGTACTCTGGAGAAAAAGAAAAAAAACAAGAGGGAAGAGACTAGAGGGCCAGGTGTTGTAATGGGGCAGGAGGGCAGGGAGTGGGCCCAGTGCAAGGTTGTCAAGTAAATAGTTAGCTCAACCAGTTACAGGAGGATAAGTGCTAATTAGCGCTGAAGCCCCCGCCATACTCGGCTGAGGGGAGAGAGGGGGCTCCACTAGTGTGCTACGAGGTGCAGGGACATGTGGAGGATAATTTCAGGAAGTTCCAAAGGGAGGCTTTAAAGCTGGGATGGGAGGAGGAGGACCGAGTTAGGTCAGGGATCGAGTTCCACATTTTTGAAGCATAGGCGGTGAGGGCCGGATCACCTGCAAGGGTGCGGGTTTTAGGAACCAAGCGATTCAGTGTCATCCTAGATCTTAGGTGGTAGGATGGGGTGCCGAGTTTGAGGGGCAGGGCGAGGGCAGAATGGGTGGCCAATCTGATAATGTTGTTAAAGAAGTTTCCAAGTATGAAGGTGCGGTGCTTCCCGGAGGAGCCACTCGATTGCAGAGATTCAGTGAAAGCAGAGGAGGCGAGAGCGCAAAGTGGCAGATATTGTTGTAGGCCATGTCCCATTTTGAGAGGCTGGATTTTGGAACCGGGGCAAAGGTTACAAGCCCATAGCAGAGTGTAGGGAAGAGGGAAGGGAGAAATAATCAAATGTATTTTAAACACGCCTAATGTATGTGTAACCCCTAGACGGCTCTACTCCTAAGGTTACTACCCCTGCCTGTATGTCTGGACACAGGTTGAGGGGCCTGGATTCAGTATTAAGATGCCTCCACTCCCTAGAGTAACGGTATTGGGGGTGTCTGTCTATTCTGCTATAGCCCTCTGGGAAGCTATAACTACCCACCAACCCTCCTAGTGGCCCAGTACTAGATATAGCAGTAAATTCAGTTGGCATAAAACAGCACTAATATGCACACACCCTTCACACTTACCACCAGGGCTGGACTTGCAGCAACTTCCTTGGAGACCCCCTGTAAAGTAAGGTTAGCAGTACAGTTGCACACTTTCAACACTGTAACCCAACTAATAATATGCATACTAGCCAGGCTGAACATGAAAAAGGACAATCAGGTTTATTTAGGGGTAGTGAACAAGGAAGGGGCGTGCATTTAGTCAAATAATTAGCAGCCTGGTTTGATTCAGTTTTGGCATGCACTTTTAGTCCCAAAATGACAGTCACACAACACTGGGTACCCAGGATGGAAAGTCTGGCTAGCCAGAGGCGTTGCCCGGGGGTGGCCGGGTTTGCAGCTGATGTTAGAGCCCTTGATGGAAAGAAAGGCAGTTAACATGCAAAACAACCAGATGATTATTTGTAATCTGAGCTGGTTGGCTCAATCTCTTGAAAACCCAGAAAATAGAAGCAATTAGATGGTACCACACAGATGATTTAAATATTTGTTGCAGGGAGCTACACTGATTGTACTCAAGCTACTATGTTTCTGCTGAAAGGCAGATGATATGGAGACCTCGTGGTGTTTGTCGATGAGCATGGGGAAGTAGGGCTGACACGACACACCTCCTCTTCATGGTCTTCCCTACAAGTGGCTGCAACCTGTGAGTTGTTGTTGCACAGGGGCTGGATCTCTGAAGCTGGTCTCTCACTGAAACAGTCTCTGGTGCAAGATATTCATTCTGGGCTGGAGTGCTAAAGCCCAGGCAGGATGAACAGCTTGGTAAATGTTGTGGTCTTCTGCTGGTGACGCCTCCAGCTGGTGTAACAAGTCGGATCATAGACAAACAGATCTCGACCCACAAAACACATTCAAAATAAATAGCACTAACTTTGCACAGTTCAGATGCAATCCGGTCACAATTCAACCGCTTTCTGGAGCAAACCTCTTGATCTGAAGCACGTCTCGGACACAAGCTGGGCCAATCGCTTCACAGGAACAAATTTTCGGTCCAAATCACAAGTAGTACTGGTAATACTTCTTTTCCTTTCCGCTGCAATTCCACATTTAAATTGGAGGATTCCGACTTCTGCGATAGACAGCCCCAGTGCAGAAGAAACATGGCAGGGATGCAAGGTAGACCTCTTCCCGCTGATTCCCCTACGCTCCTTCAGGGAGCTGCTGCTCGAAGGCTCGAGCTGTTCATACTTCAGCCTCCAACTCTAACTGATCCACTGTCTCATGGCACACTGGAGAGTTCCCTTGTCAATCCAGCATGCAGGTTGGCTGAGGAAGCTGTCAATCATAGTTAGGGCTCCCCCTCCAGGTTAATTTGGCATCAACCTAAAAACTACAAAACTACAGATTTTCCTTCCCATGAGACACTGGGGTTCGGATCCATTTTAGGTCCCCAGGTTCTATTGGTCCAATTAGTGGAACTCCCGTACCTAACATGGTGGTTTCCATTCAGATAGATAAGCTACAAAGAAAGCAGGTGAAACAAACATCTCCCCTTCAAATATAACAGTACACAAACAGTAAATAAGCACAGTTCTCACTGCAGAGTGGAGCATAACAGAGCATTGTCTGGTCAGTTGCAAGCCCTAAATCACTTGGACCCAGCTCAGACCATTCACTTAACACAGGTTAGCTAGTCTCTTAAAGGAACAGGTGTGAAGGCTCAACATGGCACTCTCATGCAAATAAGCAGAACCACTCTGGGATGGGACACCAGCCTGACAGCGGGCATTAAGGAGCCCAGGAAGACATTAGGTAAACCCCAAATTAGTGGAGGGGGGTTACATATGCATGATGCCCAACGATCATATATACATTTGTATGCAGGAGTAGCCTAAGGGCTGGTCAATCAGCAAAAGCACACTTAGCAACATTTGAAAAATCAGAAAAAAACATCAGGAGACATATTCAAAAGTTAGTGCCAGCGCAAACTGGGTTTGCACCCACCCTGTCCATGTTTCTGCCCTTTTTTGGGGCTGGGGTCTGTATTCAGAGGCCCCTGTAGCACGTGCTAAACCTGTTAGCACCCAGGTGCTAACATAACTCTGTACCTGTGCAAATGAAGGAGTCCACTCCTGCTTATCGGTGCAGTGTCATGTTCAAAGGTTTGCAATGGCAGTAACCGGCACCCAAAGTGGCATTATTTACTGCCTCTGAAAACTTAATCTTAACTGGGTGCTAAGCCAATGCCCCCACCTCACTGGTGGTAGGATGGCTGTATTGCAGCCACCCACACCTAATCACCGAGGATGCAGGCCCTGGTGTCCAGTGGCACCTCCCCCTGTGAGCTCCTGTCCTATATGACAACAGATGTCCCTGGTGTCTTGTGGCACCTCCCACTCCTGATCTTCTGTTCCATATGACAACACATATCCTTGGTGTCTATTGGCCCCCCACCTCCGAGCTCCTCTCCCATAGTGCAACACATATCTCTGGTGTCTAGTGGAACTCCCCCCACACTACAATCACCCGTCTTGTATGAGAAAACATATCCCTAGTATCTAGTGGCACCCTCCCATCCCCCCAATCTCCCAGTCCATATATCAGCACTACTCCCTAGTGTCTAATGACAACTCTCACATCCCCGGTCTCCCAGTCCATATATCAGCACTACTCCCTAGTGTCTAATAACAACTTCCACACCCCCGATCTCCCAGTCCATATATCAGCACTACTCCCTAGTGTCTAATGTCAACTACCACCCCCCCAATCTCCCAGCTCCTGCAACCTGTAATGTCCCTGGTCTCCAGTGGTACTGTCCATTCCCACCCCCCAATGCTGGCCATCAAATGGACTGGTGAACATTGGCTGTCCAGCACCCCCCAACCCACCCCAACTGCACCCCAAACACCACCCTTCCAACCCCCCAATATCTGTCAATCCAGGAATGTGTGCTGAATCCCGCTGTGGTAACTGACACAGCCCTCTGCTCACCTCCTCATCTGGCTGCTGTATGAGCTGACAGTAAATGCACATATATACTGTATGCATGCTCACTGTTAGCTCATACGGCAGCCGGCCAAGGAGGTGCGCATAGGTCTGTGTTGATCACTGTAGGAGGATTCGGCACATGTTCCTGGATTGACAGGTAAAGGGCAGTTGGGTGGGTGGTGTTCTGGGTGCAGGTGGGGCGGGTGGGATGCTGCTGGAAAGCCAGTTTTTGCTGGTCTGTTTGTCCACTGGCTGTCAGATATGGGGGTGAGGGTACCACTGGATGCCAGAGATCTTATAGGGTACATGGGCCAGGTGATCGGGGTGGGGCACCACTAGATACTAGGGATATGTTTTCTTATATGGGACAGATGATCCAAGGTGGGGAGTGCCACTAGGCACCAGGGATGTGTGTTGTACTATGGAACAGGTGATATGGGGTTGAGGGGTGCCTCTAGACACCATGGAGTTGTAGAACCTATATGAAATGACTGCTTGGGGGCTGGGGGGTGCCATTAGACACCAGGGATTTGTGTTGTCATACAGAATGGTGTTCAGGGGTGGAGGGCCCCATTAGACACCAGGGAGTTGAGAACCTATACAGGATGGGTGATTGGGGGGTGCAGCTAGACAAAAGGGATACGTGTAACAATACAGAATAGGTGATCGGGCACTGGGCATGCCACTAAACACCAGGATTATGTGTGATGATACCGGACGGGTGATCAGGGGGGGTTGGCGTCCACTAGACACCAGGGATGACGTGGCCAACAATCACAGGATGGGCACAAAAGGGACTGTTCTCTTCAGGGGAAGGTTAAGGAGAAAAAGGTAGCATTCAGGAAATATAAGGAAACACAGAAGGAGCAGGAGAGAGAGAGAACTGTACCCATTAAAGCAGGACGAAGTGGGGAAGGCAGTCAGAATAGCAAAAGCCCAAACTGAGGAAAAGATAGCCAACTCAGTTAAGAATTGGGAGAAAACCTTTTATAGGTACATTAGGGAGCAAAGAAAGATGAAGGAAGGGATAGTGAGGCTTACTAAAGGGAAGGGAGTGTGGGCAGAGGATGACAGTGAAAAAGCAGAAATAATGAATGAATACTTCTGCTCAGTTTTCACAAAAGAATAGGAGGGGGAGGTACCTGAATCAAAGAATAGAAGCACTCTGGATAGGGAGGTTGATACCAGTCCATTCACAGAAGAAAGGGTCTTGAAAGAACTCTTAAAACTGAAGGTGGACAAAGCAATGGGGCCTGACGGGATTCACCCAAGAATTCTAAAAGAACTAAGGGTAGAATCAGTGACACCACTGACCTCCCTTTTTAACAGATCATGGGAGGATGGTGTAGTACCAGAGGACTGGAGGAGGGCAGTCGTGATTCTCCTTCACAAAAGTGGGAGCAAGACAGAAGCAGAAAACTACAGACCTGTTAGTTTGACCTCAGTGGTAGGGAAAATGATGGAATCACTTCTAAATGAAAGAATTGTTGAGTTCCTAGAGGCCAGTGGGGCAAAGGACCCAAGGCAGCATGGATTCACAGTGGGAAGGTCATGTCAGACATATCTAATAGATTTCTTTGACTGGGTGACCAATGTGGTAGACCAGGTAGGGGCAGTGGACATGGCCTATCTAGACTTTATCAAGGCATTTGACACAGTCCCACACAAAAGATTAATATACAAGTTAGCCAGCCTTGGAGTGGGTCCCAAGGTGGTAACCTGGGTTAAAGATTGGCTGGACAACAGGATACAGAGGGTAATAGTAAACAGAGTTTACTCTGAAGAAAGAGGGGCTACTAGTGGGGTACCACAGGGTTCAGTACTGGGGCCGGTCCTCTTTAATGTCTTTATAAGTGACATTGCAGAGGGACTGGAAGGAAAAGTATGTCTCTTTGCAGATGACACAAAGATCTGCAACAGGGTTGACACAGAAGGTGAGGTGGAGAGGATGTAAAGGGACATGGCAAGGTTGGAGGAATGGCCAAATACTGTATATGGCAACTTAGATTCAATACAAAGAAATGCAAAGTAATGCACCTGGGAAACAAAAATCTAGGGGAAGAGTACACCAGTAGAAAACAGGAAGTTGTTAGCCCTTTGTACAGACAGTTGGTGAGACCCCATCTGGAGTTCTGCGCCCAGTTCTGGAGACCCCGTCTCTGCAAGGACACAGACAGGATGGAGGCTGTCCAGAGGAGGGCAACTAAAATGGTACATGGTCTGCACCAGAAGACATATGAAGAGAGAGATTAAGGAAGCTTAATATGTATACACTTGAGGAGAGGAATGAGAGGGGGAACATGATAGAAACTTTCAAGTACATCAAGGGAATCAACAGAGTCCAAGATGGTAGCATCTTTCAGAAAAAGAGATGTGCAAGAACAAGGGGGCACAATTTGAAGATGGGGGGGATGGCTCAAAGGAAATGTGAGGAAGTATTTTTCACAGAGAGGGTTGTGGATACATGGAACAGCCTTCCTGAGGAGGTAGTGGACTCAAAAACAGAGGATGAATTCAAGAATGCGTGGGACAAACATAAGGCAATTCTAGTGGTGGGTAGGAGGAAGTAGGCTGTTGGTTAACTAGGATCTGCAACCTATGCATTAGGTAGGGAAATGGGCAGACTAGGTGGGCCAAGCGGTCCTTATCTGCCATCATATTTTATGTTTCTATGTTTCTCATCATGCATATGAGCCTATAATGGACACGCTAATGGCCCCTTAGCACCTTGCATACCTAATGGGCTCATTTGCATGGTGTGGCTGAGAATAGCCAACGTGGCTCCCAGTGCTATCCAGTCCTGGGGTGCAATTCCCTGCAGGCTGGATACAGCCCAGGTCCATGCTGGGGCAGCACAGTTTCACTTAAGACTGTGCTGACATGATTCGATATTCAGTTGGATAACTGCAGTCTGTTATCCGAGTGAATATCGGAGCCTCTGTGTTGTGTGCTGGTGTAAGTGCCCATTTATGAATATCTGGGAGCAGCTTTGTCATAAGAAACAGTCTTACATACCAACCTCAAAGAGCTGACTTGTAATAAATCCCATAATATTCCATACAGTGCAGGGTACTCCAGGGTCGAAATGAAATGGATGCACACTGCACACCCGCATGTGCATGCACTAGCTGATGTTTGGTCATGATTACATCACAGTCTTCATTTGATGACATATGCCAGGTTTGTATGCATATGTCCAGTGTCAGTGGGGCTTTCTGAGCTCATTTCAGAAATAATTTATATCATATTAGTATCCCTTCTCCTTTATTAGGTGTCGGTGGTGACAGTTTTGAATGGCTGTACACGGTATCCAGTGAACAAGGCGACTGAGATTGAGTGACTGTAATAACGGTGACTCAGTTTCAGCATCTGTGTTCTGGGCTACCCTGAAGCGGCAGTGAAGGGCGAGAAGGAAGGGGACCGGAACCACACCATGGGGAATGGAAGGGAAGGGGAGGGAAGGTATGTGGGCGGCAGTGCAGTGGAAGGCTGCTGAACTGGCCGTGTGGCATGGTGGGGAGGGTGTAGGGTTTGAGTCAGGGAGTGCACTCGTGTTTTGCGTTGCGGTGGTTTGTTTTATTTTTTACAAGTCCCCTCCCTAACATGCAACCCCGGAGCTGAGAATCTTTATTTTGGGGTGCAGCCCCTGCATAACACGTAGATCCATGTTGGAGTCTTTATTTTCGCCGTGAGTGTACATCGCCATTTTTATTTTCAGCGATGTACACTTGCCCTAATGGCGGTCACTGTTTGGTGATCGCTGTTATCACATAGAACCACTGTACACAATGTTTGAGGGGCTTTCCCTGTTCATTGCAGAAAGTCTATGTAATTTCTGTATCCATTGTTTGATAGGATTTGGTCCATAACAGTTTTGCACACCCATATCCAGTGTTGGGGTGCTTCCCCAGTCCATTGCAGAATATATTTAAACAATTTTGGTGTTCAGTATTTTTTAGTTAAATGTAGGTAAATGTCAGTTTTGTGCACCCATACCCAATGCTAATGGAGCTTCCCACTCCTATGCAGAAAATGTTTAGATTATTTTAGAATCTATTTTTGATTAGGTGTAGATCAGTGTCAGTTTTGCATTTCTGTGCCCTGCATTATAGGGGCTATCCAAAACAGTTGTAAAAAGAATTTAAACAAATTTACTAGCCATTTTTCTTTAATTAGGTATGGGCCAGTGACAGTTATGCTCAGGTGTGGTCTGCATTAGTGGAGTGCTGCGCCTCCAACTGCAACACCTTTGTTATCCATGTTTCTGTAGTTAGGTATAGGATAGTCCCAAGTTAAACCCAGTGTAAATGGTGTATTCCTTCCCCCACTGCAGAAAGTACAGGTATTCAAACTGGGGGGCCTATTCACTAAGATATGGAGTGGGCACCCACCATGTAAAACAGTGCGTATCCCACTCCACACCTGACGGTACCTCCATGGCCACTATGCCCCCAACACAGTATGCTGTCAGCGCGCCCTCCCTACACACCTGATCCCTCGGCTGATCACGCAGCTCAGCACCAGGATGGGCTGGGGCCATGCCAGCACTCCGCGTGATTCACTAAACTGCGGAGTGCTGTGCGCAGTGTGCCAGCAGCTACATGAACGAGGGGCAGCCGTAATCCTGGGTGGCCAGTTACATGTCTCCTGGGGATGCATCTGCTGGCAGCAGCGGTGACGGCAGGGGGCATCGGGCACACTGGGATGGCTTGAGATGGTCTACCGAGGACCCCCCCACACCACGGCCAGTGCACTGCATGCCAGATGCCAACAAGGCACCCCATGGGCACACAGGATCCACTGTGGGGTATGGGTCAGGCAGCTGATTTGCTGCCCACCTGGATCCGTGGCTATGCACCCGACTGCCCCCCATGAACCTGTGTGCTGTAGGGATGGGGCTGTGCCAGGTAGCTGGGTAGGGACCAGTGGTCATGAATGTTAGTATTACATTATGTGGCCAATACCAGTTTTGAACAGTAATAAAAAAAGGTTGCCGAAGAAAATGGAGCACTCAAAGGTAGATGCAAATGAGTCTTGCATCTTGGTGCCTACTGCAAGCTCTACTCAAAAATAACAGCAAACGTCACTCCCCAGTACTAATCCCATAAGAATTGTGCACACGTCTCGCACAAGAGCAGTGCAAAACTTGATCCACATATCAGGAGTAACACATCATGTTACTCAGAGTCCACAGCCCGGTGCCAGACTCATATGGCTTCCCTGCACAGAGAGTAAGAATGAACACTACCTTGTTGGTTAATATAGTACATCACTGAAATATCTGTACAGGCTATCAGAGGGTGACCCCAAACTAGGGTAGTGAAGACCTGTAGACCAAGCAGAATGGCCCCTAATCTCCAGAATCTGCTTTGGAGAACACTGTCTAAGGGGGACCATTGGCCCTGAGTGCCAAATTGGGCCCAGATGAGCACCCCAGCTAGAGCCAAGGTGTGCATCATCACCCCTAAAAGAGATGAGGCATGGAGAACAGGAAACTGAATCTCTAGGATAGAAGTGGTCCAACCACAAGAGCAGGGATCAGTGAAGAGGAGTCACCATTATGAGACACTCCAGCTTGTCCCAGTGCTAAGCCTACTGGGCATTGAGAAACCATTGTGGAATCCTCATAAGCAGGCATGATAGTGAGACAATCAGTGTTGCTGCAGCCATGAGGTCTATCAGCTATATTACACATCTGGCCAAAATATAATCACTGGAGAAAACCAGCTGAGCCTGGGCAACAAATGCTGTTGGTTGACCCACCCCTGTATCTAGCCCCACTCCTATATGTTGGAGCCTCTGGAAAGAAGTGAGCACTGCCTTTGTCTCCTTCATTAGAATGACCAACTACTCAAAGAGCTGTCAGTACGGAACAGTATGTAAACTATCACCTCTTGTGACAGGCCCTTCAGAAGCCAATCATCGAGGTATGGAAACACATAAAGGCCCTCCTTGGGGAGGGCAGCCGCAAACTCTGCAAAGCATTTTGTAAAGACGTGCTGTGCAGAAGATTAGCCATGGGGCAGTACAAGGAACTAATAGAGCCCTGGAGAATAAGCCACAAGTCTGCGGCACTTGTGGATCTTGATATGAAGGTAAGCATCCTTCATAGCCAGGACACACAACCAATCCCTCTGTAGCAACAGGAGAAGCTGGGACTGCAGAAAGACCATTTAGAACCATTTATATTTTACAGATAAGTTCAAGTCCCAATGGTCAAGTACAGGTCATAAGTCTCTTGTCCATTTTTGTACTAGAAAGTATTGGGAATAGTGTCTTTGATTCAGTTCCACAGTTGGGACTGGTTCCATGGTCATCTTGTGGAGGAGGGACTGAACCTCCTCCAGCAAAAGGGGGTGAGATGTCGTGGAGGATATCCATCTGGTAAGGGAGGATGCTAGAGGGACAGGGAAGAATAGAGCATGCCCTTGCTGAACCACCTCCAGCACCCCAGCATTTGTTGTGCTTTCCCTCCACTTTCGAAGGAAGATGGCGATATAGCCTTCCACTAAGTTTCATGTACCTGCAGGGGCTAGGGGAGGTGGAAGGGAGTCCAAAGGCTCCAGGGGTGGCCTGTGCACTACCAACACCCACACTGTTGGTGACCCTGGCTTGGGCACTGGGAGGCAAATAGGCATAAGGGGTGGCAGTGGCCTAGTTGCATCCATGACTGGAACCTCTGGAATAGTTTTTACTAGAGCTAGCATAGAGTCTATGAAAGGAACCCCTACCGCTACCCCAAGGCTTTGGATTTAGTGCATGCAGAGAACACAGAGTCATTTTAGAAGTTTGCAGTTCCTGCAATGCAGATTAAACATTGGTGCTGAAAAGCTGCATATCTCTAAAGGGAGCATTATGGACTAGTTGTTATACAGCAGTTGCAGAGCCAGCCACAAGATCCAGAGCAGGCAAATGCCTGAAGCAGCCATAAAAGTCACAGCATCAGAGCATCAAAAGCAGATTTACTAACATACTAAAATGCCAGCAGAATAGGCCTAATGGTCTTTCGTGTCTGCTCGTTTGGTCAGCCCCCACCCTGGGTGCTGACCTTGCTGTCCCCCTCACCTTCTCTGGCTTCTCCCTTCCCAGTTCCGGATATTCTTGCTGCATTGGATTTTGCTTCCTGAACCCTTCCCTGTACCTGTCCCCCCTCTTGAACCCCTCCACTGTCTCTGCCTCCACCAGCCCCCTAGGTAGTGCATTCCATGGCTCTACCCCTCTCAGATCAGTAGCACCTCCTCCTTTCTCCCTGAATCTTCCCCTCCAGCTTCCACCCATGCCCTCTGTGGCCCCTTCCTCCTTCCTTAAGCACCCTCACTGTTCCTCCCTATTTACCCTCTTCATGTACCTGAAGACCTCTATCATGTCCCCCGGTCCTCTTCTCTTCCAAAGTGTACATATTTAGCTCTTCGAGCCCTCCTCAAGGTCCTGTCCCCAAGCCCCAAATCATTTTGGTTGCCCTCCTCTGGACCCTCTCCAGGAGGTTAATGTCCCTCTTTAAGTGTGGCCTCCAAAACTGCACAGTACTCAGGTGCGCCTCACCAAGCAGTTATACAGAGGAGTATCACTTCCTCCTTCTGGAGGTGATCCCCTAGCGATGCATCCCAGCATCCTGTTGGCCTTGGCTGCTGCCCTCCTACAAGTCTCAGAGTTGTTCATCTTGACATCCACCACCACCCTCAGGTCCCTCTCAGCCATTGAGACTTGTAGTATTTCCCCCAGGGTGTACACTTGGCCTGGGTTTCTGGCCCCCAGGTGGAGTACCTTGCATTTCCCTGCATTAAACCTCAGCTTCCACTTTCTAGACCATCTTTCCAGAGCCTCCAGGTCCCCCTGCAGGGCCACCCTCCCCTCCTCCCCATCCACCACTGCCCCCAGTTTTGAGTCATCTGCAAAGAGACTCATCTCACTCCTGATTCCTGTCCTTATGTCAGATACATGAGGCGTTGAACAGAAGGGGCCCAAGGACTGATCCCTGTGGGACCCCACTAATGACCCTCCTTGGGAAGAGATTATCCCACCAACTACGACCCTCTGGGTCCGGTCCTGGAGCCAATTGCTCATCCATCGGATCATCTGGTTTCCACCCCATTTCTCCTAGTTTATCCAACAGGCCCCTGAGGAACAGAGTCAAATGCCTTGCTGAAGTCCAGAAAGAGGACATCCACTGGTCTACCCAGGTCCAAGGCACTTGTCACCCAGTCATAGAACTCCACCAGGTTTGTCTGACACGATTTCCCTGGGATGAATCCATGCTGTCTATCGTCCAGGCACCATGACTTATCCAGGGCCCCCCCTAGCCACTCCTTGACAATGCCCTCCATCACCTTGCCCACCACTGATGTCAGGCTGACAGGCCTGTAGTTCCCTGCCACCTCCCTTGATCCCCCCTTGTGGATAGGCACTACATGTGCCACCTTCCAGTCTTGGGGCACCCACCCTGTCCTCAGAGAGATGGTGAAAAGCTCTGCCAGGGGTTTCGCCAGGACATCTGCAAGTTCCTTCAGCACTCTAGGATGTAATTTATCCGGCCCTGGTGCTTCCTCCATCTTAAGGGAGCTGAGGGCTTTCCTCACTCTCTCTACTGTGATTTCCACTTCCAGTACCTCTTCTCCCTGCTTAGCCCTCCCCCCACCTGCCAGTGATGCCCCCCCCTCCCCAGACCTGCCGATTGGTAAGGGTCCCCCTCCTCATTATCTCTGTCTCCTCCCATGTATGATGCAGCATCCCCATTTTCCTGGTGAAAACTGAGGTGAAGTACTCATTTAGTACCAGCCTGCTCCTCTGGGTCTTGTGCCCATCTCCTGATTTAATCCTGCTAATCTGCCCTTCACCCTTCGTCTTTCCCAATGTATCTAAAGAACCCTTTTTCCCTCTCCTAATTTCCCTGGCCAGGTTCAGCTCCTTCCTTGCCTTAGCCGCCCTCACCACTCTAGTGGCCCTTCTAGCCAACAGCTCATACTCCCTCGATCCCTTTCACTCCTTGAGCACTTGAATTTCTTATAGGCTGCTTTTTCCCGCACCACCTCCTGGACCTCCTGGTCCACCAACAGGGTTTTTGGGCCCCACCGATTGTCCTTACTCTTTGCACAGGTGCTGGTAGCATCCTGCACCCTCTCCTGATGATTTCCACCTACTATCAGCGTCCATGTCTGACCCAATCCCATCCAAATGCTCCCAAGGATCCTTCCCATTTCCTTAAAATCCACCCCCTGAAGTCGGGTTACTTCCGCCTTTGTGCAGCCTTTCACCCCTCCTAGGTCCAGGCAGAACCAGACTGTGGCATGGTCACTCCCGCAATGGGTCCCTTACCTCCAGGCCCCAATCTGGTCACTGTCTGCCAGGACCACATCCAGTACCCATGCCTCCCTGGTCGGTTCCCTGCTCCTCACCTGCTGAGTTAGGAACGCTGCCTTGAAAGACATCCAACAACCTCTGTCTCCTGGTCACAGAGGATGTCATAGTCTCCCAGTCTGTTCCTGGCATGTTTAAGTCCCCTAACACCACCACCTTTCCTCTGCCCAGTCTGCAGTGTCTCCTAACATCTGCCACCAGACTGTCCTCCAGCTCCTCCGCCAGGGCAGGGGTCTATACACCACCCTATTTTACTCTCTTGCCCCCTTGTTATCAAGGTGACCCAAATTGCTCCACGGTTCCCTCCGCCTCCTCAACTCCCCTATGCCAATGCAGTTTTACTATCATTGCTACCCTCCTCCCTTCCCTCCCCTGTCCTTCCTGAACATAGTGTAACCCTCCAGGTTCAGGTCCGAGTCATGTCTTGCAGTGGCTCAAGTCTCAGTGACCGCTGCCACATCCACTGCTCCTCAGTTAACATCGCCTGGAGCTCAGGCATTTTATTGCCCAAGCTCCTGGCATTTAGCAGGACTACCTTCCACCCTTTCCCTATAGTTTCATTTCCCCTGTTCGTGTTCCCTTGGGGATTCTGTTTTCTCCTGGTCTGCACTTTGCCAGTTGGTCTTTTCCTGCAATCCTCCTGGTCCCCAGGGGGGTGGAGACAGAGTCCCTCCTTTATCGGCATCCCCTGACTGCCTTTTTCTCCCATCCCACTCCCCTTCACAAGTTTAAACCCCACTTTTCACCAATGAACTCCTCCATTTTCAACTTAAGGATTCC
The DNA here is from genome assembly GCA_016271365.2 of Neoceratodus forsteri. NCBI lineage: Eukaryota > Metazoa > Chordata > Ceratodontiformes > Ceratodontidae > Neoceratodus > Neoceratodus forsteri. The sequence goes on from CM057453.1 coordinate 389,430,321, forward strand.
TCCTCCAAATTGAGATGTAGTCTCATCTCAGCATACAGCTCCTTATCCTCCCAGGTCTCCCCAATCCCCCATCAACCCATGCCCTCTGGCCTCACACCACCCCTGAGCCACTGGTTTATCTCCTAATTTTTCTTTTGTGTTCCCCACTAGCCCTTGGCACTGGCAGGATTTCTGAGAAGGAAACTGTGCATCCTATGTCATGACAGACCCTGGCGAGCCCCTGAATCTTGCCTGTATCTCTAGCTCGCTATTTCCTCAATGTCATTTGTGCCCAGGTGACCAGTATGTCTGGGGAACCCCACAGTCCTTGTGCAGCTGATATACCTCGTGCTAGCCCTGTGCAACCGTTAGTCCAGGGAAGCATCTTGGTTCTAACTGGCCAGGCTTCTCCTCCCTATCTCATTTGATACCCCTGATCATAGAATCCCTGCAGGAGCACTCTGACCACCCTTTCCTCCATTTCCCCTTCCATGTCCCTCATCCTTTCTACCGGCCCCCACCCAGCTGGCTCCTTGTTCCTCCCTCATCTGGGTGCCACATGCCACCTGCTCCTTATTTACCATGGCCACCCTCCCTCCAATCCTATGCCCTCCTCCTCCTGAGTATCCTTCTGTACCTTGTTAATTCCCTCACTGCTCGCAACTGGTCCTTCTCCCCATTCTAAACTAGCCTGGCTCATCCTCCTTCCTTCCTGTCTCCATTTAGTTCCTCCTTGCTCATCGTGCTCCCCTGGCCTAACCCCTCAGCTCTCTTTACTGAATCATCCTTGTACTTCTGGTCCTTCTTACCTTCCTCCCAACTGGTCCTTCTCCTGCGCTTTCCTCCCTCTTCCACCTGCTCCGATTTACTACTCCCCCATTCTCCTGCATTCCAGGTCCCCCCTGTTCTTCCCTGCTATCTGGCCCTGCCTCCTGCCCCCACTCCCACACCCTTTCAGTCTCTAACCACCTCTGTCGTGGCTACATCCCCCCCCATCCTTGAGCAGAAGAAGAGAATTGAAGCGGTTACTAAGTATAAGGTCTGATCCACCTCCCTGCCTTGCTTCCTTCTGTTCAGCACTGGCTATCTGCCTACTTCCCTGAGAATGTTGTCCCTCTGTCCCCCCTTTGTGAGGGTCCCCAGTTACCTGCCTGCTTCCTTGGTAGTGTCCTTTTGGGCCCCCTCTGCCAGGGTCCCTATGTGACCCCTGAGTATTCTCCTGCACTCCTTTCCCTATACCCCGCCCCCAGTGCTTGGTGCAACCCTGTGGAGATTTCCAGCCCCTTCCCCAACCATACCACCCCTTCCCCAGCTTTCCTCATCCTGCAACCTCCTCCCTGCTGTGCCAGCTGATAGCACACTGGGCAACCACCAAACTTCCAAGCCCAGTCCAGTATCATGGCTGCTCCACACCCTGTGCACCCCACCACCCTCCCAAATATGCCGGCCCTAATGATGTGTGGTTCCATCCCCTTTCAAATAGTTTTCCTTGGGTGAGCCACCAGGATCCCCCTATTCCAAGATACCCCTACTGCCTAATCAGGTCACCCACTAATCCTAGAGACAGTCCCACTGTACACCAGTAACTCTGTTACTAGGTGCAGTACAACACATTAAACATGTAAGGAAAATGAACAACTCCCTAAGCTTCTCTCCGCCTTAAATCCAACCCCAGTGGCTAGAACTACATGAGCTGCACCAGCAGCCTTTTCCTCCAATTGCAGGGCAGGTCTTCCCCTATAAATTTTCAGACTTCTGGGGAGGAGGTGGGCGGGTCTTGGGAAGACACCTGACAAGAGAGAGTGTATCAGCCCCATGCCTCCTCCAAGCCCTGCAGCTAAAGAACCATCTCCAAGCAAATCCCACCAAACAGGTTTTAAATCAGAAGAAATAGGCCTCTACCAGCGCAGCCTGTTACAAAGTGAAACATCCACAAAAGAGCCCCACTTACAGCCACTAAATCAGTTTACAAACATCCAGGATCCCCAGAACAATACCCTGCTAGCCCTTAGAAGCAAGAAAGAAAAGAGCTAACCTACCAAGTAATATCCACAAGAACCCTGTGAAAACAGCAGCAGCTACTGTCCTGGAACACAACTGATCCTGCCCCTTCCAGTTCTTTCTGAGAAGACAAAGCAGCTAGCACCTCAACCTGATTCAGCCCTGCCTCCACTCAATTGGCTGAGTGAGACCTGGCCAGACCATTAACACCCTCCCCACTATGAACTAACCTTTACAGCTAATGGAGTCAGCACAAGGAATCAAAATTCAAGTCAAAGCCTCTAAACTATGTTTGCTGCCAAAGGAAACAGGTCTCCAATTTAATCAGCTTCACTAACACCAAATCAAACTAGGCTTGAAATTAACAGATATAGGTCTCCAATTCAAATAACCATCTCCAAGCAAATCCCACCAAACAGGTTTTAAATCAGAAGAAATTGGCCTCTACCAGCGCAGCCTGTTACAAAGTGAAACATCCACAAAAGAGCCCACTTACAGCCACTAAATCAGTTTACAAACATCCAGGATCCCCCAGAACAATACTCTGCTAGCCCCTTAGAAGCAAGAAAGAAAAGAGCTAACCTACCAAGTAATATCCACAAGAACCCTGTGTAAACAGCAGCAGCTACTGTCCTGGAACACAACTGATCCTGCCCCCTTCCAGTTCTATCTTTCTTTTATTAGGTGCTTACCAGCCTCCAAATCATGGTTAACAGTCTGTTGGACTTCAGTTTTAGCTGGTCCATCAGGCAGCTTGTCAGCCATGGCAGGGTAGACTTCCTCAAGCTATTCTGATATTGTTTCATGTAAGCCTAGTAGTTGGCAATCCTAAGGCCAAAGGAAGCAAAAGCATAGGTCCTTTTGCCCATTATATCCAGTTTCCTGGATTCCTTGTCTAGAGGGAGAGAGCTCATGGGCCGGATTCACAAAGTCCCTGAAAATCCCACTGCTGCGTAAAAAAAACAGCTCAAGTGAGTTGCCACATGTGGAGCTGCAATTTTTCCTGCAGCTGCAGTATTCACAAAGGTGCATGATTTATGGCAGCTTGCTGGTGTTTTTTTCCCCAAAGCTGTGGAAAAATGCTATTACCAATGGGACCAGGTATAACATCTCCACAGCTGCAGGGGACTGAGAATGCAAATCTCTGCAACTGTGGAGATTTCAGTCCACAAATGGAGTTTTGGAGTGGGACTTAGTCCTGTTTCCTACTCAGAATCCGGCCCCATGTGTTTAGGAGCTTTGGACTGCTCATAAGCAACCATTATGACTACAGACTCCATCTCAGGCTGTGAAGTGTAATAAGGCTTGGCAAACGGGACAGGATATTATTTGTCTGCCTTACAACAAACATCTGGCATAGCACTGAGCCTATACCAAGCAGCCATAGTGGCATCCTTCAAAGCCAAATGGCTTGGAGGAACAATAACTGTGTGCAATGAAGGAACCTCCAGAAATCTATAGTTTCTTTAGAGGAGTCTTTTTTTTCAGTAGTAAAACAAAGAGTGGACTGAACGTGTCTGAGGAAAGCCTAAAAAGAGGCATTCTCAGGAGGGACCTAGGAGTGTACTGCACACTGTCCTCACTACAGGCAGCTAAAGTCAAAGTAGAGCCCCATACATCGTAAGGGTCACTTCTTCCTTATTCTCTTCATACTCTTCCTTCATCAGGTCAGGATCGTATACCAGTTCCTACTCCTCATCAACAGGAGCAGGAGGCAAATCAACAGTAGGAGTAGGCACCCACAGAGGAAGCAACATCAATGGCAAAGGTGTCAAAGGAGGAAGTCCAAGGTCTGATTTTGGTACTGGAATAGGGACTACTAGCAGCATTGACAAAGTCAGTGATAACAAACCACTAGGCTGCATTAACAGCAGAGCCTGAAGAAGGAGCAGTGAGAAGAGTGCAGACATGGCGCCTGATTTTCAAATGGTGACGCTTGAGGCAAGGTGCCTGAGCTAAATGGGTATTGCGCAAGTGGAACCTTGCATAAAACTGTACAGCAATCCCAATTTTCAAATGCAGTCTGTGTCAACATTGGGATGCCTTGCTCCCATCTCGCCCTGCACCACCCTTGTGGCAAAAGCACTACTGCACCAGGTCACAAGGGGGCTTGCACCACGGCAGGGCTGAACCATCCCCTTTTTGGGGATTTTGCCAGCTCCACCAAGGACACAGCAAGGGGCTTCACTTAAATCATCCAAGAGGTGGTCTAAGGGACTTACACCAGTGCCACACACTGTGATGAAGGTGGGCGGGGTCTGAAAGTGGGCTATCAGGGGCAGAAGGGGCATGGGGGTGCCATGGGGGAGTCAAGGAGACAGGTCACCATGAGAGGGAGTGATGTGGCACCCTGACTGGGTGAGTTTGCTTTTGTATTTATTTATTTTATTGTCTATCAATTCTTATGAGTGTACTACAAAGTACTCTATCTATTAATTATACTCTAAATACATAAACCGATCAAGTCCACCTCACCAAGGAGGGGCAAGTGATATTTCCGAAAAACACTTAACCATATTTAAACATAACTCAGCAGACCTCAAAACCTTTAAGTTATACAGACCGTAACAATCATCTACTATATATCTATTATTGGGAGTGCCATTTGCATATCATCACAAACGATGTGAGGATTCACTACAGAGAGTTTAAGGACAGAGTGAGTGGCACCAGGCACCAGCCCACCTGGTGCCATTTCACTTTCTGTCCTTGGAACCCCCTCCCCCTGCTTGGTGGTCCCATCCCATTGGCTGTGAGGATATGCAAATCTATTAAGGTTTATTGTGCTTGACTGTATAATTTTATTGCTTACTTCATACTGTATCATGATGTTAAATATTGTTGTGCCAAAGTTGCAGCCTTCTGTATATTGCAAAATCTTCTTTGAGGGCATCTCACTCCACTGAGCTACATCATGGAACTGTAAGTTGCCAGTGTCAGGACCACCCAAAACCTTTTGCTAGCTGGGGCTGTCATCATCAAAGTATGTCATCAGTGCCTGTATACTGTGGGCGGCCCAGTCATGCTTCAGTTTTTTCTCACTTCAGTCTTTTACTTTATTAGTTTTATATGTAAAAGGCATTGCAGGTTTACAACACCTCAGTGGTGAACAGATGAATCCCCTAACCAGTTTCGCCCTCCTGGTTTTCTCAAAGGGATCAGTGGGCAAAGGCCTGTAGACCTCTTGCTACAAAAAAGGGAGACTTTTTAGATCGAACAACAGTGTGGAGTCCCATCACAGTCATCTCTGTGTCTGTGAAGCACTCTGCACTGTCTATCAGCAGTTGATATTTTTTCCTCCCCACACCCGATCCTCCCTCTCAGCACCCCCCACAGAAACACAACAGTGACACTGGGAGTGCCCAATCCACCAGTGTCCTGATCAACAATTTTCTGTTGTTTTTTTCACACTCTCCACTACTGCACATGCATGGTTACTTGGTGTGTGTGGTTATATATATTTTTTCTCCCCCCCACCTGACCCTCCCTCTCAGCACCCACCACCTCAGAAACATAACAGTGACAATGGGGGTGCCCAATTCACCAGTGTTGGAATGGCAATTCCTCTGCCCTCTTTTTTTGTTGTTGTCCCCCCTCTGCTGCCATTCATGCGTGATTACTTTGTGTGTTTTTTTTTTTATATTTATTTTTTCCTCCTCCCACCTGACCCTCCTTCTCAGCACCCCCCCCTCCGAAACATAACAGTGACACTGGGAGTACCCAATCTCCCAATGTTGCGATGGTGATTCATCTGTCCTTTTTTTGTTGTTGTTTGCCCTGTAAAAAGAAAACCGCCCATCTATGTCTTTTGCGCCATTACCACCCCCCACCTGACCCTCCCACTCAGCACCCACCACCCTGTACCCCCCAAGCCCTTACTTACCCATCAGGGGTTCAACACCGTAATCCTCTCTGGACTGCAGACACATCTTCAGTCTTCAAAGCTGGATCACGAACTAAAGAAACAGGTATGCAGTTTTGAACACAGTGGCATAACGTGGGCATTTTTTTGCATATTTTTAACCCAAATTGTCAACATGCCTTCTTTGGGACCCTACCTCATGAAAAATTGAACTGTCATTAGGCAGATCTGCCCTGAAAGGTGATTTCATAGTCCCAACATGAAATCACCTTTTTGGCAGGAGAGGAACATTTTCTCTGGCCTTGTCCATGAGGTGGGGTCATAAAAAGGCTATGTTGAAAACTTGGAGTAAAAATATTAAAAAACGAAGTTATGAGCATACGTTGAATTTTGTGAATGCAGGCTCATAATTTTGTTAATTTTTAATATTTTTACCACACATTTACAACCTAGCCATATCTTTATAGCACCTCATGAATGTGACAGCTGCCATTTTTCAAATCCTGGCCAAAATGTTTTTTTTACATCCTGAAAGGTGGTTTTGTGACCCCTGCGCAAAATCACATTTCAGGCAGGAGTTGAACATTTTCTCTGCCCTTGTTCATGAGGCAGAGTACTAAGAAGGCAATGTTGAAACTTTGGTGTAAAAATACTAAAAAAACAATATAAAGATATGAGCCTGCATTGATTTTTGCGAATGCAGGCTCGTAACTGGTAATTTTCAATATTTTTACTCCATATTTACAACACAGCCGTTCTTTACACACCTCATGAATGTGACATCTGTCATTTTGTTGTCATGACAACCAATGAACATGTGTACTATTTAATAACCATGCTTCTGTACTGATCAGTTGGTGGCTGGCTGTGACAGGGAGAGGAGGGCTGTGCCAGTCGCTGACAGGGGTTGGTATGAGGGGGGTGCAGGGTGGTCGGTTACTGCCAGCTGGGGGTGGGGATGGGGGACTGCTAGACACCAGCAATCAGGGTTCAGGGGACCCTTCTGATTAACTAGGGATCAGGGCTGGAGAGGAGGGGCAACTATGCTATGGAAAAGGGGTTCTGTTTTAGTATACTTTGTGCGGGTGATTAGGGCTGGGGTGGGTGGATGGCTTTATCCTTCAAGAGCTCAGTGTTTGGGGAAGGGGGCTTATTTTTTTATGTGATCAGGACTCAGGGTGGGCTAACATTATTCTTGTGCTTGGGACTTGGGGAGGGCTGACATTATTTTTCATGTGATCAGGGCTCGCAGTTGGCTGACATTATTATTCTTGTGATCAGGGCTGGGGTGGGGTCTGACTTTAATATTCCTGAGATCAGAGCTGGGAAGGGAGGCTTCCTTCCTCCTGCAAGAGATTGGGGCTTAGTGACCAGGGTGGGGGGGACTGTGTGCCCTGCTCTGGACTATGCATGGGGCACCTACTGGCCCCACGCATAGTTAAAGTAGGATCTGAAAAGCCTAACTATGCACCGGTGCAACCTGTCATAGTTATGCTTGGGAGGTTGAATATTGCGATGTGGGGAATATGCATGAGTGACCACTCATTTGCATTCCTGCATCACAGTATTCTGCACAGCACAGTTGGGTTTGTGGGGGGCATCAGGGGGTTTGTGAATATTGCCATGCACCCGACAGCCCTAGCAAATCTGGAGATGCACGGGCACATCTAGGGATGTGCTGTGCATCTCTTCTGAATATGTGGGCCTTAGTATGATTCTGCCTGCTCAGCTGATTATGTTCTGTTCTTGATTTTCTATCCCCATGACTTTTCTGACTCTGCGTACAACCAGAGAGAGAGGGAGTAGGGGATCACCGACTCACTGCTTGAATGGAAGCCGGCAGCATGACTCAAGCTGTGGCTTCAGAATTCAAGAAAATTCCACTATTTTCATACTGAGAACAGCTTCTGTCACTAAGCTGGGCACCCAGGATTTTGGGGTGCCCAGAAACACATGGGACATAGTCAGGTGTGTGGGGGGAGGGTATGGGGTAGTGGATGCTGAGTGGACAGCGGTGTGGGGTGGGTGGGGGCAGATCAGCGAAGGACCATTTTCTTTTTTACAGGTTAAAAAAGAAAATAAAGGACATTTTTCTTTATTACAGGGATCATTCCGGCACTGGCATTGGGTACCCCAGTGTCAGACTAGTGTTTAGTGGCAGCTAGTCTGGGCACCTCAGTGCCACCTTGCATATAATAGGAAGGGAGGCTGGGTGACCTGGAGGGGAGGGGGTGAAGAGAAGCAGTTCTAGGAGTGGGTACCCCAGTCCACTTGTAACACATTACAAATTAAACATGGGAAGATAGGTGGGCTACCTGGAGGGGAGGGGGGGAGGAGGAAGCCGTACTAGGGGTGGGCACCCCATCTGGTAGATAGATAGACAGGTAGATAGATATATAGATAGATAGACAGACAGAGAGGCAGACAGAGACAGGCAGAGGCAGACAATAGACAGATAAAGATGGAGACAGAGAGAACAGAGGACGAGTGGCTCACCGCTTCAACTAAAGCTGGCAGCATAACTGCAGCTGTGGCTTTAGAATTCAAGAAAGTCCCACTGTTCTCATACTGAGATTGCAGGTGAACAGCTCCTCACCCTAAGCTGGGCACCCAGGATTTTCAAGTGCTCAGAAACATTATTTCCTGGGCAGTTTCCGTAAAACAGACACCAGAATCTAGCTAAACTGGTCCGTTTACCTAGGTTCAGGTGTTTGTTTCTTGAAAATATATTATTTTTTATGTATTTCTAATGTTTGTGAGTTAAAAAAAACAAGATGGTGGTAGTCGTGATTGGTATTTTGTTCCACAAGATCTGTATTTTTTCCACATGACTGGTATTTTTCCCATGAAGAAAATAAGCATTTGAGATTTTTTTTTCTTTTTACCATTCGCATTTGTTGGTTATCTAAAAAATCCTTATAACTCTGGAACCGTATAATATTTTTTTCATGAAATCTTTGAATGGCACATCCTTGGCACAGGCCCCTTCAGTACTGAAAATTTCATGAAAAATTCCACACCATCTAGGCTGTAGGTGAGAGCGAAAATAAGCAGTGTCAAGTACAGGGAAACCAAAGAGAGTTTTTCTCTACTTTTGGTGCTATGTGTTGCCATCACAAAACTGTCCATGTCTTGAGAATTTGGCAGCCTGACTCCGCACACCAAATCTGTGCTATTTCATCGACAATACCAAACTTATTAAGGTGCAAAAATTTAGGCTTAACATTAAACAGCCTACTCGACCCTAACTATAGGGGCACTGCCACTCCCTTATAATAACCTAGGGTTATGTGTGTGCGTGTCCACAGTGTCTGCATGGTTGAAATGCAAACCTAAGTGTGCACACACACACACACACACACACATGATCCCCCAACCCCTTTACAAGCTCCCATCCACCCATTGCCACTGATATGCTGGAACCATGTTAGGAGGTGCCACAGTGTTCATATGCATTCTCCTGCCAAGCCTGCCCACCCAGAAGCCCCACATGCTTCATTTAGTAGAGACCCTTCTTCTATCCCGTTTCAAGATTGGACGGGAAGATCAACAGTTAAACTTCCAGATAGCTCAGCTGCACCCTAACCAGGCCACTGCATGAGCACACTAGTCTCATTAATAGACTGAGCACTCATGCAGGAAGGAGGAGGGGAAAAATGGTGGGGCTTACAGCATCAATAATGCTAGGTGAAGTTACTCTGCCTAATATTGTCCTTAAAACTGAAGTTAACTTCATCTTGCTGTTCCTCCCTTTCAGGTGCATGCTACTGTAAGTCCATTAGAGGGACTGGAGTGCATGTATTCCGTAGGAGGGTTAGGGAGGAAGGGCACCTCAGCTATCTCAAAGTTTACTTATTGCACCACAAAGATCTTGGAAGGAGGGCAGCTTTGAAGTAAAAGTATATGGGGCCGGGGAGGAGTTCCATTGGGTGCAGGAGCCAGTTTCTCTTTTAAATGTATGGGTAAAATGGAGCACATCCAGAAGTGCAGTGCTCCCAAATCCTCAGCAGGAATGCCCCAAGCATGTCATGAAGGAGCATTGCAGCTGGGGCAGTAACTACTGGGCACTCAGAGAGGGGCATTAATAGGGTGAGGGCATTCAGTTTCTGAGCACTATTCTGGATGTTGAGCTGAAGAACATTCTCAAATTGTATATGCATATATGTTTACACTTCTATTAATATTCTTTTTTGTTAGTTTTTTTGTGCTATGTAAGTTATTTTTTGTTAGATTTTTATACTATATATACAGTATGTGGCCACCCCTGAAGGAGAAAAAATGCAGGGTAGAGTCTGTTCCAATAAGGCCAATGTAGTCCACCAAAAATATTGGAAAGTAGGCTCAGTTACTGCTAGTTAGTATAGTAAATCTATTTGTTCAAGAGCTTACATGGTGTCATACATAAATCCAGTGATATTACCATAATGATGCTTTGAGTCAAAGCTCTTCATAGGGGCAAACACTAACAAATTAACAAATATAAAGAAAATTAAAAAATTCAAATAACCTTATATAAGAATTCCAGATCACAGTTGTTAGGAAAATCTAAATTGATCTTTTTGGTCACATAAACATTAAATCAAGGTTGGTTTGTTAAACTTCCTTGAGCTTAGTTCTGGACAGCTATATTATGCATCCTTATACATAACTAATCACTGCTTGGTAAACAGTCAGTGAAATTAACTATTCATACAGTATATTTCTGCTGACCTAAAAACAAGAATGTTATAATTTAATTTCTAAAGCTGATTGAAATGATAATCTGTTTTAACTGGAAATGTAAGTAATCCAATGTGGGTCTTTAGATTCACAGTAGTGCCCTTGTTGCTGAAAAAAGATGCATATATATATATTTTTTTCCATTTTTAATCCCATGGTTCATACCGCTATGTAGTATGAGTGGTTCAAAAGGACACATATTTGAAAATAATACTCGGTTACTGTTGTGCTCACACAAATACTTACGACTAAGGACGTAGACAGTACCTAGAGGCAATCTACCATGTGTCGTTTATTATTCTGGGTTTTAGTTATTCAGGAAAGGTATAGTATTAGTATTCATCTTCTTAATCCCTTTAGTGTAATGTCAGTTTAGAAACACCTTTAGCATTGAAAATCTTCATTCATTACTAACACGCAGATCTTAATATCAAACAGAAGATAGTATGCTGCTAAGAAAGGTATAGCGCTAGATAGCTAAGTAGAGCATTTACTAATATTTAGAAACCTTGTGTCCTTGGGACAGGCCAACAAGTGGGTTTCCAGTGGTAATATTATTCCCCCAGATTGACAGCTTTCCCCTAAACATTTTGAACAGTGTATTTCATTGTATGCAATCACACCTGGGATATAAACAGAGTGAAAAAATAATACAGATCATCCCTAGGGATAAATAAACTGTTCAGCATAATAGAGTTGGAGTACATTTAAATGCAAACAAAGGCACCTGTGTGGCATTCCCTATATTTTCTTAGTTTTATATCCTCAGCTGCCTGCAAGGGAAGGGAGTGCAGGGAAGATGTCATCATATTTTGGACATTTGCATTTAAAAATTTGCAAGTTAATAAAAGAAGACACTTTGACTCATCCAACTCAGGTAGGTCTCCAACTCTGCATCCTGCATGCCAAATAGCAGGAGCACGGATCTTGTGCTTCAGGTAGTATATGAAGGGGGTGTGGGTCATGAACCAGATGCGGGCTGATGCTACTGTGGTGACACCAGTGTGCTGTGTACATCACTTATGCTCAGTGTCATCAGTGGAGCTCCACCTGCCCTAATCTGGCTTGCTCTTAGACTCATGAGGCAAATCCTTGTGAGGGTTGGCATACATAAGAAAACCAGTGCATATTCATAAACATGAATAGTGCATATGAATGCTAACTATGATAGTAAAGGAGGATGCATTTCTGGTACTAGAAAACTGAGCAAACAAGCATTTATCAATGCTGAACATTCACGTGCAGGTATTCGCAGTGGAGTTTGGTACTAATACTGGCTTCAGAGGAGCAGGGAGGCAGCAGTGAGAGTGGCAGGTGCTGCATGGTGGAAGCTGCATTGTAAATGCAGGAAGGAACAGCTAGTTAGAGGAGCTGCTCTGGCCTTAGTGGACCAGGGAGAGAGAGAGTGCGCCGGGTGGTAGTAGCCCCCAATAAGTAGATCCACACCATGGCTAATGTAAAAGCCTGGGGGTGGCTCAGAGGAGCAAGGACCAGGAGGAGGGAGTGTGCCAGGCAGCAGAAGCTGCTAATAAGTAAAGCTGCACTGTGGTTACTGTAGAAGCCAGGGTGGATTTCAGAGGTGTGAGGACTGGGGAGAAAGAGAATGTGCCGGGCGGCAGAAGCCGCTAATAAGTAAAACCGCACCACGGCTATTGTAGAAGTCTGGAGGGTGGATTTCAGAGGAGCGAGAACCGGGGAGAGAGAGAGAGTGCGGTGGATGGCAGGAGCTGCCAATAAGCAAAGCTGCACTGCGGCTATTGTTGAAACCTGGGGGGTGTCATAGGAGCGAGGACCGGGGGGAGAGAGAGTGTGGTGGGTGCTAAATTGCCAGAAGCAGAGAGTTTAATTAGGATTTACACCAAGTGCTGCCTGTCCTGCCCATAAACTCTTTTTTCTCTGTATTCCAGATAAATGTCTTCCATCCTCCATCACTGCCCTTGACTTTGTCTCTTGCCATTTCTTCCGGCTAATGTGAGTTTATATGTTGATTCAGTTTTTAATCCACCTCCTGTATAAACTGAGTAGAGTTTTGGGGTTGACTCATTTGTCCCTTTATTTCTTTTATTCCCCTCCCTCCAAATGTTGAAACAAAAAAGAAGTGAGAAAGACTGAGGTGAAGGAAGAAGAAGTGGAGCAGGGACTGGTGGCAGGTCTGGCTCCTACACACTGCCCATGATATATATGTATATGTATATGTATGTATATGTATGTATATGTATATGTATGTATATATATATTTTTATGGCAAAAACTCTGTTAAATGCATCAGTTAGGGGTTGTTCCACAGTGAAAAAAGTGAGGAATTCGGTGTTAGGGTTGCAACCCATTGCCCTCACGCCACCATCAACAGGCATCGGTGCGCTGGAGTCATCAGTCCCAACTCTCATTCCATTCCATGTAAACAAGCTGATGTGGTGCAGTATAGGAGAACGGAGAGAGAGTTAGGACCAACGACCCCAACGCACACCCCAATGCCTGTTGGTGGGGGTGGGGTGGGTGTAGGGTGCAAGGGGTGGCAACCCTAACACCGAATTTCCTCGCTTTTGTCACTGTGGAACAACCCTAATTGATGCATTAAATGGATTTTTTTTGCCATGAATTTCCCTTCTTTTTGAGAATGTACACTATAAATAGTGAATGAAATGTGGTGGTGGGAGCGCGGGGCCCGACCATATGATTTTTTGTCACTTCGCTGCGCAAAAACTGTATGACTGACTGAAATGAAAATTGTTAAATGAAGACATGTATCATAGCATACCATGTGTCCAGAATTGTGTGTACATCCATTCAGCGGTCGCACAGCGCCACAAGCAAACAACGTAACATGCAAAATTCAGCAACCATAAGTGCCAGTGACCCAAAAATTAGCAAAGTGAAAGATGAATTATAAATAGTTGTATATTCCAAATGCCAGGCAAATCGGACACACGGTTCAGAAGTTATTAAAGCGTAATGAAACAAATTTTCATTCGTCGGAGTGGCATGATTCCGCACGTTTACACACGAAACCACTGCAAGGCACCTGTGAGCCACTAGGGCTACCTACACTATAAATTTAAAGGCAGTAGCACTACGCAGAACCCTATGCACAAAATGTTAAATGCGTCACGCAGTATTTCCGCAGCGAATTATTTCTGAAACGTAAATAGCATAATTCACATAGCCAGGACATCCACTCAACACCCTCCAAATTTCATGTGAAAAGACCAAACCATTCCAGAGATATTCAATTTTTATGTTTAAGAAGTCTTCTACCACAAAATGGCAGAAATCGTGGCCGAAAATGCACTAAAATGGCAGATTGCGAAGCGGGCCAACTTCAAATGGCCATAACTCTGGAACGGAACAACATTGTTTCACCAAACAAATACTGACATGGTCACTGAACATAGGTCTTTCTACCTGCCAAATTTCAGACCAATCAACCACACACTGGCTGTGCTATGTGTCATGGAAGACAGGGCATAAAAATAGCAAAAACATAATGTTTTGCACTGCACTACGCAAATGCAAAAACACAAATGGTAATGTTAATGCAAATGGTGATGGAAACAGTGAGGTAAAATAAAATAGTAAAGGTATCTGTAACGCAAACGCAAGTACAAACGATAATGCACATGGTGATGCAAACATAAACAATAACGCAAACAGTAAGAGAAATGGAAATGCAAACATTAATAAAAACAGAAATGGTAATGCAAACAGTAACACAAACACTCACTGCAACAGAAACGCAAACGTTAACGAAAACAGTTAAGTAAATGCTAACAGAAATGCAAACTGTAACGAAAATGCAAATGGTAACACAAATACAAACAGAAATGCAAATAGTAACGACAACGGCGATGCACAACGAAACAGTAATGCAATCAACAATGGAAATGCTACTGAAAACACAAACTCTAAGGCCAACAGAAAAGCAAATGGTGACGAACACGCAAACAGTAACGGTAACGCAACTGGAAATGCAAATGGTTACAGTAACACCAATGATGATGCCAAAGGGAACAGTAACAGAAATGGAAACACAAATGCAAATGGTAATGTGCACGGTCATGGTAATGCAATAGGAAATGCAAACGCTAACAGTAACACCAACGATGACACCAAAGGAAACAGAAAAGCAAGCGCGAAGAGAAATGGAAGCGCGTGTGCAAACGCAAATGATAATGCACACGGTGATGCAAAAGGAAATGCAGACAAAAACAGTAATGGAAACATAAATGGTAATAGTAATGCAAACACAAGTGCAAACGCAAAGGGTAACGCACACGGTGACATAAACGGAAACGCTAACGCAAACGGTTACGGAAATGCAAGCGTAAATGCTAACTGTAACAGTAACGCAAACACAGTCCCCTTTTCTCCCAAAAAGGTGCATTCAGAAGCACAGTGAATACAAAGTATGTATGCATAATAATGGCCCCCAGAGCAGAAAATGAGCACTTGGAATACTAAATTGCTTATGTCTCAGGAACCATATGACATAGAAAAAAATTTAAAATGTCATATTATTTATGACTTTCTTGGCTAGTTTTGCACTTACCAGGGGATTAAGCATTTTTCTGATGAAAAGTCTGTATCTCGAAGCGTTTTCAAGATACGGGCCCCGAAAGGCACGGCGGACGCCGTAATGTTAGCCTATGGGAAAAAATCAGCAACTTTGGAATGCTGTAACTTTGCAGCCCTCTAATATTTTGTCACTGAACCACCAACAGGCACATCTGTGGGATCTTGGCTTTCTTCCCTCCAAATTTCAGCCTCAAAGACCAAACCGTTCTTTTGCAGCAGTGTGGCAACTACTTCCTATTGTTTTGGGCATAGTGTCGCAAAGTATTGTCATGATTTGCAACACTTTCACAAAAAAAAAATCACAAAAGTGTCGCATGTGCGACACTGCTTTGTGACACTACTGTTTACAAAAATGTCAAAAACATATTTCTGGGGTGTTTAACCCCCCAAAAAAGACATGGCTAGCATCCTCAGGACTTGACTAGGTGAACACAGCAAGAATTGTGTCCCTAGAGGATCCCAAATTTAAATGGCAAGCATTTCTGTGACCACCAACTGAAAACAAGATGGCTGATTTGCGACAGTACAGGGGTCATTTGCGACACTAAAAACTGCATTTGCGACACTTTCGAATATTTTAACTTTTCCCATTGACTATAATTGGAAACTTGTTTTTTGAATAACGTTTGAACCATTCAATATTTTTTCACGAAATCTTCAAAAGACACATCGGGGACCCCAGCTCCATGTTCCCTGAAGGTTTCAGACCAGTCGTGCAGACTGTGCGACCTGTAGGCTCAAGCAAAGAATGAGCAAAAATGTGTAATGACTGCATTCTCCAGCGCTATGTAGCTCCGCAACCGTACAGTATATCTGGCCATTACAAAACTGTGCAGATCCAGTGATCTATGGTACTGCTCTGTGTATGCCAAATTTCAGGCAAATCCATCATATGGTGGCAAAGTTATTAAGCTTCCAAATTTCAGAGTTTAACCTTAAATGGGGTACTCAACCCTATATATATATATATATATATATATATATATATATATATATGTATATATTAGAGGTAAAATTTCAGCAACAGCATATGTTCCACAGCGACAAGGGAATTGTGTTAGTTCAAACCCTGATTCCTCCAGGCCCACCTCCCAACCGCATCTGGGTGCGATTGAGTTGTCGGCCCTATCACCCATCACCTGTGTAAAGAAGCTGAGGAATAGGAGAATGGGGTGAGAGTTAGGACCGACGGCCCCAACTCGCACCCTGATGCCAGTTGGGGGGGTGGACTGAAGGGGTCCAAGGAGGGTTTCAACCCTAACACCGAATTTCCCCACTTTTGTCGCTGTGGAACAACCCTAACTGATGCATTAAATGGATTTTTTTGCCTCTAATTTCCCTTCTTTTTGAGAATGATGATGAGAAATAGTGAATGTAATGCAGCGGTGGGACGCTCCCGCCATGTGATGTCTTGTGACATAGTAACAGGAACAGCAACGCAAACAGAAGTGCCAACAGTGGTGCACATGGTAACCAAAATGTAAATGGTAAAGGAAACATTAATAGAAACGCAAGTGCAAAGTGACGCAAATAGACATTGAAGCGCGTACAAAAATGAAACTGGTAACACGAAAAGTGATGGCAGCGGTATTTTAAAGGGACATGTTAAGTGTGAGAGCAAAAAGAACGCGAACGGGAACAGAAATGGAAACGCGAACGGAAGCGCACACGTAAACGCAAACCGTAACACGCACAGGCACGGTACCGCAATTGTAAATGCAAATGGTAAAGTTAACATGAAGAATAATGCCAAAGCAAACAGAAATGGAAACAGGAACAGAAGCATGTATGGAAATGCAAACCAAAACGCACACGGGCACAGTACCGCAACTGTAAACGCAAATGGTAATGGTAACAACAACTATAACAGCAAAGGAAACAGAAACGCAAAAGGAAATGCAAGAGCATATGGAAATGCAAACCATAATGCGCACAGGCACAGTAACGCAATTGCAACCGCAAATGGTAACAGTAACAGCAAGGAAGGCGAAAAACTAAAGAGAAACAGAAACGCCAATGAAAGGGCTGCTGGAAACGCAAATGGCAATGCGCACGGTGACACAAAGAGAAACAGTAGTGGAACTGCAAGTGGTAACAGTAACAAAAACGCAAGCGCAAATGACAATACAAAGGGTAATGCACACGGTAGCATACATGGTAATGGTAATGCAAACGGGGACATAAACGCAAGTGGAAACAGTAACTATAACAGTAACGGAAGCGCATACCCTGTTTTTGCTGAACAGGTGCATAGAGAAACACAAAGAATGTATGCATTGTAATGGGCATCGAAGCTTAAGATGAGCATTGGAAATACTTAATTGCTAATATCTCAGCAACCGTACGGCGTAGAAAAAAAATTTAAATTTCACAAAAATCATGATTTTCCTGGCTAGGTTTTTGCTGTTATGGGATATGTAGCTTGCAACAAAATCAGTATCTCGTATCAAGCTGGACAGCGGTAGCCCCGAAAGGTGCGCGTGACGCCACCATGTTATTTTTATGGGGAAAAAAGGCCAACTTTGGAGTACCGTAACTTTGCAGCCATGCAATATTTTTTCACCAAACCACCAAAAGGCACATCTGTAAGATGTTGGCTGCGTTCCCTCCAAATTTCAACTCAAAAGACCTAACCATTTTTTGCAGCAGGGTGGCAAAAAACTGCTGTCATTTTGGCCATAGTCTCAAAAAGTAGTGTCGTGATTTGCGGCAGCTTTCACAAGCATTTGCGAAAGTGTCATGAGTGCGACACTACTTTACGACACTACTTTTTCCAGAAATTTGAAAAACATATTCCTAGGGTGTTTCACCCCAAAATAAAGACATGGCTAGCATCCTCAGGGTCCGACTAGGTGAACACAAAAAGAATTGTGTTGCTAGAGGGTCCCAAATTTAAATGGCAAACATTTTTCTGATCGCTAACTGAAAACAAAATGGCGGATTTGTGACACTAAAAAGTGCATTTGCGACACTGTCAAACTTTTTAACTTTTCCCATTCACTTATAATGGAGACTTGTTTTTTGAATAACTTTTGAACCGTTTAATATTTTTTCACGAAATCTTCAAAAGGCACATCGAGGATCCTGGCCGCATGTTCCCTGAAGTTTTCGGACCAGTCACACAAACCGCGCGACCTGTAGGTGCAAGCTAAGAATTCACCAGAAACCATAAACGTGCGCGCAGATCACACTTAATAACTCCGCAGCTGTATATCCGACCAGTACGAAAGTTGGCAGATTCCAAGATGTATGGTTCTTGATTGTGTGTTCCAAATTTCAGGCAAATCCATTGAACTGTGGCAAAGTTATTAAGGTGCAAAGTTTGACCCTTTAATCTTAAAAGGGCTACTCAACCCTAACTATGGTAGCACTACCGTGCTACCTCAACATATACAATATGTAATAGATAACCCACTCTTAGGTGTGCGGTCGTGCTCTGATATGTGCTGGCTGAGTGTCTCAACCACCCAAGGCGTGCGTATATCAGAGCGCGACAGCACACCTAAGGGTGGGTTATTTATCTTATTATATGGCAAAATTGATTTGGAGGGGGTTAAAAGTGCAGGTGTGCGGTCACGCTCTGATATATACACGGTCTCCTGATGATGTTTTAATTGATGATGACCCTCCATTTTTCCTACCCATTTTATAAATATATATATATATATATATATTCATTGCAAAAACACTTTATTAAGGCATCAGTCCTAACACCTTAATTCCCTCCTTTTGCCTCTATAGTACTCACCCTAACTGATGCATTAATGACATTTTTTGCAATGAATTTCCTTACTTTTTGAGATAGTGTAATAGTATTGGACCCTGTGCTGCAATCCCTCCATAGATGCGCATATGTATGTAGGTGTGGAAGCACATAGAAATATAGAAATTGTCCACATACAAGAACCAGTAGGCCCATCCAATCTGCCTGTATACCCTGTACTTGATTATGGCTTCTGACCCTCCCTCTACTTTACCTCTGTGGTTCCCCTATGCTTGTCCCATGCATGTTTAAATCCACCCACAGTGCTCGCTCCCATTACCTCCTGTGGCAGACCATTCCATGTGTCCACTACCCTTTCCGTGAAGAAAAACTTCCTCACATTTCTTCTTAACCTGCCGCCTTCCAATTTCATGTTATGCCCCCTTATTCTTGTACTTCTTCTATATTGGAAGATGTCTCCTCCCTGCACCTTGTTTATACCCTTGAGGTACTTGAATGTCTCTATCATGTCTCCTCTCTACCTCTTGTTCTGTAGTCAGTACATAGTGAGGTCCCTTAATCTCTGCTCGTACGTTTTGTGGTGTAAGCCCTGTACCATGTTAGTCATCCTTCTCTGGACCATCTCCAGCCTGTTTATGTCCTTTAAAAGGTGCGGCCTCCAGAACTGCACACAGTACTGTATCTGAGGCCTCACCAGGGTCTTATATAATGGCATCACTATCTCCCTCCTTCTGCTGGTGATACCCCTGCCTATGCACCTCAGCATGCCAGTGGCCCTCCCCACTGCCTTTGTACTCTGCTTTGACATTTTCAGGTCATCTGAAATCATAACTGGCAGGTCCCTTTGTTCCTTGGTGACTTCTAGCAACCCCCCCATTCTATAGCTTTCCCCAGGGTTTCTATGCCCCCATCTCCCGCCTTCTGCTAGTGATACCTCTGTCTATGCACCCTAGCATGTCACCCCCCATCCTGTGGCTCTCCCCCAGGGTACCCTCTTCTCAGATGCATTATTTTGCACTTCTTTGCATTGAACCTCAGATCTTACTTCAAGTTGGAGCTCTTGCAGCAGGTTATACAATAAAGACTCTACTGCCAGGCACTAGGACTCCACGGAAAACTTCAAGCTAGCAGTCCACAGTGGGAACTGTCCCTGACATTGGATCACCTCTGACATCAACCAGTGGTATAAAGGGGGCAGCCCCCAGCCCCACCTCAGTTCTTTTCCTGATGTTGACCCGTATGCTTCGGCTCCATGGACGCCTACTGCTACCTGTCAACCACAATTTTTTCGCAAGTTTTTGTGTGCATTTCTTTCTAAATTATTTCTGAATTTCTACCTGTGCATGTCTTCTCCGTCCTCCACAGAGTGGCGAAAATCGAAGTGTGCCTGCTGGAAACAGATTCCAGTGAAAGATGGCCATTCTGCCTGCCTGATTTGTCTTGGCCTGTCGCAATCCAAGGCCTGCCCGCACCGTTGTAGTTTCAATTGGCACACTCGGATTCATTGTCTGAAGGCTCTGAAGACCCATCTCCTCGAACAAAATCGGGCCACCATGCAGAGGACCTCCACCAGCTATGGCTGTTCTTCTTACTTGGTCTCTGGGTCCTTGACCTCTTCCCACAAGAAGGCCAGCAGGAAGCACCACCACAAGGAAAAAGAGAGACGTAGGTTGGACTCCCACTCCAGGTCTCTGCATCGAGTTCCCACTCCAGCCAGAGACTCGGTCCCTCCGGCAGCTCTTCTTCCCTCTGGGCTGTCATTGATGAAGCCCCCGCTACCCTCATCCAGATGTTGGGCATGGGGGCTTTGGGGCACGGGCCTTTGGACCCACCCTTAAGTCTTAGACCATTACAGCATGAGCCCAGTTCTAAGTCTGGGGGTCCAACCAGCTCCTTGTTGGACAGCAGGCAGGGGCTTGTTGTCCACCCAGCTGGAACGTCCTCTGCCTCGGGTCATTTGTCTGGGTCCGATGATTGGAAGAGAAGTCAGAAGCAGGAACTCCAGGCTGGAGTATGCTCCCCTAAGCCCAAGATGACGGGCTCCAGTTGTTACACCCCAACATCTTCCTCTGTCCCCCCAGGGTCAAAACAAGTGACACCTCCTCCATCAGCTTCCCATAAGCTGTCATCCATGGTTCTGCCGCAAGCTAAAACATCACCCCCACCTCCAACGCCAGACCAATGGTTGCCCGACAACCTGATGCATTCTGATCAAATGGATGACTGGATGTTATCCTCCCTGCCACCTGAGGGACCGCCAACAGAGGCTCCAGTGTCCCCAGACCTAAAGGCTGGGCCCTCTACGCCTTGAAGACCAATGCCAGGTATACCTGATGTCCCTCCTCTGATGCCAGATGTTCCAGGGCCCCTCTTCTATCACTAGTGGATGAGAGGACCCTGTTTTCATTGTGATGGAACACCATTAAAGGGGATCTCCTGCCCAAGGAGCCCCCGACTCTGTCACCAGACCCGATGCCCTTGAATGTCACACAGAGGCATCCAAGGTCCCTGACTCCACCACCCTGGAGAACATCACCTCCACCCAAAAAGGCATCACCTCCTCCTGACCATTCGGATGAAGGGTCCTCCCGGCACCATGGACAGAGACACCACTCATCATTGCAGTCTTCCTCCAGAAACTGACACCACTCTCATGGTTCTCGGTCCCAGCAGTCATACACTAGGTCTCCTTCCTCGGATTCATCTGACAGTAGTTCCTCTCCATCCTCCAGATCCTCAGAGGGATTTGCCTCTCCTTCTTGGCCAGATGCCCATGGTGACTCTCCTCAGCCGCCAGATGACCCTACATTCATGGAAGTGATGCATCATATTCAGTTCTTAAACCAATGGGACACTGAGGACTTGGACCCGGAGAGGGGATGATTGGCTCATATTTTAGGCATGAGTGATCCAAAACCCTTGGTAGTCCCACCCTTGGTGACTCCATTTCAAGATGTCATCAAGTGAGCCTGGAGACACCCTTCCACCACTTCTGCTGTCACTAAAAAGGCAGACAGACTGTATAGGACCCCCACAAATGAGCCCTTTTTGGGGGAACATCCAAAAGCAGACTCTACGGTCCTCAAGGCTGCCCATGGCAGGACCAAGCAGCTCCGCCACATCAGTTCACAACCA
The DNA here is from genome assembly GCA_016271365.2 of Neoceratodus forsteri. Lineage (NCBI taxonomy): Eukaryota > Metazoa > Chordata > Ceratodontiformes > Ceratodontidae > Neoceratodus > Neoceratodus forsteri. The sequence continues at coordinate 389,452,313 of CM057453.1, forward strand.
CCAGACAAAGAATCCAAGAAACTGGATCAATTTAGCCGAAAAATTTATTCCTTGGCCACCTGCACCATACATTCACTAATGTTTTTAGCACATATGGTGTAGTATCAAAAGTTCTTGTGGCAGAAATCCATGGAGTTGGCTCAAAAGAAGCCTGACTCTCCACAAAAATCAGAGCTCTTGGATGTTCTACACTCAGGCCTCGATGTGGGAAAACATATCTTGAGGTCTTCTTATGACTTGGCAGACATAGCAGCTAAAGCAGCAGCCACCAGGGTCTGCCTCTGAAGATACTCTTGGCATAGGGTCTTGGGATTTAGGCAGGATCTCCAGGATGCTATCATGGACACTCCTTCCATGGATCCATTTTATTCATAGAGGACTCTAAGAAAATAATTATGGGCCTTCAGGATTTGGGCAAAGCCAGCCAATTTATATACCAACTGTAAAAGTCAGACCTGCATCCGGCACAACAGAAGCCTTTCCATTGCTCCACAGGTCAGAGATCCAAAGGACAACAGGTAAGAGGGCTCTTGAAGTTCAAGGCCCCCTCTCAGCTCTCAGGTGCCTTGGGGCCTTGGAACTTGAAGTCCTCCCAGGTCTCCCTGCCCACTCCCGGAGCCTCTGCCTGATTCCCTGCCTGATCTCCCTCCTCCAGTGGAATCCTTGGGGGAAGAAGAAGGGGGTCAATTCTCCCTCTATCTTGAGGTGTGGGCCAAAGTAACTTCTGACGCTTGGGTCCTCCAGTTGATCGAAAGGGGTCATGTGCTGGAATTCATGCAGATTCCTCCAGACAATCCACCAGTTCCTTCTACCTACTCCCCATCCCATACCCTTTTCATTCAAGAGGAGATTTGGACCCTCCTGGAAAGCAGGTCATAGAGCCTGTTCCCCTGTCGCAACACGGGAAAGGGTTCTACTCCCCCTTCTTCTTGGTCTCCAAGAAGACAGGGGATCTCCGTCCCATCCTAGACCTAAGCCTCCTGAACAATTACATTGAATACAAGAGGTTCAGGATGGTAACCCTACAGGGCCTCCTCCCCATGCTCCATCAAGGGGACTGGCTCTGTTCCCTTGATATGCAGGACACTTACCTCCACATCTTGGTACTTCTGGCTCACAGGAGGTTCCTACAGTTCTCTTTTCAAGGGGAGCATTACCAATTCTGAGCCTTGCCCTTTTGCCTTTCCTCTGCACCATGGGTCTTCACCAAGTGCCTCGTGGTGGTGGCTGCAGCTCCCAGGCACCAGGGCCATTACCTCTACCCCTATCTGGATGATTGACTCCAAGCAGCCTCCACCAAGGATTGGCTTCTGACCACCCTGCCAGACACTTTCCTTATGTTTAGAGCTCTGGGAATCATGCAGAACATTGTAAGGTCATCTCCCTGGCCCTCCCAGCATCTGCAATACATAGGGCCCATCTTGGACGCATCACAGGGAAAGACTTTTCTCCCCTCTGACAGGGCAGCTCAACTCCGGATGCTGGCTAAGAGGGTTTCCTCTTCCTGCCAGGTTCCAGTTCGGACAATGCTGCATTTCCTCAGTCACATGATGGCGGCAATAGTGATGGTACCATTAGCTCGATTATTTAGGAGAATTCCACAATGGGCTCTCAGAGTTCAGTGGGACCAAAGGTCAGACAACCTCGATCAGCCCGTCTGACTCTTCAGCACGTTGAGTACACCATCTCTTGGTGGCTGACTTCCTCCAATTTGGAGCTGGGAGTTTCCTTTCAGAATGGTTCCCACAGCAAATCTTGACAATGGATGCATCAGGTCTCGGATGGGCAGCCCATCTCCTATATTGACAAACACAGGGCTCTTGGTCTCCTCTGTGACAGAGTCTGCATATCAACATCCTGGAGATGACGGCAGTTCTTTACGCTCTCCAGGCATTTCAAACAGATCTTTCTCCGGGGCCCTTGTTTATTCAGACGGACAACATGTCCGTTGTCTTTTACATCAACAAACGGGGGGGGGATCCCACTCCTATCCTCTATGTCGAGAGGCCATAAGATGTGGTTCTGGGTCATAGAACACGGTCTATCCCTCACAGCAGTCCATGTTTCTGGAGTCCAAAACACCTTGGCTGATGGACTCAGACACTTTCAGACCAAGGTGCACAAGTGGCAGCTCCAACAGTCTGTAGTGGAAGACCTGTTCAAAAGAAGGGGACATCCAGATTTGGACCTCTTCACGTCCCCATCCAACACCAAACTGCCCATTTTCTGCTTGCTTGATCCAGGGCCTGGTGCTTTTTGGCAAGGCACGTTTTCCCTTTCTTAAACAGGGAGATTTTTGTATGCCTTTCCTCCCTTCCCTCTTCTTCAAAGGGTCCTCCTCAAGCTCCAAGCAGAGAGTGCAGACATGATTCTAATTGTTCCACTCTGGCTATGTCAGATTTGGTTTCCGCTGCTGCAACAGCTGGAGGCGGAACCTCTAGTCCTCCTGCCCCTATCCTCCCACTTGCTCTCTCAGGAGCAGGGTTCTCTAGGCCATCTGGATCTCAGATCCCTACATCTACATGCATGGCTCCTACAGACATAGTTACGACATGTTTCGAAGTCTCCTCAAGGGTTGCAGAAGTCTTGGTCGCTGCTCAAAAACCTTCCACTAGAGCTACTTATGCCATGAAATGGAAGCGTTTTTGCCCATGAGCTTCCACTCATAATCTGGACCTGTTCTCTTGCCCTGCTAATCCTATCCTGGAGTACCTGCTTTCCCTCTCGGATGCTGGCCTCCATTATTAATCCATTAAGGTGCACCTGTCAGTGATCTCAGCCTATCATGCACCTGTGGAAGAAAAATACATTGCCCAACTGGACCTGCCCCGTACCTTTTTACGTGGCATATCGCATCTAAAACCTCCCATTAGGGACCCTATCCCCCCATGGGATCTTTTGTTTTTGTTAGAGAAGCTCACCCTGCTCCCATTTGAACCAGCCACAGACTGTGAGCTTCGCTTTCTGTTGTGGAAAGCATTATTTTTAGTTGCTGTTACTTCTGCTCGGAGGATTTCCAAGCTGCAGGCTCTGATGTGTAAAGAGCCCTACCTTGTTTTTCACAAGGACAGGGTATCCTTGAGAACCAATCGTAAGTTTCTTCCCAAAGTGGTGTCTGAGTTCACCCTCAGTCAGGTCATTCACCTGCTGGTGTATTATCTGGAGTTTGCGAATTGGGGGAGAAGCCCTCCTGCATACCCTCGCAGTCCATAGGATTCTCCACTATTATGTGGATCGCACCAGTGGCTAAACAGATGCTCTCAAAGTGGCTAGAAAATTGCATCACTTTTTGCTACAAAAAATACGACAAACCCTTACCAGGCTCAGTTAAGGGTCATTCCACAAGAGAGGTGGCCACTTTTTTTGCATCCATCAGGAATGTTTCAACAGCTGACATTTATGCTGCTGCTACCTGGAGCTCAGTGCATACTTTCATCAAGCACTACAGCCTGGATATTGCCTCTCGTAGGAGAGCAGGCTTTGGCCTTGCAGTACTTCAAGGATTCCGTTCATGAAGGCTCTCATTAAGTTTGGCTCCTCCACTCTTTTGACCCGGGTCTCTCTGATACTGCTTGGTACACAGTCCTTATTGTGTAGCCTGTTGCAAGAGCTCCAACTTGAAGTAAAATAGTACAGTTACGTAAGAACTTACCGTAACAGTAGATCTTACTTCGAGAAGGTACTTGCAGTAGGTATTCACATATAGGACTAAGCTGCCAGGCGTCAGGACCCCACAGAAAATTTCTAGGTAGCAGTCTCTGGTGGGGGACTGCCCCCACGTCAGGTGACCAGTGTCATGCGACGTCGGTATAAAGAGGCGGTCCCCGACGCCCGCCTTCCAGTTCTTTCTGCCATCGGCTTGTGAAAGTTCCTTGCGGTAGAACAGCGCTGTCAGTTGTTCGTTGGTCTTCAAGTTTTTAATTTTTTTCGACCTATTTCTCTATTTTTCGACTTTTTCTTCAACAATTGCTGTGTATGTCGTCCTGGACGCCCTCCAAGTCGCATAAAAACAACTGCGACTCGTGTGGTTCCCAGCTTCCACACAAGGACGACCACTCCTTGTGTCTCTTCTGTCTGGGCCCAGACCACCCCGTGGAGAAGTGCCAGCGCTGCCAGAAATTCAGCTCCACTACCTGCAAGAGAAGGCAGCAATCCCTGGAAGACCATATCCTCAAGAAGAAAATGGCCTCCATGGAAAAAGAGTTAAAAAAGCTTAGACAGGCGTATACGTTCCCTGAAGGTCATAAGAAAAAATGTGAAAAGGATAAGCACCGGAAGCGGGAATCATCTTCCACAGCAGCTGCAACTTCGGCTGGAGTCATGGCCCTTAAGGTAATATCCCCTCTGGGGGATTGCTCCTCGACGGCTGTCTTAGTGGCTACTAAGAAGGCATTGCCTCTCCTGTCGGGCTCACGCTCGGGCCCTTTGGGAGCCTCCGGGGTAAAGGAGGCCTCCGCTCCCATTAAGGCTGCTCCTCCCTCACGGCCTTCCAGTCAGAGCGGGTCTGGTAAGTTGGACATCGGTTCCACTGACACATGCCTGGACTGGGCTGCTAAGCCGCTCACCTCTTCGGGTGAGTGCCCAGCCAAACCTCTTCTGACAAGGCCGCCTCTCCTTCATGGCCTTCCTCGGGTAGGGAGTCCGATAAGTCGGACACTGGCTTCTCTGACATCTGCCTGGACACTGCCAATAAGTCGGGCGCTGGCTTCACTGATGACCGCCCAGCCGAGAAGCCTGCGCTGGACCCTATTGACCAGTCTGACACCACAGGCTGTCTGCAATGTCTCACTACATTTCCCACTGAGGTCCCCGTGTCCCCTCAACTGACACCCAGGGATTTTAACCCTCCTTCCCCGGTCATCACCGAGGACCTCGAGACACTGCCGTCAGGGCTTCCGATTCCTATACCGGACCCCCTGACGCTGGATCCACAGATGCCGGTCCCGATGCCGGCTGATCCGACCCCATCCAGTGTCCCTTTGCCTGATGGAAGACCTATTCCTCCATCAGGACCATTGGACTTGCTCGATGGTATACCCATGCTGGGTCTGATGCCTGTGGGGCCAATGCTTTCACCGTCTGGCCCGACAGCAGGGCCTCTGCCAGGCCCCTCTGCTCCATCAGAGCCCCTGGAACCAGGGTACTGCAGTACCCGGCACCTCAGTATCCGGTGCCGCAGTACCCAATGCCGCAATATCCGACACCGCAGCACCTGACGCCTCAATAACCAATGCTGGGCTACCTGCTGTCGGGTTATGGATACTCTTTTTACAGGTACCCTCAGTACCCATATCCCCAACCTCCTCCACCTCTGCTGCCCACTCCACAGCCACCGGAGGATCTGAAGGAGACCTTGGCCTCCTGGTGAGCTGAGGCCAGGGCTCAGCTCACCAGGGAGGTACAGAGTCATCTACCAATGCTGGTACCCATACCGGATCCCCTTCATCAGAGACAGGAGACTCTCTCCCTCCCGACACCAGAGAAAGCCTCCAGTGCCCGAGGTGGGCAGGATGCGCGCCCAGTGAACTCCCCTTGGGTCGTCCGTCCCCTCCTAGGGAGGAGTCTTCCTCTTGTCAGAAATTTCTGATTCTCAGACCAGAGTCCGGCCACTCTGACCCCGAAGGCGAGCCCCATACTCTGGAATGCCTCAGGCTGAGGGATCCCCTGAAGTCCCCTCTGGAGGACTGCTCCTTTCTGGAGTTATTGAGGAAAATCCAGTAAGTACACAAATGCCAATCAGTGGAGCCAGACCCACAGCATAAAAAACTCACTGCCCATCTGGATCTGCCTGACACCACTCCTACGCTGATTCCACCCTGGATAGAGCCTCACACAGATCTTGTTTCCACTATTTGGAAACAATCTTCTGCATTAGCCCCTCTTCTGAGGAAGGCAGACAAGCTATACCAGGCTCCTGAGGGTGTAGACTTTCTCAGCCTTCACCCCAAGGTGGATTCAATTATCATCAGTGCCGCTCACGGCCACTCCGTCAATCCTAAACACCTCAGCTCATCCCTGCCTGATAAGTAATCCCGGCTTCTGGACCAGTACGGGAAGAAGATCTATTCCTCTTCTACCCTAGGCATCAGGGCCCTTAACTATGTTGCCCATATGGGGGATTTTCAGAAGACCATCCTTAGCCAGGTGGAATCTAAATTAAACTCCCTTCCTGAGTCACAGACTAAACAGGAAGTGGGTGACCTTGTCCGTTCTGCTCATTCAGCCTGTTGGCACATGCTGTGTGCCACTTACAATGTGGTGGACACAGCTGGAAGGAGCTCAGCCTCCACTGTAGGCCTACAGCGTCATGCCTGGCTCTGCGTGTCAGGTTTGGTCCCTGAGGTACAATCCGCTATACAGGATGCTCCATTCAGGGGTTCGGTGCTGTTTGGGGGTGATGTCAAGGACATCATTACCGAACAGCAAGAGAAGGGTACTGCACTCAAGTCTGTCCAGACTATGTAGAGGCCCCCTCGGGGCAGTGGCATCCTTTTCATCATCACAACTGACAAAGACAAAAGCCGCAAAGAAAACAGGCCAACAAATGTCGGGCCCCTCCAGCTACCAAGACCCCCCCTAGCAAAAAAGCCACGGGAGCCTCAGCTGATGCACTGCCCCACACCTCCTGAATCCCTGCCTCTCTCACTGCCTCTGGAGGTCCCAGAGGAACCAGTAGGGGGGAGATTCTCCTCCCATGTGCTGGGTTGGGAGAGAATAACATCAGACGCTTGGGTGCTCCAGCTGATATCGGCAGGACACTCAACAGTGTTTCTGCAGAAACCACCCCGAAGACCACCCCCTCAGTTGTCCTACTCCCCGCAACATCTTCCTCTTGTCCTAGAGGAAATCATCTCCCTTCTCTCGAAGGCAGTAATGGAGTCAGTCCTCACTCATCTTCGGGGAACAGGTTACTATTCACACTTCTTCCTAGTTCCAAAGAAGACGAGAGATCTGAGGCCCATTCTAGACCTCAGTTCCCTGAACATGTTTGTGGAGTACAAACACTTCAGAATGTTCTCTTTGCAGAGCCTTCTACCACTACTTCATCTGGGACAGTGGCTATGCGTTCTGGACATGTAGGATGCCTACCTGCATATCCCCATATGCCCTTCCCACTGCAAATTCCTTCAGTTTTGTTTTCAGGGGGACCACTACCAATTCAAGGCCCTCCCATTTGCACTTTTCTTCGGCCCCCGAGTGTTTACCAAATGCCTGTTGGTGGTAGCGGCCCACCTGTGTACCCAAGGAGTACAGGTATTCCCACACCTGGATGATTGGCTCCTGGCGGCCTCGTCCAGGGAGGAACTCCTGCACTCCCTTTCCCTTACCTTGCAGGTTTTTACCAGCCTGGGTATCACCATCAACCAGGCCAAGTCTCACCTGGTCCCTTGCCAATGCCTCCAATTTATAGGGGCAGTTCTGGACACGACCACCGACAAAGCCTTCTTGCCTCAGGACAGGGTAGACACCTTTCAGAATCAGGCTCATCTTCCATCTGGCCGCAGGAGGGTTGGAGCCAGGTCAGTCCTCCGCCTTCTCGAGCTAATGGTGGCTGCCATTCCGACAGTCCTGTTCACTCAGCTTCATTTGAGGATCTCTCAATGGACGCTTCAGTCACAGTGGAACCAGACCAAGGACAATCTAGACCAAGAGGTACTAGTATCAGATCCCATGATCAGGGACTTGCAATGGTGGATGGTTCAGGAGAACCTGTGCCTGGGAGTTCACTTCTGCATTGTTCCCCACCACCCAGACATTGATGACAGATGCATTAGGAGAAGGATGGCGTGCCCATCTATGGTCTCACAGGACTCAAGGTGGCTGGTCCAAGTTCGAACAAAACCTGCACATAAATGTGCTTAAACTGAGAGCAGTCCCTTATGCCCTTCAAGCCCTCCTTCCCTTCATCCTCTCCGGTCATCTCCTCATACAATCAGACAACATGTGTATCATCTGGTACCTCAACAAACAGGAAGGAAAATGTTCCTACCCTCTGTGCCAGGAGCGATGAGAGTATGGCATTGGGTAGCCCAACATCACCTTTGCTTGACTGCGGTTCACTTTCTGAGAGTGGAAAACACACTGGCAGACGAACTCAGTTGGTCCTCAGCCAGGTCCTACGAATGGAAGTTAGATCAACAAGTCATAAACAACATCTTTCAGCGATGGGGAACAACTCAGATAGACCACTTCGTCTCTCCCCAAAACACAAAACTTCCCGCCTTCTGCTCGCTTGCTCCAGGGCAAGACATTTTTTGGTGGGATGCTCTGTCTCTTGGTTAGAGGGACAGATTCGTTTATGCCTTCCCTCCCATTCCTTTAATTCTGAGGGTCCTGAACAAACTCAGATCGGAGGGAGCTTGAATGATTCTCATTGCTCCCTTCTGGCCCAGGCACGTTTGGTTCTCTCTTCTGCAACAGTTTTCAGAGGAACCTCCACTTCCTCTCCCTCTGTTGCAACATTTATTGACCCAGGATCAAGGGACCCTTGTTCATCCAGGTCTCAAATCCCTTCATCTCCATGCATGGCTCCTGCAGACATAGCTAAAGCCCACTTTGGAGTCTCTCCTCTAGTAGCGGACATTTTGGTGGAGGCTAGGAAGCCTTCCACCAGGTCCACTTACGCCATGAAGTGGAAACGGTTTTCTATCTGGGTAGATTTGAAAGACTTCAAGCCTTCTTGTGCCCAGTCAATAAAGTCCTGGACTACATATGTCACCTCTTCAATCTGGGTCTCAGCCATTCCTCATGGCAGCTATCTCAGCCTACCATATCCCCTTTGGCGACAGGACTATTGCTCAGTTGGAAGTCTCTAAGACTTTCTTCAGAGGGATTCTCCATTTGAGCCCCTCCATCTGTATTCCTGCCCCTCCATGGGACTTGATTTTCATCCTGGAAAAGCTTACTCTGCCTCCCTTCGAGCCAGCAAGAACAGCTGATTTGAAGTTCCTTTCTTGGAAGACACTCTTCCTAGTGGCCATTACTTCCGCTCAACGAATTTCCGAGCTGCAGGCCTTCATGTGCAAAATCCCATACTTGATATTTCACAAGTAAAGTGTGGCTCTACACACCAGCTCTAAGTTTCTCCCTAAGGTTGTGGCTGAATCTATGCTGAATCAATCAATTAAGCTACCTGCTTTCTTTACGCAACACTCCAATCAAGGGGAGTACCTCTTGCATACTTTGGATGTTCACAGAATCCTGAAATACTACACCAATTGGACTAAGCATCTCAGGAAAGACTAATCAGCTTTTTGTCTCTTTTGCTCACAAAAGAGAAGGCAATGCCGTCTCTAAGCAATGCCTATCAAAATGGTTGGCACATTATATCACTTTCTGGTATGACGAGTACAAGACCCTTCCGGGTCAAGTCAGAGGTCACTCCACCAGAGGAGTAGCTGCCTCTGCAGCTTGTTTCAAAAATGTATCAGCAGCAGACATCTGTGCAGCTGCAGCTTGGACTTCTGCCCATACCTTCATGAAACACTAGAGTTTGGACATTGTCTCTCGCTGTAGAGCAGGCTTCGGGTTGGCTGTCCTTCAAGGTCTCCTTTCATGACACCCATTCAGCCATGAGGTTCCATGCTATGGATAACAATCCTCCTCCCGAGTGCTTTCCCTTGTTCCAGACTGCATGGGACTCAGTCCTATATGTGAATACCTACTGCAAGAGCCCTCTTGAAGTAATATAGTACAGTTACGTAAGAACTTACCGTAACAGTAGATCTTCAAGAGAGGCTCTTGCAGTAGGCATTGCCCTCCCGCCCTCCATCCCCATAAGTTTTCTTTGCTTTATTTCAATGGGTGGAATATCCTCTTCTCTCTCATCTTTCCTCTTTTGGCCTTTGGTGGGAAAGAACTGGAAGGTGGGTGTGGGGGACCACCCCTTTATACCAACGTCACATGATGCCGGTCACCTAACTTGGGGCGGTCCCCTGCCAGAGACTGCTAGCTAGACATTTTTCCATGGGGTCCTGATGCCTGGAGGCTTAGTTCTATATGTGAATATCTACTGCAAGAGCCTCTCTCGAAGATCTACTGTTATGGTAAGCTCTTACATAACTGTACTATCTTTGACAAGAGCTGTTGCAGCAGACATTGCTTTCCTTCCCTCCTTTCCCCTGGCCTTTTTGCTTGGGAACTTTCAAACCACCTTGGTAGAACTGAGGTGGGGCTGGAGACCACCCTTTTATACCACTGATTGATATCAGAGGTGGTCTTACGTCGAGGGCAGTCCCTGCTGTGGACTGCTAGCTAGACATTTTCTGTGGGGTCCTAGTGCCTGGTGGCATAGTTATTATTGTGTAGCCTGCTGCAAGCGCTCTTCTCAACAATCTACTGTTTTGGTAAGTGCTTACAAAACTGTACTTTGCCACTCCTAAGATCATTTTTCAAGCCTCTCTTGGTTCCTCCTCATTTTCTTCACCCCTTCTGCAGTATCCACTCTGTTACAGATCTTGGTCTTATCTACAGGCAAACCTTTCCTTGTAGGCCTTCTGCAATGTCACTGATAAAGACATTGAACAGGACTGGTCCCAGGACTGATCTCTGAGGACCTTCCTGGTCACTGCCCTCTCCCCAGATTGGATTACATTTACCACCACCATCTACCTTGCTTGCTGCCACCACCTCTTACGGCACTCTATTTTGTGTGACCACATCCACCACGCTATCTGTGAAGAACACGTTTCTCACATTTCCTTTTAATCTACCCCTGACCAATTTCATATCATGCCCCCTCATTCTTGTACTCCTTCTACATTGGAAGATGTCTGCCCCTGCACCTTGTTTATGCCCTTGAAGTACTTGAACATGTCTGTCATGTCCCCCGCTCCCTCCTTTCCTCCAGTGAGTATATACTTAAGTCCTTTAATATCTCCTAATATGTTCTATGTTGCAAGCCATGTACCATCTTGGCTGCCCTTCTGTGGACTGCCTCCATCTTGTCAATGTCCTTGCGTAGTTGCGGCCTCCAGAACTGCACACAGTACTGTTGGTGAGGCCTCACTAGAGCATTATACAATGGCATCACCACCTCACGCCTTCTGCTAGTAATACCTCTGCCTATGCGCCACAGCATGCCACTGGCCCTCTTTGCAAAATTTGTGCTCTGTTTTGACACCTTTAGGTCATTAGAACTAATAACTCCTGGATCCCTTTCTTCCTTGAGGATCGTCAGCACCTGCCCCCCCAATCCTGTAGCTCTCCCCAGGGCTCCCTCTTCCTAGGTGCATTTTTTTGCGCTGCTTTGCATTGAACCTCAGTTGCCACTCCTCAGACCATTTTTCAAGCCTCTCCATGTCCCTGCTCATTTTATCCATTCATTCAGGAGTATTCACTCTATTACAGATGTTGGTGTCATCTGCAAAGAGGCAGACCTTTCCTTCTAGCCCTTCCGCAATGTCTGTAATGAAGACATTGAACAGGACTGGTCCCAGGACTGATCCCTGAGGTACCCCACTGGTCAATCTCCTCTCCCCAGATTGGATCACACTACCACCACCCTCTGCCTCCTGTCCATCAGTCAGTTTCTAACCCAGTTTATTAGTTTGTGAACTTTGGCCAGACTTCTCATCTTGTTACTCAGCCTTCTATATTGGATGGCGTCAAAGGCTTTGCTGAAATCAAGGTAGGTGACATCTACTGCCCCTCTTTGATTTACTTCCTTAATGAGGCATTAGGGTTTACAACCCTAACACCCCACCCCCACCCTGCAGTGACTGAGTGACTGACAGGCATTGGGGGTGTGCCTTTGGGTCATCAACCATAATGCTCACACCATTCCACCCCCACCTTGCAGACACTGACAGGTGCTGCAGTGTGCCTTGGGGTCTTCGGCCTTAACGTTCACCTCATTCCATAAGGAAATAAGCTGAGATGGGTGCAGTATAGGAGAATGGGGTTAACATTAAGGCCAAAGACCCCAAGGCACATCCCAATGCCTGTCACCATCTGTAGAGTGGGGGTGGGATGGTGTGAGCATTGTGGCAAATGACCCCAAGGCACACCCCCGATGCCTGTCAGTCTCTGCAGGGTGGGGGGTGGGGCGTTATGGTTAGAAACACTAACGCCCTGGGTGTTTGTTGGCATTTTTGCTCCAAATTTTCAACATGGGCTTTTTGGGACCCCACCTCATGAATAGTGGCACTATTATTTTGTTACTCAATCCCAAAAGCTGATCTTGCAGAGCAACTGTTCTATTCCGTGCCATTGGTGCGAGAACACATTTCAGGAAGGAAATGAAAAATGCTATCTGTACTGTTCATGTGGTGGTATGGAAAAATGGCTATGTTGAAAATTTGGAGTGAAATTATTGAAAATTACCAAAGTTACACATGTGAGTTTGAAAATGTCAACGAAGCTGCATAACATGGCCATTTTTAGGAATTTTTCCACCAGACTTTCAACATGGCCTTTTTGGTACCCCACCTCATGAACACTGGCACTGTTGTTTCCTTAATCAGTCCTGAAAGGTGATTTTGCACAGTGACTGCACAATTCTGCGCCAGAGGTGTGAAAACATGTTTTGGACAGGATGTGAAAAATAACAGCTGTACTGTTCATGAGGTAAGTAAGTAAGTAAAAATTTATTTGTTTGAAGCGCCCTTCCTGAGCTTAGGGTGCTTTTACAGTAATTCACACAACTTAAATACAAACAATTTAAAATCAGTAAAACCACTAACAAACCAATTGCAGTCATTTATCAAATTCCTGAGAATGCCTGATTGAATGGAAATGATTTCAGATGTTTTTTAAAGTCTTCCACGGTCAGGTGGTATGATGAAATTATTGGCAAAGTTATGCGCCTGCATAGAAACTGCACAATGCACACTCGTACCATGGCCATTTTTTGGAAAGTTTTCACCAAATTTTCCACATGGGTGTTTTGGGACCCCACCTCATGAATACTGGCACTGTTGTTTTGTTAATCGGTCCCTAAAGGTGATTCCGTACAGCTACCACAAAATCACTGTTTGGGACTGAGTAATGAAATGACAGTGCCAGTGTTCATGAGGTGGGGTCCCAAGAACCCTATGTTGAAAATCTGGGGCAAAAATTCCTAAAAATGGCTGAGATATCAACATAAGTTCAAAATGCCATTGACAGCCATTATACAGCACTAACCTTCATTCTTCAGTTTGTGGTTCAGCCTTAAAGAGTGCAGACGTGTCCTGGTCCATAGAAGATGACACTCGCCGACCTCCGGAGGTAAGTATGGGGTGGGTGGGTGTGGGGAGGTGGGTGCAGAGGAGGGTCGGGATGGCGGAGGGGGACAGGGATACGACGAGGGACTCTTTTCTTTTTTCTGGTAAAAAAAGATGTCGGGGGACTGTTTTCTTTTTTATAGGTACATTTCTAAATTATTCTTGGGGACACTGGAAGTGGGCTCCCCAGTGTCCTGGACTATTTGGGGGGGATATAGATATAGGGACACTGGGAGTGGGCTCCCTAGTGTCCTGGACAGCAAGGGGGCAGGAGGAAATAACTGGAACACTGGGAGTGGGCTCCCCAGTGTCTCTCAGTGGCAGCATGGGGGGGTTGTATTGCCAACACAGGGACTGGGTACCCGGATGTTGGCTTTAAGAGAAAACCGCACCGTGGCTAATGTTGAAACCCTGGTGGGGGGCCCCAGAGAAGCGAGGACCGGGAGAGAAAGTTACACCACTGCTAATGTTGAAGCCTTTGAAGTGGTCAGAGGAGCAAGAACCGGTAGAGAAAGCTGCACCACAGCTAATGTTAAAGCCTGGGGGGAGAGGAGCAAGGACCAGGAGAGAAAGCTGCACTGTGGCTAATGTTGAAGCCTTTGGGGGGAGTCTGAGGAGCGAGGACCGGGAGAGAAAGCCACACTGTGGCTAATGTTGAAGCCTTTGGGGGGGTCTGAGGAGTGAGGACGGGGGAAGAGAGTACAGTGGCTGTAACTCTGGCCATGCACATTAGTGTGCATTCTAATTTGCATGCCTGGAGTTACGGCTACAGAAACAAATGAAGCGCTTTTTCATTGGAGCGGTTCATTTCTTTCACATAGAGGCCATGCCACATCAGCAAAGCAGAACCACTGTCTGTCATGACCAGAGTGCCTGGTCATTGGTGTAATGTCAAGCCCATTGCAGTTTCAGCTGTAATTGGCTAGGCAGTGACACACCTCTCAAATGCTGTTTAATCCCCAGATGTTCCTTGAGCAAGTGAATGCAAAAAGGGGGAGGATTCAGACTACAGAATAAAAGATTTATGATAGTTATTTTTAAAATAGAAACTGCAGCACTCACAGTGAAGAAAGGATAAAGGCTCACAGGGGGTGATTGATGATATATGAAATATGGGCACCATAGACATTAAAGACAAAAAGGAACAACACTACATAATCTAATACAGGGAGATTTGTGGTAAAGAAAGAAACTAACACAAAAACAGATGGAAAAACTTTCTTAAACACATTACAAATGATGGCAAAACACCAGTTGAGGCATGCTCCCATACTTACTATACTAACAGAGAGACAAAGAAACAATAATGGACAGTGATAAAAATACCACCCTTTCAAGTCATTAGTTTGGCTATAGTTGCATTGAAAAGGTATCATGTTCACCTCCTCCCCTAATCAGCCACCTTTCTCACTGGTACAGTACTATTCACTTAGTACACAATAGGCTGAAGTATTCTATACAGCTTGTTTCCCCACATTGACTACTAAAATTTAAAGAACTGACACTCCCCTTCAAAAACACTCAACAAAACTTCAGTCTACCTACACTGCTCTTATAAAGTTAAATACTTTTTCTTAATAGGCTAAGTGCTTCTGTCTGCTCTGCTGGCTTTTCCAGCTCAGGGTCTCAGTCAAGAGTTAGCATTAAAAGAACATCTTAAAGAGTGAATTAAAATATTCCTTTTAAGGTACTTTTCTAGATATGGGGCTGGATTCTCAAAGAGAGACAAAAATTCTGCAGTTGTGGAAAAATGGCTTGCAGCACTGCAGAAATTCAGTTATGGCATATTCACAAAGAAAAGTTCCGCAGTTACGGAAAATCGCAAAAAAAGTGAGTTACAGAATTCTGCAGCTGCTGAAAATGCACAAGTGTGGATCCGTAGCTGAGGGAAAGACTCACGAACTAGACCAACAGGTGAGCCATATTAACTGGAGCAGCAGATTTTGACAGTCTTGCCATAGATAGGAGGAGGAGGGCCAGGCGGAGGTAGGTCACTGATTGGTTGGGTGGCTATACTGGGGTTTTCTCCAGTCATGACTCTGACTATTGTTGGAACTGTTAGGGGATGTAACTCTGTTCATGCTCTTTTATTCTGCTTAATAGCTTGGTCCAAGAGCTGTGTTTTTAATTTTACGGGCTACATCGCCCTGTATGACTGGCTTTAGAGGGTTGCGGGTAAGTCTACTTGGGGGTGAGGACCTGGTCAAGGGTGAACATCCAAGAATGTTTGGAGAGCGCCGCTGGGGTGGCCCCCAGCCACCAGGGCAGGCATCTTTGGCAGGATTGTAGGGTGCACTGGCTGTGGGGCAGCCATGGTCCTAAACTGGGCCTGAAGGGAGGTTGCCCAGTCTGTAGGCAGTTATTGTAGATCACGAGGAGCTTGACTGGGTACAAAGGAAACTGGAGTTGTTGGGGGGGATAAACATGTCTGGGAGGGCCTGTGGGGAGCAGGAGGGCAGTGATAGAGTGCAACCTGGAGCCATTTCATCAGGCAGGAGTGGAGAACCTATGGTGTGTGGGCTAGTAGCAAAGGGGGTAGCTACCTGGGAGGTAACTGGTAGAGGAAGCAGGCTAAATCACAGGAGGCAGGGGGGAGAACAGGTGGGTTGGGACTGACAGGGGGCCTACTGGAGGAGTGGATAGCGGGAAATCAGGCCAAAAAAAGGAGGTTGGCTTTGAGTGCTATAATAAGTTTGAGCCATTGAGTAAGTTGGTTGGAGAGGACGTGGTGAGGGGGGTAGAGGAGGAAAAGAAGGGTGAAGGAGAGAGGGATACAGTGAATCGGATGAGGGGTGGGCACTTCAATTGCAAGTATGCTAGCAGGGAGGGGCAAATCAAGTGTCAAAGAAGGGGGGACCAGCAGAGGAAGGTGTAGAGGCTGAAGGCCAACTTGGTGAGAAAGGAGGAGAGATTGAGATGAGGGAGGAGCCCTTCGAGGGGAGGATCATTCCAGAGAAAGGCCCAAAGGTAAATGGGACCTACAGGTGGGCATGGAAGGGGCAGAGGAAAGGGGAGGAGGTAGGAGAGGGTGATGGTGATGGGAATGCCGTGTTGGGGGGGCTGGAGATGTGGGAGCTGGAAGGGGGGAGGAGATTGGAGAAAAAGGCTTGACTGGGGTAGGGAGTGAGGTGGAAGCTAAACTGGGGGGAGCTGGGGAACTCACTTATAAAAGGCGCGACAAGAGGGGTAGGGCGACTAGGGGTTCTCTTGTAGAGGGTCTAGAGAGAAGCCAAGGGAAAGTGGTCTCAAGGAGGAGGGAGATGACGGAGGCTGGCAGGGGAGTCCAAAAAGGAGGTGCACAAAAGATCAAGGGGGGCACAAAGGTTCTCCTGCTGGGGGACTTCATGATCAGGGGTAGTCACTGGGTGGGGCAGGGGTGAGGGAAAATTCAGTCCAGTTAAGGTAGTGGGTATTTCTGGTCTGACTGTGTATAGGGCAAAGTTCATGGTGTATGAGCTGGCGAAGGACTGTGGAGGATCACCAGACTTCCTGATGCATCTGGGAACAAATGATTTTGAGGAGAATTGTGTGCTGGAAATTCAGACAAGGTTCCGAGAACTGGCCAGGGTCTGTTATGACAATGGATGCACAGTCTCCTTCTCAGAAATCCTGCCAGTGCCAAGGGCCACTGTGGAGGACAAACAGAAGATCAGGGAGATTAATGACTGGCTCAGGCAGTGGGGTGAAGCACAGGGGATTGGGGTGTTGGCAGACTTGGGGGGAGTTTGGAAGACAAGGGACTCTATACCCGGGATAGATTTTACCTAAATCTGGTAAGTAAGGAAGTTCTCAGACAGGGGATGATGGATTTCATTCAGGCTAGATGGGGTTTAAACTTGTGAATGGGGGCAATACCAGGCTGATCCGGCCATCCATACTGCCAGTAGAACTGGCCTGCAACCCCATATAGGGGGACAGACAGTACCCTAGGGGAGAAGTATGGATGGACGTATGAGAGATCTGGGGAGGATATGGTAAAGAGGTGTAGGGACAAGGGATGGAGGGTGGCTTTAATAAATGCCTGGGAATAAAATGCCTGAGTTCCAGACCATGCTGTTTGAGGGCGGGGTAGATGTAGCAGCAGTCACTGAAACTTGGGCCACCCCTGGCCATGACTGGGACCTTAGTCTGAGTGGGTACCTTGTGCCAAGGAAGGACAGAAAGGTGGGCAGAGGGGGGAGGAGTAGCAATGTTCATTAGGGATAACACTGAGATTATGAGAGTGGAGGAAGCAGAGGGCAATGTGGAGGTCCTATGAGTCACCTTGCAAACCCCGGTGGGAGGGAAGATCAAGTTGGGGGTGGTATATAGGCCCCCAGGACTAGCGGAAGACCTGAAGGATTGCCTGTTAGCTAACATTAAGAGGCAGTGTGGACTGGAAGGGGAAGGAGTGGTGTTGATGGGGGACCTTAATATGCCAGCTACTGATTGGGGTACTATGACGTCCACTGTAAGCAGGGAGCAGATGCTGCTGGATGGCTTCCTGGACAGGTTCCTCAATCAGCAGGTGATGGACCCAACAAGGGAAGGTCATATATACTGGATGTGGTTTTAGTGGATGGGGATCTTGTACGAGATCTGGTTGTGGAAAAACCCCTAGCTGGGAGCGACCATAACACAGTCTGCTTTCGGCTTAAACTGGGGGGAAGGGGGATAATTCAAGGACAATGATAGTTGATTTTAGGAGGTGGGCTTTCAGAACATAAGGGAAATTCTCAAGGGGCATTTGCGGGAAATAAAACCAGGTTTGGACATGGAAGGTAGGTGGGAGATTATAAAGCGAGGGTTACAGGAGGCCACCAGGACCTGTGCAAGAGTGAAGTGCAAGGGCAGTAGGTCTCGTAAACCGTACTGGTGGACCAAGGAGGCCCAGGAGGTGGTAAGGAAGAAGAAGTCTGTCTACAAAAAAATGAGAGGAGAGAGGGATAGAGAGAGAACTATCACCTTGCAACCAGGAAAGTCGCCAGAGTGGTGAGGGGGCAAAGGCCTGGAAAGAGCAGAGGCTGGCGCGGGAACAGATGCTGATATTCCTATTGGTCGAGTGTGGGAAGCTCTCCAGTCCCTAAAAAAGGATAAAACTCTGGGGCCTGATGTTATTCATCCTAGAGTACTGAGGGAGTTGGTGGATGTTTTGGCTGCACCATTGGCGGATCTCTTTATCTTGTCGCTCCAGACAGGGAGGGTGCCAAGGGATTGGAAGCAGGTGCATGTTGTGCCCATCCATAAAGGTGGATCGAGAGAAGAACCAGGAAACTATAGACTGGTCAGTTTGACTTCGGTGGTGGGGAAGGTAATAGAGAGCATACTTAAGGAAAGGCTAGGAGGGTTCTTGGAGGAGATGGGTTACCTGAATGACCAGCAGCATGGGTTTGTGCCAGGTAGATCGTGTCAAACAAACCTTGTAGAGTTCTATGAGTGGGTGACATCAGCACTCAACAGGGGGAGACCAGTGGATGTACTGTTCCTGGAAGGCATTTGATTCAGAACCGTGCACAACAGTGGCATTCTGTAACCGTTGGGTGTGTTTCTCCCTGAGGTGTGTATGTTTCCTGCCTCAGTAGCACTCACTTGTTGCCATTATCAACTCTGCCTCTACTGCCAGTGGGGCTCCTTAATGGGCTGCACTGTATCATTTGGCTGTGGTTCATTGCCTTTCAGTGGAAATATGAGCTATTTTTGTTGTAACAACTGACACTACAATATAGCCCACAGGTTTGCAGTTAATGGTGCCTGAACCCCCACTGTAATTATATCCCAATTGTTAGTACACTGCTTTTTGCTCAGTGTGAGTTATGCCTCACTCTCTGTGATGCAGCATGTGCGCAACATCTTTTTCCACAACTGAGGAAAAACAGTGGCTAAGAATAGCCTTTAAAGGGATATGCCATACATTTCAATAGCTTTTTTTCTCTGCTCAGGAACTTCTGGAGCTGCACTTTTTTCTGCAGTCCGCAGTGTATTTTTCCCACAACTGTGGATGTTTTGTGTACACCACTCAGCGCAGTTACCCCTTTTGTTCTGTAACTGCGCAAATTTTGGGGTCTTGTGCATTTTTCTGCACCTTCAAAGTGTTTTGAGAATCCAGACCATGATATCTATGTAACCCCTCACGCCTGCCTTTTTAGCAAAACGACAGGTGGCATGCTGTTGAAGCTGACAGTAGTACCTCGTGGGGACTGTGTTCGGGGAGGATGAGGTTACTTGGCACAGGGGACCTAGGTTTGGCTACTCTGCACAGGGGCACCCAAGTAAATCCAAACACAGGAAGCAATAACTGTAATGTCCAGAACCAGGAATGGGATTCTTCAGTGTGGCTTTTATTTACATCCAAGCTGAACAAACAAAGCATAGACGGACCCCCATGGGGCTACATTTCCTGGTAATGCAGATTAGAGACTACAGAACACTTTATCACTATTTCCAGCCCTCAGGCTCTAAATCCACCAGGCACACAGCCCAGACTTACACGCAGTTTTGGGTACACAGCCCGACTTGTACACTACTTGGGTTTTTCCCCAATGGCCTGGCTCCCCCGCCGGCCACTTGATCCGCGGTCCATTTGAGGAATGAACCAATTATCCTGTTGTGGCTCCCTAAACCACACTAGAGCCTTCAACTCCTAGAGAGAATTTTCCTTACAATCCCACGTCTGGGTACTTCCCTCATCACTGGCCAAGTGCCTGAGGTAAAGTAGAAATCCACAGAAGAAATCTGTAGAGGTGGACCTGGTCACTAAAGATGGGGGGCCACCCACCTCCAGCTCCCACAGCCCATACCCGGCCATTTCTCTGGAAACCAAACAATTCCTTTACTGAACTTTCAAATGTAGATTCTGGGTAGACATCTGTCACATCTCCTCTACATATCATTTGCATCCCAACAAGCTCTGGACTTGAACCTACTTTTAATTTACTTAGCCCATTACTCTAGGCTTCCACTATTTTAGTAGTTCAATCCCCACATTGTCACACAAGTCCCAGGGTGAAAAACATAGGCCCTTTTAGCAAGAGCAGACACTCACCCTCACGTTGCAGGTGCCCCACAGGCGACTCACAAATCTTCTTGTTCTCCCAAATAAACTCTGGAACACATAGGCAGCTTTTCCTCTACAAGCAGAACTAGGGATTGTCCCAGGAATCTGCAGGGAACCCTTTCCTGCCCCCCCCAAAGGGAGGGGGCACTGAGACCCGAAAACAGCGGTCTCCACCACTTCAATTATCTTCTGTGTCTCTCTTTAAGGTGGAGACACACACCCTTTTTCTTAAAAGTAGCCCTCTGTCAGGGCTGAGGCTCCTAGAGCCTACTCTGAGCTGCTGAGCTGCTTTTCAGCAAGCTCCCCACACCAACTCCACACTGAACTGACTCACGCTGACTGACTGACTTCAAAACCTCCCAACGTTCTATACCAACTCCCTTGCTGCAGATTCCAATGTGGCTCATGCAGCTGCGATAGTTCTATTGGTGATGTCATCCCTCAGTCTCAGCTGAGACTGAGAACAGAGTGAGACAGTGTGAAACCCATTTAACTGGAGTTTCACAAGCTGCCTTCCCTGCCTACCACTAGGTCTTACTGGGATTCTAGTAACCCTGGGTAACAAGGGGGTTACACTCGCCCTTGACCAGGAAAATGACTGTCCTCAGTCATTGTTTACCCAGCCTTAGGCCATCCCACCCTATGTGCTACCTGCGGAGGGGGATGATCAGGCCACCTCCTACCATGTGCAAGCACAGACAGGCAACACTAAGAGCCTAGAGGCCTTTAGCTGACATATCAGCATCTACATTATCCACTTACTATGGACACCTAGTGGCTCTGGTAGAACTATCCAGAGCATAGCCCTGATAGATCAGCACTGTGGTCCCAATGGCCATTCAGGACCACAGCCTGTCTATCCCCTCTAACCCTCTGGGGAAAACCTATCTGCTTTTAACCTAATACCCCCAAAACAAAAACAACCCAGTGACCTCCCCAACCTTGGGCAACCTGCAGCCACACACCATTAGAATACCACATTTTATACCATTTTACTGTCTTCTCCCTACCCTCACAACCACACCTGTGGAAGGAAAGGGTTAATACAGCAACAACAACCATAACGACACAGTACTTTAAATTTCTATTCACTAAAGTACTAATGAGGAACTCCAATGAGCCCCTCCTCCTCTTCTTGTCTTCTCTTCTGTCTTCCCAGGAACACCTGTAAGAAAAAGAAAGACAACACACGCTCCTAATCTGCATACATAGTCTAGCTAGACCCCTACCATCAAAACACTGAAGAATCCCAAGAAGATTTTTTAGAAAAAAGGTAGAAAACAGTATTTACATTAGATAACAACAACATTATTTACAATACACATTTGGGGGAATGGAGTGCCCTAAAAGTCCCAACTAGTGACCACAATGCCCGAAGGCTAGTCCAGTAAAGAGTCTCTCCTGGGCCGGAGCCCGGTGAAGCACAGTTCTAACAGGCCAAAGTCCCGAAGGGGAGAGTCTTTGTGGACAGTTCACACATGTTGAAGTCTGCTAGTGTAGGGTGTGTACTGCAATGTCATAAAGATAGAAAAGTTCGGACTTACCAGCCCCTTGTAGAATGGAAAATTCAGCACTGACCTGCACCTCTGACGAAGACTCTCCCTGGCAGCATTTCTTCCGATACAGCTGGGTGGACATCTTCCGGGAACCACAGGAGGGCACATCTGGGAACTGCTGGGATGATGTCATCTCTGGAGATGGAACCTTAGAACATGAACAAAAGGAAAACAGCTGGTCTGACATCATCCGATTACCAAGCGATGAACAGGATACAGCTGGGCTGGTGTCCTCTCTGGATCTGAAGTCATCTGGTGGGCCAGTCGATGGATTCTGGAAAAGGCCAGTACACTATAGAACTGATGAATGTGGGGCACCTAAGTCCTGGATGTCCATATTGGCGGATCAATAAAGGCACTTCACAGTCTGGTGTGGCAGTATTGACTACCACTGCTCGGCTGTCCATTTAGTAGGCACGGGCACATTTGCTGGGAGGTCCTTGCACTGAGGCCAATAGTACTGGGGGTCAGGAGCTTGAATTATTACCCCGTCTGGGTGCACATAATTCACACAGTGGGAGATTTCACGTCCCTCTCCATCCACCATTCTCACTCTGTCTATAAACAGTGTCCTGCCTCTCTTTCACTGGGTATACTTCTCGTGAAACAGTCTGTTTTTTACATGCTTTTTGGCCCCAGGATGCACACTTTTCATTGCTTTGTCCCAGATCCAGGATTTCCTGCTGTTCTCAATCTCCTCCCAGACTTGCCAAGGAAAGGTAGGAAAGGTCATACCATAGATCTCATTTACCTTCCTACGAACCAGTCTCTCCTCTTTACTAGCTTTGGTCAACGTGAGACCGCTGGCCTGGCTTGGGGGTGGCCAGTCCTGGTTCTGCCAGCTACGCATCCTTAAAGAAATTAGAAACGGATCCCTGACTTCTTCCTCTTGCAAAGCCAGGGCAGTGGCATCACCACTTTCTTCCATGCATTCCTCCGAGGCAAGATCTTGAGGTTGTGTACCTGTTCCTTTTTCGCAAGGTCACATAGGTTCCCCCTCATCTTCCTCTTCACTGAGGATCTGAGCCCAGGAGTGAGCAGTCATTCTCACTCCTGAGACTATCTACTCATCACTAGGCGCGGAGGTTGACACCTCCCACTCAAAGGCCTCCCGCATCTCATCTTCGCCTAAGAGACTTGGGCTAGGCTCCCCCCCCCCAGGGGTCTATTGATGCTTTATCCGAAATTTCCTTCTGGGATTCAGCATCCGAAACTTCAACTTCTGGTTCCGTCTCTAACTCTGCACCCTCTAGCTTTGTGCCACACTCCCCCGAGGGGCCTTCCTCCACAGGCTCCGCCTGGTGCTGTGTGCTGCCAACTGCAGATTCCTGAACCTTTGTCCATGTGAGCCAAACGAATTGGAGGCACTTTTACATGCTTATATTTTCTAGGCACCCAGCATAGTGAGGAATCATGAAGATGTCCCTTCCAGCTCTCAAGCATATTTGACATACATGCACTGGATAACCAGGAACTGCCACATGAGGAGACAGTTGTCCTCCATAGCAACACTTTTCAATATCCCTCAGTCTATTTACTGCTGCTGTTACTGCAACCCGGGCATGATCTGGGTAACGAGCTGGTCCTGAGGCCACAACTGCAGAAAAACAAACAAAAGTTCACTGTAACTGAAAGTCCCACTTTACTGAACACACTCTTTAGTTGTAAAATGGCTCCTCTGCTGCTGTGTTTACTTTACTACCCCACCTTGTAATGGTGGCGGCAGCACTCCTGTGCATCAACATTCAGAATCTGGGTCAAGCCACTGCGCACCCGATTTACACAAACTACTGATAACTTTTGCTCAAACTGCACAACTTGCTCTATTCTTGCTTTAAACACATTTACAGGATTTTCCACTGACTTTTTACATGCTGGAAACATTTCTTTGACTACCAGTCCCTTAAAGCTTCAGGTTTTTAGCACAGGATTGCCTGTATAACTAGTGCTGCACATTGGCTACAACCCACAATCTCTCTGGCTTTAAACTTTAAACTGAGGCTGAATTCATTACTATGCACACAGTCAATGACTTAATAGACTTGCCCTTGTTGGCAGGACTTGACTCAGTCGTTACTTGCAAAGTGACTACACTGCTGCACACACATTTATATGGCATAGGGCAGAAAATCACTGTTTGAGCAGTTTTTAAGTTGTTATTTACTGTCATCAGTAGCAGTTTGCTGCGATGGGGGAAAAACGGCCTGCAGCCAGTTCTTGAAGGCCTCAGAACAGAAATGGGCGGGCAGTCCTGCCGATTGTCTTTTCGACCACCAAACTTGCAATTCCGATGATCGCTTAGTGGGTTGAGCCCGATTTTAAACAAGATAGTCTATTTTTACAAAGTTTACAGCGATTTTAACACTCCGCGATGCTACTCCATTAGCCAGTACACGCACTCCACTCACACTCCCTCTCGAATGCTGGGGCAGTCACTGTAGAGCTGGCTGAGGGGGTGGGACTGATCTCAGCCTGATCAATCACACAACGCCATGCAAATGAGCCTCTTCTTCCTTGTGAGGGC
Source organism: Neoceratodus forsteri (assembly GCA_016271365.2). Lineage (NCBI taxonomy): Eukaryota > Metazoa > Chordata > Ceratodontiformes > Ceratodontidae > Neoceratodus > Neoceratodus forsteri. The sequence continues at coordinate 389,476,631 of CM057453.1, forward strand.
TCTTCTCCTCACGGCAATCGTCGAGCAGGCAAATTTAAACTGCAGAATGCAACTTTTTTTCTTTTTCAGCTGACTCCATGGCAGGAGCCCATTTCAGCCATTTAACATAGCCATTTACACCTGCAAGTCTCTCATTCAATTCAAAAAGCATTTCCAACGTCCAGGGCACAAATTTCCTGTTGCTACCCCTAGTCTTCCACACTTTTCTTTACCACAGTTTATTTTAAAAGCATTTCCAGTGTCCAGGGCACAATTTTTCTGTTGCTACTCCTAGTCTTCCACACTTTTCTTTACCACAGTTCATTTTAAAAAGCATTTCCAACGTCCAGGGCACAATTTTTCTGTTGCTACCCCTAGTCTTTCACACTTTTCTTTACCACAGTTCATTTAAAAAGCAGGCAAAAACGCTGTAAACAATTGATGCAGGACAAGGGCACACTCTTTGGCTTTACTGCTCCTTGGTAAACAGTTGGCAATTTTAAACAGCAGTACAAGATCCACAGCACACAGCAACACACTAGTTACTTGCTTCAGCTTTTTTGGGCTACCCACTGCCAGATAGCCAAAATGCTAGCCCCCTTGCCCGAGCACCTTCCTCCCAGAACATAATCCAAAGCGGTGCCTCCATTTTTGGGACCCCGCACCCCTGCCTTTTTAGCAAAATGACAGGTGGCATGCTGTTGAAGCTGACAGCAGTACCTGGTGGGGACTGGGTTCGGGGAGGATAAGGTTACTCGGCACAGGAGGCCTAGGTCTGGCTACTCTGCACAGGGGCACCCAAGTAAATCCGAACACAGGAAGCAATAACTGTAATGTCCAGAACCAGGAATGAGATTCTTCAGTGTGGCTTTTATTCACATCCAAGCTGAACAAACAAAGCATAGAAGGACCCCCATGGTGCTACATTTCCTGGTAATGCAGATTAGAGACTACAGAACACTTTATCACTATTTCCAGCCCTTAGGCTCTAAACCCACCAGGCACATAGCCTGGACTTGCACGCAGCTTTGGGTACACAGCCCGACTTGTACACTACTTGGGTTTTTCCCCACTGGCCCGGCTCCCCTGCCGGCCACTTGATCCGCGTCCATTTGAGGAATGAACCAATTATCCTGTTATGGCTCCCAAACCACACTAGAGCCTTCAACTCCTAGAGAGAAATTCTCACAATCCCACGCCTGGGTACTTCCTCATCACTGGCCAAGTGCCTGAGGTAAAGTAGAAATCCACAGAAGAAATCCGAGAGGCGGACCTGGTCACCAAAGATGGGGGCCACCCACCTCCAGCTCCCAAAGCCCATACCCAGCCATTTCTCTGGAAACTGAACAATTCCTTTACTGAACTTTCAAATGTAGATTCTGGGTAGACATCTATCACGTCTCCTCTACATATCATTTGCATCCCAACAAGCTCTGGACTTGAACCTACTTTTAATTTGCTTAGCCCATTACTCTAGGCTTCCACTATTTTAGTAGTTCAATCCCCACATTGTCACACAAGTCCCAGGGTGAAAAACATAGGCCCTTTTAGCAAGAGCAGACACTCACCCTCATGTTGCAGGTGCTCCACAGGTGACTCACAAATCTTCTTGTTCCCCCAAATAAACTCTGGAACACATAGGCAGCTTTTCCTGTACGAGCAGAACTAAGGGATTGTCCCAGCAATCTGCAGGGAACCCTTTCCTGCCCCCCCAAAGGGAGGGGGCACTGAGACCCGAAAACAGCGGTCTCCACCACTTCAATTATCTTCTGTGTCTCTCTTTAAGGTGGAGACACACACCCTTTTTCTTAAAAGTAGCCCTCTGTCAGGGCTGAGGCTCCTAGAGCCTACTCTGAGCTGCTGAGCTGCTTTTTCAGCAAGCTCCCCACACCAACTCCACACTGAACTGACTCACACTGACTGACTGACTTCAAAACCTCCCAACATTCTATACCAACTCCCTTGCTGCAGATTCCAATGTGGCTCATGCAGCTGCGATAGTTCTATTGTTGATGTCATCCCTCAGTCTCAGCTGAGGCTGAGAACAGAGTGAGATAGTGTGAAACCCATTTAACTGGAGTTTCACAAGCTGCCTTCCCTGCCTACCACTAGGTCTTACTGGGATTCTAGTAACCTCGGGTAACAAGGGGTTACATCTATATACAATTTGCCTGCTTCATTCTTTGTTGTTAGATGTCCATGGTCAGTTCACTCAGTTGGGAAGTTTGGAAATAAAGATTTAATGAACTGACTGATGGTTACAGGAAGCATCACTAGTATGCCCTAGAAATGCATGTGTCATTGTGCTATACACAAGTAATATACACAAGTAATGAGGGAGGAGGTATTCTGCCACTGTATAGGTCATTAGTTAGACTGCACCTGGAGTACTGCATGCAGTACTGGCGCCCATATCTGAAGAGGGACATTAAGTTACTGGAGGGGTTGCAGCACAGGGTGACAAAGATGATCAAGGGGCTGGGGGACTTATCATACGAGAGGAGGTTGAAGTAGTTGAACATGTACTCACTGGAGGAGAGGAGGGACAGGGGGACACGACTGAAACCTTTAAATACATGAAAGGAACAAACAAGACAGGTACAGAGGGGCTGTTCAAAGTAAGGAAGGGGAGGGACACTAGGGGCCATGATATGAGACTGGAGGGAGGAAGGTTCAGGAGGGAGATAAGGAGATACTTTTTTACAGAAAGGGTGGTGGTTGGGTGGAATGCATTACCTGCAGAAGTGGTATCCAGTAGAACAGTGTACTGCTTCAAAAGGGGATGGGACAGGACAAGGGGGAGGGTAAATGAAGGGGAAGGGTGGAAGGAAGGGGCACCTGCAGAATAAGGGGTGCTAGCTGCACATTCAGGCAGGCTTGCTAGACCTCTAGGCCTTTATCTGCTGGCAAATTTTGTATGTTCATATGTTTCATAACCTGACCAATGCTGCATCACGTATAGAAAGCAATGTCATTCTGTTGGTTCCGTGCTGAAGGCTTAATGTGTCCGTGAATGGTCACACAAGGCTTCAGTTCAGTAAATAGAACAATACACAATAATCCAAAAGGCCCCCTCATATCTAAGGTCACATTGACAGCCATAGGAATTTCACAATAGCTGGTACTGTTCTTGGCTGTATGTATACATTTCTCATCCACTGGATACTTTGAGGAAGTATGGAAATAAAGATTTAATGGATTGACTGATGGATACAGTGAGCATCACTGGTATGCCGTAGAAACGTATGTGTCTTTGTGCTATACACAAGTAATGTGTAACCTAGCAAATGCTGCATCATGTATGGAAAGCAATATCATTCTACTGGTTCCACGCTGAAGTCTTAATGTGTCTGTGATTGGTCACACAAGGCTCCAGTTCCATAAATAGGACAATTCACTATAATCCAAAGGGCCCCTCATATTTTAAGTCACACTGACAGCTTTAGGAATTTCACAATAGCTGGTACTGTTCTTGGCTGTATGTGTACATTTCTCATTCCCTGGTTGCTTTGAGGAAGAAGGTAAAGAACTGTTCAGCTCCTATTAAAATGTTTCATGAAGTCTTTTTTTTTATTTCAGTTTTGACAAGTCACAAGCTTTGATAATGGGGCCAGTATTGTGTGGCTCTTGTCACTTTTCCAGAACAAAATATAGTGGCCTAGGTGTTAGAAAACAATCTAGAGAACATGTAGTAAGATAACAGTGTTCATCATATGTTGCTTAATATACCTTACATAAAGAATTGCCCCTCCCCCAAACACTCAACAGAACGTCAACCAGCTTACATTGCTCTTATAATGTTAATACTTTTTTTCTGTAGGCTAGGTTCTGCTATCTGTTCTGCCAGCTTTCCCAGCACAGGGTCACATTCAAGAGTTAGCATCAAAAGAACATTTTAAAGAACAAATTAAAATATTCCTTTCAATGTATTTTTCTAGATGTAATATCATATACAATTTGCCTGCTTTCATACTTTGTTGTTAGATGCCCACGGTCAGTTCAATCAGTGGGGAACACACACTTAACCAGGCAGGGTTGGACCATGAATGCAGTGGCACTAGAGCCAGTGCACAGGAGAAGGGCAGCCAGCCCTGTGTAACACACACACCAGCCAGAAAGTACCTGTGCATTTGATGTGGAGATTAAGAAATCACTATCCACACAGGCTTGAATTCACAGTGATTGGTTTATTAATCCAGAATAGGAAAGTGCAGACAGTAATCCTGCAGGTAGGCAACAGCCACTTGCCCCAGCACTTTGAGTCAACAGACTCTTTGCTAGGGGGCATTGTCAAGGAGAAAATGTCACCAGATATATGTAGCGCCTTATGAATAATTCATTAGTTAATGTTCATCCATGCAAGAATTCTGCAACTAAAACACTGGTGCCAGTTAAAGCACTTACAAGAAATAAATTAATTATGTAAGATGCAAAAATTATATATAGAATATGGTATGGGATGGTGTGTGTAATAAGTTTACACTCTCCCAAGGTGTTAGATGCTACATAAATCCTGAGAGTGAAGCTCATGAAGTTTATTAAAGCATCTAACACTGAAGACGTGTGTAAACTTTGAGTTTAAACACACCCCCATATTTTATTTATATAGTTGTAGTTTCCCTTTCACCACAGCAATTATATAAAATAAAAAGCTAGATTGATGTCGTGTCATGCCTGTTTCAGTACGAATCTGTGGTTGCCCCTCAGTTTGTTTTACATTTTCTGTTTGTTTCCTTTGACAGGCTTATGTTTTTTTTTTTTTATTATTTTGGTACATTTAAGGTCCAGAAAACACTTACTGTCAAGTCTGAGTGGAAGTTCTGTATCTCTTTCCGGTTTGTCGAGAAGGGATGGGGACAACAGTTGGGAAGTGAGAAACTTGGGTGGGCGCATGTGCAGAGTGAGGGAAACCGTGTGCATGTTTGCCATAATAAACCCTCCTTGATTACGACAAATTATGCCATGGTTTCCCTATGGGAAAAAGGGGAAACCAGTTATTATAATGTTCTGACAACTAAACTGGGAACAGACCTAAAGGAGAGGGAGACAAAGCCAAAAGAGGCAAGCATTAATTGGGGGGCTAGAATTGACACCAGTAATACTGATTTACAGGACTTGTACATACAATCAAGCACAACGACTCCAGAATCAAATGAAGCCATGAACATAGCAGCATTGTAGGATTTACTACAAGAAATTTTCCTGCAAAGTAATCAGGATTTAAAGAGATTCAGGGGAGGGCACTGATTGGACTGAAAGTAATAATGATATACAGTACCTAGAATTCTTTATGTCAGAGAAAATATAAAAAAACAATGAAAGGCTTTATTTAAAGGCAAGGCTACTTTCTACCCAAATACCTCAAATGCAGCTATAATATCCTTTGAGAAAACAGTGCTACAAGTCCAGGCACTATTAGATAGGTGTTTGCATTTAAAAACTGACCAAGGTAGCTCGTGGCAGAGAACAGCAAGAGGAAGGAGCAGCTGTTAGAACTTTACTACTCTACTGGACTAAATAACTAGAGCTCTACTACTGGGAACTTCAATTTAGGGTAAAAACAAACAAAAAACAAACAAAAAGAGAGTGTGTTTGTCTGAGTTGGGTGAAGGAATTGTTATCTGTGCAGTTAGCTAGGTGAAAAAAAAGTGAATTGGGGGAGTGGCTTAGAGAGAAGGAAGCCAGGTGTTTACATTTAAAAACTGACCTAGATAGCTTGTGGCAGAGAACAGCAAGAGGAAAGAGCTGCTGTTAGAACTTTACTGGGGCTATATTGCCCTCCATCTCTCCCCTCCACCCCCCACCCTTGGCAGGTTCTGCTTTTATAGGCATAGGATTCGCCTGACAACAGCAACTTCCTGTTTGGGAGCAGGAAGGGAGTGATCACAGAGGCACAAAAGACTCACCATCCTAGAAGGAAAAGACTAGCTCTCCATCCCCCTCTAGTTGCTGGAGGTCTTACTCTGAGCAAGTAAGAAGGAGACTGCTGAGGATTATAGGAATTTACTGTCCCAGCAAAGGACGATCAGGAGCTTTGAGAACACGGAGGCAGTAAGAAAGTAGGGAGAAAAAAAAGAAAAAAATAAAATAAAGAGAGAGAGGAAAGAGTAAGTATACAAAACAACAGTTAAGGGGCCCCAAATAAGACATGATGGGAGAGGTGCAGTGCAGTGGCTGTGGAGCAGCAGGCTTCCAGGAGATGCTCTGGAGGATGTGGTGTTGTCCCATCTGCAGGCACCTCTCTGGGCTGAGGAAGGAGGTTGCTTATCTCCAGGCTGAGTTGGCCAGGATTCAGGGGACCACCTTTTCCACTGAGGGACCACTAGGGCTACCGCTGCTGCCTCAGAAGTTGCCAAGAAAGAGGAGCGGTTGGACCACAGTGGGCTCAGGGAGGGTGAGGGTGGTGGAACAGAGGTGAATCCCTCCAGTTGTACCTCTCCACAATTCATATGCCGTTCTGGCAGAGTGTGGTTCCTCTATGGAGGCACCTGCAGTGGAGACCAAGGAGGATACTAGGAACCTCCACAAAGGAGAGCCACAGGAGGGTGGCATGGGACCCCACAGTGGAAGGAAACAACTCCTGGTGAGGGACTCCTTTGTTAGGAGGGTAGAACTGAGGGAAGGAGGGAGGAGAGTGGGAAGTAAGGTGCCATCCTGGCACCATGGCTTGCAGGGACAGGGAGCGAATCCTCAGGATAGCGGGAGCAGCTGCACAGGGGAGGGAGCTGGATGTCACTGTCCACCTAGGGACAAATGATATGGTTGAGAAAGGGATCAGAGCAGTGCAGGAGAAGTTTGTGGAGTTGGGGAGGGGCCTTAGACAAGTAGCACACACCGTAACCTTCTCTGAGGTGCTGCCTGTCTATGGTATGGGTGAGGCTAGGGTGCTCCGCACCGTGGGATTCAATCAGTGGTTGAAAAACTGGTGCAGAGTTGAGGGTTTTGGCTTCACTGGGGACTGGGAGGGCACCTGGAGGGATGCAGGCCTATACTGATGCAATGGTCTGCATCTGTCCAGGAGGGGAAACAGGATCCTAGGTGATAAGTTTAAATGCTTCACTGGTAAGCATTTAAACTAGCCGGGGGGAGGGGAGGCACTGAAAAGGAGAAGGGAAATCCTAGCACCCCCCAAAAAATAAGGGTAGTTAGTCAGGTAAACACCAAGATAGAGAAGACAATAGGGAGAAGGCCAGGGGTAAATGGAGAAAAAGACAAAGGCATTAAGGACAGAGATGGGGCAAAAAGGGGTTAGTCCATCAAAAAATGGAGGGTAATGAGTACCAATGCTCATACTCTGGGTAACAAGCTCCCTGAACTGGTGGCCTTGATGGAAGAGGGATGCCTAGATATCATGGCAGTCACAGAAACATGGTATAGACAGAACCATGACTGGGATGTCAACATACCAGTGTACACAATCTACAGGAGGGACAGAGAGGGTAGAAGAGGAGGAGGAGTAGCTCTCTATGTAAGGGAAGGGATCAAAGCAACGGAACTAAATAATAATATTTTTATTTATATAGCACAATTTAGGAATCAAAGTGCTGTACATACAGTACATATATATCATAAAACATTTCAATAAAAATCTCACAAATAATTCAGCGTCAGTTAAAATTTTCCACAATCCATAAAAACATTAGATATTAAAAGCCTGTTTAAACAGATGTGTTTTTAAACTAGTCTTGAAACTCTCCACAGTCCTGCACTCTCTAATCTGATGAGGTAGAGAGTTCCACAGGGATGGTGCCATGAACATAAAAGCCCGGGACTCAGATGTTTTCAACCGCACCCTGGGAACCTCTAACAATCCCTCATCAGTTGAGTGGAGAGGACAGCCGGGGCTGTAGGGAACCAGGAGCTCTTGCAGGTAGCTCGGTCCCAGTCCATGCAGGGCTTTATAGGTCAGAAGACTAAAGAGTAAACAGGGAGGAGAGGAGGCACTGTGGGTCACCCTGTAGACTGGAAATGGCACCACAATCTGCACAGGGGTTGTATACAGACCCCCATTTCAGGGGGAGGAAATGGACAAGGAAATGATAGAAGGCATCCTTAGGATGGCACAGAAAGGGGAGATATTGCTGATGGGGGACCTGAATATGCCAGATGTTAACTGAAGCACCTTTGCTGCAGCCACATCCAAGAGCAGGGCCATTCTTTATGCCCTACAGGGGGGGATTCCTCAGACAGCTAGTGTTGGAACCCACTCTGGAGAGAGCAATCTTAGACCTGGTACTCTCAAATGGGGACATAGAGAGGATCTAAGATCTAGAAGTGGGTAGCCAACTGGGAACAAGTGACCACCAAACAGTGTGGTTCACAATAAACTCAGCTATAGAGTCAAACTATACAAAAGTGAAGTTACCGGACTTCAGGAGGGCTGATTTTGTCAAAATGGGAGAGTGCCTCAGAAAAGCATTAGCAACTAGCCAAGAAGGAGGGGCAGAGCAACAATAGGGAAATGTCAAAACTGCCATCACAGAGACAATAAGCCTTTGTGTGAAGCAAATAAACAAATCAAAATGAAAGAAAAAACCACTATGGTTCTCAAAAGAGGTGGTGGGAAAGGTTAGGGAAAAAAAGATAACATTCAGGAAGTATAAGGAAACACAGAAGGAGCAGGACAGAGAACTGTACCAGTTAAAGAAGAAGGAAGCAGGGAAGGCAGTCAGAATAGCAAAGGCTCAAACTGAGGAAAAGATAGCCAGCTCGGTTAAGAAGGGGAATAAAACCTTTTATAGGTTCATTAGGGAGCGAAGAAAGACAAAGGGAAGGATACTGCAGCTGAATAAAGAGGAGGGTGGGTGGGCAGAGATGGACAGTGAAAAAGGAGGGACACTGAATGAATACTTCTGCTCAGTATTCACAAAGGAAGAGGAGGGGGAGGTACCTAATCCATTCAATAGAAGCACTCTGGATAGGGGGGTCGATACCAGTCCTTTAACAGAAGAAAGGGTTCTGAAAGAACTCCTAAAACTAAAGGTTGACAAAGCAATGGGGCCTGGTGGGATTCACCCTAAAATTCTAAAAGAACTAAGGGGAGAACTAGTAACACCATTGACTACCCTTTTTAACAAATCATGGGAGGATGGTGTGGTACCTGAGGACTGGAGGATGGTGGATATGATTCCCCTTCATAAAAGTGGGAGCAAGACAGAGGCAGAAAACTACAGACCTGTAAGTTTGACCTCAGTGGTAGGGAAAATGATGGAATCACTTCTGAAGGAAAGAATTGTTGAGTACCTAGAGGCCAGTGGGGGCACAGGACCCAAGGCAGCATGGATTCACAGCAGGAAGGTCATGTCAGATGAATCTAATTGATTTCTTGGACTGGGTGGCCAAAGTAGTATATCAGGGAGAGTTTGTGGACATGGCCTACCTAGACTTTACCAAAGCATTTGACACAGTCCCGCACAAAAGATTAATAATCAAATTAGCCAGCCTGGGAGTGGGTCCCAGGGTGGTAACCTGGGTAAAATATTGGCTGGACAACAGGACACAGAGGGTAATAGTAAATGGAGTCCACAGTGAAGAAGGGGGGATACTAGTGGGGTACTGCAGGGTTCAATACTGGGTCCATTCCTTTTTAATATCTTTATAAGTGACATTGCAGAGGGACTGGAAGGAAAAAGTATGTCTCTTTGCAGACGACACAAAGATCTGTAACAGGGCTGATACATAAGGTGGAGTGGAAAGGATGAGAAGGGATTTGGCAAGGTTGGAGGAATGGTCAAATGTATGGCAGCTTAGATTCAATGCTAAGAAGTGCAAAGTAATGCAACTGGGAAACAAAAACCCAGGGAAAGAGTGCACAATGGGGTTAAGATGCTGACAACAGCAAAAATGGAAAGGGATCTGGGGGTAGTTATATCAGATGACCTAAAGGTGGGCATGCAATGTGAGAAGGCAGTAAGGAGGGCTGGGGGGATACTGGGATGCATAGGGAGAGGCATCACCAGTAGAAAACAGGAAATTGTTATCCCTCTGTATAGAAAGTTGGTGAGATCCCATCTGGAGTACTGCGTGCAGTTCTGGAGACCCCATCTCCACAAAGACATAGACAGGGTGGAGGCTGTCCAGAGGAGGGCAACCAAAATGGTGCAGGGTCTGCACCAGAAGACAAATGAAGAGTGACAGATGGATTATTCGGGGGGACTTTAATACCTGGGTTGATGATGAACTCTCACAGTTTGGTCAAAATCTCCTCCAGCTAATGACAATGCTGGGCCTCACACAGGTTGCTACTCCTCTACCCATATAGGAGGTCACTCATTGGATCTACTGTTTCTCCTGGAGATGGAGATCTCTGACTTGGGGGTGGAACCAGTCAGTTGGTCTGACCCTCACACCATAGGGTTCAGTTTTTGGGCCCCCCAAATAGACCTACCCCTGTGGAGGTGGCCCGGAACCGCCCTTTAAGGGGAATTACCCCAGATGGTCTGTCGGTGGTGCTTGACCTATCGGGATTGCTGAGTGAAAGCACAAGTCCAGGGGATCTAGTACTAGCCTATAATAAGGCAGTGGGAGATGCCTTGGACTTGATTGCTCCTGTTCGGGTTTGACCACTCACTCTTCGCCCACGGTCCCCTTGGTATGATGGGTCCTTGAAGGAGCTGAGGCGGGTTGGTTGAAGGCTGGAGAGAGCATGGTGGAAATCAGCCTTGATGCTGACAGGCTTAGATTGATGGAACATTATGAGGGCTATCAATCAGAAATCTCCCTTAAGAAGGCAGAGTTCCTGTCCAGGGAGATTTCTTCTGCACAAAATCGACCGGCTCAACTCTTTTGAACTGTTAACAGATTGTGGAATCCAATCTGTCTTCAGTCTGGAAGAGCATTTTCACAAAATAAGTGTGATGAGCTGGCCCGGTTTTTCACAGATAATATTGCCAGCATCAGGATCGGAATCAGCCTGACTCCCTCCATGAGGGGTTGTGAAGGTCGATGGGAGGTGGTGAGCACCTGGTCTGTCTGGGCTGATTTCAGCCGACTGGAATTCATGGATATTGTAAAGATCGTCCAGACCGTACGCCCAACCTGTTGTAGTTTGGATCCGGGCTCTATTCACCTATTAGTGGGTTGTGTAGATGCTATCTGCCTGATCCTAGCAGAAATTGTACGGAGATCCTTGGAGAGGGGAGTCTTTTCGGACCCCCTAAAGGAGGCGGTCATTCGACCACTTCTTAAAAAAACCTCCTTGGATCCCAACGATCCAGCTAACTACCAACCTGTCTCTAACCTTCCTTTTGTGGGGAAGGTTATTGAGAAGGTGGTTGCGTTGCAGCTGGATGATCACCTTGTTACTCACAATGTCTGTGAAGTTCTCAGTCTGGTTTTATGAACAGGCATAGCACTGAGATAGCTCTTGTTTGAATGATCTCCTAATGGCGAGAGATCGAAATGCTTGTACCATCTTGGTCCTTCTCAATCTCTCAGCAGCCTTTGACTCTGTGGACCATGGGGTGCTTCTGGAGACCTTGCGGTTCCTTTGTGGACTGTCGGGTACAGTCCTCGAATGGTTTCGGTCTTTCCTCGTAGGTAGGTCCCAGAGGGTGGTCATTGAAATTTATTCCTCTGACACCCTCCCCATCCTGCGGGGTGCTGCAGAGCTCCATATTGGTGCCCATGTTGTTTGCAGTGTATATGCTGCCATTGGGAGATGTCATCAGACAATACGGCTTGAGTTTTCACTGCTACTCAGATGATACTCAGCTGTATGTGTATTTTGTGCCCAGAAAGGTTGATCCTGTTTCCATGCTAAATAGTTGCCTGTCCGAGATCAAAGACTGGATGAATCTGAGCTGGTTGAGATTGAATCTGGATAAGACTGAGGTGTTGGTTGTGGACCCGGGTCACCCGGGGGCAGGTTCTGGAGCAGGGCCTATGGCTTGATGGTGTCCAGCTCACTACTTCAGACCAGGTGCGTAACCTGGATGTTATTTTGGACGATGGTCTGACTCTGAAATTTCATGTGGCAGCTGTGGTTAAATCCTTATTATACCATCTGAAGAATATCGACCAGGTGAAACATCTGGTTACTCTGGGTGACCTTCCAACACTGGTCCATGCCTTCATTACTACCTGTCTTGACTATTGTAATGCCCTCTACCTAGGGCTACCTGGGGTTGATATCCACCGCTTGCAGCTAGTGCAGAATGCTGCAGCCAGGCTGCTGACTGGCACTTCTAGGGACAGTCATATTATGCCTGTGCTGCGCGAACTGCACTGGCTGCCAGTTCAGTGGCGGATCATCTATAAGGTAGGCTTGATTACCTTCAAGGCCCTACATAAACAGGGACCTGACTACCTGAAAGATCTCCTGGTTCCCTACTCCCCAAATCGTCCGCTCTGATCCACCGATGAGGGATTGCTAGACGTTCCCAGGGTTCGTCTAAAAACTTCTGGGGCTTGTGCTTTTTTCATTTGCAGCACCGACCCTGTGGAACTTTCTACCTCATCGGTTAAGAGAATGCCTGACAGTCAGTAGTTTTAAAACTATGTTAAAAACATATTTATTTTCTAAGGCTTATACAGACATATTTTAAATATTTATATTGTTGATGTTTTTACATGACTGTGCAGCACCTTGTTTTTTTTTTTTTAGTCTTTGGTAACCGGGCAAGGCCCACTAGGCACAAGTGCCTGTTTTCAGGGGGTGACCTGGGAGCACTGGGTGTTTAAGTGACTTGCTCAGAGCCACACAGTATGCAAGTGGTGGTTGTGAGAATCAAACTCAGGTCTGGTCTGCTGGATGTATCAAGCTTGTTCACACCTCGTTCCCCTAACCTCTAGGCTATACTGCCAGCACTTAATTAATAAAATATTAATTGATTGATTGATAAAAGAGTTTAATATGTATACCCTCAAGGAAAGGGGTGGGGGACATGATATAAACTTTCAAGTACCTCAAGAGAATCAACAAAGTTTAAGAGGGTAGCATCTTTCAGAAAAAGAGATGTGCAAGAACAAGGGAGCACAATTTGAAGACAGAGGGAGGACAGCTCAGAGGTAATGTAAGGAAGTATTTTTTCATGGAGAGGGCTGTGGATGCATGGAACAGCTTTCCTGAGGAGGCTGTGGAGTCAAAAACAGTGGGGGAATTCAAGAATGCATGGGACAGACATAAGGCAATTCTACTGGGGGGTAGGGGGAAGTAGGCTGTTGGTTTACTAGGATCTGCAGCTTATCCATTAGGTAGGGAAATGGGCAGACTAGGCAGGCCAAGTGGTCCTTATCTGCCATCAAATTCTATGTTTCTATATTTCTATGTATAGAACCCCCTAAGAATCAAAATGTGTTTAAAAAAGAGAGACTGGCATTGTAAGAACTAGCTAGCAATAAGGACATTGTAACCAAGCCAGCTGACAAAGATAAATATTGTTGTGTTTGTGAGAAACCATTACAGGGAAATTGTCATATCTTTGCTGAATGATGCTAATAATTACAAGGAATTTATGTTCAAATCACACCCAGACATTTAAGAAAGATCTCCACGAGATTCTCACTCAAGCACTTGATTCAGGGAGCATTACTGAAAATGAGTATAAATTCACCTGGAAGGAACATCCTTTTACCCCTAGTTTCTACATTTTGCCAAAAATACATAATGGCAAGAATAAGCCTCCAGGCAGGCCTATTGTGTCTGGTATTGGCTGTGTACTTGAACATCTGGGAAAATGTGCAGATTTTTTCTTACGAAAGTGTGTATTCGGATTACCCTCATACCTAAAGATATCCTTTTATACTTTCATTAGATATCAGCAGGGGGTTCAGTCTTGTAGGTTCTTTAATGAAAACTATCCTGACAGAGAACACATTTATTCTGTAATCACTAGAATATATCCTGACACACAGTGTATTTGAATTTGAAGATAGGACATGCCTACAGATATGTGGGACAGCTGTGGGGGCCTTCTTGACCCCTAATCCCTAGCTACTCCAACCTCTTTCTAGGTTGGTAGGAACTTCAGACTGTACTTAACCAATGAACTAACCCATTCCACAAAAATGTCAATAAATGGTACAGATTTATTGATGATGTATGTGTGTGTGTGTGGGGGTCTGACATTCCAAAATGTCATTGATTGGTTGCATAAAAATGACCTTAACTTTCCAGGGAAAACTGATAAAAGAATACAAACCAGGCATTACAGGAAGACCACTGCTACAAATGCAGTACTTCGAGCAGACATTGCCTACCCTTCATCTCTTAAAGAATGAATTCCCTGTTCCCAGTTTGTCAGATTACAGAGGAATTGTATTTCAGTAGCAGACTTTGAATTCAGTGGGCCTATGCAACCAGTGTAGTGTTATGCTTATGCAACAGTGATAACTGTTTGGCTGTTTGCACTCTCTGTTCCATGGGAAATTACCTCCCTGTAGAGGTACTGAAGGCAAGGAACCCTTGAAGAGGGTTCTGCCCCTAGAGGTGCCACTGGAAGATTCCCTTGGTTAAAGGTGCCTTAGGAAGGAGCCTCAAAGGAGAGAGGTGTGCCACTGGAGGAGGAGGGGAGGATGGTGGGCAAAGAAAAAATGCTCCGGAAGGAGACTGAGAGGAACTGCTTATATAACTCAGGAAGGGGGCATGGCTGGTTGCTCACACCATTGAACTACAGACATAGCCTTTTAATTACAAACTGGTAAAGGTTCTATGTGATAACGGCAACTGCCAAATGGTGAGCTGCATTATCGTGACGTCAGGGCTGCAAAAACATTTTCGCCACCCTGACATCCTCAGCGCATGAAAGAACAGCACGAGTGACTTAGTTTTTTGCTTTCTGTGGGGGGAGGCTGCACACCCCACCCCCCCACGTGAGGGGTCTTTGCCCCCTGCACCCCCCTACTAAAGGATTCTCAACTCCAGGGGGGTGCATGTCGGGGGGGCAAAAGCAAAAAATACATGTTTCTGGTTGGGCGCAACAAAAATGCAGTAGCGCCCAGACCCAGACTCAGTACCCCATGCACCGCAAGTGGAGGCCGACCCCTGACGCCATGGTGCAGCTTGACAGCCGACTGCACTGCCATCCCTACATCCCCTCCGCCCCTCCCAGCCCACGCTCACCGTGCTCGCTCCCCCTCACACGCTTGTACATATTGTGACATCTTGTTGCTACAGTCACCCACCCCACCACATCTGGTCACCCTACCCCTCCATCACCATTCGGGCTTTTGGCCACATAGCATCACTGTTTCGGACGGCGCCTTACTTCAGGCGCCCACCTCACGTGCTACTGCTGGTAAACTGGAAAATAGATTTAGATCCAGAAAGTATGATCCAACTTTGTTATCTAACACTAAAGAAACGGATAAGAATCTTATCAAGGCCCTGTAACATTTGTCACACAGTACAATGATGGCCAGAAAAATAGGAAATATCATATACAAACATTGGCCAATACTCATGGGAGACATGGAAGTAGGCATTGCAATGGGTAGTATACCCTGAATCACTTTTAGTCAGGCTACTCACCTGAGGGATAGAATGGTCCATAGCAGGACAGCCTCTGAGCCCACAAAAGACAGGGGGCACTGCCATCGTAATGTGTATAAATTTGCTCATGCAGGCAGTATTTTTTTCTTATCCCAAGGATAACAACAGCACTGTTTTTATCAGGGAATGCATGGCCTGTGACACCCCGCTTGTCTTTTATGCCCTGCGGTGTATGTGTGGCATAGTATATGTTAGTCAAACCATAAGGCCATTTAAAATTTGAATTCAGGAACATGTCAGATGGATTATCAGTTGTAAGCAAGATACTCCAGTGAGGCAACACTTTTTTAATAGACACTTATCAAATACCGAACAGAAGAGATTTACAGGGCTGGAACACATCCCCCAATTTAGTAAAGGGGGAGACAGACTCAATAAATTACAAAGACAGGAGGGTTTTTGGATTTATAAGTTAAACTTATGGATTAAATGCTCAGTGGACTCTTAAACCATTCCAATAGTCCCACCAATGCATTTGGCGTATGAAGTTTTCAGTACATTTTGTGCGTCAACTGAATTAATCATGTATATATTGTAAATATCATGATTTATTTGAATTAATACTTGCCTCTTTTTGTTTTGTCTCTTTCTCCTTTAGGTCTCTCTATCTGTTTCTACCAGGGTACTTTGGTGTGCAGAAAAAAAAACAACTATCCCCCACCCCTTATACCCATCAGTTTTGCCTACCTTTCCCAATACCCTTCTGCACTCCTTGATGCCAAACGAATGCAGTTAAGCACAAATGCATTGACTATTGAAGCTTGGGAGATTGCATAAACTTCCTGGCTATCATTTTCTATCTAGACAGGTTACCTTTTATTCTTGTATGAGTTACAGTATTAGCATTTCAGGTTTTGGGATTTCACAGTTTAATTGTTAGCATACTATAATTTTTGCAGCTTACATCATAATTATGTTTCTTGTAAGTACTTTAACTGGCACCAGTGTTTTTAGTTTCAGAATTCTCACACCCTTGTGTCTGTATGGATGAGTACTAACTAATGAATGATGGTATTCTTAAGACTCTGTATATATTTGGTGACATTTTCTCCTTGACCATGCCCCCTGGTGAAGAGTCTATTGCCTCAAAGAAACCGGGCAGGTGGGTGCAATCTACCTGCAGGATTACTGTTAGCACTGTCCTATTTTGGATTAATAAGCCAAGCACTGTGAATTCAAGCCTGTGTGGTTAGTAATTTATTGAGCTCCACATCAAGTACACAGGTACTTCCGGGTTGGTGCACTCAGTGAGGGAACATGGAAATAAAGATTTAATGGACTGGTTACAGTGAGCATCACTGGCATCCCATAGAAACGTATATGTCTCCACCTCACTGCTGTTGGGGATTGGACAGGTAAAGTATCTTCAAATATGGGTGTCTGATCATGCCCCCTCACTTCCTATCTCTCAGTGATGAGGGCTCCACCACGTCTTCTCGCAGTTGGAGGCTGGACCTGCTCCTTTTAAAAGATCGAACATATGTTGAACAGACGAGAGGGAGCATACGGAATTTTTGCTTTACAATGCCATGAGGGATACATCTCATGGGACTAGATGGGAAGCTTTGAAGGCATATATCAGGGTTCAGACCATTTCTTTTGCATCCCACCGTAAGCATGAGGAGGAGAGGGTCTTGACTTCCCTCCAGATTAAGATCTCAGCTTGTGAGATGGCACATACATACAAGTCCTCTAAGGAGTTATATAATATTATTCAGCATCTAAAATATCAATTTAATGTCTTAAACAGTGCCAGGCTGGAGCGCTCAATATTAATGGCCAATGCAGGTGCTTATTTTGATGGTGACCGAGGGGGAAAACTGCTAGCCTGGCAGATTAAGCGTAGAGGAGCTGAGAGGAGAGTAGGAGGGATAGCTGATCGGGGGGGGGGGGCACAATACATGATACAGTAGGTATTAGTAAAGCATTTGTAACTTTTTATAAAGAATTGTACACATCAGAGTGTCACCCTACCGGTGATGACCTGGCTTCTTTCTTTAGGCATGCCCCTCTGAGCACACTGGCAGAAGATAACTCCAAAATGTTAGATGTCCCACTGACAAGGCAAGAAGTACAAAATGCAGTAAAAGCTCTGAAAGGAGGGAAAGCCCCTGGCCCAGATGGTAACCCCATTGATTTTTTTAAAGTTTTTTGTGCCCCTTACTGTTGGACCCTTTATTTGATATGTTAGGAAGGCTTGCTGCGGGGTGTTCTGCCCCCCTCCACACAGTTTGCAGTGATTATAATCCCGCCTAAACCGATGAAAGATTTGACTAAATGCGCTTCCTACCGGCCCATTTCTTTATTAACAGTGGACTACAAGATCCTGGCAAAAGTGATGGCCACCCGGATGGAACCTATGTTACCACTGCTGATACACCAGGATCAAACGGGTTTTGTAAAAGGCCGTCAGGGGAAGCACAACATTAGATGAACCCTAAACATAATTTACAGATGACGACGGTTGAAAAATGCACATGGGGCTCTGGTAGTTGAGTTAGATGCAAAAAAGGCCTTTGACCTTGTGGAGTGAGGCTACCTTTTTGAGACCTTGGGGAGGGTGGGGTTAGGTCTAAATTTATGTCAGTGGGTGCGCATATTATATACAAGTTCTTTGGCCCAAGTGGCGGTTAATGGCTGTCTTTCTAACCCCTTCATTTTGGAACGAGGCACATGTCAGGCTGCCCTTTGTCCCCTCTGTTATATGTCCTTTCTCTGGAACCTTTGGCTGCGGTCCTACGGGCACAACCTGACATTGTTGGTTATGTGGGGGGGGGGAGGGGTGCTGAGCACAAGATTTCTATATATGCAGACGACCAACTGTTATACCTACAAAACCCTGTATGGGATCTCCCTGCAGTCCACAAGCTTATGATGGAATTTGGTGCCCTGTCTGGCCATAAAGTTAATTGGACAAAGACTGAGCTGCTCCCTATAGGTACTTGTGACAGAGCACAGTTAATTGCCAACCTGGGGGACTGCAGTTAGTTGCACAGATAAAGTAACTGGGGATTCAGATCTCAGCCTCAGTCGATCATCTTTACGCCCTCAATTATAGGCAACTGCTTGCCTGACTTTCTGAGGACTGTGAGCATTGGACTGCCCTTCCTCTTTCCTTGCTGGGCAGGGTTGGCATCATAAAAATGACGATTCTCCAGTGTTGTTTATACTTGTATCAATCTCTTCCCATTAGAGTGCCACAGTGTCATTTTAGGTGTATATACACAATGTTGCACAGCTTCATATGGAAAGGGGGGAGTGCAAGAATCTGTAGGGTAATGCTTTTCCAAACCCCTGGAAGGGGTGGTGTGGGGTTACCAGACTTCAGGGCCTACTATTGGGCCACCCAGTTAGCATTTTTACTGCAGCAGCCTGAAAGAGATGCTCTCGCTTGGATGAGTCTGGAAGAGGGGATGTTGGAGAGCAGTTTTAAAAATGAGTAATTGAGTGGTGGCCTTGCTTCCCAGTTCGAGCAACCAGTTTCAAATCCATTTACAAGCAATACAGTAGGAATATGGATGTGTGCACACTGATACATAGGCTGGCAGGGGGGTGTTTCACCGTGTGTGAGTCTGATATGTGCCGCGAGGCAGAGAGGATCCTGTTCCCTGCAACTCATACAGCATCTATGGCACTGGAGGAAATCGGGCCTGTTCGTCGTGGCTCAGTTATATGAGGGGGGTTTAATTTGTAGTTTTCAGGCCCTGTGTACATGCTGGGGACTTCACTCTGGGGACTTTTTTGTATACCTTCATATTCGGCAGTTGTTTGGGACCTCTTTGTCAGCAATAGAGGGGTGGGCCTCACCCTCGCCATTTGAAGAGGAATTTTATAGGCCTCAACCAGGCTGTAAGCCACTCTCCGTCTTCTACCGTACTATTGTGGGGGGCAATGGGGAGATGTCAGAAGTGAGCAGGCATCAGTGGTCTGAGGACCTCTCTTTACAAACTGACCCCTATACATGGAAATTGGCATGCTTCCATTATGCGCATTGTTCATATAGCAATAAGCTCAGGCAAATACAACTCTGTTTCCTGCATCTGGCATATATAACACCAGCTAGGCTGCGTAATATGGACAATTCTAAATCTAAATTGTGTCCCAAATGTAACATAGAAACTGGAGACTTCCTCTATCTGGCTTTGACTTGTGCAAAGGTTGCTCCGTTCTGGCATAGTATTCATAGAATTATGTTCCATGTACTAGGTTATGCCCCTCCAAAGTCCCCACCTGAGCTCCTTCTGGGGGCTGATCCAAAACACTCCAACAGGTCCATGAGTAACCCACTATGAATATAGCCTTAATAAATGCTAGAAGGTGTCTTTGACACCGCCTACTGTGAGTAGATGGTCTAATAATTTGCTTTCCTGCTTGGCTCTTGAAAAAGCGCAAATGGGTGCCTTGGTCTGGCTCATAAATTTCAGGAGATTTGGGGTCCCCTGCTTAAGGCGGTGGAGCAGGGATGGTTCCCTATTTAACCTATCTAACTTGTTGCTCAGCACAAAGGTTGGAAGCTCTATAACAGACCCCTCATTATAGTCAGTATAGTTATATAGGGATTTGTGCTCTTTTGTGTTCTTATGTGACAACCTCTCATTTTGTAATGGAAATTACTCGCTTTTTTACTTGTACAAAAAATGAACATTGGGTTTAAAAGTGCTATTACGATAGTGTCTTTCTCTATCTGTAAGAAAACTATAGCAGTGGACCTTAGTATCATCTGTTAATATACCTAACACAGAATGTATTTTAATTTAATGGCTGCAGCACAAAGAATGGGTATAAAAAGGCAGTATACCTTTACTAACATAGCTCTGATGATGGAGATTTACTCTCCGAAACGTCAGCACATTAGAACGTGATTGCTTTCACCTGATTTAGGAAGCACCGAGTATGCTGGCTGGTCCAAAGCAAAAAGAAGGAGTAATGGCACAGGAAGCCAAACACAAGAAGTAAGCAGAATGCTAAGCATTTGTGGACAACAGTAGGCTCTCTAAATTTTGGGCAATGGATACAAATGAAAGGTGCAATCACAATGAAATAAAAGAAACAAAATGAATATGGAGAGAGTTTGGAATAGGCAATATAGCCACGAAGAGGAAACAGCTTGCCATAAATGAAGTATGATAAAGTACATGTGTTAAAAACACTTTTGCAATCAAGCACAAATGAAGAGATTTGAAGTGACATACAAATACAAATTGTTTTTAGTAATGACTGTAATATAATTACCTGTGGACTTTTAACGTTTAAACAAAAGAAGGTTTTATTAAACACGTTAGTTTTAAGCACATGCTAATGAAAATAAAACTACTAATCAATACCCAATGAGTGATGTTTTACTAAAAAGGAGAAAAAAGAAGCAAACTACATTGGAAGGGGAGTGCAGGTGAAAAGCACTAAGAAGAGTACTGGAGTGCAGTTCTGTAGATATAATTTCCCTACCACATATGCACCCCTAAAACCTTTAAGCCTGGAAAGAAAGGGTAATAGAGCAACACCAATACAGGAATGTGGTTTTGTATTTTAATTGATGTATGTAGTGACGATATAATTGTGATTAATATATGTTTTTTCAACTCTTAAGTCAAAAACTAGAATGTCACTATGCTGTATCTTTGCTTGTATCCCCTGAACCACACAATACACTACTTAAAAAAAAAATCACAAAACAGACAGACTCAGATAGAACCAGGGACTTTGTTTATCTGTAACAGATTAAACAACAGAGATTTCCCAGGTGAGCAGGTGAAGATAGGAAGGGGATTTGTCATGATTAGGAAAGAAACACCAGAAAGTAAAACTGTAAGTACTTCAGTACTTTGTTTTTAATTAATCTACTTTTGTATAAGAACAGGATTATGAGGACAAATATTATCTAATTAGTATTCTTTTACATTTAAGGCAGATTTATTTTGGTAACACGTAATAACAGTGAATACAAAATAGCGATACAATAACAGAGACTCAGTAATAGCGCTGCACTAAATAGTGACTGGCACATTAGAGCAACTGTTACATATGAGCCATTGGAAATTACCGATACCCCCACCATCAGTGAGCAGCGTGGAGTGAGAATCCTAGATATAGGCCCCCCCACATTAAATACAATACAAAACTGTATAAATGTTGCTGTGTGAGCTGCAGTAGCTGTTACGTGCTGTGCTATCATGTGTTTGTATTGTTGTTGTCGTCGCTATTTTGGATTTGCGGTTTTGACTCTTGCTCTTATTGATGTGCTGTTATCACATGGAGCCATTTATTTTTAGGTACCAGCTGAAGATTTTTAATAAGTAAAGGTGGCAGCCATGTTTGTGATGGCAATCATGGATGTGTGGTTAGTACTGATTTTATTGCGAAGAAGCTGCTGGATCTTTCTCCAGTGCTGTTATGCTGAGATAACAGCACAGGTAAAGAAGGCCCTCATCCAAACAGGTTTCATATTTTTCAAACCCAGTTTATAACTCAAATTATTATATTAGGACAGTTATTTAACTGTGAAGATTACTGAGTTTTACTCAGGTTAGGATTGTTACTCTGAGATACCTCTAACATACCAAACCAGTAACTGTGGATGAGTGTGGAATGGCATGAATATTATTTAAATGTATTTCTCTTCAGAGAGGATTGTAAATTGCATTTAATATAGATTACATACAGTATACAATATATATTGTAAAACTGCCTTTTTAACTACAGTAATTGCATCATATAGAGTTTGTGTGTTGTAAAGTCTTATCAAGATAAACAAAGAATTACTGAACTGAAAATTCTGGACCATTAGCTAACTCCCATATAGAATGCACTCTCTTGTCCAAGCATTATCATTGCATGTATTACTTATTTTTAACACTGAATTGAGGGATGAACAAAAAGATACACAGTGAACAACTGTTAAAGAACTTACATGTAAGGACCATTTATTTATGTGCGGGATCATCATTACATCTTATTTCACAATTAACTCAGGGTTGGTGGGAATGATCCCCATACATTTAGCATAACACTTGACTGTAACCCACAGATTTTACTTTGCTGTCTATTCTGTCTGAGCTAGAATTCTTATGTGGCTTGAATTGTGTACAGTTATCATACATCATGCACTCACTTCACTGATGCCTGATTGCCTGTTTTCCAATCCTAATTCTCTGATTTGCCTGTTGCTATGTGGCCTGTACTATGCATACTGCCATTGTGTACCAAAATGTCTGTCTGTCAGTTAATTGATCCTGATGAACTGGTCTGTCATTAATGTCTGCAATGTATGATTGAATTCATTTATTAAGCCTTCAGAGAACCACCATAACTGGGCCCAACAAACACCCTCTTTCCCCATAATGTAAATGCTATTACCCCTGCTTCATCTGAACACAATACTACAATGATAAGTTCATCCTCACACAACAAGAGTTCAGTACTGCCTTTACTTGGGCTGCCTGCATGCTGCCTAATTACCCTGCCTTGTGCCGTCACCACTGTGTGACATCATATACCTTGTTGGTGTAATGGGAATTGCTATCTGTCATCACAAGGCATCATGGGACATTGGATTTTTAAAAGAAAAAAAAAATTCTGGCCTTGCTTGCTGTCACAGTTAGCTTGTAAAAGCTGACTTCCTGGGACTATAATAAAATCAAGGTCATAAACCAACCACTGCTTTGAACCCAGGCAGCTTGTTGTAAAATATTGCCTTTTACGGTGTATCAAGAGGGAAGCAGTTTCTGACAGATACCTGTGAAAATTCACCCAGCTATGAGAAGTGTTTCCAGGATGTTTCCTGAAAGGGATATTGTAACCTGTCATAAAAAACATGCTGTAATGTGAAGAAGAGATTGTCTTGTTACAATTTAAAATATTGCTGTCTTTGCAGATTTCAAACAGGCAGTAAGCTGAAACATTTGGTTATATACTGGTCATGTTACAAATTAATTATAGGACTAAAAGTGACCTCATGTGCTGTGCCATCACAAGGAGGGTGGGACTTTAACTCTGATACTGACAAGCTGGCTGAAGGGACTGACACTTTTTTTTGTTCTGGACTTCTAAGGGACACTCTGTTCCTAGACTCAAGAGAGACCACTTCTGCTAAGACTGGTAATTCAAGTATGAACCTTTGCCAGCTGAAACTGAGTTAACACTAGTTAATTCAGTTACAAAGTGCTTTGTTTTGTAATTGTTCATTTCTTTTCTAACTATAATCATGATGTATATATATTCTGTTTTATGTTCTGTATATATTTACTATTTTTAGTTTTAGTAAATTGTTTTTTCTTAAACCTGCCTGAGACATTTTCTCATTTTGAGTGTGAATGGTGGAACAGTATTGGTAATTCTGACATAACTGTTAAATTGCTTAGTGTGTCACCATATGCAGCCATGCTAACAAAGATCTTTGTAAATATCCTGCAAGGTAAGAAAAATACCAGTGTCTCAATTGAGTCTGCAGGGAGTTGTGAACCAGGTTGGTTGTATGCCTGCTAGGTCAAGTGTTGTGCTCCTTCCCCAAAGAAAGTGGCGATATTTGGACCTGTTACCTGGGTGTGCTAGCTAAAAAGGGTTCATAATTGGCTCCAGGACTCAAGACTGGCAGTTTGCTTGGACCCAAAACAAACAGAAGGGTGTCCCTGTTTCTCCTAAGTTCACAAATTGCACTTAAAGGTTGGGCACTGTGGGAGCAGAGGGCCTGACCCCAGGAGTGGGTTTGTGACAGTTGATACTTCACTGCCAAATTCATCTCACTATTAATCAATTTAGTTTACTTGTAGTCCACATGGCTGGAACTGACAAAACCAGGAAAAACAGATAATAACTCTGGATAAATAAACATTATCCTGAAAAATGTGACCCCAGAGCAGAGGTATCCCCAGATAAATTTATTTACTGAACAACTGAGAAATCTTCTGAAGCTTGCATGGTACACTTCCAAGCAGCTCTATCCACCATGTAACTGAATCAACAGATACAAAACATGATAAAACACATTAAAACTGTATAGTTTTGTTTCCAGAGCCTTAAAGAACAAATGGAGCCAAAAATAGCATACAGATAATGTTTTTAATTTTTAACAGTAGTCAGGTGTTATTTTTCACTTTCTTGACTATTTTTCTTTTTCCTATTTGCCAATTACAATGTATTTAGGAGTCAGTAAAGTGCAGAGGTTTAGGGCTCTGAGCTGCAAACCTGGAAAGCTGGGTTTGAATCCCACAGCCCCCACTTGCATACTGTGTGACTCTGAGCAAGTCACTTAACTTACTTGTGCTCCTAGGTTGCACCTGGGAACAAGCTTTGGCTTGGTGTGCCTTCCTGGTTAAACAATTTCCCCTTTCCCTTTTTTACATGTCTGTATTAGGTATGGCATTTGTAGTGGGGAAACTACTAGAAATATTAATAAAGGAGGGGCAAATCGGTATCCTTGAGGTCAAGGGACTTCAAGATAACAAACAGCATAGGTTTACAGGATGAAAGATTGTGTCAGACAAACATAATCAACATCTTTGATTGGGTGATGAAGTTGAGGACAAGGGGCAGGTGGGTGATATATTGTACCTTGATTTCAACAAAGCCTTTGACTCTGTCTCACACTCTAACTGGTTAAGAAGCGGGGAGACCTGGGAGTGGGAGATAAAAGCATGAAGTGGTAGGAAATCAGCTGAGTGACAGAACCCAGAGGATTATTTTTCATGGGGAATACTGAGAGGTTGGGAGAGAGGAGGTTATCAGTGGGGTGCCATGGGGACTAGTCCTGGAACTCCTCCTTCTCAATACTTTTATTTGCAGTATTGCAGTGAGGATCTAGGGGAAGATCTGGCTATTCATGAATGACACAAATATCTCTGAAAGACTGGATAGTGAGAACAAGGTAAAAAGTATGAAGGAAAACTTAGAGAGAATAAAAAAATGGTCAAGAGAGTGACAGTTAAAATTCTATGCTAAATGCCAGTTCTGTGGTATTGAGAGTGGAGATGCTGGATGCCACACCTTGCTACACGTTGTGACCAAGTTCAGGAATGAACACGGGTTGCTGGGGGTTGGCTGGGGGGGAGAGAAGATTGAGCATCTGAGGAACTGCTCTCCTCTCCTGATAGAAACAACTGCTGGCTCCCCCTGAATGACTGCCACCAGGTGGAGGCCTGGTGGCAGTGCAGGACAGGAGCAGCAGAAAATGGGTGGGCGCTATGGGAGTCCGTGGCATTTGGGTACCTCCACATGTGTGTGCTGATGTGTGTGTTACCCAGCAGGGATTCCTGGAACAAAAAGCAGTGGAAAGATGGTGGCAGGGCTGGAATTCATGATGCTCTGTGCACCAATCCCTCACCCCCTTCACCACCAGGGACCAGGATGGCCCAGACTGGATTGTGCTTTGGGGGGAAGGATGGCATGCCCCCTCCTGACCCCATCATGGGAAGTAATCTGTGGGGGTATTTGGGCTGCACAGGTAGCCCCTGTGGAGGTGCTGGATGGTGCTGGTCGGAGGAGCAGGGGTGAAAGGAGCCCTAGCCTGCCTTGGCCAAGGAGAATAAAGTGTTTATAGAAAACAAAATTCAATGCCAAAATGTGTAAGGTAATGTGCATGAGTCAAAAAATTCCAAAACGGAATAGAGAAGAGGGCTTCAGTGAAAAGTACAACCGAGGAGAGGGATCTGGGGATAATAATATCAGACAATCTGAAGGCTACTGTACAGTGCAACAGGGCAGTAAGGAGGATGAGTGTGATGCTGGGTTGTATAGGAAGGGGGATCAGCAGTAGGAGGAGGAGTCAGAAGATTCTGCCAATGTGCAGGTCCTTCATACAGCCTCACCTACTATATGCAATTCTGGAGACAGCACTTGAAAAAAGACAGGGACAGGGGCATTGCAAAGGATGGTAACCAAAATGATCCAAGGTCAGTAAAAAAGGATTTAGTTGGAGAGGTTGGAGGATCTCAATATGTACATGCTGGAGTCAAGGAGAGAGAGTAGGGACATGACTAAGACATACAAATACTCACCTGTGATTCAGAAAGTAGAGTGCTGTTTAGCCTAGTGAGAACACAAACACCAGAGGAAACACAATGAGGCTAGTCGGGGAGATGCAAGAGGGGCAAGAGAAAGTATTTCTTCACAGAGAGGATGGTGAATGGATGGACTCGACTCCAATGGAGGTAGTTTGTGCACAATCACTGAAGGGATTTCAACATGTGTGGGACAATCAATCAATCAATCAAAGTCTTTATTTATACAAGCGGTCACCGTTGAGCAGAACTCGTTTACAAGGAGAACCTGTTTTACACAAAAATACAAAATTTTCACATTCAACGCAAGGTTGATACATTATACAGATAGGGCACTGCCCCCAGAGAAAGTTATACAAAGATAATAAATCGAATAAACAAACACAGTTAACCCCAGACAAGGGATAACATCAAATATGGACTGTAGACCCCATGTGTATGTAGGGTCGTGTCTATATGACAGGAGAGAAATGAGGAAGCGCATAGGAATAGGGAGCGATATGAAGGGTGGGGAGTGGAGAGTACAATGCTGATACAATAGTAGGTCAGTCAGCTTCTCTCATGGCATTAAGACAAAACTTCGTCTGTACCTTGGAGGCGGCTGCAGACAGGATTCAAACCAGGGGGTGAGCAATGAACAATTTTGGAGCTGGTATGGAACGGGCAAAACAATTACAGACTTCAGTAACCGCACGTGCGTATAATGCCTTGAAGATGGATAGGGAGACAAGGGTACTTAGTTTGAGTGTCCTTTGTAGATTATTCCATAGGGTGGGCAGTGTGAAGCTAATTGTCACTTTACCAAATCGTGACTTAACTCTGGGTACTATGAGGGAGATGGAGGAGTAGCTTCTAAGCGCGTACTTTCCTGTAGAACTAAGAGGTAGGCAGCCTGAGATATATGGGGGTAGTTTGTTTGTGAGGACACGGTAGATTCAGAGAGCATCGTTTTTGTGGCATCTGAGTTTAAGTGAGGTCCACCCCACAGCTGCATACAGGACACAGTGGTGGGTAGAATTAGGAAGTCCCGTGATAAACCTTATTGTATGGTGATACAGCGTGTGCAGTTTAGCTAATTGGGAGATGGGACCATGGCTATACAAAAAATCTGTGTAGTCCACCAGGGATAGGAAAGTAGATTGGACCAATCTTTCCTTGGCGTCTGTTGTCAGAAATTGTCTTAATCTAAAGAATAGTCCGAGCCTTTGCCATAGTTTTTTCAATAAATCCTTGACGTGTTCGGTGAAGGAGCATCTGCAATTGATCCATACTCCCAGGTATTTGAATTTGGTTACGAATTCCAGCTCTTCACTTCATATTGTGCTAATTTTGGGAATAGATCCACAGTCTGCTGGATTGGGTGCATGGGCAAGCATAGAGAAGAGCATAGCTTTTGTTTTTTTAGCATTCAGAAGTTATTTTTTGTGAATTAACTGGCTTTGTAGGCGGTCAAATTCAGTTTAGAGGTCGAAACAGGCTGCCTCTGGTGTGGGCCGACTAATGTATAGGACGGTATCATCTGCAAACAAGTGGATATTGGTGTTTTTTATATGAAAGTCAATGTTATTTATGTAGATTGTGAATAAGAGCGGGCCAAGGATAGATCCCTGGGGTACTCCACGTAAGAGAGGCTTGAGCGGGGACAACTCGCCTTCTGCTTTAACTTGCTGGAATCGGCCTGTGAGGTAGTCGGTGAACCAGGGCAATGAGGTGGAGTCCACTCCAATGGTTTGTAATGAGGTGAGAAAAAGGGTGTGGTCGACAGTGTCAAAAGCTTTAATTAGGTCTAAAAAGACCGCACATGTAATGTTCCTTGCGTCAAGGGCTCTCAGCCAGTCATCCGTAACTTTGGTCAGCACTAAAATAGTGCTATGTTGTGCTCTGAATCCAGATTGCATGGGGTTCAGTAGATTTGTTGACTTGAGATAGGACCTTAGCTGTACATTCACAATTTTCTCCAATAGTTTGGAGAGCACTGGGAGGAGAGATATGGGCTTATAATTGTTGAGGTCCCTTGGGTCACCTGACTTGAGGAGCGGCATAACATGAGCAGTCTTCTAAATGGGCGACAGGATACCCTGGGAGAGGGACAAGTTAAAAAGGTCAGTGATGGGGATGGCGATGACATTTTACATGATTTTGAGAAAGTAGGGGTCCAGTGAATCCACGCCTGCACTTTTTCTGGTGTCCAGATGTAATAGGAGGACTTCAACTTCTTTTAGAAAAGTGAGTTGAAGCGTAAATAGAGTGGAAGTATCAATAGGTATTTGAGATGAGTAATCTGTTGTGGAACGTATCTTACAAGCTGGGGAGTTATCAAACACATGGGATTGATAAAGACAGTGACTAAAGGAGAGAGGGGGGAGGGAAGAGTGAAGGGCAATCAGCACAGATAAGCAGGACTGGGCAGACCTGATGGGCCGCAGGGCCCTTTACTGCTGACAAAGTCTTTGTTTCTGTTGGAGCCAGGCCCTGGTGAAAAAGATGTAGGAGGCATTCCTGAGCAAGAGGGTCATTGATCCAACTAAGGTAAGGGAGAGGGGAAATTGTTTAACCAGGGAAGGCATACTAAGTCTAAGTTTGTTTCCAGGTGCAACCTGGGAGTACAAGGAAGTTAAATGACTTGCTCAGAACAAAAGAAGGGGCCATATTAGATTTAGTCCTAATAAACAGGGACAGAGTATTTATTTTATTTTATTTTATTGAATTTTGTTGACCCGGTAGGCCCACTGGAACTAGAAGTCCCTTTTTCAGGGGCAACCGGGGAGATACAGATGGTAAGCAACTGAAATTGAACCAGATTAAGCTGTTGGTGGTATTTTTTTTTTTTTTTTAGTGAATGGGGGAAATTTGGCAAGGACACTGGGGAACTCCCCTTCTCTTTTCTGTAAGTGCCATGGGATCTTTAACATCCACCTAAACTACCACCAATCCAGGCAGACGGGACCTCAGTTTAACGTCTCATCCAAAAGACGGATAGGGAGATAACATGAGGGAACTCTTGGGTTCAAGTGATCACTGGACTGTGTGGGCTGAGATCAAGCTTAAAAATAATTACTCATTTAATTTATTAATGTTTTATCTTATTATTGTTTTTTCTTTATTTTCTACTGAAGCATTTTATCATAATGGCACCCTGGGAATCCGGGAAGGGGCACAAGATAAAATAAATGCTACTACTACTACTACTACTACCAAAGTCAAGAGGGTTCAATACAGGACCAAGGTCCTGAACTTTAGATGGGCAAATTTTGGAAGGATGAGGGAGATGTTAGGGGATAAGCCACAGAAAGTGGAAGAGGCAGTAGGAAGTTAGAAACTGGGACCTGTTTTAAAGGGGCAGTACTGGAGGTGACAGATCTCTGAAACAAATAGTGGGGAAGAGTAGGAAGGGGAAAGAAATCACTATGGTTCTCAAAGGGTGCTGCTGAGCAAGTAACAGAAAAAGGAAAGCACTTATTATGTTGAAAAGGAATCAAGCTGAGGAAGGTAGGGGGTTATACCTGGAAAAATTGAGGGTAGCAAACAAGGCAGTGAGACAAGCAAAGGCAGAACTAAAGCTCACGGCAGGGGTTGGGAGGGTGAACAGGCAAATTTTTGCTATACATAGGAGTGATACAAAACCAAGGGAGGAGAGATCTGGCTAAAAAGGGGGGACTAACTGGCTGAGGATGAGAAGGGCAAGGCAACTACGGAAATAATTATTTCTCTTCAGTATTCATGATGGAGGAGAGGGGCCCCTCTGCCAGACTGCAGCATGGCAACCAACAGGGGATCGCTAGCAGGTGTCAATGAGGAGGCCATAATGGAGGAAAGAGCATTGAAGGGACTTCACTGCTGAATGTGAATAAATCAATGGATCCAGATGGGTTGCACCTGAGGATTTTAAGGGAGATGGGGCAGATCCTGACTGGTTCACTAACAGATCTCTTCAACTGCTATTTGGAGACAGGAGAATGCCGGAGTATTGGAAGATAGTGAATGTGGTCCCCTTCATAAAAGTATAAAAACTATAGACCAGTTAGTCTGACATCTATAGTAGAGAGACTACTGGGGCCCAATATTCAAATCTGGGCAAAGCAGAGAGCAAATCTTTGCACTGCCCCCTGCAGTTGCCCACATGTCCAAAACTGCTATATTCAGTAGAATAGCACATTGGCACTATTCCACTGAACACAGGGCCAGTGAGACCCGGTGGTAGGCTACCTTGCACCAGATAGAGCAGCAGAATGACTTGCAGTCGTGTAAAAATCCCCATATTCAAAGGGACCTATGAAAATGAGCCCATTGAACATGCAAGGCACTAAGGAGTCATTTGCATGCCCATTATGGGCCCTTTTTGCATAGGGAGCGAGGCAATACTGCCTGGCACCACCCACCGATTGCTCGTTCCCTGTGAGCTATCCCTTGTGCTAGTGGCCCCCCTGCCAATCACTGTCCTGTTATCAAATGTAAACTATCCCTGGTAGCATAGTGGTCGCCCCCCACCCCGATGATTGCCATCCCGTTATAAAATGTAAAATATCCCTGGTAATCTAGTGGTACTCCCATCATCACCAATCACTGCCCCATTATGAAATGTAAAATATCCCTGGTAGTCCAGTGGTCCATCTCCCATTCTCCGATCGCTGCCCCTGTTTAAAAGACTAAAATCCCTGGTAGCCCAGTGGTCCCTCCCCCGTTAGCTGGTTGCCAGTTTCCATCCTGTTATTTATTACTTAAATGTGCCCTGATAGTCTGGTGGTCCTTCCTCGTCCCTGATCATCATTCCATGAAATACAAAACAACGTATTCTTGGTGTTCTAGTGGACCCCCATATCCCACCCTTTCAGGGTGTGACCCACTACCCAGCTCCCCCCCATCCTGACTCCCAGCCAGTGACCAGCACAACCCTCTTCTCACCACCACGTCTGGCCACTGACTGAGCTGTGAATGAGTGTACGCAGGATGCGCCTCATCTGCCAGCCCAGCTCAGTGGCTAGACATGTTGGTGAGAGAGGGTTGTTACACCCTGACAGGGTGGGGTGTCCGTAGACCACCAGGGATATGTTGTTTGTATTTCATGGGATGGTGATTGGGATGGTGGGGAAACAACTAGACTATCAGGGATTTTAGTCTTTTAAATGTGAATGTCGATTGGAGAATGGGGGGGGGGGGAGTGACCACTGGAATACCAGGGAAACATTTTAAAACAATAAAGGTATGGTGATTTGGTGGGGGGCATGGACCACTAGAGTAGCATGGAAAGATTTTAAAATAATAATAGGATGGCAATCAGCGGAGGGGGTGCAGTGGACTACCAGGGATATTTTACATTTCATAACGGGACAGCAATGAGCTAATGGTGGCCACTAGACCACCAGGGACTGCTGTGTTGGAGTTGGGGGTGCCTCACTTCCTCCACCAAGTGACTGAGTTGCGCAGGAATAAGTCAGGATTTCAATCAGTGGTATGTGCGCCGCACAAGGGGACCGAGCAAAATGGCCTTGCAGGGTGCTCATACTCTGAATATTGGACTACACCAATATTCAGCTCCCGACCCCTTCATTTATATTGAGCCCCCTTCTGTCTTTTGCCCAGGCGCAAACTGAGTTTACCTATGCTAAATGGACTTTTTAATATTGCGCTTCCGGGTAAAGCCCAGTTTGCGCAAGCAACCTCGGTTTTGTGCATAGGCAAAGTTTTGATTTTTGGGCTCCTGGAGTCTAATTAAGGAAAGGATAGTGGAGGCTCTGCAGACCAATGGCCTGCAGGATTCCAGATAGCATGGATTTACCAGTGGGAGGTCATGCTAAAAAAACTGTTTAAATTCTTTAATTGGCTGACAAAGGCCATGGATGGGGTCAGGCAGCTAATGTCTTGTACCTAGTCTTCAGCAAAGCCTTTGACTCACGTGGGAGACTGATACAGAAGTTTTGTGACCCGGGGATGGGGGACAAGATTACAGGATGGATGAAAAACTGGTTGAGGGTGAGGACCCAGAGGGTTGTCCTAAATGGAGAACTCTCAGTGAAAATGGAAGTCATGAGTACTGTGCCCTAGTGATCAGTTTGTTTGTGATATAAGGGAGGAGGTTCATGGAAAGATATGCCTCTTCACAGATGATGCCAAAATGCCTGGAAGAGTGGACGCCAAGGAAAGGATGAGGGTCATAAACAAAGATCTGAAAAATCTGGACAGTGGATCGAGGATGTGGCAGCTGAACTTTCACATGAAAAAGTGCAAGGTAATGAAACACAGAAACAACCTCTGGCACAGTGCACTTGATTCTGGAAATCACACCGATAGGTAGGTGTACCATGCAGCAAAAAATATTTGCACCTGGGCCATCCTTAAAGTGAAAGCTTATTTCTATAGATCAACCCTTGCCTCCTCATGGGGCTCATCCCGTAAGTTTTGGAACAATATTAAGGAGTTAAATGGCAAATCCAAATCTCTTCCCCCCTCAACTAAATGTCAATGGTGCAATCGCCACTGACCCATAGTGTATAGCTGACACCTTAAATACAGCCTTCTCTGACCTCAGCTTGGTGCTCCCTCCCAATTTCTTTGATCCTGTCCCCTCCTCCCCTTCCCACTCCCTCTTCTACTTTAGTGTCCTATCCCCTCATGAAGCCAGGCCCTACCTCCTCAATGCTCTTAAAGGTTCTAACCACAGTAATGACTCGCTGGACCATAAACTTCTCCACTTGGTCCTTGATGTCGTTCTTGTTCACCTCACCAACCTCCTTAATTGCTCCCTCTGCCTCAGTCAGTTCCCCCACGCCTGGAAAACCACCATCATCTCTACCATTCTCAAAGGTGGTGACCGTACCTCCACAGGAAATTACAGGCCACTATCTATCCTACCCCCGCTCTCTAAAGCATTAGAAAGGATTGTAGCTGATCAGCTCACTGGCTTCATCTCTATGCACAACCTCCTCTGCCAAGAGCAACATGGCTTCTGACGTGGCCATAGCACCACTACCGCTCTTATTGAATTCTCTGGTTTCCTACATACTGCCCTGGATAAGGGGCTCCTTGTGGGTGCTGTCTTCATAGACCTGTCAAAAGCCTTCGACACCGTAAACCATCCCCATCTCCTGTCTTCCTTCCCTCCTTCAGTTAGACCTCTGCCAGGGTGTCCATGCCTGGTTTACCAGCTACCTCACGTCCCACTCACAGTGCATTAAGATTAACAATATCCTCTCTAGCTCCCATTCTATCTGCTCAGCGGTCCCCCAGGGCTCCATCCTCGGGCCTCTGCTCTTTAGCCTGTATTTAAACTTGCTCCCAAAAACCTGTTCTAGTAATGTTCTTCTTTATGCTGATAATGCGGTCCTTTTCTCCTCCCACCCTGACCCCATCCACCTCCATGCCACCCTCCAAAACTCCTTTACCCAGGCTGAAAATTGGTTTACTGACCACAGACTTGTGCTGAACCTCAAGAAGGCAAAAATCATGCTCTTCACCCACTACCAAAATAAATACAAATGCTTCCTCCTTAGTGTTCTATCCAACAATCTCCTCCCTATCGAACAAGTTAATTCATTTAAGTACCTTGGCCTAACCTTTAACCCTACCCTCTCCTTCCACGGCCATATCCTTACCCTCTGCTTGGTGGTCAACAATTTGCATTGGCCTACTTTATTGTCACAGAAACTGTCTACCCACTGATGCCCTGAGACTGACCATTTCCTTCTCAGTCCTATCTGTCATGCACTATGGACTCCTTATCTATGGGGCTGCCAAAAATACTGCCCTCAACAAAGTGAAACTCTCACTTAATAAGGCCTGCCAGTTGCTCACTGGCTCCAGCATTCACACCCATACCTGCTCCCTGTACTCCCTGGCAAATATTCTTAGCCTTGATGAGAGGCTGTGCTACCAGTCCTGCCTTTTTTGCCCTGAAAGTCACAACTGGTTTGGCCCGTCTGGCCATGCCTCTATCATTCACACATCTCCCCCCTCTCTTCCTACCCATAGCTCTTCCAGATCCTCTCTTTTTGTACCCAGAGTCAGGACCTCCCTTGCCCAGCGGTCTTTTCTTTATAGAGCCCCATCCTTTTTTTTAATGCACTCCTTGCTGTCTCCTCTGAATATAGGATTGGTCCGTTCAAGGCTGCTCTCCAGCTTCATCTCAACAACTCAGGGACATGTAACTGCTTGTCATAGAGATGCTTCTCTCCCCACCACCAAATATTCATTGCCACATCTAGTACTTCCCATCCATCGCCTATCAGCACCTGTTTTGCTATATAATAACCGTAAGTGTCATTACCTTATCTACCACATTGTACAGGAATATTTGACCTTATATTTTATAATCTCTGATGTATCTCTGTATTTTGTTTTGTTTGTCTGCTTTGTTCTATGTTCCTTGATGAGGAGCCTTTGTAAATGAGTCTCTGACTCAAAGGGTTGCAATTCCAGTACCATTAAATAAATAAATAAAAAATAATGCACATAGGTGCCAAGAACCTGAGAATGGAGTGTGGAATGAATGGTGTGGTGGTGGAGCGCAAATAATAGAAAAGGGACCTGAGATGTTAATAATGGGAAACATGAAGATATTGGCACAACACTGTAAGGCTATAGGCAAGGCAAATCAGATGCTGTAGTGCATAGGGAGATAAAGTGCATATGGCGCAGTGGTTTAAGGCTCTGAGCTGCAAATCGGGAGACCTGGGTTTGAATCCCACAGCCCCCACTTGCATACTGTGTGACCCTGAGCAAGTCACTTAACTTCCTTGTGCTCCCAGGTTGCACCTGCAAACAAGCTTTCAGCTTAGTGTGTCTCACCTGGTAAAATAATTGGTAAAAAAAAATAGGGAGAGATATCCGTAGCAGAAGGAGAGAGGTAATTCAGAGCTCATATATTGATCCAAGGTCAGCGCTCACTTGAGTATTGTGTTATTTTAGAGCCCACACCTAAGGAAGAACAGGGACAGGTTGGAGGTGGTACAGAAATGAGCAACCAAAATGATACAGGGGAATGAGGGCAGGTCCTAGGAGAAGCATTTGGAGGATCTAAACATGTACATGCTGGAGGACAGAAGAAAGAAGGGTGGCATGATTGAAACTTTCAAGTACCTCCCCAGAATAAGCATGGTGGATAGCAATGAGCTGTTCACAATGAGTGGTACCATGGGTACCAGGGTAACTCTCTAAAACTGACAGGGGGAAGGTTCAAGAAAGATGTCAGGAAGTACTCTTTTACAGAAAGAATGGTGGAGGACTGGAACAAGCTTCCAGAGGTGATCCTCAGGGCTGAAACTGTGGGAAGGTTCAAAAGGTGATGAGACAGGCACATGGGAATAGTGAATAAGCAGGAAGACTAGGGGGAGGTAGGAAGGCTGGACAAAGGCACAGTCCCAAAATTAGACAGGCTTGGGCAGACTGGAAGGGCCACTAGGCCTTTGTTTACCATGATTTTCTGTTTCTATGGGTTACATGAAGAGCAGTACTTCTTGCGATAGCTAACATACTATATCTAGCTTTACTCCCATTCATAGCTCATTAGCCTTGTGATCTCTGTGGCTATGACATCATAAGTGACTAACCTGGCAGTAGGTGATTGGCTCTTTCAGGCGAGTTGTGATGTCACAATCAGTGATGTCAGAAGGCTGATGAGGTATGAAGAGAAATAGAAATAGCTATGTCAGCCACCCAGTACAGCACAGATAGTTCTATACTTCACAGATCGTACTTTCAGGTAGAAAGTCTTCTAATAAGTGAAAGGGAAAACATATTCCATATATTCCCCCTACTTTCAGTACCCCTCCCTGCCAAGTGTAATCACTTTTGTCCATCCCTCCCAGTTAATTGCTCTGTCTGACTATCTGTCCCTGCCTCCTTCTTTTGTCCCCTGAATAAATATAATCTTCTACCCCTTTTCTCTCCCTAGGCTCCTAGTCACCCCTATTGGGGTCAGTGCAGTGCTCCCCACAGCTCATTGGACCTCACCAGCCCACCATGAAGCCAGCAAAGTACTGTGACCAGAAGGTTCCATTTCAGGTCCTCAGGCAGCCTAGCTTTGAATTCTGGCACCTTTTTTAAGTGGCTCCCTGCCTTCCTAGCTGTGGCTGAATTTCTACCTCAACTTCCCTCTGCATTATTGCAGACTAGAGGAGACTGCAAAAAACCCTGTGCAGACTGACTTAAATGTGCCTCTGTCCAGCCGAACTGTAAACTGAATTTGTGCCTTGCATTGCAGCTCCATGGTGTGTTTGACATTTCTATGTGCACTGCAATCTCAGATTTTATGGCACTTTTTCTGATTTAATTCTATGCTCCTAGCCTGTTTTTCTGTGAGAGACACTGAAGTCAATTTTTTCACTCCCACCACCCCTCCCCACGTCTTACTAAATGCTTGTTCTTTGGGGGCAGATATTCTTTTTTCCCTCAGTGACTGGACCATTTCTTCTGGTGTGAGGATCTCAAGGCAGCTAGCTTGTGAATGTCATTCTTGGATTGCTCCAGGAAGCTGGTGAATATCTCCACACTTCGCAAAAGCCTTAATAAGGTTTCTAGTTTCAGCTCTATATATCTGCCTGCTGGATAATTTCATCCTTGGACTTAGTTACTGTCTCACTCCTGCAGTCAACTGCACATTTGCTTCTGTCCCCTCTCCAGTCCTGAATTCGCTGCTTTCTTTCTTTTTCCCCTAGTTCTACATTCCTTTCTTTTCCTTACCAGTGTACACTGTGGGGGTGAACTCACTTCACTGCAGCTTTGTAGGAGTATTTTCCCTTCTGACAGCCCTCCATCTCTCAGTAGATCTTCTCTGCCAGCCATCTACTGACTACTCAAATAAAGCCGAGGACTGGAGCTATTTTTTCTCAAACCTAATTATCAGGGATAATACCTCTATCCCTGAAACCTGGCTCCTAAAGCTTATCCCATTTGCTAGTATAGCTGACTACCTAAGCCATTTCCCTTTTTATATGCCACTGGAGGGCAAACTTCAAACCTCTCTCATTGAGACCAGGGTACCCCTATGTCCTCTCTCTCCGGTGATATTGAACCTAACCCGGGCCCTCCTGATGGCATCGTTCCCAAGAACCCATCTTATTGGTTCACAGAAAAGGGGCTTAGGCTTGCACATATGAACATTAGAAGTCTGTTAGCTAATTTTGCACAGCTTGAAGCCTGGATTGCTCACAACTCCCCTGATGTCTTAGGTCTAACCGAGACTTGGTTAAAACCCCATATACCAGATTCATTATGTAGGATCAATGGATATAAACTTCACAGATGTGATTGTCCAAATGCTAAAAATGGTGGTGGTGTTTTGTTTTATACCAGGCATGATCTTGACATTACGGTCCTCACGGTCAACACTACCTGTCTATGTGAAATTATTCATATAGTTATTACCTTAGGTCTCACTAAAAAGCTAAATGTAGTGTGCATCTATAACCCTCCTAAAATGTACTAACAGGCCTGACTAAGGTAATTGACCATCTTTCCTCGCTAAAGGGTAGACAAGAGTTCATTGTTATGGGTGACCTCAACCTGGATTGGCTAGGGGAAAACTCTAATCTCTATGCTGCTGAACTCAGCAGGTTACACCTGTCTCAATTGGTCACTCTCCTGACTAGACAGGCTAGTAACAGCAGTCTCCAGTCTCTTCTAGACTGGGTCATCTCCATC
This sequence comes from Neoceratodus forsteri, assembly GCA_016271365.2. Lineage (NCBI taxonomy): Eukaryota > Metazoa > Chordata > Ceratodontiformes > Ceratodontidae > Neoceratodus > Neoceratodus forsteri. The sequence goes on from CM057453.1 coordinate 389,514,725, forward strand.
AGGCCTGAGAGGATCAGTGCTGTTGGAGTTTTACCAGACTCAGTCAGCAACCACTCCCCAGTTTACTGTGTTTGAAAGGCTAGGGCCCCTAAACCACCCCCCAGAGCACTTTTTTTCAGGGATTTTTCAAAAATGGATAAGAGAGCCCTAATCATGTAGCTACAGAGCGTGGACTGGGCACCTCTATATTATACTTGTAATGTGGATGGTGCTGCTCAATACCTCCTTACCATGATTTTGAACCTTCAAGACAAATACATCCCAGTAAAAAGGTGCCATACCCAGGGATCTGCTACCCACTGGTGAAATCATTCACTCCTATCCCTCTCTCAAAAAGAGGGATAAAGCCTGGAACAAAGCTAAGCTAATCCAGTCCCCATCAGATTGGGCTGAGTACAGAAGACTCTGAAACCTATGTAAGGTTTCCATCAGATCTGCTAAGGGCAATTACTACTGTCAGCTCCTTAGTACCTCTGCCAGTGACTCTTGTGGTTTTTGGAGTCATGTTAACACCATTATGGGGAAAAACAAGTGCAATGCCATCTCTGATATGGTCATGGATGGTTGTAATTGCAATAACCCCCTCACTATAGCCGAGGCTCTTAACTCCAGATTCACTGACCTCTCCTCCTATACTGCACCTCCTGGGCCTTTACCTGTCACTCTGCAGGATAACGTTAAACCTTCCAACCCATCTTTAACCCTTCACCCAATCTCTGAGTGAAATCTTTGCGCTTACTTAAGTCCATCTGTCCTGCTGGATCGGTAGGGGCAGATGAACTCTTACCAAAATTCCTAAGAACTGTTGAGTCATCTATAGTCTCTCCAGTGACTAGACTTTTCAACCTGTCTCTTCTTACAGGACATGTCTCTTCCCTCTGGAACATTGCTCGAGTTGTACCGGTCCACAAAAAGGGAAACACCACTAATCTGGATAACTACTGCCCTATTGCCATCCTCTCTACCCTTTCTAAAATACTGGAGAAAATTGTTGCTACCCAGGTCTCGGATTACCTCTACTCCTTGAAACTTCTCACCCTTGAGGAACATGGTTTCCAATGCGGGCACAGTACAGCCACTGCTCTCATACAGTTTGCAAATGATGTCAGACTCGCTATGGACAAAGGCTCTCTCACTGCGGCTACTTTTGTTGATCTTACAAAAGCGTTTTATTTAGTTGACCACCCGCTGCTTCTTTCAGTGTTGTCATCCCTAGGCTTCTCTACCTCAGTCACCGCCTAGTTCCAAAATGATCTTTCGAAGTGTCAACAATTTGTTCAGATCAGAGATGCTAAGTCTCCTCTTGCTCCTATTTGGATTGGAGTGCCCCAGGGTTCGATTCTTGTTCATCTCCTGTTTATGGCCTTTATAAACGATATCTCACCACTCATTTGTGCTTGCTCAGGTCTGCTATATGTCGACAATCTTATTCTTTACTCATCCTCCTCAAACCTCTCAGATATCAACCTGAATCTTAATAGTAACTTCAAAACCTTTCATAGCTGGCTATTGCAAAACAACCTTGCTTTAAATAAAAATAAAATGGTGACTATGCTCTTCAGTTCAGGTTCAAAAATTCGGTCCTGCACCCAACCATTAAGTATCAGAGTGCTTGATGGCTCTTCCCTTAGCACAGTTACTTCTTTTAAATACCTAGAAGTAACCCTGGATCCCACCTTGGAGTTTGACCTGCACCTAGTTCAATCATTAAATCCATCAATATTCAACTTGGGCTGGCATATAAGGTGAGACATAGCCTAACATCCGCGGCAAGGATGGCCATTGCACAGGGGATCCTGAGACCCAAATTGGCATATGGGTTAATAGCCTTTTTAGCAACTACTGGAAGGCTCCTCCAAAAGTGGGATGTCTGCTACAACAGCATTTGCCATTTTGCTCTGTCTTTACCCAAACTTACTCACTGATGCATAATATACTCCAGTCTGGAATGGTTTATCCCCTCAGCCTTCCGTCAGCTTACTTCCTACTGTTTTATAAAGAGTATAATCTCCTCCCAGATACCTGACAAATGGGCTCTACTGCTCAAACCTGTGACCTCTGCCTACCCACTGAGAGCAGCTGACAAATCCCTTCTTGTCCAACCGAGATGTAAAACCAAAATGGGTGAGAATGCTTTCTCTAGCCGGGCCCCTTAACTATGGAACTTCCTTCCACTGAGTCTAAGAATCTCCCCTTCTCCATGCAGCTTCTAATAGGAGCTTTGTATGGCTCTTCTAAGTTCTGAACCCTCCTTCTGTTCTCTAGCCACCCACTCCTGTACTGGTTCCTCCTAGTTGCCTACTGGCTCTAACCTCTACAACTTTCAAACCTGCCTGGAAATCTTGCTATTTCCTCTCTTCTAGCAGTTACTCACTAGTTGTATGACTTATGACTGTTAGTTATTTGCACTTATATTCCTGTTTTGTTACTACATATAGATTCCTGCAAATGTATTGCCATTGCTAAACATTTTGCACAAGTGTACTATGTCTGACTTCTACTTGTTCCCATGATGTTTTCTTGTATCTACTATTGTCTATGTACCGTTTGTTGTAATCGCCCAAGTCGTACCTGAAAATAGGCAGCTATGCTGTCTAGTGTACCTTCCCGGTCAACAAAAACTAAATAAATAAATAAAATAAATACATAAAAGTGATGTTTGAAGACTTTAAAAATGAATATTAATTTCAGGCGGTGTACTAGCTCTTTAACTTTCTTAGAAAATCTCTCTCTGTTTTGTTCTCTCTCCAGCTGTTTTTCCTGGCAGACAGCCTCTATTTTGGCAAGGTCAAATGGGCTAATCAGCATTTTGTTCCCATAAACCTGAGTTCTCAAGTTGGGTACAGTAGTAGTTTTGCACCTATACCATTTTGTCACTCATCTTTAACCATTCTTCTTGGCCACCTGGCACTATTTGTTATGCCAAAGTTCATGATTTTTCACCATACAGCTGTAACAGTGACTTGATTGTAAGTTTTCATTTTTCCTACTAAGCTCGTATCGTATCACTTCTATAAACCTTTCTGAAGGTAACCGAATGTTGATCCTGTAAATTCTGGTGTTCTCTTTAGGTCTCTCTTTCCCACACCTTTTTTCATTTACTTCATATCACACCATCATGTAAACAAAGCTGCAGACCTGCTCAGTTACATTATTTTATTACCGTGTTCCAGTTTCTCTGAAAAACCCTGTCCTTGTTTTTTTTTTCATTCATTTGTCTTGGGGACGATGAACTTCAGATCTGGCTTTTCTGTTTCCTCACTAATCAAACAAAGCAGACTAGATAATGCTGCTAGTGTCACACCCAGAAGTGTTGCATCATTTGCCTGCCCCAGGGTAGTCAAATGCTCTCTAGTGATATTGAGTCATCAATCTACAGTAAGTGAAACCAAGCAGACGGTTTGGCAGATAACTAAGCTTTAAGCCCTTTGCTGTTCATTCTAGCTAGACAGCACAAAATGAAATGCCTTTTGTGGATCTGACCCAATATCTTCAACTACATAAGCTTACTCTAAAAATCTTGACAAAAAGACAAACAGTATATAAGTACTGTGTATGTAAGTTAACTAGCATTGATCAATGCCAATGATGTCTCCTTGCATGTTTTTATAATGCAGATGTGCTGTGAGCAAAAGACAGACAGATTTTATGGCAATCTAACAAGTGTTTAGGCGGCACTGAATCTTTGTGCCTCAGCCTGGGGCAGACGAGGTCAGGGGTACAGCCATCCCTGGTGGCAACAGTTTTGTTCAGAGTTCCTACTCACTTGGAGCTCCTGTAGAGCCGAGCCAAGTGGCAGATGTTGGGATCAGGGATAGAGCTGTGCCTGGCAGAACATTGAACAGCACAAAGTGGCAGATTTTGGGGTTGGTAGTAGAGCTGTGCCCAGTGTCAATGTCAGTGGTTCAGGTTAAGGTTCCCACTCCTAGGGAGCTCAAATAGAGATGCACTAAGCAGCAAATGTTTGAATTGTCACTCCCGGTCCTTAGGGGCTCAAGTAGATCTATGCTGGAGGCAGAGGCTGGGGTCCAGACTCCTACTCATCAGGAGCCCACATACAGCCATGTCCAATGACAGGAGTCAGGATCAGGGCCCCTGCTTCTCAGGAGCCCTATATAGCTGCACCTGGAGGCAGACATTTGGGTTGGGTCTCCACTCCCCAAACCCCCCATAAGCCACATCCAGCAACAGATGTTTAGATTGGGGCTCCAGCCTCAAGAGTCCTCACAGAGCAGTACTAAGCCATGCAGGTCCTAGTCTGTGGTCTCTCTTCCCAGAGTAGCACTGGGAAACAATTTAAAAAAGGTCATGCCAAGGCTCACAGAAGGATCCCTCTCTGTTTCGAGGAAAAGTACAGCAGTACCAACTCAATTAACATTTCTTCTAACCCAGAATAGCCAAGCTGAAATGCAACATCTCATTTTTAGTACAAGCCTGCTTCTACCCATTTCTGCAGCTAGGTGGATGAGAGCAGTGGGAGGTATAGCTACTTGCTCAGTGTCACACAGTGAATGTTTGGTTCTGTAAGGGATTGAACCTGCATTCACCTGAGTGACAGATGATTTTGATGTTTGTTTCATTTATTTACAATTTATTTAACTAGGAGAGCACATCTGAGATGCAATATCTTGTTTCCACTGTGGTCCTGCTTTTACCTGTTTACAATGTGTTTACCCAGTATAGCCCAGCTAAGATGTCAGTTCCCAAAAGTACTCTAACCACTAGAACACACTGCCTCCATTGCCTGCGGGCGTGGGGAGAGTAAAAGTCCACCAACTGCTGGTAATGTTATTTTCCTGATTTCTTTACCAAAGATATCCCAGCTGAGATGCAATATCTAATTTCAAGTGTGAGCTTGCTTCTGCTAATTTCCACACACAGGTGGACTGGCCCACTGGGAATTTAACGGGCCCTTCACAGGACATTTTCTGCAGCGTTGTGAGTGGTGCAGAGCTGTTACAGAATTATGCTGTAGCCACATAAATGCAATCTGCATCACAGTTTCTGGATGCACTGTGTTTCATCACGATCACTCTTTTCTTTGGATAGCGTTATGTTGTGGGTGTTTTGAACGGCTGTCTGAACAGTTGGCACCACTCAAATGGTGTCACTTGTTTTGGACTCCCAGTACAGAAACTGACAGAATCAGTGACATTCATCTAGCAATAATAATTAATTAGTGAGAGTAATCACCATTGGAATTTGCTGAGATCTGTAAGCCCAGATAGCAGCAATCCCATGGCATAAACAAGAGCATAGGGCATATGGATGTAACGGCTGATAATCCAGTCACCTGAAAGCTGAGCCTCTTGTACCTATGGACCAGTGGGTGACATCACCAGACCCCACGGAAGTTTGGACAAAACGCCAGAAGGTCAGTCACACCATTGATGTAGGGGGCTGCTGTGTGAACAGGAGCCACATTGCTGCAGCTTAAACAGGGCAGCCTGCACAATGCAACCAGGAACAGGGCAGGTCATGTGAGCACACCATACGTGACATGTTCAGTGTCATTCAGTGAGTATTTGGCTTTAGTAGAGTTTGATCTTGTGATCTTCCATTCATGACAACGCTCCAACCAATAGATCACACTGCATCCACTGGCTGAGGGGACCATGCAAATCTGGCAACTGCTAGCAATGTTTTGTTTGTGCATTTTTTGCAGTTTATTTATGCAGAATAACCCAGTGGGGAGTCAGCATACAATTTCTGGTGATTTCTTATTTCTACTTAATTTCTCCAGCTGCATGAACTGGAGCATTGGTGGTTAAGTGACTTGCTTAAGGACATACAGTGAGTATTTAGATCAGAAGGTGTTAAAACTGTAATCTCCCAGCTTCCAACAGTACTGTAACCACTAGAACACATTGCTTTCATTTGGCGGGTGCCGACCCTGAACACCAGTAACTGACAACAATGTTGTTGTTTTGTGGGGATTTCCATTTACCCAGGAAAATCTATCTGAGCTGCAAAATCTCATTTCCAGTGGGATCCTACAGCATAGCCTACACCTTCCACTGGCCCTCTATACTCTGCAAACTTGTTCCAAGAATGGGGCACATGATCGCCCCACATCCTGGCCTACACCCATCTTGACTGCCTGCAATGTCACATTCAAGGCTCAAATCCAGCAGGGGAGACAGCAGCCAGGGCTGTGGATACACAGAAGTCTCTGCATAAGTGGAGCTGAACCTTTGCATACCAGAGGCTTGCATATCCACCCCTTCGTGGGTGCAGAAGTGGATGTGGGGCTATTGAGGTTCAGGCCCCAGGTAATTTTTTTTTTTACTCGTAACTTGACTGGTTTGTGCCATTTTGACCCCAAATTTCTAGAGTAGTCAAGTTGCCACCCCACCTCACAAACACTTGTGTCATTTTGTCAATGTGCCTGGAAATGTGTTTTTTTTTCTCCCCCCCAAAACATCCTTTGGGTCAGATTTACAAAGTGACACTGAGTTCTTGAGGTGGGGTGGCATGTTGGCCACCCTGAAAATTTAAGTGACAATGACCATGATTTTTCAGGTAATGTGTTTTATGTGGGAAAGACAATTTGCCAGTTCTACAAAAGGGTGGAAGAACACTGCAGAGCCATCAACAAGGGAGATTTGGAATATGCCACAGCTAGCAACATTGCCAGTAGTATGGGAAAAAAGAAACATGAATTTAAATTTAAGGGGGCTCGTGAGATTACATTAAATCCAAGAGGAGGACATTTTGATGATGCAGTATTGAGAAGAGTGGCATTTTGGATCTGTACACTTGGAGCAACTGAGTACCAGGGCTCATATGATCTCGTCTGATGTTTGAAATACTATAGATACTGATATAATGATGAATGTTCTTTGATTTTTTTATCATGAAATGTTTGTAAAAGTATTACCATAGTATAAATGTAGTAAATGTAGTACTAACTTTTTTTTAATGTGTCCCTTCACAGATTCTGCCCCCCCCCATGCAGGTAGATGGAATTTGCTGAAGCAGTAAGGAACTGGAGTATGTTCAAGAATGGATATCATTTTAACCTTAAAAATCATCAGGTTTTTAATTTTAGTATTGATATTAAATATGTGCAATCGTGTATGAGCGCTAACACTTTGTTGGTATTTATTTCAAAGAGATTAATGATGATTTGTGAAAATTATGCATTATAGCTTTAAGGAGCCAACAAAAACAATGCATTGCAGCTTTAAGGAGCCTTTATAAATTGTGATGGCATCATACAGTGACTTAGCCTTTGAAAAAGCATCAATTTGATGTGAAACGCGTCAGATGATGCACCCTTTCTACTGGGGTTGTGTTTTTTTTTAATTCAAGTTTATTGCATATTTAGGCACAGTTCCAGCTCACATAGTACATTGCAGTTTATGTTTACATTGTACATTGTCAGTTAATAGCAAGAATCATAGATTGCAGTGTGGTTTTAACATTGTATCTGCCACATCAATAAAGAATGGATTGAAGCATTTTATCCAGATATCAGAGCATAATTGTATGTAGGGGTGAGTGCCTGGCTTCATCTTTAATTCTGACACTGTGTATTTGCCATGAGCACCCATTCACTGGTGCAGTTTTTTTATATTTTATTTTTATTATTCCTTAAGAAAAATAGTGAATAAAAATACATTTTTCCATCCTTTGTAAGAAACAATAAGAAAAGAACATACCAAATAAAGAATTAACTTAATAAAGCATAAAAGGAATTTTTTATATTTTTTTGGGGGGGAACAAACAAAAACAAACATTTGTATTTACCCATGAGCTTACTAAGCAGTTTTTCTTAATAATTCATACTGAATGTGTGCCATGCTTTTAATTCCCACCTTAGAAAAACAATAATTAATACCCCATTAACTTTTAAAGTAATTCCCCTGTACTGAGTTCATTTTCAAAGCTCATCACAGTTCAAAAAAGAAGATAAACTAAATACTTCATTTCAAAAGCTTACTGAGCCAAAATAAACAGACCGAACAGTAGAACAGTAAAAAAAAAAAAAAAAAAAATGTCCTTCAGCACTTAAATGTTCACAGGGTGATACTCCGTAAGTTCAGCCTCCTTGTCTTCCAGATCAGAACCTATATTTTCTGGGAGTTTCACATTTGACTTGAAAAAAGATTTGGCAGAATCAATATCTTCAAAAATACATTTTCCCTTGAAACAATACCTTAAGTCGTGCAGGAGCCAACAAGCTAACAGCAAGTCCAGCCTCTTTAAATTCAGACATTATCGGCAAGAAACGCTTGCATCTGTGCTGGGTTTGCAAATATAAATATGGGTATAGATGAAATCTGTGCCCATCATAAAAACACTTCTTTACTGTTCGAGCCAATTGAAGCAATTTATTACATTCATTCAAATTGTTGAAGGTTATAATAATAAATCTTGCCTTCTATAGGCCCATCGAAGATTCTTTTGCTGGGCGATTAGGAGGTCTATAGACATTTTCAAGTACAAGTGGAGATTCCAAAGAAAACACAGAGGTTAGTGCCTTTTCCACCATCTCTTTCAGTTCGGGTAGGGAATAGAACCAGGGAAACCTATTAGGCATAAGTTTCTCCTAAGAGCATTATTCTCAAGACTTTACTTGCATTGTATCTCATTCCAGTAGAGTAGTGTGTTGAGGGATGCTGAGAAATTGGACTAAGGGACCTTGAGGGTCTATAATGAGGGATCATGGGTGGGTACCAATGGGTGGGCAGGAGGGTGGCATGTGAGCTAGAGGGTGGGTGAGGTTGGGGGTTAATTTACCCAGGTTATCTGCCATTTGGAGGCATTTAAGCAACTGTGCCCATCTGATGAAGGGTACCAGGAAAAAGACCTGTTGCTCTGGAGGCACTAAAGTGAATGTTCCTTGCTAATGAGTGGTACCAGTAGATGAACTGCTGATTGAGTGGCACTTTAGGGATGGTGCCCACCAGTGAGGGGGACTGGAAAATGACCCGCTGCTCCAGCAGCACTAAAGGGAATGTACCCCTCTAATGAGGAGGACTGGAAGATGAGACATCGCTCTGCCACACTAATGTGAGTGTCCCCCTCTGATAAGAGTGACTAAAAGACAACCCACCACTCAGAAGCACATGAACAGATGCTTGCTCACTGGGTATGCAGGGAGCCAATACACATAGCCAAAACAGAAAGCCATTTGGCAGGCATACGAGGAACATTTAGAGGGACCAGATGAACTGACAAAGCCTGTTGTTTTGAAATGGGGTGCAGGAGAGAGAGAGAGAGCTGCAGGAACAGTTTCACTAATTTTGGGTGGGAGAGACAGTGTCAGACAGGAAAACATCATTAGCATGAGATGTGGGTGCACACTGAGTGTCACGAGTGGAAAAAATCAGCACAGTGGTTTGATCAGTGAAACAGCTCTAAAATCTGGGAATGTTGAGGACCTGTGATGTCACTGGAAAGGCCAGCATCAGTGTATGTAGGCTGGTTTCCAGCCACTGCATTGGCACACAGCCTGGCACACTGCCATCATCTGCTTTTTTTGATGCTCTCATAGTATGTTTGACTTGCATCCTGCAAGCAGACATTAAAAAAAAAACTTTGGTTGAGGAAATATGGGTCAGAATATACTGTACATAAATCCTGATTAGGGCCCCCTTACTATTTGCTTCAGGAGCTAATTAGTGACTGGAGCAAGCTAGTGTTATATTGAAACATTCTAGGGCACTCTACAAATGCTGAAACATGTTCGAGTATATTAACCAGGCACTAAACAGATTGTGTTTGCAAGCCACAGACCCCTACTGGCCACATGAGGTATGTGGCCAATAGAGTGCTATGGGGATTTCGATTGCAATCAGGCTGTTAGGGCCTGCTAATGGAAATTGCTCCTCAGGAACAAGCTGTCATACTGGTACCATAAGATGCAAATGACCCCATAGAGCTAGCAAGGCATTATGGGGTACTTTGCACCATATTATGGTCTCATTTATGCCAGGAGCAAATAGAGTTTGCAATCACCCCCTGTCCAGTGGTCCCCTGCCCCTGAACACCCCCAAATGCCCATTTTACATTATCTCTGGTGCTCAGTAGTCCCCCCACTACCAGAACACACACTTGCTAATAATCATAACTTCCCTGGCGTCCACTGCCCCCCCACCCCACTACCCTAACACCCCTTCATATATATGATATATCTTCACTGCAAAAAACTTTGTCAATGCACTAGTTAGGGTTAAACTGACAAAAGTAAGGAAAAGTGATGTTAGGATTTCCAACCTTAACACACCACTCCTACCCTGCAGACAGCAACAGGAAAAACCATTATGGTTCCGCCTCTCCTGCATTATTGCAAATCAGGTAAGGGGTGTGCCTTTGGGCTGTCAACCCTAACATTCACCCCATCCCATCAGTAAATAAGGTGAGATGTATACAGTATATGAGAATGGAGTGAGTGTTAGGGTTGACAACCCCAAGGCACACCCCATACCTGATTTGCAAAGATACAGGAAAGGCAAAACCATAATGGTTTTCCTGAACTGTCTGCAGGTTGGGGGTGGGGTGTTAGGGTTAGAAACTCTAACACCACATTTCCCTACTTTTGTCAGTTCAACTCGAACTAGTGCATTAACAAAGTTTCTTGCAATAAATTTCCTTACTTTTTGAGATGGTATAATCATATCCTCATTTGCCTGTGGAGTGCAGAGCCAAGAAGGCCCTGCACTCCCATCCCTCCATAGATGCATGGCAAAACAGTAGTTTCTTTCCTTCGTTGTATGGCTTGTTAAACTTTCAGTGTTATTCTATGGGAAATTGCATGTTTATGCCTTTTTTATATTGTCCCTAAAAGACTGGGGAAACTATGTCGTATTCTTGCAGTACTCAGTAAGACCTTTGGTTTGATATACAGATTGTCCATTAAGACCAAATATTAAGGAGGTTATGGTTTGTTAAAGTTTCAGTGTTATCTTATAGAAATTATCATGTTTTTATTTTTTTGCTTTTTTTGTATGCCCCAAAGTTTCTTTTTTAAGGGCGGATTATGTGTTATTCTGGAGAACGCATTAAGACCTTTATTTTGAGATATATATATATATATATATATATATATATATATATATATATATATATATATATATATATATTATGGTAGAGGAGCCATTTTAAGGTTAAAGGTCAAATTTTGCACCTTAATAACGTTACCACCATTCAATGAATTTTCCTGAAATGTGGTATGCACAATTGGGCATGGTAGATCTTGGGATCTGCCAAGTTTTGTACTGGTTGGATATACAGCTGCAGAGTTATTAAACGCCAATGAAATGTGCGTTTACGCTTTTTTGAAAATTCTTTGCTCTCACCTACAGGTAGCACGGTTTGTGCGACCAGTCCAAAAACTTCAGGGAACATGCAGCTTGGGTCTCTGATGTGCCTTTTGAAGATTTCATGAAAAAATATTAAATGGTTCAAAAGTTATTCAAAAAACAAATTCCCATTATAAGTCAATGGGAAAAGTTAAAAAGTGCGAAAGTGTTGTACATGCAGTTATTAGTGTTGCAAATGACCCCAGTAATGTCATGAGTCAGCCATTTTCTTTTCAGTTAGCAATCACAGAAATGCTTGGCATTTAAATTCGGGACCCTCTAGGGACACAATTCTTTTTGTGTTCACCTAGTCAGACCCTGAGGATGCTAGCCATGTCTTTATTTTGGGGTTAAACACCCCAGATGTTTTTCAAATTTCTGGAAAAGTAGTGTCACAAAGTAGTGTCACACTCACAACACTTTCGCAAATTTTGTGAAAGGTGTCGCAAAGTGCGACACTACTTTTCCAGACTATGGCCAAAATAACAACACTTCTTTGCCATCCTGCTGCAAAAGAATGGTTTGGTCTTTTGAGCTGAAATTTGGAGGAAAGGCAGCCAACACCTCACAAATGTGCCTTTCAGTAGCTTGGTGAAAAAATATTGCACAGCTCCCAAGTTACGGTTCTCCGAATTTGATGCTTTTTCCCATAGACTAACATGGTGGCGTACACCGCGCCTTTCGGGGCTCCTATCTTGAAAACGGTGTGAGATATAGATTTTTCATCACGACCTACATATGAGCTATGTAATGCAAAACAGTAGACAGGAAAATAATGATTTCCGTGAAAGGTAAATTTTTTTTCTGTGTCGTATGGTTGCTGAGATATTTGCAATTAAGTACTTCCAATGCTCGTTGTAAGCTTCCATTCCCATTACAATGCATACATTCTTTATGCACACTGTGTTTCTCTATGCAGTTGTTCAGCAAAAACAGGGTATGCAGTTCCATTACTGTTACACTTACTGTTTCAACTTGTGTTTATGTCCCCATTTGCGTTCCCGTTCCCGTGTACACCACCATGTGCCTATTTTGCATTGTCATTTGCGCTATGCTTTTCCTTTACTGTTACCATTTCGTTTCCACCTTGTGTTTGCATGCTGTTCCTGTTACTATGTCTCCGGCCCCACGCTACCACTGCTGCATTATTCACTATTTCTCATCATCATTCTCAAAGAAAAATTAGAGGCAAAAACTCTGTTTAATGCATTGGTTAGTGTTCCTGAGACCAGGTGAATTGGGTGTTGTTGAATGCCTCCCCTGGCGCTCCCAACCCACCCCTAACTGGCATAGGTGCGTGTTTGGTTCATTGATCCTAACTCTCACCCCATTCTCCTATACCTCTGCTTCTTCACACATGTGATGGGGTGAGAGTTAGAGTCAAAGAACCAAATGTGCACCTCTATTCTGGTTGGGGGTGGGCTGGGGCCAAGGGGCATTCAACCCTAACACCTAATTTCCTTCCTTTGTCGCTGTGAACAACCCTAACTAATGCATTAAATGGAGTTTTTGCTCTAATATATATATATATATTCCCTTAAGTCCAAATATTGAAGGAGTTAAGGCTTGTTGAAGTTCAAATGTGGAAAAACTAAGCCCAAATTCTTTTTTTGTATGAAAAAAAAACAGACAAAAAAGGATGCCTTCACATGAAAAGAGAATGGGGGAAAAAAGTAAGTCCAAATTATTTTTTTGTATGACCGAATCCTTTTTCATATGAATTAAAAAGTTCATGAAAAAGGATTTTTTCATACAAAAAAGATTCAGAAAAAAATGAAGATCATAGTTTTTTTTCTGACTCTTTTTTTTTTGTATGAGGGCATCCTTTTTTTGTAAGAACGAAAAAAGCTTGTGAAAAAGGATTTCTTCATATGAAAAAGAATAGTAAAAAAATAAGTCCAAATTCTACTTTTTCACATGAAGGCATCCTTTTTTTGTATGAACTAAAAAGCTCATGAAAAAAGATCCCTTCATACGAAAAAACAATCAGGACTTAGTTTTTTTCTAATTCTTTTTTTCATATGAAGGGATCCTTATTTTGTGAGCTTTTCTCATTCATACAAAAAAAGGATGCCCTCAAACAAAAAAATAATTTGAACTTAGTTTTTTCCCCCGATTCTTTTTTCAAATGAAGGGATCCTTTTTCATATGGCTGAATTCTTTTTTCATATGGCCATACAAGAAAACGGAAGCAAGTCACAAAAAAGCCTTTAAAATCTGGAAAAAAAAACATTTGGGGGTAATTTTAGCAACACTTAATAGCAGAATCCACCTAACGAAGTTCTGATGAACAAAATACATGTGTTGGTGTCTGCGGAGGAGGTCATTTTTGTGGGTTTTGAAAATGTTATAAAAAAAAAACAGAAACAAGATGGCAGCCATATGAAAAAGGAATTTTTCCTCATGAAAAAGGATAAGCTCCATATGAAAAAAAATCCTTTTTCATGTGGGCCAAATTCTTTTTTTGTTCCAAGCAGTTGTCAAAAAGACCGAACTGAGCATGCTGAGAACTGAAATTTTAAAACAGTAACTTTGGAACAGGTGGATATTTTTTCACTCAGCCAGTGAAATGCACATCTGTTTGCCAAGCCCTTTTGACCTTGAAAATTTCAGATCAAAATTCCAAACCACCTGGGCACTAGGTGATGACAAAAAAAACAGCAATTTTTTTTAATATTTTTTCACTATGTGTATCTCAGAATCCAGACATTCAACATGACCAAAACTTGGCACATCAAGAGATTCACCCCCCACAAGAGTCTTTGCATGTATAATTTTGTGTAAATTCATTGAAAGGTTGCAAATAGTGTTGCTCGGATAGTATCCTACAAGTTCGGATACCATTAAATACCATCATTTTGGTCGGCTATTGGATAGCCTCAGATGGCATAGACATCCGATCAAGGAGCTGACCTGCTAGGATCCACTGCAAGTATCTGAGGTATCTTCATATCTGACCTGGATCTGATGGATCTGACCTGGGATCCAATGGATCAGACCATCGGATCCAACTATTCGAGGTGGGATCTGATGGTTGGCACCAGCGCTATCAGACATAGGATAGTCAGATCCACAAAAGCACTATCTGAGCAACACTAGTTGAAAAGTTATTAAAGTGCAAAATGTGAGGTTTAACATAGAAACACCTGCTCAACCCTAACTGCAGTGGTGCTACACAGCACATAACTTAACTGCTCTGTTGGCTAGTGGTCTCCTCTGCTCACACACTCCTCAGGGTTGAATCTCCCCACATATCCAGTCTCAACAAACTCCCCCCAGGTCTGACACCCCCAATGCACCAGTTCTGCCACTCCCCCTCCCTCAGCAACTGGCACAGACCCTCCACTCACCTCCTTGGCTAGCTGCCAACTGACAGTTTGCGATCACACTACTGTAATCAGCTGTTAAACTGTCAGTCAGTGACTGGCCATGGAGGTGAGGGTGGTGGTAGTGATACTGATGGGTTGGGGGGGTCAGAGCTGGGGGGAAAGTGCCAAGATTGTGTAGGTGGGGATTTAGACCCAGGGAGGGAGGATCATTAGCCACCAGGGCAGTTATATACTGTATCTATATCTACACACAGAAAAACAGAGGCAGGCAGACAGACAGACATACATGCGCGCTCACACACACACACACACACACACACACACTCACACACACACACACACACACGGGTGTTCAGGTAGCAGGGGAGCCACTTGACACCAGGGAACTTATGATTATTGACAGATGGGTGTTCAGGAGAAGAGCCACTAGACACCAGAGAATGTATTATTATTAACAGGTGGAGGACCACTGGACACTATGGATAATGTAAAAGGTACTGCCAGGGGTGATTGGGTAGGGGGAACCAGTGGACACCAGGGATAATGTAAAAAGTACAGTCAGATGTTCAGATGATGGGGGAGCATAGTTATGGGGCACAGAGGTCATAAAGACTAGTTTTGGGAGGTGGTAATTAGCGTGTGCCTATATACAAGGTGCTATCAGCTGCTTTGCATAGTCACATCAGCATATTTTAGGGCCAGTTTCTAGCAGTTTAGTGACTCACTAACCATGCTATCCAATATGACACTTTGCAGTCCCTCCCTGCATTGGACCTATGATGTGGTGTCATGGAGTTGCTAAACTGTTTAGTGATCGCTAATCACTTTTGAATATCCAGGCCATAGTGTATCTAGAAATGAGTACATACTGTAAGTTGATTTCTTTTGAAAGTCATGCCTTAAATACAGTAGTTTAATATAATGGTTAGACTTACTCTTCAAATAAACCTGACAAAGCCCTCTAGGCTGCTATACTCTGTACTACCCCTTTCTCCCTCTTTCCCCCCACTTATGTTTTAATACACCTCCTACTGTTATTGTAGTATGTCAAGTCATTTGTACTTGTAACCAAGTTGTTATAACCACTTGGTGTCATGACGGTCTAACTCTGTAATTTAAAAAACTGTATTATTCTGTACTTGTGACGTGGAACCTTTGTAAAAGAGCCTTGGCTCAACGGTATTATGTAATCCTAGATTTAAATAAATAAATAAAATAAATAAAAATAATAACTTAAAAGGAGGAGTCACAAGGTAAAGCAAAACACATTTAATGAGAAAATGTATACAGCTATATCAAAGTAATATTTGGAGGCAGTATAGTGCAGTGGTTTAAGGCTCTGAGCTGCAAATCTGGTGACATCCAGCAGACCAGATCCGGGTTTGAATCCCACAGCTTCCACTTGCATACTGTGTGACCCTGAGCAAGTCACTTAACTTCCCTGTGCTCCCAAGTGGCTCCTGTAAAAAAAGCTTTCAGCTTAGTGTGCTACTCCTGGTTAAACAACTAAATAAAAAAAAAAAAAAAATTTAATTATGTGTAATTTAAGGAATGCAGGAAAGGCTTCCAAAGCTTTTCAGCTTTTTTTTTTTTACAATAGTTGACAATAGTGTTCATCTAAGTAATGTCGTTATATTTTTCTTTTATTTTGGAATTTGTGTGGTCTACTGTTCATGCCCAGCTGCTCTGAAGCAAATCCTTGCACTATACGCCTCTAAACACATTCCACTATGAACAAAGACATGTTATAGGGCTGTGGCTTTCTCAAAGAGGTATTGAAGAACCAAGAATCAGAACATATCCACTGAAGATTTCATTATAAAGGTCTATTTGTTCAAGCTCTCCTTGTTTGGGGCATGAAAATTTCATTAGTCAGCTTTGTGCCTCAGTGGAAATAATTTTTTGAGTAAACTGACTACAATATATGGGGGTCATACTGCATATAATATACAGTGAAAATACATTATTTAAGCTTGTTTTCTACTAGTTATTTGTTGTTAGTTATGTTCAGTCTAGCAGTGGTCAAGTAAGATTTTGCATGCCTTCAGAAACTTTCAGAATAGTCTGGTCCAAGACAGTCTGCGTATATACAGTCACAATACATTAGGTGCCTCCACATGCTATACAACAACATACAGTACCATATGTTCACTTTTCAAGTTGATGTAACAATTTAGTAAAAATATGGAGGATATTGTGCAAGCCATTAATAGGGCCTATTTGGACCCTTATTTTCAAGAAGGTGTCTCCTGCTATGTATAAAATCATTGCCAAGTATGGTAGGGCTTGATATGTTTTTTGAACTAGCATTAAAAACAAAAGACCCTCTTTTAGTGCTTGTAACAAGGTAGCAAAGCTAACTTGGTTTGACGCTTTTCAGTTAATATTCAAGAGATGAGGTCTACACCAAGAGTTCAGTTTAGAGAAACAGTTGTTTTACTTTTGCTTGTTACATAATTCAGTTCAACAATTTAAGGTATTCATGGAGCTTTCAACCAGTCTGCTCAACGCAATAAGGTATTTTTGGAGCATTCTTCAGCAAAAGCCACATTTACATAGTTACATTTGCACTGGAGCAACATGAGCGCTTGGGTTGCTCTGGCGTAAAGGCAGCTGCATAGATGCTTATGGGATCATTGCACTGCTCATGGATCTGCAGAAAACTTAAGGATGCTGATCAGAGCGTGCGGTGTAAACAGCCATGTGGATATGCTGCACCACTCACTCTGATATAAGTTAACAGTCTCATCTGCCTCCCAGGATCCTCCAGTGCCTCCCGTGTGGACATACGGCCCCTCCCCAGCATGGATTGCATCGGCACTGAGAGGGGCCATCTAGAGAAACCTCTTAATCATCCCTGGCAGTCACAGCAAGTTTAAAGTGCTGCAGAAGTCGCAATGCATCGACCATGTAAACACAGCAAAAGAAACTAAAGTCAACTCCTTTCTTTGTCCCCATTTTTTAGTTCAGTCTCTCCAGTCCCAAACATCCACAGCTTCCTTTGCCTATCTTCGTTATTGGACTCAGGTGTTGCTTAACACCTCTGTCCCAAGGGACAGCCAGCAACCTGAACAGGCAGTGCAGAGAGGTCCTAAAGGACTTGTTTATGTGGCTGCATCAACCTGACTGCATAGGTTGCTGCGGTGCAAATCCAGCTGTGTGGACACTTACCCCAATCAAGGTAAGCTACTCCTTGTTCCTCTCCCCAAGCCGCTCCATTTGATGGGACACATACCAGAGTGAGTGTTGGATAAGCTGTATTACTCTGATGCACAAAGGAATACTCCCAGCATTTGTTTCTGCCCTTCCATGATCCCACAGCTCAGAACAAGGAAGTATCACAATTTGATTTTATAATAAATATTGGAATTAGGACAAATATGTGCCCAATCAGTTTGTTCATTTATTTAATATTTTTGTTCCTTCCTCAGCCTCTAATTCTGCCCTGGTTCCTAAATTATATCCCCCACCCACCCCCCATTACTGCCCCAGTTCCTGTTTGTGCCACCTGCCCCTGCCACTGCCCACCAGTTCCCATTTCTTTCACCTATTGCCCGGTTTGTATTGCCCGCTGTCACTTCTCCCTCCTGCTGGCCCCAGTTTCCCATCCGTATTACCCACCCCCCTTGCTGTCACTGCAGCCATTAACAGATAGCCGACTAAGCCACACCAGGACTCATTGCCCCTTCCCAGTGCATCTTGCATTGGTGTTGAGAGAACCCATGTAAACACATGAAGAGATTGACTCTGGAGATCAGAGAATAAAAGGAGAAACCCACAAGTTACAGCATTGCGGCTGTGTAAACAGGCCTAAAGAACCAACAATAAAACAAGAGGGGTTTGGTTCAGATCTCTTCCTGGCCCCTGTAAACACCTGTGTTTTAGGGCTGTGATGGAGTTTACAAGTATGGGGAGCATGATACAATGCATCACGGTGCCCTGCTTGTGATTTACAAAGCCCTTTGTTTGCAGCATGTGAAAGGTGCAGCATGTAACTGCCCAATTGTGTCTTTGTCAAGTTTAGCTAAACTACTAGAATGGAAGACTAACTTTCTAAAGATAATTTACTGGTATATGTGTGTTGTAACACATAAACATAGACTTTGATGGCAGAGAAGGACCGCTTGGCCCACCTAGTCTGCCCATTTCCCTACCTAACGGATAAGCTGCAGATCCTAATTAACCAATAGCCTACTTCCTCCTACCCCACACTAGAATTGCCTTATGTCTGTCCCATGCATTCTTAAATTTCCCCACTGTTTTTGACTTCACAACCTCCTCAGGAAGACTGTTCCATGCATCCACAACCCTCTCTGTGAAAAAATACTTCCTCACATTACCTCTGAGTTGTCCCCTCCTCTATCTTCAAATTTGTTCCCTTATTCTTACACATCTCTTTTTCTGAAAGATGCTACCCTCCTGGACTTTGTTGATTCCCCTGAGGTACTTGAAAGTTTCTATCTTGTCCCCCCTCTCCCTCCTTTCCTTGAAGGTATACATGTTAAGCTCCTTTAGTCTCTCTTTGTATGACTTCTGGTGCAGACCCTGCACCATTTTAGTTGCCCTCCTCTGGACAGTCTCCCTCCTGTCTATGTCCTTGCAGAGATGGGGTCTCCAGAACTGCATGCAGTACTCCAGATGGGGTCTCACCAACTGTCTGTACAGATGGATAACAACTTCCTGGTTTCTACTGGTGATGCCTCTCCCTATGCATCTCAATATCCCCCCAGCCCTCTTTACTGTTTTCTCACATTGCTTGCCCACCTTTAGGTCGGCTGATATGACTACCCCCCAGGTCCCTTTCCATTTTTGTTGTAGTTAGTATCTCACCCCCCCATTTTTTACTCTTTCACTGGGTTTTTGTTTACCAGGTGCATTGCTTTGCCCTTCTTTATGCTGAATCTAAGCTGTCATACATTTGACCATTCCTCCAACCTTGCCAAGTTCCTTCTTATCCTTTCCACCCCTCCTTGTGTATCATCCCTGTTGCAGATCTTTGTGTCATCTGCAAAGAGACATGTAACCCCTGCCTGCTTGGCTAATTGCAGGTTAAGGGACTTGGGTACTGAAATGGGTGCCTCCACCCAAAGGACAGGGTTGTTAGTAACAAGGCTAACCTGGGTACAGCCCTCTGGGGCACTGTAACCCTCCTCTTTCCCCTCTAGTGGCCTAGACAATATGCAACAAACACTTTCACAGTAGCCCCTATTCAGCATACAAATCCCCACACACTGTTTGCGCTTACCACCAGGGCTGGTTCCACCAGTTCGACCCTGGAGCCCCCCTGTAAAACCAGGTTAGGCACAGTAAATAACAACAGTACAGTGATTTTGGTACAAACTGGAACCACAGTCAGATTAAATGCAAAAAGAGATCTGATTTATTCAAGGGAATTGAACTGAAACTGATCTAGTCAGGCAATTATGCAAGCACTTTTAGTCCCTACACAGTCACATGCTCTGGGTACCCAGTTGGAAGTAAGCTGGGCTATTCTGGAACATTGCCGGCGTCGCAGCTGGTTGGGGCCCTGTGATGAAAAGAAAAAGCGTGCACAACCACATGCAATTTGTAATCCAGAGCCTGAAGGCTCAGTTTGTGAAAGGAAAAACAACAATGCAATCAGATGACAACACTTGAGATTTAGCAGTTGTTGCAGGGAGCTACCCTAATTGTTACTCATGCTACCCAATGCAAGACACAGGAGGGACGAGATAGAGACTGTAGGTTGACAACTGGTATGCCAGGAGAAGAAGGGCCCACACGAATCACCGAGGTGTCATTCCTGTTAGAGATGTTGAGCAGGGGGCTGATCCCGGGTGAGTCTCTCATTGATGGTGTTCTCTGCACCTTAAGCAGCTGGCTGGGCCAGTGTGGCAGGGTCCAGGCTGGGTAAAACAGTTCAGAAATCAGTCCGGGAAGGCTAGATGCAGCTTCCAGCAAGCATGGCACAATTAAACAGTGGAAAACCAAATCGCGACCCATTAACAGCATGCAGCACATTTATAGTAATGCAATCACCATACCACAAAGCGGATAGCAGTCCGACAGCAATATCAGTGTCTCTGAGCAAAACCGGGAGTTCTATGGTGAATGGATGTCCTGACAGGCCGATCATATACAGCAAATCTTCGGTCTTCTTTAGGTTTAAGCCTGGTCACACTTCAGTGGCTTTTCTCTCACTCAATTCAGATAGAGTCCGGAGTATTAACCCTTTCAAAGGATTCCCTCTTGAGGGACTGCAGGCAGACATGCCAGACTCAGTCTTTCCATCAATCTCCCGCGCGAACTACGCAGGAGCTGCTGCTTGAATCACTCAAGCTGTTTACTCTGCAAACTGTAATTCCAGACTGACTTACTGTAGCAGGCAGCTTGGGAATTTCCCTTCGGTCCAAAAGGTTCTGGATGGTTGATTCATCTGTCTGTCAAAGCAAGGGCTCCCCCTCCAGGTCTGTTTTGGTGCCAAAATGTAAAAACTACAATTCCTACAGAAATTTGCTCCCACAGACCCCTGGGGACTGGCTCCGTTTAGAGTCCCTAAAGGTACTAGCTGGTGCTGACTGGCAGTCCAAAAACCAAAATGGTGGTACAATACAGAAAGTTCATGCTGCAAAGAAGGCAGATTAGACAAACTACAATACTATTGCTATTCTAATAGATAATCAGCAAATAAGTACAGCTTCTAACAGAGCTCCCTCTGCGCAAATAGCGATGGCAGAACAGAGCCATTATCTGGCAGCCTGGGCAGGACTCAAGCATAGAAACACTCAGCCCCCTCCCAGATTAAATAAGCACCACATTATAGGCAGCTCTTAAACAGACAGAGCACAAAGGCATTAAGGCACTCTCACACAAACACTTTTAAAGCACTAAAACACAGGATACCAGCCTGGCTGTGGGCATTTAGGCACACCAAAGGAAGACATTTGGGAACCCTCATTTGTAGGTGGGGTTACAGACGTACTTTTCCTTCCAGTCCCTCTACAATGTTACTTATAAAGACATTTAAGAGGACCGGTCCCAATACTGAACCCTGTGATACCCCGCTAGTGACCCCCCCTTTCTTCAGAGTGGACTCTGTTTACTATTACCGTCTACGTTTTGTTGTCCAGCCAGTTTTTTACCCAGGTTACCACCTTGGGACCCACTCCAAAGCTGACTAACTTGCTTATTAATCTTTCATGTGGGACTGTGTTAAATGCCTTGCTAAAGTCTAGGTAGGCCATGTCCATAGCCCCTCCCTGGTCCACTACTTTGGTCACCCAGTCAAAGGAATCTATTAGATTCATCTGACATGAACTTGCCACTGTGAATCTATGCTGCCTTGAGTCCTGTGCCCCGCTGGCCTCTAGGTACTCAGCAATTCTTTCCTTCAGAAATGATTCCATCATTTTACCTACCACTGAGGTCAAACTAACAGGTCTGTTGTTTCCTACCTCTGTCTTGCTCCCACTTTTGTGAAGTGGAATCACATCCACCCTATTCCAGTCCTCAGGTACCACCCCATCTCATGATTTGCTAAAGAGGGTAGTCAGTGGTGTCACTGGTTCTCCCCTTGGTTCTTTTAGAATTCTGGGGTGAATCCCATCATGTCCCATTGCTTTGTCCACCTTCAGTTTTAAGAGTTCTTTCAGAACCCTTTCTTCTGTAAATGGGCTGGTATTGACCCTCCTATCCAGAGTGTTTCTATTACATCCCCCTCCTCTTCTTTTGTGAATATTGAGCAGAAGTATTTGTTCAGTAACTCTGCTTTTTCATTGTCACCCTCTGCCCACATTCCCTCCCCTTTATTAAGCCTCGGTATCCCTCATTTGGTCTTTCTTTGCTCCCTAATATACCTATAAAAGGTTTTATCCCCCTTCTTAACAGAGTTGGCAATATTTTCCTCAGTTTGGGCCATTGCTATTCTGTCTGCCTTCCCTGCCTCCTTCTGTCCTGCTCCTTCTTGTTTCCTTATATTTCCAGAATGCTATCCTTTTCTCCTTAACCTTCCCTGCCTTGTCTTTTCAGAACCATAGTGGCTTTTTCCTTCATTTTGTTTTTATTTATTTATTTATTTGCTTTAGTTAACCAGGTAAGCACACTAGACAACAAGTGCCTATTTTCAGGTGCAACCCGGGAGGTTACAGAGTACATAAGAAACATAATTCAGAGTCAAGGTAACACCCTTGCATTTGTATGGCTTGACACTACAGCTGTGTTTATTGTGAACCACACTGTTTGGTGGTCCCTTGTTCCCAGATGGCTACCCACTTTTAAATCTGAGATCCTCTCTCCATCCTCGTTTGAGAGTACCAGGTCTAAGATTGCTCCCTCCCTAGTGGGTTTCAACACTAGCTGTCTGAGGCATGCTTCCTGTAGGGCATTGAGAATGACCCTGCTCCTGGATGTGGCTGCAGTAAAGGTGCTCCAGTTAACATCTGGCATATTCAGGTCCCCCATCAGCAATATCTCTTCTTTTTCTGCCATTCTACGGATTCCTTCTATCATTTCCTTGTCCATTGCCTCCCCCAAGATGGGGTCTGTAAACAACCACTGTGTGGATTGTGGTGCCATTTTCTGTCTCCAGGGTGACCCACAGTGTTTCCTCTGCTCCCTGTTTACAAATTAGTTCTGTTGCTTTGATTCCTTCCCTTATGTAGAGAGCTACTCTTCTTCCTCTTTTACCCCTCCTGTCCCTCCTGTAGATTGTGTACCCTGGTATGTTGACATCCCAGTTATGGTTCTCCGGGTACCATGTTTCTGTGACTGCCATGATATCCAGGCATCCCTCTTCCATCAAGGTCACTAGTTCAGGGAGCTTGTTACACAGACTATGGGCATTGGTACTCATCACCTTCCATTTTTTGATGGTTTTACCCCTTTTAGGCCCATCCCTGTTCTTAATGCCTTTGGATTTTTCTGGATTTACCCTGTCCTGCTCCCTATTGATGTCTCTACCTTTGTGTCTACTTCACTAACTACCCAGTTTTGTGTGCGTGGGGGGCTGGCATTTCCCTGATTCTCTTCAGTGACTCCCCCCCTTGGCTAGTTTAAATGCTTGCCAATGAAGCATTTAAACCTATCACCTAGGATCCTGGTTCTCTTTCTGGACAGATGCAGGCCATCACACCAGTATAGGCCTGTATCCCTGCAGGTGGACCCCCAGTCCCCAATGAAGCCAAATCCCTGAGCTCTGCACCAGTTTTTCAACCACTCATTGAATCCCATGGTGCAGAGTACCCTAGCCTCACCCATGCCATAGACAGGCAGCACTTCCAAGAAAGTTACCATGTGTGCCACTTGTCTAAGGCCCCTCCCCAACTCTACAAACTCCTGATGCACTGCACTCCTCTGATCCAATTCCCAGTCAGGTCATTTGTTCCTAGGTGGACAATGACATCCAGCTCCCTCCCCTGTGCAACTTCTCCCACAATCCTGAGGATTCTCATCCTGTCCCTTCAAGTCATGGTGCCAAAGAGGTGACTTACCTCCCTTTACCCTCCCTCGCTCCCTCTCCCAGTTCTACCTACCTAACAATTGAGTCCCCCACTAGGAGTTGTTTCCTTCCCCTGTGGGATCCTGTGCCAACCTCCTGTGAGTCTTCTTTGTGGAGGTTTCCAGCATCCTCCTTGGTCTCCACAGCAGGTGCCTCCATAGAGGAACCACTCTCTGCCAGAATGGTGATTGAACTGTGGAGAAGCACAGCTGGAGGGATGCACCTCTGTTCCACCACCCTCACTCTCCCTGAGCCCACTGTGCTCCAACCACTCCTCTTTCTTGGCAATTTCTGAGGCAGTGTTGGTGGCCTGGGTGGTCCCTGGGTGGGGGAGGAGGTTTCTCAAATCCTCACCAGGTAAGTATGGAGATGGGAAACCTCCTCCTCCTTCTTCAGACCAGAGAGGTGCCTGCAAATAGGGCAGCAATGCAGCCTCCAGAACATCTCCTAGAGCACTGGTGCTCCACAGCCAGTGCATTGCACCACGCCCCACATCTGTCTCC
The DNA here is from genome assembly GCA_016271365.2 of Neoceratodus forsteri. NCBI lineage: Eukaryota > Metazoa > Chordata > Ceratodontiformes > Ceratodontidae > Neoceratodus > Neoceratodus forsteri. The sequence continues at coordinate 389,539,341 of CM057453.1, forward strand.
CTTCCTGCTCAAGATTCTTTTTTTGGTTTGTTTTTAGTGCATGAGTGTTTACCCCCCCATTCAGTGTGCTGTGCTGTTAAGGATGTGAACAGGTGTATGTTCTTTGCACTTTTGGGGAAGTGATGTCAGAACTCCTGATTTAAAGGAATTTATGTGCTTGGGGTGGGGTGGGGAGGGGCAGGGTGGGTGGGACTAAGTCTGTGCCCTCCAGAAACAATCAACTACAACTCTGACCCACCATCAAGGTGAGTGCCTTCTTTCCTTTCAGACTCCTATTTCACAGAATTTAAGTAACAGGTCTAGTCACACATGACTGCAAATATTCTCCCAGCTAGATTTCCTCCCTGGCAAATAAAAGTTATACCAAGTAAAGTCAACCCCAAAAACAGAGAACCAAAACACTGACTTCTACTTACTTACACAGACCAAAAAATTAAGAATTCAATTCAGTGTACTCTATTAAATCACCTCCTTGCTTTAAGAAAGCTGGTGGCTGCTCTCTGTCTCAGCTACAGCAGATAGGGTCCACAAATAACTCCTGTTTTGGATCCACAGTTCCTCATGCCCCTTTCAGCTCCTCTCCTTATCAGACACCTATTTCACAGAGGTTAAGTAACAGGTCTAGTCACAAATGATTGCAAATATTCTCCCAGCTAAATTTCCTACCAGGCAAATAAAAGTTACACTAAGTAGTCAACCCCAAAAACAGAGAACCAAAACATTGACTTTTACTTACTTACACAGGCCAAAAATTAATAATTCAATTCAGTGTACTCTATTAAATCACCTCCTTGCTTTAAGGAAGCTGGTGGCTGCTCTCTGTCTCAGCTATAGCAGACAGAGTCCACAAACAACTCCTGTTTTGAATACACAGTTCCTCAGGCCCCCTTCAGCTCCTCCCCTTGTCAGACACCTATTTCACAGAGGTTAAGTAACAGGTCTAGTCACGCATGACTGCAAATATTCTCCCAGCTAGATTTCCTCCCAGGCAAATAAAAGTTACACTAAGTGGGCCAGCCCGGTGGCTCTGAGGGTTGAGGCACTGGCTGTCACACCTTGCTCCACGCTGGTGACCTGGGTTCAGGAATGGACTTGGGTCACCAGGGGTCAGCAAGGGAGGAGATGGATTGAGCATCTGTGGACTGCTCTCCCTCTCTGGGGAAGGGGAGTATCAGCTGTTGGCTTGCTTGTGACCTCTGATGGAGGCTGGGGGCAGTGCACAAGCACTGCATGGAAGGGGGTGAGCTTGGAGCACGGTGCCAGGAGGGATTGTGTGCAGATGTGTGCGTGCTCCCTACATTGGCATCTTTGCATGCCCCAGTTCATGCCAGGCCAGAAAAAGTAGAAAATCATGCTGCTTGGTCATGGTGGCTTGATGGCCATCTGAGGGGATGCCTGGCCTCAGGGGCACCACCGCCTGATACTGGATCCTATGTCGGTGGGAAATGAGGGGAACTCCCTGCCACCCTGCTGTGGGGGGCAAGCTGTGGGGGTAAATGGTGGTGAGGGCTTCACTGGGGGCTGGAGCAGGACCAGCCAGCAGCTGGGGATGGACGGATGCTGGGATGGGAAAACAAACCAAAGGGCCAACAGGTAAAAAGGATAAACAAAAAAAAAATTAAAGTTACACTAAGTAAAGTCAACCCCCAAAACACAGAACCAAAACACTGACTTCTACTTGCTTACACAGGCCTAAAAATTGAGAATTAAATTCAGTGTACTCTGTTAAATCATCTCCTTGCTTTAAGGAAGCTGGTGGCTGCTCTATGTTTCATGAAATGAATGTAGGACAAAAACACAGCTATCAGCTTATATAATTAGGGGCAATTCCCATTACCAGATACAATGTGAGAGTGTATTGACACATGTATTGATACAGGAATCCTCCCACTAAACCCCATGCTTTTAAAGCCTTTTATTTCAAACTAGTGAGGGGGTATCTGTTACTTAAATAATGAAAGTGTTACTTGCTGTTCTTTGGGATCACTATATTTCTGATCTCTAAACAGCTGAATCATACTGATTTCTGGTCTTTTATTACAGAGTTGTTAGTGATGAAGCACCATTGTAACAAAGGGGTTCCATACTGACCCCTTTCCGGCAGTGTTGTTGTACACTTAGCAACATAATCAGGCAACTCTAAGTAAGTTGAAATATAGGGGGCCCCATATGCATGACAATGTAGGGATGATAATTCTGTCCCAGACATACAGGTAAGTTACCTTGATGATCAAAAACATCCAAGTCATCCCTACTGTTTGGGCGAAGGTAGACCTGAATTTGAGCTATCCAGTCCAAGCCACATGTTAAGGTTTACACAGCCCTTCCATAGCCTGGCTTAAATTCAAGCCCCTATATCAACCAAAATGAGTTGGATAGTCTGAATCAAGGTGGTCTTGTCCACAGGAATTTTGGATGTAAATCTGAAGTGGTTTGCTCATCCGTAGTCAAAATACGGCTGCCCTGGTCATTTTTACCTACAGTAGCTGTCTCTTGCTTACCATAGCAGCTGAACTGTATATGAAGCAAAGTTCTGCCTGAATCACACTGTGGTTTACAGACAAACACAAATACAGAACTAAAAAAGAATGTGTTTATTCTTAAACAGAACAGTCACTAATATCTTCCAACCATTTCCAAAATAGTTATATGTTACAATGTTCAAAATTATATTTCAAAAGCTGTAAATTTTGAACTTTTAGGTTTAAAAACTTAAGGTTTTTAAAGTGAAAGCATGGAGTTTGAATAGCATATACTAAACAGATCATAACAATACAGTTCTCAGGTTTTGATACACATCTATACATGTGACTATACTATGTTGTTAAAAATGACAGGATTTTAAAAATGTTTTCAACCATTTCATGTTTTATATATCAATATATGGAAGCTGTACTGTAGCAAAATCATGTACTGATATATCAACTTAAAGGGACAGTGTTAATGCTTTTTCATCATATTATTCTAGATAAAAACCTATATTTTATGATTGTTAACCTTCATTGAAAATCACTGATGTTACTGGCTGTTTTATTTGCTTCCTTTCTTAGTTAAACTGAAATGCATGCTATTGGTATAGTTATACCATATCTTGCCTTGTTTCAAATCCTTGTCCTAGTCTTAATGCATACTTACTAAACATTTGGCACACCCAGAACAGTGAGTCTCTCATAATGAAATAGACTCCTCTCTTCCCACTGCATCATGAGCTGCTAGACTATGTCAAGGGTGTTACCAAGTCCAGAAAAGATACAGTGGAGGAGTTGATCATGGACTGTAAAAAGATGTTTTTGTATGGTACCACCAGTATTGTGGACTGAACGAAAAAAGGAATCAGAATCAGATTCATCAGTAAATTCTACAGAATTGGATCGGTCATAAAATGTGTGTTTTTAGGGCTGTGGGCGGAGCCTACAGCCCTTTTGGAATCAGATTATAGTTCTAAAATGGCTGATCGTGGAACTCCCTTTTTGGACATCTGGAAGCCTCCACAGCTGCAGAATAGTGCACTCCCCCTCTGATTGTTGCTATTTGCTGCTCTATGTTAAAGGTATCTGAAGGGGGGATGCTACTGTATTGTACCTCCAAATCTCTCAGGATATTAACAAAAAAAAAAACACCATAGAACCTTAAAGGACAAAAAAAAAACATTTTTAAACTGCTGTTTCTATCACCTGTCCAGGTCAGCCTAATAGATTTATTCAGCAGCCTAGGAGTTAACTCATTGTCTGTTGCACTGAAACAGTCAGAGACTACAGTGTCAGATTACAAACAGTGCAACTGCAGCTTGCTGTTAGCTATCTCATTCCTATGGGCATGACAGGTTGCACACACACACACACACACACACACACACACACACACACAGCAGCATGCACTCTGACTAAAGAAATTCAAGAGGACTGACTTAGCAACATGCCAGTTTTTGATGATAGTGACTGAAAAGCACTATACGGCACCAACAAGAAAATAACTTTGGTCATTTGGTAGCTCTTCACAGCCTTATTGGATCTGATTAGAACTTGTTTAAATTAGAGACACGTTGAGGTCTAAGAGGATTGAAAGTGTCTCTTTAACTGACTCTAAGCTTTTACATAAAAAAATATTTCTAACCCTAACAGTTCCCCAAATTATTTAATTTGAAATAAATTATCTTTATAAAGGTCTAACTTTAGAACCACTAGGGCTAGAAACTTATTTTTTCTTTTTATTGAAGCTTGGATTCAGGTCCCAGACCTTACAAATCAGCCTTATGATGCCATTTTTTTGTGTTGATACTAGTCTGTTTGCATCAACCCTAGCTGAATCTGCTTTTTTGTGCATATGTTTTTCAGTTGTGGCACAGCAACAAAATGGCAAACACATGCTAGCAATACTATTTTTCATATCAGTATTGACACATACATGTGATATCTCCCTCTTTTCGCAGGAGACTCCTGTTTTTTTGACTGAACTCCCTCCCTCCCTCCCTCCTGGGAAACAAAATCTCCTGCTTAAGCAAAATTCTGTCCAAAATATCCATTCATGTTTTTTTGGCAGATAAAGACACATAAAACATAAATTAGTGATGAACAATGTAAGTGATAACTTTGTACAACTAGTTGTTGATTCTTTTTAGTGCTTATTCTTGACAAAATGAAATATATTAAATGTTTTTAAATACTTTTTTTCTTATTTTTTGATGCCATTTAAGGACAAACTCATGACGTTATGGCATCTCCCTACTAGCAGGCCAATCTCCCTACTAATTTGACCCAAATTTCTGTCTTAAGCAAGTTGGACATATCTCATGTATGTTGACAGACTATGCATTCTATTTGTTTTGTGTCAATACATCAAATTAAATGGCAGTATAAAAATGTTTGAAATTCCTTTTTTCTTCTTCTAAATTTTGATGATCCTACATATTTTCTACTTAGAAGCTGTGTAGACTGCAACTGAATTTTCATTCACATTTATGCAGCTAATCATGTTGTTGACAGTTCATTCTCTCAAGTAACACCTCCTCTTCCTTGCTTTTGCAGGCTTTGCCTGCAAATGTGACAGAAGAAGACAATCAGCCTGTAATCTCTCTAAACAAGTTCTGTTCACTACACACTAGTCAAATCTGAATAAGAAAGGGCAGATTGCTGTACAAACACTGTGCAAGGCTGATTATCTTGAGATCAACAAACAAAACTGGCCCTCCACTATACATCAAATATGAATGAGGCAGTGTCACCAAATACATAAATTACAAAGCAAACAAAAATCGGTGTACCCATTCAGAAAGAAAATCCATAGGTACTATTGTTTCCCATAATAAATATCTCCAAAAAGAGCCCAAAAAGATGGGTTACTTACATGTTTTATTTTTTTACTCATCTTGGCATACAAACACATATAAATATTAGGAAAAAGCTGATAGAAGACATGCTTAAATGGGAGCTAAGGCGGTCCAAAAAGCAACAAGAGTTACTCCAGGAACACTGATGAAAAAACCTTACAATTCCCCTGACTGTGTGGGGCTTCCTCAGAGGTATCTTGAGATCAAACAATGGTTCAGCAACCTACTGTATAATGTGGAAATTAAGAAATGGAAAAGCTGATCAGATTCAGGACACACCACCACTGCTAGCTGCTGAAGGATCAAGGCCAGTACATCAAAAAAAGATCCCAGGTTCAATCAAACAATAAGCAAACAAAAACTGGGCACCTGTGTCCCCACCCCTCCAAAAAAATAAAAAAATAATCATGCTGATGATTACTGCAAAATGATGCTTTTATTCCCTCCATGCAGTACAGTGAGACCCCACAAAGATTCCTGACATTTTGAGACAAACATGTGCTTTTACTAGTAAGATCACATGGTTAGCATGAAACATCAGAAGCCTGTGGGGGTCTCGCTGTCCTGCATGGAGTATTTTGCAGTAATTGTCTGCTATTTACCATGTCTTTTGGGGAGACTGGTGTCCAGTTTTGCTTGCTTGATTATACTTTCTTCACTTTGACAACTGTCACTTTCCAGAGTGGTCTTTTTGTTTGTATTAAATCCCTCCACAGTCACTTACACATTATATGACCTTGAGGAAATCAGTTGACCTCAGTGGATTTCAACTCCTCCCACCTGTTAAATAACAGTAAGTTCCCCCCAAAAAGGAGATGTTGCATCCCATTTGGGCTATCCCTAGTAAATACATTATAAAATAAATGAATTATAATAGCTTTCAGTAGGCAAACCAATGTTTCAAAAGGCTGAAAGCAAGGGAAAGCATTTTGTTAAACAACACCTCTCTAGAACCTTCTGACATTTTCTAAAAGCAATGCACTGTGAGGTGTAGTAATGAGTTCTCCTAAAGCAACACACACTGCACCTCTAGGATATTACGGTTGTCAATGAGGAAGCAATTTATCCCTCTCTAGTCTGCTGAAAGAGAAGGAGAGCATGAGTGAGACAGGGTGTCCAAGTCGAATGTACTTCTGTCTTTATTAAAATTATTTTAACGTAAGTGACCTCATGAGCATAAAATTAGTTTCCAAATGTGTCCTGTAGTGATAACAACAGGCATCAGGTCTACCACAAATTACATCACAAAACATTTATTAATTAGCATGCAGTGCTCACACTGCCATGCACTAGTAACATATCAGAAAACAATCAGTGGCAAATAAGATGCAATCTTGGTGCCTTTCTAAAAGCTCCTTTTGTTCATTTAGATTTACCACACAGTAGCAAACTATTCCAGGAACGTACAATTCGTGCCATGAAAACTCAGTCTCCAAACTTATTGAAAGCATTCATTTTCTTACAGCTTCAGAATGCAGACCTTAACTTGAGGATGTACCATATACTGCTATTGGCTTTTTAGATAGGTAGGTGCATTTCCTATAATACATTTAGGATGCAACAGTAGCCAATAATAGTCCCTTCCCAATGTACAAGAGAATCAAATGATCTGGTTGTACAAATTAAAGTGTTGAGTGCAGTGCAGAGAATTGTGTAAGAAACTTGCATATGTCATGCTCATGTTTTATCACAACACAGGGGAAGTAGCAGCATACTCTATATTGGCATAGTCAAATAACAAAACAATAATTTCAGTAGCCACCCAGCTGCTGCCATGTACTGTAATGACAAAACAGATTTCATTTTCTTCAAAGCTACTAGTTTACAGTGTACAGTGTACAGTACATGTGGTGGCCGGACTTAGGAGGATGGTTTGTCTCTTCTTTCCAAGGAGAGGCAGGCACAATTCCAGGTGTAAACAGACAGCTTTTATTGCGACAGCCACTTGTTACGCTGGAAAAATAACTGGTTCATTGCAGTATACATGGTACTTACAATGATTGTCATGCACTAAACAATTCTACCTAAGGAGGACAACTACAGTATATATGGGTAGGATGCAATATATATACAGGTAGGCAGTTGTATATCCACATATATAATGTAACATGCTAAAAGGGTCCCCTAGTGACCTATGTCTGCGGATGCTACCATTAGCAGTTTAACCAATACCTAAACACCTTTCCAAGGGTAACTAGCAGAAGCAGTCTATAATACGACAGTCCAGTAGGAGGAACAGTCTGTCCGGTGAGGAGCAAGTGGTGGCTAGCTAGCTTGGAGAATGGTCAGTACACTACCTTATCAACCTATCAGTCTCACTGGCTAGCAGGAGAAGTAGAAGCAACAAGATGAAGAGGATGGAGAAGGTGAAGAGGATAAAGGCTGGTCTGGAAGCTGTTGAGACTGCCGATGAAGGAATGGAAGCTGGTAGAAGAGATGTCCTTCTGCAGTGGTGGAGGGTTCTTGGGAAGGCCACTGATGGGTTGCTGCCCAGCCATTGAGGGGAGCTATGGCTACCTAGAAAAAGCAAAATAAAAATGGGGCAACTTCCTGACCACCATACTGCAGAGTGGACCTTACTACCTTGAGCCTGGGTGGCTCCTAGGCTAACTTTACCGGAGGACTAACTACCGCTGTTCTGACTACTGTAGTCTTCAATGTCTTCACAGGTCATTGGCAGGCTGGGCGGAAGACACTGGAAGCTTGGCCACACAAAAGGGAAGGTGGCCCCTGAACACAAGGGTGCAGGCAATTGCAGTTCATCGTGGGGCAAGCAGTTCAGGAGATGGGACTACTATAGCTGGGCAGCCCGTCCACTTCCCCAAGGCAACAGTTCAGTCTGGTAAGGGAATGGGAGTGATGCAGGTGACCACAGTTGGTTGTGAGGTAGGCAGTTCAGGCCGCAATGAGGAACAGTTCAGGAATCAAAATGGTGGAGGTGCAGGGCAACAAGTCCAGCCCCAGTGCAAATAACAATTTTCAGTATTTGCAGGGCAAGCAGTTGAAGCCCTGCTTTACTTCAATTCAGGTCCCTAGGCAAACAGTCCAGTCTTCCAGGCAAATTGTGTCCCAAGGTACAAACTTGAGAGAGGCACTGAGTTTCACAATTACAATCTTTAGTACATGGTGCTGTGTCTTCCTGCAGTCAGGGTCCAGGTGGCAGGCAGCACAGTGTAGGCCTGGCCGTGCCCTCGGTCCACAGGAATGCCAGTAGACGGCAAGCAGTCCAGGGTGGGGTGGGCGATAGGAGATGAGTGGGGTCTCTGGGGGAAATGCTAGGGCTGCAGGAGCACCTCCTTCCAAATGGGGTGCTGGCCCTTTAAGTTCTTGAGGGATCCTTCTCTGTCTTGCAGGCCTGAGGGGGATTTCTTGGGCCCAGCCCGTCCCTCTTTGAATATGGATCAGGAGGCTGTGACCCTACTGGGCAGCATGCCCAGGCTTATCTCCGCACCCTTTATGAATATTAATGAGGGCTGCAGCCCTACTGCATAGTGTGGGCCCAGATTTAGCTCTGCCCCTCTAATTTATAACTGTTTGGGCCTTTGTTCTCATTCCCACCCCTTATAAATATTAATTTTGCACTGTAGCCTTCCGGTGCAGAGCCCTAGGGCTAGCTCTGTCCCCCCTGCATGAACACACCAGGGCCTGTGTCTTTGGCCAAGCCCCTGCCCTCTAGAGGTGGGTAAAAATCCCCCCTCCTTTTTCTCATTTTCAACCCTCCTCCCTTTCTGCTTGGATGGGGCACCAATCTGGTGCCAAAGTGACCTTCCCCTGGGGCTAGGAACTTGTGGTGTCCCTCACTGTTGTTAGTGGGTACTCTGACCACTTTTGCCCTCTTCTTCCCTCCCTATGGAACCTCTGGTGCTAAATAAAATAATTTTTGGGCTTGCAGCCCACTATCCGCCTGGCCTGGGTTACTGTTTCCTGCAAGAATGTTTTAAAATGTAACTGTATGAAATTGCATTTTTTTGCTTCTTTTGTACAGTGGATTGTTTCTCATTCTTCAGTTCTCTCACACTGTCTATGAAATGGACCCCATCAGCTCACACTTAACTCGTTTGTTAATTACTCCCTTATTCCACCACCACCCTGGGATTTTTTGCCAGCTCACTGCCTGCAAGCCACGCACCATACTTCAATCACAAGAAGTGGACAAGTAAGGCAGCTTAGGCAAAGGATTATTATCATATGAGCTGCCATTCTGATTTGAGCAAAGGCAATAAAAGGACACAGCAGCAGTTCAATAGAGCAGCAAGCAATGAAAACAGGGAAGGGGACCAGTTCTGCTACAGCTGAGGGACAAATTAAAAACATAACAAGTTGTGTCCATATAAAAACACCAAAACTGAGTGGACTGGGTCTCCTCTGTTTTCATTACTTGCTGCTCTGAATCTAGAAGGTTGTAATGCAAAACACAACAGGGACAGTGAATAAAATAGCATGCATGCAGCACAAATCCCCCAGGCCATCTTCTTGTACAGAGAGTAACAGAAAGTGTCTGCCAAGTGAGCAGCATGGATGTTGTGCACTGTGTTAGAAGGATGATCAAATTATTGCAGCTTTCACAACTGCCAGCACCGCCAGGTTTACTCTGTGAAGGACTGCTCTGCTCGTCCATAATGATCAGCTCAACACTCTCAGATCTGACCATCACAGTGAGTGAGAGAGTGACCAGAAATATCCTCTGTCTGCGTCGAGTCAGTTCACCTGATCTGACCTGCTGCACACAGCATGCTGACACACAGAATGCCCTCCCGCTCCCATCCAAACCTCAGTCCTGACCAAATCCAGCCAACTCCCAAATTAAAAAAATTATTATTAAAATTTGGTTGGAGGATGACTTTTAGCAGAGGGGGCTGGGACCAGAGTGCCTCCCTTCCCCCCGCTCACACCTATGCTTAAATGACAATATCCCAAAGGATATGCTGGGAAAAAAGATTACAAGATTTGAGAAACTGAAATTTTATTTCAAAAGATCGAGTTTGATGTCACTGAGAATTTCTAACAAAGCAGAATAAATGATAATAAATAAGCAGTGTTTTTGCCCATGTCTCTTTCAGATATACAGTGAGTGGCAAGGCATCCCCAGAAGTTGATTAGAATTTGAGGAATGGCAATCTCAGTATTTTCATGGCCACATAAAAGGTCATGGCTAAAATACAAAATTTGGAGAGCAGCAAGAGGAAGAGCAGATCTTGTCCTTTTAGATTTACAGAATAATTTATGGACCTCTCAGTTGTGCATCCTTTAATGTGGTGTGAGAAAAAAACATGGATGCAAGTGAAGATAATTAAACTTACCCAAATACGCAGCTTCCCACATTTCCTGAAACAAAGCACAAAGTCATAGTACAAAGATATACCTTCATCTTATGGAGTTCAGCATCTAGTAAATGCATGGAGAGATTAAAGAGCCCTTTTTAACCTGGTCAGGGAGAGAATACGTTCGCTCCAACCTATAGCTTGTGATCCAAATGTTGAACCAAACAAATCTGATGAATCGTTCCATAAGAGGGAAGGCAAGGTCCTATATAACATTCCCAGCTTGTAAAGGCAGGCAGAATTGATAACTGGGAAGGCCTAGTAAAACACACAGTTTAGACTAGCATAGCAGGCAAAGACATTCTATTGATAAAGGTTTGGGTTTACAAGGTAATAACTGCACTAGGGCGAATAAACACCAAGACCTTAGGCTGAGGTGTTTATTACTCCTCAGTACAGTTATCATCAAGTAAAACCCCTACCACTTTACCTTTATAACTATTATGCTAAAAATAAATACGTTCTAAACAGAGCTCAAACATCACGTTCAATCCACGTTTGTATCCCTAATTGATTATGCTGATTTCGTTTATAGTCAGTGTAATGCCTCTTGTCTTACTAAACTGGACACCATACACCACAGAGTCTTGAGATTCGTAACTGGCCTACCTATCACCACCCACCACTGCTCCTGATATGCAGCTGTGGGGTGGACCTCACTTCAGTACAGAAGGAATAGAAATGCGGCTCTCTGGACTTACAGAGCTATTACCAACAAATTACCTCAATACATTTTCGACAATTTGCCGTTGTATGTGGTAGGCAACTACGCACTGAGAAGCTATTCTCTGGTTCTACTGAAGGTACCTAGGGCCAATACACACTTTGGGAGAGCGGCTATAGGCTTTGTGTTGCCCTCACTCTGGAAAAAACTACATAAATCTATGAAACTGAGGCTTCCTGTTAGTCTTACCACCTTCAAGACCTTATATGCCAAGACTGTTAAGGAGCTATGCAGCTGTTTCCAGCACACTTAGTGTGCTAGGGTGCCTACTGCTTACCTGCCCACTACATCTCCACCTAACTCGTCCCCTTGATTGTCTCCACCTATACCCCCTTTTTTTCTGCTAATCCACTACCTTTCTTATCCTCAGACTCCTAACATACATGTCCCCAGCCCATCTACTGTAGCACCCCTCCTAGAACAGCTGTAGTCATGTACCCCTCCCCTCCATATCTTCCCCTTAAGTTTGTATATGTCCTGACCAATGATATGCCGTGCTGTTTGAAAATGTTTTAATATGCTGGTTGTTTCAGAATGTTTTAATTCCCCTTCTCATACCATTCTCCCTAACCTTGTTAACCCTATACCTGAAATACTTGTTATTGCTATGTGCATTTTTTTTCTATTTCTGTATAATTATGTCTATTTATTATCTGTACAAAAAAGTGTTATTCTTGACCTTGTTTAAAGCAGGTCCACCTTTTAAATGAGCCTGCTCAATGGTGTTCCCCTAGATAAATAAAGACTTGATTGATTGATTGACTCTCTCTCATGCTATAGTATGTGAGAAAACCAAAAATGTTCCAACAGTTTCTCACAGAAGCACTGTAGCACTAGTCTTAGCCGATCAGAACCTATGACTAAGCATGCAGTCTCATCATTGAGTCATCTGTATGGTTATCACATAATAATTAATGGGCTCCATTTTTTTAACATTGAAAAAAATGTGTATTAAATACCGCAACACCTGAGTAGGTGTTACGGCATTCATGCACTCCCTTCCCCTACCAATGTGCTTGAGACACAAACTACAGAAACACAGCTCGAGCTTTAAATGTCTGTTTCTATTCACACACCACTGACTAGAAAAACTCACCTATTTACTGGTGGTATCTCCGTCTGACATATTCTCCAGCACCTGCACATCACCTAAACAGAAAAAAAAATGCTCAGCAAATTTCAAACCGCAGATGAAAGAGAAAGAGAAAAGTTCATAAAAGAACAAGAAAACCACAGCACCATCCGTAAAACACAAAGTGACCTCAGATTGTTTACAACCTACTTGTCTGAGGTAGGACAGCCACTAAATTTTGAAACGTTTGAACTGCCACAATTAGACGAACTGCTAGCAAATTTTCTCTATGTACTTAAAAAGCAAGACGGATCAGAATACGAGCCAGGCACCATGTGAGGCATTGTAGCCAGTACTGAGAGACATTTGTCCTCACACAAATACCCAAATTCCATTTTTAGAAGCCCTGACAACATATTTGTGGACACAAAAAAAACTTTGACAGCCAAACAAAAACAACTGAAAAAGGCTGGAAAAGGCAACCGCCCAAACAAAGCCCAAGCGTTAACAGATGAAGATGTAGAACTATACAAGTCAGAAATGCTAAGTATGGCCACACCTACTGGGCTTCTAAATTTTCTATTTTTTAATCTCGGTATCCTCTTCGCACTGCGTACAAAAGAACATTAAGACCTGCAGTGGGAAGACATTCGAGAAAGCATAGACACAAATGGTAACACCTTTCTTAAATATTGTGAGCGCCAGACTAAAACTAGGATAGGAGAAGACCCCCCACAATGTGCGCACAATAAATCCACGAATTTACAAAACTACACAAAACCCACAATGAGACACCATACAAATATACCATATTTATAAATCTCAGAGGCCACCAGATATGCTAAAACCAGATGCTTCCTTTTACATAGCACCCAACAGCAACAAAAAGGAATCATCCCTCTGGTTTCGAAACATGCATATTGGCATCAATAAATTGAGAACTATGATGCATGCCATGAAAATGGACTCTGGCATTCTTGCCTCAAAAAGAAGTATGAACCACAGCACAGGAAAGACTACCATACAACGACTGGTAGATCATAATATTCCACCAACTGACGTGCAGCAGATATCAAGGCACCGCAATGTACAGTCCATTAATAACTATTCCAGTCTTTCTGAACATAAGCAGCATGAAATAAGCAATCTCCTAACTTACTCTGATCACCAACTTCCATCTACTTCCAAAGCTCCTCACCAACAGCAAGACAGATCTCCACAGTTCACTAACCAGCAGGATGAAATAACGTCTGGTAACATGCAGGCTATGTTGGGAGTGTCTGCATTTTTCACAGCCCCGTCACAGTGAACATATATAACTCCAACCAGAAACTGCAAATGAGAAAAAGAATCCAAGTCATCGAGGACTCAGACAGCTCCAATTAAGGCATTTTTCCTAAATCAAAACAATGCCACTTTCATTTACTGTAAGTAACACATATAACGTTTTGCTGTATCAAACCACACTTCTACAGATTAGATTTTTGCCATGATCCCTAACTGCTCTCCCTTTCAACCCTAACCTTTCCTCTGCAGGTCAAACGATGACACCACTGCAAAACAGACGTTGCAACATGAAACTCCACCGCAACCAGCTGCACAGTTATAGACTCTTTATTGTTTATTCTATTCATTCTGATTACCATTTTAATATTAAAATATTAATGTTCAAGCACAGTTTCTCAGACAAATTAAAACGTTTAATCTCCACAAGGTAAGATTCCAGTTCTTTTTTTGAAAGACAAATCTCAAAAGAAAAAAAGTCACCCTTCAATTATAAATAACAAAATATGGGGTGCAGTGTGTTTTACTTGAATTTAACACACTCCCTCATTGTTGTATGGCTAACAAACCCTGAGGGTGAAGTCCTTGGGGTTTATGTGCCATCCAACAACTCGGGAGTGTGTTAAACCCTCGTAACACACTGCACCCCATACTTTATCCTATGTATATTGCAACTGTAGCTCTATGTTTTGATTATTAAAAGGCAACTGTTGTAAGTATAATTCTAGATAAAATACTATTTGAAAAGACTAAGTCAATGGACAGAATAGAAAATTAATAATTAATTTGCAATCTTAGTCACAGAAATAATTCAGTGGAACTCCAGAAGGCATCTAGTATACAGTCAGCCAAGATGCAATGCTCTGTGACAAGCATGTCACACTTTCATGCATGGAATGAAGTAATTTCCATTGGATTACATTATATCCTGCAGTATTCTGCAGCATGCCACTGGCAGAAACTGTGATGAGAGTGACACATCCTGACTGATTCCACTATCTCCATACACCACAATATTCTATACAAATGATCCAATCCTGAAGTGATTGTATCTTGCTGAAATGGCAGTGAAGATGTAATAAGTCCCTTATGTGTTTTTTTTTCACATATAGCTGTTTGCTGACCCAGAACCACATGGCTCACAGACCAAGGTAAGACAAAACCGTTTTATCTATATAGCACCCAATCCCAAGGCTTCAGGGACTATCACAGCAAAGGTCCACAGAACAAAACAAAGCAGTTTTTTCAGTAAAATGCCATGCAATAGATAGATAAATAACTAAATGATTAAACACATATCATTAAATACTAAAAATACACGCTGTGGAGATTAATAGTACATCATTAGTCCCCAAACACTGACATGAACAGATAATATTTTAGCCTTTTTTTGAACATTTTCTGGGGTCACCAGCAGAGCTTGTGAGCAGTTCCCTACAGTAGGGGATCTCCTTAGATGGCTCAGAAGTGAGCTCCAAATCAGATGGATTGCCACTCAAAACCCTCTGCCACACGACAGTATGAAGAGTGATCTCTGGATAGCTAAAAATAGTCCCATGGTGGTGTGAAGGTAGTGACTGGCGGTCTACCAAGCCAGGACCATATTAGTGCCGGGTTTTATATGCAGTCTTAAAGGTGATGCACCACCTGATTGGAAGCCAGTGCAGCTGCAGCACATGTGTTATGTGATCCACATATGATGACCTGATGATTGGCCTGGCCATAGCACCATCTGTAGGTAGTACTGTACATCAATCTTCCAGACATTCCTAAGCAAAGAGCATTACAGTTGTCTAGTCTAGAGGTAAAAAATGCACATACCAGGGTTGCCAGTTCCCCTTACATCAGATAGGGCTTACTCTGAGAGATATTTTGAAGTCGGAAAGAAATCCACTTTGGACCACAGCTGACACCTGATGTTCAAGACTCAGCTCTTGGTCCACAATGACTCCCAGAGTTTTCATCCTATCGATGAGTGGCAGAATGGTGCAATTTAAAGAAGGTATCCCAATGGCATCTCATCTGCCCACCGACCAACAAGCACCTGTTTCCACCAGCAGCAACTCTGCCCAGGTTTAACTTAAGGTTAATCAGTTTGAGGCCATGTAGTCTGAGATATCTTGAAGGCATTGTTCCAGAAATGAGATCACCCTTTGCCTAGCATGTGTAAATGACATGCACTGCTGAGTATCATCTACTGTATGTACTGTAGCAATGAAAACTCATGCCATGCTGCCTAATGATGTGACCCAGCAGTAACATGTTCACCACAAAGTAGTATAGGGGACAGAACTCTCCCCTGAGCAACACCACAGGTGATCGGTGATGGCTGTGATGAGTAGGCACCCATTGCAAGCAACCCTCTGTAATCTACCAGACAAGAAGGATTATTTATCTAGTTTTTGTTAACCGGTTAGGTGCACTAGCCAAAAATTTACTATTTTCAGGCATGACCTAGAAGAGTGCATACAACATTGAAAGACAAATACATTGCATTATTACAGGTGAACTAGATATAGGTCAGATCAGACAATCTTAGCGATAATACATACAATCAAGCAATGTAACATAAGGTAAGACTAAATACATTGAAATATCATAAAATGTAGAGCTGGGAGTCAAATGAAAGAAACATTTTAGTCTGAGGATACATAGCTTTGTGAAAATACTGCAGTGTGATAAGCAGAGAGAAAGAGTTTGGAGGGAAACCGGGGTAATGGAGGTGGGCAAGGCGAGATTTGAGCAGCAGACACATTAGCCAAGATGTGTAGTATGGGAGGCAAGAATTTGCCAGCAAGGATAGAGAGGAAAACAAAGCGGGAGAGAGAGAGAGAGAGAGAGAGAGGAGTAGGGTGGTGGACTGTGTTTTAAGAGGACATGGAGGTTGAAAGTAAAGTTAGGTGGAGCGAAAGCACGTGCACGGGTCCAGGGATAGATGGCGATGTAATTCCTTTTTAAAGATTGGATGGGAGCTGGCCTGCCACAGAGCTAGAGGGAGAGAGTTCCAGATGATAAAGGCAGTGTAATGAAAGGCTCCAGAGCCTTTTAATGTGAGACACTTAGGTACATTAAGTAAAGACTTGTTTACCGATTGTAGCCAGTAGGCAGGTATCTGTGCTACAAGTAGTGCCATGAGGGAGGAGGGGGTTTGATTTTGGATTACCGAATCTATAAGGGAGCCTAAGGAGTATAGTCAGTAAGTAGATGGGGAGAGCCAGCCTAGGTCACTGTACAGGTGGCAGTGGTGCTTGAGGCAATGGGAAGAAGAGGCATACCAACATATACTATTGTATGCGACGTTCCATTTATGAAGAGCAGTTTTATGGGCATTTGCAGAGGTGGAGACACCATATGTCAGGCAGGAAGAAGGATACCTCTGGCAATGACCAACTTGGCAGATGGTATTAACATGTGACTAGTCTTGTAGGCAACTCCTAATTTGGCATTCAGTGCTTTGCAGGTGGACTGAATGTACAAGCTGAAATCAAGGGATTGATCA
This sequence comes from Neoceratodus forsteri, assembly GCA_016271365.2. Classification (NCBI taxonomy): domain Eukaryota; kingdom Metazoa; phylum Chordata; order Ceratodontiformes; family Ceratodontidae; genus Neoceratodus; species Neoceratodus forsteri. The sequence continues at coordinate 389,556,567 of CM057453.1, forward strand.
AGGAGGACTCCCAGCTATTTGAAGGATGTGGCACACTTAATGTGAGACCGTCCCAGGTCATGCACCATTAGGGGCTGCTTGTAAGCCCTGAGTTTGGGGGCAGTACCAAATAGCATGGTTTGAGTCTTTGTATTGAGTACGAGCTTATTTTTATTTGCCATATTTTCACATTCTTGAAGTCCGAGGAGAGGGATGTGTTTATGATGCTGACATTGTCTGCGCTGGAATAGAGGGTGAGATCATCAGCACAGAGTATGGCTGAGCAAGACAGAAGGGCATTATCTATATTATTTATGTACAGCAAAAAAAGAAGGGGTCCCAGGATAGAGCCCTGGGGTACTCCAATGTTATTATTAGTCTCATCAGAGAGACAGGAGTTGAATTTAACAACTTGAGATATATGTGACAAATAGCTGTTAAACCAGGCAACCACTGTGGGTGAGAAGTTAAGTCCATGAAGAGTGGAGAAAAATAGGGGATGATCAGCAAGATAAAAATCCTTGGTAAGGTCTATGAATACTGCTCCTGTGAGCAAACCTGCATCCCTACTGCAAAGTGTATTGGTGGTGAATTTAACAAGAGCAGTTGAGGTACTGTGACCTTTTCTGAAGCTGTGCTGAGTGTCTGAGAGAAAGTTGTTCTTTGTGAGATAGTCGATGGTTTGGTTTGCAACAAGCTTCTCCAGTATTTTGCTTAATACCGAGAGGATGGCTATAGGCCTGTAGTTGGGGATTTCCTTCTGGTCTCCTATTTTAAAGATAGGTGTAACTTGAGCAACTTTCCAGAGGTCTGGAACAGTGCTGAGAGAGACAGAGACAGAGACAGAAACAGTGTGAAAATTTTAGCTAGTGGCAAGGCAATCAAAGGTGCTGCTAGTTTCAGGAGGTATGGTTCTAGGGTATCTGAGCCAGGGCTGGCGTTGTCAGATATGGTTTGCAGTAGTCTTAGGACCTCAGACCTAGAGATTGCCTTAAAATAGAAAAGAGGGGTAGTTGTTTGTTTGCAGTAGGCAGTACTGGATGCGGGTGACTGGGGTGTGCAGGAAGGCTGAGAGGCTGAAGGAGGTGAATTGAAGGACAAGGTGTACTGGGACGGATCCGAGAACATATGGTTGAAAGCATTGGCTATAGTGTTTGAGTCATTGCAGTGCACACCATTTAGGATCATGTCCCCTGGGGTCGATGACTGAGCAGTGCCAAGAAAAGTTTTGATGTGGGTCCAGAATTTTCTGGGGTCGCCAGCAGAGCTTGTGAGCAGTTCCCTACAGTAGATACTCTTCGCTGTTCTAACCTTTTTTTCACAGGAGATCCAAAGGACTCTGTAGGTATTGTTGTCCTCTGGTAGCCCTGATAATTTGTACTTCTTCCAGTATTTGTCCTGTGTGAGCAGTTTAGTCAGCAGGTCCTTGTGCAGTCATCTGGTTTGCTTGCCCGTAACCCTCCGTCTGGGTAACTTTAGGGGCATGTTTATTCTGGATGGCCAGGAATTCATCAAGGAAAATACCTAGGGCTACTCCAGCATCCCTTGAGTGATAGATGCCTGACCAGTTTATACAGGATACATCCTGGAGAGATGCTTCAACATCCAGGTTTGCAAAGTTGGTAATGGTGATATAGCACGGGGGGGGGGGGGAGGGAGCAGTCTCCAGGCTCCATCTACAGAAGGTAGGGGAATGATCTGTTATAGCATCTGCCAAAGTACTGGCTAGTTGTACATGATTGAGGTGATTAACCAGAACCCAGTCTTTGAGGCTGGAGGTAGTTTGAGATGGGGTGGTTCTAGTGGGTTCAGTTAAGATCTGGTGCAAGTTATGGCTTTGTGTTACTGACAGCAGTGAGCTATGAGCTGTTCCCAACCAGTTTAGGTTTAAATTGCCTAATATTACGACCTCATTGTGCTTGGAATTCATGGAGGTTAGGTTGACTAAAGCCTGGAGTCCAGTGGTACCCCCAGTAGGGGGATTGTAGGCGCAGATAATGTGGATTTTTTTGGCACCAAGGGTGATGATTGTATGTAGAGACTCACAGACAGAGAAAAAGGTGGAGGCTGGGCCGACTGTAACATTAAGGTAAACTTTGTAGAAAAGAGCAACCCCTCCTCCACGTTTAGAGGAGGGCCTGTCTCTACGGATCATAGTGTAGTTGGCAAGGGAGCATATAGAGTCTGGGATCTCAGGCTGGAGCCATGTTTCGGATAGGCAGAGTAAGTCAGAATTGTATACTTTTATCCACACCTCAAGATCAGGAAAGTTCCAGGTGATACTCCTGACATTCATGTGGGCAATAAGGAACCTTTTGCCTGAGATAACCAATATATCAGCAGGAGAGAAGTGGGCGGAGGGGCCTGGGTTCAGTTCTATATCCCCTGACAATAGGATGATGAGGAATAGGAGAAACCACAGTTTGACAATGTGGAAGGGAAAAGGAACTACTCACCTCATTGTGTGTTTTCTGAGCAAACAAAAGGCATTATAGGTGCATCCCTTCAGGACAATAAGGTTCTTGTAAGCAAGCACAGATTGAGTTTCAGGAATTTGGTTGGAGAAACCAAAGTTGGTAGGTTGAGAGGTGTAACCTTTTTGATTGTTATTAAATAGAATAGTTAGAGAGATCCCATTTAAGCACAGTAAGAATAGGCTCACCAAGATTCATCCTGACAGGTTGTGTGGGGACATGGTAATCCAGGTCAGAGGCAGGTTAGTGCTACTATAATTTAGCCAGCAGAGCACAGTAGCTAAAAGACAGCAAGGAGCGCTCATTTCCACCATAGTTTAAATGGTGTGTAGAAGACTGAAGTGCAGCATCAAAGGTTGAGCGAGTACAGCTGCTGACAACGGGAATGTACTCTCAATAGAAGTGACACCTAGTGGCTAAACTGTATAATGAGCCAATGGAAAATTGGACACTTAGTCATATGACTAGCCGAGTATTATAAAAGAAAAGGTCCACACAGGGTGGGTGGGGTGGGGGAGGGAGGAGAGCTGGCAGAAAGTACCAGCAGGAATAGGAAGGGCTATGGCTTTTACGTTTTTTCTTCCCAGCTGCTCCAGGCAAGTCACCAGAGTGCAGTTTTTGTCTGGCTGGGTTGAGAGGTCTCACAAGTAGCTGCTTGTGCTGAGTTTCTGACCCTGCCACAAACTGAGGTTCGGAGAGTCCGAGCAGCGCTTTTCTGCAGGGGAGTCCCATGTGGTCTGACGGTGGCAGGTAGCAGGACCACAGGCGGGTTCCTTGGGCCTGGTTTCTGTTCCTTTCTGGGTGATGTCTGAAACCCAGGTGGGCATGGTAGACCTGGAAGGGAGAGGAAGAGAGAGGGATTAAGTAGAAACAGACAGGGGAGGGGCAGTCTGAGTAGACAAAAGAACAGGGCATGCAGCTAGAAACTACAGGGAGAGCACTTAGGATGGGCAGGTAGTGGGTCAGGGACAAAGAAAGCAGGCAGGAGAGGCTAGAAACAACATTAACAAATGGCGCTTTTCAGGAGGAGAGAGAAACAAGTGAACGTAAATGTTCCACACAAAAAAATATCTCAGGAGGGCTGTAAACACTTGTAAAAAAATGTGAGCGAAAACAAAACAGTGCTTAATAGGGCTCCACAAACACCTTTTGGCTCATAAAAGATTATAACCATTTCAAGGTTGTTTCAGTGATTCTCACATATTCCTCATAGTGTTCCATCAAAACACCATGATCCATGGTATGAAATGCTACTGAGAGATCAAGGGAAATGACAATTGATTGCTCCTCCCTAAGTCTTACCAGGAGCAGGTAACTTAACACCTTGACAATTACAGTCCTGGTGCTGTGACTGGAAACCCAGTTGAAATGGGTCATACTGTAGATGTTATATTTCTTAAGATGAGCCTCCAGCTGCATCATCGCTACCTTCTTGATAACCTTTTTCAAGAAGGAAATGTTCGATATAGGAAAATAACAATTCCTGCTCCACTTGTAGGATAGTATGGCACAGATGTGACAACAAAAGAAGGAGCAATAGCCATTGCTACACACCTGGAAGACCTGGGTGACATAAACAAAAGAGTTGTAGATATTAAGACAGTTTTTCTTTGCCTGAAAAGAGTGACTCTTAAAGCCAGGAGACTTACTTGAAGAAACGTCTATTGAGGCTTATGTGTGGATGGAGAGGGTTCCCTGTGGATTAAGGATTGTCAAATTGTCTGGCTACGGCAAGGGTAGGATGCTGTTCATCTCTAACTGGAAGGAGGTTTGCCAGGCTGCATCATTACAGCTGGCCCAGTATGTTATATGGGACTACCTAGCACAGCAACCAGATGTACTGGCAGAACATAAAAACAAAGGAAAATGACATATCAAAATTTAAAGAGCACCCTGAGTTTGGGGATTTTGAAAAGAGACTCAAAAAATTATGAAAAAGTAAGATGAAAAACTTAATAACATCAAGCTTAAGAAATCTGAAAGAAATGGGGAAGACTATCTCATCAACTGGATGTTTACCTGGAATAAGGATCAGGACAAGGTCAGGGCACCAGAGCTGCATACCAAGTAGGCTATGCTTTTTCCTCAAAAGAGGTACTTGACTAGCATATTATACTTTGACCAGCAAGTCAGAGACAGAAGCAGATACATCTGTTTTTTTAAAAGAAGTCGAGCAAACATCAGTACCAGCCCTGCACTATAGTGAGAGGGTAGCAGAGTTCCTGAAAGGAAGAGGACGAGGGGCGGCAGGAACAGTAGTCATGACAAGGCAACCATTGAACACTCAGATACAAAAGAAGGGCAGAGGGACAACCAAACAAAAGTAAATGTGATTAGTCTGTCATAACACATCTTGACAGAAGGCGAAACCAGGATTTTATTGAAAGGCTTGTCATTTGTCCCCAGTTTTGAAAGTAAATCGTTTGACTACTCTCTGGACATAAGACAGTTTACATGTAACTTGAACCTGAAAGCACACTACTCCTGTGATGTCATATGCAGACAATCTGTTACAACACAAGAGTCTCAGACTGTACTCAGCCAAACATCTCTGTCCAGTCAAGCCACCAGAGATAGCAACAATATAAGACTGGTATTTCACCCACCATACATGCTTGTTTCACATTATTTATTTATTTAATTTTTGTTGACCAGGTAAGTGCACTAGACAAATCCTGCCTATTTTCAGGCACGACCCAGGGAAGGGGGATACAGATGAATGCCAACTGACCTTGAATCAGATTAAGCTGTTGGTGGTATTTTTGTGAATGGGGGGAAGTTTGGCCAGGACACTGGGGAAATTCCCCTACTCTTTCCAATAAGTGCCATGGGATCTTTAACATCCATCTGAACTTCCACCAATCCAGGCAGATGGGACCTCGGTTTAACGTCTCATCTGAAAGACGGCACCTCAGAAGTGCAGCACCCCTCTCATGCTACACTACAGTGTCAGTAGTGGGATATTAACCCAAGTGCCAGATGTGGGAACTGAACCCATAGCCCTCTGATCTCCCAGCCTCAGAGGTGAGTGTGCTACCTACTGAGCCACTGACACTGACATTACATGGATACTGTTAAAGTATTTGAGAAAGCATGTGTGGAAGGGTTTAAAAGTTTATTCGATAATCTGCCAAACCCCACATATATCAATATCATGGCTGAAGAACTGAAAGAAATGAGGGATTTGAAAAGTGCTTCCTTAGTAATGACAAAACCAGCTTACAAGGGTGAAACAGTAGTGGTACTTCATACTCACAAGTATGTTGCTGAGATATGGAGGCAGCTGGTTAATTCAGTTTTTTATGAGAAGCTGTGGTCATACCACACTTAACAGATTTAAAGCACAAATATGTGTGTTTTTGAGAGAGGCACTGACTAAAAAGATCATTACTGAAGAAGAGTTTGAGTCCTCACAGTAGCTTTGTCTGTGAGAGCAACATACTGTATATACTGCTGAAGGTGCATAATAGCTTGCCACCTCCCTCCAAGGTGCTCAGTTGTTGCAGGAAGTGGCTTCCTTACAGAACCTATTTCAAAATACATGAATAACCACCTGAGGGATATGGTGTTCAACTTACTATCTTACATTCGGGACACCACCAATATTTTGGGTGTCCTGGGAAAAGTACAACTCAAGGCTGAATGGTTCCATGTCTCACTCAGCACTGAGTCTTTGTATACAAATATTCTCTATCAAGAGGGCACTACAGTTCCGGTCTGACATATAGTCGCGTGATAGGCAGCTCCTGGAGGTGGCTATTGAACGCATTCCATGTGGTGTGTGCCTCAACATGCTGCTGACTATCGCCATCTCACGATGCCATTACGGCTGTATGATTGTGGGAGGTGGTCCCAGAAAAGCAGAAAATCACCTGCCCAGCTGACCAGATGATGGCCATCATGTTCCCCTTGTGCTACACAGTTTCACACGTCCCCCTCCCATCCCCTTAGCCATCCCTCTAGTTCCCGGTCAAGGCAGTGGAGCTCTCTTTCCCCTTCACTGCCCCATGGAGGGGGCCCCCCGAAGGGATATGTCAGGCCTATCAGGACACGGGACCAATACAGGACAGATATGATGGCAACAGGGAATGGCCCAGTGGGTAGGAGTTAACAACGAGCAGCCTGAAATAGTCATCAGCTGGGGGGGGGGGCAGGTTTGGACAAAAAAATAAATCAATAATAATATCCCCAAGTGCCAGTTTCTGAGGGCATGTAGGAATCTGCAGCAAAGAGGCTGGCGACTTCCACAGAAATGAGGAAATCAAGACTTGATTTTTACCATCACAGTATAATTAGATCATAGTTGAAACTACCAGACAACATGCCAGTGAAGTGAACAGGAATGCACTCTTAGAAATGAATAGGAGGAGGAGGAGGAGGACACAAAAAACTCCAAGGCTATATTTTGTCACAATCTTTTTGAGGCAAGTAAGTGCCATAGAAAGTATCATTACTGTAGGGATGACTGGCACATTCTGCAGTCAGACAATTGGCTCACAAGAATGACAGGAATACTACCAAGGGTTGTCTATATACAAGACACTCATATGGCTGATAGGCAGGATCACAGACTCTAACCACGGGACCCTCCACACAGGAAAACTTGGCTCACCCCAACCACATGGTTGTTTCACAAGTGGCACTTGTAAATTTTGTCCTACGATAATTAAAACTAAAACTTTAGTTACAGTTAATACTGGTCAGAATTTTGAAATCAGACATTTTGATAACTATTCAACAGCCAATGTTGAGTATTTGGCCACCTGTATATGTGATACTTTTTTGTGTGGTCAAAACCACATGCACATTAAAAATCAGGGTCAGGGATTACCTCCACAGCATTGCCAGAAAAGACTCTACCAGTGGTCTAGCTACAATGCTGTATGCATCATGTGTTGCTTGTGTGACTGTGCTGCTGCACCCCTGCAATTGGCTGTTTGGTGCCGTTGGGACTAACCCATTTGATTATTGCCACAACCGGTGAGGGAGTCTGTTTTGTCGGAATGGGATAAATCATGAGTACTCTTCTGGTGCAGTTAAGCAGTTAAGAAATAATTTGTTGGGACAATGCTTTGGATGCATCTTATTACTACAATATCTGGGCTGAGAGAGAGCTGCTTTGTTGGTCAAAGTAACTATTTATTCATCAGATTGTCCAGGAAGTGAGAGTGCCCAGACAACTGGACATTTCGTACACTGGGGAGAAAGAACCCTATGACACTAAATAACAAGCATTTGTCAATGCCGAATGTTTGCTTACTGGCATTGGCAGTGGTAGTGTAGAAGTTACAGAGCTGCGTAATAGGAATGGCGGTGAAGTATTGAACTGAAGCCAACCCCACCACCACCCTGCAGAGAGTGACAGGCATTGGGGTGTGCATTTGGGTCGTCAGGCATAACGGCCACGCCATTTCACCACACCCCACTCTGCAGAGACTGACAAGTGTCACGTGTTCCTTAGGGTCTTTGGCCCTTACGCACCCCATTTCATTAGGAAATATGGTGAGATGGGTGCGATATAGGAGAATGGGGTGAAGTTTGGGGACCGAAGAGTCCAGGCATACCTCGATGCCTCTCAGTGACTGCAGGGTGTGGAATGGTATGAGCATCACAGGCAAGAATCCCAAGTCACACCCCTGATTCCTGTCATTCTATATAGGGTTGGGTGATTTAGTTGAAAAGTCTAATACCTCAGGCATTCATTGGTATTTTAACTCCAAATCTTCAACATGTTTGTTTTGTGACCCCACCTCACGAACAGGGGAATATCAGTGTGGTAGCAAAGCTGCTTATGCACAGTGACTACGGTTAGCACCACAGATGCAAACATATTCGAACAGGCTGTAAAAAATGACAGCTGTACTCTTTCATGGGGAGGTGTAAAAATGGCTATGTTGCAAATGTGTAGTAAAAATATTTAAAAAAATGGTGAAGTCACAAGCATACATAGAAACTGTGCAACACACACCCGTTATACAAGTAGGTTGGGGATATTTTATAGCAGATTGTCAACTCAGGCATTTTGGAGCCTCCGATCATGAACAGTGTCACTGTGATTTTCTTTATCTGTGCCGAACAATGATTTCCCATAATGACCACGCATCTCTGCACTGAAAGAGTGAAAACACACTTTGGCCATGTTGTGAAAAATGGCAGCTGTACTGTTCATAAGGAAGTGTTGAAAAATGCCACTAGTGAAAATCTGGACTGGAAATATTACAAAGTCATGAACTAACGAGGATGCGTGGAAACTGCACAATGCTCACTCGTAACACAGTCATTTTATGGACTTTTGTCACCAAATTTTCAACATAGCCATTTTAAGACCTCTGCTGATGAACAGTGTAACTGTGATTTTCTTAATCTGTCCTAAACATTGCTTTCGCACACCAACAGCACCATTGTGCGCTACATGTGCGATAACACATTTTGGGTGACATATGAAAAATTGCAGCTGTACTGTTCATAAGGAAGTTTAATAAAATGGACATGTTGAAAATCTAAGTGAAAATATTAAATTTGCAACTAACGAGCATGCATAGGAACTGTACAGCATGCGCTCGTAAAAAGTAATTTTTAGGCATTTTTTCACAAGTTTTCAACATAGCCATTTTAAGACCTCTGCTCATGAACAGTGTCACTGTGGTTTTGTTAATGTGTCCCATACATTGAGGTTGCACACCGACTGCGCCATTGTGCGCTACATGGTCGGAAACACGTTTTGGGCAGGATGTGAAAAATAACAGCTGTACTGCTCATAAGGAGGTGTGGAAAAATGGCAATGTTGAAAATCTGGAGTGGAAATATTGAAAATTCGCAAACCTACAAGTGTGCATGGGAACTGTCCAACGCACACTCGTAAAACAGTCATTTTTAGGAATTCTGTCACCAAATTTTCAACATTGCCATTTAAGATCTCTGCTCATGAACAGTGACACTGTGATTTTCTTAATATATCCCATACACTGAGTTGCACAATGAAACTGCGCCATTGTGCGCTACATCAGGGAAACATTTTTGGTGAGATGTGAAAAATGACAGCTGTACTGCTCATAAGAAGGTTGGAAAAATGGCAATGTTGAAAATCTGGGTGGAAATATTGAAAATTCAAAATCTATGGCGTCGTAGGAACTGCGACAGCGCCGCTCGTAAAACAGTCATTTTAGGAATTTTTCACCAAATTTTCAACATAGCCATTTCAAAACCTCTGCTCATGAACAGTGTCACTACAATTTTCTTAATTTGTCCCGTACATTGATTTACGCTTACCGACTCGCCATTCTGCGCTACAAAGGTGGAAACACATTTAGGTGAGATGTGAAAATGACAGCTGTATTACTCATAAGATGGTGTGGTGAAATGGCAATGTTGAAAATCTGGAGTGCAAATATTGAAATTTCGCGAACTTACGAGCCTGCGTAGGAACTGCGCAACGCACACTCGTTAAACAGTCATTTTTTGGAATTTTGGCACCAAATTTTCAACATGGGGGTTTTGGGCCCCCTTCTCATGGGTGATGTCACTGTCATGGCAGTATTCTGTCCTGAAGGGTGATTTTGCAGTCACTGCGGTCACTGCGCGAAATCACCCGCCAGGGCAATAATGCCATGACAGTGACGATAGAAGTCTAAACCATGTTGAACTGATGCAAAACCAAAATGCCAGACATGCAATAAAGTTGAACCCTCCTATCTAGCCCATTATACAGCTTACCGGCATTTACTCAGTTAGCGGTCGGTTTTGAAGAGTGCAGGCGTGTTCCGGTCCACGAGATCGTCGCGCCCGGTCGGAGGTAAGTATGGGGTGAGGGGTGGGGGAGGCTGGGTGCGCGGTGGGTGGAGTGCGGGATGTGGGAGGGGGGCTCGGAAAGGCGCCCGTGGGACAATTTTTTACAGGGTAAAAAAAAACAAAAACGTCGCAGGACCGCACCCACGCTGGGGTGGGCTCCCAGCGTGGCACAAGGCTTTAGAGGCGTTCAGCCGGCGGGGATTAGGCACCCCGTCGGCAAAAAAAAACAAAAAAACTCAGGACCATTTGCCACGCTGGGGTGGGCTCCCAGCGTGGCACAATGCTTGGGGAGGGCGCATTCAGCCGGCGGGAGTTGGGCACCCCCCGGCAACATTAGATTGCCATGCTGGGGTGGGCTCCCAAGCGTGGCAGCAACAATGGGAGGAGGGGAGACAAATAGTTCAGCCGGCGAGTTAAGCACCGTCGGCTATAAAACCTAACGTCTTGAGCGTGCACACCTGCGGCTGGGGGGAAGCTGTCGTGAGCAGCTCCTTATGCTGCTCACTCAAGCGTAGCTCCCCGCTCTGAAGTGTTACTGCATTTTGGAGCGCATCATAGACAGCTCCAAAATGCATTGGCTTACAGGGGCCGCGCCTGCCAGCCCAGTGCCTGAATTGGAGGAGGAGGTGACACACCTCCGAAATCTCCGTTCATGGCACTATGTTTCTTGCACATGCATGCAAGCAAACATAAAAATGAACTAGTTTGGCTTGATAATGCACAGTAGATTTTCTTCTTCTTTATTTCTTTTATTTAGGTTTGTGTTACGTGGTATTATTGTATTGGGTATTATATGGGGTGGATTGTTAGGTGGAATTGATACTAGATAAATGGTGCTATGCATGTTTAATGGTTAGAGCTAGATGTGTGAATTTCCCTGTTTGTTTTTGAATATTTTGAGTATTATTTGGGGTGGTTTATATACTTCTCTTTGTCTCATTGGTAGTTTAGTAGTGGTTATTGGTATAGGAAGTCAGTATGTGCTGGGGTTATGGGTGGGGAAGGTGCACCTACTCGGCATCTCAACTGCATGACCACCATTTCTTTGAGCTTTCCCCATTGCTGCTGATGCTTATGGTAGATGTAGGGCTTTGGGGATAGCTTGGGGAAGGGGGGTTGAGGCAGGGGCTATACGAGTGGGTGCCGATGAGTCTTTGATTCAGGTGGTGAGATTCAGGGGGTGCCCTGAGGAGAAATAGAGAGGGGTCCTGTCTGTCTGATCCCCTTACTCAAGGGCTCCACTTTTGAGGGTGGGCAGGAAGCTGCTCCAGCAGTCTTCCCTCATCCTACTTGGGCTGTGTTATGCAAAGCCAGGTTGATCAGGAACAAGAACGTAGTAATAGTGGACTTGATTTCCTCAGTAGACCTGACTTGTATCATGGAGACTTGGCTGGCTGAAAATGCTGGGCCCATTTTGGAGGCAGCAGTGCCAATTGAGTACTCTGTGATACACAGCCCGAGGAAGGATCACAAATACAGGGGTGTGGCCATCTGCTTTAGAGCCAGCCTGTGCCTCTCAATGCTACCAGTGGGTTCTACTGGGACTTTTGAGTGTGTTGCCATGCGGGGGGGGGTCTTTGTGCAGGCTACAGGATCCTCCTGGTTTATCACCCTCTCAGTGGGGGGTTCTGCAGGAGTTTGGAGATTTAATCACTGGCTCACTGGCCTGGTGTTGGAGTCAATGGCTCTTGCTCTTGCTCTTGTCAATGGCTCTTGCCATTTTTTTTTAATTTAGAAAACTTTATTGAATTTTTAAATATGACAAGACAAACCAAGTGAAACAAGACATGAATTCACCAGTCATACCGGAACTGCCCCTTCCCCCCACCCCAGGTCCCCCCATAAATCCCACTCACCCCAGCTCTCGCCATTTGGTCATGATCTCCTGCAAATTATGGAGTGCCTGGGCCTGTTGCACATTGACACCTCAGCGACCCACTCGCGAAGCCACACTCTGGACCTGGTGTTCACTCTGGTTCTGGGGTCGATGACCTCAGGATTGATCTGGTCATTTGATCAGATCATAGCACAGTGGGGTTCATGTCTGGGGCCTCCCCAGAAGGTCCGACCTCTGTGGAGATGGTCCGGTATTGTCCTTTATGGGAATTGACAACAGAAGGACTACAGGCGATGCTGGACCTATTGAGTGTGGAGACTGCATGTGCTATCGGGCTGAAGGAAGCCATCACAGCCTATAATGGGGCTGTCAGGGCAGCCTTCAACTCACTTGCACCCATCCTTGTCTGACTTTTGCCTACTCGTTGAAGGCCCCCCGCCGGTTTGATTGGGAGCTAGGGAGTTAATGACTAAGGGTCAGAGGTTAGAGCAGTGCTGGAGGAGTTCTGTCTTGGTGGAGAACAAATTGGCCCTAAGAACACATTTTGGTGTTTATAAGGGGGCAATCTCCCAAAAGAAGGCTGATTTTCTGTCCAGGGAGATTTCTGTGGTGGGGAACAGACCTGCTCAGCTCTTCCACATGGTAGATAGGCTATTCCATCTGGCCTGTCTCTGTGTGGGAGGAGCAGGTTCAAGCACAAGGTGCAATGAGTTTGCTCTGTTTTGCAGTGACAAAGTGTCCTCTATCACGGCTGAGGTCTCTTCCAGTCCCACTCAAAGGGATTGTAGGGTTCATCCTGAGCCATGTCAGGGCATCTCTCTTGTCTGGGCTGAGTCTGATCTGGTTAGAGTGGAGGAGGTGGCTGACATAATCTTGGCACTGTGGCCAACATATTGTGACCTTGATCCAGGCCCAACCAGTCTTTTGGTCAGATGTGTAGACCTGATAGGGCCTGTGGTTGCTGGAATTGTCCTGAATTTGCTTGAGAGTGGGATCTTTCCTGGGGCCTTGAAAACGATGTTGGTTAGACACCTACTGAAAAAATCCTCAATGGACCTGGAATGTCTCAGCAACTACTGGTTGGTCTCGAACTTCCCATTTTAAGGGAAGGTTCTAGAGAAAGTGGTGGCCATTCAGCTAGTGATGAGTCTTGCCTCCTCCTTTACCTAGGGTGAAGATGGGGTTAGCCTCATCTAGCCCGATGCCACTGCCCTGTGGTATTCCACAAGGGTCGGTCCTGGCACCCTTGTTGTTCATGGTGTATATGCTTCCATTGGGAGATAGTATCAGGTGGTATGGGCTGGGTTTTCATTGTTATGCCGATAATACCCAGCTATACCTGTCCTGTGCACCCAGAACCCAGGTGGTAGACTCAGTGATTGTTATTATTTTTTTTTTTCATTAAACTCTAGGATTACAAATCCTTTGAGCAGGAACTGCTCATTTACAAAGGTTCCACGTCAAATGATGTAGGGTAACATACATACAAAGGTCAACAATGGTTACAGTCTTAAAAACACAAAGATGTCTAAGCATTTATTATACAGCCAAAAATGGAGAGAGACAACAATACCAGCTTCAGACAAGTTTCAGCGCGAACAGTATATAGTTAGTATAGGGTAGGAGGGAGTCAGGAAGAAGTAGGCAGGCTAAAGGGCCATTGTCGGTGGGTAGAGTTGGGTGGCAAAAGTGCAAGGTGGATGGGCTGGAAGGCCCCATATCTGAAAGTGCCATTAGAGAGGGAGGGAGGGTGGGTGAGGTAGTGTGGTGTGGGGGGGTTAAGGGGTGAGAGTGGGAGAAACCGGTGCTAAAAAGTGGAGCTCTAGGGGAGATTACAGGTCACCTTCGACTAGGGTAAAATGAGGAGGCAGTTACTTAGGAGAGGCAATCACATTGAGTGGTAGAGACAAGGAATAGTCAGAGTTGCCTTTTAAAGGGACCAAGCATCGCAGTTGTAAGTGTTTCTTTGTTAAGGGTATTGTACCACTGAGAAGCCCTGTGCATGAATGACCTCTGACTCATTGTGATCCGGCATCTGGAGACCTGGAAGGTTTGATATAGAGCACTGCGTGTAAGCTGGGTACTGCTGTTGGCAGTAAGGAGCTTTGCCACTCCTGATGGCATGAGCTAGAGGAGAACTTTATGGTTAACAAGCAGGTCTGGTATTGTATTTTACTAAGGAGTGTTAGCCATCTGGCCTGGGCGTACAGGTCACAGGTGTGTGTTAGGTGGGCGGCACCAGTTAGAAGCCTACAGGCCTTGTTGCGTGTCACCAATATCCTTCAGAGGGTAGTAGGGGAAGGAGAGCCATAGATGACTAGACCATAATCGATGATGGAGGTGACGGAGCTGTAGATGGCCAGTCTAAGGGCATCAGTGGTCATACGGTGTTTGTGCTTGTGCAGCAGGCCGATCTGTATGTTGGTGACCTTAGCTACTTTGCCAATATGCCATGTGTAAGAAACGGAACTGTCCAAGGTGATGCTGAGATATTTAAACTCAGGAACATGTTCAAGTGAAGTCCCCATGTGGTTCTTGATGGTGAGGGACAGAGTTTTATACTTGCTCCATGCATTGCAGAATGTCATGACCTTAGTTTTGCTGTAGTTCAGGATGAGTTTTTGTGAGCTAAACCACTCTTCAACATGCCTGATATCACACTGTAACTGACTCTCAAGTTGTTTAGAGTCATGGTTACTAGTAAACAGTATTGCATCATCCGCATAGAGTAATATTCTCTGTTGGCAGATGCTAGGGAGACGGTTCAGGAAGAGAGAAAAGAGAAATGGCCCCAGTATAGACCCTTGCGAGACACTGGAGAGGACTGGTTTTTCATCGGAGGTGACGCCAGCAGTCCTAACACGTTGGACACTTTCCCCGAGGTAGCTAGCAAACCAGGGCAGTGCATCCTTGGAGAGCCCGAGAGTGGTCAATTGCCTGAGTAGGAGTGGGTGGTTAACAGTATCAAAGGCCTTTGTCAGGTCAATGAATACTGCCCCCCACAGATTCCTTGGTCGAGGGTGTCATGGATGAATCCGGTAAATTCCAACAGTGCCATGGTGGTACTATGCCCTTTCCGGAAGCCATGTTGTTCTGGCCCTTGATTTCATATTTGTCCATGAACGCATCAAGCTGGTCCAAGACTATTCGTTCCAGAACTTTAGATAAGGGGGGGGAGGATGGAGATGGGCCTGTAGTTGGTGTGCAGTGACTTGTCTCCACTTTTGTGTACAAGTGTGATAGTCGCCTGTTTCCACAGTGATGGGAATTGACCCAATCTTAGGGAGAGATTGAAGATCTTTGTCAGGGGTTCAAGGATTTTGTCTAGGACTAGCACAAGCAACTTCAGGTCGACTGAGTTACCACTGTAGCCAGTTTTTCGGATGGCCTTGCATATATAGGTTCTGGCTAAGTGCATTGGGATCTCTTTGAAAAAGAACTGCAGAGCTATGTGTACTTGGGATGCAGTGTCAAAGGGGGAATTGGTGGTGGGGGTGTTGAAAAAATCAGGTGGAAGGACACTGCCAAGGTTGGAGAACACATTGTTGAACATATTGGAGATGGTACCTAGGTCTAGCATAGGTGTTCCATCACTGTTGAGCATGGTGGGTGGTGCCTTAGTATCCTTGCCTGTGAGGTCCTTCAAGTTATTCCAAAATGTTTTCCCATCACCCCAGGAGTTGGAGGGTGCCTCCCTAAAATATTTGCTTTTAGGCTTCCATATAGCTCGGGTACAGTCATTTCTAGCTGATTTGTATATTTATATGTCTCCTTGCACTGATGTGGCTTGAGCATAGTGCCAGAGGTGGTCCCTTTGTTTGAGCCGTGCTACAAGCTCGGAGTTTATCCATGGGTTAGACTTGCCTTTAACCTTCATCTTTTTAAGAAGTGCATGGATAACACAGGCAGCCGTAAAGCTGCTGATGAACAGTTCCAAGGCTTTGTCTGTATCATTGAATGAGTCAATTATTGACCAGTCCAGCCTGCTTAGATGTGATTTTGGCAGCTGAAGGTGTCCCTGCTTGAGTACCCTGGTGTGTATTATTTTAGGAGGGGGCTTGTTGAATTTGTTAGCCCAACAGCAGATAACAGGTGGTCACTTAAAGTATCAGGGAGTGAAGACACCTTAGAGATTCTTTCAGGGTGGTTTGACAGTATCCGATTAAGTAGAGTGTAGGTCCCCATCCTATAGTTGCACCTAGTGAGGGTGGGGACAAGCTGTGTGAGATGTTGTGCCATGTCAGCATTCTTGTAGGTGCAGGCCTCAGGTGAAAGCCAGTTTATGTTAAAATCACCCAGAATTATGGTCTCCGAATTATGGTGTAGTCCCATGAGGTATTCCATGATGCTGTTGAAACCACTAGCCTGGTCCTTTGGGGGCATGTATACAGAGACTATAGTAAGATTTTTATTATGGGCCCCTAGGAGAATTTTGATGGCGAGGACCTGAGATGAGGATCCCGGGTAAGAAAATGGGATGACATGTCCCATGAGGGTATCTCTCAGGTAGATGGCACAGCCACCACCCTGTTTTGAAAACCTGTCCTGCCTGAAGATAGAGTATCCAGACATTGTGACCACAGTGTCAGCGATCTTAGGGTTTAGCCAAGTTTCAACAACAGAGAGGATGTCAAGATTGTGTTGTTGAATCCAGGTTTGGAGGTTATCAAGTTTACTGAGGAGGCTACAGACATTGATTGGCGCCAATGTGAGGGAACCCACACTCCTATTCTGGGGGGTGCGGTCGGCCCAACTGGTCCTGGGTTGGGGTGTACATTTCTGGAGAGCAGAAGTAGCATAAAAAGAATTCTCAAGAGAGAGAGGTTTTAAGTATTTTGAAAGCTTGCTTGTTTGTTAGGCATCTGTGCACCTTGGTGCTACAGTACAGGGGTTGTCCAGCCTTGTTGCAGAGAACTGTTAATATTTGTAGGTTCCTTGAAAGGCTGAACACTTGTAGCTTCAGAAGGTAACCAGTGTGCCAGATAGGGGTGCAGTGGGCCATGGTATCATTGTGTTGGATCCCCATGGTCATACCCAGTGCATAATGAAGTGCAGAGGGTGGCGTTGGCTGGCAGGTAGATTGAGAGGCGGTGACCTCAGGAGAAATGGGACAGTGCAGCACTATCATCACCACTACTAGCAATGTGGAATGCAGGTTTGAAGCAGCCATGATTTGGTTTCAGGAAGGAGACACAGTTTGGCTGAGAGTGGGCACTGTTAAAGGCTAAAAAATAGCAGTTTGTCAATTGAGTGGTACCTGGTGGTTAAGTCAAAGGCCAAAAGAAATGATCAACAGCTGAGGTCCAGAGTCACAGAATGTGTTAAAATTCCCTGAAGGTGATTAACTGTGCCTGCACATATGCAGGATGTGAAATCCTTGTGTCTGTATGCTTCTTTGTCATTCAAAGAGGTTGCTGAAAAGCCCACATACAGATCATGGAATAGGTCAGATGAAAATGTGGATTCAAGCAGGACCCAGAGTCACTGAGTTTGTCAGATTTAGTTGCTTCACTTATGTTTTGCTTGGGACAGCTCCAAAAAGTTACTTTAAAAATGAAAATGCAGATACCTGGCAAACAGGTTAGAAGGAGGGGTGGAGCAACAATGGGGAAATATCAAAACTGCCATCACAGAGGCAACAAGCCTTTGTGTGAAGCAAATAAATAAATCAAAATGAAAGAAAAAGCCACTATGGTTCTCAAAAGAGGTGGCGGTGAAGGTTAGGGAGAAAAAGATAGCATTTAGGAAGTATAAGGAAACACAGGACAGAGAACTGTACCAGTTAAGGCAGAAGGAAGCAGGGAGAGTAGTCAGAATAGCAAAGGCCCAAACTCAGGAAAAGATAGCCAACTCGGTTAAGAAGGGGGATAAAACCTTTTATAGGTATATCAGGGAGCGTAGAAAGACAAAGGGAGGGATAGTAAGGCTGAACAGAATGGACGGTGGGTGGACAGAGAGTGACAGTAAAAAAGCAGGGATACTGAATGAATACTTCTGTTCAGTATTCACAAAAGAGGAATTGGGGGAGTTGCCTAATCCAATTAACAGAAGCACTCTGGAGAGGGGGGTCAATCCCAGTCCTTTCACAGAAGAACGGGTTCTGAGAGAACTCCTAAAACTGAAGGTGGACAAAGTAATGGGGCCAGATGGAATTCACCCCAGAATTCTAAAAGAATTAAGCAGAGAACTAGTGAAACCACTGACTACCCTTTTTAACAAATCATGGGAGGATGGTGTGGTGCCTGAGGACTGGAAGAAGGCTGATGATTCCCTTCACAAAGTGGGACCAAGACAGAGGCAGGAAACTACAGACCTGTCAGTTTGACCTCTGTGGTGGGGAAAGTGATGGAATCACTTCTGAAGGAGAAGGTGTTGAGTACCTAGAGGCCAGTGGGGCACAGGACCCAAGGCAGCATGGGTTCACAGCAGGAAGGTCAGGTCAGATGAATCTAATTGATTTCTTTGACTGGGTGACCAAAGGAGTAGACCAGGGAGGGGCTGTGGACATGGCCTACCTAGACTTTAGCAAGGCATCTGACACAGTCCCACACAAAAGATTAATAGTCAAATTACCAGCCTGGGAGTGGGTCCCAGGGTGGTAGCCTGGGTAAAACATTGGCCGGACAACAGGACACAGAAGGTAAGTGTAAATGGAGTCCACTCTGAAGAAAGAGGGGTTACTAGTGGGGTACCTCAGGGTTCAGTACTGGGTCCAGTCCTTTTTAATGTCTTTATAAGTGACATTGCAGAGGGACTGGAAGGAAAAGTATGCCTCTTTGCAGATGACACAAAGATCTACAACAGGGTTGATACACAAAGAGGCGTGGAAAGGATGAGAAGGGACTTAGCAAGGTTGGAGGAATGGTCAGAAGTATGGCAGCTTGGATTCAATGCAAAGAAGTGCAAAATAATGCACCTGGGAAACAAAAACCCAGGGGAAGATTACACAATGGAGGAGGAGGTAGATAGTAACAACAACAAAAATGGAAAGGGGCCTGGGGGTAATCATATCAGATGACCTTAAGGTTGGCAAGCAATGTGAGAAGGTGGTAGGGAGGGCTGGGGGATACTGGGATGTATAGGGAGAGGAATCACCAGTAGAAAACAAGAAGTTGTTATCCCCCTGTACAGACAGTTGGTGAGACCCCATGTAGAGTACTGCGCCAGTTCTGGAGACCCCATTTCCACAAGGACATAGACAGGATGGAGGCAGTTCAGAGGAGGGCAACTAAAATGGTGCAGTGTCTGCAAGAGAAGCCATACGAGGAGAGACTAAAGGAGCTTAATATGTATACCCTTGGGGAAAGGGGGGATAGGGGGAACATGATAGAAATGTGTAAGTACCTCAGTGGAATCAACAAAGACCAAGAGGATAGCATCTTTCAGAAAAAGAGATGTGCAAGAACAAGGGGACACAATTTGAAGATAGAGAGGGGACGGCTCAGGGGCAATGTGAGGAAGTATTTTTTCATAGAGAGGGTGGTGGACACATGGAACAGCCTTCCTGAGGAGGTTGTGGGGTCTAAAACTGTGGGAGAATTCAAGAATGCATGGGACAGACATATGGCAATTTTTGTGTGGGGTAGAAAGAATAGGCTGTTGGTTAAATAGGATCTGCAGCTTATCCTCTAGGTAGGGAAATGGGCAGACTAGGTGGGCCAAGCAGTCCTTATCTGCCATCAAAGTCTATGTTTTCTGTGTTTCTATGATGTTTTGCAGAAATCCAGTCCAGGAGACTTTCACAGATGTAATGAGCAAGAATGGTGTAGTTACTCCAAGCAGGGAAACATGTAAAATCCACAAAAACTAAGCTACAGACACAGACAAACACAAGCAGCCACCACACAGACCCAGGAGGCGTGGCTTATAACAATTGCCTGGATGAGATCCAGAACTGGATAACACACAACTGGCTAAGACTCAACCCAGTCAAGATGGAGGTACTAGTGGTGGAGCCTGGTTATCGTTGTGATGGATGGGGACTTGGAGATCCCCCTGGGCTAGTCCTTGGGGGTGTTCCCCTTGTTCCTTCCAGTTGGGTGAAGGATCTGGGCATGGTCCTCAATGACGGCCTGACACTTGAAGCTCAGATGTCAGTCATCATTAAGAGTTATTTTTATCACTTGAGGAACATTGCCTGGATCCGAGCCCTGGTACCATCTGATGACCTACCCACCCTGGCGCATGCCTTCGTCATGTACAGGCTGGATTACTACAATGCCCTGTACCTGGGGGTTTCTGGAGGCAACTGTTGCTGGCTTTAGCTGGTGCAGAACACAGTGGTGAGGTTGTTGATGAGCATTTCAAAATTTGATCATGTTACACGTGTCCTCCCCAAACTGCACTGGGTGCCAATTGAGATGGAGGATTGCCTTCAAGGTCCGGTTGCTGATCTATAAAGTCCTGCAAGGGGGTGGGGACCAGCTTACCTGCAAGACCTTCTGATTTCACATTGTCCATCTCAGGCTCTCTGCTTCTCTGAGGGTGGCCTCCTCATTGTTCCCAGGGCTAGGCTGCGGCAATCTGGGGACAGGGCGTTCTCGGTTGCCATGACAGCCCTGTGGAACTCTTTACCTTGACATCTGCAAGAGGCACCCTCAGCAGAGGCTTTCAAAAGGGGCCTACAATGCTGCTCTTTGAGTGGGCCTTCAATCTGATTGATTACTGAATTAGTGACTACTACCTGTTCGTAATTATGGCTTAACATTTTATAACTTGATTTATTGTAATATCTGTTAAATGCTGAGTGTGGGATAGGTGAAATTGTAGAAGTCTTTATCTCTGCCTTGTATGTTAATTTTAAATATGTATGTTTCTATTATTGTTAAGCGCTCCGAGCCTCCGTGTAAGAGTGCTATATAAAGTTCCTATCCTAGCCTATACATTGAGAAATAATAAAAACCATGATGCCATGTCCAAATTCAAATTTAATTGGATAGACAAGGTTACAAAGAGGAGGTGACTTGGAACAGCTGATTTTGAAAAGGTAATCCTATTGGATTTTCACCTTGGGGACCCTCACAAGTCCAGGTTTAAATGATCCATTTGATGTTGTGCCATTTCTTAAAAAGTAAAGATTTGCAACTCAATGCATGTGCATGCTGTACTTCTCTTGTTTTGCTGCCTAAATCTGTTAAAGTGTTGTGGCCTAATTCCCTCTTGCACCTTCTTTGGCTTCTGCTACTGTTTGAAGTTTCAAAATTAAACTATTGCATCTGCAAGTGTTGAAGTATGTTTTGGAGTTCAGCATCCATACTCTCTCTAGAAACAATTTGGAAATCTACAGCAAAGGATGTTATTGGCCATGCAAATACATTCTGAAACAAATGCTGCATTGCTAGTAGATCCATAATTGGGCTACTGAACCATTAGTGCTTTGTGTCCATATAATTTTCCTAAACATTTCCTTCTGTTTGTCTCTTGCACTGCACTTCATCTCCATCTTGCACCTTAAGCATCATTTTGCACCATATAAGAAATCTGCAGCTGCACCTTTAAGCAAGGGGTTTAAAGGGCTTTCACATTCCGCACTCTCTGTCCCCTGAAGATGCACTTATTGCAAAACCATCTGGGATGTTTATACCGTCCTGCCATTGCAGATGTTGTCAGTATGTTTTTACTGCCTACTGCTTTCAATACATTTATTATAGTTTGCTCCAAGTGGTGTTTGGTGCCAGTTTTTGTTTTCAATCAATCAATCAGTCAAAGTCTTTATTTAACCAGGAGATCACCATCGAGCAAGCTCATTTTCAAGGTGAACCTGGGTTTGTCAGCAAGGAACAAGGGACAATATACATGGGATGAAACACACAAGAAAATAATAATAATAAAAATAAAGTGAGATACAATAATACAGTACATACAAATTACCAGCAAGTTGCATTGACAGTAGTATATGTTTGGAACAGAAGATACAGCTAGTTTGGGGTAGGACACAATTTTTCATATAAGTAAAGAAACACACATGTCAGGTGCACTGAACATAAATAAAACCTAATATAAAAAGATATATAGTGATACGGTATGGAGAATTTAGAGCTGGAACCAGGGTCAAAGGAATGTGGAAGGGACAGATATGGGGGGCAGAAAAGGGGAGAGGGAAGAGTCGATTATAGATGTCAGTCTTTTAACAGTAGTAATTAGAGTGTACTTGGACTTATGGGAGTCACTATTTAGGGTAGACAGGCACAGGACTCCTCATTATGATGTAGATATAGAAATTTAAAAGCTGCTAGGCTGATGGGGTGAGTTAATTTCAAAGTTTTTTGCAGCTTGTTCCACAGTTGAGGGAGCACAAAGCTGATGGCTGCTCTGCCAATGCGAGATTTTGCTTTGTAAGCATAAAGGTAGATATATGAGGTGCTTCTCAAGGCATACTTCCCCAGAGTGCAAAAAGGTAAACAGACAGAGATATACTGGGGCAGTTTATTTGAGATAGCTTTGTATGTCCAAATCGCAGCATTTTTTTGCCGTCTGTAAGCAAGGGATGACCATCCCACTGCCGTGTACAATGCACAGTGGTGGGTTGAGTAAGGAAGACCCGTGATAAATCTTATGGCTCTGTGATAAAGCGTATTGAGTTTGGCTAGGGTACCTGCAGGTCCTTGACTATATAGAAAATCTGCGTAATCCAATAGAGAAAGAAAGGTAGTTTGAACCAGTTTCAGTTTAGCATCTCTTGTGAGGAGATTATTAATCCTAAAGAACAGACCAAGTCTTTGTCTAAGTTTCTTTGCCAGTTCTTCTAAGTGATCTGTGAAAGTAAGTCTATGGTCTAACCAGATCCCCAGGTACTTGAACTTTGGTATGTAGTCCAACCGCTCACCTAGAATGGTAGTGATCTGCGGGAGTGTCCCAGTAATTGCAGGATTTATTGCATTGTGAAGGGGCGAGAGGAACATTGCTTTGTTTTTTTGTATTTAAGAGCAGTTTCTGGTTCATAAGCTGATGTTGCAGCAGATTAAATTCATTGTGAAGGGCTTTACAGGCCACACCTGGGGTGGGGCTACTAGCATAGGAGTACAGTATCATCCACGAATAGGTGTATTTGTGCTTCTTTGATGGGGGCATCTACGTTGTTAATGTAAATGGTGACTAGCAAGGGACCAAGAATGGAGCCTTGTGGTACACCCCTCAATAGGGGTTTTGGTGGAGAAGCTTTCCCTTCTGTCCTTACTTGTTGAAGTCGTCCCGAGAGGTAGTTGGAGAACCATTTAAGGGATAGGGAATCCAAACCAATGTTCTGGAGGGGCGATAGAAGCAGTCTGTGATTAATGGTATCGAACGCCTTGCTTAGGTCCAAGAAAACTGTGCAAAGTATTTTTTGTCTAATTCAAGCTACCAGTCGTTTGTCACTTTGGCTAGAGCAGAGATTGTACTGTGCTGTCCTCTAAAACCGGATTGTAATGGGTTGAGCAATTTTTCTGATTCCAGGTACTTCCCGAAGCTGAGAGTTCACTATTTTCTCCAGCATCTTTGACAGGATTGGAAATTTTGTACTAATGTTCGAGATAGGCCTATTATTTACCAGGATGTCAGGGTCCAAAGGTGGTTTATTCAGGTGGGGTCTAACCAAGGGGCTTTTAAGCACCCAGGAAAACAGCCCTCCATCTGGGGGCACCTCACAATGCCCACAGATGCTCAACCAAGGACCCCACAGTAGCTCACCAACAGGCATGTGGAGCCAAGATCCAGGTTACAACAGGTGAGATGCAGACCACAGATCCCCTCCCCAAGCACATCCTCCAAAGAAACTTATTGACCCTTATATCATAATACTAGTGTGCCTTGTCCCTTTTTGCTCAACTGCACTAGTCCTTAAAAGGTTACTTGTAGAGATCCAGCACTAATGGAGGACACTTTGTCCAGGAAGAAGCAACCAAACTTGTCACACTTTTCTTTTGACAAAATACCCCCAGACTGTAGATACAGATGATTTATCAATCTGTTCACAGT
Organism: Neoceratodus forsteri; assembly: GCA_016271365.2. Lineage (NCBI taxonomy): Eukaryota > Metazoa > Chordata > Ceratodontiformes > Ceratodontidae > Neoceratodus > Neoceratodus forsteri. The sequence goes on from CM057453.1 coordinate 389,580,600, forward strand.
GTACAAGTCTGTTTCTGGCTGAGACAATAACCTAAGACAGGAACTCTGCCTTTTTCAGAGTTGCTGCCCTCTGACAGTTTTTATAATGTGAACTTGGAGCAATCCTGTCCTCCAAAGAGACTAAACTCCTCCAGGAATGCTTCAACTTATTCCCTGCTACCTGGGGGAGACAGCAGAAAGTGGTGGTTGATGAGGTCAACCAAGAGGAGAGGGAGGTAATGAGTGAAGTGCCACAAGGATCAGCCCTGGGAACTGATCTTTTTCAATATGTTCATCATTGACATAGGGGAAGTTATACAGTGCAAGATGTGTCTATTTGCAGATGAAACTAAGCTCTGTGGCAGGGTAGACAGTGAAAAGGTGGTCAGGAGATGCAGAGGTACCTGCAAAGGTTAGAGAGATGGTCTAAGGTTTGGGAGCTGAGATTAAAGGTCAAAAAGTACAAGGTAACATAAATACTGTACTGTAGGGAGCCGGAATCCTAGGACAGAATACCAGATGGGACAGATTAGGCTGGCACTGCTTTACAAAAAAGGGACCTGGGAGTCATCATAAGCAATTGCCTTAAACAAACTTCTTTAGCAAATGTAATAAGGCCTACAGCAAGATAACCAGAATGTTAGGGTGCATTGGAAGAGGTTTCAATAGTACCGTAGGAGGAAAGAGGCAACACTGCCTCTATATAGATCACTACTGAGGCCCCATATGGAATACTGTGCCCATTTCCGGAGTCCCAACCTGAGGAAAGAAAGAGACAGACTGAAGAAGGTGATGCAGTGGGTAACCAAGATGTTTCAAAGCCAACAGGGCAGATAATAATAATAATAATAATTTTATTTATAAGGCGCCTTTCAATTGCCAAGGCACCGTACATAAATAACAGATCCTATGAGGAATGACTGTGGGCATTGAACATGTACTCGCTGGAGGCCAGAAGGGAGAGGAGTAACATGATAGAGGCCTTCTTCAAGTTTCTGAAAGGAAGAAACAAGGTAAACTGTGAGGAGCTATTCAATAGGAGTAGTGGGTCTATAACAGGGGGGCACAAATGGAAGTTGGCAGGGAGGAGCTTCAGAAGTGATCTGAAGAAAGTTTACATCACAGTGAAAGTTGCTGAACCATGGAACAGCCCACCAGCTGAGGTGGTGGATGCCAAAGCCATAAATGGGTTCAAGCATGGCTGTATCACAGTAACAGGTCTGATGGTTATGTAAGAGGTAGCAGGATGGTGGGGAGCAAGGAGGAAACGAGACATTGAAATGCTTCAGCACCAACATACTGGTGGAGTTCTATTTCAGAGAGACAGTGAACTTGACAAAGGAAATTCCTGGCCCTTGAGGGGTTATTGCCGCAGTCTGGAACTTAAGGGGTGTAACCCAGTCTTTTAAGGGTTGAAGCATTGAAAGTCATGAGGGTATGCCTTTTTTAACTTTTTATTTATGGCGTTTGCAAGCAAAAATGTGCAACATTCACTCCAGGAGGAAACAGTTCAAATACAGATACAGACAAACTATTCTACAAATGATAATAAATTACCCCTTTACATTCAGTACATCACAGGGGGATGTACAGTTATAAAACAATATTTAGTAAAAGATATGCAAACAGCATTCAGCAGAAAATTTTATGGAGAGAAAATTAAACAGAACATAAAAATGAAGATCCAGATTTCCATAGAGACCTACTGATCACAATACTCCCCCACTTAAAACAGTAGAAACGTAGTTCTACTAACAAAATAATCCCCCAGTGAAATTCTCTCATACCGTGACCTCTGAGGCAATGAAATTTAAACTGTATCCTGATGCTAAAGAAATGATTACAATTAACTACCTTTTATAAAACAGGGGCATCATACAATAAAATATTGGTATCACATACATGTGATATGTCCAACTTGCTTAAGAGGGAGATTTGGGTCAAATTAGAAGGAAGATTGGCCTGCTAGTAGGGAGATGCCATAACGTCATAAGTTTGTCCTTAAATGGCGTCAAAAAATAAGAAAAAAGCATTTAAAAACATTTAATATATTTCATTTTGTCAAGAATAAGCACTAAAAAGAATCAACAACTAGTTGTACAAAGTAATCACTTACATGCTCATCACTAATTTACTTTTTATGTGTCTTTATCTGCCGAAAAACATGAATGGATATTTTGGACAGAATTTTGCTTAAGCAGGAGATTTTTTTCCCTGGAGGGAAGGAGTTCAGTCAAAAAAACAGGAGTCTCCTGCAAAAAGAGGGAGATATCACATGTATGGTATCAGTAGCTAAGTAGGTACTGTAGCATACTCACCTCTGGTGCCAGAAGATCAGGTTCTAACCCCACATCTAGTACTTGGGGTAATACACATGACTGACACAGTAGTGCAGTATGAGGATGATGCTGCACTGGTGGTGTGCCCTCCATCTGATGAGATGTTAAACTATTTTTTTATTTTATTTATTTAGTTGTTTAACCAGGTATAGCACACTAAGCTGAAAGCTTTTTTACAGGAGCGACCTGGGAACACAAGGAGGTTAAGTGACTTGCTTAGGGTCACACAGTATGCAAGTGGAAGCTGTGGGATTCAAACCCAGGTCTGGTCTGCTGGATGTCACCAAATTTGCAGCTCAGAGCCTTAGACCACTGCACTATACTGCCTTGTTAAACTAAGGTTCCTTCTGCCCATCTCTAGTCACCGTCCAGGTGGATGTAAATGTTCCCATGGCACTTATCAAACAAGCATTTGTCAATGCCGAATGTTGATTGCGTTGGTGTGTTGAGCTCACTCACTGCCCCTCTGTCAGTCGCTCAGTCTTTGTCTCCCCATGCTGCAGGCTGCTCTTTTGTACTGGGCTTCTGCCTGCGTTGGCACCTTATTCTACTTAGTAAGAAATCGGCAGCTGTCCCGACAGAGCTCCCCCTCTCTCAGTCGTTCATTCTGGTTCTCCTGGCACTGCAGGCTGCCCTTTTGTACTGGGCTCCTGCCTCTGTTGGTGGCTTTTTTGGCCCACAAAGAAATCTGCAGCAGTCCCGACACAGGTCTGTTGAGCCTGCTGACTCCCTCTCTCTCACTCGCTCATTCCGTTTCAGCTGGAGCTGCAGGCTTCCCTTTTCTATTGGGCTCCTGCCTGCGTTGCCGCCTTCGTCTGCCCACAAAGAAATTTGCAGCAGTTAAAATAGAGCTCTGTTGAGCTCGCTCACTCCCCCTCTCTCACGCACTCATTCTGGTTTTCCCGCCACTGCAGGCTGCCCTTTTGTACTGGGCCCCTGCGTGCATTGCTGCCTTTTTCTGCCCACAAACAAATCTGCAGCAGTGCCACAGAGCTCCGTTGAGCTCACTCACTCCCCCCTCCTCCTTGCTGGTTCTGTGCTCTTGCTGGCTGCAGGCTGCCCTTTTGTACTGGGCTTCACCTTGCCATTGGCTGTTCTGACTCGAAAGAAATCTGAAGCAGTCCTGACACAGCTCCATTGAGCTCACTCACTCCCCCTCTCTCACTCACTCATTCCGTTTCTGCTGGTGCTGCAAGCTGGCCTTTTTTACTGGGCTCCTGCCTGCGTTGCCGCATTTTCTGCCCACAAAGAAATCCGCAGCAGTCACAATACAGCTCCATTGAGCTCGCTCACTACCGCGCTGTCACGCACTCATTCTGTGTCGCTTTGCACAGCAGGCTGCACTTGTGTACGGGGCTCCTGGCTGCATTGACACCATTGTCTGTCCACAAAGAAATCTGCAGCTGTCCCGACAGAGCTCCGCTAAGGTTGCTCAGTCTCCCTCTGTCACGTGCTCATTCTGTTTGTCCTGGTGCTGCAAGCGGTCCTTTTGTACGGCGCTCCTGCCTGCATTGGCACATTTTTCTGCCCACAAACAAATTTTTATTTATTTAGCTTTTGTTTACCGGGTAAGTACACTAGACAAGTAGTATGCCTATTTTCAGGAACGACCCGGGAAAGCACAAACATACAGTATACATACAAGGCATCATTGGAGAAACAGCGTGATACAGGAAAAAACAGCTATAACAACACTTGTATAAAGGCAGAGATACTGCCACACATTGTACAAATTGTTACAGGACATAGATAGACATTAGAGAATTGCTAAGTACATATTTCATAGACCATCATAGACCTAGAATAGACATTAGTGGACTGCTGAGGATACATTACATTACAGAGGCTAAGAGCAGTCACACGTTGATGTTTGTTTTAAGTGGGACCACAGGGAGGTGCGAAAGGTCCCATGGGAGGGGGCCGAGCGGACATGATCCGGAATAGAGTTCCAGAGCCTTGGCACAAATGCAGCAAAGTCACGATCCCCCATAAGGGTCCGAGTACGGGGGACTTTAAGCAACTTGGAGGTCTGTGACCTGAGCTGGTAGGGGATGGCGTCCAGTATAGGGAGGAGATGCGCCAGCCCCGACGGGATGCCCGTAGCAAGCACTTTCCTGGTGAAGTTTCCTACACCAAGGATCAGGTATTCTGCTGGGGGGAGCCAGTTGAGTTTGTCATAGAGCTCACAGCGGTGGGTGAGTTTGGGAGCAGCTAGTGCAAACCGACAGATATCATTATATGCCGTGTTCCACCGATTAAGATGAATTTGGGGTGACCTGGCAAATAGGTGGTATCCATAACTGAGGGAGGGGAGAAGCACTCCCCTCGCAAGTACCAGTCTCGCTCCCGGAGTCAGGTTGTATTTGGCCCTGTAGGCCAGGCCAAGCTTATACCTTGTAGCTCTGCAGATGTTGAGGATATGGCTTCCCATGTCAAGTTGTGGGTCGAGAGTGACCCCAAGATATTTAATTGAGCTCACTGTTGGCAACAGGGGGCCACCATCACAAGTTATTTTGAGCATAGCTGATGAGGCTTTTATCTTGGCCGTGGAACCAAAGAGCGTGGCCTGAGTTTTGTATGGATTCAACACCAGTCTATGGTTGGTAATCCAGGCTGAGACCCTGCTGAAGTCTTCAGATAGGCACTGGTTAAGGTCAGCAGCATCACGAGAATGGGCCACTAGCACAAGGTCATCTGCATAAAGCGTGACTTGGCGACGAGAGGTCACCAGTGGGCGTTGATTAATAAAAAGTGAGAATAGGAGAGGTCCTAGTACCGATCCCTGGAGAACTCCCATGGTCACTGCCCTGGGCTCCGAGAGGACCTTGTTAAAGCAGGTACGCTGCTTTCTACCCGTTAGGTAGCCCATCATCCAACTCATGGCATGAGGAGAGAGCCTAAGAGCCCAGAGCTGCTCCCCCAGCAGGTCATGGTTGACAAGGTCAAAAGCTTTTGACAAGTCAATAAATATAGCACCTGACAGTTTGCCCTGGTCCATGGCGGATCTAATACAAGAAGTAACAGTAATCAGGGCAGTAGTGGTACTATGACCCTTCCTGAAACCATGCTGGGCCCTGGAAAGCAGTTCATGGGTATCCACGTACTCCGAGAGTTGCTCCGCCACCACCTTTTCCAGGAGTTTGCCAAGGGATGGGAGAATAGCAATAGGGCGATAGTTGTCGGGGAGTTTGGGATTTCCCTGCTTCAGAACAGGGACTGTCCTTGCTTCCTTCCAGATGTCAGGGATTATCCCCGATCCTAGGGATAGGTTAAAGATATGGGCAATCAGAGGGGCAATGTATGCTGCTCCAAGCTTGAGAAGCATAGGCTCCAGGTTGTCAAGCCCTGCACTGGAGTGCTGGGAGAGGGCAGCCAGGCGGTTCCGAACGTCCAGGACTGACACTGCCCTGAGATTAAACACTCTCCGAGAAGGATGTTCACCCTGAATCGGAGGGATATTAAGCGAGCTACCCCCTTCGGTCGTGAAATGGGAGGTAAGGTCAAAAGGTCGGAGAAGTGGAGATTGAGATGGTCGGCTATAGTATGGGGATTATTGCACGAGACTCCATCAATAATCATGTTCACGACACCTGAGTGAGAGGGCCCACTGGCGAGGGATTTATTGTTCCTCCAGAACCTCCTAGGATCTCTGGCAGAGCTAAATAGTGCCGACTTGCAAAAGTTACTTTTAGCAACCCTAATAGCCTTTTTGCACCGATTCCTGAGTTGCCGATATCTCAGGAGATTAGCAGGATCCCTGGATCCCTTAGTACTAACCCAGCATTTGTCTCTCTCCCGCATCTGGGCTAGTAAGTCACCATTCAACCAGAAGGGGGCAGTTCCCCTCACCCTCTGGGTGACCCTGGGGGCGTGTCTATCTTGGAGAACACCAAAGGAATCAGTGAAGCAGGAGGCTGCCACTGAGGGGTCAAAGGCTTCAAGCACCCTGGTCCAGTCAGTACATCTTAGGTCATCCAGGAAAGCTTCAGAGTCAAGACTGGAGTATTTTATGACTTGAATGATTTTATGTGGAATTCTAGGGGAGGGGATTTTCCAGACACAGTATACCGGGGAGTGGTCTGATATTGAGTCTGATAGCGTGCCTGATGATGCAATCCTCTCCGGCCGGTTGGACAGGATCCAGTCCAGCAGGGAACTTGAGGAGCCATTGGCTGTCTGTCTCGTCGGGTCATGGATTAGTTGGTTAAGGGATAGGCAGGCAAATTGAGATTCACATTTCCTAATATTGCCACACTCCCAGTTCATGTTGATATCACCCATAATAATGAGTTCGTTGTCACCTATACTGGGCCTGACTGCATCCAGGAGATAAGTAAGTCCTGTCAGACCCCCCCAGGAGGGATATAGGAACATACCAAATGCAGCTTCTTAGCATCACCCAGCAGCAGGAGCACATGAAGAAACTCACATGGTGGATGATCAGGTTTACTCTGTGCCACCGGGGAGATTTTCAGGTGGGATCTGTAGTAGATAAGGGTGCCACCCCCCTTCCTACCCCCAGTTCTGTCTAGATGGATGAACTCATATCCTGTTAGGAAGCAGGCAGAGTCAGGAATCGAGGGTTTGAGCCAAGTCTCAGTTATCCCTATGATGTCAGGCTTGTATAGCTCAACCCACGCTAGGAGATCATCTCGGTTAGGGAGCAAGCTCCTAATATTCATATGCATTATTTTTAGTCCCTTATTCCCATTCCAGGTAGCAGGAATATTGGTGAACAGCTTAGGTGGTCCAGGATTGAGCTCAATATCTCCAGCCATGAGAAGTGCAAGAAGGACTAGCCAGGGGAGGAACAACCTTACAAGCGGTCTACCTCCAGGCCTGTACATGCTTCGGACTTCAGCAGCAGTCCTGATAAAGTTCTGTTGAACTCACTCAGTCCCCCTGTCTCACTCACTCATACTGTTTCTCCCACCGCTGCAGGCTGGCCTTTTCTACTGGTCCCCTGCCTGCTTTGACGCCTTTTTCTGCCCACAAAGAAATCCGCAGCAGTCCTGACGGCACTCTGGTGAGTTCGCTCACTCCCCCTCCCTCACTAGCTCTCTCGTTCTGTTTCTCTCAGTACTGCAGGCTGCCCTTTTGTACTGGGCTCTTGTGTTGGGGCCTTTTTCTGCCCACAAACAAATCTGCGGCAGTCCCGACAGAGCTCAGTTGAGCTAGGTCACTCCCCCCTTTCACTCGTTCGATCTTAATCTGTCCCAAACACTGATTTCCCACAGTGACTGTGCTATTCTCCGGCAGGAGTGCAAAAACATATTTTAGCCAGGATGTGAAAAATGACAGCTGTACTGTTCATAAGGAGGTGTGAAAAACTGCCACTGTTGAAAATGTGGAGTGAAAATATTACAGATCTGCAAAGTTACAAGGGTGCGTGGAAACAGTTCAACGCACGCTTGTAACACAGTCATGTTATGGAGTTTCGTGACCAAATTTTTGACTTAGGGCTTTTAGGACTTCTGCTCAAGAACAGTGCCACTGTCATTTTCTTAATCTGTTCCGAACATAGATTTCCCACAGTGACCGCGTTATTCTGTGCCGCAACTATGAAACCACATTTCAGTCAGGATTTGAAAAATGACAGCTGTACTGCTCATAAGGAGGTGTGAAAAAATGCCGTTGTTGAAAATCTGGCATGACAATATTACAAATCTGCAAAATTACAAGGGTGCATGGAAAGTGTGCAACGCACACTTGTAACACAGTCATTTGATGGGCTATCATCACCAAATTTTCAACATAGGCATTTTAGGACCTCTGCTCATGAACAGTATCACTGTCATTTTCTTAATCTGTCCTGGACAGTGATTTCCCACAGCGACCGCTCAATTCTGCACCAGAAGTGAGAAACCACACTTTGGCCAGGATGGGAAAAATGACAGCTGCACTGTTCATAAGTAGTTGTGGGAATATGGCAATGTTGAAAATCTGGAGTGAAAATATTATAAATTCGTGAAGGTAATGAAGGCGTGCTAAGCTTGTGCAACGCACGCTCGTAAGACAGTCATTTTATGGAGTATCATTACCAAATTTTCAACATAGCCAATTCAGGACCTCTACTCATGAACAGTGTCACTGTCATTTTCTTAATCTGTCCCAAACACTGATTTCCGACAGCGACTGCGCTATTCTGCCCCACAAGTGCGAAAACACATTTCCGCCAGGATGTGAACAATGACAGCTGTACTGTTCACAAGGAGGTGTGACAAAATGCCAAAGTTGAAAATCTGGCATGAAAATATTGCAAATTCACGAAGTTACGAGCGTGCGTAGCAACTGTGCAACACACGCTCGTAAAACAGTCATTTTTTGGATTTTTTCCACCAAATTTGCAACATAGACTTCTTGAGAGCCCACCTCATGAACACTGGCACTGTCGTTTCGTTTGTTGGCCCGAAAGATGATTCCACACAGTGACTGCAAAATCAACTTTCGGGCCGATTCATGCCATGACAGTTCAAGAATTCATGAGGAGGGGTCCCAAAAACCCCATGTTGAAGGTTTGGCGAAAAAACTCCCAAAAATGCCCGAGATATGTACTAAAGTTGAAAAAACCCTATTTATTACATTATACAGCTTACCGGCATTTCCTCAGTTCGCGGTTGGCTTTGAAGAGTGCAGACGTGTTCCGGTCCACTGAAGATCGTCGCACGAACTCCAGAGAGTAAGTATGGGGTGAGGGGTGGGGAGGCAGGGTGCACAGTGGGTGGGTGTGGGTTGCGGGTGGGGGCCGGGAGACTACGAGGACCGTTTCCTTTTACAGGTGTAAAAAAAAAAAGACTTGGGACCGTTTTTATTTACAGGGGCATGTGGCATGCTGGGGTGGGCTCCAGCATGCCACCGGAGTCTTGCTTTGGGGAGCTGTAGCTGATGGGGGATTGGGCACCCCCATCAGCAAACAACAAAAGGGGGGGGATTCATTTCTGCTGACAGGGATTGGGCACCCCGTCGGCAGGCAATGAAAGGGGTGGTGACATTATGCCGAGAAGGAGTGGGCTCCGCTGGCAGATAAACATGTTGGAGGGGGGTAATATTGTTTATGAACATGGCGGCAACCCACCGCCATGTTCACAAGCAATATCAGGCTTGCTAGATCCTGCCCTGCAATGATGGGTCGCTCCCTCATTGTAGCTGATGGCTAACGCTGCAATGACGAAGCGGCCCCTGATTGCAGTGGCTGATTTGTCACAAGTTGGTGCAAACGTTCCTAACTTGTGTCACCAGCAGCCTGCAACGGCATTGGGGGAAGTGGAACAAGCCTTTGCAGACTGTGTGGGCATGGGCCACAACAGTGCCGGGCCTCCACAGCCTGCTTCTGAGCAAGCTGCCGCAATATGTTTCTTGCGCTGTGCACAATCAACATAAAAAGAACAGAGTAGTTTCCCTGGTGTCATAGCCAATATTCACCCTGTCAATATAACAGGTCCATGCCCCCAAGATGCACCTGGTAAAAGCAAGAATAGTTTAGTGGGTCTTTCCTGGTCAAATATTACAAATACATACATACATAAATACAATAAATAAAAAATAAAGTAGCTTGAAGCATAACATTATTCGCCTAATAACATTAAGAGACTATATGAACAAATACACTCTGTAGGTGCTAAACAAGTGAGCTGCAATAAAAATGAAAGAGCACCAGTTCTAAAACAATTAAGATTATCGCAGTGTAAAAATTTAAGAAAAAGTTCAACGTCTCTTCATCATGGAAAAGTCTAAAGTCAGGAGGCAGCTGACCATTAACTTCTAAGGCAGCAAGGGCACACCAGAGTACAATCAAAAGAAATAACTAACATTAATAAATATTTATAAAGTGTCAAAAGTCTACAGAAAAAGTCCAGGAGTAAACCTAGGTCCTTGTCACCCCTGCAGCCCTCTTAGTGACACACCGCAGAAATCAAAAACAGCCAGCTTACCTCAAACAGGCCATAATCGAAAAGCCACCAACCTATTAATGATTAGAAATATTCGACTCCTCATACTCCACATGAGCCATCTCTGTCAATCTTTCTTAGCAGTCGCTCCACTTCCTTGACCTCATTGAACAAAAAGGGTCTACCCTGCCACACCACCCGAAGTTCTGTTAAAAGTAATAGCTTGTATGTAATCTTTAGACTCCTTAGTCTTCCCCTGACTCTACCAAAGGCCTTTCTTCTTACTCGAGTGTTTTAAGAAAGGTCAGGGAATAAAAAAATGTCCGCGTCTTCATAGCTTAGAGTCTATTATACAATGGCAAGAAAATTTCCTGGACTCTGATTGGTCAGTGTGTGCCTGAGAAGTGATGATATTACACAATAACATCACTGTGTTGATTTTATGGAGCCTCAGCTTTTTTTTTTTTCAGAAACAAAGATATACTGCCTCACTAAAAATCTACTAAAAACATTTTTATTTTTATTTTTGTTTTGTATAACATCGAGCCATTGTATAATTGCAATAAGGCACTCCAAGGTATGTGTTATCGTGCAATAACGTCACTCCTGGGGTGGTGGAAGCACTCGGCTTCGCCTCATGCTTCAACCCACCCCAGGAGTGACGTTATTACACGATAACACAGACCTTGTCATGCCTTATTGCTTAATTATACAATAGCAAGAACATTTCCTGGACTCTGATTGGCCAGTGTGTGCCTGAGACAGTGATGGTATTACACAATAACATCACTGTGTTGATTTTATGGAGCCTCAGCTTTTTTTTTTTTTTTCAGAAAGAAAGATATACTGCCTCTCTAAAAATCTACTAAAAACATTTTTATTTTAATTTTTGTTTTGTATAACATCGAACCATTGTATAATTGCAATAAGGCACTCCAAGGTATGTGTTATCGTGCAATAACGTCACTCCTGGGGTGGTGGAAGCATTCGCCTTCGCCTCATGCTTCAACCCACCCCAGGAGTGACATTATTACATGATAACACACACCTTGTCGTGCCTTATTGCTTAAGTAGCCGCCATATGGCGTCAGAACCGTCCATTGCTGAACCTGACCCAAAATGGTCACTCGGACTCAATGAGTTAAATTGCATTTGCATTGGGCAGTGGCTAAAGCCCAATCACAGTAACTTACTCGTGTACAAGCGAAGAGTAAAGTACATGGAGCACTAATGTCAGTCAGGGCCCACAGCTGCTTGATGCAGTAGGCCTTTTCAATCGATGGAGAGGGTTCTTTCTCAGACATCCCAAGGATATGTGGGAGAAATGTGAGGGCAAATTCAACAGCCTCTTCCCCTTCTGATGCCACCAGCAACCCTTTACTGCCACTTTTTTTTATCATGGGCCATATTCTGAAGCCTTTCTGGCCACATGTGCACCGTCGGCATAGCGCCCATCATTAGGGCACCAAATGGCCAAATTTGCCACCCCATCCCTGAGGTCTGCCCCCCCAGAGCTGGAATATTTAGAAAGGGGGGTGTGTGGGGCCAGCCTGGTAATGCAAAGGGTTGAGTGCTGGAAGCCTTACCTTGCCCTACACAGGCGACCTGGGTTGGGGTATGAACTCGGGTCATTCGGGGTCAGCCAGGCCAAGGGATGATTGAGCGTCTGCTGACAGCTCTTCTTCCTTGGGGTTGGGGGCCCCAGTGCTGTGCTGTAGACTGACACCCAGTGGAAGCTGGGTGTCAGCACAGGCATGACGCTAGAATGGGGTTCAGGGGAGAAAACGGAAAAAGGCTCAGAGCTATCAGGCTCTGTGATGGTGGGCTGCACCGCATCTCCCTCCAGCATCTAGATGTTTGCTTCCAGGAGTGGGAGGAGGCCGGCACCCCTCGCTACCGGCCTTGTCATGGGGGGGAGGAGGGCAACCCATGGGGGATGGCCGTAGTGGTGGATGCGGGGAAAGACCACTGGAGAGATGAGTTCCCTCCAAACGAGGGGCCAGGGCAGCCTACCAGCTTCGACAGAGGAGTACAAAAAAAAAAGGGGCATGGGGGCCACAGCTCCTAACATGGGGAACACTGTGGGTGTGGCTCTGTGCAAAAAGAGGGGTCTGGGACATTGGGACTTGGCACTCTAATGGCTGGGCATGTCGCGAGTGGTGCCATACATGCCCAGAACCATTCTCAAGTGCTTGTCAATGCTGCCTTAAGAGCCCATTCTCCCTCACAAGCAAAGTCATGGCATTGACTACCCTCAGAAATAAGCCTTCTGACCTTTAAACAGCCTGCTCCAAGGAATCTACGTTTGTCTCTAGGGTTAATGCCCATGGGGTCACTGCATAAAGTTTTTTTTGTCCAAATCTGATAGGGTTTTGATGAGCTGGGACAAAGTAGTATTACCCATTATCAAAGTTATGCCCGAAGGCTCAGCACTTGACCCTGTGGCCAGCAGGCTTTTTTTTTTGTGTTGCCTTGCCTTGTGGCTCAGCACCTGACCCACCTAGAACACATCCCACCCCTGAGACTTACCCGATATGGCGATCAATCCAGGCTTCCCCCCCTCTGGTTGGGGTCGTCGGGCAGTGCAACTCAGCTGAACACAATCAGGATCCCCGTGGCAATGAAACACCAGGAGGGCCCCCTGGCTTGCCCCAAGACAGGGCCACATAGCCAGCTGAACTGACGGACTGTAGTGGCTAAGTCACCAGTCAGGAGTCATGGCAGAGTTGGGGCATCATGGAAGGACAGCAGCAAGTTTTTGCTGCTACTGTATGTCCCTGGGGAACATGACGTGCAATGATGTATGCATCTTAGCACGATGTCAACATGCCCCCCCAACTCAGTAACATCAGTAGTTGGTCATTACCCCCACCTCCACTAGGGGATGACCATGCTCCTAACACTCTCCCAACCCTTCCCCAGGAGGAGAGCGGTCTCTAGGATGCTCCTTCCTCCTCTCTCCAGCTGTCCTTCTGACTTCCCGGGTTCGTTCCTGAACCTGAGGTGTCAGCTTCTCAAGTGGGTGCCTTGCCACTGCACCAGTGGGCCGGCCGCTGGCCAGCTGTATCTGCTTGGCCACACATCCTTCAGCTTAAAGAATTCTTTGCTGGTGGCAGCTCCTTTCAGCTTCCCCATGTTGAAATGCAGCTCCAAGAAAATAAATAGAAATATTTCCAAAGAAATAAGAGCAAAACTCATGTAAAAAGTATTTGCAATTCAAGCCTCTCTCAAGCCTCTCAGGAAACATGTCTGCTCCCTTGTGCTGCTAAACCATACCCGCATCATGGGGTTATGCATGATGGATGATGGGCAAGTGCCTGATACTCTAGGTGCTGAAGCAAGTGTCCAGAAGCATTTGTAGGAATAATATTAGCATGGAGGTGAATCTTCATATGAGTATGCTTGTATGACAGTTGAGCTTTGAGCAGATAAGCTGTCTAACTGTCTGGACATGCTGGTGTGGTAGAGCAGCATGTTGAAGTCCCATAAGTACAGTTGCAGCCAAAGACATGGACAGATATTTCCCAACATTTCTGTGATATCTCTAGAGAAATTTCTTGCCTGGCTGCCTGCACTAACACTAATAAGCCACTAGAGTGACGCTGGATTTCTTGAACCCAGCGACTAAAGAAAGCAGTGGTGGGATATGAAAGCAGCATCTATGGGGAGGAAGTCACACAAAAAATTGGAGCAGAGCTGGCAGCAGATAGGGGAAAGCAGACAATGGCTGCAGGAAATCTGGGAAGGCTGGGTGGGAGGGAAAACCAGCAACCACATGACAGATACAATAAAAAAGAGCATCCAAGGAATGCATAGGCATGCGCAGTTAAGTACCCCTTAGTGGGGTGCATGGCATGCATTACCCACTTCCCCACCAAGTTGCAGGAGTCATTCAATAATTGTAATAATAGACTGCTGAGCACTATTGGTAGCACAGTAGTGTTGGTAAGCCAATTGCTGTTAGTTGATTGGAGTGTGGTAGTTGTATGCTTATGTAAACATACAGTACAAATGGCCATTCATGCTGTCTATCTCATCAAGGGACTACCACCTCTTTCAGGGTACCAGTGGACAGGAACCCACTTGAGGAGAATTTCACTCTTATGGGTGACCCAGAAATGCTGGTCCTTTTATCTACAGGTACCTTAGGGAAGATACCCATAAGAAAAGAGGTGTGCCACCAGAGAAGGAGGAGATAATAGTTGGAGCAAAGAAAAAAGCATCAGAGGATGCTTGGGCATGAGCGCTTGGTAGCACTCAGTGGAAGGTGGGGTGGGGGCACATGTCAGGAATTGCCCACTGCCCCTCTAACTCCAGATAAGCCTTGTAATTCACTTGTTTAGAGAACATCTTAGTATGTGGTAAGGTGAATATGGTGCTTGTACAACACATTAAGCTTACAACATAGATAATTATAATATTTATTTAGTTTTTGTTTACCGGCTGGGTGCACTAGCCATATAATGACTATTTTCAGGCACGACACGAGAGGTTACAGAGTAGTCAAACAACAGCAATACAAATAGCAGGACTGTAGCAAATACAAGGGGAAAATACACAGATGATAGCAGAAAATGCAGTACCAAATAATACAACATACCATAAAGAACTAAGGTAAAAATGCACAGTTGAAGTAATATTCAGGTAAAGAGTACAACAATTGAGAAAATAAAATGGAGAAACATATTAGACTATAACAAACATAGGCTTCTCATATTACAGTGAGTAACTGCAAACATTAAGAAGACCATGTGGCAGTGGAAAACAAACACAAGTGTCTAAATAAAGCAGTAGGCATATAAAACTCAGTACAGGAAAGTGCAAATATAAGAGGGAATATAGTTGGCACGGAATAGGCAGCCAATTAAGGAGAGATTAGAGAGGATGAATGCAGGAGCAGGAGACTGATCTGGATAGGAAACTACAAAATTATTTTTAAAGATGGCATGGGATGATGCCTGCTGAATGGCTAAGGGAAGGGAGTTTCAGTGTATGGAGGCAGTGTGAAAGAAAGCACAGGCACCCTTTGTGGTTTTGCATCTAGGTACTTGGAGAAGAGACTTTTCAATGGAGTGTAAGACATAGGAGAAGTATTAAGAAAGCAGCAGGGAGGCAAGAGATGAGGGGATCTGAGATCTTATAATGCTGTCAACAAGGGAACCAAGGGAGAAGAGTCTGGCAGCTGGGGGTCAATTTATATCAGCATAGAGCTGGCAGTGATGTTTTCGCTGTGGGGATGATGAGGCATAATGGCAAATGTTGTTGTAGGTTGTATCCCATTTGTGAAGAGTAGTTTTAGGCACAGCACAACAGGTGGCACCTTCATAGGTAAGGGCAGGAAGCAGGATGCCATGAGTAATGGCCATTCTGGCAGAAGGTGTTAGGAAGTTGCTAGTTCTGTAGGCAATTGCAAGTTTGATGTTCATAGATTTACAAGTGGACTGAATATGGAGGTCAAAGTCAAAGGATTGGTCCAGCTGAACTCCCAAGATACCTGAAAGAATTGACAGTACCTATAACAGAGCCATCTAGACAGGATACCTCAAGTTGATCGTTACAAGATCTGAGTTTGAGAGCACAGTCAAAGAGTATGGCTTGGGTTTTGCCTACATTTAGAATGAGTTTATGCACAGAAAGTCATGCTTGGATAGATGAGAAGTCAGAGGAGAGCTGAAAGTTGATGTCAGATAGGTATTTTGAGCTAGTATACAGGACAATATCATCCGCATATAGGAGGGATGAGCATGTGGTGATACCCATAATGATATTTATTAAAAAAAATGGAAAAAAGGAGGGGGCTCAGGATGGAGCCTTGGGGAACTCCTATATTGATGGTCGCTTGGTTTGAGAGGGCAGAATTGAATCTAACAACCTGAACTCTATTAGCTAAGTAACCGTTAAACCAGGCAACTACAGGTGGTGAGAAACCCAAGGAATGAAGGCTGGAAAAGAGTAGGGGATGACCCACCAGATCAAACACCTTCGTCAAATCAATAAAGACTGCACCCATCAGGAGGCCCGAGTCCATGGCAGAAAGGGCATCATTTGTGAGTTTGAGCAAGGCAGCAGTGGTACTATGACCCTTATGGAACCCGTGTTGTTTGTCAGAAAGGAGGCTGTGTTTAAGTAGAAAGTCAATAGTTTGAGTGGCAACCAGCTTTTCAAGAGGTTTACTAAGAATGGAGAGGATAGCAATAGGCCTTTAGTTAGAAATGTTTTTCGGATTGCCTTTCTTCAAAATTGTGGTGACTGGTGATTTTCCAAATATCAGGGACCTGGCTATGGCACAGGGACAGAGTGAAGATTATAGCCAGGGGGGAGGCAACAAAGGGAGCAACAAGCTTCAAGAGCCAGAGTTCAAGACAGTCAGAGCCAATACTGGTGTTGCTGGAGATAGTATTAAGGAGTTTTAGTACCTCAAGCCTAGTTAAGGCTTTGAAATGAAAATATGGGGTCCCAGACCCAGAGCAGGAAGAGGAGTGCTGGTTGGTAGGCAGAGTTGGGGGGAAGGAGGAAGTATAATATGATAAATCAGAAAAATGCCAGTTAAAGGCATTAGCAATGGTTATGGGATCATTACAATATATACCCTTTAGAATCATATCATTAGTAGTGTGAGACTGGGAAGATCCCAGGAAGGCTTTCACATGGGACCAGCATTTTCTCAGATCCCTGGCAGATTCAAGTAATAAACCTTTGCAATAATTACTCTTAGCAGTACTGATTTGTCTTTTGCAAGCATTTCACTGGGCCCTATAAAGATTGAAGTCAGCAGTTAGGCCTGAAGACTTGAAATATCTCCAGCTTTTATCTCTTGTTCGGAGCAAAGTAAGTAAGTCTTTATGCAGCCATCTGGATTGCTTCCCCCTAACTTGAAATGTGATGAGAGGAGTATGTATTCCTTGAAGAGTTCCAAATTCTTTAAGGAAGATGTTAAGAGCAGATTGGGCATCCTGGACCAGGTATAGGTTGGACCAGTCAATTAAAGAGACATCAAGAAGAAACTTACCCTAGTCAAGACTGGCAAAATTCCTGAATGTGATGTAACACAGAGGAGGAAAAGGAGCAGACGAGGGACTCCAGATACAAAATATTGTGGAGTGGTCCATTATAGCATCAGTGAGAGTACCAGTAGTAGAAATGCAATCTAAGTGATTTGTCAATATCCAGTCAATCAGGCTGCTAGTGTTAGACTTGGG
This sequence comes from Neoceratodus forsteri, assembly GCA_016271365.2. Lineage (NCBI taxonomy): Eukaryota > Metazoa > Chordata > Ceratodontiformes > Ceratodontidae > Neoceratodus > Neoceratodus forsteri. The sequence goes on from CM057453.1 coordinate 389,598,006, forward strand.
GAGTCATCCTAGTGGGCTCTGATAGGAGCTAATAGAGATTATAACTTTGCACCAGGGAGAGGAGGTAATTTTGAATCTTTCCCGTCCAGTTTAGATTTAAGTCCCCAAGAATGAGAACTTTGCTGTGCCCAATAAGCAAGTCAGTTTGATTGCTGCTAAGTACTGTGGATAGCACAGTACTATTGATAAGATGATTGTTGTTAGTTGATTGCACTGTGGTAGTTGTATTCCTATGTAAATATACACATAGCTTTTCATGCTTTCTGTCCCATAAAGGGATTGCCACTCTTTTGGTGTACCAACGGCACAGGGATAACCTTGAAGAGAAATGTAATTCCTTTGGCTAAAGCTATCTCAAGGAACGTAGCACAGGAGGCTTGAAACCTCAGGACCCAATTCAACCAGAGGAAATATTTATTTATTTCTTATTTATTTAATTAATTTGGACAAACACCTTTGAGAATATAAGCTCATTTACAAAGGTCCCACATCGGTTGCAAGTCGTAAACATACTTCTGAGTTCAACTAGAAGCAAAGCAGTAACTTATGAAACAGCAAGCAACAGCCACATATTGAGTTACATTACAGTTATACATGCTTTCTATTTTCATTACAGAGGCAGCAGCAACCAGGGCTTTGTCAGCGAAGAGAAAAGGGAGAGGCTATAGTGGGGTTATAGGGAGCTCCACGAGAACAACAGACTAGGCAAGGACCACCTGATCAGACTGGGTGGGCCATGTGGTCCTTTTCTGCCAACAAATTCTGTATTTTTATGTTTCTATGAAGTACAATAAATTAATGTCACACAGCTCAGATTTTAAAAGACAAAAAGATTACAGGGCAAAAAAAGATCAATTCTCTGACTTCAAGTAAGTTTTCAGATGTTACAGTGAGTCACTATAGTATAAGCATTGTCACACTCAACCCATAAAATATTTGTGCAGGAGGGGCCAAACTATTATAGGGGCATGGTAGTGCCCCTATAGTTATGGTTGAGTAGCCTGTTTAATGTTAAACCTCAAATTTTGCACTTTAATAACTTTGCAACCAATCAATGTTTTTGCAAAAACTTTGGTATGCAATGCCCTATGGAGATCTCTTGATATGGCAAGTTTTTTTTGGTCAGCTGTGTGGATTCTGAGATCTGAATAGTGGAAAAAAGTAAAAAGCCATCATTTTTTCCTCATCATCTTGCGCCCAGATGGCGTGGAATTTTGTTTAGATTATTATGGTAGAAAGAACTTGGGACACATACCTGCCACTGTTACTGTAGTTTGGTGCAAACATACAGTATTAAACTGCTGCAAAGTTATTAAGTTTTTAAGTTCCCATTATATTATATGGGAAGTTCATTTTTCAGGATAGACGTATAAAGTTCAACAAAGGGACTTCCGGTGCAGCTTCCTCTCTGATGGCAGCCTGAACAATGTGCTCTGCACCTGCAAGCCCTAAAACTGATAAATAGCCATTTTATTTTCTTGATTCTGTTAAAAATTGGGAGAAAATGCTATGGCTTCATCCAAAAGCAAAGGAGGAAATAACAAATTTAATGCATTGGCTCAGGAGGATGAGGGAACCAACCATGAAATATTGGACTCTGAGCCCTTAGCGCATTCCCAAAAAATTGTGCTTGCCTCCTCGAGTAAAACTGCAAAATTGAAGAAAACAAAAACCCCCAAAATAGGCCAAAAGCTAGATAAAATCTTGGCAGAGCTTTAGGAAATCAAATTGGATTTTCATACATTTCAGCAGACCCAGGACTCTTTCTGAAAAGATCTCTTGCAGGCCCAACATTAGATCTTGGCACTGGAAGCCTCATCGGTGGTGCACTCTGATCAGGCCTCTCAAATGCAAAATATCTAACCCAAGTAGTTAAATTATGGTGGCTGACAATAGACCGCCAAGAAGATGTTGAACACAGACAAAGACGCTGCAACATTCACATTCATGGAGTACTGGAGAATTCTGAGGGCACGGATCTCCAAGATTCGAATGAAACCCTACTGGGCAGTGCACTAACTCTTTTTTTTTTTTTGTGAAAAATATTTTCGTTGAGAAAAAACAATATTACAGTTGAAACAGTTACATATACATGTTTTTCTGCATTATGAGTAAAGTTATAACAATTATCATACTTCCATTTCCTTAGTATTTCATAGGGGATACAGGTTAAACAGCTCTGTTCCTGTCTGAGTTGTGGGTCCATGGTAATGCGTGCTTGTGTGATGTGGAGCGGGGCAAGTGCCCCCTGTTGGCCCATGGTGACTGCAAGAATGCTAGAGGCAATGATAATAGTCATAGTCATGGAGGTTATGAAGTAAATTGGTGTAGTATAGACAGTATGTTGCCCCCATGAGTCAGCTCAGAGCAGGGAAGGGCCCCCAGACCCCTTCCAACATGGTGCTGGGGTGTTGAGCATCAAGTCTGACAATACAGTTATGGCTATAGGACTTATCATATATGTGCTACACAGGTTGGATCAGGGGCATCCACAAGCCCCAGGAGGTGCCATATTCCTACAAAGGGAAGGTCCCATCATCTATTGGCCTCCTCTAATGGCAGCCATATTTTTTCGAATTGGTCCCTAGTACCATTGGTAGTGTGCTGTTATCTTTTCTAAAGTGAGGCATTGTTTCATGAGATTGATCCATTGTTGGGTTGTGGGGGGTTTCTCAGACATCCATGTTTGAGCTATTGTTTTCACCAGGGCTATTGCCCATAGAGGGTGCATACCCTCTCCCCCGTGTAATCACCGGGTCAGCCCCTAGTAATAGTTCAAGAGGGAAACAGGATAAACATGTTTCTAGTACCTTCCCCATTACTCTGTAGATCTCATGCCAGAAAGGTGCAACCCTCAGGCATAGCAATGCCATGTGCAAGAAGTCTGCATAGTCCCCTTTACATTTTGGGCAGTTATGTGAGTTTTCAGGGTGCATAGCATGGAGTCTGGCAGACGTCCGGGAAGTTCTGTATAGGAAGTTAAGTTGTACCTGTCTCACTCTATTGTTTCTGGAACAGGTGTTGAGGTGCTTCACCGCCAGGACCCAGGCATGGTCATCTATAATGATGCCCAGATCCTGTTCCCATCTTTGTTTGATGGGCAGGGAGGTCTCTGAACCCACTCCCAACATGGTGTGGTAGAATACGGACAGTGACTTAGCCCCTGATTGAGGACTATACAGTCCTTCCTCTATTGGGGTCAGGTCTGCCCAGTTCTTTGTTGGACCAAAGGACTCCCTAAGCCTATGTTGCAGTGTGTGGTATACAAAATAGTCCCCAGAGTCTATGGGCAGTTGGCTTTCAACTCCATGAATTCTAGGATCCTACCCCCCCCAAATAATTGCAGGATGTACTCTAGTCCTTACCTTTTACATTGCCTCAATCTTTGATGAACATGTACAGTGTATCCTCCCCCACACCTCTCATGGCTGTGATCAGGTTGGTGTATGGTGATTGCGCCTGAACATGCCCGAGCCTACTGTGTGCCGCTTTCCAAGCTTTGATCATTGTCAGGGTGCATGAATTTACTATGTTCATCTTTATGTTCGATCCCAAACCTCCCGATAGACACTGAAACCGCATGGTGCCTCCCATCTGCTCCTCCTCCATGGCAACCCATGCCAACTCTCAAGCCCCCAGACCTCTGGGTAGGAATACCAACTGTGCCACCCAAAAATATAGCTGGAAATTGGGACGTCCCAACCCTCCCTTATTAGGTCTATGTTGGAGAATCAATCTTTTCATTCTAGCTGCTCTCCCTCCTCCCTCCCCACATGAAGCTGTGCATGAGGGCATTTATTTGTTTAAAATGTAGTAATTGCACATTTATCGTCAGTGACTGATAGAGATATCAACATCTTGGGAGGACCATCATTTTCACCATATTTATTCTTCCTATGAGGGTCAGGAGCAGAGTCTGTCACCTTTCACAATTTTCTCCCAGTTTCTTAATTAAAGGGCATAATTGATGGCATATATAGTGTTCCTAGTTTTGCTAATAAGAGTATACACAGATATTTTAATTTATTAACCATCATCAGCCCTCCTAGGACCTGAGAGAGCTGAGGCCTCTCCAAATGTCCTATAGGGAGGAGCTCACTCTTTGTCCAGTTCACTTTGTGCCCTGATAGAGAGCCTTACTTCCTCAGGAGGTTATGTGCTATGGGGAGATCCCTAACCGGGTGTTTCAGGTATAACCGCAGATAATCTGCATACAATGCTACTTTATTTCTCCCTCCCCCCAAATCCCTGGATTACATTGTGGGCCTTGATGGCAGTGGCCAGTGGCTCAAGTGCCAGCACATACAAGAGTGGGGACAAGGGGCAGCCCTGTCTGGTACCGTTACCTAGGACAAGCGATGTGGTTAGGGCTCCATTCACCAATTTTTGGGCCGTGGGTGTAGTGTATAGGGTTTTAATCCACTTTAGGATCCCTGGTCCCATGTCTTGATGCTTAAGGGTTTCAAACATATATTCTCATTTGACCCTATTAAAGGCCTTCTCAGCATCTAGTGCCAATATTGCTGCCCCATGTTTAGTAGCCATCCTACCCCAAGTATGTAGTACATTTAACATCCTTTTGATGTTATGCCTCTCCTGTCTGCCCCACACAAACCCAGTTTGATCCGTGTGGATCAGTGAGGGGAGAACAGGTTCCAATCATGCCACCAACACCTTTGCCAGAATTTTATTGTCTGCTGCAAGCAAAGAAATAGGGCGGTATGAAGCACACAGTGTAGGGTCTTTACCCATGTTGGGGAGTATTGTAATAGTGTCTGCCCTCATGGATGGGGGTGTGATGCCTCTCTCCAACCCCTCCTGCAGTACATCATGCAGAGGGTCTGTGAGTAGGGCTTGGAAGGACTTATGAAATTCAATGGGTAACCCATCCAGGCCCAGGACTTTCCCTCCACTTATTGATTTAATAGCAGTTCTTATTTCCACCTTCTCTTAGGGGTTTTCTAACTCCTTCGCCCTCACTGGGGTTAGTTCTGAGGTTGAGGCTTGGCAAACAAGGCCTGTATTTGCTGGGGCATTGGGGACATTTCAGATGTATATAATTTATGGTAGAATTTCCCAAACTCGGACCCTATCTCGGAAGTGGATGTTGTCATCTCTCCATCTGATGTCTGAATTTGGTTAATGGCCTTATCTCCCTCCTTCTTCTTCAGCTGCCATGCTAGAAATCTCCCTCCCCTATCACCGTAAAAGTATGCACCGACCCCTGACAGAAGGATAGAACTGTCAATCCTGGCCTTGTTCATGAGGTTAAATCTCCACTTTAGTTTTTGTAGTATTCTGTATAGGAGTTGTGTAGGGTTTTTCATGTGTGCTTCTTCAAAGGCCTTAATTTGATTTCTAAGTTCTTCTTCCTCTTTCTGAGCCTCTTTTTTTCCCATGTGCTGAATAGGAGATAACTAGCCTCCTAATATAAGCTTTCATAGCTTCCCATCTGGCTGCATGTGTAGTTACCCCTCTCTTATTGTGCATCAGAAGTTCCTCAAGTGTGCTGGCCATAAATGTGATAAAGTATTGATCCTTTAATAGAAGTGGGTCTAAGTGCCATGTTCTTCAGGTCCATGGGCACAGAGAAGTGGGTGTGATCAGACATCAATATTGGGGAGTAATAGGCCTGTCCTATATTGCTTAGGAGGTGGGCGCTAACCAAAAACTGATCCAATATAGCATAAGAGTGATGAGCATGTGAATAAAAGTTATAGTCCTGATTGGTCGGGTTCTGATGGTGCCATACATCTATCAGGGAGAAGGTGTTCTCAACCTCCCCAAGGCTGCAGCATTTCTTGTTGTCTGTACTGGGGCAGGGTTTGACCTGTCCAGTGTCGTATCCCTTACACAGTTATAATCAGCCCCCAGTATCCATGGGCCCAGAAGGGTTGACATGTCCAGGGCCAGCTTCTGAAAAAATCCTGGATCTTCTACATTTGGGGCATATATCGAGCCCACTGACATAGAGCTTCCCCCTGCTAGTGTCAGGTTGGCCAGGACATATTTCCCCCTGGGTCCCTAAGTTCTTTGTGTATTTTAACTCTAGTACATCTTGGCACCCATACAAATACACCTCTGGCTTTGGTTGAGAAGCAGGCCAAAACCCACTGCCCTCCAATACTTTCCTCCATTTTTATTGCCTCCTGCTGTGACATGTGCATCTCCTGCATGAGTACTAGTTGAGCCTTTCCCCACATCATCTCGGTCGCCACCCTCTTTCTCTTCACCACAGACTTTAATCCATTAACATTCCATGTTACTACCTTTACCAAACTACCCATGGTCAGCGACATAGGGCAGCACGGTATCTACCAAAACTTCTCTCCTACTAAGAGACATGATGATAAAGTAATGTTGTATAACAAATTTTATGCACATACCCATTCTGCACATTTTTGGTCCCCCCTAACTTCCCCCCTTCTCCCCTGAGAATAACAAAATAGAATGCCCCAACCAGAGTTGCCAACTGGGCAGTGTAACATCCCCCTTTTCCCCCCTCCTCTCCCTCCCCCATGACTGGGCTCCCAAATTCCCTGTCAGTTTCCCTTTGCTAGTAGATGGCGAGTAGTGTGTGTGGTTTGGGCATCAGATTAATTTGCACCAGTTAGGAGTACATTTCTGCACCCCCATCCCATATTCAGCACTGGCACCGACCTATGCCATGACAACCGATATATCTTTATGGCCACATAACTAAAGAGCAAAGTTCCATTACATGCAGTCCTGCTGTTAATGTTGTAAGGTCTTCCAACAGTCTTACAGACATTGAGAGCAAATGGTGCATATTCGTGGTCTTCTTTCTTAGTGGGTGTTTGACAAGGCTGGTGCCACCCTGGAAAGAAAAGCAGAACATCAAGTGTCTTGTCCTTACATTTATACTGTGTGTGCAGTTGGTTGGTCCCCTATTCTCCTATACCCTCACCACCACCCCTTGGGTTGCCCCCTCCCACTTCCCCCAGGTTTCAACAGATGCCTCATCACAATTGATTTGTGCTCCGAACAGCAGTTTGGGGAGCTTTATATCTAATCTGCTATATGGAACTGCCTGTTAACCTTTGGGCAAACATGTGATTACAACATTTATAGTAATTGTATGCATATTCCACTCCATGCGGCCCCTACCAACTCCTGTATCATTCTTTCTGACAGCATCTGTTTTCCATGCACCTTAACACCTCCCCAAAATGATGAGTATGATATCCTTCATTTCTATTACATCTCACTGCTGTATATTACTGTGTGAGATAATTAAAACAGGCCACTTTTATTTTTTGTCCCCCCCTCCCCCATTAAGACATGCATCATAACCAGTGAAGTTAAGATTCTGCACTTCTCTGATGGATAATCCATAGAGACTGGTACAATCGAAGAGAGGACACCCACTGGTACCCACATCCCCTGATGTGGTCAGGCTGACTGTTGAAGAGGGATAATAACCAGTCTCTGTGTGGAAGTCTCCAAGGGGTACTATCAGTAGGGTCAGGAGCTACAGTCACCAGTTCCAGAGCATGGTGTCCATTTGCCATTTGTGTAATAAGGCAACATGCTCTAATTAGTTTTCCTCCCTGGACAATTCAGCTGTCCCTTCACATGATGCTGTCAGCATTCAACAATGAGATTCCTTCCTGCAGCACATCCAGTGATTGTGAGCAGTCCCACACAAAGTTCTTTACTGCTGCACTGCAGGGCCTTAATGTCACCATGCAGTGTGATGCAGCAGATAATGGTGGCTGCGTCTGCCAAAACAGGACCCGTTAGCTGGGGGACCATTGAGTGAAACACCCGGCCAGGCCTCAATAAATAAACTTTTAGGACCAAAAGAATATTACCTGGTTTAGTGCTCCCTCATCCCCTTGTGAGTTGATGACTCCATCTGGTTAATTGCAGCCTGTATTTACAAATAAAGATAGCAATCTCCACTTTTGATCAACTTGCCTCGAGGTTTCACCTTGTCAGGGATCTTCTTTCCTCTTGCCTGGCTGCCTCAGTGACCCATTTTTCTGCTTCCAAGTAGTTTATTAAGAATCTAGGGGGCACTCCAGGTTGGTCGATCCTGAGCTTGGCCAAGTAGAAAAAGGAAAATGACCACCCCATGGCATGTAGCTTATATTTCACCACATTTAATTTTTGGCACTTCCCTTGAAGATCTCATCTATAATCTTGATATATTGCCACTCTGGAGTTGCCGCACAAAAGTGATCCCTGTTTCTTAGCTGGAGCCAAGATCACTTCTTTATCTGTGCAGCACAGATATTTAATTAGGTAGTGCCTTGGGCAATCAGTTGGTGTAGGAGGGAGGCCCACTCTGTGCACCCGCTCAGTTTCATATTTTTCAGCCTCAGGAGGGAGTTTAAGATTTTTTATGATCCATTGGTGTAATCCTATCGCTGGGTTTCTCCCCTCTGTCCCCTCTGGAAGACCCATGATGTAGAGATTCAAGTGGTGGGAGCAATTCTCCTGGCCATCCACTCGCTCCCGTAACTCCCCGATGGTCTCCATATAATTAGTTCTGTCTCTGGTCAGAGTGTGCAATGAGTTCTCTAGATCACCTACTGTTTGCTGCAGGTCACCAATATGGGTAGAGTGAGTTGTTATAGTCTCCATTAGACTGGTCAACACTGATTGCAAATGCACAATTTGGGCCATGATGTCTGTAGAGCCGGCCCTCATTTCATGCTGCATGGCTTCCAAGGTAGATGACACCCCCGCTAGCAAGCGCTCTAGTGCAGACATTTTAGGCTCCTCCTTCGCTGCCGCTGGGGCTTGCTGGTGTGTGCAAGGGTCTGGGTCACCTCACTGTTCCTTCTGTGAATCCATGGCCCCAAAAGGAAGTTTTGACTGACAATTTTTGGATTTTGAGGTTGCCATATGCTATTGCTATCATTCCCTTACCGAAAGCAAATTAAGCCTGTGCTGGAATCTGGATTAAGGTTGAGTTCAAGTGTGATGCCCAGGGAGCTTAAATAAATCATGACCGCCATTATGTCTGTGCAAGCTATGCCCTCTTGCAATGCACTAACTTTAGACCCTGAAATCAATTTAGAAATAGAGCGAGTACACTGGGTTTTGTGGCCCAAACCAACTAGCTCCATGGTCCGTCCAAGATCCATTATCATGTGCTCCCTTTGCTACTTCACAAAAGGAATGTTGCTTAAGAAAGTGTGGGCACAAGTCAAGGTTTTCCCAAAACACTACAGAAAAGAAGAGAATACATTTCACTCTTCCATAGCCTTCGTCAGAACAAAATAAAATTTTGCACCCCGTACCCTGCAAAGTTGGTTGTCCAAGACCCAACAAGGCAATTTACCTACAAAAGTGCGACCACTGCTATGGAGGACTTCCAGAAGAGAGGCCTGTTTTTTCCACAACATGCAGTGCTCCCTCAGTAACCTCAGTCTAGCCGAGGAACATCTAGGGCTGCTCTGCAAGATTCCCATTCACAGCAGGCTACTCTTGAAAACATCAAGCAGTTGGTGGCTCAACTTACTGGTGGTGATGCATGGCTGGACACTTGACTTGCCAGACTTTCTCCTGGTTTGTGCTCACAGTGAGTAGCCCATGGGAAGTTGTTATGCCAGGTCTGGCTCTCTCCTTGAAGGGGTGTGTGTGTGTTGGGGGGGCTGTCTGGTATTGCCGCTGACCGGCTGGTCCGATGGGGTCTGGTTCCTTTTTGGGAGGGTGTGGTTCTCTCTGTCCCTCTCCCCCATGCTTGGGAGCTCACTTTCAGTGGAATAAGGCTCCGCTAAGAAGCTGGCTCTCTTGGTGCAATTGGCAGCCCTGCCAGAGGGACAGTAAGTCGGGCTTGTTCTCACATAGGAATGACAGCAACTGGTTTCATAGGTTTCATAAGTTATTACAAAGCTCAGAAGGCTGAAGTCCATTTTGCTTGCCACTGATTTTCTAGCTGTATCCATTTATATTTCTTACCCTTAAGTAGTTGTCTAGTTTTCTTTTAAAATCATTCATGGTTTTGCTAGTGACTACCTCCACTGGTAGCTGGTTTCATATTGGCACCACTCTAGCACTGAACCAGTGTTTCCTTTCAATAGTAGAACACCTCTCCATGGCCAATTGTAATGGGTGGACTCTCATATTGTGGTTTAGTACCCTCAATGTAAATCCTAGTTTTTCCCCCACATTCCCTCAGTATGGAATGCTCTGTAGACCATACACAGGCCCCCCCCCCGTGTCTTCTATATTCTAAATGTATACATTCCCGGATCTGCCAATCTTTCCTCATAATCATTTCCTTTCACCTCTGATATCTGCCTGGTTGCTCTATGCTGCACCCCCTCCAGAGCAGAGATGTCATTTTTGTACCCTGGAGACCAAAACTGGGCCCCATATTCCATGTGCGGCTGAACCAAGGGCCCCTATAGTGGGAACAATACCTCTTTCCTTCTAGACTTTATGTGTTTAAGTGCACAGTTTAACTTGCCACTAGCCTTACTGCTGATCTGACTACAGTGTTGTTTAAAGCTAAGATCATTTGAAACCTTTATTCCAAGGTCCCTTTTTCTTCCTGTGTAACCCTCAGAGTTTGCCCATTCAGTTTATACCTGGCCATTTGGTTGCCACAACCAAAATGCATCACTGCATTTATTTGTATTAAAATTTGGCTGGTTAACTCAGCCCATGTTTCTAGCTTATTTAGCGCAGCCTGGAGTTTTCCATGATCCTGTGGGTTATTCACTACTGTTCCTATTGTGGTGTCATCTGCACATTTTGATTCCCACACTTCTCCTTGTGTGGTCATATCCTGGATATATATGTTGAACAGACAGGGCCCCAGTGCCGAACCCTGGGGCACCCTGCTGGTTACTTCTGCCCAACTTGAGTGGGTTCCCATGACAGAAACTCTCTGTCTACTGTTACTTAACCAGGTTGCCACCCATCTTGTAATGCTGCCCTGAATACTATGTTGGATGAGGGAATCTATCAATTCGCCATGAGGAACTTTGTCAAATGCTTTTGACAAATCCAGGAATATGACATCCACTGGTGGAGAGAAGTACTGTACTGTGGCTCATGGTGTTCCCATTAAATAGGGATTAGACGAGCAGTCTCCTGCAGCTTAGAATTTTTAGTCCTTTGATCTTTCATGCATTAATAGGACAGCAGACAGAGGTGGAAGGAGATCCAGGAAGCTGGATCTCTCTGCATGAGACCTGCTGTGAATTAAGCCTGGTAAATAAGGCAATTGTAATATGATGCACCTGTGTTCAGTGGCGGCTCTACACCAGGGCCTGCCAGGGCACGTGCCCTGGTAAAAAAATACTGTGCCACAGTTGGTGCCCCTTATGGTGCAGAGATTCCCCCATAGTAACAATATATAAGTGCCCTGGCTACCATCTGTTGTGCCCCGGCAGTGCCCTGGTAACCATTTGTGGCTAGAGCCGGTGCTGCCTGTGTTGGATTCTGCTTGGCATTTCTGTTGTGTCTTTTCAGATTGGTGCTGGCAGGCTGTCTTGGTGGAGGTGTTTTTCCTGCCGCACCTACGGTTGGGAGTACTCCATTAAATAGGGGCCCCTGTGAGGGAGTATTTTTTCACAGAGGGGGTGGTGGATACATGGAATGGCCTTTCTGAGGAGGTTGTGGGGTCAAAAACAGTAGGGAAATTCAAGAATGCATGGGACAGACATAATGCAATTATAGTGAGTGGGTAGGAGGAAGTAGGCTGTTGGTTAACTAGGATCTGCAGCTTATCCATTAGGTAGGGAAATGGGCAGATTGGGTGGGCCAAGCGGTCCTTATCTGCCATCAAAGTCAATGTTTCTATGTCTATTTCATTCCTCAGCATTGATGATCACGTCCCGGGTGGGGAGGCCAGAGCACATGAGAAGCTGATGGACTTATCTGTTGGATTAATTAAAGTTTGCTTTGGCTTTGGGAGCCTGCCTGTTTCGGGGGGGCAGTCCTGGGGTGATGGTGGTAGTGGTGACTGGGATGGATGGCTCATTCTCCCTGTTTGGACATGATCTCTTGTGGACTGGGGTTGGTTGGTGGTGCCGGGGAGAGGGGGGAACTATATAAGTTGTTGTTCCCTCCACCCCCTGACTTTTCCCTCTCCATTTTCCTCCCTCCCCTCAAGGGGGGCAGGGGGCACACACCCTGGGCTAAATCTAAAATCTCAATAAATGGAACTTCCCATACAGAGACCCTGGTCAGATATTATTAGGAAGTTGGTAGAGAGGTTTTATTGAATTATTTAGGGGATGATCTCTGGGGACCCCACAGCATATCTCTTGGCGCTACAATGTTGGGAGAGTCTAGATTCAGCTGGTTCAGATTTCATCATATTTACATATATCTTTGGACTCTATAGGGGTTTATTGGACATGAAACCTTCATACTGCATTATATCAATGGTCCATATTTATGTACCTAGAGACCTATTATTACGGTAAAACTCATTACCTCTTTAGTTGCTTTAAATGGCGCTCTCCTCAATTCTAGTTTGCACTCGGGCAAGTGGGTGGGGCAATATGATTTTTTATTAGTCACAGGGCAATGATGCACCTCTTTCCCCTTTCCTTCCTAAGCTGTAGCCTTATATCCTTTCCTATTATTGTTTTACATACTTAATTTTTACCCTCACCTTTGCTTCCCACCCCTCCACTTTATGGGGTAAGGAGTACTCCTCGGGAACCACTCCACAACTAGGAGATGCTTTCCCTCACAGGCAGTAAGATATTCTGCCTACCTCAGAGACTTTTTTCTTTAGGCCTCTGATGTTGGAAGTCTTCCTTTTTCAACTCCCAGTTTACAAAAGGAGGTCGATGGTTAATGCCCTCCTCTCATTGGACTTAGATTTGGAGCCCAGTTGGCCCAAGAGAAATCTTAGCTATCTTTTGCCCATTGGCAACCAAGTTTGTCCTTGTTTTTCCTTTTTTCATTTACTTATGCTTTTTATATGGTACAAGACTTCAGATAAATATGTTAATAATAATGGAAATGATTCCAACCTACAGTATATTTACATGTTCGAAGGTTTACTTTTATGCACGGCAGGACAAACTTCTATGCTGAAATACCACTTGATGGGTGAGAGGACTGGGGGAAGGCTCTGGTAATTTATCTACTGGGACAATGATTCCTTCATTTAAAATAATATATCATAATGTAAATGGCCTGGCTGGACCCAATAACGCTATAGGACACTAACAGCATTGAAAAAACTTAAACCAGATTTATTATTATTACAGGAAACACATCTTTCTACTTCTGAACAGCAGAAGCTTCTAGGATTTGGCTTTTCCCAAATCACAGAGTCTTTGTATCATCAGGGTAGATGTAGTAGAGTGACAATTTTGATTCCGAAGTCCTCATCTTTTAAGGTTATAGACCAATATACAGAGTGTCTTGCTAGTGTTGGAACGCCGCTCGTAAGCGTCTGAGGTGGATGCCTGTTCTTTTTCTGACATTGCCTGAAACGTTATAGCTCCTCTGCAATCTGCTCGTTGGTCCTCCTTGGCAGGCTTGGCATGGCGTGAGAGGCTGTGCTGTAGGCTGCCTTGCCCTGTGACACTGGGCTGGAGGTTCGAGCAGGGGGAGCTCAAATCAGTTGAGCGACTCTTGTGTGGGGAGGCGGAGACTCGCCGTGAATAAAGAAGCTGCCGCAGCGATATGGCGTTGGTGATGTACGCACCACGGTACTGGAATATTTGTCTGCAAATGGGGAAGAGAAATGGGTTGTTTATATATGTTTTAAATATTTGTCAAGTTAAGTATTTTTATCTATTTTGTTTAGATGTATTAAGGTGGAGCTTATTTTAGTATTGTCTCTATTGGTTTAATGTAGGTCAGGTTGTTATTTTGTGCTATTTTATAGTGCTTAAATAGCAGCTTGTGCTTTTATTGAAATGTTTAGGAATTATGTGGGAGGATCTATGGGGATTAGGATTACCTATAGCCACTAGTTGCTTTATGGTCTACGCCCCTCTATCCCCCTTTCTGTGTCTGACACTATCACTAGACGTTGTCAGGAAGTGGGGATTGTTGGGGGTTATGTTGATTATTGGCAGCGAGGTGATCAGGCTGTGGGTGATGGTAGGATTGAGGTCCTTAGGTCCAGGAGGCACCCTAGGTTGCGACGGGCATCTGGGAGAGATCAGACGTGGTTGGTTCCCATCCCCAGGGAGTCCACCAGTCCGAGTGGCCAGGTAGCCTGTGGGGCTGTACCACCCTCCAATCCTCTGAGGGCAGTGTTGTGCAATGCCAGGTTGATCAGGAACAAGACGGCAATTGTTGCCGCCTTGATTTCATCGGTCGATCTGGCTTGCATTACGGAGACCTGGGTGGGTGATGATGCAGGCCCTATTTTTGAGGCTGCGGTCCCTCCCGGGTATACCGTGGTACACTGCCCCTGAATGAATCGCAGGGGTGGCGGTGTAGCCATCTGTTTTAGATCCGGTCTGACCTTCACCGTGCACCCAGTGGAAGCTCCGGGTTCCTTTGAGTGTGTGGCTATCCGCGGTGGTCTCGGCACAGGCTGCAGGATTTTCCTCGTCTATCGCCCTTCTGGCCCAATGGGGAATTTCCTGCAGGAGTTTGCCGAGGTCACTGCTGGTGAAACATTGGGATCCCCCAGATGTATTTTTCTGGGGGATTTCAATGTTTGGGTGGATGATGGTGATCAAAGATGCGGCGGTGACTTTTTGCGGAGTATGTCCTCTCTTGGACTGACGCAGGTCATTGCCGCACCTACCCACCAGGATGGCCACATGCTGGACCTGGTGTTTTCACTGGGGCTTGAGATCACTGATCTTGGGATTGATTGGGTTTCTTGGTCCGATCACTGCACGGTGAAGTTCACATTTGGGGCTCCCGCCATAAGCCCTTCCCCTGCTGAGATGATTAGCTGTCGCCCTTTGCGGGGTCTTACCCCTGAGGGTTTTTTGGCGGCAGCTAAATTATCTAGTGTGGGTGATGCATGCATCAGAGGAGTTGGTGCCGGCGTTGACACCTATAATAAGGTGCTCTCTGACACCATCAACTCCCTCGCACCTGTCCGTGTACGACCCAGAACCTCATACCTGAGGTCCCCATGGTTTGATGGGGACCTCAGGGAGATGAAGAGGATGGGTCGGAGATTGGAGTGCTGCTGGAGAGGATCCCGCCTGGAGGTGGACAGACTGGTCCTGCGTATGCACTATCGTGCGTATCAGGAGGCAATCAATCGTAAGAAGGCAGTGTTCCTGTCCAGGGAGATTGCTGCTGGGAAGAATCGACCAGCTTCACTCTTCCGGACTGTAGACAGACTTCTTCATCCTCTCTGCCTGCAGCCTAGGAGGGTTTTTTCCACTGAAGATTGTGAGGAGTTTGTGGTTCTTCTCGGACAGGGTGTCCATGATCCAAGCGGGATGCCTCTTCAGCTAGCAATACCATAACTAACAGTGGTCGCCAGATGTTTCTGAGTGCACTCCGCAAGTTGGGGGAGTACAGACCAGTGGAGGCAAGTGAGGTTATTGAGGTAGCAACCAATTTGAGGCATACCTTTGTGAACTGGACCCAGTGCCAACGCGTTTTTAATGAGATCACGTTGGCTCTGTTGGCCAGTGTTCGCCACGATCGTGCGGGTGTTCCTTATCTGAGGGAGTCTTTCCGGATGCCTTGAAGGAGTGCTCTGTGAGACCCCTTTAAAGAAACCATCTTGGACCCGGAGATCATGGCGATTCATCGTCCGATCTCCAACCTCCCATTTTTGGGGAAGGTGGTGGAGAAGGTGGTAAGCTTAATTGAAGAGCACCGTGACTCACTAGTTGTACGATCCCTTCCAGTCGGCTTTTCGGGCTAGATATAGCACAGAAACTGCTCTTGTACGGGTGCAGAATGATCTCCTCAGGGCTAGAGATCGGGGGGACAGGACAATTCTTGTTCTTCTCGATCTCTCTTTGGCATTTGACACTGTGGACCATAGTGTGTTGCTGGTCCGCCATAGGGATTTATGTGGACTCACCGGTACAGTCATCAACTGGTTTGAGTCCTTTCTTACAAACAGGAGGCAACGGGTTATGATGGGTAATTTCTCATCTACACCCAATCTCCTTTTCCTTGCGTCCTCAGGGTTCGGTACTAGCCCCAATGTTGTTCGCAGTGTACATGCTGCCCTGGGTGGGATCATTAGAGGTATGGTCTGAGTTTTCATTGCTATGCTGATGATACTCAGCTATACTTTTCCTTTAGCTCAGGAACATCCAATGCAGTGGATGTGCTAAACATCTGTCTGACGAGATAAGTGACTGGATGGCCTCCAGCTGGTTGCGACTGAACCCTAACAAGACAGAGGTATTGGTAGTGGAGTCAAACAGAGTTCGTGATATGGAGGTCTCTGATTCAGCAACTGGACTTGTTCTTGGGGCTGTCTCTTTGAAGGCCTCCTCTAGGGTGCGTAGTCTTGGAGTGATTCTGGACAGGAATTTGACCATGGAGACTCAAGTATCTTCCGTGGTTCGTACCTGTTTTTTCCATCTCAGAAACATTGCCAGGATTAGGCCCCTTGTTCCGTCTCTGGACCTCCCTACCTTGATACATGCCTTAGTCACATCTAGGTTGGACTACTGTAATGCGCCTATCTGGGGTCACAGGAGGACTTCTCCACAGACTGCAGCTGGTGCAGAACGCAGCTGCCCGGTTACTGACTGGGCAGTATAAATTTTGCCATATTACACCGGTACTGCGTGAATTGCACTGGCTGCTGGTCAGGTTGAGAGTCCTCTTTAAGGTGGGTCTTCTCACCTTTAAGGCCCTACACGGGCAGGGCCCTGGTTACCTGTTAGCCCTCCTGACACCTGTTACATCGGTCTGCCCTCTTCGATCCTCCAGTAGTGGCCTCCTGACCGTTCCTAGGGTGAGGCTGAAGTCAGCCGGTGATAGAACTTTTAGCTTGCGGCTCCCGCCTCTATGGAACCTATTACCAGCTATGGTCAGAGAGGCCTCGACTGTAAATATCTTTAAGATCCACCTGAAAACGTTTTTATTCGCTTAGGCTTTTGATGTTTAGACTACATTAGACTATGATGTACCTATTATCTGTTATTTCATTTATTTTATGTATTATGCTCTTTTAAAAATTTGTACGGTGCCCAGAGCCTCCGGGATTGGGCATCTTTTAAATAAATTTGACTTGACTTGACTTGACTTGACTAAGGAAGGACAGATAGCCCTGGTTTCGGGCACAATAGAAGGCCAACCCTTAACTTTCTTTAATATATATATATATATATATATATATATACACCCTCCAGGCAGTGACACCTCAACTACTCAACAACTAATAGATTCTATATTACAATATAAGAAGAGTGCTTTGGTCCTATGGGGAGACCTTAATTGTCTCTTAAATTCAGCTTTGGATACCTCTGCCTCCAACCCCCCAGCACTTATTTCTGGGCAAAGACATCTCCGCCGCTTACTTCGGGACATGGGACTAGTGGATACATGACGCCATCTTCATCCTGTACAAAGACAATTCTCCTTTTACTCTCATGCACACAAGCATTACTCCAGACTTGACTATTTCTGCATTAGTGGGGGACACTTAGATATTCTCCATGATGCTGAAATTAAAAATATATATTTATTGGATCACGCTCTGATTACTCTTGAGTTGCACATCGCACAGGAGTGCAGAAACACTCTGTGGCATTTTAATCCGTCCTTACTACGTGACCCTGCTTTTAAAGAACTATTAAGGGAAAAAATTCCTGAGATCTTAAAGACAACACCTCCCTCAGAATTTCCCCTCATACATTATAGGATACCCTTAAAACAGTTTTAAGGGGTTATATAATAAATTTTCATCAAAGAAAAAATGGCAACAAAAAGCAAAGCTAGGAGAACTACAAGAGGAACATAAACAACCTTCGGAAGCACATATGCAGGGAGACCAGACTTTGTTAGATAGGGTACACTGAACCCAACAAGAGATACAATGTTTATTAACTATTTGGATAGAACAAGCCTTAGTCTGGCTATGCCAGAAATACTACAAAGGAGGAGCCAGAGCATCCTGAGTGCTGGCATATAGGCTTAGACGGCAAACTTAGATGAACACTGTTATAAAATTAAAAGACCCTAAATCCGATCATTTAAATTACTTCACTTCTCAAATCTTAGCTAGTTTCCAGAAGTGTTATAGAGATTTGTACTCTGAGATTTCTGCCCCTGACCCCAACTTAATCACTGACTTCTTGTCAGGATTGAACGTGCCCATACTTATTTCCATGCATATAGAGTATTTACAACATCCTAGCTCTCTTCAAGAAATTTATAATGCAATTTGAAATTTTAAAAATGGAAAGAGACTTGTTACAGATGGCTATGGGGCCGAATTTTATAAAGAGACCTTTAAGCTTATTGAAGACCTCCTTTTGAATCACATGCAACCTCAGTATACCCTATTTCCTGGCACTAGGCAATGATCTCAGCTGTTCTAAAACCAAGAAAATCCCCCCACCTTTGTGACTCATGCAGACCTATCTCGGTTCTAAATCAGGATTAGAAAATGTATATGAGCATTTTAGCACATAAACTAGATAACATTCTCCCTTAATTCATACATCCGGACCAATTGGGATTCATAAAAACATGGCACACAACAGACAACATTAAAATAACCCTATTTATTCTTGTACATGCCCACACAATCTGTTTTCCTAATGATATTAAGTTTAGATGCTCAAAAGCCTTTGATAGGGCCTCCTGGTTATTTTTACAATCTTCCTTATTAAAATCTTGTTTTCCTCAGACTTTCTAGAATAATCTTAAAGGCCTGTATACTTTCCCAGAAGCTATAGTAAATGTTAATGGATCCCACTCAGACCATTTCCCTCTCTCCTGAGGGACCCACCAGGGATGCCCCATATCCCTTTACCTCTTGGCACTTTATGTAGAACCAATTACGCAGTATCTCCAACAGAATGAACACATACAGGGATATACCGTTTTGGGTTATTCGCATAAATTAACTTATTTGCGAAAGATTTACTACTATATTTAACTAATCCTGAGGAGTCTTTGGAGGCTCTTGATCAGTGTCTCCCGATAATTAAGCAACTCTCGGGGTACAAAATCAATCAAGATAAAGTGGAGATCATGTTGATACAGGATACCCTCCATAATGAGATAATGCACAGATACTCTTTTAAATGGAATACGCCATGCATTACTTATCTAGGCATACAGAGCACCCAGAACCCCAAAGACATTTTTTCCCAGAACTATGTCTCACTGTTTGAACAGATTAGGGAAGACCTTCGGAGATGGACTCCTCTGCCAGTATCACGCATGGGTAGAGTCCAGTTCATACAAATGACAGTCCTTCCTAAAATACTTCACCTGAGGTAGAATATTCCTCTACCTCTTCCATTGAAAGAGGTTCACAAATGGAATAGACTTATATCAACATATTTGTGGGGAAGGGGGTAAGCCTCAAATTGCCTTGCAGAAGTTACAATTATCCAAGGAAAGGGGAGGATTGTCTCTCTCTGTTTTCCACAAGTATTCGCTGTCAGCAATGCTTACACACATGACTCATTAGATTACCCCTTTAGCTTCGACCCCCATGTGAGTCCAGATTGAGAGATCCATTAGTGGCTCTCCTTTAGATCGTGTAGTGGTCTTCCAGCCCAATGCCATCACTGGACTGACTCCTAATTTAACCTTTGCTCCACCTATAATATATAACTGGATAAGGTATTGGCAATGCCCAGAAAATAAGTTTGGTTCCTGGTGTATGGGAATCCCGGGACTAGATCCTACCTTCACCCCGGCATGTTTCGATGAAGGATTTAGGAGGTGGCATCAATTAGGACTGGTTCATATCTACCAATTTTATTATTAGGGGATTTTAAAAACCTTTGCACAGCTACAAACAGAATTTTGACTCCCGCATAAAGATTTCTTTAGATACTTATAGCAATGTCATTTTTTGAGCAAAGAAATTGGGATAGATGTAACTTGAAGAGAGATCCCTCTGCTTTACACATTTCTCTCTCAATTATCACAAGATCCCTCTCCTTGACATTTGATATCTCACTTTTACAAGGTTTTGACTGTCCCTCCTCCTAATGAAATGAAGAGGGTTCAAACAACCTAGGAGGCGCAACTAATGATAGACCTTACGCGGGAAGACTGGCTGTATGTTTGGTACAGACAACACAAAATAGCAAGCTATATAGTTGGAGAGAATTTGGGTGAAAAGTGGCGATACACTTTTTTCATACCCCACAAATAATGGCCAAATATGCACTTTCTGGGGATTCTCTGTGCTGGAAGGGATGTGATCATGAAGTGTCCACACACACACATATTTTTTGGTTTTAGCCTGTTTTAAAATACTTCTGGAGTGAGGTAGATATGACAGTGTGGGATATTTTCCTGTCTCTGGTTCCCCTTACATTCTGAGATTGCTATCCTCTTGCGTTTGCCCAGACAGATTAAGCAGACTCATCAAATATACTTAATAAGTATACTTTTAAGGTCAGCCAAAAAGGTTATTACCAGACTATGGCTACAGCCTACCCCTCCATCTATCAGGTCCTGGGATGATACAATTTATGATATTTGCAAAATGGAGAACTTAACAGCAAAGTTACATAATGAAATTCCCATTCTTATGAATCACTAGACTGTTTGGTTCCTCTACATATCTTCCAGCAAACCTGATTTGGTGCCATGATGGCAGGAACAGCCTGTGTGGGTGGCTTGGACAGCCCATTAAAACTATATAATGTTGTTTCTTCTTTTTGTTCATGAACTGGGGATTGATTGTTTAAGTTAAACTATGGAAGGTGGAATTAATCTTTCTATTCCCTGAGACTGCCTATCCTTCCTTGGTCTCTCCTTAATATAACTATAATAGTGCCTGGATGTGCTAATTGATAACTGAACAACTTGAATTATAGTTCTAATTAACATTTTTATCTTGTCTCTAAGTGTTTCCCAGATGAATGTATTTGTCACTGGATGTACCATGAAAAATCAAAAATAAAAAGTAAAAAAAAAATGTCTGACAAAGGATTTGATCTGGCAAAAAAGGATTTAGTCTCGTGAGATCCCTTCCTTTTTTGTGAGAATAAAATCATTTTTGTGAGAAAGAAAATAATTTTTTTGTGAGCAGCCATCTTGTTTTTTTCTTCCACCAGCTACAAAAGGTGTAAAATACATAAAACTACTGAGATTTTTAAAAACAAACATCAGAACCTAGCTAAACAGAATCTGGTTAGCTAGATTCTTATGTTTGTTTTTGATAATTGTGCCCACAAATGCCTTTTCTGGGCATCCAAAATCCCGGGTGCCCAGCTTAGTGAGATGCGCGCTTCTCCGTAGTGTTAGTTGCCACCTACTGTATTTCTTAAAGAACTGCTGACATGATTTACTCATGTCTGTCGATTCCTACTTTTAGTCCATTTGGTCCATTGAACTGTTGTAGTCATCTTGAAAATGCTCTTATTGTGAAGATTCCACTTAAAATTATTTGTTTTTCACTGTTTGCATGAACACAATTCAAGCCCGATCTGCCATATGGCTGAAGTCTGTGTCTGCTTGTAATGATGTAAGGTCTAGACCACCAAGCGCTACCATACATCGCTAGTGAGTACGTTTGTTGCAGCTCGTAGGAGAATATTCAGTGCTTGTCTGTATTTATGTTATTTTAGTTTTAAATTGTTAAATAAAGGTAAATGCAAGAAATGGTTGTTGTCTGTCTCTGTCTCTGTCTCTTTCTTGTCAGTCAGGTTAGTTTCTTGGTCATGCATTTCTCTCATAGAAAGAATCTGTGCTTTACTGTAGAATTGTAACAAGTTATAGTGCATTTATTGTTGTTCTGTTTCTATCCATTTTAACAATTTATTTACTGTGATATCCCAATTGAAATTAAACATGTCCCATTGGACTTGTGCTTTAAAAAAACTAAATAACAGGGCATACAGATATAAATGAATTTCTACAGTGCAATAGAGTGACTGCTCATAGTCAAATTGTTACCATAAACCTATATTGCTTATTGATAACACAGTGAAGGGGGTGATAGAATTACAGGGGAAAAATACAACTATGAACTTTTCATGGACCCCCGAACCACAGCTGATCATTGCAAAATCAGTGCATGAACACCATGTTCATATTTATAAAAACTTTGTGTTTGACTTCACTTGAGCTTGTGGGTATGCAGTTTTAAAAGGTTGTCTATAATATCAACCTGCAGTATATACAGTAGATTATTGAGTTATTGCTCTGACTGGCAGCCAGCAGCTGCAAGGATAGGAGAATTGGTATAGTATGAACATCCTCTGTTGCAGGACACTCCTGTGCAAATATGATGCCAACATGACTTCAGTATCTAATGCCCAAAATACTGGCTTTATTTCTAAAATAATTGACATACAGATGCACAGCAAATGTATATCTAAGAGACACATTTTTAGTCATGATTATGCTGGCCCAACTGAAAGGCTTTGAGATGAGATAAAAAGATGGAAGCCGCATGGCTGTGACTCCTTCTGACCTGCGGGTAGTTATTACAAGTTGCAAAGTTTTACTCCAGGAATTATTTGGATGCTGAGGTATATGACTATAATATCCCATGAGATGTGTACTTTTAAAAACCTAAATAACACGGCTC
Source organism: Neoceratodus forsteri (assembly GCA_016271365.2). Classification (NCBI taxonomy): domain Eukaryota; kingdom Metazoa; phylum Chordata; order Ceratodontiformes; family Ceratodontidae; genus Neoceratodus; species Neoceratodus forsteri. Next base: position 389,620,636 of record CM057453.1, read on the forward strand.
ACAGGAAAATTGTCCCCAAATGAAACCTCCGTGTAGCCTGCCCTTTCACACTGTACGTAAAATAATAGCATTTATTTACAATTTTAACCAGGGTAAAAATGGTAAAACCCTGTAATTTGACTGTCCATACACTGTAACAATCAATTAGTTTTATGGAATTTGGCATTTCATACCAGGCAGTCTTTTTTTATATAATTTATTTTGCTGTACATTCTGTCCATTAGTTTTTTCTGGTTCAGATTTCTTTAATTTGCTGTGCAGAAGCAAGACAGTAGAATCTCCTCATATCTGGAAATTAGACTAGTCAGAATGCTCTTATTCCCTGTGAGTTGGTGACCTTCCTGTAATACATATTGGGCCAGATATTCAAAACATTGCCCCAGGGCTAAATTAGCACTGCCCGGTGTGCTAAATTAGCACAGAGCAAATAGCCCACTATATTCAAAAGGAATAATCTGGTACTAAATCAGCTGAATATAGCATGTCAAGGAAGCTGAGCAAACTGGGCAGTAAGTGCAGGGCAAAAATAACCCGGGAATAAGGCAGCACTCAATATTTTAAATAAGACTGCAAATAATATAGCACCCAGCCAGGCAGTGCAAACACGCACAGAAACACAGTGCAGAGGTAAGACTGCCTTGCCCTGGAACATATGCAGAGAAATACAGCCCTGGATGTGAACAGAAGAGCAGACAGCAGTGCAGAACCTAGAATAAGATGCACACAGCTATGGGGATGCCAAGGAACACCCAGGACCCACATGTGACAACCACAGAACAGTACAAACTGCCCAAAATACCCAAACACCCAAAAATGACACAGGACACAGGGATATCATGAAAGTGTGGTTTATAAATGACAAAGGCAACACAGGAATGCAAGAATAACAGCACAGCAACCACAGAAGAACACAAAAAATGCAATAACAGGAACAGAAATGCAAAAACAAAATTATGCCCAACCACAGCAACATCTGACAGAACGAAATCTAAATGGAAACAACGGAGATGACAATGTCGAACACAAAAACAGGAAATTACACTATAAAAAACAAATCACAATGACCAACTGAACCCCAGAACAACTATCTAAACAAGTAGAGGAAGAATATAATTACAATATATACATATTTACAAGATGGGAGCGAGAATGTAGGGGAAGGGGAAGTGAACACATACAGCAATGGGAGGACAAATGAAGGGAAACAACCATTGATCCAGGCCGGAAGGGGGGGATAACAACTAAAAAGGGACCACAGCTATGACTGTGCATTGGATGATGGCAACAAATGTGCCTCCAGGATAGCTGCCACCCTCCTGGTCTCTGAAATTAACACTGCCTGCTGCTCTATCAGTGTCCGTTGCTGGCACACAATTCTGCGCAGGAGTTAATCTCTCCACTCCAACTCCTCTTGACGTGTTGCCCACAGTGAGGAATCATGTGGACCTAGAGAAGTAAGGGGGACCATGTCAGGATGGAATACTGACAAGGAGGCACAATGCAACCCCTGGTGGCAACCCGGGGATGGACAGCATGTCCCAACAACCATGCCCATGTGGCGATACAAAACAATGCAATGCACACCCGACACATGCCTGCAGGATGAGGCAGGATAACACAGGCAGCAACCACCATCCCAATGTATACAGACATGTGCTGAAGGCCACTGTCAACACCACAGCATAGTGAACACCACCCAACCCAGCGGCACACACAGTGATACAGAGCAACCAGACAGCCAGTCCCTGAGATGACAATGACAGTGGGCCATGGCACGACAAACACATGGGATGACATATGTTGGGATATGCTGCCCATGGGAACAGATCTATGATACACAATGCAGAGCACACACACCAGAGAAATGAGGACAGCCACAACACAGTACAATGGCATGCAGCCTGTACTGAAGCAGAGCATGGCATGTGGTGGTGCCAACACCCACTGCATCAGCACACACAAGACAGACATGCATGGCCACTCCCATGGAACACAGGGCCACAGACCATGGGCCACCAGTGGCAGGACATCAGTAGACAGAACACAAGCCTAGTACAGTGCTGCACATGCAGACATGGTATGGCAGGTGCCTCCCCCATCAGAGGGCACTTCACCATCTGCATGAGTAGAAACACTGCACACCATGCCATCACAATCAACCAGCCCCTGCACCTTCCTTGCATGACCAGTGTACAAACACCAGGCACTGCAGGGACAGGGGAACACCAGCCAGTAGAAGAACATGTCCCCTCACCCCAGCAGTATGCAACAGGCACACTTGATGGGCAGAGCTACACCTGCCTGTACAGCACTAGGGCCCCAGATCATCCCTTCCCCCAGCAGGCACAGTGAATGGTCACTGCACATCCAGACCCAGGATCCACCATGCCATACCAGGCACCATAATGCACTGCCCACACATGGGCAGAGTGTTGCCATCTAGAAGCCACCCCACAACCCCCTGTAAAGTACATTGTCAACAGCACTGGCATGCACCTACAACATGCCATGCAGTACCTCAGAAATCCTATACCAGGTAATGATATACTCACATGCCATGTGAACAGTAGAACAGTCAAGCAGGGCTATATATGGCAATGGTAGCACATGATGGACATGGCTGCACATGCCAGTACAGCACATAGGCCCCAGACAGCCACCCCCCCAGCAGACACAGTGTATGGCCGCTGCCAATCCAGACCCATGGTGCACCGTGCCACTCCAGTGGCCAACACAGTACCATGTGGCATATGCCATGGTACCAGGCACACAGCCGTGTGCACGGCAGGACTAGCACTGTCATCCCATGGAAAGAACCACCCATTTCACATGCTGTGCAGTGTATAGACAAACAGTGTACTCACACAATATGCTCCAGTCACCATCGCTGCTCTCCTCTGCTCGCTGTGGCATGGCCAGCACCCTCAGCCCATCATGGTGGCCAATGTCTCCCTGGGCACCCCCCTGGTCTGCACTACCAGCGCCGGTCCTGTCAATGTGATCTGCAGGGGGAACAGGGTACATCACCATCACTACAATGCGAGCCTCCATGGTATGCACAGTACTGTCAATGGCACACAGGGTATCCCACATCATTCCACTGGCCACGGGTGGCATGGCACAATGCACGCACATGTGTGCCCCTCAGTGTGCAAGCACACTGTGTCACCCATGCCATGCACAGCCCCAAACATGTGAAGCTGCAATGCCCCATTGCATGGGCACTGTGCACACATGGCTCGTTGGCATGGCAATAGTGCCGTGGACTGTGGCCACATGCAGGTGACTACTGGCAGGATGCACACACAGCAGTGGAGGTCTGATGTAAGGGGAGACATGCACAGGAATACCTCCCAACACACAGACACACTTGAGGGAACACAGACACACACATACACACACACGGCACTCCTGGGCGTGGCGCCGACTGACACCTACCTGGCATGGGCACTGCAGGCTGAGGAGGATGCTACATGAGTGTTGCCATCAACATCTGGCATGGGGGATGGCTGTGGATCATCTGTGGTGGAGCACCAGCAGGTGGCATGTGGTGATGGTACACATCTGCCAGTGGCAAAAACAGTGGCCTATGATGATGATGAGGAGGAGGATGATGATGTGGATGCAGCATATTGCCTTGAGGATGCACAGGTGAAGGACCTCAGCTGTGGGCAGGTGGTCATCCTCACAGTGACCAGTGCCATGGCTTGGGGGACTCAGAGACTGAGGATGACCTGCCTACGGGCAGCACTGTGGGTGGGAGCGGTGGGGTGGGACCTGCAGGGGCCACACACATGGCTGCATTGTGGGAGGGGGTACAGAGGCAGATGACATCAAAGCTCAGCACCAGGATGTTGGTCATGCGGATGACCAGCACACACCATTGGACATGTGCTGCCGGCCACAGGATGCAGCACAGGCCCTGCAACAGGCACTGCCCCCTGCCAGGCCACTGCAGCTGCAGCAACAGCAACAACAGTAGCACCAGCCACCACGACAACCCATCCAATATTTCCAGCATACCCAACGACAGCCACCACCACCCGCAGGCTGAGGTGTGGTGTCACCCCAGGCCAGGATGGCCAGGGTGCCCGGCCTATGCTCCAGGCTGCCCTGGTGTCCCAGCATGCTGCACAACATGACCTGCACAACTTCCATATGGAGGTACAGCATGAATTGTCCCAGTTGCGGGAGACAGTAGGCTCCGCTATGCTACGTGCTAAGCAGCGGGTGGAGGAGCGCATGACATGGATCCTAGGCACCATTGAGCGGGGCCTTGGGGACGTCACTGCCACTGTGAGGGTGCATATGGAGGTGCTGCGTGCTGCGCTCATGGCTGGTCGGCAAGGTACAGACACCTCACAGCACAGGCGCTCCACATATGCATCCTGGTGTGCATCCAGTGCATGTGGTATGGGCACTGGCTCCTCCACCCCTGTATCCCAGTCCTCCGCTGGCTGGTCACCGCATCATGGCTGTCTGCCCTCCATGGCTGAATCTGCATCACACCATGGTCACAAGCATGCTAATGGACTGTCATCTCCACAGTCCTCACCACCCATTTCATCAACATAGAGCACTCCAACCTCTGTGTCCCACACACAAGGGGCATGTCGTGTGCATGGTGGTAGGTGCTGATGATAGGCTCCACTGGCATGCACAGTGACCCATTGTGTCACACACACACAGAGAGACACACACACGTGCGCGCGCACACACACACACACACATGGTCACCTACACACACACACACACACACACACACACACACACACACCCACAGGCTGTCATCGGCCCCTCCCCCTGCCACCACCCCCTGCACTCAACATAGCCATCCACCATCCACACATGCGTGACACACACTGCGCACTTCTCTCATAGCCACATCACACATGCACACTTCCATTGTGTGTTGCACCAGGGGTTGCATAGTCTACACTGTTCTGTACTGTACTGGGTATGCACACATATTAAAGGCACTATACATGACTTGTTATGTGTCTGTGTTGTGTTCACTCACCTTCCCATCTGGGCTAGTGTTTCAATGATGCCACTCCTGTGCTCCAGGGCCCTGCATGCCATACAATGATCTCTCCTCTAGATTTTCTCTACTATTCCCCAGAACTCTGGCTCTGGGTCACTGTCTGATTATTCCTCAGGTTCAGGTGCATGTATACCATGATTTAGTGCCATGTTGTGTAGCATGCAACACACTAGGAATATATGGCATACCTTCTGAGGCCTGTACTGTAGGGCACCGTCTGAACTGTCTAGGCAGTGAAACCGCATCTTTAGCGTGCCAAAGACCCTCTCTATGATGTTCCTGCTTGTAGTGTGTGCCTCATTGTACCTCTCTTTGGCCACTGTGGCCAGCCGGGGTACTGGTGTGAGCAGCCAGGGTTCCAGGGGATAGGCACTGTCCCCTGTGAAGAGATTTGTACATGTTAGCTGTACTGTCCTGCTGTCTGCCCATTGCACATGTGTGTCACTTGTATTGCTGTCCCATTGCCTCCTGCCCCAGTCTTCACCCTACCTACCCCTGCTTGGCCCCATTACCACTGTGGTGTTTGCATGTCATGGCTGCAGATACTCACCGACAAGATACCCACTGGGTATCGTACCCTTCTTGAAGGCTTGGCAAAGCCTCGGTTGGTGCCATATGAAGGTGTCATGGGCCTTACCTGGGTACTGTGCGAAGACAATGCTGATGCATCCTGTCGCATCACATACCACCTGGCAATTGATGGAGTGATACCCCTTCTTGTTGACAAATATGTCACTGCCATCGCCAGGTGGTGAAATGGATGGCAACATGGGTGCAGTCAATGGCACCAAGTACTGCTGGTAGGTGCGCAACTCGATAGAATTGCTGCATCGTTTCTCTGTGCTCAGCTGCCATGCTGGGGAATACAATGAATTCAGCAGCATGTGGCAGGAAAGCATCTAAGAACTGGGTCAGGAGGTGTGAGGTGGTGGACTGCAATACCTCAATGGTGTCCCCCACTGGGGTTTGGAACATCCCAATGGCTAGAAAGTACATTGCTGCTGTCACCTTCTCCTCCACTGACATGGCATGGCTGCATCTGGTGTTGGGCTGCAGCTGCTCATGCAGGAGTTTGCATATCTGCCTCAACATTCCCCTGTTCATCCTGTACCAGCCAGTGATGTGCTCATCAGACAGGGTCTCAGAGGAGACTCTGTGCTGGTACCACCTGTGTGCAGCATATCTCCTTCTTGGCCTGCGTTGTGGGTTGAGTTGGGCCTGGTCCCTTTCTTCCTCCTCCACTACTTCCTCCATAATGTGCATCAACACTGCATTACTGAAAAATGCCATTGTGGCTTCCTGCTCTGGCCACTCCCCCCATGTGGATTGCCCTGGGATAAGACCTGCCTTTTATAGGTGGTAGGTAGTGTTGTTCTATGTGTTGCTCAATGTGGCCTTGTGCGGCACTATACCTTTGAATATCCTGTTACACCTGTATGCATGTTCCTTCCCCCACTTTGCCCCTTGCATACATTATGTGTTTGCACCAGCTCTAACATGTTGCACTGCTGCAATGTCCAGTTTTGAATATTGCAGACCTGTGCTAACCCAGTGCTATTCCAGAGCAAACTGTTTGTGAGTGGCGCAATCCTTTGAATATCTCCCCCATTATTTTCTACTTTGCCCTGCAAACCACTTATTTATTTAGATTTATTTATATAAGATTTTAGTCTTTCCATTTATTTATTTACAAAACAGAAGCCATACATCAAAATCTCAGTAAAATCTGTAAACTAGACAAGTAAGCTTTCTCTATTCCCTGTGAATCAGTGATCAAGCCTGTTATCCATGCTAGTTTCTAATTTGCATGCCCTTCTAACCAATTAATTAGAGTTATTTATTAAAGACTTTAACCAGAAACCAGAAAGTTATACTGAGCAGTGAGCAGATCTTTTTCCAGATGTGTTCTGGGAAATTTGGTAGCAGAAACAGAGCAGATAGGCGGGTTGTAGATGATCCAATTAATTTGTGGAGCTCCCTCTGAGTCTCAACTTCCTGCTCCAGTCTGAGCAGCCAGCATTTTTGATATGCGGACAAATCAGGACATACATAAATACTGTTGCTGCTACTGTTTGCAGAAGATGGGACATGGGGGAACATGGGACACTGGGGAGCCCAACCCCAGTGTCCCGAAATATTTATTTTTTCCAGTACCTGAAATAAAAAAAAGCAGTCCCCTGACATCTTTTTTTAAACCTGAAAAAAAGAAAATGGTTCCTTGTCATCCCCGCCATCCTCCTCTTCATCCCCCCTCCCACTGAGCATCCACCACCCCACATCTCCCCTTACCCCATACTTACCACCAGAGGTCATAGGCTGTCATCTTCTGTAAACTGAGACGTGTCTACACTCTTCAAAATTGACCTGTGAACTGAGGAATAAATGTAAGTGTCCTGTAATGTATTTCAGTGGCATTTGGAACTTATGTTCATAATTTTGCCATTTTTTTGGAATTTTGGGAATTTTTTCACCAAATTTTCAACATAGCCTTTATGGGACCCCACCTCATGAACATTGCAATTGTTATTTCGTTAATCAGGCCCGGAAGATGATTTCACGTTCGCTGCACAAAATCTCCTCTTGGTACTGAATAATGAAATTTTACTGCCAGTGTTCATGAGGTGGGGTCCCAAAAAGCCATGTTGAAAATCTGGTGAAAAAATTCTTAAAAATGGCTGTGTTATGCATGTTCATTGAAATATTTCTATGCATGCGCATAACTTTAGTATGTTTCAATATTTTGACTCCAGATTTTCAATGTAACCATATTTTGACACCACCTCATGGACAGTATAGCTGTCATTTTTCACATCCTGTCTGAAACATGTTTTCTCACCTGTAGCGTGGACTGGCATTTTGGAACAGATTTGAAAATTTGCACCTATTTGGTTTATGAGGTAGGGTCATAAGAAGACTACGTTGAAAATTCTAGGTTAAAATATTCCAAAGTTATAACCATTCATTGAAATTTCACTACATCCACTCATAACTTTGGAAATGTTAAATATTTTTACCACAGATTTTCAACAAAGCCTTCTTATTACCCCACCTCATCTCTGTCACTGCTGTCATTTTTCAGATCCTGGCCAAAATGTGTTTTTGCACATGTGGCTCAGAATGGTGTTGCAGTTGCACAGAATTATGTTTTGGAGGGGATTTGAAAATTTTCTGCACCAGGTACATGAGGTGGGGTAATAAGATAGCTATGCTGACAATTTGGTCATTGTTGTCCTATAAATGGAAGCATGGGGCCTGGAGGGCCTTATGCTTTCACAATTACATACATACATGTATCTATGAAGGGATGGGAGGGCCCTGTGCTCCCACTGTAAAACAAGAATACTATTATATTGTCTCAAAAAGTAAGGAAATAAGTTGCAAAAAACTTTGTTAATGCTCCAGTTCAGATCAAAGCAACACAAGTTGGGAAATGAGGCGTTAGGGTTTCCCTAACACCCCATCCTCCCAAACCAGGCGGGAGAGCAGGTGTGGGGTGTGCCTAGGGCTTCTCAAGCCTAACTTTCACTGCATTCTCATAAAGTCTGCACATCTGGATTTATTTACAGATGGAATGAGGTGCGTGTTAGGTTTGAGAAACATAGAAACATAGAAACATAGAAGTTGACGGCAGATAAGGACCGCAAGGCCCATCCAGTCTGCCCATTTCTTTTTCTACCTTATAAATGTGCCATCGGCCTTTGCTCTGTCAGTGACCTATCTATTCATAGTCATTTGTATTGCTCCCTTATGCCTATCCCATGCCTGTTTGAAGCCCTGCACTGTATTCATAGCCACCACTTCTTGTGGTAAGCCATTCCATGCATCCACCACCCTTTCTGTGAAAAAGAATTTCCTCACATTCCCCCTTAATCGGCCTCCCTCTAATCTCATGCTGTGTCCTCTTGTCCTGCTATTTTTCTTATATTTAAACATGTTAGACTCTTTCACCTTGTTTATGCCCTTAAGGTGTTTGAATGCCTCGATCATATCACCCAAGGCATACCCCATACCACCTCTCCTGCCTGGTTTGGGAGGGTGGGGTGTTAGGGAAACCCTAATGCCTCATTTCCCAGCTTTTGTCACTTTGATCCAAACTGGAGCTTTTTGCAATATGTGTGTGTGTGTATATATATATATATATACACAGTATATATACTGTTTTTTTCTTACCCATTTTAAATATATATATATATATACTGTATATATAATAGTGGCACAGTAGTGCCACTATAGTTAGGGTTGAGTGGCCACTTTAATGCAATATATATATATATATATATATATACATATATATATATATAATGGGTAAGAATAACCAGTGGAACCCAGTATCCTGATTGGATGAAACATGTCACATGACCGCCCATTACTCCACAACGACTGCACACCTTCAAACCTTCTCACCAGCAGTGAGATCACTGCACACCTGGCACAGATTGGTAGACACACACACACACACACACACACATATATACACACACACACACACACACACACACACAGCTGGCACTCAGGCTGCCACCCACAGCCATGAGTAATTTATGATACCACTCCCACAGCGTACACAATGGTATGGTTGAGATGGCCATAATTAGAACAAAAAAATAAACAAAAAAAAAAACATCATTTAAAAATATCAGCTGGTGGATCCTGCTGCTTTTAGGGCATCTTATACACAAGTATTTCAACTTTTATTGCTGTACTGTAGCATGGCTGAGTCCCGATTGCTAACAATACTGGTAAATAAAGTTCTTCCAAATGACTAAAATAAAGCTAGTCACTTTTCAAAAAGTAAGAACATTTATGGCTTTTATGGTTGTTTTTATTTGTCTGTGAAAGAAGCTGCCATTTCTACAGACAGGAAAGTGAGCGCAGAGGACTTTCACTTCTATTTCTGAAATATAGCATGACCGAGTGCTGTAAATGACAATAAGTTAAATGCAGCTCGAAGTTTAAAGTAAGCCCCTCTATCTTCAAAAAAGTCAAAAGTTGTGTCTTCTATCTGAGTTTTACTTTGTTTTCAGTAAAAGAAATCACCGACTGTAGCAAGAGGAGAGCGTGTGAGTCAGCGGCTAGAGAAAAGTAGACATAAGCGAGAGCGACTGTTACTATAGCAATGAATGCTCTCGCTTGCGTCTACATTTCTCAAGCTGCCAACTTGAGAATTGGTGTTATTTTCACTTCTGTTGGATGCACGCTACCTTGTGGGTTGTCAGACACCACACCAAATGTTTAAGTGTTCTTGATGGATCTAAATTGCTTTTGACGTTGTTTATTATCCAGCCATGGTGAATTACTGTTTGCTGTGTACTTATCATTGCAGTCAGGGCTTCCTCTCTGCATCTTGCTCACATCAGCGAATTATCTAGGTAAGGGAAGATGTGAACTCCTTCTTTGTAACATAAGGAGTCCGGTGCCTGTCTACCCTAAATAGTGATGCCTATAAGTCCAAGTACACTGTAATTACTATTGTTAAAAGACTGATCACATCTATAATTGACTCTTCCCTCTCCCCATTTTCTACCCCCCATATCTGTCCCTTCCACATTCCTTTGACCCTGGTTCCAGCTCTAAATTCTCCATACCATATCACTATATATCTTTTTATATTAGTTTTATTTATGTTTGGTGCACCTGACGTATATTTCTTTACTTATATGAAAAATTGTGTCCTACCCAAAACTAGCTGTATCTTTTGTTCCAAACATGTTCTACTGTCAGTGGTACCTGCTGATACTTTGTATATGCTGTATTGTTGTATCTCACTTTATTTCTTTATTTTTATTTTCTTGTGTGTTGCATACCATGTATATTGTCCCTTGTTCATTGTTGACAAACCCAGGTCCACCTCGAAAATGAGCTTGCTCAACGGTGATCGCCTGGTTAAATAAAGACTTTGATTGATTGATTGATTGATTAGGGGTAGACTGAATAAGAGACATTGGTATTGGAAGTGTAGCCCCAGTATGTAAGACCTCAGGAATATGTGGAGAAATGGGGATGTGAAAGTATGCATTCTTGAGATCCACCAAGATAAGGTAATCACCTTTCCTGACTGAGCCTATTGTTGATCTGAGCGTCTCCATTTTGAAGTGTTTGCGTACTACAAACTGGTTGAAAAACTCAATGTCCAAGGTTAGTCAAAGATTGCCTGTCTTTTCTGGTATCAAAAAGAAGACTGAGTAAACTCCTTTTTAGCATTCGTTATAGGGAACTGGCTTTTATGTTCAGTAATTGATTCAGAAAGCATTTCACCTGTGAAATGGGGCTTTTCCTCTTTGAGACTGAAGGTACCACAAACCATTTGTCTCTGGGAGTTTGTAGAAACTCCATTGTGCACCCTTCCTTTACAATCTCCAGTGCCCATCTAGTCTTGCTTGTTATAGCCCAGACTGAGGTGAAGTTTATCAGTTTGCCTCCCACAGGATCTGTGGTTGCCAGGGCCTGCACTGTCTCACATGTGACAAGATTTGCTATCATATGATTGGGATACACCACTGCCTCTACCCTTGGGTGATTCCCCTTTGAAAGAATCTTCTCTTCTGTTGAAGAAATTTTACTTAAATCCAAAGTTTTTATTGGTGCGGTTCTAGTGATAGTTGTTCCTTCTGGCTTTTGACGGGTCATTAAGAAACCTGTTCTGAAAAGATGGCAGAGTGTGCAGTCTCTCCATCCTGTCCCTGGAGAGGGCTTTTGCTTTCTCTGTTAATGTGATGAACTTCTCAAATCCTGCTCCAAAGGTGGAGGTACTTTGGAACTTGGCTTAGTTAGGAGGTTCTTGGAATCCTGGTCTGCATGCCGCAACTTCAGTCAGAGGTCTTTTCTGACCCTATTAATAGTAGTAGTAGTAGTTTCTTTGGGTGCCATGTCCTGGGATACAGGACACAGAGGGTGGTGGTGACCAGCAGGGTGCCATAGGAATCTGTGCTTGGGCCAGTCCTTTTTATTTATTTATTTATTGAAAATGTTTCACCAGGAGAGGCACACTGAGCAAAACAATGCTCGTCTCACGGTGTGACCTGGGGGGAGGAGGTACATGGGAGGAGAATGCATAATACAAACAATGATATGCAGTTAGAGTCAAGCAAGTTCAACACAGTGGTTACCTGGGTTACATGGGAGGAGTATACATAAAACAGACAATGGGTTGAAATTTAGAGTCAAACAAATCAAAACGGTGGTTACATGGATGAGTGTAGCTAGGCAGGCTTAAGCAAGTGGAAGCATTACATACTTGTGCCACGTGGGTGGTGGCATATGTGTTTGATTAACATAGAAATGACACATGGATTACATAAGTGCTGAAATCTAGAGAATAAGAGAAAGAGAAAAAGATGCATCGGGCTGGCAGTGTGAACTGGGAGCACAAGCCTGGGGCGGTAAGAGCAAAGGAATGTTAGGGCAACTTTATTATAAGCCAGTCAATTTGGTGAGGCCCAGCCTCTGGTCAGGCACATAAGGAGGAGGGGCACGGGTGGGGGCTGAGTCATTGGGTGGGTCAAGGGCATGTACAATTGGGTGCAAAGAAGTTAGAGAGGGATGAGGATAGAGAGTATTTGGAGGAAGAATGGTGGATTTGGGCCGGCAGGTCATTCCGGAGGTTAGGGAGGTGGTAAGAGAAGGCAGATTGGCCTGCGGAGGTTTTTCTTTGATGGATAGCTAATTGCCTGGAGTCAGTAGACCTGAGGGCATGTGCTGGGGTTGGTGGGGAAGATAATGAGGAAACAAGGTAGGATGGGAGGGAACTGAGCCAGAAATTAGAAACAAATTTAGCACAGTGAAGTAGGCACCGGTTGCTCAGGGATGGAAGGGCCAGTGAATGGTAAAGCTCACAGTGATGGGTGCAGGGGGAACATCGAGGGTGACATGGCAGAAGGCATTGAAAAGAGGGTCTAGTCTGGATAAGATGGACCTGGGGGCAGTGCTGTAAACGACATTGCAGTAGTCAAAGGAAGGAAGAATCATTTTCTGGACTATTTCATGTCTCACAGGAAGCAGTAGACTGGCGCAGTTTCTATAGAGGGCACCAAGCTTGGGGCATGGTTTTGATAGGATGGAGTCCACATGGGTGGAGAAGGAGAGATGGTGATTAAGCCAGACCCCTAGGTACCTAAAGGAGGGCACATCTTCCAGGGTGGTGTTATTTAAGGTGCGGAAGGTCAGGGGGGTTGTAAGTCTGGATAGTCTCTGTCTAGTGCCAAAGGACATAGAGACTGTCTTCTTGGCATTCAGGGAGAGCTGGTTGGAGTTGAACCAGTGTTGTACTTTGTTGAAATCGGTCTGGAGATTTTAGGTGACTTCTTCATGGGAGCGGCCGGAAGTAAAGAGGACCGTGTCATCAGCATACATGTGTATAGAGGTGGTGAAGCAAGCCTTTGGCAGACCATTTAGTAGGATGGAGAAGAGAATGGGGCCAAGGACTGAGCCCTGGGGGACACTGGTGGTAATGGGGAGTTGGGGGGAGGTGCAATCAGTTATTTTTGTAGATTGGGTTCTATTTTTTAGGTAGGCTCTGAACCAACTTATGGCCGAAGGCGATAGACCAGCATCAGCTAGGCAGAACAGTAGGAGGGAGTGGGATACCATATCGAAAGCTTTTGGCTAGGTCGATGAAGAGAGCGTCGGTGATATGTCCTGTGTCCATTCCAGAGAGGATGGAGTCCATGAGTCTTAGTAGAGAGGTGGTGGTGTAGTGGTTCTTCCTAAAACTGGACTGGAATGGAGTGAAGAAATTTGTTTCAGAGAGAAAGTGGGTAAGCTGTGATAGTACTAGCTGTTCCTGGATTTTGGTGAGGGTGGGGAAGAGGGAGATTGGGCAGTAGTTAGCAGCAGAGGTAGAGTCACCTCCTTTGGGTAGAGGTAGGACAGTGGCATGTTTCCACTCAGAGGGGAGACACTCAATGGTGAAAGAGAGGTTTAGCAGGGCAGCGAGGGGGGTAGCTATGGCTGGTGCAGATAGGAAGAGGAGTTTGTTGTTGAGGCTGTCTGGAGATTTACTTTTGGAGGGGTTCGGGGAGCGAAGGGCATCTAAGGTTTCGTTGGGGGAGATGTGTCTGAAAGAGAAAGGGTTCTGGTCAGGTGGAAGGAGAGTAGCTGTCTGGGGAGTGGGTGTGGGTACTGGAGGAAGGGAGTCCAGGAGGGTCTTAGCACAAGTAGTGAAGAAGAAATTGAACTCAGAGGCTACTATCAGAGGGTTGGAGAGTAGGGTCCCTTGTGAGAGAAGGAGAGGAGAGGAGAGGGATTTGTTGTTGGGGGAGAAAAGGGAGTTGATGACTTTCCAGAACTTAGAAGGCCTCTCAAGATTTGAGTTTAGGGTGTTGTTAAAGTATTCGCCCTTAGCTATATGGATGACCTTTGTGCATTTGTTTTGGAGCATACGGTAGGTGATATTGTTGCCTGGGAGAAGTGTGGATTTGTAGGTATGCCACGCCTTATCTTGGGCTTGTTGGCAAGTTATCAGCTCAGGAGATATCCAGGGAAGGTGGGAGCCTTGAACCCTAGCATGGCGCAGGGGGGCATGTTTATCCCAGGTGCTGAGTAAGGTGTTCCTGAAGTGGGTGAGGGCAGTATCCATGTTACAGCAACTTAGGATAGGGTCCCAGTTAGAGTGAGCTAATTCTTCCAGAAGAGGGGAGAGGTTTAGGGATTTATAAGACCGTTGAAATATGAATTTGGGAGGGGATTTAACTTGGTGGATTTTGTGAACCCAGTATGTTAGGTGGTGATCGCTAATGGAGTCTGGGAGGAGGCCAGAGCTGATGACACAGTGGGGATGGGGGTTAAGCGCCCAATCGAGAAAGGAGTGGTTACCGGATTTGTGGTTTGACCGCGTAGGTTCATGAATGGTTTGGGTAAAGTTGAGTGCGGATCTCTCTGTTCGTGTTTTGTTAAAAGTGGGATCAGACCAGCTGTGGTTAAAGTCGCCCAAGACATATAGTTCACCCGACTAGGCTAGGGATGACAATTGGTTCAGGATGTTGGTTACTGTTGCAGCTGGGGTGCCAGGGCAGCAGTAAACTCCTGCCACAAAGATGGGGAGTGAGGAAGGAGGGGACAGTTTCAGCATGAGCAGCTCGTAGGCCTTGGGTTCGGCTTTTGAGAGAGTGACAGAAAAATGTAGAACTGAGCTGGTGTAGATAGCAACCCCTCCACCTCTGGTGGGTCAGTCTTGCTGAGTGATGGTGAACCCCGGAATAGTGATGGCAGGATCAGTGAAGTTTAGATTTAGCCAGGACTCAGATATGATGATTTAGTCAGGGACATGGTGGGCAGCTAGAACCTGGAGCTGGTCGAGCTTGGGGGCTAGGCTATGAATGTTTAGGTGTAGAAGCTGTAATCCTCAGGGGGAGGGAGCCAGAATGGCTGTTGGTGGTGACCTTGGCAGAAGGGTGAGGCAAGGTGTTACTATGACTAGGGTTGTTGTTGGGCTGAGATTTGGGTGAATATCCCCTGCAGCCAGCAGTAGAAGGGCTAGGATTAAGTGTTGACGAAGTATGTGAAGGCACCGAGATTTGGGCGAACGCCGTTTAGGGAAAGCGATAGGGTGGGTGGTATGGAAAAAATGAGATGTGCATTGGTAGACGGAGACCAGGAGGCAGCCATAAGAGTAGAGTGGGGTGGTGGGGCTCATGAGGAAACAGGACCATAAAGCATCTGGCAGAGGTGCAGTGGACATACAGGGGGTAAATGTAGGATGAATCAGATCAGCGGTGGGTGGGGATGCAGGGTAGCAACTTAGAGGGGGTGTTAGAAGGGGTAGAAAAAGTAGGATGGAGAAGAATGAGAGTAAATATCCTAATGCATGCACCATTTTAGCCAGGAGTATAGGAGGTGCAGATGGAGGCGGTTGGAAGGTAGACTCTACAGTGAGGCAATGTAAGGAGAGAGGGAAGAGGAGTGGTCATGAGGAGGCCTAGAAAGGTAGCTGGGGGAGGAGGGAAGGGGTAGTAATTGTAGGGAAGGGGATTGGAGTAGATAGAAAGGGGTGGGGCAAGTAGTGTATTTAATAGGTGGCCTGGGAGGGGGTGGTGGGGGCAGGACAAAATAGCTCACAGTTAACAGTCCCAGGCTAGCGGCAGCTCCGGTGAACCAGCTGGAGGGCTCCCTCGGGCAGGGAAGCAGCTTGTCTGGCTCAGTGGAAAAGGCGCACCAATCAGCTGCTGAGAGCTGAGCACTGGTCCAATCAGGGGCTGGCAGAATGGTAAGCGCTTCAATCGGGGAGGCGCTAGAAGCTGGGCAGCTTGTGGAAGTAGCAGCGGTAGTTACCTAGTGTGGGCTCCAGGAGTGAGGACCAGGGGGAGAGGTGGAGATCATTGGTGAGGTTGGCGTTGGCGGCGGTTAGTGCCGCCGAGGTCCAGGGGCGCCACTCAGGGCGTGAGAGAAGCCTGGGGGGGAGTTAGGAAAACAGGAGTTTAAGTAGGCAGATAGTTTAGGGGGGAACAAAGGAAGGCAGGAGACAGGCTGGCGCTAGAGGAGGGTGTGGGGGTGCGAACTAGGGACAAAGGACAGAATTTGCAATTCAGGTGAGCTGAAGATATTAGATGGGGGAGGGCAGTTACAGACAGGGAGCTTAGTGCAGGAATTTAAAGGAGGGGGAAAAAGCAGAGAAAGTATGGCACCAGAGACCGTGAAAACAGGCTTTATAGATTAGTCAGGAGGAAGATCATAGGCTAGTTTAGAAGAAATAGAAGGAGGCACAACAGGATTTAGCACAACACAGGGCAATGCAAGTTAAGTACAATTACTTAGCTGGGCAGCCTTGTAGTAGCGAGGGGTACAGAGATTATAAATTCAACTAAAGGACTGTATCACTGCCCTTACTTGATTCAGTATCACAGATCTTAACTCTATAACCAGCAAGATTTACATTACAGTACTTTTGTGCTGAATGTAGGGCACAACTGAATTAATTCCCAGTACAAAAATAGCTCACAATTAACAGTCCCAGGCTAGTGGCAGCTCTGGCGAACCAGCTGGAGGGCTCCTTGGGCAGGGAAGCAGCTTGTCTGGCTCGGTGGAAAAGATGCACCAATCAGCTGCTGAGAGCTAAGCGCTGGTCCAATCAGGGGCCGGCAGAATGGTAAGCGCTCCAATCGGGGAGGCGCTAGAAGCTGGACAGCTTGTGGAAGTAGCAGCGGTAGTTACGTGGTGTGGGCTCAGGAGTGAGGACCAGGAGGGCAGGTGGAGATGGGTGGTGAGGTCGGCGTTGGGCGGTGGCGCCTTGCCGAGGTCGAGGGGCGCCGCTCGGGGTGCGAGAGAATGTCTTCATAAGTGACATTGCAGAGGGGCTGGAGGGTAAGGTATGCCTCTTTGCAAATGACACTAAGTTCTGCAACAGAGTCGACACTCCGTGTGTGTGTGTGTGTGTGTGTGTGTGTGCGCGCGCGAGTGCATGTGTGTGTGTAAAAAATCAGAAAGGACCTAAACATGCTTGATGAGTGGTTGAGAATGTGGCAGCTAAGATTCAATGCAAAGAAGTGCAAAATTATGCATTTGGGGCACAGAAATCCAAGGGAGGAGTACAGCATGTGGGGAGAGGTACTGATGGCCAAAAATCAAGAAAGGAACCTGGGGTAATCATATCTGATGACCTAAATGTAACCAAACAATGAGAGAAGACTCTGGGGAGAGCCAGTGGGATGCTAGGTAGCATAGGGAGAGGTATCACCAGTAGAAAAAAGGAGGTTGTTATGCCACTGTACAGATAAGTAATGAGACCTCATCTAGAGTACTGTGTCCAGTTCTGGAGGCCTCATCTCTTGCAGGACATAGACAAAATAGAGGCAGTCCAGAGAAGGGCAACAAAAATGATGCAAGGACTGCACCACAAGTCACATGAGAAAAGACTAGAGGACCTCAATATGTATTCCCTGGAGGAGAAAAGAGAGAGAGAGGGGCGATATGATAGAGACATTCAAGTAAATCAGGGGTATAAACAAGGTACCGGATGTAGCATCTTTCAAAAAAGAAGGTGTACAAGAACAAGGGGGCATGATGTGAAGCTAGAGGGGGTAGCCTCAGGGGCAACGTGAGGAAGTACTTTTTCACAGAAAGAGTAGTGGATGCTTGGAACAGCCTCCTTGAGGAGATGGTGGGGTCAAAAATGGTAGGGGAATTCAAGAATGCATGGGACAGATGTAACAGTACCCTCACAATAGGAAAGAGAGGGTAAGCAGCAGATCAACTAGGGTCTGCTGTAGTGCATTTGGTAGGAAAGGGGGCAGACGAGGTGGGCCACACAGTCCTTATATGCCATCACATTTTATGTATCTATGCAGCTATGTATATTAAATGTGTTCACTGAGGGGTCCACCAGGTACTTAGTTGTTTGCATGGCATAGTCCATGGCCACCTTGTGCTCCTTGTCCTTTGCAAGGATGGAGAATAATTCTTCAAACCACCTGAGGATTGCTAATGAGGTGTACACTTACAGTATGCAGTGGCAGTTTTAGTTATTATGGCTAGTATTTTGTGAGTCTTGTTGACCAGCTTGTCTTCTTGTCTATCTGCTGGATCTTGAGGACCATCTGATGGTATTGCCATCTCATGGCTGAGAGCAGTGATTTGAGGGTCCATCATGTGACAGCCAGAATGTTTATTTGTCCTCTGGAATGGGATAGAGCTAGCCAGATAGTCTCTTCTCTCTGACTTTTGCTGGATCTGGGGTGTACCATTGATTTAACAGAATGTCTTTGAGGGTCTGGCAAACTGAAAATAATGCATCTGACTTTGCTCATATTCTGATGCGAGGGTCCTGCTTTGGTTTGGCTGGAGGGGCTCTGCCTCAGTTCTCATTGTCTTCTGCACTACTCCAGTAATCTCTGAAACTGTAGCTGAAAGAAATATTCTATCTGAAAGGTCCTCTCTATCCAATTCATCCTTGCCTCCCGATTCGGCTTCTTCTGATGAGTCGCTGCCATCTGATTTGTTTAGGTCATTGAGTTCCTCCCTGTCTGGAATTGCTCTGGGTTTCTTGATCTTACCCTTTTCTCCTTTTAGCCACCTCTCTTCATCTTCATCCTTGTCTCCTGGTGTCTTGTTGGCTAGAGCATCAATCTTGTTGAACAATTTTTGGAAGAGGGATTGCCATCACCACATGCAAAGTTGAGAAGAGAGACATGTTAGTTACTCTGTCCTAATTCTGAGATGTAATCTTGTCTTCCTGCACATCCTTGTCCACTAT
This sequence comes from Neoceratodus forsteri, assembly GCA_016271365.2. NCBI lineage: Eukaryota > Metazoa > Chordata > Ceratodontiformes > Ceratodontidae > Neoceratodus > Neoceratodus forsteri. The sequence continues at coordinate 389,639,862 of CM057453.1, forward strand.
GCAGAGGGCACATAAGTCACCCAGCTGGTTGTGCACCAAAAGGTTAGGGCAATTTGTGCACTTCTTCTTGGACTTCCCCCTTTCTTCCAGTATTCTGGACAAGGGAGAAGCAAGGTGTGGGAATTAGGAGGTTACCAAAGGGAGCAAATTTTAAGAACAAGTAGAGCTGCCTTCTAATTTGTGATGGGGCTACAAAATAGAGGCGGGTGGAGACGGCATAGTATGATGTCATGCACAACATTTGTGCCACCTGAGGGAGTAGGGTAGAAGTGCTGAAAACTCATGACTAAGATGGTGCCTGAAGGCCTTATATTATACACACAAATGATGCCTTCAAGAAGGCTATATACAGAGCTGGTCTGCTAACCCAATATGGCCACAATGATGTGCTAGGTTCGTTCATGCATATGACACTACCATGCATGCCCAGATAAGTGCCTGGACAGAGAAGTGGGCATGCATGGAGGAATGTGCTTGAGCTGGTTCAGAAATGGAAATAGGGAAAATGACTGTGGGACAAGCAAAATGGCCACTGAGCGTACTCATGCTTGTTGAGTAAAGTGTGTTGGAGTTATGCAGGTGGAGACAATGGCATGTCATAGTCCATAATCAGGCAGGTTCACTCCCAGAATCTATACTACTAAAGAGGCAATGGGAAGAAAAGAGGGCTGATAAGTGATAGGAAAAGAACCCACTGGCTCCTCACTGTGGCTCTCTCCCCCACACACCACTATGGGCTGAGATCTATCCACAAATGTAATGCAGAAGCAGCAGACAGGTGGGGTTCAATGATGAGAAAGAGAGAGAGAAAGACTGAGATATTGGTAGGCAGGCAACTGATTTAATACTGAGGCTGCTATTACCTGGATATCCCTGGAGACTATCTAAATGGGAGTTTGTCAGGCATCAGAGTGGGGCTGCACAAGAGGGCTGCTGAAGTAGACAGCACTTTGATAAAAATGGAGCTGACCTTAAGGGATCAATCCAGTAACAGAGGCATCCAAGGTGTGGTGGTGAATGTGCAAGTTAACAATTAGAGAGTGATAAAATGGCTCCTATGCAACAGAGAATTACTAACTGTGTTTAAGCATGATTAAGCTGAGACTGAAGTCCTTGAGGGCACAGAGTCGCTAGGTGCAGTGGACAAAATTTAGAAATCTGGAACACCAGAACACAAAGTCCAAATCAAGTTCAAAACCACTTTTTGCAACCACCTCTTCAATATCCGCTCCTGTAACTGCTACTAATATTTCACTCTCTCACCCACTCTGATCCAAATTCTCTGACAAAGTCCATTATGGACTGCAGCCTCCGTCAATAACACCAAACCCATGAATAGGACTGACTACTATGTTTAGATGCTTTCTCAATCTTATAATGTCTTTTGCTGGTATGTTGTAAATATCATCATCCAAATATTGTAAATAATGTCTGAAAATATCTACATCCAAATATTGTAAATAATGTCTGTGACAAATGTCTGTAACACATGCTTAATGTAATTGTTGTTATACCATGCTCTGTATTACCGCCTGTCTTACATGTGACGAGGTACCTTTGTAAATGAGCCTCTGGCTCAAAGGTTGTAAACTGATATATCAAATAAATGAAAAAAAAAAAGTCGGTAAATTCTAAAACTGAGCAATAAGAATAAGGTGTGGCCCCTCCCAAAACACAAACTGTCTCAAAACCACCTAAATCAGTGAACAGAGTAATGATCACTAAGAAACTAAGGCAGGTACAGTAAACTCACCCAAGAGAACAAGAGAAACAAAATGTACAGAGATTGTGATTGTGATGGCTAAGCTTAATGGCTTAAATAAAAGGGCAACTATAGGTAGAAGCCAGGCAAGAAAAATGAAAATGTTGCATTAGTATTTGGTGAAGAAATACTGAATATGGTGCTGGGAGCTGTAGTAGAACCTGCCTGTAGAGATGATCAAGCAAAACAGAGAGAATCTGAGCCTGCAGGGGAGGAGTCAGATTACAAAAGATTTGAATGTTTGTGAATCGGCCTATCAGAGGAAACCGACTTACTCATCATGCTGAAGCCGGAGTACTTCAAAGGGTGTAAAATATAATTTGATCCAATTACGTTGAGGTATATTAAGGAATATTATAGTAAGAAGCAACTTTTTCATGACATCTGTCATCTGAAAACTGGATCAGTAGTCTGAGAAGATGATGTCTTGTTCCTTCTCTATAATCTTCTTATGAGTTGATCTTCCCTCTTGCCACTGGTGTTATATACTCCAAAAGGTACCACTTTCAGGGAGTGATCTCCAAGGACTTCTAATAGTCTACCAATCCTTCCAGTTAATGTGCTGAATTCTGGATCCTGGCAGTCAGCAAAATCCACTGTTTGCTTTGTCTGTATGTCTTGAATCACACACAGCTATTCTCTTTCTGTGTTTTGTCTTGCTGGTCCACTGGTCTTTTATCATCTGGCATGGCATGGGCTTCTCTGTTTACCTGGACTGCCAGTAGGTCAAATCTGTTCTCAGTGGGTAGCAGTAGACCTTCACTTGTGCTCACTTCTCTCTCTCTCTCTCTCTCTCTCTCTTTTTGGTGTGATTAGATCTGCAAGAAGGTACAATTCATATCAGTGCTCCTTTTGTTCCTCTCAGCGACAGTTGTGAGTTTTTCATGGTGAAACTTGTACTATCTGAATTTCCTGCACATGCTGTATATACGTTTCATTCCCCGTTGAACTAACTGAAATGTCTCCTCAACATAGCCCGTTCAATCGTTCAATCTTATTTACTTCTTTTATTTTATATTTATTTAACCAGAAGAGATGCACTAAGCTAAATGTTTGTTTACAGGTGCAGTCTGGGAGCATAAAAAAGTTAAGTGACTTGCTCAGGGTCACACATTATGCAAGTGGGGGCTGTGGAATTCAAACCCAGGTCCAAAGGTTTGCAGCTCAGAGCCTTAAACCACTGCACTATACTGCCTCAAATTGTTTTGGAGACCAGGATTAGAACCCTGGTCTCCAATGGTACTAGCCTAATCTGTACTGTACATTCCCTGGATGCCGTAAGTTATATTGTATTCACAGCCAGAATTGACTGTGGCAGGTCAGTGTGTTTGTCTTCTATGCCCTGTATACGTTGAACAGCCATCCCAACTCTTTGAAAAAATCATCCACTCCTGATGCCTTCAGTAATCTAGCCTCCATTCATCTCAACAAGCCATATGCTATACCTGATGCAACATATATAGCAAAATGCTTAGAGGTAAACTGCAATGTCTAACTGCTGCGTCTGTTAATATTTGTTTCTGCATTGCAACCTAACAACTGTCAATCTCAGATTTGTTACACTCCATGTTTGAGTCTAACTGTTCTTTGTCTTCTGTCGTGTGTAACTTGTCTGAAGCCTTACCACCTTGCAGCCTGATCTTGTTAGATCTCAGAATGTACGTAGGGACAGGTCTGTTCAGTAGTCAGATGGGAAGCCATCAATGAGAGTCAGGTGCAGCAGGAAGTGGTGCTGGTAGCTCTGTTGGGGTCACTCTCTCCATATTATAAGTAATCGTACCAATGCCCCAGCATGCTTCTTGTGGGATACTGTGCTGTCATGAGGTTTCACTTTTCAGATGAGATTTAAAATCAAGGTCCTGTCTGCCTTATTCTGGTGGTTGTTCAGATAGACGTTAGATCCCATCGCACTTCTCGAAAAGTGAAGGGGCTTTTCCTCAGTGTCATGGATAGATGTCCTCCATTCCCTAGCCCTTCACCAAATTAACCTGATCCAATATCATTCATTTAGCATATGTATCCCCCCACCCTCTGATAAGGCTGAAAATAGGAATATATTTCCTAGTCCTCCATTCCCAGTCAGTAAAAACTAAATACATGTAATTACTTTGCTGTTTTTCTGCTGCTTCCTTGACAGCCCAAGAAAGCTCCGAGGGCTTGCACTCAGAGGCGTGGATCAGCCAGAAGGTGCCAGGTCCAGTCTTTATATAAAATAGCTAGACAACAGTGTATTGCAAAAAGGAAAAAATTATTTGCCACAGTTATATGTAGATTTTTGTGAGCTGTTTTGTAGTACTAATTTTATCTGCTTTTAATGACTTTGGACATTTTCTATTTTTTTAGTTGAACTGTTTGATATGCTGAGTGTCAAAGTACTATAGCCACTGTTCTTCCATACAAATGATAGCCTGATTTATTTCTTTGGCAGTGTCTCTTTAATTCATATGTATTTTTTTTTCTATTCTTTTACCCTCCGGTTGCTGGCCCACAGGAACTCCCTCATGCATGCCTCTCCGACCAAAGACCTACCACCTGACCTGAGACTCTCCTGACCAGGAAGTCAGGGACAGGATTCCCTCTGCTCCAATTCACCATGGTTTTCAGACTGGAACCCTCAGCTTCCACTCCCCCAGGGTGGGGCCACCTTGCGCTCCTTACTTGGGTGCCCTTTCTCAGAAGCTAGACTTGCCGAGTCCTGGGGAGAGGAGAGGAGAGGAGAGGAGAGGAGAGAGGGTCCGGGACAGCTGGTCAGAGAAAGTCTGGTGATGGGCATGTGGCCTGGTCCATAAAGGCCACCATCGTCCTTCTGTGCACTGGGGTTTTTTCCTGTGTTTGGTCCCTCCCTTGAGGCTTGGACGTGCAATGAAGTCCAGCCCACCAAGAGCGCACTACTACACCCACCCAGAAGATGTCCGCCAGTGCCTCCCCCATACAGTACAATCATGGTTGTTGCACTCCCAGCCACCACCAGGAGCCACTTCTACCATGGATCTGAACCCCTCCTCCCTCCCAGGAGAGGAGAGCCATCTCTTGGATGCTCAATCCTTCCTTCCCCTCCAACCCCAGGCAATCCAAGCTTGCATCCAAACACGGGTCACTGGCGTGGTGCAAGGTGTGGCGTCCAGCGCCGCAACCCTCAGCACCACTGGGCTGGCCCATTCATATGTATTTTTAATAGTGGCATGAAGTCTGTGGCTCTGTCCCTTGATGAAGCATCATGCCTTGGATCAGAAGCGCTGGAGTTTCCAAGCCACTGACTCAAGATGTATGTACCTTGGCTGAAACAATTTGTTCTCTTTCACAAAATACTGTTGTCTAGCTGCTTTACACAAAGAGGGGACTTGCCACTTCTGGCTGACCCACACCTCTAAATGCAAGCCCCCAGTGCTTTCTTGTAGTGTCTCCCTGTTTTTGGCCTTTGAACCCACTGAGTAGTTTGAGATCCCATGGCTCCAGTGTTCATTCCTTGACAGCCCTATGAAAACAAGATGCCACATCTATTAGAGCTATCCCAGCAGACATTTTAAAAGGGAGCATATGTTAATGCAGCCCCACATTTTCACACTAAGGGCACGTTGGCAATTTTTTCTTACTTGGATTTGCAGAAAATAAATGATATCTCTATAAGCCATCTAGGTGATGATCCTCCATTAGCCACTCAGGCAGTACTCCAGAATGTACCTCATCTGATGTCAGCAATAGGTTCAGCTGTGTTGGATTCAGTAGCATTGTGAGTGGTCAGGGAGCTGTCAACTGTTCTCAGATTCCAGTTGCTTGTCCTGCACTACTCCCCAGGTTAAGTTTCCTATACATATTAAACACTGTTTGTGACTATGGGACTCAGATAGTGGTAGGCAAAGGTCATAAGTAGTCATGTTGTGCTGGTCACCATAGGAAGAAAAGGGACAAAGTTGGGCAGTTTCAGCAACACCAAGGATGGACTCTTGGAGTCACACTTAAACTAGTGGTGGGGTGGATAGTACTTTTTCAGTTGAATTGGGGATAAGTTTTGCTGTCACATTTAGTGTTCATGTGGTGGGTGTTGTAGGTCTTCAGCAGTACTGAGGATGGGCTCCAGATGCCACATTTAATCTTGTTGGGGGAGGCGGTGGTATTTGTTCAGTTCCATAAGGGATGGTTTCCCGATACCGCACTTCAAGTTGGGGGTGTAGGTAGACAGGGAATTGTAAATGTAACCAGGAAGTACAGCACTTACTGGTCCGGGGTTGCTAAACCCCACGTAAATGCCACTACCACAATCCAAAATAGATCTGTACTCCGGGATTATACAGCAGAGTGTGATATAAGGTAAAGCAGCTCTTCAAATAACTGTAGCCTTACTCCAAAATCCCAAATCCACAGTGAATTTTTGATCTGTTCAAGCTTTCTCAGGGGGTGCTGGGTCCCTTGGGTAACGGTCAGTGGTTGGTTTCTCGAATGTGTCAGAGTGTGTCGCAAAGTTTTGCCATTTGGACTTTTGGAGTAAGGCTCCGGTTATTTTAAGAGTTTATTTTATCTAATATCGCACTCAGCTGTATAATCTGTATGATCCTGGAGTGCAGATCTATTTTGGATTGAGGTAGGGAGTCTTTCCTGCACCCAGGCAGCAGCATATAGTGGAAGGAAACCACAATGGGAGTTTGTGATGAGACTTTGGGAATGAGAGCTTAGGGGGAGCCTTATCACCTGTTGATTCACACCAGCATTCTGCCATTTTTCTGGCAGTTGCTGTTCCACATCCACTGGATTCAGTGGGATATACTAGAACTTGTTTTGGCATGGTCGTCAGCCATAAATGTCAGTGAGTGCTATTACTAGTACAATATGCTTGCTTTTGTCTAGTTTGACTAATTTGTTGATTGAAAAGTGGTACTGTACACCTGAAGATGAGACATCATAAGTCTGGAAAATGTCATTTTTTTCTCTTTAAATGCGTACCTTTGTCCAGGGTGCTAGTAGCTGTCTTTAGCTCTAAACTGTTAAATGTTATTGATTTATAAAATCTCCAGGATTCTCCCAAACATTGGGCCCTATACATGAAGGGGTGTAAGGTATGCTCCAAATGCGCGTACTCTGCCGCATAGCTCTGCACCCATGGATAGGTATGCACATGCTGCTATGCACAACCAGTGGCCACCTGTCCACAGCTCTACCCCCTCCTGGTGTGCAAGACTCCAAAGGGTGACTGGGGTGGAGTCATGATCTCAGAGGGGCATCCAATGGGATACCCATCCTGGCTCCCAAAGTGGATCCCTCATGCAGCATGGCATGGGTCCAGGGTAGTGAATGCCTATCACAGGCACCCAGACCCATGCAGCCATGCCCCCAAGTGAAGATGTCTGGTGAAAGGCCCCTTAGTGCCATATTATACCAGCCCCCTCAACACAGAGCAGTACCCCTGGCCCATAGTGCACATCATATGGACATGTTCCCCTCCGAACCCATGGCAGCCCCATCCCAGATATCACAATGCATACCCCCACCACCCCATTCCCACACATGGAAGCCCTGACCCCATCAGTGCCAGGCAACCCCCACTGACTATATGCCCGGTCCTCAATGTGGTACACACATCCCCCCAGCACCCAGTGTTGCCCGGACCAGCCACACAACCCAGAACCCTACCCTGGTTCCCCACCACCCACAGTGGTGGCTATTGGCCGGTGGCCCCACCGTCAGTTCTGCAGCTCTGACAACCCCCATCACACCCCTAGTCCACATACCATCCCGTTGGTGCTGCGGCTCTGGCCAGCTGGCGGCACTGCTCTCTGCACACCTCCTCGGCCGCTAGCTGTCCAGGTGATGTTGGGAACACAACCCCTTTTTATCAGGGTGTGTTCCCATCATCACTTGGATGGCTATAGGCTGAGGAGGTGTGCAGAGGGCTGTGCTACTGGCCATCCAGGTCACGGCACTGACTATGCAGGTACGGGGGGGGGTTATCAGTGCCGTGGGGGTGGGGGGGACACTGAACACCTGTGAGGGATGGGGGAGATGGGATCGGGAATTGGTGGATATACTGGGATAACCAATCTGTGCCCAGTGCAAGTGGCTTGCTGTTGGTTGGACACTGGCAGGGGTGTCCATCGATTCATGGCCCCTGGTGCGTGTGGCCATTGTCTGGTGTGGGTATGCTGGGGCACCACTACAAAGGGTGCCTACTACTGGTTGGGGATGAGTGTTTGGACATGTATGGGGACAGAGCATGGGTGTGGGGGGGCCTGCATTCATGGTACTGGTACCCTTTGCATGTGTGTGGGGGGCTGCAGTAATGTGGATGGCCATGGGTGTGTGCTGGGGAGGGTGGGGGTCATGGTAGATGGGTGAAGCTTGTATTGGACTGGGTCTGTCCTACCGGGCCGGGTGGGTCACCGTGTGCATGGCACACAGGTATGCCCCCTACGGAAGGCACTATGCACCTTTGTACATGGCATGTAGTGCTTGCAAGCCCCCCGCCTGCCCTGGCGCATTGTGGTCTATGCAGCCTGGGGATCAGGTGTGTGAGGGCTGTGCACCCTGTACCATGCATCCCATGCAAGGGGCGCAATGGGTGCTGAGTGGCTATGCGCTGCACATACACGGTGCATCGGCACTCCGCACCTTCGTGCATAGGGCCCAATGTAACTAAACAAGTGGATGATCAATAATCCTAGTATAGAAATACTGCTGTCATTGTGCTTTAGATATTCTACCTTGAAGAGTATGTAATGTTTCATAAAATGTACAAATAAAAGATTTAAAAACACGTTAGTCTAATAAAAGATATCACCAAAAGGGCATGCTGCAGTAATCCACTGAGTTATTGTTTTCAAACGGTAATTCAAAGAATTTGTAGTGAATGTGTTAAGCTGCTGAACCCTGGCTGCATGAGTAATTCTTAAAAAGTAGCTAACACCTTCAGGAGAACTTTAACAAAATATAATATTTAGAGATTGTTCAGCTTGTATTTCACATTAGTTCTGTGCTTCTCCTCCCCATTATTCATTAATGAAGTAATTTGCAGGAAAACAGGATCTTTGCTCCTGAAGAGTTAATCTAGTACTGTTGCTTTCTTCCCACCTTTCAAGTTTCCAGTTTTCAAGTTTTCATGTTAATTGTGAAGGGATAAGATCCATTGAGCAAGCTCATTTGCAAGAAGGTCTCTTATACAAGCAATGATAATATGAAAAAAAACAGCACAACGTGAAAAATTGAGGTAACATAGGTCAGTATAATAATAGTAATAGCAATGTCTAAGAAGGTATTTACCATATATACAATAATTGTATTCGATATAGAATGCAGGACAGTACAAATGCATGTACATAAAGTCACTATCCGTTTGGGCTCATAAAACGGAGATGTAGGACAAGAGAGGGGAATAGGGGCTAAAATACAAGATTAGTAGCAATGGCAGGTATCAGTAGTGATTTCTTTGATGAGGGGTTTGAAAGCATTTAAGGGGATTAAGGTTTGAAGCTTTAGTGTTGTTTGGAGTTTATTCCAGGCTGTAGGGAGAATGTAACTAATGTCTGCTTTGCCATAACGTGTACGAATTTTAGGAACCTCTAGAGAAATGTATGCATTCTTCCTTAGCACATACAATCTAGAAGAGCAGTGGAGAAGAGTAGAAATGTAAGGAGGTAGTTTGTTTAAGAGGGCTTTATATGCCCAGCTGTAGGTATGTACAAGTCTCTTAGTAGCCTGGGAGGTCCAGCTCATCTCTTTGTGCCGGATGCAGTGATGGGTTCTGGTTGGGGCACTGGTGATGAAACAGATACCATGGTGGTATAATGTGTCCAATTTGTGAAGGTAGGTGATTGCACAGCTCATATAAATGGTATCTGCATAATCCAAGAGAGGCAGAAAGGTGGCCTAGACTAGTCTCAATCTAGAGGTCCATGAGAAGAGAGTTTTATTTGTGAAGAAGGAACCAAGCCTTGTTTTGAATTTTTTGACTAAGGCCTCGATGTGAAAGGTAAAGGTAATAATGCACTGCTTGTGACATCACAATTGCTCCCATGGCTACAGATAATGATGTCACAAGAGAGGATTATGACCAAAAGTAGGGAATAAGCTATAGAGGCAGATGAACTGTAAGGGATACAGATCATGTAGTAATGCAAATTTCCTCAGTTATACATAATGGGGAGCAGAAATCTAAAGAATATATATGGAATGCAAACTGAATTGTATACAAATATTGGGCTCTATTGATGAAAGGTGCAGATGGGCTACACACCGCATAACCCCGGTGCATAGCCCACCAGCACCCACATTGGTGAATAGGTACATTGGCCGCACCCACTGTGCCCCTGCATGCTATTCATGACCCCACTACGCCCCCCTACATGGCCAAAACCCCAGCTGTACACGCAGCTCTGTGTGGGGGCAGACCAGGGACCAGCTCGGGGGTGTGCCCACACTATGCACCATTCATGATGGTGTGGGTGAAGTGCATGGGGGGGTGATGGCTACACCTTCTGAAGGCAGCAGTAAGTGTTACATGCCCCCCCAGGATGCTGCCACTGGCCACAGCAGGGATGGCAGGGGTCACTGGACACCACACTGAGGCCACCTCTGATGTCAGGGCACATTAGGAGGGCTGGGGGACAATCATATGGGGAACCCCCACCCCCTTGTGCTGTAGGTACATTTTACAGCCAACGCATGGAACTCCCGAGGGTACGGGGCTGCACGCGGGGGTTATGTGCCTTCTGTGCGCAACCCCATCTGCATTAGTGACTAGGCCCCATTATGCTTTTCAAAGTTTTCTTTGAGGCAGCAGCAGCTCTTTAAATATTTGACCTAGGGAGATTCCTGACTACTGCTCTGACTCAGAAGCCTTAGATGGCAAAAAACACCTTGAAGGTGTAATATTTCAAGGACAGAAAGTACTGCAACATCCCACAATCTCACTCTTTTCAATTCTCATTCTTTTAAAGCTTGGTAAGAAAACATCTCCAGCACAGCTGCCTTCTTTTCATTCAGGTAAAACTGGTTAGCATTTAAACAACATATTTATCAAATGAGTGCAGCTTTTGTTGCACTCATTTTTTTCCACTTTGTATTCTAAATGCGGACTCCCAAAATTCCTCCCAGCTAAAGCATATAGCAATGGATGCTCTGTTCCCATGCTGATAAGGGTTTTAAAATGCAAAGTGGGGCATTGCCCCAGTGCCCTGAACAATATTCCATCCTCTTGTAAAAGGGGTCCCAATATAATTGTCCATGAGACTGTGTATGGTGTTTTGAGTATACACTGGCTGCACTTTTCTTCCAGCGCAGTCTTGCACCACTAGTAATTAACTCATTGCTCCACAAATGGCTCAAGAATACAGCATGCATGAAAGTGGCAGTTTCACTCTTTTGAGACAGAGCTTTTGATACAGATACAGTGGAGCCCATCAGGATGCAATGTAGACAGAATACTGCACTATTCTGAAGAGTTACTGCAGGAAACAGTGTACCCTGCATTCCAATTTTGTTAAAACCACAGCAGCATGTGCTATCCAAGAAAACTGAAAGCAATATGCTGTTAGCCTAAAGACAAAATACACAGACAGTATGGTAAATATTTACTTTACAGTTGATTGACTGATTTACACAGGATGCCAAATGAGATATAATATATTTTTTTTCTGTTCAGCTGGGTCCTGTTTTTGTACATTTTCACTGCTGGGTGGACTGAAGAACCGTAAATGTAAATGAATTTCTTGGAGTCACATACCAGGTAAGTGACACTGGTGGGATTTGAACCTGGGTCTCCTTGTTCTCCAGCATGTGCTCTAACCACTAGGCCATGCTTCCTCCTTTGATTTACCCAAGACAGCTCTGCTGAGATGCAACAGCTTGTTTCTAAAGGGGGTTCTAGTTAGACCACCTAGTTTTATACCTGAGAAGACAGAACTAGAGGGAGGTCATTGGCCTTGCTCAAGGTCACACAGTATGCCAGCAGCGGTGGTGAGGTTCAAACCTGCGATCTACCAGTATGTAGTTCAGGGCTTTAACCCCTGTACCACACAACCTTTGCTAGGTTATAAATCACACTTAGACAGCAACAAAACAATTTATAATAAATCAATATGTAAACAGGTTTTATTATAATAACACATCATAATAAATAGAAAAATGAATGTGGTTCCCCTCAACTGAATACAACTGTTATATTCTGATGCAGCAGACAATATTACTGTATATCAAGTGTTGCCTGTCTCCAAATGGAGGAGTTAAGTGTGTACAATATTGAAGCAACCACATTCACGTGAATACAGCACATTTGTCACGTCACATATGATATAATCTCTAATACAGACAACTCTTACTACTTTAAGATTATAGGACTGTTTAACAGTGAGATTGTGGCAACACTGACAGCAGTGTCTAACCACAAAAGTGCGACAACATTTCGTAACGATATCATCCTGACTCCAAACTTTCATTAAAAATAGGTTTCTTTCCCTTACAGTTCAAAGGTAAGCCCTTTTTAAAGAACTTACCTTTACAAAGGGCTCAGTTTTAAACACTTAGGGCTAGAAAATAAATATTTTTTTAAAGAAAGCTTAAAGTCATGTCCATATAGCTACATCATATTTATACATTCAACATAGAACTACACATCAACAAAGCAGCATTTATTTTTAATATACTGTTACTGTAAAACTGTATTTTCCAGTATTGATACATTGAAAGTGTGCACACATAAGGTAATTATGATGACCTGACTGCAAGCTTTCATGTGAAAAAAAAGTTTCTAATCCTTATCATTTAAAAGTTAATACTTTTGCAAGGCACTAACTCTAAAAAGAGCAAACTTTTAAACTGTTAGGGCTAGAAACTGAGCTTTTCGTATGAAAGCTTAAAGTCAGGTCAATAAAATAACATATGTTGACACACATTCAATGTATCAATAAACTAAAAAAGCACTTTCACAAAATGAATGTATTAAAATGAATTTCATTATATCAATATATAGTTCTGAGTATCAAACTGCACAATGAAAGTGTACTGGTATGATGTAACACTGTTGACTGATGCCAAGCTTTCATTTAAAAAAGATTAGGTTTCTGGCCTAAATTATTCAAACATTAGCCATTTTAAAGCTGTATTAGGAAGTGCTACCTTTAGAATTATTAGGTCTAGAAATGTAGGATGAGATTTTCAGTGTCCTGTGTCTGATTTTCTGATTCAAGTGCAGAAATCCACCCCAGGAATTTAGACCACAAAAAGTTGGTCTAACTTACAGTATGGAATCCCACACTTGTGTCAGAAAAATGGATGCAAGTCCCACAGTTGCAGCAGAAATTGCTGTAAACTGCAGGAAATGTTGCAAATGCATCCAGATGTCTATGAATAGGATGCAGACATCTGGACACATCTGTGTGGCTGCAGCATGTGTTCTAAATATGAGAGTAACTGCTCGGTCCAGCTCTCTAAAAATCCCGTCAGTATTTTTTTTTTTAAATAAAAGCTTAAATTCTCCCTCTTAACAAGCCAGATCTTCTGCACTGGCACCACATGCAGTGCCTGTCACCATCCTTACACAGAGAGAAAGAACATCTTCTGAGTCACACAGCCTTCCTTCCTCCACCAGTCCACTGACAGGTCAAGCTCATTCATGAACCTGAGTCACTGGTATCGTAAACAACAACTCTGTCACTGCATGATGGGCTGGCTCTAAATTAGACTTTCAAAGGACCAGTGGGGGATGCTGCAGCACAAAAGATATCACCAACAGCCTGAGTGCTGTATAGCTGGATAAATTGAACATGAAGAAATGGCAAGGTATGGATAGCATCTATCCAAAAGTACCAAGGAGCTTTTGATGCACCTTAGCATTCTGGTGGCCCTTCTAACAGCCGTTGTGTGTACTGCTTGTCATGCTTCAGCATCTTGCCTATTATGACACCCATATACTTTACCTCCTTCGCTGCTGCATGAGTAACTCCAGGCAATGTGAGGTCCCGCCTCTGTTTTTTCTCCCGAAGTGTAGCACCTTGCATTTGACTACAGTAAATCTGAAGCTGCAGGATCCTGACCAATTGCCCATCTTGTTCTGGTTCTCCTGAAGTTATTCACCATCCTCAAGAGAGTCAACTTAGTGAGATCAGAGAACATAAGCTGCCTGTTGGAAACTGCAGTTTCCACATCACTGGTGAAAAAATTAAACAGCAGCGGCTCAGCATCTATTCCCGATGGCAACCACTTTTGTTACAAAAGAGAGTCTAGATTCTGTCTTATTTAAGCAAATAACCTAAATGATAAGCTATTTCATAGCTATTTTAGAGGGAAAAAGGGGACTATGACTCCCAAGAAACCTAAAGGGTTTCAGAAATGCAAATCTTGCAGTATAAGCAAATTTCCAGAGGTAGTGTGTGTGTGTGTGTGTGTGTGTGTGGGGGGGGGTTCCAACATGTTTTCTGTGAAGAAAAAAAAAGTATTGATCTCTCTCCATCTTGTCAGGTAAGCAAGGTCTCTGTGCTATTTGGAGAATTTGTAAAAAGTTATGCTTTGCGGGGATTGATAATACATTTTAAAGCAAATTCAAGAACATGCAAGACATGAAAAATGAAGCCTTGGACACTCTACTAGAGGCACATGTTGGTTCTGTTCATGACTGTGATCCACACTACATTATGTAATGCCTTCCCCTACTAGGTGATAGAGGTCATTACTAACTCTGTGTGGAACAGTGTAAATACATGACAAGAGATTAATAGTTAGTACTCCTTGGGGGAGGTGCCATGACATATGAAGAGGAGCAGGTCAGCCATTTTAGCGTGTTTGTCCCTGTGGGCTCTGTGAAAGAGTGTTCCCCAGGGTCCCAGTGGAGCAGCATGCCAGGGTTGGGCCCCTTGCAATAGGACATGAAGGATCCAGCTGTGTGGTGCCACTGAACCTTCCAAGATTAGATAGATGAGAGTGGAGTTCATGTGGAATACAATGATACGAACCTCAGGTTTGTGCTTGCACAGTCTGACAGTAGGGCCTTGAGCACATGTAAGGAGATACTGGAGTCATTTACTGCACAGGATCTGGAGCATAAATGATCATATAGGCAATTCAACTCCTGGGTCTTTGAAGATGCTGTAACTGTCTTTTGAAGACTGCTGTGGCAGTGCCCCTTGTAACTTAACTGACTGATCCATGAGTAAAGATGAACAGAAGCATCCTATATTTTTGGCCAGCTTAATTTTAATTATTAGACTTGTCTTGTAAGCTGTCTGTATGTATTCAGTTGTTTCACAGCAAGAGCCTGCATTCTGGCTCTGAGGCACCAAGACTTGACTGGGGAGAAGAGAACACACCAAGAGGAAGAAGGAGAAGCTGGTGGTCCTGGAGCCGCACCCTGAAATTTGGTGAACATCCCAGCCCTGATAAAAATATAAATGTCCAGAGACAGTGCCCCTCCCTGTGTGCCAATTAAGACCTCCAGTTGGGAAGGGGGAATACAATGAAATTTATGGCAATCAACTAAGCCCACCCTTTGAAAGAAGAGGGAACCATACAAGGTTATTACTACAAAAATAATTCAGAACATTTTTTGACCTAAAAGAGGGAATCCTGACAACATTTCTAGTATAATCACTGTCAGTCTCATGGCAAAATGAGATATCCAAGTTATGTCATTCAAAAGTTACAAGCCTATTCTGTAACCCTAATTTAACTGCCTGTTCAAATAAGTCAGTTTCAGTGAAGAGCTACTAATGATGTCATAACTAGAACTCATAGCATAGTTCCCCTGCAGGCAACTTTGTAGGACTCATTTCTCTTATGTTACATAAAGCTGGAGTTGTAGTAAACATTTGAAAAAGGAAAGCTAACACTGGAATGGTTCACAGTGTGGTGCGGACACGGAATCGCAGAATGTGACCAGATGCAAAATTTTAGAATGTGTTGGTAACATGAAGTGTCAGAATATGGCAGTGATGCACATTTTTGAATGTTGTGGGATGCACTACTTTAAAGCATGGCAGGGAAATGCATTTTTGGAAGGTGAAGGGTATGCGTGGCAAGAATGCACAATTTTGGTATGTGGCAGTGAGACACATTTTCAGAATGTGGCAAGAAGGTACAATTTCTGAATGTGGCTGCAACACCCAAATTTAGAATATAGTGTAGATACCCAGTTTTGGAATGTGTCTGGGAAATGCAATTTCGTAATGTGACAGAGATGAGCATTTTTCAGAATGTGATGGGTTTGCACAATTATGGCATATAGCAGTGACACAATTTTAGTATGTGGCATGGATGCATAATTCCAAAATCTGACCAGGACACACAACTTCAGAATGTGGTGGAGATGTGTGATTTTGGAATCTGGCCGTGAAATGCAATTTTGGAATGTGGCAGGAATGTGCAATGTTGGATGTGGCTGGAACACACATTTTTATGACGGAATGCAGATGTTGGAATGTGGTGGGGACACATAATGCTGGAATGTGGTAGGAACATGTAATAGAATCTGGCTGGAACTTTTAGAGTTTGGAATGTAGCCTTGTGCCACATTCTGCCCTTATCAGGTGATTAAAAGACTGTTACTCTAACCTCTGCTCATACTTTATTGCTCAATAAACTTTTTCTTAACATGTTATAAGAGTGTCAAGGCACATCAGGGATGAGTGGTTATGAGGAATAATTGCATTTTGCTCTTGTGTGTTTAAATGTACTTTGTGCAAGTGCCTTGTGCCTAGCAACACCTCGAACCATGCAAATATTCCACTATAATCATACAACCTGCCATGTGTCATTGCTTACTTAACTGAACCCTTACAGAATGCCATCAGGCGATCAGCATGATCCACGTTAAATCACTGTTTTATAATCGCATGTTACTGTGATCACTGTGACTATGGGTTTAATTTCTAATGTACACCAATGTCCTTAACACTGGTTCAAGGACAAACACTTATGGAAGATAACTGGTAGACTGGAGTTACAGTAGAGACAGAAGTATCAGACTGGCAGAAAAAGTAAGACTCTAACCCAGCCCTCTTATTTAAAAAATCTTTATGGGGGAACAACCTTTCTCATAACTTTTTAAGTCTCTAGCTCCTTTTCTTTTCCATCAATCCTGCAACAGCCCCCCTGTCTATATCTGCTGTTTAACATAACCACATTATTTCTTGGTGGCAGCTACACTGGTTTCAGTAGCACCAGAGACAATGATACTGAGGACAGCAGAGTGTTTGTGAATGTTGTACTGTGCTGCCAACCATTGCATTTTAAATAGCTGTAATTGCCTTTATGTTTATGTATTTTGTTTGACCATTTTTGTTTGTTATATATCCTAGTATAAGCCTACACCTGCTTGTTTTGCCCGCTGACAGTACACACTGTGAACTTTTTTTTCCTCATGCTCTATGACTGACTGATGATCAGATCATAGAATGCAGGCAGCACAGCAAAGGTATTTTATGCTTTGGGAATAGCTTTTTTTTAATCTTCTTATGATTTGAAGCAGAGCTTTTACTGGGTCACCCCCTCCTGGTGCTTGGTGGAGGAAGTGGGAGTATTTCACGCCTCACAAGTGGCTTCCTAATTGGATTTCTCTTTCACAGGTGCAGAGTGGCCAAATGGAGATCAGCATCTACTTTGCCACTTTGTCTCCTTACTGTAGCTAAGTTGTTTCTAAATCATCAAAACCCATGTCGCTTCAGGAGTAGTTCTCCCCAGCAGCAGAGGTGTTCCAGTTGTGAAATGGAATTTTCCATAGCTGATCTTTCTCTTTTTGGGAGAGGATACTTCCTTTGAACTCTCTTCAGTGAACACTGCCTGGTGATAATTATGTCTCCTTAACAGTTGAGATGCTTTCCCAAGTAAGGGTGGTTTTCCTTCTGGGAGAAGATCTTCATATTGGCAGCTAAGAATTTGCCCAGGATGATGTGTCTCCCACAACAGTTGACACAGTTGATATCTTGGAGCAGAGCTCTCAAATAGCTGGTGGTTCCTACAGCTGCTGACACAGTCAGTATCCAGGCACAGAATTCCACAGCAGCGAGCATTCTGTTAGATGTTCTGAAGTGGAGTTCCCCTGCACCAGGCATTATTTAGCTTTTAGAAAATGGTCTTAGAAATCCCCAAGCTCTGATTGGCTGATAGCCCTGGCAAGGTGGGCATCTATCAGACAACAGAGCCCTGGTATTAAAAGCGCCAGTCCCCACCAACCTTATCACCAATATCAAGATGCCAATAAAATTCTCAGTTTAAACTGCCCGCCATTTTTCTGACTCGCTTAGCTGGAGCTGAAACTTGACCCACACCCATTCTCATGATGTCTTGTTTTCCTCCGATTGTCAGTGTAAAGGCTCATTAAAAAAAAAAGAAGTTTTTTCAAAAAGATAGCGGAGTGCCAAACTTTGACCCGACGGTCATAATCTTTTTCCAGTCGCACAGCGCAATCCCGCCCGCTGAAGTGAAAGTCCCTATGGCCACTTCAAACTTCCACCCTGTACGGAGCTAAGGCTGTGGCCTGCTCCATGCGGGTGGGAGAAGGAGAGGAAACGGAGCCAGTGGGAGTTAGAAGAGGCTGTCATACACAGTCCAAAATGTTGCTTCTTTCAGCAGTTCTAACCCGACAATGCATCTATAAAAGTGCCACCACTCCTTTTCAGCCCTATGCCCTCAATCTTCCAACCATCCACCCCTTAACCTGCTAGCCAACAGAAACAAATGTTTACTTTTGAGCTGGGACTAAGTAGTGGCAGAAGTACTGTGGCAGCAGCTAAGCGGTGGATGGTTGATTTATGTCAGCAAACATGACGGTGGGGGCACGGACAGACATCTCTTATCCGTAGCTGCAGTTATCTTGTAGCGCATTGCTGTCTCACCTTTCCAGCCCCCTTCCTCAAATAAATCACCTTATTGGAGTACCACAGGTCTGTGCTCAATCCTCTGAGCTGTCATCCTGAACAGGGTGCAGTGCGTTCCCAATCAAAGTAACTCTATAGTAAATAAGCAAAATGGGCCATCTCCGAGTCAGAGAAGGGATCATGGTTCAAGAAAGGACCGTGGTGGACTGCACTGCTCTCAACTGAGGGACTATGTTACCAAGAAATCACTTAAAGTGGTTTGCAGTAATTTGTTATTTATTTTTTTTTTAACTAAGGGCCCAGTGTCTGTGTGTGTGTGTGTGTGTGTGTGTGTGTGTGTGTATGTGTATGTGTATGTGTATGTGTGTGTGTGTGTGTGTGTGTGTGTGTGTGTGTGTGTAACCATAGCAACCACCTCCCAAGAATGCAGGCGGAGGAACTATTTTATTAAAAATCTTACTTTAAATACATTTTCTTCAACATTTTCTTATTAAACTTATTTTTTGACTGCCCATTTTCTAAAGCAATAATACCCTCAGGGTGGGCGTGTGTACTATACCGGACCTTCCAGGAGCTATAAGGCCCTCCGCCTACGGCGTTGGGCCTCATTACGCCCCTGGGCAGTCCGGTATAGCACAATACCGCCCACCCTGTTGGGTATTATTGCTTACTCAGAGCAGTGCTCCCCTGTAGTGATTCTTATCAAGACAGCTTTCCTCATGCAGATACCCTGCTACTAGGTGATTGTAAAGCTAGACTAGGGAGTTTAAATAATTTTCTGGACGTTGAAATGGCACTTCCAACTAAAATCAAAGACTATATAGTAGAGAAGCATCTGGTTCTAAAGTTATTAAGAATGGTACCAGTTTCATTAATCTACTACTAATAAATGGTCTTACAATATTGAATGGAAGATTTAGTGGAGATAATAAAGCTCCAGTAACATTTTTAGGCCCTTAAACAACTTCAAGCATTGGACTGTGCCATAGTCCTTTTGTAGATATACAGAAGATAACTACAGTGACTTAATAACAACAACATGGCTTGACAGTGACGATCTCCAGTTAGAACTAACAACAGTATTCTCATTTTAGATAGAAATTGAGAATAACATTCTGGATACTTGCAGTACATACCCAAAAATTATTTTATTAAAATAAAACAACGAATCATGTGGAACAATGTTGGACAATCACTTGGAGTAATCTTTCTTGCTTTCCCAATTTCTCATTAATTGCAGGATACCACCCTATCCTATTACATTTTGTAGTTCCAACTGTTATTTTATCTTCTTAGCCAAGAGGCTCCAGCAACCAGCCAGGCTGCAGCATTTTGAACCAGCTGCAATTGATGCATCAACCTCATGGATAATGCTAGGTACAGAGAGTTACAGCAGTCCAGTCTAGATGCAACAAGGGTGTGCACCAGATCAACTGGTTCCAGAAAGGGCTTGAGATGGTAAAACTCATCCCTTACAGATGGACTGCCTCTGCCCATCACTAACTGGACACTGCCAGCTGCTGACAGGCTGCTTAATGATATCCCAGCCCACAGAAAAGACACAATGTCCAGAAAAAAAAATTATTAGAGTCATCACACTTCTCTGTGGTAAAAATAAAAACTCTGCAGGACTGTAGCCAGATAGGACATAGTAATCTGTCTGCAGTATTGAAGATTTCAGCCTGTCGATTCTTTCCAACAGCAATCACCTGTGACAGGAATACTGACTTTTTCAGAGTGGTTGCTCACCGATACTCATCATAATGAACCTTCAGCACCAAACAAGTCCCATCAGACCTGGGCCTCTACCAACAATGCTCCAACCTTTGCCTCTTTGTCTTCAACACCCTGTGTTCACCATAAAACAACTGCAACCTATGGTGAGGAATCAAGGGATGAAGATGGAGAGGTGTCAGGGAGTCAAACGCAGCCACAAGAACTGGGTTATAATCCTCCATGGCCCCCCTGACTCCTATCGCTCAGGTTATCTTTATGCTTGAGAAGTCCAATACCACCAGGAGACATTGAGGCTGCAGACTTTGAATGGGTGGTAATTGACCATCTCCACCGGGGAGGTTAAACGGGGAGCCCTGCAAAGAAACTGCATGCCATGATTATCCAACCAAATGACCGGATCAACCCTGACATTACTAATGTCAAGACTCAGTCAGCAAAACAGGTCCAAGGCATTACCATGCTGGTAAGTACCAGTGGCAACTGCCTGTATGAGGCCAGTGAACACATCACTTGGATAACTGCATTCAAAAAAGAGAAGCTTCATGTTCGACCCAGGCATCGCAGTCACCCAAAATACGAAGTTTAGGTGAGCCCACAACCAAGCTGGCCATGAACTCCTGTAGTTCCTGCAAGAAATCCTTTCCATATCCCACAGGCCGGTATATGAGAATGATCCTGAAACCTGTACCCAGCCAACATTTCATTGCCATGCATTAAAACAACCTGGTCACTCTCATGGGATATGCCCCCAGTCCCAGCATGGATCTAAAACAGATGGCTACCTTGCCTCCCCTGTGCTCTCATCTAGGGAAATGCACCACTGACTAACCAGGTGGGATGGACACCTCCAGCACAAGGCCTGAGTCATCCTTCAGCCAGGTCTCCATGATACTGTACATACCAGATCTGCCAAGGAGTCCAAGATGAAAGTCTCTATCATGGCCATTTTATTCCTTAGAGGTCTCATGTTCCAAAGAACTGTCCTAAGGGAAGAAGCTGAGTCAGCTGGTCCAGCTACCTGCTGACCAGAAGTTACAGTAGCCTGGAGAACAGGAATCAGGCAAGGGGGACCCCTTGCTTGCCAAAGCCTACGCTGGGGTGCCACCTTGAAAACACATTCCTGATCCTGCCTGCTCTGTCTGCCCTCAGAGCCAGTCTACAATATGAGGCATGCCCCAGAGGATCCCCAGTTTCCTGCATGGATTTATTACTGTGCAGGCAGGGTACAAAGAAGTCCTCAAAAGGGATACAGTTGCTGTAGAAGCTCTGAGCAGTAGCCTAAACAAGCTCCAGTGATTGTACAACATGTACTACAAAAACAGAAACCCAAAATAAAATATTACACACACTCCCACAACATAAACATCCTCCCCACTCTCAATACAAATTCCCAAGGCACGACTCAAACTAAACACACTCACTCACCCAATCAAACCTATTACACTATACAATGAATTATTAAACCTAAACAATCACACACCCAATCACTCCAGTTTTAAAAAGCTGAGTCCATCAAGCTTTAACCAAATGTAGTGCCGAAAAGCTTCAAAAGTACAGTTAAAAAATATGGTAGTATTGGTCCATTAAAGTCGAAAACATTTGAAAGTCAGGAAAAGGCTTTCTATCTGTTGTTGCCAAATGAAACCAATGATCTGCCAAATTCAGCAAAATTCACCACAAACAAAAAGAGAGAATCCTCGCTGTCTCTCACAAATGCCCACTCTTCTACAGGTAGATCAAATGTTCAAGAACAATAAGGACCATTCCACAACAGTAGCATCCAACGTTATCTATAATATAGAGTAAAATGGAAGAACTTCAGATAAAAATAATGTTTACAGTCTCTTTCACAGGTGAGCTCTCACTCACAAGCTTGCAAAGTTCAGTGTGGAAAAGTGAAAATACATTAAGACCAGAGAGAGCACAGAACACACTGCCCTCTTACAATAGTACCCCATTGAAGGAGAACCTGAGGACAATCGCTCATTGTGTCTCTTGAGGCAACCACAGTACCACCAGTCCATAGCCAGGTTCATACAGCAAATGCCAACAAAATCTCAAAGTGGCAAGCTGTAAACAATCCCTCCAAAAATGTGCAGTTGTAATCTTCACCACTTCGAGCAGCTGACCAACCTCACCAGCTGCCGGCTGAATCGAGCATAGCCTAGAGAAACTGATTCATTCCCACATACAAGACTACTCCTAGACATGTTCTGTAAGTCCGGTGCAGGGGGAAAATGCATAAATTAAAAGTGGAAGACAGATTCAAGCTCAATCTGTCTAAATCAATAGGGAAAGGGAACATTGTTTAACCAGGAGTAGCACACTAAGCCAAAGCTTGTTTCCAGATGCGACCTGGGAGCACAAGAAAGTTAAGTGACTTGCATAGGATCACACAATATGTACCTAGGCAGCTGTAGGAATCAAACCCAGGTCTTCAGATCTGCAGCTCAGAGCCTTAACCCACTGCGCTATACTGCCTCCAATAATCAGTCCAACAACCAGAACCAGTGTTATGGTCATGCACATAAAGTAACCACTGGGAGAAAAAAAAAATCTGCTCACACCTCTAGCCCTTTAGCCTTCAAAGGTACTACTCTTTGTACAAGAACACTGCACAAAACAAAACAAAGAAAGGGTTCACAGACCGCCATGAACACTCAGTTTAAATTAAAGAATTTTATTCAGAACTAAGTTGCTGTCATTCGGATGCCCAACACCACTGCATAACACCAGAAAGGTCCCCAGATGAAGCCTTTCTGGTGTTATGTATGGGTGTTAGGTGTCCGAATCAGAGCACCTTCGTTTTGATAAAACTCTTTAATTCAAATTGAATGCTCGTGGTGGTATGCTAACCCTTTTTATGTTTGCTTGCACGCATGTGCAAGAAACATAGTGCCATCATCAGAGTTTTCGGAGGTGTGTCAGCCCTCTTCCAGTTCAGTCAGTGTGTTTGCAGGCGCGGCCGCAGTTCTCCAATGCCTGCTGGAGCTGTCTATGACAGCTCCAAAATGCAGTGGCATACAGTTGAAAGGGGGAGCTATGCTTCAGTGAGCAGCGATCAGATATCGCCTGCTCATTCGCGCTCCCCCTACACACACACACACACACACACACACACACGCACATGCTGCTGCTGCTGCTTCCCCACCAACGCACACACTGTATAGCCGGCAGGGGGTGCCCAATCCCCGCTCGCTGTGCTGCGCCAAAACACAGTTTCATATGCCCCGCTGCGCCCACCCCAGCGTGGCTATGTCGTAGATAGCTGATGGGATTCTCCACCAGACATGGTGCCATGCTGGGAGCTCACCCAGCATGGCAACAGATGCTATGGCCGATGGGATGCCCAATCCCCGTTGGCTCCATGCTCCCCCAGCCATCCTTCTGCCATGCTGGGAGCACACCTCGTGGCAAATGTCCAGCTCGTCTTTTAAAAGAAAAACCTGTAAAGAAAAAACGGTCCTCGTAGTCTCCCTGCCCCCCACAACCCGCGCCACCCACTGCGCACTCTGCCTCCCCCACCCCCCACCCCATACTTACTCCGGAGTCTGGCGCGACGATCTTCGTGGACCAGGAACACGTTTTCACTCTTCAAAGCTGACCGCGAACTGAGGAAATGCCGGTAAGCTGTATAATGGGATAGATAGGGTTTTTTCAACTTTGTCGCATATCTCAGGCATTTTTTGGAATTTTTGCACCAAATTTTCAACATGGGGTTTTGGGGACCCCTCCTCATAAATTATTGCACTGTCATGGCGTTACTCAGGCCCGAAGGGTGATTTTGCAGTCACTATGCAAAATCACCTTTCCGGAATGATTAACGAAATGACACTGTCAGTGTTCATAAGGTGGGCTCTCAAAAAGTCTATTTTGAAAATTTGGTGGAAAAATTCCTAAAAATGACTGTTTTACGAGCATACGTTGCGCAGTTCCTATGCACGCTTGTAAGTTCGTGAATTTTCAATATTTTCACTCCAGATTTTCAACAATGTCATTTTACCACACCTTCTTATGAGCAGTACAGCTGTCATTTTTCACTTCTCACCCAAAATGTGTTTCTGCCCATGTAGCGCACAATGGCGCAGTCGGTGTGTGAAATCAATGTACAGGACACATTAAGAAAAGCTCAGTGACACAGTTCATGAGCAGAGGTCTTAAAATGGCTATGCTGAAAATGTAGTGAAAAAATTCTTAAAAATGACTGTTTTACGAGCATGTGTTGCAGAGTTCCTACGCACGCTCGTAAGTTCGCAAATTTTCAGTATTTTCACTCCAGATTTTCAACATTGCCATTTTACCACACCTCCTTATGAGCAGTACAGTTGTCATTTTTCACATCTTGCCCACAACATGTTTCTGCCCATGTAGCGCACAATGGCACAGTCGGTGTGCGAAATCAATGTATGGGACAAGTTAGAAAGTCACAGTGACACTGGTCATGAGCAGAGGTGCTAAAATGGCTATGTTGAAAATTTGGTGAAAAAATTCCCAAAAATGACTGTTTTAGGAGTGCACGTTGCGCAGTTCCTACGCACGCTGGCAAGTTTGCTAATTTGTAATATTTGCACACCAGATTTTCAACAGTGCCATTTTACCGCACTTCCTTATGAGCAGTACAGCTGTCATTTTCCACAACATGGCCGAAATGTGTTTTCACACTTTTAGCACAGAAATGCGTGATCGCTGTGGGAAATCATTGTTCGGGACAGATAAAGAAAATCACACTGACACTGTTCATGGTCGGAGGTCCCAAAATGCCTGTGTTAACAATCTGCTGTAAAAAAATCCCCAAACTAGTTACATTACGGGTGTGCGCTGTACAGTTTCTACGCACGCCAGGACTTCACCACAGTTTTTTAAGATTAGCAGATTTCAACATTGCTATTTTTACACTCCCATGAACAGTACCGCTGTCATTTTCACATCCTGTTCGAATGTGTTTTGCACTTGTGGTGCCAAATACTATAGTCGCTGTGCAAAAGCAATGCTGCCAACAAACTGATATTGCCACTGATCATGAGGTAATGCTAAAAGCATGTTGAAAAATTTGGAGTGAAAATACCAACGAATGCCTGAGGCGTTAGGGTTTCCACCATAACGTCCCACCCTGTAGAGAATGACAGGCATCAGGGGTGTGACTTGGGATTCTGCCTGTCATGCTCATATCTCTTCACCCCCACCCACACCCTGCAGCTAGTGAGAGGCATCAAGGTGTGCCTTGACTCTTCGGCCCAAACTTCACCCCATTCTCCTATACCGCACTCCATCTCACCATATTTCCTGATGGATGTGCGATATGGCCGTAAAGACCCCAAGGCACACCGCGACACTTGTCAGTGTCTGCAGGGTAGGGTGTGGTAAAATGGCATGGTCGTTATGCCTGATGACCCAAAGGCACACCCCAATGCCTGTCACTCTCTGCAGGGTGGTGGTGGGGTTGGCTTCAGTTCAATACTTCACTGCCATTCCTATTATGCAGCTCTGTAACTTCTACACTACCAGTGCCAATGCCAGAAAGCAAACATTCGGCATTGACAAATGCTTGTTCTGTTTTGTTTTTTACACAAACCAACCATGCAGCAGAAACCGTAGCCCTGACCATGATATAGGACAATATGCTAATGTTAATAAGCCAATAAGTGCTCCTGTTAGAAAGAAACTGCACATAATTAACCAATTTGCTGACAGAAACACAAGCCGGTCAAGCTTTCAGCAACACAAGCAGTGTACCAGATGCAGCACTATAAACACGGACTTGGCCCTAAACTAAAAATAAATATTGTAACAAGTAAACTGCCCTGCACTGTCTCACTGGACGCACTAGCTGCATTAAAGTAATAAGCTAGCTAAAGCTCATTAAAAGCACTGAAACACAGCAAATTACATTAAAGAATGCTCACGCTGTTCAGGAGCCTTCAGACAGCCTGCGCCACACAGACCATACTGCATCTCTGCGCAATTATGACATGGTACACCTCAGCTAAGGGAGGGGTACCTTGTCACAACTCTGGACTGCAACCTTCAATCAAAATATTTTCTTTTTATTGAGAACATATATATATATATATATATATATATATATATATATATATATATATATATATATATAAGCCAAAGCTTATAAAAGTTCTTTGATATGTATGACTTTACACATGTGTCACCCGGAAGAAATCAAACCAAGTTTTGTTATAAATATTATATATTTGCTAACTAAGCTACAGAAGATCTAAGAATTCACTAGGTTTACACAAACATACTTTGCATTGCAGTTAATAGATCACCTAATGATTCAGCAGGAGTGATTAGGTTCTGCTGCAAACAAAACATTTCTTTCAAGGTAATGGCATAGTTTATCTCTTGGCAGGCGTGATTAAACATGTTAAGTCATAGCTTATGCTCATTATATTGCTTTGAAAACTAGGCTTGACCTCTGCCCCCTTAACTAATCCCAAAACAAGCCTTTAAGCAAGTTAAGCTTATTAAATATATACAAACATTTGTTATCTGGCATGAAACATCTTTGTCTACAGTCTGGGTTGGGAGGCAGGATATATTTTGCTGGTGGATTTCTGGTCGATATAAAGTATTCCGTTTTTTCTCTTTTCCATAAAGCATTGTCTTTCTGGAAACATTGTCTATTAACCTGGATCAGGTATCAGTACAAGTTCTTTCAGGATCTTAGACAAATTCAAAATTCCAAGACTATTGCTGACAATACATAGCATTGTCCCAAAGTCCTTTCTATTGAAATAATTCTGTGTATAATTCTCAAGGGAGAGGTTTGAGCTCTGTACAAGAGGAGAAGTGCTTCCAAGCATCTTGTCTAACTCCAAAGAGAAAAGTATGAAGATGCCTTTCTTTATCTGTGACCAGGGCAGGAAGAAAAAGATGCATGTGCTTCAGGCTTCTTTGCCTTGTGTTCAAATTTGAAGTCCAGCTTACTTCATGCACTATTCATAAGGTAGATTTCATTTTCCGTAATGGAGATTTCAGTCATTCTTATGAAAGTTCAGACTCCTCTCAGGACTTCTTGAGCATATTTTGATAAAAGGTCCTCTTGCATTTAAAAACACTGAGTGAGATGTGTGTTGCATTTGGCATTCCTTCAAAAGGTGCCACAATATTTTGCAGCTTTGTTCTTCCATAGAAGTTTTTTTTAACATGATATTGTTCTAGTGACTGCACACTAGTCAGAGTTAGATATACATTCCAAAATGTCAAAGTGCCCCTTTACTTATGATAGTCGTCTCCTCTTTGAGGTACATCCCTCCATGGAATATATTCTTATCTGGTGTAGAAATATCTGATTAGTACAAAAACTGAATTCTATGGAAAGGACCATTAACCTCTGTCATTAGTCCAACAGCTGACTCATTGTGTGTTTTTGTGAAAATATTCTTTTTATTTTAACTCATTCCTTCCTCACCCTGGCATGCTTTTGCATGCCTTAAACTGCTCTCCATCCTGTAGCTTTAGTCCACAAAATCACAAGTGCATTGGCATACTTCTAAAGGATTTCCTTAATCAGAATACTTTCACCAAGGCATGATAATTATAATAAAAGAAACCAAAAAACTCAGAGTGTTATCTCTGATCCAATTATGAATTAAAGATATTGTTTCTTAGCCTAATTTTCCTACAGCTAAGAGGTCTAACCAGTTTCAGAGCATGAACAGGAGGAAGCAAAGTGAAGCTTTAGTAAGAATTTAAGTGAAAGGCAAGAGGTAGACATGGAAGGAGGAGACAGGTTGTACGGGGGGTGGGGGTCAGCTGGAAGGAGAAGGATGTTTTCCCAATAAACATTTTGCAGTGGGGAACAATAAAGGTGCAAGAGTCCACTGAGCAAAGCAAACATTGAATAAGAAGTAGGGGAGAGGAGGGAAGAACGATGAGGAGGTAGGAAGGAAATCCAGTATTTAGAGAAAAAGGGGGAACAGTGCGAGAGAAGACAGGATGCAACAGGATGGAGGGAAAGGTTCTTATAGAGAGAGAACATTGGTCGGTGATGGGAGGGGTACTGGAAGCAAAGAGACAGAAGGCTTGGAAAAAAGTGCCCAGTCTTGGGGGAGAAGAATACAGAGCAAAACTGTAGACTACTTCCACATAGTAAAACACTGAAAGGATCATTCTGGTGAGGCTCTCACAGGAGACTAGGAGAGGTAGGCAAGATTTGTGATAAAAGGCGCCGAGTTTAGAGTGGAGCTTTTCATGGACAAAATCAACAGGGCAGAGAAGTCATCTTTTGAACCACACATTGAGGTACCTGAAGTGAGGAACAACTACAGGAGGGGTATCCATTCAGGGCAGTAAAGACTAAGGGGGATGGAGCCTATCAAGATTTTGGCCTGTGCCAAAAATCATAGATGCAGTCTTTTTGGCATTAACCATAAATTTGTAAGCTTTGCCAAACAATGGATATAAATTGTGACTTAATGACTGTGAAATTTTCAAGAAAATCATTAATGCTGAAGTGAGAAAAACAAACAAACAAAAAAAATAGTACTAGGGAAACCTTGAAAAGAAAAGAAAATCAGAAAAAAAAACTATAAAAGTTTTTTTTTTGTCTCAGAAAAAGGGCTTGGCACTGACTCTTATTGTCAGACATGCTAGAAGCAATAGAAACCAAAGATGCAAAACGTTGTGGCAGTTAGTTGCCAAAGGAACAACAGCAATGCAGTCTCACATAGACCTTCAGAAATGGCTAGCACATTTAAATAAAAAAAAGTTTATGACTCACTTTCCAAGGATTTAATGGGCTTAATTACATACAACATACAAGATTTTCATGAAATTGAGATAGATGAGATGTTGTCATCCAAACACTCTTTTAAAATTAATAAAGCCCAAAGTGCTAAGGCATGACAGAATACCTACTGAAGTACATAGGCTTAATGAGGAATGGCGGGTGACTGAGCTAAAACAATTTAGCAATAACTGCATCAAGCAAAATGATATACCATTAAACTGGAGGGGCAATCAAATCATCTCAGCTGGCGTAAAAGATAATATTGAGGATCTGGAAATGTACCAACCAATAATCCTTATTGACAGTGTGGCAAATATTTTTGCCAAAATAGGCCTGGAAAGACTTCAGGAATGGATGGATGCAAATAATCTAATCTCTGAATTTCAGGCAGGCTTTTGCTTTATGCATTTTACTATTGATTTCTGTTTTGTGTTATCAAATTTCTTGTACTGTATTTAAGAATAAGGAATCAGAAAATATATGTAGCATTTATTGATCTCAGAGTAGTGTTTGATTCTCTGTGTAGAAAAATCCTATGGCTTACAGAAAATTAAGAGACCTGGAAATTGAGGGGAATTTACTGCCAGTATTGACTAATTTGCATTCAAATACTTGCACACAAGTAGGCTATGGTCAAACTGGTTAACAGGAAACTTTAAATCAAACAAGCATTTGTCAGTGCTGAATGTTTGCTTGCTGGCACTGGCATTGATAGTGTAGGAGTTAAGAGAGCTGCATAATAGGAATGGCAGTGAAGTATTGAACTGAAGCCAACTCCACCACTATCCTGCAGAGACTGACAGGCATAGGGGTGTGCCTTTGGGTTGTCAGGCATAACGGCCACGCCATTTCACCACACCCTACCCTGCAGGCACCGACAAGTGTCACTATGTGCCTTGGGGTCTTTGGCCATTATGCTCACCCCATTCCAACAGGAAACATGGTGAGATGGATGCTGTATAGGAGAATGGGGTGAACTTTGGGGCTGAAGAGTCTAAAACATACATCAATGCCTCTCACTGGCCGCAGGCTGTGGCATGGTATGCGCATTACAGGCGAGAATCCCAAGTCACACCCCTGATACTTGTCAATCTCTACAGGGTGGGGCGTTATGGTCAGAAACCCTAACATCTTAGGCATTCATTGGCATTGTCACTCCAAATTTTCAACATGGGTTTTTTGTGACCCTCACCTTATGAACAGTGGCAATATCAGTTTGTTAGCTGAAAGCTGATTTTTCCACAGCGACTACGCCATTTGGCACCACAGGTGTGAAAACATATTTCGAACAGGGTGTGAAAAATGACAGCTGTACTGTTCATGGAGAGGTGGAAAAAATGGCAATGTTGAAAATCTGCAGTGAAAATATTAAAAAAACTGGTGAAGTCACGAGCGTGTGTAGAAACTGCACAACACACACCCATAATGCAATTAGTTTGGGAATTTTTTACAACAGATTGTCAACACAGGCATTTTGGAACCTCCACTCAGAACAGTGTCACTGTGATTTTCTTAATCTGTCCCGAACAGTGATTTCCCACAGCGACCATGCATTTCTGTGCTGGAAGTGCGAAAACACATTTTGGCCATGGTGTGAAAAATAACAGCTGTACTGTTCATAAGGAAGTGTGGAAAAATGCCAGTTGTGAAAATCTAGACTGAAAATATTAGAAATCCATGAACTTACAAGGGTGCCTGGAAACTGCGCAATGGTCACTCGTAACACAGTCATTTTATGGACTTTTTTCACCAAATTTGTAACATAGCCATTGTAGCACCTCTGCTCATGAACAGTGTCACTGAGATTTTCTTAATCTGTCCCAAACATTGATTTCACACACCGACTGTGCCATTGTGCGCTACGTGCATGGAAACACGTTTTGGGCAAGATGTGAAAAATGAAAGCTGTACTGCTCATAAGGAGGTGTGGCAAAATGGCAATGTTGAAAATCTGTAGTGAAAATAGTGTAAATTCATGAACTTATAAGAGTGTGTAGGAACAGCTCAACGCATGCTCGTAAAACAGTCATTTTGGGGAATTTTTTCACCAAATTTTTAACATAGCCATTTTAACACTTCTGCTCATGAACAGTGTCACTGTGATTTTCTTAATCTATCCTGAACATTGATTTCACACACCGACTGCGCCATTGTGCGCTACATGCTCGGAAACACATTTTGGGTGAAATGTGAAAAATGACAGCTATACTGCTCATAAGGAGGTGTGGTAAAATGGCAATGTTGAAAATCTGGAGTGAAAATATTGAATTTTCGTGAACTTACAAGCGTGCATAGGAACTCTGCAATGCACGCTCGTAAAACAGTCATTTTGGGGAATTTTTTCACCAAATTTTCAACATAGGGGTTTTGGGGGCCTACCTCATGAACTGTGACACTGTCATTTCATAAATTGGTCCTGAAAGGTGGTTCCATGCAGTGACCACGAAATCACCTTTCAGGGCCGATTAACAAAATGATAGTGACAGAATTCCTGAGGTGGGGTCCCAAAAACCCCATGTTGAAAATTTGGTGAAAATATTCCCCAAAATGCCTGAGATATGCATCAAAGTTGAAAAAACCCTATTTATTACATTATACAGCTTACTGGCATTTCCTCAGTTTGCGGTCGGCTTTGAAGAGTGCAGATGTGTTCCCGGTCCACCGAAGATCATTGTGCCAGACTCTGAAGGTAAGTATGGGGTGAGGAGGGGTGTGGAGAGGCAGGGTGCACAGAGGGTGGGCACGGGTGGGGGATCACGGGTCAGGACAGTCAGTGAGGGAAGGTTTCTTTCAGGTTTCTTTTTTTTTTACTTGGATGATGCGGGACTTGTGCCATGCTGGGTTGGACTCCCAGCATGGCAGCTGGAAGGCTGTTTGGGGCGGGGTGGCAGTGGAGTTGATAGGGGATTTGGGCACCGCCATCAGCCATATGGACTGTTACCACGTTGGGGTGGGCTTCCAGCATGGCACCCGGTTGTCTGGGCATTCATTTACTTTAGGGGATAGTCTGTGGATTCGAGTGCTCCGGTGAGGAATACGGCCACATGTGCATTCCAGCGAATGGTACGTCTCTGTGTTGTCAATTTCAACATGGAAGGAACGACATTTAAAAGTGTTTATATTTCTTATAGGAACGCTCAAAACAATTTTACACTGCAGACTGTGGGTGGCACATATCTCAGTCTGTCTTTGGTATGTCTATGGTACGTCACTGTGCTGTCAATTTCAACATGGAAGGAATGACATTTAGATCATTTGGCGCTCATTTACTTTAGGGGACAGTCTGTGGATTTGAGTGCACCTGTGAGGAATACGGCTGCATGTGCACTCCAGCGAATGGTATGTCACTGTGTTGTCAATTTCAACATGGAAGGAATGCCATTGTCCATTGGGTGGGGACATTGGAGCCGATGGGGGATTGGGCAGCCCCATCGGCCATACAGTGTGTGTGGGGGAGCTCATTAGCATGCAATATGCGTGCATGCATGCGATGTGGGGGCAGCGAGCACAGGCAGTAGCTTCTCACTGCTCACTGAAGCGTAGCTCAGCCTTTCAACTGTGTGGCACTGCATTTTCAACTGCTGTCATAGACAGCTGTAGCATTCATTGGCGAACTGTGGCCGTGCCGGCAAACACACTGACTGTTTGCAGGCGGGTGCCACACCTACGAAAACTCGGATGATGGCACTATGTTTCTTGCACATGCGTACAAGCAAACATAACAAATGAGTCAAGCAAGGCTGCATACTGGCACTATTATTATTGTTCACTCGTTTCATTATTAACATCCTGAATAAGATGGCTGATGATCAGTTTCATTGGCCCTCAATACTAAACAAGAATATACCATTATTGGCATATGCGGATGCCACTGTTTTAATCTCTTTATATTCAATTGACCTACTAAGGTTTCTTGACAAATTCACAGCCTTGTGTACAAAATGTAAATTAATTATCAATATTGGCAAAAGTAACATTTTCTGTTTTGGTGTTAATAGGAGACTTGCTGACTGTTGGACAATAGATGGTCAGGAACTAGAAATAGTAAAGCACTATCAATATTTGGGTCTTCCCTTTGACAGGAGCCTTTTTTGGGCTTCACAAATTTAAAACCAAGATAGGAAATTAGCCAATTCTCTTACAAGTTTACAGAGATTCAAAAGGAATTAAGCAGAAAATGTAATTATTTATTTTTATTTAGTTTTTGTTGACCGGGTAAGTGCACTAGACAAATCCTGCCTATTTTCAGGCACGACCCGGGGGAGGGGGATACAGATGAATGCCAACTGACCTTGAACCAGATTAAGCTGTTGGTAGTATTTTTAGTGAATGAGGGAAATTTGGCCAGGACACCGGGGAAATTTCCCTACTCTTTTCGATAAGTGCCATGGGATCGTTAACATCCACTGAACTGCACCAGTCCAGGCAGATGGGGACCGTGGTTTAACGTCTCATCCGAAAGACGACACCTCATAAGTGCAGCACCCTTCTCATGCTGCACTACAGTGTCAGTACTGGGATATTAACCCAAGTGCCAGATGTGGGAACTGAACCCACAGCCCTCTGATCTCCCGGCCTCAGAGGCGAATGTGCGCTACCTACTGAGAGACTGACACTGATAATTATAGCTTTACTAAGAGCAGCTGAGACAAAGTTAAATGCCCAGGCTCTCTATGTGTTGGAGGTTTGGGATGGTGCAAACACAACTACCCTAGAAAAAATAAAGTATTATAAATCATTACTAGCTCTCCCACAAGGCCTCCCAACAGAAGAAACAAGAGCTGAGCTTGGAAGAGTTGAATTGCAGGTAATTTGCATATAGTGAGCTATGTCTTATAGGATCATATTTTTAAATATGAACCTTAATAGATGTCCTTATGTAATTTATATAAAAAAAATACTCTACTTAAAAATGGTTATAAAGATCCCTTGCTCTAACTAGTCAAGCAGACTCCAAAGAGCTATGGTTTGGCCTACTTATGGGCTCTGTCAGCAAATCTCATTATTGGCAGGACTTACAAAAGCCTAATTAAAACCGATTAACTGACCAAGCAAAGCAAAGCAAAGAGATATCTCACATATCCAAATTACACGCTGTAGTAGGTGGCTACCCAAACTCAAGAAAAATCATGGTCTTGAAACATATTTAGAAATATTATCATATCCTAAACTGAGAAATATAATCACAGCATTCAGATTAAAAAAATTACAAATCTAGCCAGCCCAGTAGTGTGGAGGGCTGAGGCATCCTTGCTTTACTTCCTACCACAGCTGCGACACATGTTCGATAGCGAGCATGGGCTGCCAGTGGTTGGCTTGAGGGGACTGGGTGAGGATCGAGTTGCTGACTGGCAGCTCTCCTCTCCTGGATCAGGGAGGGTGGCCTACCCAGCCTTTGGCTACCACCATGTGGAGGCATGGTAGTAGTGCAGGCATCTGAGGGGGGCTAGGCATTAGGCCAGGGGTAATGGAACTGGGGCCGCCTAGGCCAAGGTGATGTGCATGCCTCCACTTGCACATTATGTTCTTGCACTGGGAGCTCCAGGAAGTTAAGTGGAAAACCACAGAGAGAAAACAGAAAAAGGGAGCACAGAGGCAGGCACATGAAGCCCCCTAATACAGACAGGGCTGAATGAGCTCTCATGAGGAAGGGGACTGAAACAAGCCTGCTCTGGTACCCCAAGGAGGAGAAGAAACTGTATATGGAAAAAAATTACAAGTCTAATATTTTAATGGCAAGATATAAAAACTATTTCCTGAGCTATCCATTATAAATGATAAGTGTGGCCTTGGATTTCCAGAGGATACTTATCATATAGTTTTAACATGCCCTTGTTATAATATTATCCAAACTAAATGTCTAGGACAGCATTTTGGAAAAAAGATGTATGCCCCTTCAGCTGTCTCTATAAAAACTACTGTATGAAGGATAGAGAATTACTAAATATTGTGGTCATGCACTTTCTCGCTGCTAGTAAAAAGAGGAATATAATGATTCAGGCTACTTGAATCAAGTCTCCGTAAACATTCTGAGGGATTTTAAAATCTATGACTTGTGCAATTTTCTATCATACAATTTTGGATATAAGCCAAATTGCCCAGGGTGGGAGCTCAAAGCCTTTGCCTAGATATAGTTTTCTATTGTACAACTTTAGACTTAAACTGAATTTCCCATATTCCTATGTCCAGCTTTCAGAACTAGAACATACATATCCAACTTTCACCGATAGAACATAGATAGCTAAGTCCAATTTTGAAACTCTGACTTAATTATGTTCAGTTTGCAAAGTGCAGATATACTACATGTGCCTAGAAACAATTTTTAGACTGAGTGTAAGCTGGTCTATCTCTACATCTATGCATTGCTTTATTCAAAACTGGCTGTAAAGTACTGATAAATGCATAGAAATTCTGCAGATGAGTCCAACTTTTGAAAGTAGCTCCAACGAGACAGAACATAGCCTAGACATACCAGGGCAGTTTCTGACATTGAAGTAATTACAGCAGGAGTTGCCACCCTTTTTTTCTATTTTCTTCATTTAGTCAAAATACCATTTACAATTTGGCACATTAACATCATATCATCAGGCCATACCATTATTATAAACAGCAGAAAATAAGGGAACAAATAAAAAAAAAGAAAAAGTGTACGAAATAAGTAATGCTAGGTAGCACGTAAGGGCATAATCAAGGAAGACAATCAGTAGTAATTATTCTTATATTAAGTTCTTATAATAATATGACTTCCTGGAAAGGAATCCACATTTTATTCCAGATTTTCAGGTTTTTACTGTAAGCATAGTATATATTTTTTCTATTTTCAGCAAGTCTGTCATTACATTCAGCCACTGAATATAATCCAGTGGAGCATTTTCTTTCCATTTTAGTCATATACATTTGTTGGCTATGGTGATTCCAAGCTGTATCAGCTTTTTAGGCATGGATAGATAACCTTTGGTTTTTATAATGACTGAGTAATATTACTTCATGGTCAGCCTGTAATTGCTGCCCAAGGGCTGATGATAATGTTTGAAAAATCTTTCTCCAGAATAGAGTCAATTCAGAACTTTCTACAAACATACTGTATGTTCAAGGTTAGCTTTCCCAGAATTGCAGTGGAAACATTTGTATGTAATGTTTGGGTTCATCCTATGCAATTTGCTTGGGGTATTATATATCCTGTGTAGAATGTTATATTTAATTTGCCTCAGTTTGGTTGATATAATATTTTTATGCACAGTTAACAAAATATCCCGCCATTCATTATCAGGGATTCTATCCTTTTTAACTCCTTCCCGCTTTGCCCATAAATTATTAAGATTAATATTATTGGAAGATAACAGAGTGCAGTATAGTTGGATATTAATTTTTTTTGTGGGGATTATGGCACCATAAGTGTATGGATTAGTGAATATGATAATGAAATTAGAGAGCCCCTCCTTTTATTAACAAAGTCCCTAAGTTATAAATATCTGAATGTATGTTGATTTGGAATGTCAAATTCTGCCCGAAGTTGAGCAAATGACTTAAAACTTGGTTTTTGAAACATTGTCTGAAGTTAGTAAGACTTTGTGCATGCCATAATTTATATTCCAGGGCCCATGACAATTGTTTAAATTTATAGTTTTTAATAAGAGGTGTATCAAGCCCTAATTCTGATTGCCAGTTGATTCTACAATGAGGTTTTTTTGCCATATTATAACTGTTGTGGTGGTAGATGTTAATGATTCTTTATATTTTACCTTCGGTAGTCCTGTGAACAGCAAATCTATGACAGTACAATAGGGAATTTTAGATTTTTCCAATATACAATTTACTGATTCTGGATTTCTGAACCAGTCTTGAACTTGATTTATTTGTCCTGTGTAATAATAAAGCTGGAAATCTGGAAGGCCCAGGCCTCCTTCATATTTTGGTAAAATTAGTTTCTTTAAAGAGATTCTTGATCTTTTACTTTTCCAGATGAATTTAGCTAGATCCCTGTTAAATGTCTTAAAGAAGTTGTCAGGAACAGAGATTGGTAAGTATTGGAAGAAAAATAAAAGTTTTGGAAGAACTGACATTTTAGTCACATTAATTCTTCCCAAAAGAGGCCACAGAAGAATAACCCACTTTTCAAGATCCTTGGACATTTCCTGATGTAGAGGGGTGTGTCCTGTGTCTCCTTAGTCAGATTTAGTCCCAGATATTTAAAAGTCTGGTTTTCAGATAGTACTGAAACATTTAGTGTGGGAGTCTGATGATTAGGTGTTCCTAATTGGAATAGTTCAGATTTGTTCCAGTTTACCTTATAGCCAGAGGCTAAGCCAAATTGTTCAACATCAGATAGTACCTTACATATTGATGAATAAGAGATAGACAGAAGGATATAATCTGCATATAAATAGATTTTATAGTTATTATTATTAACCTTAATTCCCACTATATTAGGGTCCAGCCTAATTGCTATTGCAAGAGGTTCTATAGCTACTACAAATAAGAACGGGGGTAGTGGGCATCCTTGACGGGTGCCCTGTGTAAGTGAGATTTATTTTTTATAAAGTACAGTTAGTCCTTACTTGCACCATAGGTTTTAGCTATAGTATTTCACACATGTAATAAATATGAGGCCAAAGCCCATTTTTTCAAATACCTCTAAAATGTAGTCCGACTCTGCATGATCAAATGCCTTTTCAGCATCCAATGCTAATAAAATGGTATCTATGTGTTTTAATAGTTCTATTATATTAAGGAATAGTCAAACTTAACTGGCTGCCTTTTATAAAGCCAGTTTGATCTCGGTGTATTAAAGAGTGGCTCACAAGTTCTAGCTGATTAGCTAATCTTTGTGAAGAAAATCTTTAAATCTGAATTTAATAATGATAAGGGTCTGAATGAAGAACAATACTCAGGATCTTTGTCTTTTTGAGGAAGACACTGATAATGGCATCATAGAAAGTTTCTGGCAATGTGCCAATCCTGATAATTTCATTGAAAAGTTGTAGCAATCTTGGAGTAAGTCAATTTTAAAGTTTTTATATATGTCCACTAGGATCCCATCTGGTCCTGGGGCTTCACTTAACTCTAAAGAAATGATTGCTGTTTTGATTGGTAAATGGTTTCTCTAATAACCGAGATTGGTCTTCCATAAGGGTAGGTAATTCAATTGATTTAATGAAGTTTCGTACTCCATCCACTGCATCATGCCTCCCTGATATACATAGGTGAGAGTAAAACTCAAAAAAGCTGCCTTCATTTTTCTGGTGTATTTACTTTAATGCCCCTATAGTTATAAACTGATGCTATCATTTGTCCCTTTTGCTCTTGTTTAATCTGATATGCCATTAATTTATCAGGTTTATCACTTGAATTTATTAAAATGCCTTAGATCTCATCACCTGATGTTCTGCCTTTTTGTTAGAAGATCATTATATTGTACTTAATTTTTAGCTATCTGTTGCAATAAAGGATCTGAGGGCTATAATTCGTATTGTTGGTTTAAAAAAAACTAGTTTTTTTTCCAGAGTATCAGTTTGGTATATCATGCCCTTGTATTTATTTGAGGAATATAAAATGGCTATACCTCTAAAATAGGCTTTGAATGTGTCCCATATCACTGCATTTGATATTTCTGCCAACATATTGTGTTCAAAAAAGCAATACATTTCCTGGTTTACCTTTTTATGAAATTCTTCTTCATTTGTTATTGTAAGGTCTGGGATTTTTTTTTGTATTCAACTTTAATTTCAATAGAACTGGGCAATGATCTGAGATTAATATTTCATGATATTATACTTCAGTAATGTTATGTAATAACATGGAGGACACCAACAAGAAATCTATGCAAGAATATGATTGGTGGACTGGGAAAAAAAGGAATATTTAATAGTGGGAGGTTAAAGTGTCTCCATAGATACTGTAATTTCAGGTGTGACATATAATGGTTTTCACTGCAGAGGAGGACCTGTCTTGCAAATGTTTGGATCTATCTAGAATATTATTCAAAGTCAGATTGAAGTCCCCACCTATCAGGTAGAGTGTTGTAAAAGTTACCAAATTTAAGAAAAAAAAATCAATAAAACAACCCTGGGTCATTTTCATTAGGACTATAGCTACCACCAAGGGTATACTTCTGACCTTGAGTAATAATTTCCTGTATAATACATCTTCCTTGATTGTCAGAAAATGTTCTGCCAAGTTTGACATGACTATTTTTCTTGCTAAAAACTGCCACCCCTTTGAATAAGGATGTATGAAAGGAAGTAGTACCAGGGCCCCATTTATTTTGAAAAAATGTAAATTCTCTTTGTGAAAAGTGAGTCTCCTGAATCATAAGTATATCTATTTTCATTCTGTTTATATACTTTATTATCTTGTTCTATTTCACTTGATCCTTTAAACCCTTAACATTCCATGAAAGCAATTTCAGGTCTTCATATTTATTTTGAGTCATGTTTACACCCTAGCATCCTTAGATAAATGTAGCCTTTGTGAGATTTCCACACAGATTTCTTGTGCCCGACCAAACCAGCTATTCCTACTTTTGATTCTATAAGTTTTCCAGTACCAACCCCCAGACTCTCCACATAGCTACCATACAATGATTGGCTAATGTAGTATTCCC
The DNA here is from genome assembly GCA_016271365.2 of Neoceratodus forsteri. Lineage (NCBI taxonomy): Eukaryota > Metazoa > Chordata > Ceratodontiformes > Ceratodontidae > Neoceratodus > Neoceratodus forsteri. Next base: position 389,679,503 of record CM057453.1, read on the forward strand.
AAATTATTTTTGATAAAACCTGTCCTCCACATCCTCCTCCCCAAACGAACCTTCCCCCCATAAAGATATCTTTACAGGAATATCCTTATTGAGATCTATCTGTGCTTTTTTTACTCATACTCCCTTCCCTGCCCCAATACCCTTCTTTATCCTCCCTCTGTGCATATCAACAAAGGCGACATGTGATGTGACTACTTACCCTCCGAGGTGAGAAGAAAAACAGGCGTGCCGGTAGAAAGGGTGCATCATGCATATTTAGAAGAAAACACTGTCCAAGAGAGCAGCCTGTTGCATATGTATTCATGGTGTATTCTCTATATATATTCTGGTTCTAGATAAGGCAAGAAAGAAGAGATGAGTTAATGAGAGTATTACATAGGCAAAATAAAAGCACCATTAAGATAGTAATACAGACCTAAATAGGCTTAGCAACTCCTTTCCCTTTTTTGTTTGTGGTTTTGTTTCCCCCCTTCTTTTCCCTCTCCCCTATGTTACACTTCTCTCTTTTATTTCCATTTTACTCTTGAAAGTAATCTAGGTCTCATTTCAGTCCAGTTTGTTAGCAATCTTCATATTTTATTAAATCAGCTTTAAGTTAGTTCTGAGGTAGACTTGCTGATGTTTTCTTATATTAATCCTTCATTCCACTCTTCTTGTATTGTATGTGGTTTGTCTTGTTGAGCTGTTTCGCTGCTGGCAGTAAATCTGTTGGAAAGATGAAGCATGTTTTTATTCAGTGCCTTTTGACATGTGATAGCACAGACTTCTGCTGGGAATATTTTGGCTTGTTTCAGGGCCATGGATGCATGCAATGGGTTTGTAAATTATCTTATTCTTCTGTTCAGGTAAAACTTCAGCTTTGCAGGAGGGAGCATGGAGTACTTAATACCTTTGGTTCTCAAAGTTGCAGTCACCTAATCAAAGGATTTTCTTTGTTGCATGATTGTTTGGCTAAAGTCTGGGTATGTATGGTACTTTATATTCTCATATTTCAAATCACTCTCAATGTGTGTTTTCTGCAGGATCTCTTCTCTTTCTTTTCCTGGAACTTATGTGGCTTTATAAAAACAGTACTTGATAAAGTTTTGACTGAGGTTTGATTGTTTATAGATTTATTTGGGGGGCCTTGGTGGGCTCTGTTGAGCTGCATTGTTTCCTCAGTGCACTTGTGCACCATTGAGATGGCAATCATTTTCTCAAAAAATTTTACTGGATCTTCAGTTCCTTCGATGCCATTGGGGACTTTGAATAATTTTAGGTTATCCCTCCTCGAGCGGTCCTCTTGATCCTGGATCTTTTCCATCAGAAATTTCAGTTGTTTATCATGTTTTGAGACTTACTCCACAAGAGGCTGAACATTTTTTTCCATCGTATTCATTCTTTCCTCTAAAGTATCTGTGTGTAGAGTGAGAGCCTCCATTTTGGAATTAATACTGGCCACTGAGTTAGCCAGATATGCCTTGATGTTGTCAATATTTTCAAATTCTAACCTGATTTCCATTCTCATACCCATCAAGTCTCTACTTAATTCTGAGGCCCACTCTGACATACTATTTTTAGGTCTAACTTCCTTAAAGAATACATCAAGGCCCTTTGTTTGTTTGGGAAGTGTTCCAATAAACCTAAAGTTATCATTGCATATGGTTCTTCTTCCAATTTTTCTACACCAATGTTACTTGTTAGAACTGTTGGAGTTGCTGGTATGGGTGAAATAACAACATTTGGCGCAGAGAAAACCAGGACCTCTTTCTGCAGCTCCACCAGTTTTGTAATGTTGCTAGTTTTGTCTTTGGGAGGGGCAAAACATGTTATAATCAGTTGCTCATTCAGTTTTTATTTAAATCTACTGCCACAACTCCTACATTGCTAGTTTTTAGTACAGAGTGAATCTTGCCTGAGATATTAGCAGTGTCAGTTGTTATACTGTCGGGAGCAGGGGCGGGGCCCACCCACCCCCACTGACGCCTGACTCAGGAGTTGGGTTGCTCACATAGTCTTGCACGGTCACTCCCCTAATCAACTGCTCATTCTCCTCTTGGCATTTGAATTATATATCAGTGATTCCACATAAAGGTAGAAGCTTACCTTGTGCAGTTAATCTCTGTTCTTGTTGGAGTTCCCCATTTACATTCCTTAAAGTGCTTGCAGTGGTATTAATCTTAGCGGGCAGCGGTTCCTGACATGTTGATGACAGACCTTCATGGTCAGTTTCAGTCTCCTCCGCTGCCTAAGACTGATGGCTCTCCTCTCATTCTGGTATATCCTGTGAAAAGTTGTGCAATGGCTGGGGAGCTCATCAGGCTTCCCGTGTAACCTCTGGTTGGTTCTTATAAGCTTCGCTGTTCGAATTAGTTTGATTTTGCCATGGATAATTTCCTTGAAGGGCCAGTGTTCTTTGCTGTATCCATTTCTGTTGCTAGTGATTCTTCATTGTCTGTGAGTGTCATGGAGCCCAGTGCACCAATTGCAATTTGCCAAAAGTCCATTCCAAAGCACACTGTGCATATCTCCTGTTTCTGTTTTCTCTCCTTGCAAACAAGTCTGCAATATCCTTAGTTTCTTCTGACACCTAATTTGGACATGCTTCAGATTCATTTGTGACAAGGACAATGTTAATGCCGTGCAGTACCCTTCTAGGCTGCAGTCAAAAAAGCCATTTACGTTTAGCTATATGTGGAGGAGTAGTTGGACTAGAAGGGTCATTTTCCAATATTAGTCTATCTCCATTTTCAGTTCAGCTTGCCTTAGTATAAATATGCAGGGAAAGCAGAAAAATTCAAAGAAAAGAGGCTGCACCCTGTTCAATGCATCTATTGCAGTTTCACCCTCTCTGGCATCATGTGCTCACCTACTCCTGTCTGGCAGCCATCTTGGATTTCACCCCATTGCCTCCCTTTTAAGAGTTTTGAAATCCCCACTGGATGTAGTTAGGAACTGCATCCATTTTATGACTTTTGAAAATTACACCTGACAAAACTAGGAGTTGCATCCATTTGGTGACTTTTAAAAATCCCACCTGAAGTAACTAGGAGTTACCTCAATTTTATGACTCTTGAAAATTTCACCCTCTGTATAATTTTCATAGCTATGACACAGCAAAGTCCAATTTTCAAAATATGACTTAATTATGAACAGTGTACAAAGTTCAAATATACATTTGCCTGGACACAATTTTCATACCAAGTGTAACCTGGACTATCATTTACATTTAGGTCTAGTTTTTTTATCCACAACTGGATGCAAATTACCATAAAACAGATAGAAATGATGCAGATAAGTCCAACTTCTGAAAATACTCCAACAGTACAAAACATGCTTTAGAAATACTAGTCCAGTTTTTGAAATCGAAGTAACTAGGAATTGCATCCATTTTATGACTTTTGAAAATCCAGATGTAACCAAGAGTTGCCTCCATTTTATGAATTCTGAAAATACAACCCTCTCTGTTTATCTCTATGGATTTGATGCCCTATAATCATTATCAACCAGTAATCATCATTTATCAAAACAAGTATCTATAGAATTCTTGTATTGCATGACATTTTCTGTATTATAATTACAGCAGATCATATTAGCTTCATGCTGAACAATTACGGTATTACCAGTCTATCATAACTTCCTCAGAACTGTATCATGGGCAGTAAAAATGCAGCTTTCTGATTGATTAAAACATGTTCTTATGCATTGGATTGGGGCAGCAGAACAAATTAGTATGAATAAGTTCATGCACTGTAGACACAGAACATGTGAACATACAAAAAATGCCAGCAGAAGCAAGCCTATACACTCTATCAAGTCTGCTCAAATGTGCAGCAAGCCCCTCAACTTGCAGCTGCCCCACCCTCTTCCCCCTCTTCATCTTAACCCCCCTTACCCTGTCCCAACCCCTCTTAAAGCTACCCACCATTCTACAAGGAACCACCTCCTTGGGCAGAGTAGTCCACCTGTCCACCACCCTTTCCGTGAAAAAATGTCTACTGATTTCCTCCCTGAATCCTCCCCCCTCCAGCCTCAGCTGATGCCCTCTCGTATTCCTTCCTCTTCTAAGCTGGAGAATCCCTTCTGTATTAATCTTTTTTATCCCCTTCAGGTATTTAATGGTTTCAATCATATACTCCCTATCCCTCCTCTCCTCCAGGGAGTACATGTTTAGCTTGTCCAATTTATTCTGGTAGGACTTTCCCTCCAATTCCTAGATCATCCTTGACCTGCATTGCACCCCCTGCAACAATTTGATATTCTACTTCAGGAATGGGTGCCAGTACTGCATGCAATACTGCAGATGAGGCCTGACCAGGGACCTGTATGGGGATGGATCACCTCCTTATTCCTGGAGGATATTCCCCTCGCTATACACCCTAGCATCCTATTGGCCTTTGCTGCAATGAGCAGAGTTGTTCATGCTGTCTGTTATAACCATCCCCTTGACTATGGGGTCATTTGCTATGTAGCCCAGTGCTCTAACCTCTATGCTACATTGCAGGCCTTTCATTATATATAATTGTGTCACTCACTCACTCACTCACTCACTCACTCACTCACTCACTATCTTGTGCCAGACACTAAAAGTGATGCTATTACTTTCATCTTAAGAAATTCAAAGCCAAAATTTCCAGCCTTTTTTTTAAACCTAGACTTCAGTAATGTTGACATTTCCATTGTTTTATTAACTGCACTGACCGCTTCATCTTCCACATGCCATACTCCCTCAGTGCCACCAGCTTATCAAACCAACTGCTTGCTCCACACCCCCTGCTTCCATTCTGTGAAACTACAACAAAGCATGACTTCAGCATTTCACTGGAATGTGCACTTCTTACTGTAAAAACATGGAATCTACATGGCAGTAGTACAATAAATGATTCCTGTTCCCAGCTTCTCACCCCCACTTGCTATCTCCACCCATTTGTTCACACCTACTACCCTACACACAGTGACATCACAATACAAAAAACAAAGAACTAATTCTCCTTTAAATCTAAATGGTTGTAGTAAACTAAATACAGTAACAGCAATCAGATTAAAAAGCTCATGATTTCTAGTTGATCATTTAACAGTTTGGCAAGGTATTGGGGAGGAGGGGGATGTAGTGAAAAAGCACCATGCAGACAAAAACCATGATAACACTGGCTTACAAAACTGCATTACCTAGTAGCACATTTTAGCGAGGGGACAATTTCACATTAATTTACACAGTTTTACTTATTTATTTCCTATTTTGTTTGTTTTTAATTTTTTTTCTTCTACCATTTAACTGACAGTGAAGCCCACCAGATGAAACCCATTTCTGCAGAATTCTGCAGCAGAGTTACTGCAGGAAACCAGGCAGTTTCAATAGGAGTTAATCCCTTTTATCATGCCAGAAACTGTGACACCACATTTTGTCCTGACTCTACTGTAGATAACCACTTTCTAAGTACAATATGACACTCCAGTGTGTTGGCTATGTTATCACAACCACACTTTCAGGAGCTGAAGGCATTCAACCTGCTTCCTCATGCCTTACTATGACCCTGGGTTTACAGTTGTGGCAACACATCCAACACCCTGTCATGCCTTAATGCTTACATACCATTACCGATAATAACGTTATTCTTTATATATTCATATTAGCCTTGATATCTAATTGTTGGGAGACGGTGTCTTGATCCATGGAAAATAATTCCCTCGATCAGATAACCCCTCATTTTTATAATAATAATGTAACAAATATTGTAATTATTAGGAAATGCCCAATCTGTTCAGATGTTATAGAAGAATTGTTGAAAATCTTACAGTATCTAATGATTTAATGTATTAATGTTTTAAAACACCATTGTATTAAGATTTATGTTTTCTGTCACCTGATTAAATTTACATGATGATTATTATTGTATTTTTATTAATTTTGAAAGAGTTTTTAACAGACTGAAAAAAGGCTACCTGCCGGTGATGGCTCTTGGCCGGGACTCAGGAGTGGAGCACCTTAGCAGCAGTGGTTTCTAATTAGAGGGAGTGGGGCTCCCTAGCAGAAGATTTTAACTTGACAATTGGGAATGCCATTTACTAATAGCAATTTGTCTATCACTTGTACTGGGAATAGAGATCCCTAATAACAATTTCTTCTCTACTAGAGAAACAGGTTCCCCAGTGGTAGTCACCTGGTTTGGAAGTGGTGCTTCCTTGTGGCAGTCACCCTATTTGGGTGCAGTGTCAAGTCAGTCGTCACTTGACCAGGGAGTCAACCTCCCTGGCAGCGGATTTTTCTTTTCCTTCTCTGGGAGCTTGTCTTTCTAGCAGCAGCAGCCCACTGGGCAGTAAGGGCTCCCGTGGTGGACATTCCTTCTTTTCAAGCCTTACAGGACTTTACCTTGGAGCTCATTTGAATATGGCTCTGGAAAACTATCATCCTAAAGTGCCATTAAATTACAGAATTTTATATTTAAAATTGTGTTTCTATGAGTAAATACTCTGCTTACTCTCTACTACAAGGTAGTCCAGGTCCTAAGTAAAATTAGATATCACTTCTTGTTCTGTTTGAAAGGCAGCATAGATTGCAATAACATCTTTATATGATCAGTGGGGAAAAAAGCTATTATGTTGTGCCCAATACAGGCATAGTATTCTTAACCATATTTCTACTTGTAGGGAAGAATATGTAATTCAAATGAATTGGTGTAATGGTAATTCCATTTATTTAATTAATTTAAAGAAACATGAAACACCAGCTACAAATTACATTGTCAGTCCTACAAAATGGGCCACTTTTGAATGGCTGGGCCCTTACTTCTAGGTCGCTTTTAATAAATGATTTAATTCAACAGCATTTTTTAGATTTATTGGCCCAGATGTTCAAAGCTTTGTGCAGTGCAGAAACCGTTTGCATGGATTTAGCGTGGGATTAGCATGGGTCTGCCATATTCAAAAGACCAAATAGCGCATGCAAATTGCATTAGCACCAGGCAAACATAATTATATGCAAAGTGGTACACTGAACATGAATACAGGAGCTATGGGATATTCAGTAGCTAGTGCCGCGCTAAGGTGTTTAGCGCGACTTAGCACGACCCTCTGTGTGGTACAAATTACTGCCCAGGAAAAGCTGGTCTTAACTCTGGGCAAACAGCTTTGCATGACATTGTGGCCTTTTGAGGCATTAGCACGGCTTTAGCGAGGCCTTGCGTGACCCTAAGATATGACTATGACACAGAGATAAAACCAGACATGGAGGAAACATGCTGCTCACTGATGGCACCACAATGATTCCAACTGCTGCCACCAGTCCCAGCCGTGCCAGGCAGTATGTGGTGACCTGGCATCTGGGGGCCACCATGGTAGAGTGGCCATACAGCACACACCTGTAGACCATAAGTCTGTGGTAACCAACAGATGCCAGCACACACATGCAGCACTGTGGGCATGGTGGGTGCTGAGGGGAGGGTGTAAGGGTGGTCAGGCCTCACCACAGACCGGGTGCAGTCACAAGGCTGGAACACAGCACGCAGTGCACATGGGCCAGTATTGGAGATACCCCAATGCCAGTGTGCCTGTCCAATCATACATGCCCCCCAGTCACATACCACACAGCTGTACATACACCACAGCACACACAGCCAGCCATGTCTATGTCACTATGAGCATCCCATGCCAGAGGTGCAGCATCTGTGGGTCACACAACAGTGTGACAGAAATGTCCACAGGCAGTACACACCTGCAAGGTGGGCTTGTCACTGTGTACAGTGCAGTGGTCATCACTACCCTACACACTATAGGCATTGCTGTGTCCCTCACACTACTGGCCCCCTTGCTACTGTGGTGTCTGCTGTGCACTGTAGCATTGCTACAGTGGACAGCTGCATGCATCACCACCACTGCCTGTGCCTATTCTGTGTTGTTCCCTGTGGTACACAATGCTATGCTGTACTACATACATGTAGCCTGCAGCAACCATCATGTACTGTCAGACTGACCTACAGGTGGAGCTGTGGGACCCTGCAGTAATGCTGGGCAAACTGCATGCAAATCAGGGTATAATGGGATGCTAATCTAAATGTTTGCCCAGAGACTGCCTAAGTAGGCTCATTTGCATGTCACTTTTGAATATGGCAAAATTTAGCAATGGGCAGACGTGTTTGCACCAGGCAAACAGCTTAGCTCCATGCTAAAGCCATGCAAACATGTTAGCACGGCGCTAATGGTTCGGGGAATATTATATAGTTTTAAACACTGTTCTCTCACAGCTGCTCCTGCCTGCAGCTGTACTGGGTCCATGCATTTGCTGGCACACACATTGGCCACATGGTTCACCTCTACCTACCTTCATGTCGCTGTGCACTGTGTTGTTGTTGTGGTTTGCACTTCCTGGTTGCTATATTCAGTGCTGTCTTATTCCAGGGCTATGTTTGCCCTGCACTCCCAGCCCAGTTTGCCCAGCTTCATTCCCATGCTTTATTCAGAAGCTGTTTACCCCAGGCTATTCCTTTTGAATATAGCTTGCTTTGTGCTCCGGACTAGGTTTGCCCACTGGGCAGTGCTAATTTAGCCCCAGGGCAAAATTATGAATATCGGGCCCCTTATGCCTAATTGTAACTTGGCAACAGGTAGATGACTGTACTGCAGTGACTGAAGCCTATCCATTTGGTTATTTTTATATAAAGCCAGGCTAATAAAAGGGTGTTGCTGCTATAACTGCTAGACATGGATTGGAATGTAGACATATTACTATTGCAAAGTTCCATCATTTGAGCACTTATTCCTTAACTTGACAAATTCTGCAAAATTTACTCATGTTTGCAGCCAACATCAAGTTCAATCAAAGTTTTCCTGCAGTTTTCAAATGTTTTACCTTGTTCATTTTCAAAGTTAGTTGGTTAGTTAAAATTTGGTGACTTGGATAGGAACACAGAGCCAGGCGTCATTTTCAGGTGTAAACTGGGGAAGGGGATACAACAGTGAAAGAGCAACAACAAAGTGGCAACAATAGGTGTATGAATATGTACAAAAAAATCACAGTACATGTAATGAATTTCAAAGAAAGACAAAAACAATGTAAAAGGAGTACATGTACATTGGTAATGAGGTAGCCAAGTTGAAAACTAAAGGACTGTGCCCCAATATCAGACACAAAATTTGTAGCCACCAATATTGACACACAATTTGTACAGGATTAGTCAGGCCTAAAATTCATATCACAGAGCACATTGATTTGTAAGCTATACAATTGAGTAGACAAAAATGTGTAAAACACATATTTGAATAGTTTGTTAGTGAAATTAGTTCTATGTGTTAAAAATTATTACCTTGAATTTGAACTGATACTTGGGCTGTGATATTGTAGGTTTGGGGATAGATGTTTGGCAGGGAAAATTAGAAGGTAATTTAAATGTGTTGTTTGCCTGGTGTTTGGAGGAGGGGACATTAGCTGCAATTAACTTGTCTTTAAACAGGAATTACTGTGGCTTTCATTGTTCACTTGGGAGCTTAAGCAACAGGTTGGTAGAAAAGAGGCCAGGAGTTATATTTTGTTTTAAACTGAAATATTTGATTAGTTTGTTAGTGAAATTAGTTCTATGTGTTAAAATTATTACCTTGAATTTGAACTGATACTTGGGCTGTGATATTGTAGGTTTGGGATAGATGTTTGGCAGGGAAAATTAGAAGGTAATTTAAATGTGTTGTTTGCCTGGTGTTTGGTAAGAGCCCTCCCACCCACCCTGTTTTGTAGGCTTTCTTAATACTGAAAGGCCACTGGGGTTGGGATTGAAGGGCTGAGTATTTCTGTTTGGGACTGAAATTTGAAGCAACAGGAGTTGGTGGGCCTGTGACATCATACGGTACCTGGAGTCTGCTTACACACACTGTTAGTGGGACTGAACACATACTGGACTGTATGTGTTTGTGAGACTTGGAACTTTGTTGGTGGGGTTGAAATTGGGTTTGTAAATAACTACAGTCAGTATAGAGAGAAACTGTACTCCAGGGGAAAGGGACTGAGAAAAGGGGGTGTGCTATTATAAACAGAGGGGGATAATCAGGGTGGCCATATTCCACCATGGCAGGCATCTTCGGAAGGGTTGTAGGCTGCACAGGCTGTGGGATGGCAATAATTCTAAATTGGGCCTGGAGAGAGGGAGGCTGCCCACTCTGTAGACAGCTATCTTGTATCAGGAGTGAGGTATATTGGTTAAGGAGTAAGCTGTGGGAGCTGGGGGGTGTCCAAGGATAAGGGGTGTGGATATGGGCAGCAGAAGGGTGGGGCTGAGGGAGGCTGGGGCACGCCTGAAATTACAGGACATTATGCTACAGCAAGCAGAAGGGGGATATTAGGACAGAGGACCCTTAGATAGGGAAGTTGATGAAGGGAAGGCGTACAGGGTGAAAATTCTGAATTCAAGGAGACTGGAGGGGGAAGAGTCAGGAGGGGCTGTTGTGCGGAAGCCTAAAACAGCAGACTGTGGGAAGGGAGCTCCTAAGGTGAACAGTGCAAGAGAGGAAGAAGAGGGTCAGTTTAGAGATGCAGTCAGGGGAAACTCGGGTTACTTGATGGAGGCTGACATAGAGTGTCACAATAAATTTGAGATACTAAGCATCCTAGAGGGGGAGGAAGGGGTTGGTGGAAATGAGGAAACTTATACAGAGGCCGGGGGGAGGGAGTCAGATACCCATAGGGCATCACAGAACAGCTATGGAAAGGATAGACATAGTCCCAGAGGGAGAAGGGAAACATATATGTTAAGCAAATGGGGAGATGCAACATATTCCAGACATGAGGGAGGAGCATGATTGGAGAGGAACTGGGAGACAAGGAGGTGGGAGAGGAGCCCCTTCAGCAGGAAGGTCAGTACCAAGGATGGGGCCTAGCTAAGGGGACCCACAGAGAGCCTCTGGAGACAGGGGTACTATTACAAGGGGGGATGAGGTGCGGGGGAAGGGGAAGGGAAACCATCAGGGCCAGGATAAATGGTTCAGATAAGAGAGGGTTAAAGGGACACCTATTCAGAGGGGTTTGAGTTAAGTGGGCAAAATAGCAAGGAGGCAGAAAGGGAGGTGACAAGGGGTCTCTAATAAGGCAGGAAGACTCCCATGAAGTGCGATCATGAATAAAGTGGGGAGGGGGCTGAGAGGGCATAGTGGAGGAACCATAAGGATGATGGCGGTGTTAAGGTTCTGTTACTGGGAGACTCGAGGATTAAGGGTATCCATTGGGAGGGACAGGGGATGGATGCCATAGCCAGGTGAAGGTAGTGAGTATCTCTGGGCTGACAGTGCACAGAGCAAAGTTCATGTGTGTATGAAATGGTTAGGGATTGTGGAGGAAACCAGTTTCCTGGTGCATTTGGGAACTAATGATCTAGAGGAATAGCATTATGGAAATCCAAGCAAGGTTCCAAGAACTTGCCAGAGTCTGTCGGGATAATCGATGCAACATTTCCTTTTCGGAGATATTGCCAGTACCAAAGGCCTCAGTGGAGAAAAAATGAAGTTCACAGAGGTTAATGAATGGCTCAGGAAGTGGGGTGAAGAGAATGGGTTGAGTGTAGGGAACTGGAATGGAGTTTGGGAGGATAAGGGACTATATGCCAAGGACAGGTTTCATCTTGCCCCATTAGGGAAGGCAGTCCTTAAACAGGGATGGCTGACTACATACAAGAAAGGTGGGGTTTAAACTTGTAAGGGGGAAGGGATAAGGGAGGGCTGACCGAGAAGCCCTCCCTCCAGATGAGGGGAGAGCCTTCAAGCCCAAGGGGGAGGGGAAACAGACTGGAGGTGGAGGTTTCAGGAGGAGCAGGGGAGGATGGAAGTATAAGGAATCTGGGTGGGGTTCGACAAAAAGGATCAGGGATAAGGGTTGGGGGTTAGTGTTAGTAAATGCTAGGAGCTTGGGAAACAAGTTGCCAGAGTTCCAGGCCATGCTGTTCGGGGGTGGATGTGGCGGCAGTCACGGAAACATGGGCCAACAAAAACCATGACTGGGACCTAAATGTACAGGGGTACACTATGCTTAGGAAGGATAGAAAGGAGGGCAGAGGGGGTGGAGTGGCTATGTTCATTAGAGATGACATAGAAATTGCTATGGTAGAAGAGGCAGAGGGAAACGTGGAGGCCTTATGGGTCACCTAACGATCCCCAGCAGGAGATAAAGTCAAGCTGGGAGTAGCATATAGGCCCCGGGATGAGTGATGTTCTAGAGGATGGTTTGCTGGACAACATCATTGCCCAGTGTGGTCCAAAAGGGAAGGAGTGGTGTTGATGGGGGACCTTAATATGCCAGGTACTAACTGGGAACCATGTCCTCTAAGGTGGCCAGGGCAGAGGCTGCTGGATGGCTTCCAGGATGTGTTCTTAACACAGCATGTGATGGAGCCCACAAGGGAGGGCATGTCCTGGATGTGGTTCTGGCAGATGGGAATCTGGTAAGGGACATGGTTGTACAGGACCCCCTGACTGGGAGTGACCACAATACTGTCTGGTTTCAAATAAGCATTGGGGGAGTGGGGGTGAGATCTAGGACACTGGCAGCGGACTTCAGGGGGGCAGACTTTATGGGCATGGGAAATATTCTCAAGGATCACTTGAAGGGGATTACCTCAACAACAAGTGTGGAAAGGAGATGGGAGGTCATAAACGGGACTTCATGAGGCAGTCAGGATCTGCGCTAAGTTGAAACATAAGGGAGCAAGGTCACATAAACCATGCTGGTGGTCCAGTGAGGTCCAGGTAGCAGTCAGAGAAAAGAAGGCGGCTTACAAAAATATAAAACAACAAGAGGGATAGGGATAAGAAATGTACCAGCTTGCATCTAGAAAAGTCACTCCGTATGGTGAGGGAGCAAGTCCAGTAAAGAGCAACGGCTGGCACAGGAGATACATGGAGGGGAAAAGGGGTTCTTCCGCACATTGGGGGCGGAGAAAACTAAGGGCCATCTCAGCAGATTGAGATCAGAAGGAGGGTGGGTGGAAGAGGCGAGGACCAGGCAGAGGTATTTAACGAGTACTTTGCCTCTGTGTTCACTAGGGAGGGGGATGGGATATCTACAAAGCAAGGCACAAAGGGGATAGAAGCAGCAGGGAGTGGGATCAGAGGAGCAGCAGAAATGGAGCAAAAGGAAGGGAAAGGTACCCCAGGGGTGTCACATCTGGATAAGGATAAAAAGACCAGTAAGGTGGAGGGGACGGATGATGCCATCCCACCAAAGGGTGTGGTTTGCCCTCAAGGCCCTAAAGAAGACAAATCTCCTGGGCGGATGGCATTCATCCGAGAGTACTATGGGAATTGGCGGACATACTGGCTGCACCCTGGCGGAGCTTTTCAACAGGTCACTTGAGACAGGAGGGTACCTTTAGGATTGGCGAGAGGCACATGTGGTACCAATCCATAAAGGGGGTCAAAGGAAGTACCAGGAAACTATAGACCCATCAGTTTAACCTCGGTGGTGGGAAAATTAATGGAGAGTATACTAAAGGAACGATTGGGGTTTACTTGGAGGAGGTGGGAGGTCTGGATAGTCGGCAGCATGGGTTTGTGCCAGGTAGATCATGTCAAACCAACCTTGTGGAGTTCTATGAATGGGTAACATCAGAACTGGACAGGGGTAAGCCTGTGGATGTATTATTCTTGGACTTCAGCAAGGCGTTTGACTCTGTCCCCCACAATGGTCTGGTGGAGAAACTGATGGGGTTAGGAGTAGGCCCTTTGATGGTCAGATGGATTGAAAACTGGATAGCTGGACGCACTCAGAGAGTAGTGGTCTGTGGGGAGCTCTCGAACCCTACAGAGGTTGGTAGTGGGGTACCACAGGGCTCGGTCCTGGGTCCAATCCTGTTTAATGCATACATATCAGACATCAGGGATGGTATAGGGTGTGAAATGAGTCTCTTCATGGATGACTCCAAGATGGGAGCAGTAGTTGAGGGAGAAGAGGGAGGTTGGCCCTGCAAGGGACCTGACACCCTGGAAAGCTGGGCTCACACATGGAAATTAATTTCAATATCACCAAGTGCAAGGTGTTGCATCTTGGTCAGGGAACCTCAAACACAGGTACACCCTGGGAGGAGGTGCTGGAAGCCTCAACAGGGGAAAAGACCTAGGGGTCATGGTGGATACATGTATGAATAACACTGAGCAGTGCAGGAGAGCAGCTAGCAAGGCAAACAGGATGTTGGGATGCATCGTGAAGGGGATCACCTCTAGGAGCAAGGAAGTGATTCTGCCGCTGTACAATGGACTGATTAGACCACACCTTGAGTACTGTGTACAGTACTGGAGACCACACTTGAAGAGGGACATACAGCTCCTGGAGAGGGTACAGAGGAGGGCAACAAAGATGATACGAGGCTAGGGGATTTGACTTACGAGGACAGACTTGAGGAGCTCTGCTTGTTTTCATTGGAGGAGAGGAGAGCGGGGGACATGATTGAGGGTCTTCAAGTACCTCAAGGGAATAAATAGGGTAAACATGGAGGGATCTTTAGACTAAAGCAGGAGGCATCACCAGAGGGCATGGTTTGAAGTTGGAAGGTGGAAGGGTGAGGGGAAAAGAGGAGGAGGTTTTTCACTGAGAGGTGGTGGACCCTTGGAATGCTCTGCCTGGTGAGCTGGTTCAGAGATCCACAGTGGAGAGCTTTAAGAGAGGGTGGGACAGACACAGAAAGTGGATATATCAGATGATGGCCTGTCCCGGGGGGGTGGGGATGGATGATAGGGGTTTCTGGAGCACAAGGGATGGGAGGGTCTCGGCACCCAACTAAGGATCTAGGTTCGAGCAGACTTGATAGACCATAAGGCCTAATCTGCTGGTAAATAGTATGTTAGTATGTTAGTATGTAAGTGGAATAGCAGAGGAGGTAATTAAAAGCCTTGCTTATTGGTCATATTCTGTAGGTAATACAGTAAATCTATATAATGAACATGTAAAAGAACTAATTGAGCTCCTTGACTTGCGTGGATTTGAGCAATATGTGAATTCCTCCACACAGTTAACTTATCACACTTTAGATTTGGTCTCCACCAAGAGACTTCCAGTTAACCAGTTTTGTATTGAAGAAATTGCTTTCTCCATTTTAGGTACCAACAAGCATAGCTTGTAGCACCCTTGTAGGCATAAATTCTCTTTTCTGCATTTACTAATAATTATTGTTACAACTCACCCTGAGTGATTTACTGCTAATGCCAGTGATAAGATTAGTGGAGGGTTTCCTTTTTTTGAACTATCAATCTTTATTATTTTTTACAATACAACAGATGCCAAAAAATAAAAATAAAAATAAAAAGTTTCACAGAAACAATTTACATAAAAAGAGCACTTACAGAAGTACAGACTTTCATATTTCATTCAGTACCTTTGTTAATAATAGCTTAAATGAATTGTAGGGCTTAGCAGTCATGGAACAAAATCTGAATGAAGGGGTGCAATGTACAATACCCATCTCCTCCAAAAATTCTCAAAACTAGCTTGAGATTTATTTAAATAGCCGTTATCCTCTCCATTTTATAAATCTGTATCATTATCAGAGACCATTGTTCCAATGTAGGAGGTAGTGGGGAGAGCCATTTTTTGGTTATAGCTTTTTTGGCTGCCAGAGTAGCCAAGTTCAAAAATTTCCTTGTCCTCACGTCCCTACAGGTCTGAGGATACTCCCCTAGAAAAAAGAAGTATGGGTCAATGATTATATCTGGAGAAATTATTTGTTGCAAGGCCTCCTGAAATTTAGCTAGAAAAGTTTGGAGCACCTTACAGGACCAAAGTATGTGGCCCAATGTAGCGGGGGTGTATCCACATTGTCTCCAACATGCCCCCTTAGAGGGGTGGTATTTCTGACTTATTGCAGGGGCTCTAAAATATCTTACAGACAGTTTCCACGCGAACTCCTTCCAGTGCCCTGAACTGATTCCCTTCCCCATTGTTTCCAAATGTTTTTCCCATTGCATAGAAGACACCTCTATTCCCAGATCCCTTTGCCAAGTTAACCTGATCTTCATTATTGAATCATCCTCTAAAGAACTCAAGGCCCTGTAAAGGGCGGAGATCATGTGGGTGGGGATTGGGTTTTTATCTATTACCTTAATGAAGATTTCTAGGGGTCCAGGGAGAGGGGAGTCCCTCCACTTCACCTCTCCAAGCTTCCGAAGAGAGTTCCTAGTCTGAAAATATCTAAACCTGTCCGCATAAGGAATGCCATACTTCTGGGTTAAGTCTGTTAAAGACAAAATCATTCCCTTCGGCATAAAATGATGTACCAAATGTAGGCCCCTCTTCTGCCAACTGCGGAACCCTGCATCTAATCTAGCTGGGATGAAGGAGCTTGTGTAGGGCAGAGAAAATAATGTGGATCTCCAGTCTGCAAGCTTTCTAGATGCCAGCACCCCCTGCCAGCATTTTAAAGTTGAGTAGGTATATGGATTATCTACCCTGTCTGACCTTATTTCAGAAGGAAAAGACAGTTAGGTTTGATACACATTTATAAGCTCCCTCTCCCGGCCCTCCACTGATTTCCACCTAGCCACATAGCTTTCATCAAGCCAATATAGAGGTATTCTAATCTGAGCAGCTAAATAATACAATCTAAAATTCGGTAAGGACATTCCTCTCTGTCTCTTAGCTAGCTGCAGTATGGACAGTCTTAACCTAGGTCTCTGATATGACCAAACAAATGGTGATATTTTCCTTTGAAAAGTTCTATAAAATGCCTCTGTTAATGGGATTGGGAGGGTCTGAGTCAGGTAAAGGAAGTGAGGGAGGACTACCATTCTGATAGCTTCAATTCTCTGATACAGAGACAAGGGAAGTGCTCTCCATTTCTCTAAGTCGGTTGACATCTTAACCAGAAAGGGGGAGTAGTTTAGGGTAAAGAGGTCTGTATGTGACCTTCCAATCTGTACACCTAGATACTTAATGCACTCCAAATCCCAACGAAAAGGAAATTTAGCTTTCACCTGTACTGATGGGGCATAATTCAAGGCCATTACAGCTGTCTTAGAGAGGTTGACTCTATAGCCAGCTAGGTCTCCAAATCTGTTCAATAGCTCCCAAAGATGGAGAAGGGAGGCCTCGGGGTCCGTCATATATATTAATAAATCATCAGCATATAATGCTAGTTTAGGAATCTCTGTACCAACCTCCACCCCTTTTAAGCCTTCTTTCTTTCTCAATGCCTGGGCTAAAGGCTCCAAGTATATGGCAAATAGTAGAGTAGTGGAGGGTTTTCAGACCATATACAGTAGCTATTACTTCTATGTTGCAGACAGTCATACCAAATTATTTCAGGATGAGGCTTGCATGTAGGGTTGAATGCAACTTGAATAGGAAGCAGTCCAGCTGCAGAGTCTCCCAGAGAAGCCTTGTTAAATACTAAACTTCGCTCCAGCTGTGTATATGGGGGATCTGCACTCAGTCAGAATTCATATACAGGCTGATACAAAGTAAAGACAAGCACTGGTCTATGTCTTAATGTTTGCTTGCATAGTGTATAAGAAAAATTATTATGCTTAGTAAGTGAAGGAGGGTAACTTTCTACTATATCCTCCTTTATTATCTTACTTGCTGCTTCACTGTTGCCTTCCTATCTGGGCCTGTCATTCCTCTAGCATTACTCACTATTCCTCACTTCTCCAAACATCTATTTTACTGCCTCCATTTGATTTCCGATATGCTGATAACCCCTCTTGTTTTTCTGTTTCCTTATTTTTCTCTCTTCACCCTTCCACATCTCACTGTTTCTCCCTCTAACATATCTCTTACTGTTTTCCCCTCCTCTTCACCTATTCTCCCCTCCTCAACTCCTACTGCCACCCACTGTGCTTGGTGAACTCTGTATCAATTTATTTTATTATTCAATTTTGCTCTAGAAGGGGTGAGGGTGTTGCAGTCTACATATCCACCAGATTGCAATTTACAACTATTGTTGCTGTTTCCTCCCCTTCTTCCCATGAGTTGCTCCTCATTAAACGTTCCCTTCCCTTCTCTTTTCTCATCTTTATTGCTGGCACATTCACTCCTTCTGGGAAAACTTAAAGCAGCAGGCCTCTCTGACTCTTCAGTCAATTGGTTTTGTTCATACATTGAAGGACGGTCTCAAGCTGTCCAAATAGGAAACTCCATTTCACCTCCTCTTCCCATTAGCTCAGGTGTCCCTCAAGGGTCTGTCCTGGGTCCTATTCTCTTTTCCGTTTTCTTAAATGACCTCCAAAACTGCCCGTTCCTCTGTGTCCATTCATATGTGTGCTGATGACACAGTTCTTTTTGCTTCTGGCTCCTGTACTCAAGACCTCTCCTCCCAGCTGCAGTTGGATTTTCACAACATTCAGTGCTGTTTCAAGACTTACCAACTGTCCCTAAATGCCCCCCCCAAAGAAACAGTCTCCATGACTTTTGGCACCATTCGGAGGCTAGCCAGACTTACTTCTCTCTCACTATTTAATACCCTTTGATGGTACTAAGATTGAAGATGCTCCCTCCTTTAAGTGCCCCTGGGTCTACCTTGACCAGCATCTTGATTTCTCAGTGCATATTGTTGCAATTCACCATAAAGTGAACCCTACGCTTGGAGCATTGTACAGGAATGAAGTGTGTATTCCTCTTCCTGCCTGCTAAGAAATTTGTTAAAAATTATAGTCCCTATCTTTGATTATGGTGATTTAGTCTATGGTGGAGCCCCTAAATCCTTCCTTGCCAGACTCAACCCTCTTTTTCATTCTTTTGTTGTTTTGCTCTAGATTGCCCACCTTGTACTCACCACTACTCTATTTACTCAGCCCTTCCTCTTCCCTCCCATGATGCTAGGTGCCTTTCCCATTGTGTGTCTTTTATATCCAAATTCTGGTTCGGCATCCTTCCCTCTTATCTCAAATCCCTTTTATCCTATCCTCCTTCGTCCTCCTACACTCACTGAAATAATATTTCCCATTCTCTATTACTTCTAGAAAATCCACTGTTGGTCAATCTGCTTTTTCTTACCAATTTCCTAAACACTGATCCTCCCTTCCCCTTTCAATTTGAAATACCTCTTCTACTTCCTCCCTAAAGTCTCTTCTTTATGACTTTTGTTATCCTACCTGCAGCTGTCTATAACCCTTTTCTCTTCTTTCTTCCTTTCACTATTTTCGACCTGTTTATGCTTTTCTACTATTTTTGCCTTCTTCATATATAAGAATGTGTTTTTTCTTGTATTCATTTACTATTTGCTACTAATTTGATGGTCATATTTCACTTATTACTATATTACTGATTTTTTATAGTTTTGTTAGTTATCTCCCTTTCCCTCTTCCCCAGGACTCATCTGGAAATGAGCTGTTATTTCAGCTCAGTATATCCTTCCTGGTTTTAACAGTAACCAATATATATATATATATATATGTATATATACATATATATTACAATAAGTTTATTATGGAAAGCCCAGGTAATATGTAGCATCTTGATTCCAGTGTGGTTCTTCTTTTACTTACTTTTACAATGCCTTTACCCAGTATAGTCCAGCTTAGATGCAACAACTAATTTTCATTAACTTGCTCAGAATTACACAGTATTCAGATGTAGCAGGGCTAAACCTGCAATTTCTCTGGTAACCAACAGTGCTCCAACCACTAAACCTTACTACCTGGGGGTGGCACTTGGAAAAACTACTGACTGACAGATGTTTTTATTAATGTTATCTTTTTTATTGTTTGTGGTATTGATCATTATTGTTCAGCATGTTTAGCCTTTTGGGAGAGGTATTTTTAAAAACAAGCATTTGTTAATGCTTAATGTTTGCTTGCTTAAAGAGGCCGCGTTTGGGACACACACATAATGCATAATTGTACTAAAGATGGGTACAAATGAAATAATACTTCATTTAGAGACAGAGCAGTGAACAGAGTTTTTGAATGCTGTTTTCTTTAGCCTGCGAATTTATTTCCATTTGGACAGGATGCTTACAGCTTAGCAACAACTGGGACATTTTTTTTCATTTTCACCTTTAGGGAAAACAAAGAATTCCAAAGGGGCATAGCACCACTTGGTATCAGAAAACCAGATGCAGGAGGTTGTCATTCCTAATGACAGCATTTTGGGTAACACAGAAAGCTTAAATGGAAGAAGGCAGCAGAATTTCAAATTGCTGCCACCAGAGATTTGCCCCTCCATCACCATTGGTTATGATGAGCAGGTGACTCTTTGCTAGAGTCAGGGCCAGATTAAGGTAACCTGGGGCCCTAAGTACAAGAAAATTTGGGGCCTCCTGTGTTTTTGGCCACATCTCTTTACCTCACCACAGGGGGAGGAATTTGATAAGATACTGGGGGAAGCCAACAGCACATTGGCCCGAAAAAGGAAAGTTGCTGCTAGTGGGTGACTACAATATGCTGGAAATAGATTGGAGCCTCCTACCTGCAGCTTGGGTAGAAGCAGGGATGTCCTAGACTCCCTGCAGGGGTTGATTACCGGGCAACTAATGAAGGAGTCCACATGTGATGGGACAATGCTGGACCTGTACTATTGTCTCCAATTGTATTGATTGTAATACTGGACCTCACTGAACCTGTTGCTTACAAAGAGGGACAGTATTGCAGAAATCAAGGTGGGATGCCACCTGGAAACCGGTAATCACTGTACAGTGTGGTTTAACCTAACAATGACAGCAGAGGCAAACCACACAAGGATGAGGGTCCTGGACTTCATGAGGGCAGACTTTTTAAAAATGGGTGAATGCTTCAGAGATGACCTATTAGGACGCAATTGCCTGGATGGGGATGGAGGAACAGTGGTGCAAATTATGAGATGGGATAGAAAAAGCAACAAACCTCTGTGCAAAATAAGTGAGCAAGAAGAGGAGGAAAAAAAAAAGACAGCACTGTAGGTCTCAAAGGAAGTGGCTGCAAAGGTAAAGGCTAAAAGGGTAGCATTCAGGCAGTACAATCAGATGCAGAAGGAAGATGAGGGGACTGTGTACCAAGGAAAGCAGAGAGAGGCTGGGAAGGTGATGAGAGGTGCAAAGGTACAAACTGAGGAAAGGTAACTATAAGGAACATGACCGTTTTTAGGTACCTAAGTGATAAGAAGAAGACAACGGAAGGAATTATGAGGTTATGAAGTGCAGAGGAGGATCAAGAAAAAACAGATATCCTGAACTATACTTCTGTTCAATCTTCATATTGGAAGGGAAGGGGGATGAACCACATGAAAACAACAAGAACACTGGGGACAGGAAGGTAGACACAAGTCCATTCACAGAAGAAAGAGTCCTGAAAGGACTTGTGAATCTGAAAGTGGATAAAGCTATGGGACTGGACAGTGTACACACACGGGTGCTGAGGGAAGACACGGAATTACTGGTTGCACCTCTGTCATCCCTATTCAACAACTCACTGGAAACAGGACCTGGGGAATTTCTTAGGTTCTCTAATAAGGCTCAGCACTCAAAGCCTAATGCAGTATCTAATATTGCTGTGGAAGCCCTCCTCCACACACGTATTTACCTGGGATAACCAAACTAAGAAGCCACTTCTCCTTTACAGTGTGTGTGTGGTCCTAATTTTTTTTTAACTTTATTTTTATTTGGTTTTAAGAGTTTTTATATGGACATTTACATATTTGATGGCCTCCAGTCCAAATCAAGGCTTGGGCAGTTGGTTACAAAAATAATAAAAGAAACAACAAAAAAAAATATGAAGGTCATATGCCACAAACATTCATACATCATTTTAAATTCAGACCTATCCTTTACCAATATTGTTTCCAAACTCTCACTGACTGGATCGCAGAGTCATTTAGAATAATCACCATAGCCTATCAGCTTTCCAACATCACTAACATACTGACATACTAAAATGCCAGCAGAATAGGCCTTAACGGTCTTTCATGTCTGCTCGTTTGGTCAGACCCCACCCTGGGAGCTGACCTTGCTGCCCCCCTCTCTCTCTCTCTGGCTTCTGCCTTCCCAGTCCCGGACATTCTCACTGCACTGGTTTTTGCTTCCACAACCCTTCCTCTGTACCTGTCCCATCCCCTCTTGGACCTCTCCACTGTTTCTGCCTCCACCAGCCCCCTGGGCAGTGCATTCCATAGCTCCACCACCCTCTCAGTGAAGTAGCACCTCCTCCTTTCTCCCCTGAATCTCCCCCCTCCAGCTTCCACCCATGCCCAATGCCATTTTAAGAAATAGATGAAATTAAAATAAATGAAACCAATCAGTTGTCAAACAAAAATTTACAATCCTTTCATTTCAGAGATCTATGTCACAGTGGCGAAAGGCGATCGCCATTATGCAGAAGTCAAGAGTGCCAAAAATGTATTTCGCAGCAGATTTTTTACAGCAAAAGGGTGCCGGGGACTTAGTTTTTAATGTTCACCCCCCACGCCCCCCTACTAAAAGATTCTTAACTCCAGGGGGGTGCATGTTGGGGTGGGGTGAAAACATTAAAAAAAAGGTTCAGGCTGAGTGCCACAAAAATGCACCAGCACCCAGAACTGAACCCAGTACCCTGCTGACTGATGCTGACAACCCACCCACCATACCATGGGGTCAGCATGGCAACTGACCATGGCACCACCCCTCACATCCCTCACTGTGCATGCCTGCTCCCAGCCCTCTGTGCAAGCGTATGTATAGCGACAGGGTGTCGCTATAGTCACCCCCCCATCCAGCCACCATATCCCCTTGGAGCTATTCCTGCAATGCGCTGGGGAGTGGGTCACCATTATTGTCGGCACCCTCTCCCCAGCGCCCTCATCACAGGCTTCCTCATTTCAGTCCCTCTTCAATTTCCAGTGCAGCTGCAGACAATTCCTTGTCTGACTTATGGGATAAATCGCCTTCTTCAGAAGAGTCTGGCTCATTTTGCGTACATAAAAAAACAACAAACAACTGATTAATCTCAAAGAAAATAAATGTTTTTTTTCTTGTATACAATCCGGACCTTTGCAGGTGCTAAGAGCTGAAAAGAAGCACCCAGCTCTAAGACTTCCTGATGATAGGAAAGAAACTTGCGACATCTTTGCTGAGTTTGATATGAAAAATCTGGATAAATAAAAAACCTGTGTGATTTATAAATTATTGTTCCATTTATTCTACATAACTTAACTAGTAAGTCTGTAGCAGACTCAAAGACAGAGGTAATTAGGATCAAACTTTTAGACTGAGACTCCGAACTCGAGAAAGCCATTTCTGTAATTCCCAGGTTTTGCTGTAAGGATGGCTGGGGGATACTGGGATGTATAGGGAGAGGCATCACCAGTAGAAAACAGGAAATTGTTATTCCTCTGTACAGACAGTTGGTGAGACCCCATCTGGAGTACTGCATGAAGTTCTGGAGACCCCATCTCCTCAAGGACATAGACAGGATGGAGGCAGCCCAGAGGAAGGCAACTAAAATGGTGCAGGGTCTGCAACAGAAGCCATATGAAGAGAAACTAAAGGAGCTTAATATGTATACCCTCAAGGAAAGGAGGGAGAGGGGGGACATGATGGAAACTTTCAAGCACCTCAAGGGAATCAACAAAGTCCAAGAGGGTAGCATCTTTCAGAAAAAGAGATGTGCAAGAACAAGGGGACACAATTTGAAGACAGAGTGGAGACTGCTCGGGGCAATGTGAGGAGATAGTTTTTCACAGAGAGGGTGGTGAACACATGGAATGGCCATCCTGAAGAGGTCATGGGGTCAAAAACAGTGGGGGAATTCTAGAATGCATGGGACAGAAATAAGGCAACTCTGGTGGGGGTTAGGAAGAAGTAGGCTGTTTAAACTAGGATCTGCAGCTTATCCAATAGGTAGGGAAATGGGGAGACTAGGTGGGCCAAGCAGTCCTTAACTGCTGTCAAAGTCTATGTTTCTGTGTTATGTTTCTTTTATGCATTCTGAAAGCCTTTGTAATAAATAGTAAATTTTCAGCTGGAAGGTCAAATACTTCAACAAAGATACTTTTTTTACAAGCTCTCAAACATGTGTGGTCCTAATTCAACCTCAGTTGTACAACTGAGATGACTGTAGTACAAAGAGTTTATAGAGCAGTTGGCCTCCCAGGGTAAAAATTATGAAAGAAATGAAGCTGTGCCACCAGAGAGCCTGTAAAATAAAATAAAATGCAATCGTGCCTCCTGAGATCCCAGTGCACCTGAGAAAACTAAAAGAAACATATCTGTGCCACATGAGATCCTAGTAATGCCAGGGAAACTACCCCAGAGATGGATGCTCTGTCTCTCAAAGGGAACAGGAAGCAATGCCACTGAGCCATCAAACTGTGCCATGAGGGAGCTGCCTGGTCTGGATAAGCACCAGGACTGCAAATAAAAACATATTGTAGGAGGGAGTTAGTGGGTCACAGCACTTGACCTGCTGAGAAAAAAAAAAGGTTTGAGATGACAGACAGTCAGCAGGAGCCACAGCTGGGGACTGGGCGGGCAGGGAGAAGAGAGAGATACAAACCACACGAGTCACAACTGGCAATTGGGAGGGGGAAGTGAGAGAAAGGAATGGAGCTACAATCAGGGATGGGGTTGGTAAGAGGAGAGACAAACAGTGACCAGGTGCCACGATCAGCAATGGGAAGGTGAAGGTTGAGAGAAAGGAATGGAGCCATGATCTTAGACGGGGATACTGACAAACAATCAGCAAGAGTCATGAGGTGGAGGCAGAAAACAGACCGTCAGCAGGAGTTACAACCAGGGCTGGGGGGCAAGCAGTAGATGCTGCATCCAAATAGAGGTGTGCAAAAAATAACTTTCACTGGCAGAATTTCCGTGAATGTCAGATTCTCACTTCCACGAAAGTTTGGGAATCAAATTAGCAACGTTTGTGGAAATTCCAACTTAGAACGGTGGAATAAATGTAAAAATTGTGGATTATTCTATTGAACTGCGGAGAAAAAAGTCTGCAGAACTGATCACTGAACTGCAGAATAGTTACATGTATTGTGGAATAATTCATCAAACTGTGGAAAAAAAATTCCTCAGAACTGTTATTCCACAAATCATGTGTATTTTTCCACAGTTCAGTCCAAAAATTCTGCAGAACATGGCAAAAATCCACCAAAGACATGCAGATTCTGATCTTACCAATGGCAGAAATTCTGAAAATTCTGTGAAATTTCCACATTTTCATGGAAGTTCTGTGAAAGCGGAATTCACAACTTTCGCCCAAATTCTGCATCCAAATAATCACTGGACCAGCTGGACAGAAACTAGTGCTGGGCGAAAAGAAGCCACTTTCAGTGACTGGGGCAAGGAGGGCTGCTAGACACCATTTGAGTGCAGAGGTAGGAAAAAATGCCAGAAATGAGGGGCAGAGAGGAAAAACAGTATCAGGAGGAGGGAGATGGTGGGTCCATGGTAGTGGGGAGAAAGAGAGGAAGCACACTGATTCATGCATACTCATTATGTGCTTCAACTCCACTCTACGTGGTTCAAACATTATATGATGTATTCAGTATCCAGTGACACCCTTCATGACCCCCTACATTCTGCCCTCCATTGGCAATAAGTCAGCATTGCTCTCAATATGCAGCTGTAAAAATGGAGTTGAGTGCCAATGTGATTAGGAATCTGAAGTGAACGGTACTTATGATATACATCACTAAAATTTTAGGTTGTATGTATGTTTCAGTTGCAGTCCTATATATCAGACACAAATGTCCAAGAATCTCTGCACTATTAGGAGTAACAATATGATAGCACAGGTCTTCTGATTTTTACATACTGTACTATCCTGCTCATAATTCACATTGATATTCTCCTGTTGCAAGCTGCTGTGAGATATCCAATTTGTTTTTGTTACATTTTGAAACTTTGGTTAAACAATTTGATGGCTGGCATGGTTGTCTTTTTTTAGCACATCCAGATCAAACCTTTTACTTGATGTACTTAACTAACCATTCAAAACCCTAAATCAATAAACCTGTAAGACACTCAGAGACAAGCTCATATTTGCATAAAGTCTCATGTAAGTTAGTCTGTAGTCATTAAGGGTGCTTAGAATAACTACATGCAAGAATATTCTTAATCCAATCTCACTTTAGCTTTTGCTCTTTTAAGACTTGAACATTAATAAATTCTAATTATACTCCAAATTACCATGTGCTTAAGTTTAACCCATTTATGAACAACCCCTAAAGGCATATGTGCTACTGAATAAGAAATAACATTCGAAGTTCAAAGATGTCTTCTTACAAAGTAATGTAAGAAAGTCCTGTTAGCATAAGCATGATTTCTTAAAAATACAAAATCCATAGCAAAATTGCTTGTAATTACAATACCCAAAGGAACTAGAAAGATCATGTTTAATATTGGTACAGCACATTATTTAACTTTAAATAATAAAGGTTACATATACAGATAGGCAACATACATGGGCAAGATTTTCACTGGGTGCCACGCTGGGAGCCCACCCCAGCATGGCAATCGATGCTTTGGGCGACGGGGGTGCCCAATCCCCCATCGGCTGAATGCCCCCCAACCATCCTTGTGCCACGCTGGGAGCCCACCCCAGTGTGGCAAACGTCCCACGTCATCAATGGAGACAAAAAGAACACCTGTAAAGAAAAAACAGTCCCACATAGTCTCCCTGGCCCCCTCCCACAACCGCACCACCCACTGCGCACCCTGCCTCCCCACACCCACCCTATACTTACCTCCCGGACCTGGGCGACTTATCTTCGTGGACTCAAACACGCCTGCACCTTCAAAGCCGACCGCGAACTGAGGAAATGCAGGTAAGCTGTATAATGGGCTAGATAGGGTTTCAACTTTGTTGCATATCTCTGGCATTTTTGGAATTTTTGCACCAAATTTTCAACATGGGGTTTTTGGGACCCCTTCTCATGAATGCTGTCACTGTCATGGCGTTATTCGGGCTCGAAGGGTGATTTCACAGTCACTGCGCGAAAATCACCTTTCGGGACCGATTAACGAAATGACACTGCTAGTGTTCATAAGGTGGGCTCAAGTAGTTTATTTTGAAAATTTGGTGAAAAATTTCAAATAACGATTGTTTTATGAGCCGCATTGTGCAGTTCCTATGCACGCTCGTAAGTTTGCAAATTTTCAATATTTTCACTCCAGATTTTCAACATTGCCATTTTACCACACCTTCTTATAAGTAGTACAGCTGTCATTTTTCACATCTCACCCAAAACGTGTTTCCGCCCATGTAGCACACAATGGCGCAGTCTGTGTGCTAAATCAATGTATGGGACACATTAAGAAAATCACAGTGACACTGTTCATGAGCAGAGGTCTTACAATGGCTATGTTGAAAATTTGGTGAAAACATTCCTAAAAATGACTTTTACGAGCGTGCATTGCGCACTTCCTATGCATGCTCATAAGAATGCAAATTTAATATTTTCACTCTAGATTTTCAACATTGCCATTTTATTACACTTCCTTATGAACAGTACAGCTGCCATTTTTCATATGCCGCCCAAAATGTGTTTTCGCACATGTAGCGCACAATGGTGCTGTTAGTGTGTGAAAGCAATGTTTGGGACAGATTAAGAAAATCACAGTTACACTGTTCATGAGCAGAGGTCTTAAAATGGCTATGTTGAAAATTTGGTGACAAAAGTCCATAAAATGACTGTGTTACGAGTGAGCATTTCGCAGTTTCCACGCACCCTTGTAAGTTCATGACTTTGTAATATTTTACGTCCAGATTTTCACCAGTGCCATTTTTCCACACTGCCTTATTTACAGTACAGCTGTCATTTTTCACAACATGGCCGAAGTGTGTTTTCACACTTTCAGCGCAGAGATGCGTGATTGCTGTGGGAAATCATTGTTCAGGATAGATGAAGAAAATCACAGTGACACTGTTCATGATCGGAGGCACCAAAATGCCTGAGTTGACAACCTGCTGTAAAAAAATCAACAACCTAATTATATTATGGGTGTGCGTTGCACAGTTTCTATGTACGCTCATGACTTCATTTTTTTAAATATTTTTACTGCAGATTTACAACACTGCCATTTTTTACACCTCCCCATGAACAGTACAGCTGTCATTTTTGTCATCCTGTTCGGAATGTTTTTGCACCTGTGGTGCTAAATGCCGTAGTCTCTGTGCACAAGCAGCTTTCGGCTAAGAAACTGATATTCCCCCTGTTCATGAGGTGGGGTCACAAAAAAAACATGCTGAACATTTGGAGTGAAAATACCAACGAATGCCTGAGGTATTAGGGTTTCCAACCATAACGCCCAACCCTGTAGAGAATGA
Organism: Neoceratodus forsteri; assembly: GCA_016271365.2. Lineage (NCBI taxonomy): Eukaryota > Metazoa > Chordata > Ceratodontiformes > Ceratodontidae > Neoceratodus > Neoceratodus forsteri. The sequence goes on from CM057453.1 coordinate 389,707,664, forward strand.
CAGGCATCAGGGGTGTGACTTGGGATTCTTGCCTGTAATGCTCATACCATTCCACACCCTGCAGCCAGTGAGAAGCATTGAGGTATGCCTTGGACTCTTCGGCCCCAAAGTTCACTCCATTCTCCTATATCGCACTCATCCCACTGTATTTCCTAATGGAATGGGGTGCGCATAAGGACCAAAGACCCCAAGGAACACCGTGACACTTGCCAGTGTCTGCAGGGTGGTGTGTGCTGAAATGGCATGGCTGCTACGGCTGATGACACAAAGGCACACCCCAATGCCTGTCACTCTCTGCAGGGTGGTGGTGGGGTTGGCTTCAGTTCAATACTCCACTGCCATTCTTATTACGCAGCTCTGTAACTTCTACACTACCACTGCCAATGCCAGCAAGCAAACATTCGGCATTGACAAATGCTTCTTTGTAAAGAAGCAGGACAGTTAAAGGTGACGCTGTTCACATACATGATTACAAATACAGAACACATTTAGGGTGACAAGAAACACCTTGAACTAGGAAATAAAACAGTTTGCCTCCAAGCTATAGGTTGATGGAAGAAAAGTTGTTTACTTGTAAGTTTTTTTGTAATAATATATTTATTCATCCCTGCTTATGAAGCAAGCATGCATACATGGTTTTCAGGGTTGTTTTACTGTCCTGAATCTCCTCCATATACAGTGGTGCCTGTCAGATTTCCCCATGTCAATCAGTATCTTGAGAAAAGAACCATTCAGTATGCTCAAGGCCATCATTTTGCACTTGCCCGTCTTCTTGCAATTTGTCAGCTGACCATTAGAAACCACAGGCTAATGAGCTTGTGAAGGTACTGTTACACTGTTTTTGCACAATGCCACCTGCTGTCTCTTTATAACAACCCTGCAGATGATGGTATATATTTTGACATTTAAACCTGTTCCACCAAGTGACACCAAGCATTACAATTAGTTGCAACTGAGGGTACTCTGACAGCAGTATTTGAACATCTTTAGTTTTGATGGAACCTGATCCTGGACACCATTGCTCACTTCTGTTATACACCATACAATTACACACCTTCAAAGGTTTTCTTTTGTTACATCTATGATGGTTCAATAAAAGGTATCAAACCATTTATTTCTGAATCTGTTCTTACAAGGACCAATATGGCAATGAATTCTGTATACCTTCAAAAGGGAAACTCTGAATCTTTCTACATACTGTAGTTCAACAGATACAAATCAGTGGTTCAGAGTAAATCATGCCTTCTTCTGTTGTTTTATTATATACTTATTAGTTTTTTTTCTTGTATTGTCTTTCAGGTCCCCTTTGAATATCGACATGCATGTTCTGGGCTTCTTACCCAATCAACAAACTTTTGCATAAAAATAGTGGTTATTACATTGGTAACTTCTCTTCTGAAAGTACTGTATCTTTATCATCGACTACCATTTGGAGCTGATATTTGGAGGCCTCCAACATAATGTTCACTGTATGCAACAACTATATAATTTCTTTTTGTGACAGTTTCTCACTAAGTGACATACTTGTGGACCACAGGAAAGGCTGATAATTACTGTAGCAAGTTAGATAACCACTTGCATGAATGCCAGTGTTGCAGAGGTGTACGATTTTTCCTCTAAAGAAGTCTATTTTCTTAGATCGCTTGTCTGTAGAAGCAGTAGAGAAAGTTGCTCTAGACTAGAGATGCAGTGAAATTGTGGCAAAATCAGCAATTTTGCCACATGAAATGTTTTGCAAAAATGTGGTGGAATTTTGCAATTTCGCCAGCTCACCAGTCCACCACCAATGGAGAAAATTCACCCAGAAGTGGTGGAATTTCACCTGTGGTGGTGAAATTTTGCCCACAGGTGAAATTTCACCGACTTGAGGGTGAAATTAACACATTGCAGAATTTCACATTTACCTTAAAAATATTTTGCAGAATGCTAATTATGCAAAATATTTTGCTGGGTGAAATATTCCAATTTCACACAACACTACTCTAGACTTTTCAAAAGAAGGTGCCTATATCAGGCCACCAGTGAAGGGTGACTATAAGTGTATCCAGATTCCCCTCTGGGAGCAAAGCACCTGTTTTCTATATTTTTTTTCTTAATCAATGCTAGAGATAAAACCAGATTTTTAACATTTTATTTGATAATGTTTTAGTCTCATGCACAGGGACAGAAATGCTTCTTTTATGGAGGTCAACCCCTTAAGTGCTTAAGAATTTAGATTCTGCCCGGTTCTGTCTCTGAGTTACCTATACACAGGTCTGAACACATATATCTCATAAATGATATGTATGAGGAATAGTCAGTTTTTAAGCTGCTACTAGCCATATGGCATTTTGCTATGCATTTCTGTATTAATCTACAAATAACTTTGTTCAAGTAGTCAATTTGCCACTGTAGTTCCACAGACAGATCTATAGTCAATGATGTTTCATGGTTTGACTAACAGTTTTGTCAACTGGCTAAAAATTGGCTAAAAAGTTAAACTGACAATTAACCAAAATGCTAACACATTTTAGATTTCCAGGTCAAACTCTGAGTAATCATCCAAAACTCTAGGTGGGGAACCAGTCTCATCTTCCCCAGTAACCTCTGTGATACCACATTCCTCTTCGTCCTTGTACAGTTCATCCTTCTCACCACACCCAAGCTGTGGAATGGAGGCTGGCATCCTTTTCTCCATTAATTTTCCAGGTTACTACATTTGCTCCATCTCCAGTTAAGGTATATCCCAGCTCTCTGGGCTCTGCACATCTGTAATCTCATGGATGTGTACATGCATGTCCCAAAGGGACCTGTGTGAATGATGATTCAATTCTGCTATTCCAAAAAGAAGGGAAACTATATGCCAAAAAAAACCTGTCTTAATGCACCAGTTAGGGTTCAGACTAAAGTAGGGAAATGGGTGTTAGGGTTTCCAACCCTAACTCCCAACTCCCACCCTTCAAGCAGCACAAGGAAAAAACATTATGGTTTTCACTGTCCTCAGTCCTGGTGAATCATGGGTGGGATCTTCCTTGGGGTTTTCAACTGAAATGTTCACCCCATTCCATCACCAAATAAGGTCAGATGTGATCTTTTTTTCTTCAGACAGGGCCTATAGGTTGTTGGCAACATGTGGGGAGACACAATCCTGTACACTGGAAGACTATATCACTATGGGATGAGTGTTAGGTTTGAGAACCATAAAGAAAACCCCTCTATTAATTTCCCAAGACTGAGGACAGTGAAAACTGTAATGTTTCTTTGTTTTGCTGTTGGGGTAGTTAGAGCGGAAAACCCTAACAACACATTTTCCTACTTTTGTTGCTTTAATTGGAATCCTAACTGGTGCATTAACACAGGTTGTTTTGCAAAAATATGTATATGTTAATTGCAAAAAACTTCATTAATACATCAGTTAGGGTTACAGCGACAAAAGCTGGGAAATGTTGTGTTAAGGTTTCCAACCCAACATCCTACCCCCCCAGTATGCAGCAACAGATGTGAGGGTCATATGCCTTGGGGTTGTCAATCATAATGCTCAACCCATTCCAAATAAGTAAATAGAGATGGGTACATTATAGGAGAATGGGGTGAGCAAAAGGGTTGACAACCCCAAGGCACACACATCAAAGCCTGTTGCTGCGTGCAGGGTGGGGGTGGGGTGTTGGGTTGGAATGGAAACCCTAATACCACATTTCCAGACATTTGTTACTGCAACCCTAACTGATGCATTAATGAATTTTTTTGCAACAATTTTCTTTACTTTTTGAGATATTATAATCATAGTCTTATTTGCTTGTGGAAGTGCCCTATGCTCCCATTCATCCATAATTTTTGAGAGACTGTAATTATATGCTTATTTCCCTGTGGGAGCACATGGTTCTCTGGGCTCTGCACTCCCATCAGTCCATAATGGCATCCATGCATAATTTTTGAGATTGTGTAGTAGTATCCTTATTTGCCTGTGCGATGCCAAAGAAACACCTCATATTGTAGTGGTGTCCTATAGAAAACACAGCAAAATTTGAAACCTGTATAACTGAGCACCAGATCAATATAGTTTCATGAAACCAGCACAAGGCACATCATTTGGACAATTCCTTTGTACCCTGAAAATTTCAGAGCAAAATTGTGAACTGTTTCTTCACCGTGGCGTGACAAAGAAACAACTGGGTACACTTCACCTTACAATGTTATCCTATGGGAAATGAAGCAAAATTTAAACCCACAGAACTCTAGAGCAAAATAAAATATTTTCACCAAACCAGCAAAAGGCACATCTGTGGGGCAAGCCCTTTGTACCCTGAAAATTTCAGACCAAAATCACAAACCGTTTGGTAACTGTGAAGTGACAAAGAGACAGCTGTCTTTTTTTTTGGAATTCTGTTTATGCACCCCCTGTCACTAACCTCTCTCCAGTGAGGTCTCTCGATTGCTGGCTCTGCCCATCCACCTGAAGCTCTGTCAATCCCTCCTGGCTGGGGGACACCTTCTCCCGTAGGCTCACCGTAACCCCTCGACTCTGAGTCCCCCAAGGAAGGACCGCCATGCCTACCGGCATTCTATCTATAGTGCTGGCAGGCTTGCCTCAGGAGAAGGATTCAGGTTGGATGTCTGGATGCTTTGGATGTGGGGCCACAACCACTGGGCCCTCCTTCACCTGTCAATGAAGGTTTTTATTTTCCCTTAAGTTCCCCCAAGGGAACATGGATGTGCAAGGACCTTCCAGTGCAACACGAGCACACTTCCACACCTGCTTGCAGAATGCCTGCCGATGCTCCCTGACCCCTGTACACACTCCACACAAGGTGCAGCTGCCAGCCTCTGCCAGGAGCCACTAGAGCTGTGTGGAGTGGCAACCCCCTCCCCAGGAGAGGAGAGGAGAGCAGTCCAGTTCAATCCTGTCCTGCCCTTGCCAACCCCCAACTCCTGAGTCCATTCCCAAACCCAGGTTGCTGGCATGGCACGAGGTGTGGCATGCCAGCACCTCAATTCTCAGTGCCACTGGGCTGGCCCATGAAACAGCTGTCTTAAAATTCCTTTTTCACAAATTGTGGAAAAGAATCCCTTTCTGTGTTTACTTTATTACAATTTGCAGAAAAAGAAAAATTATTTTTTGCAAATTGTGAAAAAGGATCCTGTTTCGCAAATCTTTTTTCGCAATTTGTGAAAAAGGATTTGGGCATGTTAAAAAAACACATTTATAAGTAAGCTATCAAAAAAGTAATCTCAGAATCTGATTCTAGGAGTCCCGATTAGGTAAACACAACTGTTGGTGTGCACTAAACCCAATTATTTTTCAGTTATTTAATTTTGTTGTCACTGTTAACTGAAAACAAGATTGCAGCAGCAGCACAGAAAATGATTCTGCATTTGCAAGAAATGTTTCTGCATTTGCAAAAAATAATCCTTTTTCAAGCAGGACATCTAACTGGTTGCATAGGAAATAATGGGACACTTTTGGAACAGATTAATATTTGTTTCTTCAAATCTTCAAAAGGCACATCTGTAACCCAAGACCTTTCTACTCTAAAAATTTCAGACCAAAATTATGCACTGTTTATGCACAGCAATATGACAAAGAATTTTACTAAAAAAGTTTATGACACTCTGTGTCTCTACACTCAGACACCTGCCTAGAACAACACTTGCCACATCAAGAAATCTTTGGCTCCTGATGGTGCATGCAAAAGTTCTTGTGAATCACTTGAATGGCTGTAAAGTTATTGAAGTACAAATGTTTGGGTTTAGCATAGAAGTCATCTTTGAACACTAATTATAAGGGCATGGGATTGTCAGGCCTCTCACCCCATTCTCCAATACTGTACCATGTCAGCTTGTTTACACATGAAATGGAGTGAGAGTTGGGCCTGTTGACCCCATGGCACACCCTGATGCCTGTTTGTGTATGGAGGGGGGGTTGGGTGGTAGCAGTGGGAACCCTAACAGCGAATTTCCAAACTTTTGTCGCTGTACTATCAACCCTAACTGATGCATTAACGAAGTTTTTTCGCAATGCATATACTGTACATTATAAGGGCATGATATTGCCCCATATTGGGATTCAGTGGTCACTTCTATGTTAAACCCCACATTTTGCACTTTAATAACTTTGCAACAGTTAGACCGATTTGCTTGATGTTTTGCATGTGCCATTGTGGACCAAATGTCTATTGGTGTGACAAGTGTCGTTCTGGTCAGATGTGGAGGTGCAGAGATACAGAGTGTCAAAAAATTTAAAAATGACAATTTATGTGTAAATTCTTTGTCACGCTCTTTCTCAGAAATGGTTTGAGTATTTGTTCTGAAATATTTAGGGTATATGGGATTTGGGTCACATGTGCCTTTTGAAGGTTTGGTGAAAAAAATATTAATCTAGTTTAGTTTAGTTTATTGTTCTAGGAATTAATACCTTTGAGCCAAGGCTCTTTTACAAAGGTTCCACGTCATAAAAGTACATAAACATGCTAGACAGTACTACAAACAATCAATAATCAGTTTAACATAGCCACACTAAAACAGTAACATTCATGTATGGAAAAGAAAATGGAACACAGAGGCAGATTTTAGGGCAAGGAATAAGACTGGAGAGGTAGAAGGAGAGAGAGAGAGAGAGCGAGAGAGAGAGAGACTGAATAGGAAGTTCAGAGGCAGACAGGACCAGGTTAGTGGTACTCAGATTGTCTTTGTCAAAAGAGGAGTCATGGCAGTTGATTGAAAACATCTGTAAGTGCAATCAGAGGGAAGAGTCTTTAGTCAAAGCAGTCACAGGAGCTGGAAGCTGTGAGGTGATCGTATAGCACGGATTTGAAAGAGTCAAATGTTATTAAAGTTAAAAGTTTCCCATTATTTAAAAATTAGATGCACTGTGCAAAAATATTGTTTTGTTACCATGAAAGCGGCTTTTATTTTCACAGATGCGGAATGCAGTGTCAAGATTCTGCCATCTTGTTTTCAGTTAGCCATGTGGAAAAACTTAAAAATCTGTAAAAATACTGCCAGTTGGTAAACACCAACACTTGTGTTTACCTAATTGGGGCATGAGGGATCAGATTTTGTGGTTACTTTGCTCCAACAATGGCCATAAATATATTTATTTTAATCGTGGCTTTTTACTTTGCTCCAATAATGGCCAGAAATATGTTTATGTTAATCGTGGCTTTTTTGCTTTCACAAATTGCAGCAGTATGTGCCACAATTTGTGAAAGTGCTTTTGTGAAACAAATGAATTTTACCCCAAATTGCGGTACTGTTTCGTGAAGCACTGGGGGTTTAGCCACAAATTGTGTCACTGTTTTGCAAAACAATGGGGGTATTGCCACAATTTGCGACACTAGTTTTTTTTGTATGTCTGTTTCTTTGTCACTTCATTGCAAAGAAACAGTTTGCACTTATGGGCTGAAGTTTTCTGGGTACAAAGGGCTTGCCCCACAGATGTGCCTTTTGCTGGTTTGGTGAGAACATTTTCATGTGCTGCATGGTTATAAGAATTTGAAGTTTCATAATTTCCTATAGGATAACATTGTAATGGTCAGAGTGCGTTGTGGCAACTATATTTCAAAAATGCTTCAAAATATGGATTTGAGGCTTACTACACCTTTAAGCCATTGTGCATGTTTCAAAGTGCAGGGCCCAAAGGGAAATGAGGATTCATTGCAATCTCTACACTTATAGATAGATGGGAGGGCAGGGAAGCACTAAGGCTATGGTTATAGTTTCTCAAAAAGTAAAAATATTCTATGCAAAATACTTCATTAATGAACCATTAGGGTTCCAGCATCAAAAGAAGGGAAATGACATCTTAGGGTTACCAACCCTAAGACCTCACCCCCACCCTTGGCTTCCAACCCTATCACCCCACCCCTACCCTGCATGCAGGAACAGGTGTGAGGGGCATGCCTTGGGGTTGCGAACCCTAATGCTCACCCCATTCTCTTATTGTGTATCCATCTTAGTTTAATTACTCTTGGAAGGGGGTAAGCATTAGGTTCACTACCTCAAAGCATACCCGACACACCTGTAAGTAAGGGGTGGGAGGTGGAGGGTTGTAGATGCTGTGTGGGAGGGTCGGGTGGGGGGAGGGTAATGGTGGTGGTGGGCCAGCAGCAGCAAAAGACATCGATCGATGATTTTCTTTTTTACAGGGTATATAAAAAGAAAAAATTGCGAAGAGGGATGATTTTCTTTATTTCAGGTACTGACACCGGGGATTGGGCACCCCAGTATAGGTGTTATGTTTATCGACACCATGGTTGGGCTTGTCAGTGTTACAGAGTGAAAACAGATAGGGTGGGGTGTACTACCCTGCACTGAGGACTGAGCACCCCAGTGTCAGAAAATTAAGAAGGAAGGGGTGGAAGGGATTGAGGGATAGTTTCTTTATTTCAGATACTAACATTGGGAATTGGGCACTCCAGGGTAGCTGTTATGTTTGGCAACACCCACAGTGGACTCCCTGCTGTCGCAGAGTAAAAGCAGGTGGGATGGGAGATACTATCTGGCACTGGAGAATGGGCACCCCGTGTCAGAAATTAAGACAGAAGGGGTTGGAGGGATTGTTTTTATATTGGGGGGGGGCACAGCAGGCTGACCTGATGCTGATCAGCTCAGCTTGCTGGGCAGCATTATGCAGATCAAAAGATAAAGCCACCCTATGATTCAGGCGTCTCTTCTCTGTGAACTACACAAAGTTTTTTCCCAGCAAGACCAGAAGAGTGTCCTGATCAGTCTGGCTAATGATTGGTCTAACACTGTCGAGCCCCTTGCAGATTGCCCAGCATTGGATTGACTGTGACACACCTCTCAAAATCCACTATCACACCATTATGTTCACTTAGCACAAATGGAAGTGTGAACATAAAAAGAAGTGCATTTATCCACCTGCCTATGAGATGGTAGAGTGGGTGCCTTTTTTTCTCAGTCTTCCTTCTTCATCTTACTGATCTAGCTCTCATCACTCTCCTCTGGTCCTCCAATAATCACCCAGTCCCATCTGCCACTAATATCATAACTTCCCCAATGCCCATGGTTGTTCCCTCCATGGCAGGAGTCTTGGAGGGTGGCTGTCCTCCTTCCTGTAGGGGTGAGAGAAGTGGGACAGCTGCTTGGCATGGTAGTGGCCCCAGATCCCATCCCAGTCCCTGGGTATGAGAAGTTGATATTAAACACAGCCATGTACCAGATGGTCCCTTCCCCTTCTGTGGGAAAGAAGGGGATGGGGCTCAGAACAGTTGTATGTGTAGCCCTTCAAAGGGCTTACCAGGGTAGGGTTCCCTATATGAATATTGCTGGCATTTCTGTTCAGAAACAGAATAGCTATTCATAGCCCTTACTGTAGGAGTTTGAAAAAATATGCTGCCTTTTTAAAAGTAAACTGTAAAGCGAGTATGCATGATGCAAGTCCCTCACTCAGTTGTGTGTTGTTGCTGTGCGCAGCCATCAGTCACGTGGTATTTACTACCCTTAATTTATTTTTTTAATATTTAACTTGATATTGCAGTGCAGATGTGATTGCTGTCTCTTTAAATGCACCCCCATGACCTGAACTGCTGCTGGCTGCTTCTAGATCCTGTACTCATCAGCTTTATCTTCAGAAGTCTGATACTGCTGTAATTTATCCTTCTCCAAAGTATAGTATTTCAGAGTTGTAAACACTGACCATCACACACACACACACACATACACTCACTGTACAGGTACAGTGATCGAATACCAACCATTTTGCAGAAAGAACACTCTGCCCAACTTGTGAGATATCAACAGACCTATCACCCCTAATGAAGATAAAAATTGTATCTTAAGTCAGCACATGTCATATTTGATTTATACAGGAGGTGTTTAGGTGAGTTTTATGATAAAAATGGTAAAAACCTACAAAAGAAAAAAGCAATACAAACTACTTGGACTACTGTATAGTCAATCAAAAAATACACAGCATCTCTCATTTTACTTTTTTATTGAAAGGGTTTTAACAGGAAAAGCCTAGTGAGCAATACAACTAATTTCCAGTGGTGTCTTGGGGAGGGGAATAAATGAAATTGATCACTGAGCATGCTCAGAACTTTATCTTCACATGGGAGAATACATTTCTGAGCATGCTTAGTGTGGCCACAATGAGTGAAATAAATTTATGAGCATGCTCAGTAACCAACTTCATTTATCTTGCTCATGTTGCCCAAAAGATAACATGTTTATACAATAGGGGTGAGGTGTTTTTAACACTGATAAAAACATGTATTTCACCCACAGTGAGATAAACGTAGGTGCAGGCTTGCACAGTGGAAATATATGACATTTACATACACTGTGCTCATCTCACTCACATTTATCTGCATTGTGCTAATGTCACTGGAATCTTTTTTGTGAAAAAAAAAAAAACTATGCTGGAAATACTTCTGCTCATCTTTAATTATTACAACAGCGCACCTGAGAGTTTACTGCACCTGCACAGCTCTGTCATGCTTGTCTTGTGCAAACCTGGTTCTGCAGCATAAATGAGCCAGCCAAGAAATGCTGAGTACTGCAAGAAAAAGAAAGAAAAGATTTTTCACTTTCTACTGCCAAAAACATGAATTTCCCAAATCCAAACATATGTGGGGCAACTTCAGAAGCCACAGTGAAGCTGAACAAGCTCAAACTAAAGAAGAAGCCTAAACCCATTCACATGGCTGAAGAGGTTTTTTTGAGCTGCTCACAGTTCCAGGAAGACACCGAACCACTTCTGGACCTGAACAGTGATGATGTATTCACAGTTCCAGAAACGCAAGACATAGATAATTTCTGAGGCAAAATCAAAATAATAGATACTCAAGCAATCAGTGACTTTATAAACAGTACCAAGAATGAGAACACAAAAAGAAAACACTGTCAAAGTCTAAAAAATAAAGAAAATACACAAGTACCCCAGAAAAACACAAAATAGAACCCCATGAAGAGGAGCTATCCCAAACTCCGCTACCGCTCACACATTGTCCCCAATAGATAACCATGCCCACAAAATAAAAATAACCAATCACACTTCACGTTTCCATAACACTACCCACAGTCAACCAATGAAATAATAGAATAAAACAACCAATCATATTACAGAATTACAAGCCACAGAAGCATACAATCAATAATGAGTTACACACATTGTTCACTTATGCACACCATTCAGAAAACCACAGAACACTCATGCAAGGAAACCAACACAGCAAAGAACACAGTAACAGAGACAAATTTTACACATAAAAACAGCACAGAATGTCCTAAACCCCATGCTACTACCCTAGTATATATAGGATAGTGCATGGGGAACAGTTGACAACAGGGCTATTCTTTCACCAAGTTGGCACTATGATGACGGATTACCTTGAGAGCGCAGCTCGAGAGGTAATCCATCGTCATAGTGCCAACGAGGTGAAAGATTAGCCCTGTTGTCGACTGTTCCCCATGCACTTATCTTTATAGTGTATGGTGGAACATTGTTTTTTTGGGAAAAAGAAAATCACTACAGCATGTTTCTGCTTCAAAACATTTTTACTGGGTTACTAGAAGGAAAAAAGAACTTTATATTTTGAACGTTTTCATGCTTGACATTTTAACTGTTTATTCACTGCCATGTAACCTTCTTATTTTATAGATAAAATCGGCTAACAGTGGGTCTAACTCTGTAGTGGGAATATCATGTATTGCCCTGTGCTCGTCGTTGTCTCTCAGGAAACTATGTAATTGCCGCATGTCATTTCTCATTTTTTTTGCCGTTTTTTTGTTTACCTGATCGAGGATGAATCTATCCCATTCCGATAGTGGCTTTGATAGTACTGCTGCCGACATTGCTGCTTTCGCTATGTGTCCTGTCTATAGATTGAGTCCTAACTGTCAAATGCTGCTCGAGGACACAGTGTGTGACGTGCGCAGTGCAGTAGAACAAAAAATCATTTTGCTGCACTGTGAACGTCACTAGTGTAGGAGAACAACTTTTCGACAGCGATAGATTTCGGTGGAGAACAACGTTCCACCATACACTATATAAACCACATTCATGATGGGCAGGAGTGAAATATGGGAAATATCTGTACTCATGAACAGTCACCTTGGGATACCTTCACTAGTAGCTCTGCTATGCTCCACCACTAGTGAGTATCCTGAGGTCACTGTTCACTCTTTCAGATATTTCACGTATTTCACTCCAGCTCATCATGTATCCACTATTTATCTTGGCAAATTTATCTTCACACCTGTTGTATAAATATAAATAGGGGATACATGATGGGCAGCTGTGGGATATGGAAAATATTCTCACTTTTGCAGAGTGAGCTCTGGATACTCACGAGTGCCGAAGGCATGAGTGAGAGTATCCAGAACTCACTCTGTAGAAGTAAGAATGTTTTCCATATTGCTCAATCTGCACATCATGTGTGAGATTTATACAACAGGGGTTTCCAGAAAGTGTTTTTTTTTTATTTCACTTTATCTTGTAGAATAGACAAAGAAGACAGAGGACCAAAAAGGAGAATTCTGCTAAAACAAGCTGAAACACTGTCTTGCCATTTGGGATGAAGCAGGCTGCTTTCCTTGGCAGTCGAGGTAACTGTAAATGTGGAAGGTTTTGCTCTCTTTCTGCCTTTTTTTCCCAGTGTGAAACTCAAGCTGCTGTGTGCTTGCTTTGGGGCTTTGATAGAGTGCACAAGATGAAAGGGAAAGAGGGATTTGCAGGTGCAGGTGTGACAGGTGAGTTGCATTCTTGTCATTAACTTCATGAAAGCAGTTCTAACTCTTAGGCAGAATCTGAATTGGGTGACATCACAACAGTTGAAATAAATCAACTGTTGATGCAGGCACTGTTGGTATAAATGTCAAGAAAAATCACAATGTCTACATCTTCAGTCATTTATTTGATGGTAGTGAGAATACATTGTTTTATTCATGAAAATAAATCCTCACCCCTATTATATATCGATATATATGTATATATATATATATATATATATATATATTTTTAAAGAGAAGAAATGAGTGGGCATGTTGATACTGGGACTCAGAGTGGTGGTAGTGCAGATGATGATTGGAAGGGAATGCTGTCAAACCCCTATCTGGAACACCTGCAGCAGGCACCAGAGGCAGCAGGAGCACTGGAAGGAGAAAGGGGCAACCGCCAGGCAATAGGAGTGGATGCTACAAGAGGCAACACTCCCATTCTCCTGTCACTGCTGGTTGAAGCAGTGGCTGGCCATGTTGACCCCCTCTACCAGGGCCAGCAGAAGGCAGTGGTACGTCTGTGCCCTCCATGGTACCAGCTGTTACCACTGAAGCAGAGAGACCATCAACCTCTGGCTCCTCCTCTGGGCAGCAACACTTCCTTGTCTGGGTGTTTTTTGAGTGGACCTGGTCAACAATAATGTGGCCAGCTGCACACTGTGAAACACCAGTGTGAGTTGTGGAAAGAAGGGCACTTATCTGAGGACATATGGGCAACACACCAACCTAAAAATTAAGCATTGGACTGAATGGGAAGATTATAGGAAGGCAGTGGCTGAGTGGGGGAGCTGTCAATGCTGCTGGTGCCACTTCTTCTACTCCTAATGAGGTGCTGCCAGTGCAGAAAGGGTGCAAACGCTAAAGAAAATCTGTTTATTTTTGAGGAGGAGGGGTATACAGCGAGGACTTGTAGTAGGACTTGAAGCTGGGGAAACCTGAGGGATCGGGTGAAGGTGGGACCTGTCTTTAGCATGTGTCATGACCCTCATTAGCTGTGGTGCAACTCAGAGGGGAAATACATGAGCTGACCTGCCGCAGTGTATCACCAGTCACTGTAAATTAGATGGTCACTTGCAGATTGATGTTACACACGGTAGGAAGTACAACTCAGGAACAATGCAGAAATGTAAAAAATCTATTTTATTAACTCTAAATTGCAAGTTTCCTAACTGTGCTGTTTAAATCAATTTTTCTTTCTCACCCTTGCAGAGAACAGCTCTGACAGGAAATGTGGCTAGACACATGCACTGTTACACAAAACAGTAACTGTTAGGGATGGGCAGGTCAGCTGTGACCCCGTTCTGATTCCGACACTGATTTTTTCCAAAAGGTTCTGATTGACTCTGATTTTCTCTGATGAATTATAGACCCATTTTAATATATTTGAGTAGCTGGAACTGTGTGGGGTAGGGAGACGAAAGAAGTTGTACGCTGTGAATTCTGTGGAGGAGATCCAGGAGCAGAACCTGCTAAATGCTGAATTTTTATTTATAAAAGGTATGTCACTGTCTTTGTGATTACTGGCTCTTACCAATCCTTCTTGTGCTTTCTTTCACCTGTGTCTTGCTCTCAGGTGTTCTTCGTTCCCCACAAGAGGAAAGCCATTCAATGGGGCCTGATTGAAGGAATAAGGAGACCCTTTGGAAAGGCCTGAAACCTGGGAGTTTGATTGATGCCAAGTCTGATTGACGCTGAGATACCGCGGGATTTAGAATATAGCCTGACTTACTGTTTGGAGGTGGTGGAGGTGATGGATGGGATCATGGAGTAGACTTTGGCAAGACCCTGGCAGGATACGACATCTTGCTTGGAAAACGACTGCCTGACTGGCCAAAGTTCTCCGGTGTCTGGTCGCTGTAGGAAAATTGCAGTGGCTACAACTGCAGTTTGCTGCAGTTCAACAAAGGAGAAACTATCAGGGGAGTGAAAGTGGAAGTAGAGGCAATCCCTGAAAGTTGGATTAGGAGAGGAACACTCTCGATTCCTTTCAGATCAAGTGCTACTTGTTACTGGAACTGTGTCTGAAATTAATAGTTTATTTTAGCTGTATCTAGCTGCACGATTGTAACCTTTTTTCACCTGTCTGTTGAATTTATGTTTTATAGTCATACATATAGCCATCTCTGGGGCTTAGATTAGGTTTTAATACATAGTCTTTTTTTGAAGAGACTAGGCAGGTTCTCCCCACCCCCGACTGGAATAAAATAATAACAAAAAATAATAATTTTATTTAGGATTAAATTTAATAATACTTTGGTTTTATATCTTTATACTTTTCTTTTTAAAGTTTTTTAGTTTGCACCCTTAGCTGGGGCTTGCCAGTGATTGGTATCCTGTGTCACATGGGTAGGGCTATACTAGTGCATGTGCAATCCTTAGAGTTAGGTTCGTCTTTTGCCTGCTGGTAGTGCTGAAGTGAAGGTGTGCCGTAGGAAGAATGCTGCTTTTTGAGAGTCAGCTGTGGCCTGTGAGAGTGAGTTAGGAGTCATGAGTGATTCTGTGAGCTGCTTTTAGACTCCTCTTGGCCAAGAGATTAAATTTGGTGCCCAGAGATTTCTACAATGCCTGAGTAAGTATTCTCCCCATGCATACTCTCCTATCCCATTTACTGTTACTCCTTTGCTGGTTTTTTGGAGGCTGGTTGTGGTCTGGCAGTTTGGAATTCTAGGAACTGCATACTCTTTCTTTTAATATTAAGTGGTTTGGGATTTTGGGGGCTTTGTCCCTTTCTTCTTATGAAGTATCAAAACATTATTAGTCTTTCTCTTCCTTTTTATTTCTTCTTTGTTTAAAATAAATTATAACTATGGGGTTCTTTTTATTTTTTGATTTGTGTTTTCTTTTAGAATTCTTATGTGGCTACCAGTGCTGCTACCTATGAGGCTATCAGTGTGGCTATTGGCCTGGAGCAAGGATTGCAGAGGGCACAGAGTGTGGAGAGAGATAACCTTTACTGTAATTTTACCATGAACCCCACTGTAATGTCAGCTACAATAGTGGGAGAAGCTGGAGACTTTAGGATTTCTCTTGCTGGCAAACCTTTAGCTGCTCAACATGACTTACTGTATATTGAAGTTTTGTATGGACTTTTTAAGCTGCAAGGGCTTTCAAGGACTCTGCTTGGGTATTCTCTCTTTATTTTAAACTAGCTCAGTGAAAATGGAACATTAAGAGGTGTTGTGTTTAAATTTAGTCTCTTTTCAAACTCAGCATGTAGACCACCCTCTAGGAAAGATAATGGAGTGAAAACCTATCATGATAGTAATAGAAAAAGGGGAAAAAGGGGAAATTGATGCATGTATACTCAAGAATTAACTTTAACATCTTCCACACCTAAAGGACAAACTGGGTCATTTGGCTCACTTGTGTTGCCTACCTCCCCTTATCAGATCAAAGAAGAGGTGACCTATAATTTTAGGCCAGCCCCTCTCCTTTCGAATTCTACTTCTCCATCTTATCGTATTAATGCTTATCCTTCAGATCAACCAGATTACCATAGGGAGATCAAAGGTGAAGCTACCAATTCACCTTTGAGTTCAATACATCTAACCCCTGATAAAATTAGATATAAGGGAGCAACAGAACAACTTACTATTAGTGCAGATAACTATGATAAAAATAATATCCTAAACTCTTCACCTATTAAGGTCTTCTCTTTTGCCAATAAAAACCTTTCTATGTTTACACCTTCTATTAAGTCTTACCATTAGGGGAAAATAACTGATTTTTTCCCCCGTAGTCCTAAAAGCCCCAAAACTGTTATTATTGGAACACCAGATCACCAAATGGGATGTTCAGGGAGAAAAGAGGTTTCCTCTATTCTTTTAGGGGATCAAATAACAAATTTATTAAAAGAACCAGAAATTTCCCTTCATCCAACCAGATTGGATCTGTTTAGCCCACCAGATTTAAATGTGAGCATAGACAATCTTTTTACTCAATCAGCAGAATCATCAGTTTTGGCAGGATCCCCAGATGGGGTATTTAGGAAACTGGATAAGGAAGTTGAACACATAAAAAATAGATCCTGAATTCCTCAAACAGTGTCCTGACACAATTTTTAAATATACCATTAAAGCCTTAGCACACCCCATAATGGCTAATATAGTCTTGCTTGAGGCTTATAATGAACTTAAACATCACATTGAGAGGTTATCCAATCTGTTGATTAACAAAGTTTCAGAACTATCAAATAAAATAGACAGTCTTCAGAACCTTCCTTTTCTCCAATTTTTATTTCTCCAACACCAAAAAAGAATGGTAAAAAGGCAGGTAAAGTGAAGGGCACTGGTCGAACAAAATATAAAAAGAAACACTGGAAAAATAACAAAGGGCTATTGTTGATTCCAGACATACCCTTTTGAATAAAGAACTGATGAACTCTAATAATGGTAATCTGGATCTGGACCAAGAAAAACCTCCAGTTGACAAGCCCTTAGGGCCGGAGCTGGCCAAAGGAAACTTACAAGTCCTCCCTATTCCTTCAAGCTCTAATGACTTTACCCCTCTGGGACAAAAATATATTATCAATGGCCGGGCAGAGAAAGATACTGTACATGAGATTTCAACTATGAGGAGTTGTATTCTATTGGAGGATTCCTTTTCTGAGCCAACAACCAAATTTCCCCCAAATATTAACCATCTTACTTGCACAGGGAATGAAGTAGTTTTTAAATTGGGAAATATTTTTCTTAAGTCTTATGAAACTGATGTTACCTTATTTAACTTAATCTCTTACCTCTTTAGAGCTAAGCTTGAACTCCCTGCAGCAGCAGAAAATATCATGTTTGTTTACAGAGGCAGATCAGCTCTTAATGCACCTGTTTATGTATTACTAACAAACATGGACATAGCCCAACAAGCTGTAAAACTGCTACAATTACCCCAATACTAAAAAGTGGAGACAATACCAGCCCCAACAACTACTGGCCCATATCCATCCTTCCCCCCTCTCAAAAGCCCTTGAAAATATCATTTCCAACCAACTCACTGAGTATCTGTGAGCCCACAATTTATTATGTAGTGAATACCATGGCTTCAGATCAGGCCATAGCACAACCACCACCCTCATCAAATTCTCCAGTTTCATTCACTCTGCCCTTGACCGTAAACATCTGGCCAGAGCCATCTTCATGGACCTCTCTAAGGCCTTTGATACTGTCTCCCACCCCCTCCTCCTGGACACTCTCCACTACACTGGTCTATCATGCGGACCACTCTCTTGGTTCAATAGCTACCTTACTTCCAGATCTCGATGTGTTAAGATAAATGACACCCTGTCTTCTACCCTGCCTGTCTGCTCGAAGGGTCCCCCAGGGATCCATATTGAACCCCCTACTCTTCAGTATCTACTTAAATGCACTTCCCAAATCCTGCTCCTGTAACTTGCTGCTATATGCTGATGATGCAGTTCTCTACACCACACACCCTTGCCCTGACAACCTACAGTCCTCCCTTCAAGACTCATTCAATCAGATTGAAAGTTGGTTCACCAGTCGCAGACTTGTGGTCAACATCAAAAAACCAAAAGCCATGCTATTTGCCCACTGGCAGAGCAAGGCCAAGGACACTGAACTAAAAATTATTTCCCATGCTCACCTCTCCCTGGAACAAGTACTTACTTATAAATACCTCAGCCTTATTTTTGACACCTCCCTATCCTTCCATGCCCACATTAACATCCTGACCTCAGCCATTAATACCCGCATCGGCTTCCTATACTGACACAAAGACTGCCTGACACCTGAGGCTCTCAATCTGGCTGTCATCTATTCTATCCTCTCTCTCATTGACTATGGACTCCCCATCTATTCTACTGTGGACAACACCACCCTAAACAAAATTCACATAGCCATTAATAAAGTGTGCCGCCTCCTCCTAGGCGCAGATAAATGCTCCCATACATGCACCCTCTACGTTCTTATGAACATTCTCACCCTGGAGGAAAGACTGCAATATCAATCCTGTCTCCTCACAAAAAAAATCCACCTCAGGTTAACTCCACTAGTGTCTCGGACTCACTACTCTCGTGTTCCCGCATTGTGACCACTCGTTCTGCCATCAGACATCTGTGGACTGTGCCCAGGGTCAGAACCTCCCTAGCTCAGAAATCATTCCTCTATAGAGCTCCCTCCTGGTACAATGAGCTCACCCAGCCCTAATCTCCATTCCCAATCTAGGTCACTTCAAGACCATCCTAAAAAAACACATTCTCACCTTGCGCCAGTGCAACTGCTACTTCTCCTAACTGACCTGCACAGAGCTGCACTAGGCCACTCCCCATTGACATTGCTACCAATTGTATAGGACTAACTGTATAGGACATCTTTGTTGCTGATCTCTGTCTCTGCTATATGACAATGCCCTAGAGGTTTCATCCACACTGTAACTATATCTCCTGTACTAATACCAATACCCCAGCTACTAAATGTTTAGGTCAGCTGCCACCCAGGCTATTATAAGTAAATATTTGCTTAAACGGTGTCATCTCACTAATGTATTGATCACTGTTCCTACTATACGACAGTGCACCAGAGGCTGCACTTGCTGTATAATTGTTCCACTGTAATAATATCAATACCCTAGCTACTACATGTATAGATTTTCAGCCACCTTGACTATTATATGTAAATACTTGAAATGTGATGTCCCACTAATGTACTATCTCTGAATGTATGACTACGCTGAAGCGGAGCCTTTGTAAATGAGTCTATGACTCAAAGGGTTGTAATTCCTATGACTGACTAAATAAATAAATAAATAGCCAAACTATATGGGCAAAACAGTGCCACCTAAATAAATTGGGTATTTTAATATCTTCTCCCATAAACTGGACAACTATTTGGAAACATGCCCATGGGTCTAATAAACTCCTGCCATTTTCATCTGAAACTATTGGCTCAACTTTGACTTTCCTAAATTAGAACTTTGAAAAGATAAAATATTCACAAAGTTTGTCATGTTTGGAATAGAGAGATTTGAAGGGGAAAACAGTCACCGGCTGTTATCTTTTGTTTGATCACTTTTTGTTACTTGTTTGGGTATTGAAATTTCCCCAACAGAAATTGAATCAGTTAAGAGAGCACATTTAGGTGCCTCAGAGACTCAAATAGATATTATGGTTAATTTGCCAGCTCTGTATAAGAATGTATTACAAAATATGCACAAACTAGATAAAGTCCATGTACATCTAGTAGATGCACAACATTTTGATGCGCATAATAAAACAACTGTAGAAATAGGGGATAACTTGTGACTGTCTCCCTTAAAATCACTTCACCCATCATCTCCTCCTATCTCTGAAGAGACCTCTATGCTAAAAGATACATTAACCTTAGAGACTGGTCATCATGGAATATTGAGGGATTGGGGACTAAACTAACTGATCCAAACTGGAAAGATTATGTTTCCAAATTTGAAATACTGTTACTTCAGGAAACGTGGGCAACTGGAGAACCATATTTAAACAGTTATGAGTCATTTAATGTGCCAGCGACAAAAGATAAGTATTATGGTAGGCCCAAAGGTGGATTAATAACTTTTGTTAAGATTAGGAAAGGTATTCAAATAATTGAACAAGCTTCTCTCAAAAATTGATTTTTGTTGAATGATATCAAATGGGATTCTCTTGTATTCCTAATTGTAAATGTGTATGTTCCCCCAGCTTTTCAGTTTTCTTTTCACCTTACTATGGAACTTGACTTGATATATAAAAAGCATCAGATAGATATCATATTGATTGGTGGGGACTTCAATGCCTGCATAGCTAAGTTTGACAACTTACCAACATTACAATCCTTAGTTTATATGGTCAAAACTTAAGAAACTCTGTTGATACCACTACAAATAATGCAGGATGCAGGTTAAAGGATTTTATTACTAATAACAACCTTTTTGATCTTAAATGGGAGGGGACCTGAGGACCTTTAGGGAGCATTTACATACTACCCTACAAATGGGAAAAGCATTATAGACTACATGCTGATTACTTCTGAGAGCTATGGCCATTTTCAACATTTTAAAATATCCATGAGGCCTGAAAGTGATCATGCTGCCTTAATAGTGAAAGTACACACAGCAAAGGATTGCAATATGACAATCTAATGAATGTCATACAATTTCCTTAGCTCTTAGAGGGAAATTTAAACTTACCCTAAATAGCAAGAACTTGGCAAAAGCAGCAGAGGTAATATATTCCCCCCAGATGTCCTCATTATTTACACTTGTGCAAGGAAAGACCCCAGTTCATTGTATTAATTGTCAATTAGAAGACTGTCTCTCTAGAATTAGCTCTGAAATTTATGTTTATAAAGATCAAACATCTGCTTCTTCCACCTGGTTTGATCATCAGTGCCACAAAGAAAAGCAAAAATTAGGGAAACTAATTAGCAATATTAACAAAAATCCCTCAAGAAGTAATATTGTAAACTTAAATAAGGAGAAGAAAACATACAAAAAGTTCTTAAGGTTAAAAAAAGCTGAATTTACTCAAAAACAGTGGGCGACTATGCTTCAAATTATAGATTCAAATGATTCAAAGGCATTTTGGTGTATGGTAGCGAAAGGTACTAAAACATATCAACCTACACTGGCTGTTTACATCCCAAAGGAAACATGGGTTTCTTACTTCTCACATTTATTTAACAGTGACATCATTTCAGATGGCACCAAGAGAATGCTTGAATGGATGCAGTTAGACATATATAAACTTCACATTTTTTCCATCAGCGATGTAGACCAAATCATTTCAAAATTACTGTAGCAAATAACAAAGCTCCTGGGCCAGATACTATCCCGGGGGAAATTTATAAGGAGCATAAAAAACTTTTGGATTCCTTTTTTTGTACATTTCTTTAATATCTGCCTCAGAGGAAGGTTTATCCCCAACTCGTGGTCAAAAAATATAATCGTTTTCATTCACAAAAAAGGCTCCTTTCAGTTACCTAATAACTACCATCCTGTAAGTCTTCTGGATACCAGTACTAAATTTTTTTCTGCAATTCTTTTGACAAAATTACAGCACTGGGTAGACACTATTAGCCCCCTTTCTAAGTTTCAAGCAGGTTTTCATCAAGGCTTTTCGACACTTGACAATGTATTTATTCTGACTCACTTGCTTGAAAAATATAACCACTATAGAAAAATGAAATGTTATGCATTGTTTATTGACTTTACTGCAGCATTTGATTCTGTAGCTAGGATATCCCTTTGGAATATTCTTCAAAATCGAAATCTTCCCTTAAGTTTACTAACTCCTATATTTCTTCCTCATTTTGAAGTGTTAACTGCAATTAGATTTGATCACAAGGGCAACACCTCAGAATACTTCCCAACAAACAAGGGGGTTAAACAGGGTTGCCTATTGGCACCTCTCCTGTTTAATATTTATATAAACTCCTTACTATATTTTGATACTACTAGTCCTCTGGATTTGCCCCAAATTAATAATAATTATATTCACATACTAGCATTTGCAGATGACTTAGTTCTTTTGTCTCTATTGCTTAAAGGATTACAGTCTAAGCTTGATAAGATAAAAAACAAATGCGATCAATTACAGCTGGGGATAAACCTTAATAAAACTAAGGTAATGGTATTTGGGAACCAGTCTCCAAAACCAAAGTTAGTGCTAAACAATACATGAATTGAAGTTGTCACATCATATACATACCGTATCACCAGAGGGTATGGTTTGAAGTTGGAAGGTGGAAGGGTGAGGGGGGAAAAGAGGAGGAGGTTTTTCACTGAGAGGGTGGTGGACCCTTGGAATGTGCTGCCTGGTGAGCTGATTCAGAGATCCTCAGTGGAGGGCTTCAAGAGAGGGTGGGACAGACACAGAAAGTGGATGTATCAGATAATGGCCTGGCCCGGGGGTGTGAGGATGGATGATAGGGGCTTCTGGAACACAAGGGGGGGAGGGCCTCGGCACCCAACTAGGGATCTGAGGTTCGAGCAGACTCGATAGACCGTAAGGCCTAATCTGCTGGCAATTAGTATGTTAGTATGTTAGTACTGTACCTTGGTATTAAATTTTTTGCAAGAGGTACTTGGAATTTACATGTAAAGGAACAAGTAAATAAAGCCAAACATGTAGCTAAAGCACTTCAGAGATTTAATGTTAAGTTTGGTGGCCTTTCTGTTGCTCCCACCATTAAGGCAGGGGAAGCAAAAATCGCTCCTCTCCTTTTCTGTGGTGCAGAAGTTTGGGGAGGGTTAAGCATAATCCAAAATTGTAGAAACCTCTTTCATAGTATTACAAAGTTATCCTTCAGGTACCTTTTTCTATGGCTAATTCGGTAGTAAGAGCAGAATTAGGTAGAATCCCCTTGGCATCCTTGATTGACCTAAGACTAATCACTTACTGGCTCAGGATCATACAGTAAATAACCAAAAAAATGATTTCCCCTTACTGTGCCTAAAGGAAAAAGAAACATGGCATGCAAAGGGTTTTCTCTCTCTATGGTTAAAAGCTCTCCTATTAATATTACACAATATTAAGTCTATGCACTTATGGAGAGACTATCAGGCTGCCATAATGATAGCTGAAACCTATAGAGCTAGGTTGAAGAAGAAATTATTTATGTTGGCACAAGAATCCCAGATGGTTCAAGTTCATAACCAGTAACAAGCCCCTTGGTATAGCCAGTACAAAACTGACTTGAGTCTTGAAGACTATCTATTGCTCCCACTTGCTCCAAACATCTGTAAGGTGATTACATGGGATAGGTTTGAGTTAATTACCTCAAAATATACTTACTTTAATGATCAGCACCTGCAAGGGATTTCAAAAGAGAATAAATGCCCTTGCAACAGAGGTTATAATGAATCATTATTACATGTTATAACACAATGCCCTTTATATAACTTGCAGCAAATGCAAATCTTTGGAAAATGTTTAATTAGATATCAAAACTTGGCTTATGATCCATTAATTATTTTTAATGCATCCTGGGAAATTGATGAAGCAGAAATGATTGCCAAATTTTTATCTGTAATTAGCTTAAAGAAAAAAGCTCATTTTAAAAGACCTAGAACCGGTTTATCTTAATACGTTTAGTAATCTTGAAGGCTTTCCAGCTGTTTCCCTACTGCACTTTAAGGCTTTGTCTAGTTTTGTATTAAGTATCAGAAAAACATAGTGAACTAGAAATATATTTCTGATTTTTTGTCTTTTTTTAAATATTGCTGATATATAGTTAAGTGATGATGTACTCTCTGTCCTCTTTTATACTTAATTTAAGATGTTTGTAATGTCCAAAATTTTAATCTTTTGGAAGAACAATAAACCTGAAACTTGAAATATTTGAGTATGAGAAATGTATCAGTATTATTCTTTTAGATCTGTCTGTTAAAAATAAAAATAAAATGTAACCTTTTCAACAAAAACATTTTCTGTCTGTATTTTCATGTCATTTTTCAAGGTCAGGAAGCAGCCAACAGCAATAAAATAAATAGACTTGTTCTTAACAATCCTGTGTGTCAGCCACCACATGACATTCATAGGAAACAGCAGGCTGGCTTCACTAAACTCTTGAAAATCCCGTAGCTGTGGGAAAAACTCGGTGCAAGTGGGTTGCCACTTGCGGAACCACAATTTCTCTGTCAGCTATGGTATTCTCAAAAGTGGAGTCAGTTTACGACAGGCTCCATGATTTATGGCAGCTTGTGGGTGGTGTTGCTATGGAAATTCCTGCAGCTGCAAAAAAATGTTACGGCTGGTAGGACCAGCCATAACATCTTCAGCTGCTGTGGAGAGTTTGGTCCGTAACTGGGGTTGCAGTGTGGGACTTGTCCCAAAGGCATTTGTGTATCCAGACCAGTGTATGCAGGTCATTTGGGGCTTTGCAGTGAAAGGAGGCAGTCTGTCAAACTTTAGTCAGAAAGAGATAGAAAGACCAACAAATTCAACAGCAGAAAAACAACAGCAGAGTACAGACCTTCACTGAGTCTGGTGTGCTTTTTGGTGGGAGACAGGTAGAAAGAACAGGACATATGATGGGACCCCAGCCATACCTCTCATCCTTTTGACTTGAGAATTTGTTTTTTTTTATTTGTAATTACTTTGATTGCTTACTTGGTGTTTATAGCAAGTATCATGGGCTCCAAACTATCCCACACACTCCTGCCTGACTGGCCAATTATTTTTAAACACGTCTGTTTTATAACTTATATATGTGGTTGATACCCCCCCTCCACACACACACACCTGGCACTGCAGTTTTTTAATATATCCTACAATCTTCCACAACTAATTATCGCAGTTCATTTTTTTATTAAAGAGCTGTTTTAACCCGACCACAACCTACTCCTGCCATGAAGCCCACCTGCCAGTCCCCAGCCCTGTCACTGCTCCCCCTGTTGTCAAGTCAGCGGGGATCCACATGGTGCAGGATGCAAGGACTGTGGGGATTGGCACTCATGGTGGCTGGGGAAGCACACAGGTATTTTTCCTTTGTGTTGTCTCCTTTGTCCCGCCCTCCACCCCAGACATCCATCAATTCACTGCCTATGCCCTGTTTGTATTTTTAACTTACTGAATAAACAAGTTACACTCCACCTGGGTTCTCAAACTGAATGTGAAAAACACTTACAGCAGTACCTGTGATGTAATATACACTGTGACCTCACAAGAAGGAACTTTTTGCTTGATCTTTTTGTTATGGTTGCTGACTTTTGTCCTCCGAATTCAAAGAAATCATTAAATTAAACAATATCTTCACCATCATCTTTAAACACCACCAAGTAGGCACTCTTATTAGGAGATGCCTGTTGCAGCTGTTCATCATCATTGCTTGTATGCTGCTGCCACTCTTCACTGAACTGGTAATAGAATTTGTGAGACTGACATTTAGGGAGGTAAGGCACTGTACATTTTCTGGAGTAAGCCTTGTGCATCCATCAGAGATAATATTTTTAGCTGTGCAAAATATACGCTCACAGTAAACACTAGTGGCAGAGCAACTAAGAAGCTTATTAGCAAAGGCAGATAGTGCAGGCCAGATGTTTTTCTTCTCCAGACAGTACTCACAGGGGTGATCAGCAATATTAATAAGTGGTTCTCATAAATAGGCATCCACAATATGAGACAAAGACAAAGAAGGTGGCTCCATGACAGACACATCTGAATTATCAGTTTCCACGAGTTTTGACCTAAAAGCGTGAAAGTCATCTGTGTGCTTTTCAGAACGACATGCCTTTTTCAAGGGCCACGAAAGAGGACTTTGTGCAGGACTACCGAGTGATGAAGGAGTACATACGAGCATACAGAATTGCCAGCAGATACAGCCCTATCGGTCTATCTAGTCTGCTCGAGTATGCAGCACTTCAGTTTTTCAGACTGCTGTTGCCTCCCTTCCCCTTCCCTTGCCTCTCTTTATTGATTTTGACCATGTATTCTTGACTCCCACCCCCTGACCCCCTACAGTCTGAACCTTCCCTCTGAACCTGTCCCACCCCCTTTTGAAGCTGCCCACTGTCCGCTATGATATCATCTCTTCTGGCAACATGTTCCACCATGCCACACCCTTTTGGTGAAATAGTGCCTCCTCATTTCCCTCCTGAATCTGCCTCCTTCCAACTTCAGACTGTGCCACCTGGTTTCCCTTCCACATTTTAATTTGAAAATACTTCCAGTGCTTACTCTGTTCATACCCTTTAGGTACTTGAAGGTCTCAGTCATATCCCTTCTCTCCCTTCTATCTTCCAGGGAATACATATTGAGCTCTCTCAGTCTCTTCTCATAAGGTTTATCTCGCAAACTCAGAATCATTTTTGTTGCTTGGTGCTGTACCCCCTCCAATAGCTTGATGTCCTTTTTCAAGTAGGGGCACCAGTACTGCATGCAGTACTCCCAGTGCGGCCTCACCAGTGACCTGTACAGGGGCAGGATAACTTCCTCTCTCCTAGAGGTAATTCCCCTTGTGATGCACCCCAGCATGCTGTTGGCCTTTGCTGCTGCCTTCCTGCACTGGGCAGAGTGGCTCATTTCCCCTGTTACTAGTACACCCAAATCTTCCCCTCGTTTGCCTTGGCTAACTGCATTCCCCCAACCAATAACTATTTCCAGGGTTCCTGGCTCCCAAGTGCATGACTTTGCACTTCCTGGCATTGAACTCAAGCTGCCATGTGTTAGACCAGTCCTCCAGTTTTGCCAAATCCTCCTGGAGTACTGTACTGCCTTCCCCTCCATCAACCTCTGCACAGATCTTGGTGTCATTGGCGAAGAGACTGATTTTACTCTTTATTCCTTCTGCGATGTTAGCAATGAAAGCATTAAACAGTGCTGGTTCCAGCACTGAGCCCTGTGGGACCCCACTTGTTACCACCCTCGGCTCAGATATGTCACCCCCCCCCCATTACTACCTTCTGCTGTCTATCCTGCAGTCAGCTCCTGACCCATCTAATCAGTTTCCTCCCTGTTCCCAGGTTGCTCAGTTTATAGTTAGCCTACCATACTGCACTGAATCAAAGGCCTTGTTGAAGTCCAGGTATAAGACATCCACTGCATAACCCTTGTCCAGTGCATGTGTCACCCAATCAAAAAAGTCCACCAGGTTCATCTAGCAGGATCTGCCAGAGACAAACCTGTGCTGTCTGCCATCCTGGAGATCATTATCCTCCAGACATTTTACCAGCCTTTCCTTGAGGATAGTCTCCAATAGCTTTCCCACAATTCAGGTTAGGCTGACTGATCTATGGTTCTCTGGTTCATCCTTGGGCCCACTCTAATGGAGGGCACCACATGTGCCACACTCTAATCCCTGGGTATGCATCCTGTTTCCTAAGAGGTGTTGAACAGGTCCACTAATGGCCCACCAGGACTACTCTCAGTACTTTAGGATGAATTCTGTCTGGCCCAGGTGCCTTATCAACCCTCAGGGGCCTAAGGCCCTCCAACACCCTTTCCTCTGTGATTTCCCCATCCGTGATCTCCTCTCCCCTACCCCCACACCGCCATTCCCCTTAGGTATGGGTCAGTCCCTCTCCATGCTCTGCCCCCTTTTCTGCCACCCACGGCCATTCTTGATCCTAACAATCTGACACTTACTCTTTCTCTTCTCCCTTATATACTTGAAGAAATCCTTTTCACCTTCTTTGATCCCCTGGGCCAGCCTCAGTTCTCTTGACACCTTGTCTGCCTGCACTGTTCTACTTACTTCCCTGGATTTTCTCATGTATTTCTTCCTGTCCTCTTCTCTGTTGGATCTTTTGTAGGTTCTAAATGCAGCTTTCAATTCCCTCGCCCTCTTCCCCACCTCCTCGTTCATCTAGCTTGGCTTCTTGGTCATGGATTTCTTGCTCTGGCTCTTGACACACGTGCTAGTGGCCTCAGTCAGGCCCCTCTTGATGACTGCCCATTTTTGCTCAGTGTTCATGTTTGGGTGGATGCTAGCTATGTGCCCTTCCATTATACTACCCATTCTGCCAAAGTCTGCCTTTTTGAAATCCAGGACCTTAGTCCTTGTAGGGACTACCTCCTTACCTAGACTGATTGAGAACCACTCTGTGCAGTGGCACACTGTGCAGTGGTCGCTTTCTGCCAGGGGTTCCTCTACTCCAACATTCCTGACTTGCTCCCCATCCTCCAGCACCATATCCAGGGTGTTCCCCTCCCTAGTTGGTTCTGCTACCTTCTGTGTCAGGAAGCTGTCCTGGAAGGCTTCCAGGAGATCTGCTTCTTGGCACATGAGATAGCCAGGATACTCCAGTCCACCCCGGTAGATTAAAGTCCTCCACCACCACAGTGCTACCATTGCCACAAAGCCTCTTTAGCTACTCCCCAGATCCCTATAAATCTCCTCATTCTGTGTTGGAGGCCTATAAGCTATCCCAGTCTAACCTTGCTACCCCTCAGGTTGTATAGTTGCACTCATATGGTCTTTGTCCTGCCTTCCTCCCCCTCCTCTCTATTACACATTATCCCTTCACTTACATAGATGGCCACCCTTCCCCTGTTCCCCTTTTCCCTATCCCTCTGGTATAGCTTAAAACCTGGGATGGCTAGGTCCCAGTCATGGTATTAGGCTGCCCATGTCTTAGTGATGGTGGTTATGTCCACCTCCCCTTCCACCATCAGTGCCTGCAACTCTACCATCTTGTTTTCCAGGCTTTTAGCATTTAGCAATATCACACTCCATTGTTATATACTGTGCTCTGCACCTTTACCCTCCCCGCCAGCTCCCATCTTATTTGAATTTGGCTCCTGCCTTGCTGTGGGGGGAGGTCCAAAGGACCCCCTCTCTTGGTGAATTCCCACCCCTTTGGCACCCCCCACCTAGTTTAAATTATAATTTTATTTGATAAACTCCCCCAACTTATGCTTCAGTACCTTTGAGCCATCCTTACTTAGGTGCAGGCTGTCCTCTGCATACAGGTCTGTGTTCTCCAACTTGTCACCCCCCATCACTAATCCATACCCCATGGAACCACTCCATTTCTTCAGCCATCTATTGAATTCAGTGATTCTCTGCTTTCTGGCTGTACTCACTCTTGGCACTGGTAGGATTTCTGAGAAAGCTACCAACCTTCCCACCATACTGCATAGTTTCCCTAGTTCTCTGAAACTGTCCTGCACCTCTTCTATCCTTCTCCGCTCCAGGACGTTTGTGCCAAGGTATACCACAATGTGTGGTTTTCTCCTACCTTCTCACACATCTGCTAATATGTTGTCCCACTCGATCCACTGTCACACCTGGCATGCACTCCACCCAAATGCTGCTTTTTCTGGCACCCCTTCCCCCATCTTACACCCTTAAGTATTGAGTCCTCCAGAATAATGACCTTCCTTCCTTTTTCCTTTTCACCCTCCTGCTGCCTGCTAATCCTGTGCCCCATCTTGATCTCCCCCTCCTTCCCACCTGCCTCTGTACCCCTGTGCCTTCCCTCAGACATTTATGTCCCCATTTCTTTGCCCCATCCTTTCCCTGTACCACTTGTGCCCCAACTTTCTGATTCCACCCTTGCACCCTTCCTCTTCTGCTCTACCTCCCCCCCTTTCTGTGCCTGCCTTCCCACCCACCTTGCCATTGGCTCCCTGTGTCTCCACTGACCTGTTCTCTTCCTCTTCTCTGTTTCCCCCCTCCCCCTTGTGCTATACTTTCCAGGGCTGTCTGCTGCACCCGCCTGTCTGTTCTCTGTCTGCCCCTCCCTCCCCCTCATATCTGCTGTTTTCCACCTTCCTTCTGTCCTGCATTGCATCTGCTACTGACTGGGCTACAGGCGTCACTAAGGGAAAGTATTGCTGTTACCTCCAATAGATGCTGCATCATGAGATGAGATGCAGCATCCACATCAAGTGATTCACTTGTATTGTTCCTTTCTTTTCCTGTGCAATTGCTGAAATAAGCATGTTTTTTGTATTCAAGATAAGCATCACCGAGATCTGAAGGAGGCAGCTGTTACAACTTAAACCAAGGGTCAAGAAGAGTCAAAAGAAGAAAATTTTTGTCTGTCATGATCTTGTAAAGTCTTCTGCAGTTTTAGAATTGCTGTATCAGTTGGTCAATGAGGGATACACCAGATTTGTCTTCTTTTTGTTCAAAACCTCTACATAACCTCCTGAGTTCCTTGTTCAATAAATTTATGATGGGAATTACCTGACTTAGAGTAGCATTCTCTTTGCAAATCTGAGTTACTTCCTTAAAGGGAGTCAAGAGCAAAGTAAGGTGCTCCATAAGGCCCCACTGCAATTTATTCAGCAGAACACCATCTGCTACATTGTGCTTCATGGTACAGTATATTCATGGACTGTCTTCTTTTGTGTGAGAAGTCTTTCACACATGTAAAACTTTGAGTTCCATCTTATTGGAGCATCTTGTTTTAGTTGCTGCATTGGCAAGTCAATTTATTTTTCTGGAGGTCAGCCAAGATACCACGTGATTTTACAGCGTGACTAAAATGTCCATAGATTTTCTTTGTGGCTCCCACTTGTGTTATTATACTGTTGTTACTAGAAAGGAAAGCTCATACTAGCAGATGCAATGAGTGCTCAATGCACAGAGTGTGAGTAAAACCACCACATTTCAATGCACTAACAATATTGGTGCCACTGTCTGAAACCACGAATTCAGTATTGAATACCAGGGGCTCTAACCACTATGAAATTTTGTCATGCAACTCTTCCAAAATATTGTTAGCAGTGACCTAACATGGTAACGCAAAGAGCTACCATTCTTTGTCTTCCTTCCTGTACACTGCTGCTTGTGGTGGTGTTTGAAGACGATCATGACACCTAATGTGCTGAGATGCACATATAATCAATGGTTTGAGAACTTGTCCACATGTCAGTGGTCAGGTGCACAGCACTACATTCACTGTCTTGAATCAGCCAATTTTATTTTATTTTGTATACATTTGTACATTTTGGGAACAGCCACAGTCACAAAATATTTACAGCTTGGTATGTTGTAACATGGAGTAAAATATTTTAGAAGGGCTCTAAAACTGTCATTCTGTACCACAGAAAATGGTTGTAGGTCCTTAGCAATAAATTCAGCTATTAACTGATTATTTTTTAATGTGACTTGTTGCGATCTGCTGTTTAGTTCTTGCAGAGGGCCAAAAAACGTGGGATTACAGTGGCGAAGCTGTAGCTTTTCCAAATACTGTTGTCAGTGAAGCTGAGCATGTTTTTTTATTCCCTGTCTCTCAGTTTCTTTACCGTCATTATTGTCTGTAGGATTATTTTCATCAAAGATATTTTTCCCTTGCATCAGGACTGCTGCCCAGCTGAATGGTTATATGTGCTCTTTGCAAAATGCCTTTTTTGTGATGTTGTCCTGAACTAACCCCTTGCTTTTCCCCTGCTACCTTCCCAGTGACAAAGGGTGCAGACAGCAAAATATACATTTTTGGGACTTATATGAAAATAGCTCCAGACAAATGAGATGGAATGCGTTGTCGTCATGCCAGGAACTGCAGCAGTTTTGGTGGTGGTTGTTTCTGACCCTGATTCATGCACACTGTAGCTGTCCCCTGAAGAGATGTCATTATCAGTGATGATTTCTCCACTACTGATTTGTTTACTGACAGATTTGGGTAGAAAGCATTTTTTTATTTAGGTCCCAATATATGGAATTCATTGCCAATTTATCTCAGGCCACTTAATTCTAGTCCCAGTATAGGAGGAATAAAAAGATGGTTTAAAGTTGAAGCAGATAAAAGGTTTATTGTTGAGCAACCATGAACATTATGTATTAAATATGATGAAGATTTGCACTTTATATATGGGAATGTATGTGTTGTATGATTATGTAGTTTATTTGTATGGACGATAGTAGTTATTGTAATTTAAATATTATTGAGGTGCTAGTTTTTTTTGTATGTATGTGTAAGTATGTAATTTTTGTGAAAAATGTTTCTATGATGTCAACATGAATGTTTGTATTAAGGACCTCACTGGAAATGAGCTTGTTTCAGTTGAGTTTCCTATTTTTTTGCTTATCAATTGAATACAATTTTTACTACTACTACTACTACTGGCTGTGGCTAGTGGTGTGCTTGCTGTACTGCATGTGTTTTTTCTCTTTTGGGTGGGGGAATCACAGTGGCATCCTCTACTTCATTAGTATCCCATTCTGATTCATCACCTTTGGAAGAGCATAACAGTGATACATCGTGATCCCATGGAAGAGCATAACAGTGATACATCATGATCCCATGGAAGAGCATAACAGTGATACATCATGATCTTGTTCTTGTATATTTACAACCTCTTCTTCATCAGAGGCTGTGCTTTCTGATGAAGGAGCCTGGTATGCATGAGTGGTGTATCATGGAATGCCACGTTGGTACAAGATAGAGCCTTTTCCTTAATCACTTACTTTCTAGGTCTAACTGTTTTGGCTACCTGTTTTGTGTTTTACTTTGATCTGATTTTTATGACAATGTGGACAGTGCTGCACTTCTGTAGCTTGGTCAGGGGATTTACCAATATTCTTTTCTTTTTCTGGTTGTGTTGCTTCAGCTTTTTCTTGTTATGTTGCTTCATTTTCATGAATTGTATAAATTATATCTTCAGCAGTGAATTTCTCTATTTTTTCTTAATTTATTTTTATTGTTGTGTGTATCAGTTTCTGCTATGCTGCTGGCATTAGCCACATGCTCCATTTCCATAACAGACTCAGATTCTGAATCCATTTTTGGGGTCCAACTTAATTGTTTATTTAGCAGTATTAGTTCAGATGCAGAGATTGGCAACAAAGAGTCTGAGATGTGACCCCTCCTTCACAATCTTTATGGCACTAGTAGTTCAGGCACAGAGATGGGCAACACAAACTCTGAGCAGTGACCCCCCTTCACAGTCTGAATGGCACTATGACCTAGTGATAGTTCAGGCACAGAGATGGGTGACACAAAGTCTGAGAAGCGACCCCCCCTTCACAGTCTGTATGGCTCTTAGAGATTCAGTGAATTTTTGATCCGCTGGTGAAGTGAACGCGAAGTGGCCACTTCATGTTGGTGGAGCACAATGCAAAGTGGGTACTGCAAAGTGCTCACTTTGCATTATCATTATTACTTTGCATTGCCATTATGCCCTAATGCAAAGTAAGGTGAAGTGACAAGTAAATAGGCAGCCCCCCACACATGACATGGCTTACAGTACTGTAAGTCACATGCTTTAGCCAGGCAGGAAGGAAGTGAGTCAGAGAAGCAGTTTCACTTTCTTCTTTGCATTCGTAGAGGGAGAAGGCTTTGTGGAGAGGAGAGGAGAGCAGTTTAGAGTCACTGACTGTCAGAAAGTGCTTTATTGCCTTTGTGTGAAGAAAACAACAGCTTTTTTAAAAGCTATATCTTTATTTAGTTTTTGTATTGTGTTTGTGATTGGTTTATGGGTAGTGAAATTTTTTAATATGTTATGTTTTGTTTTGTGTGTGTGTGTGACTGTGTGTGTGTGTTGAGGACTTGTGTGGGAATTATGGACCCTGGAGAAGGAGAGTCGCTGGCTCATGGGCGCCATCAGAGGAGGAGAGTGCGGATATGTGGGGGCGGTCATGTGATGCTGGACCGCTCCTGACTCCTGGGTGTTGCTTCCCCCCTGTGGAAGCAACAGCAGCAGCAGCACCAGTACCACTGGTGGCTGCTGTGCATTCACCTTCTCCACCACTACCACCACCACCACCAGTAGCAGCTGTAGGGGCTCCAGCAGCACCCCCTCCACCACTTCCACAGCCACAGGAGGTGCCCCTGGAAAACATAGGTGGTGCAAGGGCTGTGTCTGGTCCCCCCCACAGCTCCTCAGTATGGGAGGTTTTTTAATTCTGTGGGGGGAGACAGCACAGTCTTGGTGTGCTGGTGCGCCATGGCCCCCGGGTGACACATTTGGGGACCAGTGGTCAGTGCACTCACATGTTGAACCACCATAAGGCAGAGTGGCAGGCTGCCATGGAAGGGGCCAGGCATCTACCTGCTGGCCCTTCTGTGGCAGTGGCCGAGGGTGCTGCTGGGGTTGAAGTTGTGCCTCGCCACCACAACAGGAGGAGGGCCAGTACAGCAGCTGCACCACCACCACCACCACAGCCACCAGCACCACCCTCCCCAACCCCACCACTACCTGAATTTCCACCTGCAGTGGACCCCTCCACAGTCCCTGCAACAGAGGCCAACATCGCCTTGGTGTGGGCGGCCCTGGAGGAAAATAATCAGAGGGTCGGTGCTTTTCAGCAGCAGGTCAACACAATACAAGAACAGCAGCAGCAAATACTCAGAATGCTGCACCTGCTGCTGGACCACCATGGCATCCCATGGCCACCTGAAGAGATTGTTTTCTGGACCCCCACTCCGCTACTGTGTTGCACTGTTTTTGTGTGTTTTTTCTTTGTTGTTGTTGAATAATACACATTTTCCCTCCCAGGGGAATGTTTCTTGCTCCACATAGTGCTATACGTTTCTGTGAAAACCGCCCATAATTTCATTACAGTGTGTCATGTGACGGAGATATTCCTGTTCTGAAAAGCATCCTAAAGTTGCTGAGAAAGGGGGGCAGAATTTGGGTGGCTTTTCTGAACTGGAATTTCTCCATTACGTGACACACTGTAATGAAATTACAGGTGGTTTTCTCAGAAATGTATTGTACTATGTGAAGCAAGAAACATTCCCCTGGGAGTAAGGCACCCACATATTAGGTTATGTGCATCACCATAACTATGTAACATGGTGAATCTCTGTAAAGCAGCAACGCAACAATCTGTTGAGAACTCTGACCCATATTTTTTAATGCTGTTACAACTTCCTTTACTTACATTCTGACTGGAATAATATGAGAATTTCTAGTAGTTGAGTTTCTGTACTACCTTTTTTCATGTGTGAAATAATGAAAGAAGCATTCCTTTTAAATTAGTGCTGACCAGGTCTTTGTCATTGTTTTCCCTCTGCTTTTCTCCATCACATCAATTAGTTGTTATATATCACTTCTGTTGTAAATTAACAGTTATGCAGCAGGTAGTGTTTTATGACACCACGGAACAATATTTATTGAAAGGCAGATGCAAATAAATATAAACCTGGTCAGAACAATATTGAAAGGCTTGCTCATTTTTTTTTTATACATGAAAGAAGTAGTCAACTAAGTAAAGCAGACAGAAATTGTGAAAAGAAGCGTATCATTCAAGTCACGATTCGGAGGTAACTAGTGGCTGTAGCAATGTAAAGTAGCATAAAAAAGTACAGTTCAAAATTGCCACGACATTCTTGCAATGCTGCTTTAATTGATAATGTCAGTATGACATCATGAGCTCACAACAATCACACAACACACAAAATGCATCCCCAGAATTAATGGCGCACTCAATCATGCCTTGTGTGCAGAAAATTGACAAGTGGTAACACAGTGAAATGGGAGTGTTTCAGCACATGCAAAGTACCTCAGAATTAATGGCACACTCAGTCATGCGCACAGTGATGGCACAGAGTCCCATGCCCAAAATGCATCCTCCTTGTGTCTAGAAAATTGACAAGTGGTAACACAGTAAAATGGGAGTGTTTCAGCCATACAAAGTCTCCCAGAATTAATGGCGCACTCAGTCATGTGCGCAGTGGTGGCACAGAGTCCCTAGATTTTTTCTGCATGCCCAAAATGCATCCTTCTTGTGTCTAGAAAATTGACAAGTGGTAACACAGTGAAATGGGAGTATTTCAGCACACACAAAGTCCCCCAGAATAAAATGATAACTGTGAGTGTCCTGTTGCTGGTCCAATGTGTTCTGTGAGGTGATTCAAGCAAATGCAATGTGATCATCTCAACTGGATGGAAGGGAGCCCTTTGGCTGCACACTAATAGTAGCCTTGGTGAGTAGATATATATAGATATATGGTTGTGTATTTTGTAGGTGAGGAGGGGGGTTGACATGGACATGCACTCATGGTATTGTTCTGTATCACAGGTCACAGAAACTGTTGCTGTGCACTTTCCAGTGCTCAATTAGAATTTTTTGTGTTGAAATTGGAAATGGATAACTCTCAGGTACATGAAGGTAAGTATTTTTGTTTGAGGGGTTGGGGGAATCATATTTGCAGGTTTGTCTTTAAAGGTTTCTTATTTTGTTACTTCTTCACAGATTTCATCTGCATCCTTCTGGAGTCCGGTTGTTAATGATGGTCATGGTCATCTAATGAAACGACACCTGCGTGTTGCATTGTGCCCAAGCCCGGGGGGGGGGCTGATGTTGAAGAACTTTTTTGGATAAGGCCACTTTGACAGAACAACAAAGCATCTTGAAGTTTCCTAAAAATAGAAATGAACGACTTCTTTCAACTTAATTGTTATTTGTCCCTCCCTGGTTCTCAGTCTCAAGTCAGGTTACATTTCAAACCCTCATCTTGTCAACTAACACAATCTGTGTGCAATATTTGCTGCAGTCTTTCCAAAACAATGAAACAGATGAAATACAATCTTCATACTTACCAGAATAGATTTCACATGGATATTCCATAGGTTCCTCTCTGTACGGTACAGCTGCAGGACCATTCCCACTGAGTTTTAGTGATGGAGACTTTTTTTGTTAACCTGTAAAAAAAAAACAAAATAAGTGTACCCTATGTGTTTTACCATTGTGGCTCTAAAAAGCTACAGAAAACAAAACATACAACTAAAGGAAGTGAAACAGCATAACAAACATGAGTACACATACTCACTGTATGGTTTAAATATTAAAAAACTTTCTGTCTGGCTGATGGACAGACTCATGCTCAGTGGTGGCAGTGACTAACATCAGTCTCGGTGGTGGTGGTCCGGGGGTTGTACAGACTCATGCTCAGTGGTGGCATTGGCTAACATCAGTCTCGGTGGTGGTGGTCCGGGGGTTGTACAGACTCATGCTCAGTGGTGGCAGTGGTTAACATCAGTCCTAGTGGTGGTGGTCCGGGGGTTGTACAGACTCATGCTCAGTGGTGGCAGTGGCTAACATCAGTCCTAGTGGTGGTGGTCCGGGGGTTGTACAGACTCATGCTCAGTGGTGGCAGTGGCTAACATCAGTCCTAGTGGTGGTGGTCCGGGGGTTGTACAGACTCATGCTCAGTGGTGGCAGTGGCTAACATCAGTCCTAGTGGTGGTGGTCCGGGGGTTGTACAGACTCATGCTCAGTGGTGGCAGTGGCTAACATCAGTCCCGGTGGTGGTGGTCTGGGGGACGGACAGACTCATGCTCAGTGGTGGCAGTGGCTAACATCAGTCTCGGTGGTGGTGGTCTGGGGGTTGTACAGACTTATGCTCAGTGGTGGCAGTGGCTAACATCAGTCTCATTGGTGGTGGTCCAGGGGTTGTACAGACTCATGCTCAGTGGTGGCAGTGGCTAACATCAGTCCTAGTGGTGGTGGTCCGGGGGTTGTACAGACTCATGCTCAGTGGTGGCAGTGGCTAACATCAGTCCCGGTGGTGGTGGTCTGGGGGGCGGACAGACTCTTGCTCAGTGGTGGCAGTGGCTAACATCAGTCTCGGTGGTGGTGGTCTGGGGGTTGTACAGACTTATGCTCAGTGGTGGCAGTGGCTAACATCAGTCTCATTGGTGGTGGTCCAGGGGTTGTACAGACTCATGCTCAGTGGTGGCAGTGGCTAACATCAGTCCTAGTGGTGGTGGTCCGGGGGTTGTACAGACTCATGCTCAGTGGTGGCAGTGGCTAACATCAGTCCCGGTGGTGGTGGTCTGGGGGGGCGGACAGACTCTTGCTCAGTGGTGGCAGTGGCTAACATCAGTTCTGTTGGTGGTGGTGGTGCATGGGTCAGACAGACTCATGCTCAGTGGTGGCAGTGGCTAACATCAGTCTCAGTGGGTGGTGGTCCAGGGGCAGACAGACTCATGCTCAGCGGTGGCAGTGGCTAACATCAGTCCCAGTGGTGGTGGTCCTGGGGTCAGACAGGCTCATAGCAGTGTCAGTGGCTCAGTAGGTAGCACACTCACCTCTGGCTATTCACTGACCTTTCCACTCCAGTACAAAAGAAGATCTTCAGTTATTGTCAGATGCCTGTTTTCAGACAAATATGACTTAACCATTCTCTGAGCTGCACTAAGTCCAGTTGTTGATGTATCATCCTGTTCTCCCGAATCATTTATTTCACAAATACCCACTTGGGACAAAGCCTCCCAAAGTGGGTTGACGCCAGCCACTTTGGATGACAGACCACCTGGTACTGCTGTCCCCTTCCCCTTGCAGGAAATGCTTGATAGTCCTACAGCTACACCTTCAGTCGGATTATGCTGCTGAGGTTTGCTGACCTTGGCACGTGACTTCAGTGCACCATGAACCAAGCGCACCAGTTGACCACTGATGTTTTTTACCTGTGCAGGCCCTCCCTCCAGTACTGATGCAGTTCCACGTTTGTATCGTGGGTCCAGCATTGTTGCTATGGCAAAGTTGTCACTATGCTGAATGCTCACAATGTGATGATTCTGGTTGAATACTGTCAGCATGTGTTGCAGCAACATACTGCTACCACTGACTCTCGCAACATCAAGGCCATGCTGTACATTCAACAATGTCTGCCTCAGCACCTGCAGCAGTGGAATTGATTGGCTAATGGAGGCAGACTTGCCACTCACTGCCTGTGTGGCATGTTCAAAAGGTCACAAAATTGTTATTAGAGTCCATGAGGTGCCACTGTTCAATCGTCATAGACATGGAGGCCCCAGAACTGTCACAGCTAGTGCGCATCACAAGATATTCTGAGACGGCTTTGTATTGTTCACACAACTGCACTGCTATGTATAAAGTGGAGTTCCATCGGGTGACAACTTCCAGCTTCAAGCGGTGCTGAGGCAGGCTGTTTTGTATCTGCCACTGCCGCAGTTGGTCACCAGCCTTTCCAGCTCTTGAAAAATGAGAGCAGGTACGTTGTGCAATTGTCAGCATTTCCTTTACATCAGGGTGCTGCAGAAACTCCTGCACCACAAGATTTAAACAGTGGGCCTTGTATGGAACATGAAAAAAAACATCTTTCGTGATGCATTTCACCACATTTGACCCATTGTCACTTGCTATGAACCCAGCTTTCGGGGACAGAGGGTTTAGCCATTTGTCAATTTCAGTCAGTACCACGTCCAACATGTTTTCACCAGTGTGTGAACAGGTCACAATGCATATAGCAATCGTTGCATGCTGTCGAATTCCTGGAAGATTGCTACCTCGACAATCCACCTTACTGCACTGATTATTCACACTACCAGCATCACAAACAATCCACGGCACCTGCGCCCAGTGCACAGTTATACACAAATATGAACTCCCCACTGTTTTGCCACTTGTCCACATATCCATACTTAAATGGATGAATGGAGAGGAGGAATGTTGAAGGGCATGTCTTACTAAGTCGGACACAATGCAGAACAACTCGGGGACAGCACAGGTAGAAAAGTATGTCCTGGATGGGACTTTCCATTTTGGACAGGCATGTGCAGCAAACCGCTGGAACCCAGAATTCTCCACAAAGGAGAAGGGCAAAAGATCAATTGCCAGCATTTCAGCTACAGCAGCATTAAGTTCACATGACACTGTATGATTCAGGGGCACGTCAGCTCATGCCCAAAAACACTCTTTAATGTGGGCTGACTTGGTTTTACACGGGGTGTGATCGTAAGTGGTTGTGTTCTATGATGAATGGCATTGGCAGGGGGTGGAGTGTGGATGTTTGATAAAAACAGTTGCACAGGTGATGACGACAAACCCAGAAATGCAGTTATTTTGCCAGATTTGCCAACTAGGGTTGATGTACCACTTGCACTAGACATACTGCATTCACTGCCACCACCGCCACCACCAAAACTGCTACTCTCACCTGTACTGGACAACATTTCAAAGTCATTATGGTCCTCCACCTCATCATGCCTGTAGTAATCCTCTGTTCTTATTACCTCAGTACTGCACACGTTTAATTTATTACTGGACTTAACAGTCATGGAAGGGGATAACACACTTCCTTTGGTTGCCAGTGACGAGGGTTAGCGCCCCACTGTGGTATTAGCTGCCAGCTTGTGCTGGGTCCACAGTGCCAAGTGCCTATTCTTAAGGTGTGTATGCTGTCTTCCTGTGCCCAGATGGCTCCCCTTTTTACCTCGAATCATGCGCACAGGGCAAACCTCGGCAGATTGCAACTGACTCATCATTTGCATCTTGAACAAAAAAAATCACAAACAAGGGATTGTGATGCTTTGCTTTTAACACATCCATGATGTGGCTTATTTAAGTCCATTATTTTAAGCACTGAAGTGGGAGGGGGCACATGGTGTTTCGAGCACTGCACACCTGGACTGCAACTGACCAGCACTACTACCTATCATATTTATTACTGGGTCATCATCATCAACTAAAACCAGTAAATCACAAGTTTCTACAGGGGGGTATTCCTGCAAACAGACTCAGACACAGCCACTTTTAATTTCTTTTTATCTGGTTCTCAACTGGGGTCAATTACATCATCATCATCATCATCATCATCATATTCATCAGTGCCACACACATCCACATCTTCTGCTTGGATGCTCGCATGTGGACTGCATATTGCAACAACAGCAACATCATCATCAGCATCACATTCATCATCAGCATCTACACCATCATCACCTGATATTTTTTCACCACACTGTGAATCACTGCATGTAAAATGCGTGACATTAACTGCCACAGTGGACTGAATATCACATTGTATTCTATTGTTGACATGATTATCAGAATCCTCAGGTTCAGTTACTGGGATGTTTCTGGGAAGTATGACATCATCTATGCTGCCACTCACTTGCACTTCTTCACACTCAAAATGTTTGGATACGGTACACTGGTCAGAATTCGAACTTGATGCACCAATACTAATACTACCACCACCAACACCAGTAACACTAACACCACTGGCTGGGAAAACATCATTTCCTCCAACTACGAGTGAAGCTATTGATTGGGCTGTAAAAAACATTGCAGGAGAAATACCTTTCCTCACATCAGCAATGCACTTTTGCATCTGCGTACTACCACACCCACAGACTATCTTACTGCCAGCATTGCCATGGTGGGAAACAGCTTTGCTTGCATGTCTCTTTGTAGTCATTTTGGGGAACCAACCACAATATTATAACCAAATTTAGATTTTGATAAGCTCACTTTCTGACTGTGGGTATGCTGGATGTGAAGCCAAAAAAACAACTGTAGCTTCAGCAACAGATAGACTAGTCTGTCACGCAATGAAAACAACTTCAGTAACCAGTGGTGCTGATGAGGTCACAAAAACAATCCAATCTGGTAAAAAATTCCTTTTGCCGGTGGGGGTGGGGGGGAGTACTGACTGCAGATTTTTATGACAGTACAAGCAGCAAAACAAAGAACAGATACCACGGTCGCAGTACAAAATAAAGCAGCTACAGTGGATAGCAGGTTCACACTGCTGCGTCTGCAGTTACGCTAGTCTGTGGCACAATAAAAGGCGTATTATTTGATGTCACGCAACACCGCACACACACTCACACACACACACACACACATAACAGTTTGTCTACAATGCTGAATGAGTAATGCGTAACAAATTCAAAAGTTCAGTAATTTGCCACGTATTGTAATCCAAACAACCTGAAATTATGAACTGCTGCACCAGATCCACACAACACACAATCAGCAAGAAAATGCCAATAATTGCTGACAATATTACTGTGTGTGCATTAACACAGTCAGTTATATAACAAAAATATATTCAAAAAACAAAGAAATCACTATTTCTCCAACTTAAATCTACCTTCACCACAGATACTCCTCTCCCCCCAAAGCACACTTTCACTGTCTTTCACTACACACACTCAATGTTGTACATTAACATTCAAAATCCATACAAAAACAAAAATGCTCGATGATATGAGCACAGGAGGGTTTTCTACAATCGATGAACTAAAGTTTAAGTCCCCAAAAAAATGCAAAAATGCTTTTTTAGCAGCTTTTAGAAGGTTTCAATCACAGACAGCTCTCAGAACACACTATCTCCTACTCCTTTCTACACATACTACCCTGAACTGAGGCTGTGCAGATCAGTATAGAGCCCATGTGACCTGAAATCCCATGAATCACTGCAAAATTCACTTTCGGAGCACAAAAACAAGGCAAAGTAAGGCAAAGTGCATTGTTCTCAATGTACTTCACCTTAAAATTTGGTGGAGTAGTGGTCTGGGAAGGCAGAGTATCACAAAGTCATTGTTTTCAATGGACTTCACATTACTCATTATAACATAATGTACTCCGCTTCGCATTGCGGAGCACTACATGAATCCGCCTTTGCTCCATAAATCACTTCACATAGAGGACTGAGCCCACTCCGCCCACCACTAATGGCACTATGGCCTAGTAGTAGTTCAGGAACATAGATGGGCAACACAGAGTCTATACTACTGCAATATGACTTAGTAGTAGTTCAGGTACAGAGATGGGCAACATAGAGTCTATGCTACGGCAGTATGATTTCGTAGTAGTTCAAGCCCAGAGATGGGTAACACAGAGTCTGAGATGTGACCCCCCTCACAATTTGTATGGCACTATGACTTAGTAGTAACTCAGACACAGAGATGGACAACACACAATCTGAGACATGACCCCTCCTTCACAATCTGTATGGCACTTTGACCTGGTAGTAGTTCATGCACAGAAATGGGCAACACAGAGTCTATAGCATTATGACCTTCTAGGGCAGCACAGAGATGGGCAACTCAGAATCAGAGACGTGGGTGACACCCACTTCAAAATCTGTATGGCAAAATAAGCTGCTCCTTAAAATTACTGAGGCATCATGACCTTCAGACAGAGTCCTGTCCTGTCTGACTCTGCTCCCCTTAATATTTTAAATTTATTTTTCTGCACTGTGTTGTTGTCTGGTGTTGAATTTGTTGGTCTCTTTCTCTCTGACTAATGAAAAATGAGGGTTCGGGTTTTTTTACTGTCGAGTCTGCAACATCTGCACTCTGCTTTTGTCTACTCTGCACTCTGCTGTTGTCTGATGTTGAGTTTGTTTGTCTCTCTCTCTCTCTCTCTCTCTTTCTACTCTCTCTCTCCTTCTAATGAAAAATTTCATTTTTTTACAGAGTGCTGTACAGCAATGTCTGCAATCTGCTGTTGTCTGCTGTTGAATTCATTAGTCTCTCTACCCTCCCTTTTTCTCTCTCTCTCTCTCTCTCTGCATCTGACTAAGGAAAGAAGCAAATGAAAAACCTTGTTTACCTTTTGCCAGTTTCTGTTTTCTTAATCTCTCTGCACACATGCATGACTGTCTCCTTTCAATGCAAAACCCCAAATGTGCTTGGCACACTGTTTCCTAGGGATATCCTGTGGTGGCAGACACACAAGATTGACTAGAACATGAGTCAGTCACAGAACAGAGACCCTCATTTGTTGGCTCTCTTCAGTGCCCCAGTATCATGAGTGGTTGCCTTTCTTGGTCATGTGACAGTCCAGGGACTAGAGAGTATTCATTAGAGATCAGAAAAAAAGCACAGTTTCTACTGCTGCACCCTGCCCTGCCTTGTTCAGTGACTTGCAGGCAGTACTGGTGGTGAAAGTGTTATTTCCAGACCGGACTGCACTTCAGAACCAAGCCAACTTGGCAGCTCGGGTCGACCTATGAAAGGCTTAGTTTTCCTTGTCAGAGCCAAGCTGGCCCAGTCTGGGGGGAGGGTGGAAGTGCAGCAGAGCTGGTTTGCCCATCCCAAGTTAACTGTTAGTCAACTCTTAGTAGCCAGAGAGAAAACAATTATATCCCACACGTCATCTCTGTCAGATATATTGGCCTCTCCTAATCCTTTAGGCCTAGCCATGAGGGTTTCCTGCTTTTGTTGCAAGGAATCTCTCACCTACTGTAGGTGTACTATGAGAGAGATAGATTTTCTATTGGACTAGATATTTTGAGTTTTCTTCTGGTGTAAAGAAAGCTGTATAACATAATTTTACTGCTGCCTCTGCTCTAACCTCCTAACTGTTACTGATTTAGCCTCATAACTTTCTCTGTTTCTTCTAAAATTGGTGTTTCTGTTACTGAAGTGTAGTGCTACTAAGCATAAAGAAATGCCAGACACAAGTGCTACAGTCTAGTTCTTTTTCAGAAAATGCTTTTCACATTAAGCTACACAATGGTGTATAACAGGCTTCTTAAGCTGATATTAAAGACCAGGGGCTGAATTCACAATGCAAAATGGGACTAAGTCCCACTCCACAACTCCAGTTGCAGACCAAAATCCATTGACATTTATATCTGCCGCATCTGCCGAAGGATGTTATAGCTAGTCCCACTGGCCATATTTCCACAGTTGTGGGGATTTCTATGGAAACACCA
This sequence comes from Neoceratodus forsteri, assembly GCA_016271365.2. Lineage (NCBI taxonomy): Eukaryota > Metazoa > Chordata > Ceratodontiformes > Ceratodontidae > Neoceratodus > Neoceratodus forsteri. The sequence goes on from CM057453.1 coordinate 389,752,160, forward strand.
CTCACAAGCTACTGTAAATCATGGAGCCAGTCATAAACTGGCTTCCCCTTTGTGAATACTACAGCTGTGGGAAAAACTGCGGCTCCATAAATAGCAACCCACTTGTGGCATTTTGTTCCTGCAGCTGTGGTAGTTTCGGGGACTTTGTGAATCTGACCCCAGATGATGCATCTAGAACTTCAGAAAACAGTATACTGTATTTTGGCACAATTCAGTTATGATTTCACTTTAGTTGGCTGAGTCAGTGAGTGACTAAGTATGGGTGGACAGAATGGTGATTGTGCAACATAAAATGTTATTTTGGTAGAATACAGATAACTGAAGATGTTTTTTGACAGAAATTTGTTTGAATGCTTATGCAACATAGCTGTGGCTGCTCACACTCTCTGCCCTGAACTGGGACTACCACCCTTTTGGAGTAACAGGAGTGCAGTGGAACCCTCCTGAGGACAGTTCCACCACTGGAGGTGCCATTAGAATAAGGTTCCTTAATGATAAAAATACATTAGGGAAGAAGCCCAAAAGATCAGAGCCAAGGTGAGATTGACACATTCAATAACTGAGGCATGAATTCCTGTAAGAACAGAAGGAGTGACTGATGCCACTGCCATTGCCTCAGAGGTTGCCAAGGAAGAGGAGAGGAAAGGTTGGACCACAGTGGGCTCAAGAAGGGTGAGGGTGGTGTAACAGAGGCACATCCCTCCAGTTATACCTCTCCACAATTTATATGCTGGTCGGGCAAAAGTGTGGTTCCTCTATGGAGGCACCCACAGTGGAGACCAAGGAGGATGCTGGGAACCTCCACAGATGGTTGGCATGGGACCCCACAGGGGAAGGAAACAACTCCTGGTGGGGGACTCTATTTTTAGGAAGATAGAACTAGGGGAGGAAGGGGAGAGGGAGGTAAGGTGCCTGCCTGGTGCCATGGTGTGGAGGGACAGATAGTATTAGCGAATCCTCAAGCTCACCAGAGCAGCTGCACAGGGGAGGAAGCTGGACACCATTGTCCACCTCGGGACAAATGACCTGGCTAAGAAAAGGATCAGAGCAGTGCAGGAAGAGTTTGTGGAGTTGGGGAGGGGCCTTAGACAAGTAGCATACACGGTAACCTTCTCAGAGGTGCTGGCTGTCTATGGCATGGGTGAGGGTCGGGTGCTCCACAGTATGGAATTCAATCAGTGGTTAAAAACTGGTGCAGAGCTTAGGGATTTGGCTTCATTGGGGACTGGGGGTCCACCTGGAGGGATGCAGGCCTATACTGGCATGATGGTCTACATCTGTCCAGGAAGGGAACCAGGATCCTAGGTGATAGGTTTAAATGCTTCATTGGCAAGCATTTAAACTAGCCAAGGGGGAGGCATTGAAAAGGAGCAGGGAAATCCTAGCCCCCCCCAAAAGATCAGGGTAGTAAGTGAGGTAAATGCCAAGATACAGATGTCGATAGGGAGAAGGGCAGGGGTAAATGGAGAAAATGACAAACACAATAAGGACAGGGATGGGGCAAAAAGAGGTAAGGCCATCAAGAAATGGAAGGTAATGAGTACCAATGCCCATAGTCTGGGCAACAAACTCCCTGAACTAGAGGCCTTGATGGAAGAGGGATGCCTGGATATTGTAGCAGTCACAGAAACACGGTACACAGAGAACCATGACTGGGATGTTAACATACCAGGGTACACAACCTACAGGAGAGACAGGGAGGGGAATGTAATCAGTTGCACCAGGCACAACCCCTTTGAATATCTGGGCCAAATGTCACAAACAAAATTATGATGTCAGGTGTAGGCAGGCAGCCAGAGCTAAAAGGGCTGAAATACTGTATTCATGCAAATACCTGTAGTAACAAAGAAATCAGGGTGAAAATTACAGAATAAAATATGAAAAAATAAGCTACATTTATGCCTGAATATTAAATTTTTATGTTTGCTTGCACACATGCTCAAGAAACATCTTGCAACAGTACCACATTTCAGAGGTGTGTCAGTGTTGTGGCCAAGGCAATGGATGCTTTACTGGTTGCATCCCTCAGCCACCAATCAAGGGAGAAGCTGCTGATGACAGCAGCTTCAGAGGGCCAAGGAGTTGAAATGAATCTGCCGCTACAGTCATGAACAGTTTTGTCACTGCAGTGGCACCTAAACCTCCCTCGCAACCTTGTCGGCTCCTACTACCCATCACTCTGTTCCTGGTCCTTGCTCCGCTGCCAACTTGTTTGTTCTGTGTGCCTTTCCTGGTGGAACAGGTAATGAGCCGCAGCTCCTACCACCCGTCACACTCCAAGGAAACCCAGCATCAGGGTGCCAAATCCCCGTGCCAACATGTATCCCTCCTTCCTCCATTAATGTGGCACAGTGGGAGCCCAACCCAGTGTACCAAAATGTTTCTGACACCGGGATGCCCACTCCTGGTGTCGGATGCACCCCTTCCAAAACCCGTCTGTATTCTGCCAACATCAGGGTGCCCAATCCCTGTATCAGCATGCCCCCACCACCACCACTATTGTGACACACTGGGAGCCCACCCTAGTGTGCCGAAATGTTTTTTTAACCTGTTAAAGAAAGAAAACCGCCCCCCCGGTGAGGTTTTTTTTTACCTGTAAAATTGAAAATGGTCCACCGCCATCTCCCCAGTCCCCCATCCCACTGAGCACCCACCTCTCTGCACCCCCCTTACTCATACTTACCCTCCAGAGCTTGGGAGCAGTGATCTTTTCTGGACCGGGATACGTCTGCACTCTTCAAAGCCAAACTGTGAACTGAGGAATCAGGTAAGTGCTGTATAATGGGAGTCAATGGGGGGTTTCAACTTATGTTGATATGTCAGCCATTTTTAGGAATTATGGCCCCACATTTTCAACACAGGGTTCTTGGGACCCCACCTTGTGAACATGTCACTGTCATTTTGTTACTCAGTCCCAAAAGGTGATTTCATGGTCGCTGCGTGGAATCACCTTTTGGGATGGATTAATGAAATGACAGTGCCACTGCTCATGAGGTGGGATCCCAAAAAACCTATGCTGCAAATTTGGTGAAAAAATTCCAAGAAATTGCTGTGGTACGAGCGTGCATTGTACAGTTTCTACACACCCTTGTAACTGCCAATTTTTAATATTTTCACTCCAGACTTTCAACATTGCTATTTTTTCATACCTCCTTATGAACAGTACAGCTGTCATTTTTCACATCCTGCCCAAAATGTGTTGTCACACCTGTGGCACAGAATGGCACGTTTGCTGTGGGAAATCGACTTTTGGAACAGATTAACAAAATCACAGTGCCACTGTTCATCAGGGGAGGTTCCAAAATGTCCATGTTGAAAATCTGGTGAAAAGATTCCCAATAATGATTGCGTTACAGGAGTGCATTGCACAGTTTCTACGTATGCTCATAACTTCAATTTTTCATATTTTCACTCCAGATTTCGGCATTGTCATTTTTTCATGCCTCCTCATGAGCAGTATAGCTGTCATTTTTCACATCCAGCCTGAAATGTGTTTTCCCACCTGTGGCACAGAATGGCTTAGTTGCTTTGTGAAATCACCTTTCGGGATTGAGTACTGAAATGATAATGCCACTGCTCACACGGTGGGGTCCCAAAAAGCCCATGTTGAAATTTGGAGTGAAAATACCAACAAATACCCAGGGCATTAGGATTTCCAACCATAATGCCCCACCCTGTAGAGAGTGACCAGTGTCGGGGGTGTGACTTGGGGTCGTCAGCCATAATGCTTATGCCTTTCCACCCCCACCCCTACCCTGCAGCCAGTGACAGGCATCGAGGTGTGCCTTGGAGTCTTCAGCCCTAACATTCACCCCATTCTTCTATGCTGCACCCATCTCAGCTTATTTGCTTATGGAATGGGGTGAGTGTAAGGGCTGAAGACCTCAAGGCACACCACAACACCTGTCAGTGTCTGCAGGGTGGAGTGAGGTGGAATGGCATGAGCGTTATGGCTGAAGGCACACCCCCAATGCCTGTCAGTCTCTGCATGGTGGGGGTTGGCATTCAATACTTCACTGCCATTCCTATTACGCATCTCTCTAACTCCTTCACTACCAATGCCAATGCTAACAAACAAACAAACATTCGACATTGACAAATGCTTGTACAAAATTGTCTCAACTGTTTCAGGAGCTCTTAAAAGGTGAAATGCCAGTTGTTTGAAGTTTATTATACCACATTGGTATGCCAGCTGATTCACCTATGATATCTGACCAGACAAAATTAAAAAATGTTTCATCAAATTAAACATAAGTAGACATAAGTAAAAGCTACTTTCTTTTTGATCTCTCCTTACTAGAGTCTGTCCGTTCGTGATGGCAACTGACCTGAAGCCTGTCAACAGAACACGTGATTGTAAACATCACTGCCTTTGTTCACACTGTTACACTAACTCAACCTCTGGGAGAGTAACAGTGTGAAGTTTGATAACTCTTAGCCTTGTGTCTATCTGATTGCTTTAAATTTATTTGTAAAGAACTCTGGCAAATATATACATTGGCCAATTGTATTGCATCTACTTGGACAGGTGTACATTTTTTTTAGGTTAATCACACAAACCAGCTCAGTTCTGAACATATTTGAAGTAGAGATAAAAGAAAGGTCTAAGAAAAAAAGAATAGCAGATTTCTTGTAGCTCATGGCAGCTTGACATTTTTCACTCCTGTCACTTCCTGAGCTTGCTTTGATTGTGAGAAATACTTCTAGATCAGTTTGGGGACACATCTTGGTATCTGCTGTCATAAAAGTGTATGAATAAGCACTCACACAGTGTTTATTTTATATTCTACTTGTGGAGTTCTGTCGTATATTAATAATGTTTTTTTTATTTATTTAAGTCTTTGGTAACCAGGTAAGGCCCACTAGGCACAAGTGCCTGTTTTCAGGGGCAACTTGGGAGCACTAGGGGGTTAGGTGACTTGCTCAGAATCACACAGTATGCAAGTGGAGGTTGTGGAAATCAAACCCAGGTCTGCTGGATGTATCAAGTTCATTCACAACTCATTACTCTAACCTCTAGGCTATACTGCCTAGGCTATCAACTCTGTCAGTTTCACTATCATTGTTATGGCAGTATGTTTTATCCGTGAAATACTTAACAAGTCTATCTAATTTGAATCTTGATTTTCATAGCATTTGAAAACGCCAATATTGAAAGACAGTAATGTAAATAGTCTTTTGTTTTGACTTTTTTTAATTTTTAGTTTAGCAGACACAGCAACTAATTCCTGGAGAAGCTGTGGGTACAGAGGTAAGACAGGTCTGACAGGAAAAACGGACATAATATCAATAAGTGTAGTTCAGTTTGTGTTTTTTTTTTTTTTTTTGTTAGCACACACAGCAGTTCACATCTTGGCATGTTCAGTGCAGAGAAGAAAGAATGGACCGTTTAGAAACAAGAAGGGATTATTTATTTTATTTATCGTCTGCTAGTTGCTTTTGCTCCTGATGCAGCTTAGGTTGTGTCTGATAGTGGGACATGCTTTATGCTAAGTTTTGATATTTTATTGTCACCAATTTGCTTAGAAGATGTTACTGCAGAGTGTTCCTGTTATAGACTCATGACATTTCCTTATCACTTTCACGAGTACTGTTAGTCAAATCCTTTACATGAGTGCAATAATCATCAAGAGTGTTTGCTGTTAATTTATACACCTCACACACCTAAGTAAAAAAAAGTATAACAGAGGAATTACCCAATAGAAATATAATAATATAAAAATCTGTAATGACGTGAATTTTATTGAATAATCTTTTTGTTGATTTTTCTGACAGAGTTATGCATACAGCATCAAAATGCAATAAAAATTGCCATACATGTGGCCATATCTGCAATCTGGCATAATGAGTAGCCTCTTGTGGCCAATAGTATTTGTAGCACGGTGTTGTATTATAGAAAGACATCAGATAAGGTGGAAAATAGAGAAAGTATGAGAAACTTAATGAACATGAACATAATAAATATAAAATCAGATAACTGTGCACTCTGCAAGATGTATCAAACTCTCTCTCCCCTAACTGGTGTCCAGCCATATTTGAGGAGAGCTCCGCTGTCCCCAACTCTGTATACTGGACACACTGTTTATATTGAGGCCCTAGAGTGTATGTACCCTGGGTATGTACAGTATACAACTGGATCCCAGTTCACCTCCTAGTTGTTGAACTACCCCTCTGTGGAGTATATAGACCATCCCACTCCTATTCTAAAAGCTAGGGCTTCCAATGGTGGCAGGGAGTCTAGGTACCTCCCCTATTCAACCAGTAATTTCTCTGTCTTACCCTTCAACACATAGGTAAGCCTCTTTATTATCAAGACCTGCAAAATCATGTTTTTCCACTGAGCCAATGTGGGTTTAACACAGGATATCCAAGTATTCTGTATCCCTTGTCTAGTTAACACTAGTAGTATTCTGATCCAACTATGGTAAAGGACTCATTCTTCGCCCTCTACATCTTCAACCCCAAACAGTAAGGAGATCGGGGTAGCTGGTACTTGTTTACCCCATAGGTTTGACAGTCACCATACTATCCCACTGCAGTAGGGTTGTGGTTTGGCACATTCCCAGAAGTAATGGTGGTATGTACTATTTGCTTCCTCACACCTCCTGCATAGAGTCGAAATCTCCGGGTGGAACCTATGTACCACAACTGGGAGACAAAACAGCCTATGCAAGAACCTATACTGTGACTTCTTATATTTATTACATAACAGCAGTCCTATGTGTGTGTTGCTGATTAAACCCCAGTTTTGTTCACTTATTGGTCATCCTATATCCTCTTCCCATTTTTGCCTCACCTGTCCTGTCAGAGCTGCGAAAAACTGCCTGTCTTGTTTCGCCATTCTACCAATCAGGCCTTTTTCTTGAGGTCAGCTTCCATCTTGCTCACTTCTTCTGAGGTGTTCACCCTGTTACATATCTTGGTGTCATCTGCAAACAGACACAACTTCCCTTCCAGTCTGTCAGCGATGTCTGCTATAAAAACATTGAAGAGCAGAGGCCCCAGCACTGAGTCCTGGGGCACCTTACTGGTCACCCTGCTTTCCATCGACTGCATTCCATTAACCTGTACCCTTTGAGTTCTGCCCTGTCACCAGTTTTGTACCCATCTGACTACTTCTGGATCAACCCCTGGCTGGGTGCCCCTGGCAAAAGATTGTACTGCAGTCCTGAAGAGGGTACATATCTGAGCCTGTACATTGGGTATGCTAGCATAAGGTTCACAGTTTGAATCCCCCCCAGAACTTGAGGCTAAAGGTGATTTGGACCCAAAACAGACAGGAGGGTTACCCTGTCTGTTACCTGTTCACACTATTTTGCTCTGAGGTTGGTATTGTGGGAGCAGAGGGCCTAACCTGCAGAGAGCATTTGTGACACAAGTCATCTGAGATTATGATTCCCAGATCTCATTCCTGGTTTGAGACTGCCCATCTTTCACCTCCTAGGTAATATTCCTTTTTTGGATTTTTCTTTCCCTTGTGCATGATCTTGCACTTTTTGGCATTAAATCTCAGTTGCCACACTCCGGACTATTCTTCTAGTTTCTTGAGGTCAGCTTCCATCTTACTCACTTCTTCTGAGGTGTCCACCCTGTTACATATCTTGGTGTCATCTGCAAACAGACACAACCTCCCTTCCAGTCTGTCAGCGATGTCTGCTATAAAAACATTGAAGAGCAGAGGCCCCAGCACTGAGTCCTGGGGCACCTTACTGGTCACCCTGCCTTCCAGCGACTGCATTCCATTAACCTGTACCCTCTGAGTTCTGCCTTGTAACCAGTTTTGTACCCATCTGACTACTTCTGGACCAACCCCTGTGTGGTGAAGCTTCTCAAATAGAGGATCATAGCATTCCTCAAAACTAGCAGCCAACAAGACCCTAAACAGCATGGTTTCACAGCACGTAGGTCATGCCAGACAAATCTGCTTGAGTTTTTTAACTATGCTACAAAAATAGTGGACGACGGTGGGGCAGTAGATGTGGTTTACCTAGACTTTAGTAAGGCCTTTGACTCGGTTCCACACAGAAGGCTGGTAAAGAAGCTTGACCACACAGAGGTTGATCCAGAAGTAATCAGATGGGTACAAAACTGGTTACAAGGCAGGTTAGCTCCTCTGCTCTCACAGTACCAACCTCAGAGCTCAATAGTGTGAACAGGTAAGAGACAGGGTAACCCTCCTGTTTGCTTTGGGTCCGAATCATCTTTAGCCTCAAGTTCTGGGGGGGATTCAAACAGTGAACCTTATGCATACCCAATGTACAGGCACAGATATGTATCCTCTTCGGGAATGCAGTACAATCTTTTCCCGGGGCACCCAACCAGGCTCCTACCACAATACTTAAGATCTTTGTTGTCTAAGTATTACCTTTTTAAGTGTGTTTAAGTTAGAGAGAATGTTCTGTCTCAGAGCCCAAGATGATATGACCCCTTCCCCAGATACAATGTTTCATTTCAGGGGGCATTTCCCATCCCCTTCTGTGATGTCACTTAGACCATCCCTTGGAGTTAATTCACAACACATTTATCTACAGGGATGTATTTTAAATAATGTGAACATCAGCAAAAAACATTTCCCACATATGACATCCTTTGATCAAGCATCTCTCTTTGATGTCCCTCTGCTGATTTCCTGTTGCTAGTGTGAGCTCAGGTTTTATGACTTATGACAACGTTCTGTGATCAAATTGGCCTTTTTCTGCAGGAACCATAAAAGTTTGCAAGGCTTATATCCTGGCAGCTGGTCCAGTTCTAATTAAGACAAAAACAGGAAATCTTTTATCAGGTTTTGCTGGTCAGGATTCACCTGGAATACGGAGTCCAATTCTGGAGGCCACACCTCAGGAAGTACATTGACCAGGTAGAAACAGTACAAAGAAAGGTGACAGCAATGATTCAGGGTCTTCAGTACATGTCCTGTGAGGAAAGACTTAGGGAACTGAATATGTACTCCCTGGAGCAGAGAAGAGAGAGAGAGGGGACATGATTGAAACATTCAAGCACATAAAAGGCATTAACAAGGTACAGGCACAGGAATATTATCACTTCAGGAAGGGTTCCACGACCAGGGGATATGACCTCAGGCTGCAAAGAGGGAGGTTCGCTACCAACACCAGGAAGTTTTTCTTCACAGAAAGAGTGGTGGATGCCTGGAACAGCCTACCCCAAGAGGTTGTGAGGGTCAACACTGTGGGGAGATTCAAGAATGTATGGGATTGACACAAGGGAGCCCTGACTACAAAGGGCAACTGGAGTGTCAAAATAGGTCTAAAACAAATGGGCAGACTAGATGGACCTAGCAGTCTCATTCTGCCATCAACTTTTATGTTTCTATGTTGGTAAAAATGCAAGTCAACAACTGCCAGGGCATAAATGCTACCAAAGGTTATTTTTTCCCAATTTAAGTCCCCTTCCACAAAAATGTACCAGCCACCTTCTACATCTTTAACAGTCCTGCTTACTTTAAAGGGGAGGTTCTTATGGAGCAGAACTGCGATGCCTCTTAATCAATTTGTATGATGCAGCATGGCAGGACCCCACCCATCCCCTTACCAGTTTAGTGTGTTCATGAGGGGTGAGATAGATTTCCTGCTGGAGGGCCACGTGTGTTTGCCGGTGTTTCAGGGCCGCCAAAATTTAGTCCGTTTAATAGGCGAGGCAAACCCTCGCACATTCCAAGAGATGATGTTTAAATCATTCGATCTAATCATCATTGTAAAACATACTGTTCTCACTTATCATACATAGCTCAGGTCCAGCTGTTACAATCATATTAATATATTCAATTGTTGTCCTTGCAGACAGCCAAAAACAGTAAATACATAAAAACATACAGTACAACACTGCAATAGTAAATGCAACATTTGAACCAGAAATAAGCAAAGAACCACCACCACTCCTCCTCTTGTTATATCAAATAGATCCAGTTAGCATCCCCCCTCTTCCCTCTCCCCACGCTCCAGCTAAGACCACAGACATTTATTAGAAATATAAACCATGATAAAATGCTTGTTATCGGAAACAGAGGTAAAAATAACCATAATCTTCACCTATGGTCTGCAATCATACTACGTATCCCCATCTCCATCCCACATGTTCCCAACCTACTTAATAATCCACAGATTCAGATCTTCAGACTAACCTCCAGCAAGTCTCTTAATTTCCTCCCTTTTTCCAGAGAGAGACCCCCAAAGGTTAGGTGTGGGCTTTCATGAGCTCATCGTTCTGGACCCTCCCGCACCATCCTTCTCTTTGCTCGGACCACCCCCTTATTTTCATATTTAGGCAACTAAGCAATATTAAGTGCCTCCAGGGTCCCAGTCACTTCACCCCCTTCTTATGCAAAGTCTAGAAAGTGAAGGGAAGAAGCAGGGAAGCCAAGGCACCCATAGAAGCTCTCTTTAGTGTCTGCACTTCCTACTCATCTGGATTCCTCCCCGCCCGCCCCCCAGCTCATCCCGGTCCTCCTGCTCTCATCCCCTCCTCCATGTTCACTCAACAAACTTATGGCACAGCCTATGTATATTTAGACCCTGCAGTGTAGCAAACTTTCCTCTGACAGGGCATACGTTCGGACCACTCCTGCCCTTACCACCAAACCTCCGCCTGTACGAGGTCACTCATCAGTATTTCCTAGGAGAGTCACTATGTTTACCCATCTCTCAATGCCTCACTGCTTCCCATCTACCTCTCACATCCCATGCTCCAAGTGAAAGCAGGCAAATCACTCCCAAGCCCCCCCCACTCAGCTAGACCATGCGGACATCTCCCAGCATTGCCCCCCTCCCTACACCCTCAGCCCAACTCCCCCAGTGTCACATCTCCCCCAGTCCCACCTTTCCCTTCGGGTCATCTGCACAATATGCATTCTTTATTGTGGCAAGGGATCCAGGGAGTAAGGCAGAGGAGAGACTGCGGCCCTCATTCAATAACATGGTCCTACATCCCCTCCCCAGCATCTCCTACCTTCCAATGTGCAAGCCTCAGTGTCTTCTCTTTGGACAAGCCACTGTACAGTGCCAAGGTCGATTGCAGCAGCCGTGAAACCTTGCATCTGCCCATTCAATACTGCAGTCCTTTTAAGTCACAGAACATCAGGGGTATGGTCCCTGGGCATGCCACACATTCATCAATTTCCCCTGAAGCACGGGGCCAGACAATCAACCAATGAGTACCGCTCCTTCTGGGCTGCAACAACAGGGATCCTATACGAAAGAAAAACAGGCTCACCGAGGTTTCAAGGGCTTTCCATTAAGTCCACTGCAATATTTAAATTGCTCAACTTGGGGGTGACATAATAGCTGAACACTTCAGACTTCATCCTGACAGGGACACATGCAGCATAGAATCAGTCAGAGTGCCCCCACCAACGAGCTCACAAATCGGGTCCAAAATGTACAGGATTTCAGTGCTTATTTTTCACATCCTAGTCCTCCATAAACTTCTGCCCACCCCATATGGATCATCTGCTCTATTGCAGATCTTAGTGTCATCTGCAAACAGACAAACCTTTCCCTCCAGTCCATCTGCAATGTCGCTGATGAAGATATTGATGAGGACTGGCTCCAGAACTGATCCCTGAGGTACCCACTTGTGACTTGCATCTCTTCTGACTGTATACCGTTTACCACACTCTCTGTTTTCTGCCTGTTAACCAGTTTGCCACCCAGTTGACCAACTTCTGACCCACCCCGAGCCTACCCAGCTTATTAATCAATCTTCTACGTGGAACAGTATTGAAAGCTTTGCTGAAGTCAAGGTAGGTGACATCAACTGTTCCCCCTTGGTCCACCACTCTGGTTACCCAGTCAAGGAAATCTATGAGATTAGTTTGACAGGATCTTCCTGTTGTAAACCCATGCTGTCTTGGATCCTGTGCCTCTATACATTCCAGGTGTTGCAATATCCTTTCCTTAAGGACTGCCTCCATAATCTTGCCCACTACTGAGGTAAGACTGACTGGTCTGTAGTTCCCTGCCTCCTCCCTGCTACCACTCTTGTGGAGTGGGATCACATGAGCCCTTCTCCAATCTTCTGGGACCTCTCCTGTGCTCAGAGACTCACTAAACAGTTCTGATAATGGCTCTGCTAGTTCCACCGATAGCTCCTTTAGTACCCTGGGATGTATGCCATCAGGTCCCATTGCTTATTAAGCTCTTGTAGGACCCTTTCTTTTGTGAAGGGACTAGTGCACACCTCCCCCCCCCATGTCCATGGTGCTGAGCTGTGGGCCCTGCCCTACCTTCTCTTCAGTAAATACTGAGCAGAAGTATCTATTTAGGATAGATGCTTTTACATGTTCCTCCTCCTCATACACCCTCTTATCCCCTTTGATCTTAGCAATACCCCCTCTGGACTTTCTCCATTCACTAAAGTATCTAGAGAAAGTCTTTTCACTTTGTTTTACTGTTCGTGCTAGTGTTTCCTTGGTTTGAGCTTTTGCCTACCTTACTGCCTTCCCTGCTTCCCTTAGGGAAGTTTGGTATGCCTCCCTATCTTCATCCCGCTGCATTCCCTTATATTTCTTGAAGGCCAGCCTTTTGGCTCTGACCTTTTCTGCTACTGTTTTTGAGAACCAAAGTGGTGTTCTTCTTCTTTTGCACTTCCTTTTCTCTCTAACACAATGGGATATTGCTTCAAGTATTGCATCCTTAATACTTGCCCGCTTTGCCTGTACTCCCTCACTTGTATTTCTTTTTGACAGGGTTAGTTTAACTCTGTTGGCCATCTTATCAAAGTCAGCACCTCTGAAGTCTCATATATTTGCCTTGGAATGGGATGATTTAGTTCTAGTGGCCAAATTGAACCATACCAGGTAATGGTCACTGGTACCCAGGTGACCTTCTACCTGGAGATCTGTGATCCTTTCCCTGTTAGTCAGTACTAGATCGAGGAAAGCACGGTCTCTTGTGGGTTGTTGTACCAGTTGTTTGAGGCCCTCCCCCTGCAGGGAATCCACTATGTGTCTAGTTCTGGCAGATGTTCCTGCTGGTATTGACCAATCTGTATCTTGCATGTTGAAGTCTCCCATTATTAGAACCTCCCCTTTAGCTGTCATGTTTTGTATATCGTCTAACAGTAATGTGTCTATGTCCTCCCCCTGGTCTGGAGGCCTGTATTTTTTTCTTAATATTTTTATTTTCAAAATTAGATTTACAACAGAAGGAAAAACAGAACATTGATGAGTAAACAATATGTGTAAACAGCATCACCTATAGTTCTGACTTGTTAAAATAAGAATAGTATTATAATCAAAAAACAAAACTTTATCATAGTGTCTGTTTTTAGAATAAAAAGAATAAACTTTATACTCACTATATATATTAGAACATCGACAAAAATCATGCATAATATACATTCATAAATATACTCTTTACCTTATTTCCATATTACAATGATTCCCCAAAACACAGAGTTATTAAGAAGGTTAATTTTTATAAGAGCACATAGAAAAGAAGACAATAGTATAAGGTTTTGTTTAGACAGAGGTAGAAACCGAAGAGAAAGAACAGAATGTAGACGAGATGAAAATTGCCCCTTATTATTCATTTTAAATAGTAATGAGTGTAATTAGAGCATCCCAATATTTCCAAGTATATTTTTCCCCATTTTTCATGCTACTGGCAAGTTTTTCACATGTTATATTCTCGAATAAAGTGTTTTTCCATTCTGTGATAGATAAGGTTTCTTGCTCTATCCAGCATTTTAAAATACAATTTTTAGTAACTATGGAGATCATAGCAATCATATATTTGAGCTCTGTATTTATTGATGAATTGTCCCCAAACTGACCAATTATACACATCTTGACATTCATATTTTGAATTAGTTTTGTTTTTTTATGTTGACATTGTTTTACTTGTGACCACAGACGTACTATGCGAGGGCATTCCCAAAACATGTGTAAACTTTGCATTAGGACTATTGCATTTAGGTCAACTATCATTATCCTTAAGATGCATTTGAAACATTTTTTTAGGAGAGTAAAATAAATTACATAAACATTCATATTGTGTTATCCTATTATTAACAATGGAAAAAGCTTTAAAAAGGAAACCCCAGATTAATTCCCAACCCCTTTGACGCACTTCTCCTATCAGCTTATTCCATTTGGAGACTGATTCTGCTGCATAGCCTATAACTACAGAGCTCAAATAACCATAAATTGATGAAATTGTGGGTTTTAGATTCATAATAGCCAGAAACTCTCGGGTATTTTTGTTCATAAGAGGTTTTATGACACATTTGAGCATGTGATATTTGGTAATATCTAACATAGCTGCAAATTTTTAATTAAGTTCTCTGGCAAACCAAAGTCATGAGCAACTTTATCGATATATTTAAAACTAGTGTCTTCAAATATATCTTTTATTCTCCATATGCCTGCCTCTCTCAAGTTGTCCCTTGTGTAACAAATTTTTCTCATTTTAGGTTAGGATTTCCCCAGAGCAGCTGCTGAAAAGAAGATGAGAGTTCCAGTTTAAGTAATAGAGACACTTGAGAGAGTAGTCTGACAGAATCCATACTTATGGTGTTATTTATTGTTGTAATTGTGTAGGCAAAAAACATTGAGTGTATACTGATGTTTTTGGTTTTAAGAATGTCCTCTTCTATCCGCATCCACTCTGGTGAGTATGTGCTATTATTCCTAGTTTTGAGCCAATGAGCTAGTTGTAGTATTCTGGTGGCTGGATAATATAATTTGAGATCTGGTGCTCTCAAGCCTCCTTGTTCTTTTAATCTAATTAGTTTATCATATGTTTGCCTGGGTTTTTTATTAACCCATAGGAATTTATTAACTTTTTTGTGAATTATATTGAACCATGTGTTGGTGATAGTCTAGGGCAACATGGAAAACAAATGTATTGCTCTGGGTAGTAAGTACATCTTAATTGAATCCAGTCTATCTCATAATCCTATTGGAAGTTTATTCCATTTCTCCAAATCTTTTTCATTTTTTGATCTAAAGTCAGATAAATTATTAGAGACTGTTTTTTTTAATGGTTGTGTGTACTTTGATCCCTAGATACTCTATAAACTCTGTTGCCCATGAGATGCCTAATTCTTTAATTTCATTAGCTGGGATTCCATTGTTTATGGAGAGAAATTGACTTTTTCCTTTGTTTAGTTTGTAGCCTGATATCGAACCATAATAATATATTAGTTCCAGTAGTGCTTTTGTAGACTCAGTGGGGTCTGAGAGAGTCAAAAGAATGTCATCCACATAGAGGGAGCATTTTATTGAAGAGTTACCAACTTTAATTCCTTTTATTTGATGAGAGGAATTGATCTGAAGGACCAATGGATTGAGCGTAATATTGAATAGGAGTGGAGAGAGAGGACAGCCCTGCTTAGTGCCACTTTCTATTTTAAAAAATTGGATATTCTTGCATTAATCATCAGAGCCACTGAAGGTTTGTCATAGAGAAGTTTGACACATGTTATAAATTCAGTAGTTAAGTTACGAGCTGCCATAGTTTTAAATAAAAATTTCCAGTCTACATAATCAAAAGCTTTCTCTGCATCTAGTGCCAATAAAGCAGAGGGTTTTTTGTTCTTATTTGTGTAAGCTATTATATGGAAGATCTTTCTAGAGTTGTAAGTCTTCTTTTAATAGAACCTGTTTGCACTGGACCTATGATTTTGTCCATTACTAACATTAGTCTGGAGGCTAGAATTTTTGCTAAAATGTTATTATTGGTATTTATAAGACTGATGGATCTATCATTTTTATGATCTGTTTCATCTTTACCCAGTTTGGGGATCAAAGTGATAATGCTTTATTGCATGGATGCAGGCAAATATCCTATTTCTTTTGCTTCTTGATATACATTGAAAAATATGGGTGAGATAATATCAGAAAACATTGTATAGAAAATTTGAGGGAAAACCATCATTACCAGGAGCTGTGTTAGGTTTTAGCTCTTTAATAGCCTGTTTAATGTCCCCAATCTTTATTTTTTGGTTAAGTATATCTGTAGATTCTTTGGATAGTTGTGGAATATTAGTTTTCTTAAGAAAGCTATCGATATTTTGATCTATATTACTGGGTATATTATTCTTGTATACATTAGTTTAATATTCACAAAACTGATTATTAATTTCTGAAAGGTCTGTAGTAATTTCATT
Source organism: Neoceratodus forsteri (assembly GCA_016271365.2). Taxonomy (NCBI): domain Eukaryota; kingdom Metazoa; phylum Chordata; order Ceratodontiformes; family Ceratodontidae; genus Neoceratodus; species Neoceratodus forsteri. Next base: position 389,768,285 of record CM057453.1, read on the forward strand.
TGTTTGTTTATTTCTAAGGGTTAGAATGAGTTTCTTGTTACTATTCTGCTTGAGATGCATGGCTAATAAGTTTTGTGCCTTTTGGCCAGAAGCAACATAGTTAATTTTAGTTTTCCTTATGTGAAAATCTGCTTCCCTTCATAACAGCTCTTCATACTCTATTTTATGTTGAGCCCATTTTTGCCATAGTTTTTCAGAATAAGAGGTATCTAATATTTTTTGTAAGCTCTTGAGAGTGTTTAATTGTTATAACATTTTAATTTTGTTCTGCTTTTTAACTCTGGATGCTAGGTTAATAAGTCAACCTCTTGCAAAATATTTAAATGCTTCCCATGTTGTAGCCCATAAGGTATCCTTTGGGTTGCTGAATTATATAAATTCTATGAATTCTTTTTTAAGAGTATCTACATACTGATCATTTTGGAGAAGAAAATTATTCAACCTCCACCTTCCTTGTTTATTCCATACCATACCCCATTTAAGGATGGTAGCAACAGGCGAGTGACCTGAAATCACTATTGGATGTATTTGAGATTGTATTATATCTTGTACATAATTTCTAGCGATAAAAAAATAATCAATTCTTGAGCCTGTTTTATACACTGGAGATAAGAAAGTGTATTCTTTCAGTGTAGGATTAAACATCCTCCAAGAGTCCAGCCAACCTAAAATATCTATAGTTTCTGCAAAATCCTTATCTGACTTTGTTAATTTGTATTTTTTATTGGTTCTGTCCAATAGTGGATTAATAATACAATTTAAATCTCCACCTAAGAAAGTCTCACTTTTTGAGAAAGAAGAGATTTTATCTCTATATTCAGAGAAAACTTTGTGTGAGGTGCTTGAGGGTCCATAAATATTAATTAGTGTAACCTCAATACCACTTAGTATCCCATGTACTATAATAAAATAACCATTGGGGTCTTGAATTTCATCTAATATAGTGAATGTGAGCTTTCTGGAAATTAATATCATCACTCCTGCTTTCTTGTTGCTGTTGCCTACACTGAAAATCATACCCACCCATTCTTTCCTCATGAGGTCTTTATCTGTACTTTTAATATGTGTTTCTTGCAAAAATGCAAAATCCCCTTCTAATTTTCATAACTGCTTAAGAACTTGGTGTCTTTTACATTTTTCATCCAACCCACATACGTTCCAAGTAATAAATGAAATTTGCCTAGCCATTCATAATGATAATTATGTTTATCCTTAAAAAATAATGCATATAGTTCTGTGAGTCACTGACTATTATAACAAGGGATACCTTAGAAATGGCAATGGAGCATGTCACTGTTCGCTCATCATCTGGATCCTCCATCTTCATTTTTAAGGACAATTTCTCTCTCCACACTCCAAGAAGAAAGAGAGTTAGTAAGAAAGAGATAGTAAAAAGTAAAGAAATATCAGAGATAGTGAGAGTAAAGTAGAAAAAAACATATATTTTAAATCCCCAACCCACAATTGTACAACCCATCCCTCTATCTATTGTCTCAATGATTGAAGAGGTTAGGAGGCACTGCGGAGCAGCAGTATGGTGGCAGCAATTTAGCACAGTTCCGATCTTTTAATCATTAAAAGCTCCAATAACCTCAGCTAAACCAACTTAAGAAGCAACAAAACAAACAAAACTGTGTCGGAGAGCTCCAGTAACAAAATGGGACCTAAAAAAGACAGGCACACCTCACATAACCTGGATGTTTACCTCTTCTCATCGGGAGTTGTTAAAGGCTCGGGGCCCATGACAGCAAGTGGATCCTTGGCACAAGAGCCTCATTCAGCTCAAATCCTGGCAATGTTCAGCAAAATCCAGGCAACAGGTGAAGAAACAAACCAACGGTTTGCAGCTGTAGAAGCTAAGCGCACTTGTAATGAAACTTCCATACAAGACAAGAAGGCAGCTATAAAAGATCTGCTTGATGTAAATTCCCACCAGGCAGAGTGTAATGCTGCATTTGTTAGCGATCTCACCTTCTTAAAGGCTAAGGTGGAAAACCTTGAGAACTCACAGAGACAGGCTAATATCCACATAGTGGGATTCCTCTCTAGATTTGCAGGATCAACTGAGATTTTTCAGGTGGTGAATAAATTGATATTTCAAGATCTTTAGTTGTTACAGCTGGATACTGGTATAAAAATTATGAAAGTCTTCACGATCCCACAGTGGCCTAGATCAGGCAGTGATCCAAAGCAAAGGCCCCTTACAGCGACTGTTACACTGTCATCCCAGGATGCCAGAATAGCTCTACTCTGAACTGTGAGAGCGGGGGGGGGAATAGTTTGGGAGGGTAGCCACCTTGCATTCTTCCTAGACTTATCCGCACAAACTCAGTCCAGGAAAAAGTAACTTCAGCTTATTAAGAAAGACCTGCTACAACATGGAGTTGAAGCTAGATTAAATTATCCTGCCAGGCTGCAAGTTCAACACGCATCGAAAATGTACATCTTTGTGGACCCTGCCTCAGCTACTACAGTATGTTTGCAGATAAGTTAATTAAATTACTGAGCCCTCCTGAAAATTCCTCAGATGAGGAGGGGTGAAGTTCTCAGACTAAATTTCATTTTGAGGGTCATTTTTCTTAAAGAAAAGTGTACGCTGTTATTTACTTGAGAATTTGGGGAATCTCTGCTCTCTACCCTTATATTTATCCAAGTTATCTAGGAGCATATAACTAACCCAGAGTTATTATCATGTTGAATTGGTAACTCTTTACTGTTTGGTTGCCTTAACCATACCTGCTGCTCTGTTTATTAAATATCCTTGTTAAAATTGACCTTAGTAAAAGTTAAGTGCTATAATGGTTTTAGTCCACTTTTCAGTTTGTGAACTTTAACATGCTTCTATACAGAGAGCCTGTAAACCATATGGCAAGTTGTCTTGCTATGCCAAGAATATGGGTAAACGAAATAACTTAAATGAGCTCAGGCCTTCGTTTTTCTTGTCTGTTTATAGTTACTTAAGTTGTTCAGCCCTCCATGACTAGTAGTCCTTCATGGGAACTGATACCCTGACTTACTTTATCCTTTTTGGAGTATTATGAGATGAGAGTGGCACTGTTCTACAGGATAATCAGCTTGGACTTTACTCCTTATAACACTGATCTTGTGGGTCCCCCACTGAATGGACACTTTTATTACTATTTTAAATGTCCTGAATGATGATGTCTGTACATTTAGTGAGGAGGTCTGTGTACCTCGTTCTTTGTATTTTATATGATACAGTCTAAGCTGTAACATTATAAAAGTAATAAAAAGTTCAAAAAAATGATTGAATAGGTCAGTCTCTGGTGACACACTTATAAATAACTATGAAATCATTTACTAAGATTACAATGGCACTAACTATTAAAAGTGTAACTAACAATATTTCCATACAGTCATGTTAAGTTCAACTCATCTTAAAAAATTACAGTTTAACTTTCTTTAAATTTTAAAGCTATATGTGAGAGGAATGCTAAGCTTGCAAAACACATTTCCTAATAATTAAAGGAAAAGAAGAGATCAAAAGTTTGGAGGTAAAGAATCAAATTGAATAAGGCTTAATTTGTTGTAAAAAAGTTATATAATAATATTTTAGGATTTCCTGGGGTGAATTAGTGACCTACCTGTGTACCTCTATCAGATGAATCCAACTCTGAGTCTATGTATTCACTACCATATGAATACCATATTGTATCTCTCAAAAATAAGGTCAGAAACCTACATCGTACCTATATACATGCAGTTCTCATGGTCAGTAATCATGACAACTGCTCTGAGTTATGATGTGCAATATTGAAAGTTCTATATATCTATAGTGCTCCAGTCAAGATTCAGGTGTTGCAATAATGTAAAAGGGACTCAGGCCTATCATACTAATAATTGATTAAAAGCCTGCAGAACACCATGGAAGAGGCCTAGCCGATGGGTCTGTGGTCCCTTCTCTATTTATATATGCTTTTGACATTAGTTAGCCAAAATAAAGTGACTGAGCTTTAAGATGCACCCGGTGAGCCTAACTGGTGAGCACTGTGTCAGCATAAGTCAAGATTAGTAATAAAAGACACCACAGATATATATAAAAAATACACTAATCCATAGTAAAAGGTCAGAGGCATAGATGTCCCAATTATTTTCATACTTAAACATAGAAATACATATGATAGGTACTAATTGCCAATGAGAGACACTATTATGTAATGTTCTATACATAAATATCACCAATGGCATACCGAGGCAATGGAAAGAACCAGACCAGAGTCTTACTCAAAAAATAGGATAGCACATATAGTAGTATCTAGATACCATCACCGAGAAAAAAAATATTTCCCCACTACCTTATCTTTTTAATGTTTGATCCTTACTGCCACTTATTTTCCTTTTATTGTTCTCATTGTCTAAGATTATCCTTCTTTGATGAGAAATGAGAATACATTTCCAACTTAGAAAGTGTTTCCACCAATCCAAAAACACAAAAAATGATAAGGAAGATAAGAAGGCATAACATTTCTATTTTCTTACATATATATTCATAACTGTAAGCCATTAAAGTACTATTGTTAAGAACAGTATTAATTTTAAAAAAAGTAAAAGAACCATTTACTTTTTACTCTGAGGAGATCTTATATGAATCACAGCAGACCCCTCATTCTTCCCCTCCCACTCATTGCTGGCTTGGATATTTCTGTGTACTTATTTAGGATAATATTAGCAAGTGGTCACAACAAAGGCAACTGGTAAATTCTTATATTGAGCTGGTTAGAACAATCCAAGTATATTTAATTATTTCCAGTCCCTGAATTTGTCTAGAAGATAATCTAGTTGCATTTCAATAGTTCCCAAAATAGGCAGCTCTCAGTTTCACCCTCTAGAAGAAAACTCTCCTCCAGGCTTTTTAAAGCCAAACAGTAGAAAGTCCTCACCTCATTTAAAAACAAAGATACCTCCCTCATTATACAGCATCTACTCATAGAACATGCATGACCCATCTGCAAAACACTGAGTATTATCTTTATATTTACCTAAATAGTGAAATAAAGCAACTAGAAGTCTATTAAGTGAAAGGGAGGAGGAAAAAAAAAACAAAGGGCCTCCGTCATTCAGATAAGAGATTTTTGCCTGCTCTGAGCTCCAGCATGCTACTGCAGTCTTGAGATGAGCGAAATTCTGAGCACTCAAGGTGAATTCAAGTGTGGCATTCTCAACTGTGAGGAGCACTACCAGTGAAAACAAGATGGCGTCAATTGAAAAATACAGTGCACATCAGACTAACCGCACCAGTTCTGTCACCCCTTTCCAATTAAGCAGAAAACATTGCAAGCATTCTCTCCATATTTCCTTGGTTTAAATCACAATTTTACAGCAGCTAACGAGCACTCAAACTGTCTCGATAAGCTATATAGTAAAGTTAAAACAAACACAAAAAAAGGCCAAAGCAGTAGAGCAGATGAAAGAAACACCAGCTTCCAAATATATTGTACAACACTGTAAAAATCATAGTTGAACCCATCGTTTATAGCACTCCACTCTATCAATCTAGGGAATATATAAACCGTAAACAAGAGCCCATCTCATAAGAATCTTACCTGATGAATTATATCTGTCCCTCCATAAAGGCCACAGGCTATAAAGAATATTCATAGAGAGTTCCCTTCCAGGGGCAATCCTAGAGCAGTCTTAACCCTTCAAGGCCCACCCAGGCAGACCAGATTCATCCACTCCCAGCTCAACAAACAAGTAAAACAAACTAGAGAAGAATGAGGGGTCAACTGCAATTATTTCTGGTTCCTGCAAAGGAAAATAATAGTTTTACATATAAGACAGTGTAACTATTTCTTTTCAACATGCAGCATTCAAAAGTCATTCAGTAGACTATCTCAGCATAGTCAGTTCAGCGTGAGGAGTCAAAATTACTGAACAACTTTGGTAGGTCTTTTCTCAGTCCTTGTTTTGTTGCCTCATAGCTGGGATAAGTGAGAGTTTTTCCCTCAGAAAGCCAGATTTTAAAAACTGTGGGATGCAGTAAACCATATTTAATGTGAGCCTCTCTCAGAACTCTTTTGATGGGTTTAAAAGCATTTCTCTGTTGAATTAATTCCTGTGTCAAATCACTGAAAAACATCAGCTTATGTCCCTCATAGAAAATTAATGGTTTGTTTCTAAGCTTATGTTGCACATTAACTTTTTGTTGAAAATTCAGAAATCTGGCTATAACTGGTCTGGGTTTTTCTTGCGGAGATGGACATGGTCTTAGAGATCTATGTGCCCTTTCCAGAACAAAGTTTTTGGTATCATGAGGAGGGCCAGAGACAGTGATTAGAACTTTGTTAATGAAATCAATTGTATTAGATCCCTCCAAATCTTCAGGAATTCCTACTATTCTGATGTTATTCCTCCTGCTTCTTGCTTCCTGATCTTCTAATTTACTGGCTAACTTCACTATTGCTTGAGAACAAATAATTCTCTTCCTTTGTTCTTTCATTGTACTGTCCTCCAGACTACTGATTCTAGTTTCTGCATCCATATTCTTTTTTGTATTAGTCTGTACTTCTAGTGAAAGGTTAGCTAGCCCAGCTGTCAAGTCAGAAATAGCAGTGTTAATAGCCGAAGACTCTCCAATAAAGATTTCTAAATGCTGAGTTGTCAAAGGAAGATAAATTATTTCTACTGTCTCCTCATATTCATCTGGTTCCATTAATGGTCTTTTATTAGACTTTTTATCTATTGTAGGAGGTAGGGGTACATTATAATCATGTGTCTCTTGTTGTGTTGTCTTCATTTCAGACATGGTCACTAAATTTGAATTTTTAATAATGATCTATTTCTTATGAGAAATTCACTTTCATTTTTTCTGGTTAAGGAATATAGCTCTTTTCTGTTTAGTTATGAAAAAAGAAGAAACAGTTCCCTTTGAAAGCAGATTCTAAATTGGCAGTTAGGATCTGCGGAAGATCTTGTGGAGCTTAATGTGCTGCGATCGCCCTTTTCAGCATTATCCAACGAATCCTTCTTTTATTTTCTATCCCTTATGAAAATTCACTTTTATTGTTTCCTACTGGTGAATACAGCTCTTTTCAGTTCCAGCACAAAAAAATAACTTTACTTCAAGTTCAGTTTCCAACGTGGCAGCCAGGTGCCACCAGAGACCTTGCGGAGCTTAACACGTTGCGACCGCCCTCTTCAGCATCATCGAGTTGAGTCCTGGTCTGCAGGCCTGTAGACAACCCCAGTTGATATGGCTGTCCCATTTCCTGTTTCTAGGGTGACCCACAGCTCTTCTGGCTCCTCATGTGTATTCTGAATTTCTTTAGCATTGATATTTTCATTGACATAAAGGGCCACTCCACTCCCTTTTTTGCACCTCAGTCTCTTCTGAACAGTACATAGCCAGGTACTGAAGTCTCCCAAGTGTGGTTACTGGTAAACCATGTCTCGTTAATGGCTACTATGTCCAGTTTAGCCTCTGTCATTATAGCCTGCAGGTCTGGGATCTTGTTTCCCAGACTGTGAGCATTTGTGTACATGATTTTCCATTGGTCAGATTTTGGTGTGTTAGTTGTTGGGAGATGTCTGGCATTTCCTCTGTGCATCGTATGGGGAACCAGACCTCATTCCTTACCTGGTGATGCAAATGGACTACAAACATGCTGAACTCCTGTTTGACCACTAGCTGAAGGGGAAGGGGTGTTCTTCCCATTCGACATATCAGGTGCTGCACCCCTCTCCCCATTAGCACCTCATGACATGAAATTTTGAAAATAATCAGTCATAAATGAACAAGATCTCCTAACAGAACACAATTTGCATGATCTATTGCAGAAGTTCAGTGATTGGAGATTAATTGTTCTATATACCATTTTTACTTGAACACAGAAGTGGTTTTAAAATAAATATAACATATGAACCAGAGTTTTTAAATATGCACATTCAATGTTTGTGACATGCAATGCAAGTGACAGCATGTGTATCTTTATCTATGTCAGCGTTAGCACTGCAGTTCCCTGGTGCAGCTCTGTATAGATGCTGCATAACTAACATAATAAAAAAATGACAGGTATACATGCTCCTAAATACATTTGATATGTGTTCGTTTTATCAATGGGATAGCATTAGGAACACTGACCATTTAAAGTAGCATGGGCAAACACAAATGTTTGCAAATAGTAAATGACAGAACGTGTGTTGGTGAGTTGGTCATGGCATGCTGCTACAGTAAAAAAAGCAGTACTCAGTATCAGAACTTTTAACAAACAGTGGGCCCTATGCATGAATGATATGCAACATGTGTACTGTGTGCAACATGTGTGTGCATGTATAGACATGGGAATGTGCACACAGCATGGAGATGTGGGATGCATGAACCACCAGTGAAGATGTGCATAGACTGCCTGCCCACAGCTGCATGTCCCTTGTGGGATGCATGTGTGGGTGTGTGTGACCACATAACAGCATGCGCACCACCCTCAGATGCACATGCACCAAAGCAGATACATCTGCCAGACGCGTGCCGTGAGGCACATACAACTATGGCAGGTGGAAGCTGCCGTAAGCAGCAGCGCACCGTGACATGTAGCAGCACCCGCATGGTGGTGGGTGACAGGGATGGGGACCACACCTTTCAGCCATTTGTCTCTAACATGAGGGACGTGGGCACTCAAAACAATGAGGGACACTGACCCTCATAATAAGGTACATATCCCCAAACATGGCAACACAAGCCTCAATTAGTGTGGAAACCGTTGTGCATCTGTATAAAGTGTAATTGTGACTTAGCATCTTACACAGCCATTCTTTGGTACAGAATGGCTTAATTTTCTTAAGGATTGGCGGGTACGTCTTTTAGAATCAGCAGCTGGCTTGCGTAGAATTATATTGAAAAATGCTGCCGCTGTAGAAGATGGGATTAAAGTGGAGTTCATTAACCATGAAATTAATTTAAATGCTTTTAGCACTCATTCCAAATTTTAAATATGTAAAAAGAAACTGAAAGACACTTTGCATAATCAGGATGTGAGGATTTTTTTTTATTTTAATTTATTTAGTTTTTGTTGACTGAGTAAGTGCACTAGACAAATCCTGCCTATTTTTAGGCATGACCTGGGGAAGGGGGATACAGATGAAGGCCAACTGACCTTGAACCAGATTAAGCTGTTGGTGGTATTTTTAGTGAATGAGGGAAATTTGGCCAGGACACTGGGGAAATTCCCCTACTCTTCCTGTAGGGGGCCTTGTTTCCTGTGAGCAGAGGGACCCCTTTGTCTGCGGGACCAAGATGGATGATGGAGTGCTGGAGAATGTGGAGGAGATGGACATGCTGGGAAAAAGTAACAAAGCTGTGAGAGAAGATATTGTGGCAAGCACTGGAATGAATGTGCAGCAGGTTGGGGTGCAGGTCTTCTCCTCAGCTCAAGATTTGCTAGAGGCAGAAATATTTTTTGATGTAACTGCAGCTGATGCAGTGGCTGAAGCAAGAAAATCAGCAGAAACAATATCAGATGACAAGTGTGGACAGAAAATAATTTCTGATATGGTAGAGCCAACAGGAATCCAGGGCAATGCAAAGGAGGAAAAATCTTTAGAATAATTGTTACTGCTCGAGGAGCAGAAATATTTACAAAAGAAAAAAGAGCTTTTGAGCAAATTTAAACCCCAGGACACGGAGGATGCAAATGAGACTCTGCATTATAATGCCAAAAACAAAGCAAGTGTTTCCATGGACATGGATCAAATGGAGGCACAAGGTGAGCCATGCATTGAGTTTTACAAGATGTGACAGGACCAGAATGCAACCACTATCTTTTCTTTTACCGCAAGTACAGAAAACAAGCAACCGGAATGTATAATGAAGAAAGGAGTCCCCAGCAAGTTGAGCTGGGCGGACACACCTATGACGGACAAGAGTCCGTGGTCAGTAGAGGAATCCCTGAAGGCAGCTGGTTGGGTTCTCTCACCAGACATGCAGAAATGGATTTCAGGCTTCCCACCTCTAAAAATACCAGAGGTCACTATGTCACCAGTACATGTAACAAACACAGTGAGTAGTGTTCACATTTCTGGGGCTGCAGGGGAAGTTATATGTGAAACTTTACTGCCTGCTGGTTTGGCAGTGGAAAAAAATGATGTGAATAATGAGGAAGTGCACTCCCCTTTACAGTTGCCCTTAGAACTCGAACTTACACAGCATCCAGTACTGGCAACAATTAACAGTGAGGGTGCAAGTGTAATTGAGCAGGACGGAATTGAAGACGGAATGAGTGATTTCTCTGATGCATCAGATATTCCTAGAAATATTCCTACAGACCTTAGCAATCATCCGAGTGCATCAAATGAACTTACAAAGCAGACTACTATTCCACAGAATTCAAGGTCTTATGCTTCCTTTTTTCAAAAAACTGTATACCCTGCAAAAAGGCATATCGCTGTGAGGCTTATCTATAAAGGAGGTTTAGACAACTTTCCAGACAGGGTTTATGTAGGGAGAACTTTGTAAAAAGACAGAATGCACTTTAATGTTACTGAATTGTATGCATTGATTCATGTCTCAGGAGAGAAGATATTTGATATCAGTTTTAAACTAGGGAGTGGCCTAGATAAATTTTGGGCAAGATATCACCAGGTTAAGAAAACACCACTATGGGCCCCATTTGAGGTAATCCCCCTCACAAGACCAGTCCATAAAACCATTACGGTTCTTTTTAGGAATGAGGGAGTAAGTGTTACTGACCTCCTCATTTGGTTGAGACAAAGGTGTACTGTAACAGGCCATCCACAGGCCATCTTTGATTCTGAGGGGATTTGGACAGGAGGGTGGAAAATTAGGGTAATTTTGAGAACTGAGGAGGAAGGGCTACAGCATTTGCCAAACTGTTTTTTTTGGGGGGAGGGATAGAGGCATTCTCTTCTATCCAGGTCAGCCCAAGACATGCTACAAATGTGGACAACCAGCTCACATTAGCAGTGCATGTGACCAGCTCAAATGTGCCCTATGCCAAAAAACAGAACATATTAGCAGTCATTGTAGAAGTGCAGTGCGATGTAACTTATGTGGGAAGGAAAGACATACATATGTAGCTGGTCCAGAAGCAGCCCATAGGAAGCCAACGTCTGAAGATAGTGAGGAGCAGCAACTCCTAGTCACCCTGGCCCAGAGAGAACATAATAAAAAATCTTTAGAGCAACCTGTAGTGATTTCCCTTCATCAAGAGAAGATTGTAACTGATAGTTCAGGAGCTATGCTCCCTGAGGAATCAGAACCAAACCCTGAGGCAAACTCAGGGGGGACTTTTCCTGCTATTTTTTCAGATGACACTGGCAGGGTGTTGGAACAGAAAGACTGCTCTGATTCAACTGGTCAGGAACAGGCACAACATAGCTCCATGTCCCCCCCCAAGAGTAGAGGAAGTAGTGGAGAGGAGGATGAATACGAGAAGGATGCAGGCTTGGTCACAGCCAACACCTAAAGTTCCTAAAACTACTTTGATGACAACACCCAACAGATACCAGGCACTTTTAGAGTTTGAGAATTCAGATAATGAATCTGTGTGTTCCTCTGTAGATCTTAACCTACAGGATGCCCAGCCGGACACAGAAAACTCTGAGGTATGTGAGACATTTTCAAAGAACAAGCATAGGAAGGAGAAAACAAAAAAGAAGAAATGATATTAGACTCCATTTGAAACTATGATGTGCTCATCACCACCCTTCTTAATTTTATCATCTAATGTTAATAGCATTAAGAATAGGTTAAAGAGAGGAGTAGTTTTTAATGCACTACAATCTTATCTTCAAGGGGTAGTTCTCTTACAAGACACTAGGTTACACACCATTATAGAGCTAACAAATTCAACTAAAGAATAGCTTTCTGGGACATCGGTTTGGTCCATAGGCCTAGATCGTTGTTCGGGGCTGGGGATTCTATTTCTTTAAATTCAACCAACTATTGTAAAGATTTTAGGCATTGTGCCCGGGAGAGTACTTTTGCTTGATTTTATTTTCAACAACATTCTTTTCCGGATTCTTAACATATATGCACCCCAAACCAAAGCTGAGCGCACAGCTATCTTTCAGCAAATAAGCCTGTATTTGCACAAGGGCCAAAATATCATTTGGGGTGGGGATTTTAACTGAGGGCTGAGTAAATATGATAGAGGATCAGAAACAACCACAGAAAAAAAATTGGGGGACATGGCAGCTTTATATACGGCCATACGCTTAGCTAATTTAAAGGACGCGATTTTTGAACATTCTGGCATAAGAGAGAAAATATTTTTTAAAGGGAATCTGTCTACATGAATAGATTTCCTTTTTATTTCTAAGGCCTTGACTGTTCAAAATGTATCTGTATTACCTATGGAATATTCAGATCATAAACTTTTAACTCTTTCATTGGGTAGAGCAGCAGCTCCTATTGGTCCAGGATACTGGAAACTAAATTGTACCCGTCTTAATACAAACAGGGTTTCTGCAACAGATTATGTATTTTTAATCTGTAAGAGATCACTATTTGACCTTTATGATGATCCGGTGAGTTGGTGGATGGTGACAAAAGTTGAGCTTTGGAGCTTGCTTATCTCCAATAGCAAACAAACTAGAAGAGGAGCTTATTTTTTATATCTACAGGACAGGAAACAATTGCAGCATTTATACATGCTCTCCCAAACTACTAAACATAACATTTCAGATCAAATATCTAATATAAAAAGTAGAATGATGCAGTATTACATAAAACAGACTGAAGGTCTTAAGTTGCAACGGCAGCACAGTATGCAAGGCCCATTCGAAAGTACATGTCCTTTACTTAGGAATCAGGAGCAAATAGAGAAAAAAGTGATAACTGCACTATATGATGTACAGGGTAATGTACAAAATACACAAGAACATATTATCAACATTGCATCAGAATATGCAGCTTCATTGTTTAAAAAGAAGAATGTAGGGATATTGGATTTTTCAAATTTCTTTAAAAAAATTGTGATCCCACCTGCCCCACAGGATCTTGTAATGCCATTAACTAGGCCCTTTACTGCACAAGAAGTTGCAGAAGCCATAAAATCCCTCTCAAGAGGCAAAGCCCCTGGACAGGATGGCCTAACGTCAGAACTTTATAAACTACTGGGCCAAGAAATTCTGGATGAACTAACAAAAGTCTATAACTACATCTTGCAAAATCAGAATGTACCACTAAATATGGCTACAGGGATACTTATTTTCTTATTTAAAAAAGGAGATAAATTGGAATTGTCAAACTGGAGGCCAATAAGTCTCTTGAGTAATGCTTTTAAAATTCTTGCTAAAATGTTGAACACTAGATTGTTAACAGTAGCAACATTTATAATTACTCCGGCAGAATCCTGTACAATCCCAGGTAAAACTATCATGGACCAAATAATCTTGTTGCGAGAACTCTTTGAAAGAAATAATATATCGCCTTTGGAGAGGTACGTTTTTTCTTTAGACTAGAAGCAGGCCTTTGATAATGTGGAGCATGCCTTTTTATGGCAGACTTTGCATCACTACGGCATACCTAAAACTTTCATAGGATGGTTAAAAGCTTTATATAAAACAGCCACAATTAAACCATGTGCAAATGGTTATTTTGGCCCTTTTGTACATATACAAAAAGGTGCTAGGCAAGGGTGTCCTATTAGTCCTTTATTATATGTTTTTAGCATTGATCCTCTCTTAAGGCTCCTTAATATAGTGGTAAAAATGCAACCTGAACAACGGTTAAACAAAGTGATTCTCTACACTGCTTTGGCCTATGCAGATGATGTGGTCATCCTAGTAGGAAATGAAAGGTCAGCTAAAAAGCCAATAGCACTGTGTAATGAGTATGGAACTTACTCAGGTACTCAATTAAATACTCAAAAAAGCATTGGGAAATCTTTGGGGCAAAAAGTTGCTTCTCAAAATAGGGTGGCAGGACTTTCACTTACAATGGGTAGTTTAAAGATTTTGGGGATCGAATATGTGGCACTTCAGATGGATGTAGCGAACTGGGATGTTAAATTACAGCTTGGTACACAGATGGTCTGAAACTGGAATAAAACAAAAATGGGTAATCAAAAAAGAATATACCTGATTAAAACATACCTTATACCAGTTTTTCTCTTTATTAGTGCAGTATTTCCAGTACCTAAGAGAAGCCAAACTATACAACCTTTTTTTCCAATCTTTTTGGGGGAGTAGGCTGAACCCAATTAAACAAAATATCCTTTATCTACCGTTAGAACTGGAAGGGCAAAATATGGTGAATCCAGTACTCTTTTTTCTTTTGTCAATTTTTACATGCTAATATAAAATCTTTGTGTCTTCTGATAAATATTGGTGTAACATCTTTGTTCAAACGGTGTCACTGTGATTTACAGACTGGGGAAAAAGGTCAATTACGTCAAATTAAGCACCATGTGTTTTCTCCAGAGTATTTAAGAGAGTTTTTTGTAAAACTTAGGCTGTGGGGTTTAACAAGTAGAATGGTGAGAGTAAACAATAAAAAACAAGTCTATACATATATAATAGAGACACATTTCAGGGAAGTAGACACTTTTCTGAAATGCCCATTAGAAAATAAATAGGCTTTACTGCACTTTTTAACAGAAAAAAGAATACCTGTTAAGTTTAAAGACATACATTGGCTAAATTGCCATGAGAGGTTAAATGTAAAAGCAAATCAGAAGCACAAAAACATGGAGGAAAGAATATGTTCTAGACCATTGTGCATTAATCAGTTAGGAACCCTTACACATTTATATTTTACCTGTTCTTATATTTCTAATTTCTGGACCTTTTTATACAAAGAAGCTAAAGTTATTTTTTTTCAGAATCCTTCCTTCCCAGTGATTATGTATGGAGAGTATCCACAGACCTGGGCTAAATGGGAAAGAGGCACTTTAAACATAGTTTTTTTTTGTGATTATCAAATGGTATATTTGGAATTCTAGATGCTTGTTTACTCTTCAGCAAAAAAAAATTCATATGTTGAGCTTTATGGGAAAAGTTTTAAAGAGGTACAATCTATTTATTTTCAAGAAACAAAATGCATGGAAAGGATAAAATTGCAGAAAGTTTGGAGGAATTTACCCTGGATCACTGATAGTGATGTCCCTGTTACATAAATATATAGGTACCTATATGGAATATATACATTCTTAATTTCTGTGGATATATGGAAAGTATAGTAAACAGTTTGGACTTTAAACTTGTATTGTATAAATTGGACTGTTTGCTCTTCTGTATATATTGTTTGTTTATTTTGTTTTGGATTGTATGATTTCATAAATAAAAACTTCCCCTACTCTTTTTGATAAGTGCCATGGGATCTTTAACATCCATCTGAACTACCACCAATCCAGGAAGATGGGATCTTGGTTTAATGTCTCATCTGAAAGACGGTACCTCAGAAGTGCAGCACCCCTCTCATGCTGCACTGCAGTGTCAGTACTGGGATATTAACCAAAGTGCCAGATGTTCAAACTGAACCCACAACCCTCTGATCTCCCGGCTTCAGAGGCGAGTGTGCTGCCTACTGAGCCACTGACACTGATTAAATGGGTCAAACTTAAAAAAAATTTGAAAGAGACCATAGGGATTATGAAAGAGGCACACTTTGTTAATGGGGACAGAACAAGAATCAACTACAGCCAATTTTGAAGAATAACACACATTCAGATACTTATACCAGCACATCTGGTTCAGAAACTGAGGAATCCAGTGATACTGGATATGACATTTTGGAGCAGCCTTTTTTATACCATGGACAACAATCCCAGATGGGGACCCGATACATACACAGCTAAAAACACGACATGTCAGTACAAAACAGCCCCCCTCAAACAACAAGTGCAGATTTAGAAGCAGAGCTCAAGCAGTACCCCACCTCCAAACCAGGAAATGCTTGTACACAAGAGAATGGAAACAACAGTACAGCAGGACCAACCAGCGCACAGACCATTGTACCCTTCTTTATCGATCTTGTTGCAGTGCAGCATATGGAGAAGTCCTCAACTGGCCAAACTTGCGGATGAGGTACCAGGTGGGGTACTAGAGGTAAGGGAAGGGGCAAGGTAAGACCAATACAGAGGAGGCTGGGGATGATCAACCAACAGAGGACGACAGAACACCAGAATGAGGTATTGGGGAGATCCAGATTGGAGGGGCAGACTATACTTTTGAATGACTGTGGACTGGAACAAAACAACAGTAGCTGTGTAAATGAAAAATTATTTTGTAGTTAACATCCCCTTGCATGAATTATCAGTCACAGAACTTTCAGTTTTAAGTAAAGGGCTATCATTTGTACCCACTAATCAGTTGAATGAGTTCAGTATGATTGTAGATCTGAATTGTTTTGCACGGAAGTTAAATTTAAACATCCTGTATCATAGAGAAAGGCCTGACAAGATGAACACTACAATTAATTCTAATTTGGATAGTAATTCACAAACCAATAAACACACCTGGAGGAAAACGTCTGAGTTTATACCAATTATGAATCCAAGTGCAAATGTGTTTTTGGAGGCATGTGAAAGAAATATTGCAAACTTAAGTCAAGTACTACCTTCACTGAGGTATTACAACTGCTCCAACAAAGAAAAACTGGCAATAAAACAGCTGCAACAATATCAGACTCTCACCATCGGGCCTGCTGATAAGTGTGGAGCCATCGTGGTGATGGATAAGCAAGCAATAAGACACAACAAGGTGTGGGTTATCTCCTGATAAGAGCACACCAAGGTGCATTGTTAGCACGAGGCGCCTGCGCCGAGTGCTTATGCACCTACAGCCTATCAGGACACATAACCCACACCGGAGTGTCTTATTGCGCTTATAAAATGGGCCCACAAGTAAAGAAGTTAATTTAAAAAAATAAAAAAGTGTACATAAAAAGGGGTCTTATAAAATTAGATTATATCAGTAGAAAAGAGAAAAAAATAGTCCATTTTTATAGAAGGCATGTGTGTGTCTGTGTCTAAGTAGTACCCACTGACTGTGTGGGCTGTAGAACCCAAGTATTGAAAAGCATGTTTTTTTTCTTTTCTTTTTATTTTAAAGGACCGTGTCCAATGTTGAACTGTTGAACTTATAGAGCAAAACAGCAGGTTTAAAATGCTTGAAGAGAATTGGTGCACCAGTCTCTAACAAAAACACAGCCTCACACAGCTCATAGCGGGGAAAAGACACTTCCAGTCTGGTGGCACCGCTCACATGTAAAAGCTGACCACAGGCACAGATGCAGTTCCTCACAAAACAGTATGGAATCTTCCATATTTTAAAGTGTAACCTCTGCTGTTATTTAACCTGGACCACAACTTACCGAGCAAGGCAGCAGGTTTAAAATGCCGTAACAGAATCGGTGCATCTGCCGTCTTTCACGAGTCTCCGATACAGGAAAAAAAATCCTCCCTTCTCCGACTTCACTGTCCTTTAAAAGTGAGCTGCAACAACTGAGAGAACCATAGAAAACACTGCAGCACATTAGTGTTATAACAAACTCTTGGGATCTTTTCTTTGAAAAACACGAACCCGGAAATGGTAGTGTACGGTGGCTGCTGAGAGACACGGTCGGTCCCAGTCAGCCAGCCCATTTTTTAAAGAAAATAACTGTATTGGAGTTTGGTATTATAGTAATGTGCTGCAGTGTTTTCTATGACTTTCTCAGTTGTTGCAGCTCACTTTTAAAGGACAGTGAAGTCGGAGAAGGGAGGATGTTTTTTTCGTGTATCGGAGACTCGTGAAAGACGGCAGATGCACCGATTCTGTTACGGCATTTTAAACCTGCTGCCTTGCTCGGTAAGTTGTGGTCCGGGTTAAATAACAGCAGAGGTTACACTTTAAAATACGGAAGATTCCATACTGTTTTGTGAGGAACTGCATTTGTGCCCGTGGTCAGCTTTTACATGTGAATGGTGCCACCAGACTGGAAATGTGTTTTCCCAGCTATGAGCTATGTGAGGCTGTGTTTTTGTTAGCGACTGGTGCAGCTCACAGATTTCTTATTGTAATGGGGCTCGGGAGAGGAGGGTAGTGCCGGTTGGCTACAATATCTTCTAGTAAGGACACGGCTCAGATGTTGTAGCCCATCAGGTTAGGGGATTTATAAAGCCCATTTTATAAAGTTAAGTACAGCATGGCAATGTTGGAGTATCTCAGTAATACTGAATTTTATTAGCCTATTGCTGTAGACCTCACTGTACAATACAAAAGACAAACTGATATAGTTTTACAAGAGACTGTGTTGATGAGGGTTATAATGCAGCAGAAGTGATTTCCTGACAGTACAAAACCCCGTTGGAGCAATAATATATGGTCTACCTAAAATACATAAAAATGTTCAAGAACCCCCTATGAGACCTATAGTATCAAGCATAGACTCATTGACTGAGCCATTGACCTAATATGTTGATACATACATAAAACAGATGTCCATTTGTTCAAGAGCATATCTTAGGGATACCACACAGGTGTTTGAACTTTTAGAGGATATACCAATATCCCACATAGTAGGGGGCTCCAGGTAGTTCAGGAATCATTGTACAACAACACCATACAGTAATGAATGCATTACTTTTTTGGGACATAATAGAAATGGTATTAACTAAAAATGTGTTTCTTTTTCAATTCAAGATGTATTAATAGGCAAAATGTACAGCAATGGGGGCTGCCATACTCCCCAACTATGCCAACATCTATTTATCAGAGTGCGAAAAATGTTATGTGTATGATGCAGAAAAAAATCCATTTTTGAACAGTAAGATTTTTACAGGCGTTTTATTGATGATTTTTTTAATACGGAGGGGTGACAAGAAGGAACTGAAATGTTTTGTGGATTATTTGGAAAATTCTAATCCAAATCTAAAATTTTCTGTAACTACCAGCAGGGAACAAGTGGCATTTTTGAACTTGGTCATTTACAGGAATAACCAGAATGGCCTGTGCATGGATTTGTACAGGAGGAATACTGATTGAAATGCCATTATACAGTTCAACAGCTACCATCCTAAGCATGTGGCTAGGAATATCTCTGTGGGGCAGTACATGCACTTGAAGTGCAATTGTAGTACAGCAGAAAGTTATGAAAGGGGTTCGAATATGATGACTGAGAGATTTAAATAGAGAGGGTACAGTGATACTTTTATAAATCATACTATACTGTAGAAAAAGTGAAAAATATTTATAGGACAGAACTACTTGTAAAAAGAAACAGAAATCAAAGGTTAAACACTGTACCTAATGTGATTACCACTTCTAGTACACAGGACATCTGGAAGAAATTTTAAAGAAGAACTGGCATATATTGCTTATTGAACCAAAGTTGAAAGAAGTTGTCCAACATGGGCCCCAAGTGAGCTACAGGAGAGGGAATAACCTGGCAGAATTTCTAGTGCATAATTCCCAGAGTATGGAAGACACCAAAAATTAGTTTTGTTGCCGTATTGGTTCTTGTGACAAAAAACTCAGAAAAAAGAGATGATTTGATACCTTTTATTGGACCAACATAGATTTTACAAAAAAAACAAGTTCTAGCCAGAGCAGACAGGGATGTGAAGAGCTACCAAATGACCAAAGTTATTTTCTTGTTGGCGCCATATAGTGCTGTTTAGTCACAATCATCAAAAACTGGCATGCTGCTAAATCAGTCCTCTTGAATTTATTTAGTCAGAGTACATGATATGTATATGTGTGTGTGTGCGTGTGTGTGTGTGTGTGTGTGTGTGTGTGCCCATAGGAATGAGATAGCTAACACAGGCTGCAAACTGCATTGTCTGTAATCTGACACTGTAGTCTGAATTTCAGAACTTCTGTAATGGCATGCTGCTAATTCAGTTCTCTTGAATTTATTTAGTCAGAGTACATGCTGCTGCTGCTGCTGCTGTGTGTGTGTATGTGTGTGTGTGTGTGTGTGTGTGTGTGTGTGTGTGTGCCATAGAAATAAAATAGCTAATTCAGGCTGCAAACTGCACTGTCTATAATCTGACACTGTAGTCTAATTTTCAGCGGTTCAGTAAATTCCAGACAGCATATAATGAGTTAACCCCTAGGTTGCTAAAAGAAATAGAATAAATCTATTAGACTGAGCTGGACTGATGATAGAAACAGCAGTTTAAAAAGGTTTTTTTTTGTTAATATCCTGAGTTCTGAGGTACAATACAGTGGCATCCCCCCTCCCTTCAGATACCTTCAACATAGAGCAGCAAATAGCAAAAATCAGAGGGGGAGTGCACTATTTTTCAGCTGTGGAGGAATACTTCCAAATGTCCAAAAAGGGAGTTCCATGATCAGTCATTTTAGAGCTACAATCTGATCCCAATAGTGCTGAAGGCTCCACCCACAGCCCCTAAAAGGTGCTTGAGCTTTTAGATTACATAGAATCCTTCATCAGAAAAATGAGAGTTGGTTTGGAAGAATACACTCAGTGAATTTACTGAAAGGCCAGCACAGAACGAACAAAAACAGAATGTGAACAAGTGTTAAAAATCCATTTTCTACAGAAAACACAGGCTTGCAGATTCAAAGCAGTTCTCCTTTAAGAAAGTGTATTCTTAAAAACCAACTGTCATTTTTCTTTTCCTTTTTTAACTTACTATGCTTTACAGCCCAGCGGCTGTCCCCCAGCCCTCCACCTCCGTGGATGGACCCAGAACCACCCTGCTACAGTGCCCTCTGGATTATCCCCAAGGCAGTGCCTCCAGAACTGACCTCTGCTATCCCCGATGGATCTGTGTCTGGGTTGCGACGGGTATCCCAAGTCTGTCGCTGGTCAGGTGGCATTACTGGGCTCACTGGGGAGAATTTTCTTAAGTTTTTTATGGGGGTGTGTCAATTGGATTCCACTGTGCGACTTCACCATGCATCTGATACACCCTCCTTGGTACGAGCTAGGGCTACGGCGCTGAACATCCCATGGTCACCTGGGAGCCCTGGGGCTGGAGGCACTCTACCCCCTCCCCACCTCAGAGGCAGAGAGTGTGTAATGTCCGCTCGAGCCACCTCTGTCCTGGACGGCCCTCGAGTGACCCGTCCGTTCCTGAACTCGTGTCGCCCGCATCACAGCGGTAAATCTTCCTGCTGCACCGATGGGCCGCCCAACTGTCATTTTTCTGATGAAGGATTCTATATAATCTGAAAGCTCAAGCACCTTTTTTCTTTTGTAACATCTATGTTGGTCCAATAAAAGGTATCAAATCATCTCTTTTTTTTTCTGGATCAGAGTACAGAAATAAACAAAGGATCTAAACTGCCTCCAGATAGCTTTAAGTGTGGGAACTGCTTGATGTGCAGCCATATACAGGTGAGATGAAACTTTATTTTTCTAACACAGGAAGAGCAGTTCAAGATAAAATCTTTCATTTATGCACCATGGAGGCAGTTACTGTATGTATTTTGCAATTTGTACGTGCCACATGTATTATGTGGGGAAGACTGCACAAAAATTTAAACTGAGAATTCTGGAACATTTGCAAAGTATTAAAAACTTACATAAAGAAAATGCCTCGGGTCTTTTTTTTAAAAAGATGGGTCCAGGAAACTCTTCTACATTCAAAGGCTTGGAACATGTCACTTGGGGTCTTAGAGGGGGGATTTGGACAACAAATTACTATGTAGAGAAACTTTCTGGCAATATAGACTTGGTACTACTGTAGCTCTTCCCTCAAGACTTAACAACCAGTTCCAGTTGGCCCCCTTTCTGAAAAAAATGTAGAAAGTGAATGTGCAATAGTTACAGATTTTTTACTTGCGACATAAGTGCTTACTAGATCCACGGCTAATTTCAGGGCATGCTGTATATAGTTTGTAGAAACACAGAAACATAATTTGACAGCAGGTGAGGACTGCTTGGCCCACCCAGTCTGCCAATTTTCCTATTGGATAAGCTGCAGATCCAAGTTAACCAACAGCCTACTTCTTCTTGTCCCCCACCAGAATTGCTTTATGTCTGTCCCATGCATTCTTGAATTCCCCCACTGTGTTTGACCCCATGACCTCCTCAGGAAGGCTGTTCCATGTGTCCACCACCCTCTCCATGAAAAAATACTTCCTCACGTTGCCCTTGAGCTGTCTCCCCCTCTATCTTCAAATTGTAGCCCCTTGTTCTTGCACATCTCTTTTTCTGAAAAATGCTACCCTCCTGGATTTTGCTGGTTCCCTTGAGGTACTTGAAAGTTTCTATCATGTCCCCCCTCTCCCTCCTTTCCTAGAGAATATACATATTAAGCTCTTTTAGTCTCTCTTTGTATGGCTTCTGGTGCAGACCCTGCACCATTTTATTTGTCCTCCTCTGGAATACCTCCATCCTGTCTATGTCCTTGCAAAGCTGGGGTTTCCAGAACTGCACACAGTACTCCAGGTGGGGTCTCACTAACTGTCTGCACAGAGGGATAACAACTTCCTGTTTTCTACTGGTGATGCCTCTTCCTATACATCCCAGTATACCCCCAAGCCTCCTTACTGCCTTTTTACATTGCTTGCTTACCTTTAGGTCATCTGAAATGACTACCCCCAGGTCCCTTTCCATTTTTATTGTTAGTACCGCCTCCCACATTGTGTACTCTTCCCTTGGGTTTTTGTTTCCCTGGTACATTACTTTGCACTTCTTTGCACTGAATCTAAGCTGCCAAACATTTGACCATTCTTCCAACCTTGCCAAGTCCCTTCTCATCATTTCCACCCTCCTTTGAGTATCAACCCTGTTGTAGATCTTTATGTCATCTGCAAAGAGGTATACTTTTCCTTCCAGTCACTCCGCAAAGTCACTTATAAAGACATTAAAAAGGACTGGACCCAGTACTGAACCCTGCAGTACCACACTAGTAACCCCCCTTTCTTCGGAGTGGACTCTGTTTGCTGTTTCCCTCTGTGTTCTGTTGTCCAGCCAATTTGTTACCCAGGCTACCAACCTGGGACCCACTCCCAGGCTGGCTAATTTGTTTATTAATCCTTTTTGTGGGACAGTGTCAAATGCCTTGCTAAAGTCTAGTTATGCCATGTCCACAGCCCCTCCTGGCCTACTACTTCAGTCACCCAGTCAAAGAAATCTGTTAGATTCTTCTGACATGACCTTCCCGCTGTGAATCTATGCTGCATTGGGTCCTATGCCCTGCTGGCCTCTAGGTACTCAACAATTTTTTCTTTCAGAAGTGATTCCATTATTTTCCCTACCACTGAGGTCAAACTAACAGGTCTGTAGTTTCCTGCCTCTGCTTTGCTCCCACTTTTGTGAAGGGAAATCACATCATCCCTCCTCCAGTCCTTAGGTACCACATCATCCTCCCATTAATTGTTAAAAAAATGTAGTCAGTGGTGTCACTAGTTCTCCCCTTAGTTATTTTAGAATTCTGGGGTGAATCCCATTAGGGCCCATTGCCCACCTTCAGTTTTAGGAGTTCTTTCAGAACCCTTTCTTCTGTGAATGGACTGGTATCCACCCCCCTATCCAGAGTGCTTATATTGATTGGATTAGGTACCTCCCTCTCCTCTTCTTCTTTTATGAATACTGAGCAGAAATATTTGTTCAGTATCCCTGCTTTTTCACTGTCACCCTCTGCCCAACCACTCTCCCCTTTATTAAGCCTCACTATCCCTCCCTTGGTCTTTCTTTGCTCCCTAATGTACCTATAAAAGGTTTTATCCCCCTTCTTAACTGAGTTGTCTATCTTTTCCTTAGTTTGGGCCTTTGCTATTCTGACAGCCTTCCCTGCTTCCTTCTGCGTTAACTGGTATAATTTTCTGTCCTGCTCCTTCTGTGTTTCCTTATACTTCCTGAATGCTGTGTTTTTCTCCCTGACCTTCCCCGCCACCTCTTTTGAGATCCATAGTAGTTTTTTCCTTTCTTTTGATTTGTTTATTTACTTCACACAAAGGCTTGTTCCCTCTGTGATGGCAGTTTTGATGTTTCCCCATTGTTCCTCCACCCCTCCTTCTTGTGCATTTGCTAGTGCTTTTCTGAGACACTCTCCCATTTTGATAAGGTCAGCCCTGCTAAATTCCAATGCCCGCACTTTTGTATGGCTTGACTTTAAGGCTGTGTTTATCATGAACCATACTGTTTTGTGGTCACTTGTTCCCAGATGGCTACCCACTTCTAAATTTGAGATCCTCTTTCCATCCCCTTTGAGAGTACCATGCCTAAGATTGCTCCCCCCTGAGTGGGTTCCAACACTAACTGTCTGAGGCATGTCCCCCGTAGGGCATCGAGAATCATCCTGCTCTTGAATGTGGCAGCAGCAAAGGTGCTCCAGTTAACATCTGGCATATTCAGGTCCCCCATCAACAATATCTCCCCTTTTTCTGCCATCCTAAGGATGCCTTCTATCATTTCCTTGTCCATTTCCTCCCCCTGAAATGGGGGTCTGTATACAACCCCCTTGCGGATTGTGGTGCCACTTTCTGTCTCCAGGGTGACCCACAATGCATCCTCAACTGCCTGTTTATCCTTTAGTTCTGTTGCTTTGATCCCTTCCCTTACATAGAGAGCTACCCCTCCTCCTCTTCTACCCACCCTGTCCCTCCTGTAGACTGTGTAACCTGGTATGCTGACATCCCAGTCATGGTTCTCTGTGTACCATGTTTCTGTGACTGCCATGATATCCAGGCATCCCTCCTCCATCAAGGCCACTGTTTCAGGGAGCTTGTTTCCCCAGACTGTGGGCATTGGTACTCATTGTCCTTCATTTTTTAATGGACTTACCCCTTTAGCCCCATCCCTGTCCTTACTGCCATTGCCTATTTCTACATTTACCCTTGCCCTTCTTCCTATCGACTTCTGTATCTTGGTGTTTACCTCACTAACTACCTTGTTTTTTTTTTGGTGGGGGCTGGGATTTCCCTGCTCCTTTTCAGTGCCTTCCCCCTTGGCTAGTTTAAATGCTTGACAATGAAGTATTTAAACCTATCACCTAGGATCCTGGTTCTCCTCCTGGACAGATGCAGACCATCACACCAGTATAGGCCTGTATACCTCCAGCTGGACCCCCAGTCCCCAATGAAGCCAAAATGCTGAGTTCTGCACCAGTTTTTCAACTATTGATTGAATCCCATGGTGTGGAGCACCCTATCCTCACCCATGCCATGGACAGGTAGTACCTCTGAGAAGGTTACCATGCATGCTACTTGTCTAAGGCCCTGCCCAACTCCATAAACTCCTCCTGCACTGCTCTGATCCCATTCTCAACCAAGTCTTTTGTTCCTATGTGGACGATGATGTCCAGCTGCCTACCACATGCAGCTGCTCCTGTGATCCTGAAGATTTGCTCCCTGTCCTTCCAAGCCATGGCGCTGGGCAGGCACCTTACCTCCCTATCCCCTCCCTCCCCCAGTTCTACCCCCCTAACAATTGAGTCCCCCACCAGGAGTTGTATTGTTCCCCTGTGGGGTCCCGTGTCACCCTCCTGTGGGTCTCCTTTGTGGAGATTCCCAGCATCCTCCTTTGTCTCCACTGTGGGTGCCTCCATAGAGGAACCACACTCTGCCAGAACAGCGTAAGACTTGTGGAGAGTTACAACTGGAGTGATGCACCTCTGTTCCTCCATGCTCACCCTCCCTGAGCCCACCATGGTCCATCCACTCCTCTTTCTTGGCAATCTCTGAGGCAGCAGCTTCAGTCCTGGTGGTCTCTGGGTGGGAGGGGAGGTCCCCTTAATCCTGGTCAACTCAGCCTGGAGATGAGCAGCCTCCTCTCTCAGCCCAGAGAGGTGCCTGCAGATGGGATAACACCGCATCCTCCAGAATGTCTCCCGGAAGACTGCTGCTTAACAGCCACTGCACTGCATCACTCCCATTATGTCTTATTTGTGGCCCCTCGACTGTTTTGTATGCTTACTCTTTCCTCTCTCCATTTACTTTTTTTTTGTTTATTTTTTCTTCCTACTTTCCTACTGCCTCTGTGCCTTTACAGCTCTTGCCGTTCCTGTTTTGGGACAGGATATTCCTGTATTCCTTAGTAGTCTCCTTCTTAATTACTCAGAGACAGACCTCCAGCAGCTAGGGGGTGAGGGAGAGCTATTCTTTTCCTTCTAGGATGGTGAGTCTTTTATGCCTCTGCAATCACTTCCTTTCTTCTCCTAAACAGGAAGTTTCTGTTGTCAGTCAAGTCCAGTGCCTATAAAAGTGGAACTGGCTAAGGGGGGCTGGAGGGTTATATAGTCCCAGTAAAAGAGTTCTAGCAGATGCCTCCTTCCTCTTGCTGTTCTCTGCCCAAAGCTAACTAGGGAAATTTTAAATACAGACATCTTACTTTCTGTTGCCTAAGCCATGCCCCCTAATTTGCAACACTTCTCTTCACCTAGCTAACAGCACAGATGTGCTTTTTTATGTATGTATATATTTAGGATTTTCTTGTATGAGGTTAATGGGTTTACATTGATAATTAGATTTTAATTAGTGTGGGTATGATATTTTGTATTAGTGGGCTATATAAACAAGGTAGTGGGTTGGTGTTGATGCCTTGACAAAGTATCAGTGCGACATGAAATGTTGATGCTCTTTTCCCTACCAGTATGGAGAAGGGGTGCTACCACCTGTTTGTACTGGAAGAA
Source organism: Neoceratodus forsteri (assembly GCA_016271365.2). Lineage (NCBI taxonomy): Eukaryota > Metazoa > Chordata > Ceratodontiformes > Ceratodontidae > Neoceratodus > Neoceratodus forsteri. The sequence continues at coordinate 389,794,792 of CM057453.1, forward strand.
TCTTTGTCTTTCTACTTATGATTTTAAACATTAAAACAGGAGCATAGCCAGGATTTGGAGAGAGGGGGGTTCCAAATATTTCTAGAGAGTCCAGGGGTATGTTCTCCTGGAAAATTTTGAAAATTTAGGAGTTAAATGGTGCAGTTTAGTACATTTTTAGGAAATAATTGTTGAGTTACAAAATGCATCAAAATTTAAGTTGTCAGTCTCATTCCTCCCCAGTCCCAGGTATTCGTGTTGAACTCAGGATTCTGTTCTCTCTTTTTAAGTTTTCATCTTTCTCTTCTCTAGGTCTCCTCCCATTTTGTTACCATCCCTACACTATTTTTATGTTGATTCACATTTCTGTCATTTGACCCAAATATTCTTTTAATTTCCTCTGACCTGCCAGGTATTTCCCCATTGGAACTCTTAATATTCTCTAAAATTGCCATTTCTTATGGTTTCCTCTATTTGAAGTTCCTCTAGTCCTAACTCAGCAGCAGCCCTAAGGACACCACAATGTTTTTGTTCTTTTAACCCCCCCCCATTCTCACACTCGATTGTGTGACTTTAAAGCAGCAGTACTAGATAAAAAAGTGGATTTCTTGCAACAGTTTGTTTCCTGTGCTCTGTTGAGCACTTATCTGGTAATCTTTCTTGCTTTCACTGTACTCTCACTCCATAATTTGCTCCATTTTTCTGTGTTTTTGTTTACATTGCTCCCACCAATCATGTTGAATTGGAACCCTCTGCTGCCAGCAGCTGACGCACGTGACTCGCAGCACTATACAGGGATAGTGGAACATGCAGCACAGGGTCCCACGAAAGTAAACAAAAGACATAATGCGACATGAGGGGTGAACTCATCTGAAATCAGGCAGTATCTATATTTACTGTGGATCCACAACAATGGAAATACATTTTAGATATCTAAAAAACTAAAGATCGCTATAAAAAAATATTTACAGATATGGAAACCAGAACTATGGCTGCATGTTTCCAGCCAAAAAAGCAGAATTTTGTTAATCACTTCTTGATTATCTAGTACTGCTGCTTTAAATCTGCCTTGTTTTCCTGTATTTTTTCTACCAGGAAATTAATGCAGACACCACTCTTTCAGCACAGAAATATGACTTTGTTCCCCCTTGTTCTATTCAGTCTGTTCATCTTTGCTGTCACTTTGTCCCAATGTGTTGATTCACAAACATTTTGACTAAATATTATATTTTCTCTTTTCTGTGACCTGGCTGTCCAGGCATTTCTACACTGGAACTTCTACTATTCTCTCCATTTTACTTTAGTAACAGAAATATTTATTTTTCCCATGCCATCTATTCAGCAGCCTTCACTTTCTGTGTCCCAATAAGAATTGCTGATCCACAAACATTTGAAATTCTATTGACCCAAATATTCACTTTTCTCCAACCTGCCCATGCATTTCTCCATTAGAACTCCTAATTCTCTAGTCCTGTATTTGAAGTTCCTTTACTAATTAGTTCTTCCGCATAAGCCCCCGCACAACAATGTTTTTCCCTCATCTCCAATTCCATTAAATCTACCTTGTTTCCTTTATTTTTATGTTATGCCAGGAAGATTAATGGAGGCAAATAAGTGTCACTACAGTGGCTTTACAGGGCAAAGGAGGTAACTTACATTATTTTATCACTCACTTGCTGATGATGATTAATGCTGCAGCGTGGGCTACAGCCTGACATTGGGGAGCTTGACTCCACCCCAGCTCATGCTTTGAGCTTCTCTAGCAGTCTGTGAGACCACCTGCCGAGACCGAGAAGTCAAGGATAGAGATCGGGTCCATGCTGTTGCCTGATATAGATGCTGCTGCAATGAAATATCAACCAAGAGCGCTCAGAGGCACAGTGACTTTTCTGTGTCGCTGGTGGGAAAGAGTGACTGTGTTATGTGACTCTCCATGCTCTGCTCCTCCAACCGTCTAAGTAATCCAAGACTCCTCAGCAGCTGTCCTGTTCATGGCAGGAGGTGATGCTTGTGTTGAATATTCATGAGCCAACGCCCACCTTCGTCTCGCTAGCCTTCTGATTTTGCTGACCCCATGGCTGCCACAATAAGTCAGCATGTCTGTGCTGAGTCCTACAGTTGCCTGACTTACACTTGCCTGACAGGAAATGGACTGACACTACTTACCTGACAGGTACATAATCTGGACATACTGTTGCCTGACAGGTATATAACCCTGACATGGGTATTCCTGACAGGCAGTATGTCTACGATTTGAAGTTAGATACATTAAGTATGGGGGCGGGGGGCTAGTGTGTGTGTCAGTATAGTTTAGAGTAGTAGATTTGTGATAAGGTGGAGGTGCTGCTGCAGTGGCTGTGTGCCAATGTGGCTCAGTGGGTGTGTGTTTGTCTCTCATGCATTCAGTGTGTGTAGTTAGGGGTTTGAATCTGTTGATGTGTCAGTGGTTTATACAGTGATGATTTGTGTTTGGAATTGTGTTCTGTGGATGAGGTGTGTATTTGTATGGTAATAAGTGTGGAAGTGTTTATTTATTTCATTACTTACTTGGTGTTGCTTCCTCTAGTGTAGTATTACGGGCAATCCCTCAGAGATATCCCAGAAATGGCTTCTGGATTCTATTGGTCAGGAGTATAGCCAGTCGTTTTTCCTTGTTGGTGTAATGGGTTTTAGTTTACTTGTTGTTTGTCAATTTCAATTGTCATTTTGTTCAGTTTTAGTCATCTGCATCTTTGGTTTGGGTGTGGGTTGTGTTTGTGTGCATTTATATAGGGGGCAGGTGTCTGTAGTGTTGTGGAATTCTCAAAAGAATTTGCTTTTTTCAGTTTTGTGGCTGTTGGTATGTCAGGATTTTGAACCTGTCAGTCTAGTGCATGTCCGGAATCTAGAGGCAGGAATGTATTTGTCAGTCAAATGTGAGTCAGAGTTATGTAGTAGGTCTGCATTAGTGTGGGTGCAAGGCTGTATGGGCCATTTCCCTATTCCAAGGCATGTTCATGTGCCAGCCATGGATTTTTTCTTCACTGCCACCTGCAGGTTGAGACATTCATGTTTGAGGGCAGAAAGTGTCCATGCCTGTGGGCTGACAACATTCATGGTGTCCTGTATATTATGCCACAGGTGGGTCTTGGTCTCCTGGGGAATCAACAGGGATTGTGCCCCGTACAGTGTGGCATAGTGGGTATGGATATTACTGACCAGTGCTGCCACTTGGCCACCCATAAAAGTTGTGGACTGGGTACATTCACCACCTCTGGTCTGGACATATCCACAGCACTGTCCACCCCTCTGACCTGCACTGTCATCCCCGTTGGTTAACTGGTTGGGTCCTGTGCATCTCTGCCAGTGTTCACCATTGCATCTGCAGTGTTGCCTATCTGTTGTTCATTTCTGCATATCCATGCAGGGTGGACTGCATGCCCATATATGGTAGGGTCAAGGGGCAGGTCTATTTATGCCGGGACTGCTATCTTTGGCCTGTGGAAGTCCTGTGTGTCTCCTGTGGTCCTGACTACCAGCTCCATGTGAGTCGCATGCCCATTGGTGAATGGTGCATTACATGGCTGCTTTGCATGCTGCATAGTTGCATGCTGCATTTCCAACCATTTTGTACATACTGTACACCCCTTTGTGCATGTGACCCAGTGTTGGTGATCAATCCACATATATATTAATAATGTAATATGATGAGGACAAATGAACCATCAATTTCTTAATGATACCTTTAATGCAGACAGAATAACTAATTCAGCAGTTTCTTGTGTCCCTGTTTCAGTAAGCATCAGAAGGCGGGAAAATGCAGTGCTGAAACATCTCTGTTTTAAAAGAATATGTAGCTGTCAATTATCTTTTCAGTTAAACACAGATAGACAGTTATTGGCAATTAATTTTATAACTGATTTTTAAAAGGTATAAAAATGAGTATATAACAATTACACATCGGTGGACAAGACATCTAGCGCTGGGCTGGCTGTCACAAAGGTTGCAATGTCATCAGTGCCATGCACTAAGTGTGGATCAGCTGAGAACTGATAGGGTGATCATAAATTGCTGTTTATTATATGCCAGATAAGAAATATAAGTGATGCAAAGAAGTGTAAAATAATGCACTTAGGGAACAGAAATCCAAGTGAGGAGTACAAGATGGGGAAGGGGGTCCTAGAAGCCACCAAGAAAGAACGGGACCTCGGGGTGATCATATCTGATGATCTGAAGGTGTTCAAACAATGTGAAAAGGCTCTGGGGAAAGTCAGTATGGTACTAGGGAGCATAGGGAGAGGTATCACCAGCAGAAAAAGGCAGGTGGTGATGCCACTGTACAGATCGCTGGTACTGGAGTGCTGTGTTCCGTTCTGAAGACCACATCTCCAGAAAGACATAGACAAAGTGGTGACAGTATGGAAGAGGGCTACAAAGATGGTACAGGGTCTGCATGACAAGCCATATGAAGAAAGACTGAGGGAACTCAGTATGTACTCATTGGAGGAAAGGCGAGGAGGGGGATATGATCGAGACATTTAAGTACCTCAGGAATATAAACAAAGTATAAGAGGGTAGCATCTTTCAGAGAAGAAGATGTATAAGAACAAGGGGGCATGAGATTAAACTGCAGGGGGTAGGCTCAGGGGCAACATAAGGAAGTACTTTTTCACTGAAAGAGTGCTGGATGCTTGGAACAGTCTCCCAACAGAGGTGGTGGAGGCAAAAACGGTGAGAGAATTTAAGCATGCATGGGATAGACAAAAGAGTGCCCTGACAATAGGAAAGAAAGGGTAAGCCAAGGATCAACTAGGCTCCAAGGTTTTTTTTTGCAATGGATTGGCAAAATGAGCAGACTAGGTGAGCCACGTGTTCCTTATCTGCCGTCAACTTCTATGTTTCTTTAAAAAAAATAATGTTATAAACATCAAATGTCTTACTAAACTAGTAGCTATATACCCACTGCTACCATAGGTAACCAGACATAAACAAAACAGGTTTTTTTATCATTTCACCTTCAATGCTCTGCAAGTTTTTGTGCTAAAGGAAAGGTTTCCAGCAGGATGGGATAAAACATTAATCGTCACATCTTTTAGCAGGTCTGTATGGGTTTCAAGAGACTGCCTACAACTTCTTGGAATCCTATAAACTGTGGGTTTCTATGCCTCAAAGTGTTTAAAGAAATTCCACGAAGGCCCCATCCTGAGTATTAGTTACTGAAAGTGCCCCCACTGTGACATTCTAAGTAGAAATTCTCTTTAATGTAGCTTGGATAGTTTCAACCTCACTCCTGGTGCTTCCCACCTTCTCCTCTAAACTGTTTGTCTGGATAACAAGTCCAGTTTCTGAGTAGACTTTAAGCATGTAAGTTAGAGGCTCCTAACTGCCTCGTCTAACTCTTTGTGAAATTATAAGGGGGTTAGAGGTCCCTGACAGTCTCTGCATGGGATGAGTCACTGGCTTTTGAATAGTCAATGGGTCATCATTGGCTGCAGATGACGCTGCTGTAGCCATCATGGCTGTATCTGAAGTGTCCAGACTAGGGACCCATAGGGACACAAACTAATTGATAGGGCTGTCTGATGGAGACTTTTCATCAAAGGTAATACTGTATATAATGTATGGAGACAGTCAATTAACCTGTGTTTTCTGCAGTATTACAACCTGATAATCCCATCAATGTGACGTCACATGCTGTAAACCTTGCATAGAGACGTCACATCGGTGGGATTACAGAAGAGAACAAAGCAGGTGACATGATTCCAAAAATGGAACGCTAATCACTCTGCGCTCTCGAGGTTTACTTAATTGTCCTGGCAACCGCTCTAGGTGATTACAGCGTGGTTAACAACCACTTCCTAGGCATTATCCTCTATGTTCTTTCCTCTTCTTGTGAATTCTTTCCCTTTTTCTTCTCTGTGGTGGAGAAGAGATTTTATTTATAATTAACTGTAAAATACAGTCCTCTCTGAATGACCAAATGCATGCTGCTACCTTGTGGCGGCCATCCTGCCCCAAGATTATCTCACAAAAGCTCAGGCGCTATAATTTGTATTGTTCATCCATCCCATGCTTCCACAACCTCGTCCAAACCAATACTCTAGGCAGCTGTGTCTGCACCTTTCATCTGGTGATGAGGGTGGATGACAGACTTGCACCAATGCTGCATTTTGGACTGCCTGCAGGGTGCTTGCTAATAACGGATGACCCCTTCTGTCCCCCTTGGGAGCTCACTGCCTCACCACAATGATGAGCATGGCTTCCATTTGGTGGGAAGCATTACATTTGATTGGTATACTGTACTTGCAAGCTGCAATCCCTGATAAAAATTTACATCTATACCAATTAATTGTTCTTGTGCAGAAAAGGAATACTTGTGTAATCCCCTCCAGCCTGTGGCTTTCCTGTATCAGGTGCCTGAGCCCCATTGTTGCTTGTCCTCAGCTGGATCAGTCATTCTCTTCACCCTCCAGTCCTAGTGTGGAGGACTGTGATGTTGGGCCTGGCAGGACATCAGGAGCAGCAAGTTAGTCAAGGAGCCCTGGAGAAAGTTGCACCTGAACTCTTGTATCTTCATGGCCAGAGTCATAGACTGACCCCAGTGGTGGGAAGCCACAGGATATGCAACAACATTTCCAAGTGTCCCCAAAACCCTAGAAGCAGCATAGAGGCTGGGGATGGAGCAGGACTGAAACCAGAACTACCATGTTGGATGGTGGAATGGCCACATCTAAATGGGGCTGGAGTTCCTTTTCAGTACATTGGACTGAGTGCTCAAAATCCCAGAAACCTCCTGACTTAGCAATGGGCCATGGGACCTGGACAATAAAAGCATTCCTAGCTCCAGTGCAGGCAGAGGGGACAGGGCATGGATAAAGCAGCCTGGGGGGTTGAAAGGGGCAGCTGTGACTGCAAAGATGCAGGACATGATATGTAAACAACTATGGTGATAGCCATAAAGACTAAGCCCTCTGACCCCACAGAGGCTTGTGGGAAGGAGTTAGATGTAAGCAAAGAATTTAACCAGGAAAATTGAATCACTCAGTTGTTTGCAATGGGAAAAAGAATGCAAGCATGTTTTGCATGGCTGGGTTTTGCAGTCATCAGCCTGCCAGCCCAGTATATTCTGGATGAATCAGGTATCGAGTGGAACTGCATATAAAAAGGGACTTGAAAGGGAAATATTGCCTTGATTTTGTCCAGAGCTGAGAGAGTATCTGAAGCTAGTGAACCTTTGAATAGTGGTTGCCAGGACTGCAGGCCTGGCTGGCCACACTGTGTATGTACACCAGTGTAAAAGAGAAGAAAACAGTTTCAGACACTGAGAGTGAAAGGTAAAGAGTGGGGCCGGGATTTGAACTGAACCAGTAGAAATTTCTCCCAACCCGGGAGCAACTCCACAACAGAGACTACCAACAACAGAGGTAACTGTCTATCCAGGGTTCCAGCACCCCCTGCATCTGCAAAACAGAGAATGGCTGAGAGTGCAGCACAGCAACTGGAGAGAGCAGCCAGACAACTCCAGAGAAAACCTGCATACAGCTGGGGGCATTTTACCAGTCAGCTAGCAGCCTCCAGAAGTATCCAGTAAAACAACAGAACTTTAAGTAATCAGTGGTATTCAACCCCGAAACTGGGAGTCGACATTGTGAAATTGCCCTATGGAAAAAAGCCCTGGGTGGACTGTGTAAAATTACCAGGCCTAGGTGAAGACTTGCTGAGGCCAATCAGACCTCTGACCCTTGGATTACTAACAGGGATCCTCCCGTCTTTATAATTTAAATAAAAAAATAAATAAATAAAGTTGGTGTCTGTCTTGAGTTGTGTTTGCAAAACTTAGATTTTTATTGAGCACCACTGACACCTACACCATGCCGGCAGCAACTGCATTCCCAGTGTGGTATCCACTGCAACATGAAAGCTCTCACCAGTGGTCTGTTGGGGGGGGGGGGATGATGATGCTGAATACACCTGCTTGGGAACTGAGGAACTGCTGGTGGGAGGAGAACTCCATGTGGAGAATCGTACTGAAATTGCATAGTGTTTTACACTTATATAGGGTGATAAGTATATTATTGCTACCCATTTATTCTGTTTTTCCCTTTTATCCTCTTGTATTTTTCTCTTCCACTCCATTTTAATAAAGTTATTTGTGAAACTGTAGTTTTGTTGTGTGAGGCGATTACTGTGTACTGGGGTTGGCAGAACTCAATAAAGACTTGGTGGGGTGGAGGGGGGTTCTGATTATTCCTCATTAGTTCTGATTAGTTCTTAATGGTCCCCATTCACTATCAGGCAAGAAATATGCACTGGAGGCACGTATCCTGCCCACATAGCTCCGCACCTGCAGATAGATGCACACGGCCGTCATTCATCATTGACTGCCACTTGTCCATGGCTCCATCCCCCTGGCACACAGGACTCCGCAGGGCAGCTGGGGGAAGAGTTGTGGACCAGATGGGCATCCAATCAGATGCCCACACTGGGTCCCTAAGTGGATCCATTACACAGGCAGGCACGGGTCCGGGTGCGTGAATATGGATTGCAGGCACTTGGTCCCACACTGCCATGCCCCTCACACCTGCAGACCACCCTGCTTGTGTACTGCGCTTGCAGTGGCACACGTTGCACTGAGCACATCCTCCACAGCACCCCTGCTCCATCCCCGGTCGATCAGCATATCCCCAACCCCTGGCACATGTCCGCCTGGTCCCTTGCCAGTATTGTACACCCCCCACCACCCTGACAGATTGCAGCTCAGACACTGGCTGCTAGACACAGACTCCCCCCACCCACCGACATACATATGAACAGATGAATGTGCCAGCAAAAACAGACCTCCTGGTCTACCAACGTCTGCTCAAGTGTGCAGCTAGCACCCCTAAGTTTCAGCTGCCTCACCCTATCCCCTTTTGTCTGCCCTCAGCTGTTCTCAGCCTCACCCACCCATACTCTCCCCTGTTCTCTGTCCCATGCCCTTTTAAAGCTACACACAGTTTTGCATGATATCACCCTGCCTGGTAGGGTGTTTCACTTCAACATGTAGAAGCATGTGCCCAAGTAAAGCCCGGAAATCCTCCCCCCAGCACAGGGGGTGCCATGTTCAGCTCACCCTAGCCCCAGTATCCCCACCTCCACATTGGTGGCACTGTGCATCCCACCCGCCGTGGCACCAACAGCCCCTCCCCCTGCCCCTGTACCTTCCCATTGGTGCTGTGGCCAGGAATGGCTGGCAACGAGTCCATCCTCTCACCTCCATGGCTGCCGGCCATCCAGGTGATGCTGGTATAGTGCCCCTATAAATAGGTAGCATGCTTCCAGCATCACTTGGACGGCCAGCAGTTGAGGAAGTGTGAGGAGGGCTGCACTGCCAGCCATTTCCAGCCGCGGCACCAACGGGAAGGTACAGGGGCAGGGGGGAGGGGTTGTTGGTGCTGCTGCGGTTGGGGGGCCACTGTCCACCAGTGTTGGCACAAGGAGGCTGGGATCATGCTCAGGTGTGGGAAGGCCATGGTGGATAGGGATGGACTGCATGGCAGAGCAATGGTTGGGGGGGAGGCTGCCACTGACATTTGGGCATCCATGTTGTGGGGGCATGGCACCTACGAGTTCGGGGCAGGCATGTGTTGGGAGGGAGTTGTCCGTTGCTAGCAGGGGCTTTGCTGGCCAGCGCACATCGGGGGTGCAGATCTGCACACCCCAGGGCACCAGCACATATGGGCATTCTGTTGAGTGGCTGGCCCAACCCTCCCCATCCGCCTAGTGGGCTGGGCTGGTGAGGTTGTACAATCCCTGGTGCCACCCTGACTGGGCAGATGTGGTCCATTGGGGTGTATAGTGGGTTAAGACAGGGTCCCAGCTGCTGTAACCTGCTTCCTTCTCCACATCCCTGCGGGCAGCACTATGCACCTTGAAGAATGGTATGTAGTGCTGCTATGCCCCCAGCCTGCTCCCAGCATGTTGCTCTCCATGCGATCAGGGGATTGGGCATGGATCTTGTTGTGTGCCCTGATGGTGCGTGCCACTTGGGCCTGCTCCGTGGCATTCGGGTATGGCTATGCCAAAGTGCCCAGTTTACTCGGTGCATTGGCATCATGCATAGAGCCCATTATTTATAAATATTTTAATAGATGTGTTAAAATATATAAAAGAGGATAACTGTAGTTTTCAACACAGTGGGGCAATGGAAGTACAGTACTTTAAATCATAAATTGCATGAAAAATAAAACTGCCAGTGTGGAAAGGAGACAAATATGTCAGGCACTCACTATAAGGGGCCAACTACTAGACGTGCAGGCACATATAGGCAGCCAGTACAGCATCATCTGATCTCTTTCTTCTCTCACTCAAGCTCTCTTCAATTTTCTGTATGTTTTTTTGCAACCTGCTGGTAGGTACAGGCAGCCAGCACAGTGCACACTCATTGTTGTCTTTAACTCTCTCTTCTGTCTTTACTCAGTCTTTCCTCTAATCTGCTTCCTTAATTTGCTATCAGTATTTTCTCAGATGCGCCTGTATTTTTTGGAAGCCCTGCCCCACAAGCACAAGCAACTGGTGACAGCATCATTCTAATCTCTCTTTTTTGGAGGGAGGTTCCCCCAGAAATAACCCACACAGACCGCCAGTGCTGGGTGCTGGATTGGAGAAGCTTTAAAAACCAAACTGACAAACATACAAAGAAAATATCACATCCACCAACTCAAAGCAGGAAACATTCAAGTTCATCTTTCAATATGTACATTCAGCAGATCCTTCACTATGATTGTCCCATATCATGTTCATTCATTCAGGTTAGTCCATTCATGATTTGACGGCTTCCACCTCTGGCCATCTCCTTCTTGATGTCCTGTGTTCTTCTTGGGGTCTAGATGCAAGGAAACCAGGCACTCCTTCTGCTCTCAGCCTCTGGTCCATGTTGTTCCTGGGGTCGGATGCCCTTAACCTGACTCCCCGTCACTTACCTAATCTAGCCTCCCCCCATGCAGAAGCTATGGCTGGAGGCCCCGACCCCAGCCGTGTTGTTCTCCCTCTTCTTTCCCCTTAATCATTTTCCCTTCCCCTCCTACTCTGTAAACTTCCTCTAACCCCTCCGTATCCTCCTTCTTGCCCCCACCCGCCTTGTTCCTCCACTAGCCCATCTCCAGTCTTACAATGGAAGATAGGCTTTCTCCCAAACTATCCCCCGCCTTCCCATTCCTCAAGCGCTCCTATCAGATGTAAAAGAAAGAAGGACATGCCAACATCCAACAAATGGACACCATCCCCCCCTGTAGTACACTGGAATGGCATAGGATATGGCCCTGTGTGGAAAGTAAATCCCCAAGAGCTCCCTGATAAGTGAAGTCACCCTTCTGTTCAGCCACTTCCTAGACCTCTCCACAGCCCTAATATTCTTCGCATGTTGCCATACCCTTCTTGAAATTACCTCGGACCAGCTGATGGTGATTTGTGGCCACCATTCCCTAACTGTCCCCAGATCCTACCTAACCTCATACCACATGGCACCCCACAGCCAATCCCCTAAATTGTTACCCCCTACATGTACTATTAAAAAATCAGGTGCCAGCCAATGTACCTTTAATTCCTGCAGGGTAGGTTGGACCAGCATCTACCTCATGCCCCGGACCCCTTTTCACCATAATCTTGTGCCTTGTGATGCCCTCAGCAGCTGGCTACTGCCCGGCCTAGTTGCCTCAAACCACTCCACCCAATAGACAAATGAATGCCCAATGATCCAAACTTGCCTTTGTCTGGGGGTGCCTTCTGAATGGAAAAACACAGACTGTTAGAGCAGCTCCCTTACGTACCGTAAATAGCAAGTGGACCTCCATCTGCCCACCTGCCTAATATCCTCCTCTGATTTCCCCCTGAGTCATGGCAGCTGAGGCTGCCCCAGTTCTGAAGGCGTGAGGAGAATATAGCCCAAGGTCCAGACCCAGAAAAAGCAGTCCCTTCTTGAGGACCCAAGCCACCTCGTAGCAAGTGACCAAGGCCCCATTGCCATGAATGAGCAAGTTAGCCCCTCCAGTGGGGCAGATTGCCAAATACTCCTGGAGAGCCACCATGGGGCACTATCCCAAGCCCTCCTGTCTTGGCAGCACCACCTCTGTCCTGAACCCCACCTGGTCCGTCCTGGACCTGTGCAGCCAAATGATGACCTTCCCAGGCCCCCAGCGAATGTCTTCCCTTGGGTGCCCCCTGGTTGCCTCCTCCAGGCTCTTTGCTATGACCTCGTTGACCCAAATTGCTCCCCCGGCCACAAATGTAAATATAGCCTCGAAGAGGTGAGCCTCATAAGCTGATGAACAGACATGTCTCAAGGCCCCCAGCAGGGACAGTAGAGTCTGCCCCTTCATGGGTCATCTGCTGTCCAGGTGCCTCCCTTGCATCCTTACCCACCCCATCATCATCCTCCTCCTATCTACCCTAAACTTGCCCCTTGGTGCTGCATGCCCAGCTGATGCTGGACCCCCATGGTTGCATGTGCCATGCCCTCGCCCCATCTCTGCAATATAAAATGTACTATCTGTTCCTCTGTCACGGGGTTACTCATCTCATAGCCTTCCCATCTCCAGAACACCTGGAAGACCTCCCACACCCCCTCGTACACTTTTAACATGTTCACGGACCACGAGCTCCATTACAAAAAACAAGCTCCCTCCAACCAATCTCCCAGAGCTGCTGTGGTGTGTCTGTCTTCTGGGTGGAGGCATGTGGGACAAGAGACCTGAACCTGTTCAACTGAAGACAGGAAAGACTGTCAGCTATCTCATTCCGAATGCCCTCAATGTGTCTGGCTTTGAAGAAAAGGTTGAAACTAAGCCCTACCAAAACCAGCAAGTGGAAGACCTTCATCACCGTCTCCACGGACCATTTCTGTCTGTTGATTACCTCCACTGCCACCTTGTTGTCACACCAGAGGATTATCCTTTTGTTGCGTAGCCTGAGCCCACAAACCACGAGCGAGGCCCATATGGGGAATAACTCCAGGAAGGTGATGTTCCTCAGAAGGTCCAGCCAGTGCCAGTCCTTGGGCCATGTCTCTGACATCCAGTCCCCCTGAAAGTATGCCCCCATGCCAAATGCTCCCGCCACGTCTATGTACAACTCTAGGTCAGTGTTATATAGCCAGTGCTCTTGCCACATTGTCATGCCATTATGTCCTGCCAGAAATTCCTCCCATACTTCTAGGTCTTGCCACACCCCAGCAGAGATGTTCACCCAGTGGTGTGGCAGTCTGGCATTTCCTGTGGCTCTTGTGAGCTGCCTAGTGAAGGCCCTGCCCAGTGCAATAGCCTTGCACATGAAACTGAGTTGGCCTAACTGCTGCTGGACCTTCCCCAGTGGGGCCCTGCACTTACCTTTTAATTCCCTCAGCAGAGAAGAGGGAGAGCAGGATCTGTGCCCTTGCTCAAATACCCCCATACCCCTCCCCTTCAAGGTTCACCCTCAGACCGCACCTAGACAATCCTATCTCACCTGCCCCACTCTCTTCGGCCTGCCCTGTTTAGGTGAGTCATTGTGACCTCACCTGTCCCCCCCCGGCCATGCTGATCTCACCTGTCTCCACCCCTCCCCTCACCCCACCTAACTATAAGCTCCCTAACCCTGCCCCTGAGCTATCTCCCACCCCTGCTATCTTTCCGAGGAAACCCCTTGATCAATTCAGGCTGCCTTAAAGTGGCAACCCTACTTTTCTCTTGCTCACTTAATTTGTCTCTAATGCTTCTATTTTTTCTTTAAATTCTTTTGCTAGCAGTACCTTTTTCTTCTGTATTTTTGTAGCTGCCAGCGGGTAGACACAATCACTAGTACAGTCAGCCTCCATTTACTCTGGTGCAGTTGCTTTTTTGCAGGCACAGTGAGGAGGGCAGGAAACCAGGTCCAGCACTGCAGTATGCACCCTTCCTCTCATTATCAATTCTCTCTCTCTGCCTCATCTCTATTTCTCCTGATTCTCCTTTCTCTCTGAGTTTATTGGCCTGATAACTGTGTTTGTCTGTTTATTTTATTTTTTTTGTAACCCTAGCTGCAGCGTAGACCCCGGCTCACACTCCATTTAGTCCGGTTTGTCTCTCTTATTCTTCCCCTCTTGTCACATCTTTATGACCCCAGCTACTGCATCTTCTTTTATACTGTCTCCAAGAAGTCACATGATTTTTTTTTGGTTTGCCAGTGGTGAGGAATGGCTGATAAAGCTCGTGATCTTCACCACCGGCGCCAATACTGCTAGACATGCAGTCAGTGCACCACTAACACCCAAGTGGTGCTTGTGCTCTTTCCACCTCCCCTATCACACAGCCAACACAGAAACCTGGAAGAAACACTCACCACCGGTGCCAGTACTGCCAGACATGCAGTCAGTGCACCACTAACACCCAAGTGGTGCTTGTGCTCTTTCAACCTCCCCTATCACACAGCCAACACAGAAACCTGGAAGAAACACTCACCACCGGTGCCAGTACTGCCAGACATGCAGTCAGTGCACCACTAACACCCAAGTGGTGCTTGTGCTCTTTCAACCTCCCCTATCACACAGCCAACACAGAAACCTGGAAGAAACACTCACCACTTGAGTGGTATGTGCTGTCTGTCTCCCTTCCCTAACATGTAGCTGCCACAAACGGGGAAGTGGAACTCATGGCCCTGGAATCGGACCCTGCTACTCAGGTCCATGACTGAGTCATGGATTGTGGAGGGTCTGTTGTTTGGCAGAACAGTCCACCCAGCCCTGTTGTGTACATTGTAACAGGTCTGAGGAAGAAATGTGTGGGGGACTGAAACAGTATTTCTGTTGTTCCTGGAGGGTTGTAGTAAGGTACACAACCAGTCAGGTATCCCTATTGCTACCCCAGATGGAGGCACCATGTCACTGCAAGTAACTAGTTTTCAGTTTTGCATTGTTACAGCAGTCCAGGCTGGGCTCCTTGGAGAGTTCAGAGGTGTGGACCTCAAGGGCCCTGGATGGTGGGTACACTTAGGCAGCAGCATTCTTCTTCAGTCCTTCTAAAGTTTAATCTGAAAAGGTACTGGACTTGCAGAATATCTGAACATGAAACACATGTACAGTGCCTTCCGTTTGCTCAGATTATATGTGAAAAGCACACCCAGACCAAATACCGGTACATTTGTTGCATATTTATACCATAGTGGTGAAGAGCACTGAGCTGCAGACCTGGAGAATTGGGTTTGAATCCCACAGCCACCACTTTCATACTGTGTCATGATGAGGAAGTCACAACTTCCCTGTGCTCCCAGGAAACACCTGGACACAAGTCCTGACTTAGTGTGTCTTTTCTGGCCAAAAATTGTAAAATACATGTTATACTTCATATTAGATGTAAAGTATGGATAAATAGCCTAGAACTGTATGGTTTACTTGTAAAGAAAGGTAATGATGTTTAATTCATCTCTAACAGCACTGGCACCCCACTCGAGCAGCTATCTAGCTTCAGATACCTGGGTATTACCCTGGACAGCACATTTTCCTATCAGGAACACATTTCTAACATCTCTAAAACTGCCAATATCAGGCTAGGCCTCCTCTATAGACACCGGCACTGAATGACCCAACGGGCCCTAAGACTTGCGGTTACTGGCTCCATACTGTCAGTCAATGACTATAGCATTGCATTTTATGGTGCTGCTTCTTCCACTGCCCTCCGAAGGATTGAGGTCACCCTTACTAAACCTTGCAGGCTACTTACTGGTGCTAGCCGGGACACTCACACCTGCGACCTGTACGTGCTATCCAATTGGCTCAACCTTCAAAACAGATTGCACTATCACACCTGCCTCACGGCCAAAAAGATCTCCCTAAGGATAGCCCCCCAATTCAGCAGCTTTTGAACAGGGCCCTGACTAACTTGCATTACACTACAAGCATGCCCAATCAAGTTTTCCAGGTTCCGTTTCTTTTAGGCGTTCCCAAGGACAAAGAGCATTTATGTACTGAGCAATCAACTGGTTTAACAGTCTCCCAACACATATCCAGTCCATTCAAAATATTGGCCTCTTCAAGAACTGTCTTTGACAACAACTAGCCAACCTCAGCAACTGCAACTGCTGCTTTTAACCCCTGTCACCACTGCACATACCTCTACAGTCCTCTGGTGACAATGCCCCCCCCCCGGCAGCTATTTGGTGTGACCACTGTGCTCCTGGCCATCCTCTTTCCCTTACTATACTGAGAATTGCTGCCACCTTCCTTTTCATTGTGCCACCACCACTTCTCTTCTACATCTCTTATTCCTCTATTGTCTGCTAACCTCCTCCCCCCATCTCTATTACCAGCATACCATTAACTGACTGTATCTGCCCCTGACCCTCTCTCCTACATCCAAAGCCTCTCCTAAATATGGTACTTAATTATTATTATTTAGTTTGTACATCAGTTTGACTCTGAACTGATCCCACTTGTATTCCACCCTGCTCATTTATCTGTATCCAATGTACTAATGCCTGTTATTTAATCCTCTGTATAATTCCTTTTGTTGACGTGGAACCTTTGTAAAAGAGCCCCTGGCTCAAAGTTCTTAATTCCGGGATTCAATAAAGATAAATTGTAAAAGAAGCTGACTGTGATAATTGTTCTATCAGCAACAGGGTAAACCAGTAAATATTTGCATACTCATACAGAGGTTCCAAAGAACAGAAAAGGGAAGTAGAAAATGAAACTGCCCTCATGAAGGTGTACTTTCTTATCCATAAAGGCTTACTCCATGCTAACCCATGTCCTAAATAAATGAAAGGATTATGAAGTCTGCATCCCTGCACAGACCCTTACCATCTTGGCTTTCATTGAGGGGAGACACCCCACCCTAACAAATAACTATGAGGTACCAAACAGAACCACACAGAAAGTGAACATACACTGCAGAGCCCTAATCCATTCTGCCTGGCTCTGAAAGTACTACAGTTTGTGTTTCACTTTTTACATGCAATATTTTATTATTAAAGGATCAATATTTCTACTGACATATAATATTGTAGATATAATGCTTTTGTCTAGAACTGGAAGCTTTTGGAAAAAAAAAAATTGGGTGCCATACCTAGAATTGCTAGAACTTTGCATTTGTACTGTCCCTATACACGCATGGGTTACTGGAACTAAACTGCTTTTGTTGTAGTCAGTCCCACTTTTAACCAGGTTGCACAGGTTGCACCTGGAAATAAACTCCATCTCAGTGTGCCCAGCCTGGTCACAAAAATTAAAAAAGAAATACTGAAACAATATGAGATGTCACACAGGAAGTCAACTCCAAGATGGCATGCCTGACCAGATCCTCATCCACATTCATTTGCTGTATGTTGCTCTACATTAAATAGCAAGTGATTTTCAGCAAGAGGACAACAGTGATGGTGTGCTACTAATAAATATAACATTCAGCACCCCTTGGGGTTCAGTTCTACAGTATGTCATAATAGCGAACGTGAAACAGCGATCGCTATTATGGCGAGTGCATATCACTGAAAAGCAATTCAACGATATACATATGCCGGCAACTAAACATCTGGCAAATAGATTTGGAGTCTATGCACAGGAAGCTTGCCCCACTCTATAAGTTCCTAACTCAAGGGGTGCATGTTGGGGTGACACTCTGGAATAAAGAAAAAAAGCAGCAGCCACAGCCAGTGGCAAAAGTTTTCCCCTCTGGACCCCAACTCCAAACTCAGTACCTGCTGCACCAGAGCTAGCCACGCTCACCACCACACCATATGGCTGGCTCAGCTGCAGCAGGCACACTACATGGCAATAACTCTCTTCCCTGTCCCTCCCCTTCCCCTCGTTATCCTCCCTTTCCTGTCACCCTCCCCAACCCTCATGGTAGCGGTGTGTCGCTACCCTTGCGGGTTGCCCATGATAATGGCGCCGAATATGAGTCGCTGTTTTGATGGTCGCCCATATTCAGTTGCTATTATCACAGGATACCCTGGGGTTCCTGGATAGAATCCTTATGTAATCTACAGCAAGGTTCTCTGGGACATCCAGCACCAGTCATGCTCTAGAAAGAGAGTTAATTTAAAGTTGGAAGGTTTTAGAAGACGAATCACAATTAGGTGCAAATAAAAATCCCAGAATCCCTGAGTCTCACATTCATATGCAAGGATACTTAGTGTCAGGGTTCTACAGATTTGATAGTCCGACATCCTGGGCTATCATTTTGCAGGCAGGGACAAACACCTGTTACAGAGCTACTTGTCCATGGACAAGTAGGGCTTTTAAAAACAAGCAAAAAAACGTTTTGTTGTACTTCTTGAAGTTATTCAGCAGGGTGCCCTCTGGAAAGAGTCGACATCATCTGCAGTCACCATGTGGCCCACCAGAGTGCCGGGGAGCTAACTCACATGAGCAGAGACCAGTAGGGTGTGTCTGAACATGGAACACAGGGAGCAAGTGGCCGGCGAACTGAAGAGGAGGAGTCAGAGGTATCGAAGCAGCAGGGAGGAGCACAGCAGTCAGAATGGCAGGTCATACTGCCAAAGATATGATCAGCTTCTAAGGTAAGTGCAACCAACTGGCTGCAGCAGTGACTTGGCAGGGTACATCAGAGGTGAGTTTACTTCTTGTAGTCGAGGGGAAAGGATGTGCGACTGACAGTGGGTGTTACAGTGCAAACCACAGTAAGCTGGACATTCATTAGTCTATTTTACTTCTTGTGGGAACTGGGAAGGGAACTTTGGTTCTACACATAAAGTTATTGAGCTGCAAAATGGTGGGGGGGAGCGCAGAAGAAATATTCCACTGAAATGGAAGGGTGCCTGTCTGACTGGGGTGATGGTGGTGAGCTGGGGGGAAGGGTGGGAGGCGAACTACGAGGATCAGTAAGATCTGCCTTCTTGCAGAGTACAGACTGCTTTTCCTAAACAAAATTTGCCATCCCCCCAAAAAAACAAACTAAGGAATGAAAGAAACAAAAGGAAAAAAGTTTATTGTATCGAGAATGGGATCATTGAGATGGGTATAGAGAAGAGGGAAGCTGAGCAGCAGTAAAGGGGCAGAAGGACAACAGATACAGCCAGGTTGAGTGTTGACACCACCACAACTTAGCAATTTTGTAGAACAAGCATTTGTCAATGCTGAATGTTCGCTTGCAGGTATTTGCAGTGGTGTTTGGAATGTATGGTGCTTTACCCTAATGCCCTGTGCGATTGCTGGTATTTGCACAAGAAATTGTCAGCATGACCTTGTTGTTACCCCCATTGTGCGCTACATAGGTGGAAACACGTTTTGGGCAGGATGTGAAAAATGACAGCTGTACTGCTCATAAGGAAGTGTGGTAAAATGGCAATGTTGAAAATCTGGATTGGAAATATTGAAAATTCGCAAACCTACTGAGTGCGTGGGAACTGTGCAAACACTGCAGTAGAAACAGTCATTTGTAGGATTTTTCACCAAATTTTCAACATTACCATTTTAAACCTCTGCTAATGAACAGTGTCACTGTGATTTTCTTACTGTGTCCCATACATTGATTTTGCACACCGACTGCGCCATTGTGCACTACATGGGCGGAAAGACGTTTTGGGCAGGATGTGAAAAATGACAGCTATACTGCTCATAAGGAGGTGTGGTAAAATGGCAATGTTGAAAATCTGGAGTGAAAATATTGAAAATTGCAAACTACACAGTGTGAGTAGGAACTGTAGCGCAGAGTCATAACACAGTCATTTTAGGAATTTTTCACCAAATTTTCAGCACAGCCATTTTAAGACCTCTGCTCATGATCAGTATCACTGTGATTTTCTTAATGTGTCCCATACATTGAGTTCACACACCGACTCGCATTGTGCGCTACATGGGCAGAAACACATTTTAGGCAGGATGTGAAAATGACAGCTGTACTGCTGCTCATGAGGAGGTGTGGTAAAATGGCAATGTTGAAAATCTGGATGCAAATATTGAAAATTGCAAACGCACGATTGTGCGAG
Source organism: Neoceratodus forsteri (assembly GCA_016271365.2). Lineage (NCBI taxonomy): Eukaryota > Metazoa > Chordata > Ceratodontiformes > Ceratodontidae > Neoceratodus > Neoceratodus forsteri. The sequence continues at coordinate 389,814,682 of CM057453.1, forward strand.
AACCGCGCAACGCACGCCTGTGAAACAGTCATTTTAGGAATTTTTCACCAAATCAACATAGCCATTTTAAGACCTCTGCTCATGAACAGTGTCACTGTGATTTTCTTAATGTGTTCCATACATTGATTTCAAGCACAACCGACTGTGCCATTGCGCCGCTTCAAGGGCGGAAACACATTTTGGGTGAGATGTGAAAATGACAGCTGTACAACTCATAAGAAGGTGTGATAAAATGGCAATGTTGAAAATCTGGAGTGAAAATATTGAAAATTCGTGAACTTACGAGCCTGTGTAGGAACTGCGCAAGCTCGTAAAACAGTCATTTTTGGAATTTTTGCACCAAATTTTCAATATGGTTTTGGGACCCTTCTCATGAATGATGTCACTGTCATGGTATTATTCAGGCCAAGGGTGATTTCACAAGAGTGACTGCGCAGTGCTCATAAATCACCTTCGGCCCGCTAATAACGCTATGACAGTGACATCATTCATGAAAAGGTGTCCCAAAAACCCCATGTTGAAAATTTGGTGCAAAAATTCCAAAAAATGACTGAGATATGCAATAAAGTTGAAACCCCCCTATGTAGCCCATTATACAGCTTACCGGCATTTCCTCAGTTCGCTGTAGGCTTTGAAGAGTGCAGACATGTTCCCGGTCCACCAAAGATCATCGCGCCAGAGTCTGGAGGTAAGTATGGGGTGAGGGGGGTGTGGGGAGGCTGGGTGCGTGCAGTGGGTGGGTGCGGGTTGTGGAGGGGGGCGGAGACGCGCCGCTGGACCGCTTTTTGTTTTACAGGTTAAAAAAAATAAAAAAGATGACGTGGACGTTGCCACACTGGGGTGGGCTCCCAGTGTGGCAGAAGATGACTGGTGGGGGCCGAGGAGCTGATGGGGATTGGGCACCCTGTGGGCAACTAAACCACCATTTGCCACGCTGGGGTGGGCTCCCAGCATGGCAGCAGGGCGCTTGGGGCGCATGGAGCCGACGGGGATTGGGCACCCGTCAGCAAACAGCATTTTCAGCTGGGGTGGGCTCCCAGCATGGTACCAAGCTTTGGGCGGCGTGACACATGGGGGGAGGCAGCGGTGACGCGAGGGGAGCGGCGCTCAGTATGGCAGCGGTGCTTTCCTTTGAAGCAGAGGAACACCGCTGTCATACTGAGCCCCTGCACCCATTGGTGCAGGACCGCCACGCCTGCTCAAGGGAGCAGTGCATTAGGTGGGAGAGGCACACCTCCAAGTGTGCTACTCTCCCAAAACGTTCCTTGTGCATGCGGACAAGCGAACGTAAAAACAGCCTGCTCTAAAAGGAGATACATATTGAAGAAAGGGAGAGGGTTGGGCTCTCTGTGTTGCTCTAAGAAAGGCAACAGGCAGAAAGTGTTATCTGAGAAGAGAGTACATTTTTTGGAAAAAAAAACAGCCTAAAGAGTCGATCTGGGAGGGAAGAAAGAGGGCTGGGCTTTGCAAAAAAACTAAAGGGCAGAAAAAAGTGACAAGTGTTACCAAACTGAGAAAATCTGGCAAAAAAGATACCCAAAGACTGGGAGGGAAGATTCACATGTGCTTTAAAAGGAAGAGAGAAAGGCTGGGTTTGTGTTGCCCTAAGAAAACTTGAGTAAAGGGTAGTAACTGTTTCCATTAGAACTAAGCATTTGACCAAAAAAGGCAACCTAAAGGGTTGGACTGGAAAATTCAAATATAATATTAAATGAAAGGGTTGAGCTTTGTTGTGTTGTCCTAAGAATATTAAAGGGTAGTAACTGCTACCATCAAAGGTGAGCATTTGGCCAAAAAGGGGGCTGGACTGGAAAATGAAAGGAAGGAATAGAGAGGGCTGGGTGAAGTTTTGTGTTGCCCTAAGAAAAGCAAAGGGCAGAAACTGTTACCCAGTGAGCAGCATTTGGCTAAAAGCAGTCTAAACTATGGACTGGGAGATTCACATAAGATATTAAAGGAAAGAAAGAGGGGTTGTGCATTGTGTTGCCCTAAGAGAACTAAGGACAGTAACTGTTACCATCAGAACTGAGCAATTGGTGAAAAAAAGCAGCTTAAGGGAATGGACTGGGAATTTCAAACAAAATATTAAGGAAGAGAGAGAGAGAGAGAGAAAGAGAGAGCTGGGCAAAGTTTTGTGTTGTCCTAAGAAAACTAAATTGCAGAAACTTACCAACTAAACAGCATTTGGCTAAAAGTAGTCCAAGGACTGGGAGATTCATATAAGCTTTTGAAGGAAAGAAAGAGAGGTTGCGCTTTGCATTCCCCATGGACTACCACTTGCAATACTGGGACTACCAATTTTAGCTAGACCACTTGTCCTTGGACTAGCATGAAGTTTTGAAATTTGTCAATCCCTGCTTAGTGTACAGACATGATAGAAGCAGACATAGAGGTGGTGTTGCACACGATATCGTGGACAATCTTATAGTGTCTGAGGCAGTGGGTGACATGCCTGATACTGTACTTATGGACCGTATTTATAGACCACTGAAGGGATCTCATGACATCGATTCCTTTATAAGTGCACTTGACTCTGCTATTGGTAGGTAGAACCTTGAAATGTTCCTGCTCAGTGACCTTAACCTCAACTGGAAGGGGATAGATTGGCTCTATGATGCCAGTTTGACAACCCTTTTGTCAGCCGGCATCTGGCCGACAGGAATCATGTCGACTGCAAGTTGTGGTTAACGTGATTCCTGTGTGTCTTCCAGTCCATTATTTTTATTGGGGGGGCTCTGCCCCTGAGCCCCCCCATGTGGGGGGCTCTGCCCCCCAGCCCCCATCTTCAGGATTATCAACTCCAGTCAGAGTTGATTTGGGGTGGGGGTGCAAGACCAGGAGATAGTGTGCCCCTGTCTCAGGCACACCAACACAGCGACCTGTCGGCAAAGTGTCAATTTTGCCGACAGGGCTGTAGTTTGCTGTGTTGGTGTCGCCGTACTTGGGGCATACCAATAGATATATCCAGTTACCGATATGTTCTTTCCAGTTTGATCCTCTCCCAAATTATTTTATTTAAACATTTGATAACTGGGAAAAGCACTGAGCCGAGGTTCATTCCAGGTGCAGCCCTGAGATAAGGGGAAGGGAGGGAGTAACAGCAGTATACATACATAGAATAGATGCATGAGAAGATTGCATAAAATCACATCATTTTGTACAGAGAAGTTATTTACATTCAGTTGCATATACACAGTTATTTACAATCAGTTGCATGAACACAATAATGTACAGTACAGAGGTTTTGAAGTTTGAATCATGTTCATTTGGCTAAAAGCAGACTAGTTGTAGTTAGCGGTGGAGAAGGGGAGCTGACAAAGTTCAGATTTAATGGAGTTGTGCAAGGGTGAGTTTCTGAGTGGCTGGGGAAACTGGTTCCATAGGTAGGGGAGATGATAGGAGAAGGCAGATTTGCCAGCTGATGAGGATGGTTTGGGAGTCCCTAGAGTGCAGTGAGTAAGAAGAAATGGCTGCAGGGGTTAGTTTCTCAGCCAGGTAGGGGGGCAGTAGGTCAAACCAAAATTTGAAAATAAAAGAAACAGAGTTGCAAAAATGGTGATGGGAGCGGGGAGCTAACCTGCAGGAGGAAAGACAGTTCAGTGGTGTGTTCTGAAAGGGGAATTTGTTGCACAATGGCAAAAAGCATGGAATAAGGAGTCCAGCCTGTATAGTGAGATGGAGGTGCTGGTGTTGTACACAATGTCCACTTAGTCAAAAATGGGAGTGATAATTTTTGTTAGCGTCTAAGATGGACAGATAGATGGACAGATATTTTATTTATAAAGCGCCCCTTTCCGGGGACTCAGAGCGCTGTACACTTAAAACATATACAATTAACAAACAATAATAGTAATACTCCTGTAACATTCAGCAAGAGCCAGCAGTAGTAAAACTATTTATAATTTAAAACCACTAACTAACTTTATGAATCACATGCCTGCTTAAACAGGAATGTTTTAAGATCTGACTTAAAGGTTTCTACAGAGGGTGCTTCCCTTAAGTATTTAGGCAGCGAGTTCCACAGAGTAGGTGCGGCAACTGAAAAAAGCCTGATCCCTGAAAAGCTGCAACCTAGCCCTGGAAACTCCAAGGAGGCAACCTTCAGCAGAATGGAGATCCAGGGCCGAGTGATGGGGCACAGGGAGATCTTACAGATAGACTGGTCCCCTTTCATGTAGGACCTTGTAGGTCAGGAACCCTACCTTGAAGGCCAGCCTCCACCTAACTGGCAGGTGACACATAGTGGGAGGGAGTCATGGTTTCTGTAAAGAAGACCAAGCTTCGGGTGGAATACGAAGTGATGGCATCTATGTGGGTTGAGTAATTTTGCAAGGGGGGGATTCTAGCCATACTTCTAGGTATTCATAGGAAGAGATGGTGTTTAGTGTGTTTCTATCCAGAGTGGTGATTACAGGGGGTCTGAGTGTTCTTGCCAGTTTTTGGGCTGACCCAAAGGCCATGGAAACAGTTTTGGAGGTATTTATTTTGAGATTGTTTGCACAAAACCAAGACTACATGTTGTAGTCGTGCTGCAGTAGAGAGTGGCTGTCACTTAGAACAGGGCCAGATGTGAAAAGTATAGTGTTGTCTGCATGAATATGTACCATGGGACCTTGTGCACACCTCAGGAAGATCATTGATGAAAAGGGAGAATAAAATTGGGCCTAGGATTAACCCTTGAGGAACACCAGTGAGGATGGGGGGGGGTATGGCGTTCATGAACCTGACTGACTGTTGCCTGTTTTTAAGGTAGAATTCAAACCACTGTACTGAGGGGGGCGAGGGGGGGCAGTCTGGCTCCCATGAGTTTGTCAAGAAGCAGGGGGTGAGAGACAGAGTCAAAGGCCTTAACCAAATTGAGAAAAATAGCAGCAGTTAGTTATCACACTATTTACGAGATTAAACCATGCCAGCAACAACCACAGCCTTCTAGACTGGATTTCGCTAACCACACTGACAGAATCTTAACTGCTGATGTACTTTTAGACTACTTCAGTGATTATTTCTTCACCTTCTGTGTCTGGAAAATTTGTCACAAATAATCCTCCCTAAAATTGATCATCACTCACCCGTATAGGCATTTCATACTGGAGGACTTTTATACAGACTTATCTGTCATAATATGGGACAATATCAACCTTCTTCCCTCATTAAATGGTAGGGACAGTCCTGAATCCTTATTAGCTGACAGGGGATTCTAAACATGTATTTGTTTTAGCATAAAGCACAAATAAAAAATGTGCTAGCACCTATGTCCTGCATGCACTTCATATCCTTGAGCAATGATCACGTTTTGAAAAACTCATTTGGCAGTCATGTTTTCTCTGGTACATGGTTAAAGAAAAAGTTGCAGTGCCATTGGAATCACTGACAAATAATGAGGTAAAGCACACATTTGAAAAAAAAGTTTATTGAAGAGCTCACATTATGGGATGCGCAGTGCTTTGCTTTGTCTTACACCACTGTCTTTTGCTCTCCCTCCCAAACTGCAATAGGTTACCTGGTGAGTGGCAGACTAGTGGTACTTTGTCGACAGCTGCTACTGCAGATGGCAGCACGATGCCAGCAAGACCACAAGGAAATGTTGGGCTTGCTAGGCTGGCCCTGTCTCACTTAAGAGTCATGGCACAGCACACTTAGTGGCAACTCAGCACCCATACTGGCAAATCTGAAACACAGGGACCACCTAGTTAAAAAAGAACACTAGTTCAATATTTTTAAATGTTGTGCAAGCCTATCAGAACAGTGTTAGTCCTACTGCTCGAAATGCTGGTGACCAAGGTTCAGAAGCGAGTCAGAATCATCAGAGGCTGGCTAGGGGGAGGACAACTGAGTGTCCCAGATGACGCTCTCCTCCTCCGGGGCAGGGAGGTCGCTGTGCTCTGCTAAAACACTGCCACCTGGGTATCCAAAGGTGACAATGCAAGCAAAGCCATGAGGGGTAGGTGGAGTGCCTCCTGACTGGGATGTCTTCATGCTTGCCTCACCCATGAGGCACTTAAGATGGGAACAAGGAGGAAGGAAAAAAGTCTCCTTGGACCGAGCAGAATGATGCCACCTCTTTTTTCGCAGGCCCTGTGTCTCTCACTGGGCTGCCAACCACATCTGGTTCAAACTGTGCCTGGCCTTGGGGGCATGGGAGGGTCAGTGATGGGAGGAAACATGGGGCACTGTACAGGTTAGAGGTAAGTCCAGGGACAGCAGGTGATGGGGCTCAGAGAGAGAGGATGGCTGATGTGGGCAGGTCCGAAAAAAAAGTATACTAAACTAAAAAACATATAGATATTTTTAAATGTTGTTTAATGATTTAAAAAATGTGCACATAAAATCCATTTTATAAGTGCAATAACGCACTCCAGTGTGTGGGTTGTGCTCTGATAAATGCACTTCCAGGTGCAGCAAGACAATCATCCTTTGACCTGAAGCCTCATTACAGCCCTAGGTGTGCATTTATCAGAGTATAACCCACATCCTATTGTGTGTTATTGCTTATGTAGCCGATGCTTGGGAATTCTTTTGTAAGTTCCCTACCCCCAGATCTGTGGCTTACCTGTTTGGGCTACGGCTGTGCTACCCCACTATCTGACTTCTGCCCCAGTCTCATGGACTGCTGAATTGGGACTGGGAGGTTGTGTTCAGGTGCTTCTGGTGAGATTTGGTCCATGGCTCCCTCCTGATCTTCATAGCAGCCACTGCTGGATCTCCCTGATCTTCAGCCCGTGGGGAGAGTAGGGCCGGGATCTTCTGTGTTATTGCACCTCTGGGCAAGGTGGGAGTGTTTTGCCTTGTTCCAGGAATATTCCTAGGGCAGGACTGCAATGTAAACATTAATAGCCATGCTTTCAGACATCTGTTCATGCGTGAGTTAGCCTTAAAGGAGCCACAAGTCCCTTACTTGTATTTGGCCAAAGGTAAAGGGCGCAAAATGGGTGCCATTTGTTTCTGGAGCCCTGAGAGCTAAGCAGGGCTCCCCTCAAGCACTAGAAGGATTCTCTGGCCCTGTCAGAACAAGCAGGGACAGGGTATATAGTTATTAGCCCCTGAATGGGCTTGGGAATAAATGAACAGGCTGCCCAAGCCAGTCAGCAGAATGTAAACAAACTTGGCAGCCCCCTGTTGTTCTCCCTGCTGCCATGGCCACTGGGAAGATGTTAAAGGACACCTTTCTGTTCCCAGAAATTTACTGGCCAATAAGGAGGGGAGTTTTGGGCTAGTATAAAACAGATTGTGCCCAGGGAGAAAGAGGGGAGTCCCGCAGAGACTGAGGAGAGGGGAAAACTGTGCAAGGCGCTACATCAGCCTAAAGGCAAGCCTGGGTGCACTAAGCCCTGTCTGAAGCCCAAAAGAAGGTTAAGCAGAATGCCTACAAGCGCATTTTATCATCAGGGAGGAAACTGGCCTGCCTATCTGCTTCTCTGGGGAGAGAGTTGAACTGCTGTTCTGTAAAGTCGCAATGTGTAATCCATTTAGACGTTGTGAACTGTTTCCCAGCCAGGAAGAAAAGTACTTGGACTGGGGCTGAGATGGTGTAGAAGCCATTTGTGTTTCAGTTCGTGGAATCTGTGTATCCAGCTGGTCATCCAGAGTCACCACAAGTCTGCCAGGTACCCTGGTTTGATGAAAGACCAGTGGGGTGAAGACAACAAAATATCAGAGGGGCAAAGATGACAAAAGGCCTAAGGGGTGAAGACGGCAAAAAAGCCCAAGGGGCGAAGACAACAAAAGTCCTGTCAGGTGAATGACCCAGTTGCTGCACATTCCCAGCTGGCTAATGTGGTACATGGTTAGACTATCTGCTGATACCAGAGTGGCACAGTTGATCTGGGTTTTCTCAACCCCCCTGAAGCCTTCAGGAACTGTATGTACCTCTGGACTGTGGCTCTGAGGAGTTCTTCTGCAATCTAGTTAGTTGCTAGTTTGAAGGGGGTGAAGTCCCAGACAAGACTTTGCAATCTGCAGGATAAGCCCATGCAGAAAAATTGAAAGGAGTTTTGCTGTTTGTGTGGATCCTAATGGGGCCCCTTACAAAGTTCTGCAGTTTAAGTTTAAACTGTTGCTCACTGTATGCCAATGCCCACAGTGCACCACACCTGCGTCCTTTGGTTGGCCACCAGCAACTCGGTGAGGTACCCACTGTAACAGACTGTTTTAACACTTACAGCCAGTGAGGGAAGACAGGTTCACCCATGGGGTGTATTAAGTCTGTGTGGGGTACAACTATGAACAAAAGTTAGTGATTGTTGTATTTTCTCCCCTGTGCCCTGCCCTTTAATAAATCTGAGTTTAATTCATTTTATCATTGTGTACATGGTTATTGCTTGGAATTGTACTACTGCTGTGTGGGGAAAAGATCACTGTGTGTGGGAGGGAACTAATACTTATTCGAGGGAGGTGGTAACCTTGCATTTTATTTGCCAGGTACCCCATACCACCACCCTTGGTGGAGGCACCATGCCAGTCTAATCTAGTGTTGCATGTCCATTAGTGAATCCAGGCTTACCCCCTAGGGAGGTGAGGTTAAGTGAGACCCCAAGGGCCCCGGTACAACCGAGTGGTAAGTTGGTGTCTGTTACAACTGGAGGCACTGCTGGGATCTCTTACCCCACACATGTGTTCCTCATACCCTGATTCTGGAAAATATTTTAGTGCTCCTCCGTGTGACTATTGGAATGGTGAAACAAGAGTTAGAAGCCTGGTGCCGAGGGGAGCACCTGGACCTGACAGAAGCAATTCTGGTCAGAGGGATCTCTGAGGGTATTGAAAGGACTGTTATTATGGAGTCTCTTGATGCTTTACAATATTTAGGAAAATTGATGTGAATGGTATGAGGTATGATCGGGCAACTCAAAGCACCACTACTCTAATAGAAAGTGACATGGAGGTAGATGTAAGCAAACTACCTACCCCCATCAAGCCAGAGGAGTCTGAGGGTGAATGGAGCATGTTTGGCAGGGGGAGCAGTCCACAGTCTGACCCCTCCTCCCTCTCCAGCACTGGCAACAGACTGAGTGGGAAAAGTTAAATTGTTGTTGGCAGATGAAGGAAAAACTGTTAAAGTTGTGCAGGCCTTATTTAAAGATGAAGAGCTCACTCAGACACTGTGGCCTAGTGGACCCAAGGCTGTGGGATCGGATCGGACCCCTTATTTGATTGTACCTTATGAGCAGTACAAAAGGTTATGCAATTTCTCAGGTGCCATTCCCACTCCAGCTGGAGAAGATGATTATTAGAGTTGGATGGGCTAAGCTATACAGATGGAACAAGTGTGGAAGTGCTTGGATGATAAGTGTAAAAGAATCATGGAAAGCTTGAGGGGTATGGTCTTGGATGTAATTCATTCCTTAGGTGCCAGTCAGCCTAACTGCACTGCAAGTGATCACTTGGGTATGCTAAAAAGTATGTTTGGAGCTATAGAGAGGAAAGAGGACCTAATTTTCCAACTGAGGGTCACCACACAGAGAGAAGGAGTAATGTTCTCCCCAGAACAAACCCCTACAGATCCTGAGATACAGTCCTATCTAAATAATATTCCCTTACCCACGCTTACTCCTTCCCAACAGCAGCTTCTAGCCTCTCCCATTACCCTGCAGGAAGTTGTCAAGGCCATTCGTTTGTTGCAGCTGGACAAAGCACCGGGTCTGGATGGGTTTCATGCCAACATTTACAAGATCTTTGAATCAGAATTAGCCCTCATCCTCCTTCAATTATTTCATTACATTTGTTAGGAGGGCATTACTGACTCTGCCTTATTAGAAGCTATTATAGTGGTTCTGTTGAAACCTGGGAAACCCAAAGACAGAGTGACTAATTATCGTCCTATCTCATTAATGAACTATGACATGAAACTCTTTGCCAAGATTCTTGCTGTCAGAATCTCGAAGGTCTGGGAGACTGTCCTCAGCTGTGAACAAATTGGCTTTGTGTGGGGTAGGTCCTCATCAGAACATACCAGGAAGTTGGCACACATCTTTTCTGCGTCCAGGGATGCCAAAGTCCCCATGGCCCTGGTCTCCCTGGAGGTGGAAAAGGCCTTTGACAGAGTCGGTTGACCTTTTTTCTTTGGGACTTTGGCCAAGTTTGGCTTCCCTGTTACCTTTATTGCTTGGATTAAAGTTCTGTGTACTAGTCTTAGTGCCAGAATTTACTGCAACGGAGTTCTCTCCCTCACCTTTCCCTTGGATTCTGGCACTAGACAGGGATATCCACTGCCCCCCTTGCTATTTAACTTATATTTAGAGCCTCTGCTATGACAATTGAATGATTTCTCCTTTGTAACAGGCATTGTCATAGGTCCCTTCAACCTTAAATTTTCTTCGTATGTTGATGATATCCTCCTTCATGTCACTAACCCAAAGGATTTCATCTAAGCAGATCTATCTATTATTGATAGCTTCAGTCGGTGGTCCAACTGTAAGCTAAATCTGAATAAAACTGAGGTCATGCCCCTTAACGTCCATGTAAACAAATTAGACATTGATGCATTAAATATGAATTGGACCACCAGGCTTAAATATCTTGGTATCATACTATCTACCTCAAGTTCTCTCTTGAAAAAGTTTAATCTCGATAATTTCATTCTTACCATCAAGCAGGACCTGGACAGATGGTCTCCCCTTTATTTGTCCCTTCAAGGTCGGGTGAGTATGATTAAAATGAATGTGTTACCTAGATTATTTTATCCCCTTAATATGCTAAATGTACATCTCCCTTTAACCTGGTTTAAGAAACTCCACTCCATCATTTCTAGGATTCTGTGGCAAAATAAACCTCCCCATTGGTCATATGTACAACTCTGTGCCCCTAAAACCCTCGGGGTGGGGGCTCAATTTACCACATTTTTACTTCTATTACTTGGCCAGTCATATGACTAAGTACTTACATTGGTCCCCCTCATCCCTAGGAAATGCTCATTCCTCATATATTCCCCTATGGCTACAGATAGAACAACACCTGACTGGGACCCAAAGAATTACTGCCTCTAGTCTTCTTCATATTCTCCCACGGAAACTTCTGGCTCCTTTATGCCACACAGTCATTTATACTTCCATTAAAATTCACAATTAGTTTTGCAGATCTCTTAAATACAATAATCAGAAAGATATATCCCAACTGCTTCTGGGCAACCCTAATTTACTTATAGGGGAAAGGTCCTTTCCTCAAGGATTTTGACTCCACTCGCACAGGCCAAGGTCAGTGACTTGCTTATAAATGGTAAACTGGTCTCTACCTTGGCATTACATGAACAGATTCATATACCAAAGCATCACTTCTATATTTATCAAATTAGACATATGCTCATTCAGTGTTTGGCTCTGGGCAGTGGTTGACCAATCAAGATGTAGCTCTACAGGAATTACAGGCCTGGCTGCCTCATGCAGTTTCCCGGATTGTATCGTCCCTGTTCACCAAGTTAAATTCTCTAATAAGATGCCAGTTATCATTTTGGGAAGATGTTCTTCCTTTTGATCGTAATAATCGGACTAAGATATGGCAGAATGTATATCAGTACACTACTAATGATAGGTTGTGTCTTGTACAATATTCTATCTTACATAACATCTATTTCACTCCTGCTAAAATATATGGCATGGACAAATTACAGGATCAACTCTGTTTTAGATGTAGACAGCAACCAGGGTCACTTTTGCACGTTCCTTGGGATTGCTGTAAAGTTGCCCCCCTCTGGTCTCTCATCAAGACTAGAGCTGATCCGCTACTGGGGCTCCAAGAATTATTTACTCCCAACATTTATATATTAGGGGACTACTCCACTATCTTGATGAAGGAGAATAAGTACCACATCACTCTCATATCTCTCTCTGTGAAAAAGTTAGTCCTAAGACATTGGAAGGACCAACATGGCCTATCATACCTGGAATGGACCAAGGAGCTGTTCTATAATCTGCAGTTAGAAAAGTCCATAGCCAGTATTTGAGGCCTGATACCGCAATACCGTGCAAGGTAGGACAAGCATTATACTCTTTGGTCCATTGTTCCTGAGTCCTAAGCTGGCTCTCATATCAGTTGCTCCCTGCTTCCTAACTCTCCACAAGTCTAGTTTGCTTTATATCTTACCCTTTATTATACGTGCACCCTTCATTTCAGCTTGGTGCACATTCTCTAGGAACCACATGTTCCCGGGGGGAGGGGGGGGGAGAAGGGGAGGTATTTACGGGATGTGGTGTTTTTTTTTCCTTTAAAATTTAAAAGTATAAACAAAGTGTTTTTCTCCCACTGATTATATGGACAATACCATGTATCCTTGACTCCTGGTTGTATAATGTGTAAATGGTGTTATTGCAAGCAAATAAAGTTTACTGAATTTTAAAAAAGAGAAGGAGTAATGTTGTCTCATGACATTACCCAAATGGAGATGGCACCTTAATGGGAGTACTCATTAAATCCTGCTTCTGTCCCAAGGGGCAGGCCCTGACCCTCCACCTTGCCTAGAGAAGGACTGTTTTGTTATCATTGTGAGTAAGAGGGACATTTTGCACATGGGTCTAGTCATCTAAACAATCCACAACTGGTAGACAAGAAAATGAGAAGATGCCAGACTCCACGGGGAAATGATAATAGAGCCCAGTGAGGGAGCAACCTAGGTCTCCGAGCGTACCATGCTCCTTGAAATGGACTGTCTAAGATCCATCCAGAGAGCAACTTGCCATTAGGGTTGTTGGGCCTTTGAGTAGATGTTCAGATTTTTGTTGAAGGGTACCCATGTAATGTGCTGCTGGACAGTGGGTCACAAGTCACCATTATCCACTGCACTTTATGCAATCGCTGCTTGAGATATATGCCACTCCAGCCATTGAAAGGACTCTCACTCTGGGGCCTGAGTGACTCCAGCTATCCCTATGATGGTTATTGTGTTGTGCAATTCCCTGGAATGGGTAGGGAAGTGTCACACAAAATTGATGCACTTGCACTGATCTGTCTGGAGTCAAGAACTATGGATGATACCCCTGTGTTGATCGGAACCAATGCTAACATGTTTGGCAGGTTGGCCCAACTGTGTCAGGGGAGAGGAGGAGCCAAAAGTTTACTAAGCCTGCCTCTACAAGCAGCAGTGAATCAAGTGAGTCTGAAACTTGATGACCCAGTAACTGCACTGACAGACGAACCCACTGGGGTAATTCGCAGAGCTGACAGTAAAGAAATGGTCCTGCCACCCAATTTGCTGTGCTGAGTAGTTGGTGTTGCAGAATTTACATGTCAGCCAGATGGGCTGGTGCTCATTATTGATGCTCCCCCTTAACGTAGTTTGCCAGAGGGACTGATGGTCCAGAGGGGAGTGATGCCACCACCTGCAACCTCCTGAACCAGGTGAGTGACTGTAAGGGTGAAGAATAAAACGAAGAAACCCATCACCCTAATGAAAGGACGAGTGCTGTCACACATTTTCCATGTTGGCAGTGTGACAGGAGTGTTCGCTACTTTGGCCACTGCTACAGAGATAGAGCCTGGATTATTTAACTTTGGGGACTCGCCCATAGCAGGCCATTGCCGATGGAGCCTGAGTAACAAGTTGGCCAAATGCTGGGAGGTATTCTTCTTGTATGAGTGGGATGTGGGATGCAGCCGTGGTGAACATCACCATATTTGACTGAAAGACAACCACCCTTTTTGAAAGAGGTCCTGGAGACTAGCCCCTGGGGACATCAAGGCTATCCAGAGCAATCTCCAAGAACTATTCTTGGCGGAAATTATAAAGGAGTTAAGAAGCCTTATGCGTCACCCATAGTGGTGACTGAATGAAGAATGGTACCATCAGGATGTGCATCAATTACAGTACCCTGAACAAGAAGACAGTGCCTGACCAGTACACCCTGCCTTGAGTAGAACATATTCTGGCTAGCCTGTCGGGGAGCCAATGGTTTTCGGTATTGGGTCTATGCAGTGGCTATTATCAGATCCCCATGGTGGAGGAAGATAAGGAAAAGACTGCCTTCATCTGTCCTCTGGGGTTTTACCAGTTTGAAAGAATGTCCAAGGGAAAATCCGGGGCCCCAGCTATCTTACAGAGGCCGATTGAGAAAGTAGTGGGTGATATGCATCTACAGGAAGTAATTGTGTACCTGGATGATTTGATCATATTCGGAAGGACTCAGGAAGAACATGAAGTCTGACTCTTTAAAATATTGGACTGGTTGGAGCAGTTTGGCTTGAAAGTGTCTATTGCTAAATGTCAGTTTTGCCAGCCCTCGGTTAAGAATGGCAGCCGCATTGTCTCCACCAATGGCGTACAGACAGACCCAGCCAAAGTGGAGGCCCTTACTACCTGGCCAAGGAGACACAATCTCACAACCTTACAATCCTTCCTGGGATTTTGTGGATAATACATATGTTTTGTAAAAGATTACTCCAAGGTGGTTAATCCTCTGAAAGAGCTTACTCGGGGATACTCATCTCCCAACAAAGGGAGAACCCATGCAGGGGAAAGCCATCCTCAGAAAGAGTACTGGAAAGTAAACTAGCCTTTTTGTGATCGCTGGATGGAACAATGTGAAACAGCTTTTAGAGAGATCATTAAGCGTTTGAGCGAGGCACCCATGTTAGCTTTTGCAGACCCTGCTATGCCATATGTATTGCATACAGATGCTAGTTTGTTTGATACCACTGATAAAGTCACCCTGGCGAACCCTGACAGAGCCATTAACATGTTGGGAGCCTCTCCAGATGCCATTCCCGCTGCCTGTTTCAATTTCACAGAGTTGGACCTGTTGACTTTGCTACAGCCAAGCAAGCCTGAATTGAAATGTGCCAGAGGGAAGACTGTGTGTTGAAGTGAGTAATTTGAACACTAGAGAAAGGACTTAACATTGACCAAGTACATATAACCCACTCTGATGTAGCATTGCTACTGAGGGAGAAGAGAAAGTTGTCATTGAAAGATGGACTTTTAATACGCACTAGCCATGACTGCACATCTAGAGTTCCCTAGAAAACAACTTGTACTGCCCTGAAAGTACTAGAATGCAGTCAACACATCATTGCACGATGATATGGGTCATTTGGGGTTTGAACGCACCTTAAACTTTGCAAGAGTCCGATTTTATTGGCCACAAATGATAAAAAAACATTGAGAAGCATTGTAAAACCTGCATCAGATGTATAAAAAGACTCTGCCTGGGAGAGCTGCATTTTTAGTGAACATGAAAGCAAGTGGGCCATTACAGTTAGTATGTGTGGACTTTCTTTCTTTCGTTCTTTAGAGCCTGACAGCACAAACATATCCAATATCCTGGTAATAATGGACCAATACACACATAATACCCAGGGGTATCCCACTAAGGATCAGAAAGCCTGCACAGTGGTGAAAGTGTTGCAACAGTATGTCAGTCACTATAGAATCACACAGAGGATCCATTCTGAACAAGGAAAAGACTTTGAAAGCAGATTAGACAAAGAGTTTCTTGCTTCTTATGGTATTAAAAAGTCCCACACCATGCCATACCACCCACAAGGGAAGCCTCAGCCTGAACGTTTTAACAGAAATTTGTTGTACATGTTAAGCATTTTGGACCCTGCTCAAAAATCCAGTTTATTTTATTTATTTATTTATTTGAGTCTTGGATTGCAACCTTTGAGCTGGAAGCTCATTTACAAAGATTCCATGTCTGTTTAGGCATACAAAGACAAGAAGATCAAACATGTTGCAAGAGATTATAAAACATGAGGTAGCGTTAATTACATAAATTAAGAACATTTTTGAGCATTAGTATAATTGAGTACATTAAGAATATTATTTGACATTTGGTGATAGGATCATTTACAATGGTTCTGTATCGATAGCAGTAAAAAGAACACAACAAGCAGGTAAGACAATTTATAGTGGCAACAGCGTTTTGATTGTTGAATCTGAAAATAGGATACGTAGTGGAATTGGTTAGGGGTAGGGATATGGAGGGTCAGATGGGGGGGATTAACTATACTTCAGGTGAGTGAGGTCAAGACGGAAAAAAGAGTCTGAAAGGATTTAAATAACCAGGAACTGAGGCTCCCCAGTTCCCTTTGTCGGGGGGCGAAAAGAATGAGTGGACAAGGAGGGGTTCAAGAGTAATCGTAGTAGGGAGAAAGGAGACTGGGGGGTGTTAAGGTGAGGGGATGCACTAGGGGAAGGGGATGTTGGGAATGGGAGGTGGGTGAGGTAGGGAGGCTGGGAGGAAAGGGGAAAAAGAGGAAGGAAGGGGGGAAGGTTGTGGTTGAGTGGGCTAGCATAGGGGGAGTAAGGGAAGAGGTGAGTGAGCCTGAGGCGGCAGATTCATTAGGTCAGTGGTGTGGGAAACAGTGGCATTACATTTGGCTAGGTAGGTAGGAGTGAAGTTTGGGTTTGAAGAGGGCTAGTTTGGTCTCCGCTAACAAGTCAGGTGGGATTGCATTTAGCTACTTGGGGCAAGAGATCCAAAGGAACGCTGTCCAAAGGTCGTTCAACAGAAAGGGACTTTGTAAGGGTTGTTTATGGTCCCTCTAGCCAGTCTAGAGGGGGCAGTTTGGGTAAGCTGAGATTGGATACCGGGAGGGACTAGGCCAGGTGATGCCTTTTTCGCTAAAAGACAAGTTTGATACCTTACTCAGTACTCCAGGCTAAGGCAACCTGAGAGAGTATACAGATCACAAGTGTGAGTCAATTTCAGTGCCCCCAGGATGAGTCTACAGGACTTGTTTAGGGTTAGGACGACTCATTTCCATTGGAGCCAAAAAGTGAATTCCTGGTGCATACATATAACTGTACTAAATGTTTGGGAGAGAAGCATGATTGCCCGTAGACAAGGAGATTACTGCAACAGTTGCAGAAAGTTTATCAACTCGTCTCTGAAGCTGCAGCAAAAAACAGCCAAATGAACAAGGACTGATAAAATAAAAGAGTCCAACACCAGGTAATCCAAGTGGGAGATATTGTCCTTCTGAGGAACTTGGGCCTGCAAAGCAATCACAAGATACAGGACAGTTGGGTGCCAGAAGCTTACATAGTAGTTGAACAAATGCCAGACCTGCTGGTATACAAGACTCACCAGGAACAGGGGAGAGAAGTAGAAAAGACTGTACATAGGAACCTTCTCCTCAGCAGTGAAATGAGCAGGTAACCCATGATTCTAGTGTCCCACTGCAGCTCCTGCTCCAGAGCCTGTAGCTGTTCAGTCAGGTAACAGTGATAATGATGTCTCGTACTGCCTACTGTACCTAATTTAACTCAATGTGTGCCCAACATGCAATTGGATTGGAGGAACTCAAGGCCATCCACAAGTACCATCCCTATTAAGGACTGTGTAAACACTGATCTGCTGTATCCTTTGAACCCTGAAACTGCCCCCTTTGTGCCTGAGGAAAGGCTCATTGAGCAAGTTGCAGATCCTATAATGTACAATGAAATGGACTTAAATTGTGAGGAGCCCATTCCAGAGACTGATGCAATTTATGTTATTCCTGACAATGCCCTTGTGCTGGACACAGAGCTGGATGAGGAAGTAGCATTACCTGTTCCTTAGGAACATTGCTGACAGTTCGCTGTGATGGTCTGCTGGGTTCCCGACACTGCTGACTCTGGGGTGCTCACCCACTCCTGAACAAACTCCAACTCGGAGTTGGTAATTTTAAGTCTGGGGGTGTGGGGGGTGAAGCCCCCACAGAAAACACAGTTAACTCCAGTGATGGCACAAAACCAATTGGTGGTGTTGTGCCGTTGTTGTACTGATGGTCGCTGTGCTCCGTGTCGCCACTGCATGGTGGAACCCCACAGGAAGGGGGAGGACTCAGGCCCCCAGCTGGACAAAATAGGCCTATTGATTGAGTGTGAGCCCCTCCACAGGGAAGGGGGCTCTCCTTCTGTCAGTGAGACAAGTGGCTGTAAGTAACAGAAGTCAGCCTGGGGGTTGCCAGCTAGCATTGTTCCTTCCACATTGGGAAAATGAGGAAAAGAAGCCAGCATCCACCTACAGTTGTGACAGAGCTGTAAGAAATGCTCTTGGCTCAGCACTGAGAGTGCTGAAGAAATTACCTGTAACTTCCAGAAAAGGAAAGTATTGAGAATCCTTCTGAGTGAGTAAACCACTACTTACCAGTACACGTTTTGAGAACTCTGTAAGGGCAGCAAAGCCCAGAAAATTTAGAGAGTGACTGTCTGTCTGCACCCTGTATTTGTCTAATGCTGAGAAAGGGTAGACATCTGCTGCAAGTGACCAGAAAAGGGCCTAGTGATTTATGAAATACTATTTTGTGACTGTAAAATGCTACAGGACTGGAAGGGGAGTTCCTTAACCATGCGGGCCTTTTTCTAACAGTGCCTGGGATGCCAGAAAAGGTCTAAGTGTCCAAGTTGGAGCTGCTAATGCCAGCAAAGCCACAAGGGACAATGATTGCGTGATTTGTGCTTGAAAGATGCTACAGTGATTATTTGAACTACCAAGTCAAAGTAACCTAATTGGTGGGGAGCTGTGCCTTAAGCTCCATTCTGTATTAAAGTGCATTATGGAAACAACTTGGTCCTGCATGGATTGTAAGCAGTCGGGTTACCCTTGCCTTAGGGAGCAGGCACACACCTGGCAAAAGTCTGTTTCTAGAGTTTAAAGGACCATGGCAGCCACACAGTCCCATGGTTGAAGTGACTGCAACCAGCTAAAGTAAATGTAAATGTGCTATTGATAAATGTGCTGAATGCAATGCATCCATCTCAGATCGGCCAGGGAGACAGCCTGGTAGTGTGCTGCCTAGGGCGCTGCCATATGCACTTCCCCTGAGTGGTATAACCTAGACGTGGAGTCTGAAGCATGCTGGCCCAGCTCCCGGCCTGGTCTGATCCAGAAGGTGATTTCAGCCCAGAGAGTGGTGCTACAAAAGAAGCTAAAGGTGTTTCTCCATCTGTAAGCGCTATAACATCTTGCAGCCAGTTTGGGGCCCTGGCTATAAACCTTTGCCCAACATCTTGGCCTCCAGAGTTAGAGCCTGCCTGCTGCAATCATCCCAGTCTTCCTTGTACAGCCTGAATGTGACTTACCTATGATGACTTCCAAACAGTGAGTAATGCAGGATCCCTTCCTATTTTTTGGAGAGGCTTGTAAATAGTTTGAAGTGTTGCCAAGTCCCGCATCTATAGTTAAGTGTGCTAAATCTAAAAGGGTCTAAGTTCTGCAAACTACAGTCAGGATGTGTGTCTGCAAATCTACAACTAAGATTAATCTGATTATTCATTTCAAGGGCCCCAACAGATGCCCAACAGCTGCACCGTATAACAGGCCTGCACCTTTAAGAACTTCAAGTACTGGGTACCCAGATAAGGGTTTTGGGATTGAGGGGTCCTATTACAATTTGGGGTTGGTATTGTGTAGGCATTTTGTAAATATGTTTCTGCTATTACTGCAGCTAGCTAGATAGACAGCACACAAGCTGAATACCTCAGAGGTTGGTGGATGCCTCTGATTACTGTTTGAATCTAAATGAAAAATGATAAACTAAACCAAATCAATCCAAATGCCAATCAGTTGTAAATAGCTTGACCTCTGCATCCAGTTCCCTGCTCCTAACCCTCACCCCACGTAAATAAATTGTTTGTTTTTGCACAACCTCTGTGTGTGAGCATATTATTAGAGACAGTCAATAATTCAAAATGTTAAAATGTGAGGTTTTGAATGGTGGGTCATGCTTGGGGTGGCACTATGGTATTGTGGGTGTGTACAGCATCCCAGAGCGTTGTATCAGGTTTTATTCTAGCCCACATAAAGTATACTCTGGGAGGCACTGCACATTTTGTTATCTTGGGAATGAACCAGTTTAAAGTTGAAGTAGTAACTTGGGCCCCTCAACCTTGTTTAGGCCTGCAAGGCAGGGGTAGTGTAGCCCTTCAGCCAGATGGCGCCAGGGTTACACAAGATAGGCACCACTGGGATCTCTGTATTCCATGTCACACCCAGCATGGACCCCTCCCCAGCTCCTAAGGATTTGGACCCTTAAAATGACTGCCACCTGTTGAACCTAATGGAAAAGTATTTTGGCACCATATTCTGCTCTAAGCCTCTTCACTGCTGGTCAATGAATGTTAGTGGGAAATATGACCCCCCCCCCCCAGCAACTGAAAGTTGAGTTGCATCAGAAATGTATGCCATTGTAAAATCTGTTAACATTAAGGGTCCTCAAGAGAAAGTAACATCTCAAAATGCTCCCAGTATTTTACAAATGTTTATTGTTTTAGAATAGAACGTATGTGTCTAGGCTAGGAAATTGTGTAACCAATACTAGTTAGGAAACCCTGTGTCTAGTTAGACTTGTTTAATTGTTTAAAAGTTATTGGGTGCCAGACTTAGCACATGCATGGCGAGGACACCAAGTTTTCTCAGGCAGGGAAGGGTGTAACACCCTTCCCAAATGGGGGCTTACCTTATTGCCCATTTGCTCCTGTTACCTGGAGCATCTCCCATGCAGCTGTGGGTCTTCCTGATTGTGTCCCCATTCTCATTGCCTGGCCCAAGTCCAGCATCATGCCCCATTGAGATCCAAATGGCCCATATATTTTTTTGTCCCTGTGGGGTTATAGGCACATTGCGAAACCACTGGCTGATTTCCCTTAATGTTCACGGGCAGCCGTCAAACTTGCGAATGTGCCACGGTGCACTCACGGTTACCGACCGCACTTGCGGTCAAAAACAAAAGTTTCCCTTAGATCCCTGCCCCACTTGGGGCTGACTGGGGACTGGTGAACATTCAGGATCCAAAAAGAGCCCTCCTTTAATTTTAAAGAAAGCACGCTCTGTGTGCTGTGTGCTTCTCGCTCATGAATATTAACAAGGCAGGCATAAATATTCATGAGTTGTCCATCCAGCACAATGGCAGCTAAAATACTGGTGATAGCAATGAGCACCTACTGTAAATAAATGTGGCTTCAGATAAACCAGCTAAAGTAAATGTAAATGTGCTATCGATAAATGTGCTGAATGCAACACATCCATCTCAGATCAGCCAGGGAGACAGCCTGGTAGTGTGCTGCCTAGGGCGCTGCCATATGTGCCTCCCCTGAGTGGCATAGCCTAGATGTGCTGTCTGAAGTGTGCTGGCCTTGCTCCTGGCCTGGTCTGATCCAGAAGGTGATTTCAGCCCAGAGAGTGGCTCTACAAAAGCTAAATGTGTTTCTCCATCTGCAAGAGCTATAGGATCCTGCAGCTAGTTTTGGGCCCTGGCTGTAAGCTTTTGCCCAACATCCTAGCCTTCAGAGTTAGAGCGCACCTACTGCCATCTATTTATTTATGACTTTGATAATCGGGTAGGTGCACTGATCCCAGGGACCGTTTTCAGGCACGACCTGGGCCACTTACAATGGCACTGGGTTAAAAAGTACAGTAAATAACAGCACACAAAATACAGGTTATTGAAATAGGTCATAATACACAATATATACATAAATACATATGGCTGGTAACAGCAGGATGGCATAGCATAGCATGCTATCAAAATATACATTTGTAGTTAGTGGAAAAGAAAAGGGAAAGACAGCAGGTGGGGGGGGAGGAGGTGGAGCTGTGGTAAATAAGAGGAATAAGCAAAGGGGAGGTTGAGGAGGCATGAGATACAGAAGGGGAGTGAACAGTCAGGCAAGGTAGGCTACCCAGGGAAACAGTGGCAGGTGGAATTTGCAAGGAGCCAAAGACTGAGTCGGGATTTAAGCCCACAGTGTGTGTCAGTGGAGCGGAGTTCAGCTGGCAGTCTATTCCACAGCATAGGGGCTGCTGCCAACAATGCTCTACTTCCATGTTAGTGGATACCCTGGGAATGGTTGGGGGGATGCTGTTGGAGCGGTGGCAGTGGTGGAAAGTTCGAGTCCTGAGGCGGGCCACAAGGGGGGATTCCTGACCAGTGCGGATGACAGTGTCCACCAGGCAGCAGAGGGTGAGGTCGAAGAGGCCCTGTAGTGGAAGCCAGCCAAGGGAATCATATAGAATGCAGCGGTGGGTAGAAAAAGGGGCCAGCAAGGCAAATCGGCAGGTGCTGTTGTAGGCAGTGGAAAGCTTAGCCATAGTGGTTGAGGATGTCCTGGCGTAGATAGGGAAACAATAATCCAGGACTGGGGGTAGATTTCCCTGTACAATGGCTAGTCTACCCTCAGGGGTGAAATAATGTCAGAATCTATAGGCTGCACCTAATTTCTGATGAAACCAATGAACAAGGGATTTGACATGTTCGGAGAAGGTGAGGGAGGGGTCCAGTAAGACTACTAGATATTTTAAAGTATTAACGTCCTCTAGGACAAGGCCATCAGGGGAGACAATGTTTGGGGGGAATGTGGGTCCTGGTTTTGGCAAGGAAGGGTTTTGATCTGAACAACATGGATTTGTTTTTTTTAGCATTTACTAAAAGGAGATTATTTTGTGAACCAGTTGTGGGGCGCAGCATAGTTCTGAGTGAGGACCGAAGAAATAGTGGCGGTGGATTTGTTGCTGAAGAAGAGTACAAGGTCATCGGTGTTGAGGAGAGAGAGAGAGACAACTGAGACTGTCCAAGGGAAGTGAGTTAATAAACAGGGAGAATAGGTGAGGGCCCAGAATGGAGCCCTGGGGAACCCCTATGGAGACAGGCTGGATAGGGTAGCAAGACTGTCCGATACAGACGAATTGGGAGCGGTCAGTAAGATAGCTCCAGAATCAGTTTGTTACTTCCCAGGAACAGCCTAGGTAAGTTAGCTTAGAGAGGAAGAGGGCATGGTTGACCATATTGAAGGCCTTGGCTAGGTCAATGAAGACTGCATCAGTGGCTTTACCACTATCCATATTCATGAGGATGTGGTTGGTCAGAAGTGCTAGGGCAGTAGCAGTGGAATGGTTCCTGCAGAAACCATGCTGTTGGCTACACAGGAAATTGTAATTGCCTATGTGCTCAGCAAGCTGATTATGAATGACTTTCTCGAACAATTCGTTAAGATGGGGAGAATGGAGGTTGGCCAATAGTTGTCGGAGGATTGGGGGTCACCAGCTTTGAAAATGGAGATCAGCTTGGCGGTCTTCAAGGGGTCCGGTATGGAGGAGGTGGGAAGAGCTAGGTTAAAAATGTAGGTGAGTGGTTCAGCGATGGCTGGCGAGATCATCCTGAGGAAGACAGGTGATAGGCCATCAGCTCCAGGGGAGCCATGATCCGGGAGACTTTTGAGGAGCTTTGTGGTGTCAGTGCTAGAGAGAGCTTTGAAGTAGAAGGAGGGGATATGGGGGTGGTGGTAGGGCAGGTAGAGGAAGATGGCAAGTTTTAATAGGGGACCGAGCTACTGGGTATACTGGGCAATCAGCCCAGTCTTCTTTGTACAGCCTGATTGTGACTTACCTATGATGGCTTCCAAACACTGAGTAATGCAGGATCCATCCCTGTTTTTTTGGAGAGACTTGTAAATAGTTTGAAGTGTTGTCAAAGTCCGCATCTATAGTTAAGTCTGCTAAATCTGAAAAGGTATAAGTTCTGCAAACCACAGTCAGGATGTGTGTCTGTAAATCTAAAATAAAAATTAATCTGATTATTTCTTTGAATGGCCCCAACAGATGGCCAGCAACAGCTTCACCGTATAACAGGCCTGCTCCTTTAAGAACTTTAAGTACTGGGTACCCAGATAATGGCTTTGGGATTGAGGGGTCCTACTACAATTTGAGGACTGGTATTGTGTGGGCATTTTGTAAATATGTTTCTGCCATTACTGCAGCTAGATAGACAGCACACAAGCTGAATACCTCAGAGGTTGGTGGATGCCTCTGATTACTGTTTGAATCTAAATAAAAAATGATAAACTAAACCAAATCAATCCAAATGCCAATCAGTTGTAAAAAGCTTGACCTCTGCATCCAGTTCCCTGCTCCTAACCCTCACCCCACGTAAATAAATTGTTATTATTTGTTAACATAGAAACATAGACTTTGACAGCAGATAAGGACTGCTTGGCCCACCTAGTCTGCCCATTTCCCTACCTACAGGATAAGCTGTAGATCCTAGTTAACCAACAGCCTATTTCTTCCTACCCCCAACAATAATTGCCTTATGTCTGTCCCATGCATTCTTGAATTACCCCACTGTTTTTGACCCCACTATCTCCTCAGGAAGGCTGTTCCATGCATCCACCACCCTCTCTGTGAAAAAATACTTCTTCACATTGCCCCCGAGCCATCCCCCTCTGTCTTCAAATTGTGTCCCCTTGTTCTTGCACTCTCTTTTTCTGAAAGATGCTACCTCTTGGACTTTGTTGTTTTTGCAAAACCTCTGTGTGTGAGCATATTATTAGAGAGAGTCAATAATTCAAAGCATTAACATGTGGGATTTTGAATGGTGGGGCGTGCTTTGGGTGACATTATGGTATTGTAGGTGAGTACAGCATCCCAGAGGGTTGTATCAGGTTTTATTCTATCCCACATAAAGTATACTCTGGGTGGAGTCACTGCATGCTTTATGTTATCTTGAGTATGAACCAGTTTAAAGTTAAAATAGGAACTCAGCGCCCTCAACCTTGTCTAGGCTTGCAAGGCAGGGGTAGTATAGCCATTCAGATAGATGGTGCCAGGGTTACACAAATTGGAGGCACCACTGGGATCTCCTCTATTCCATGTCACGCCCAGCATGGACCCCTCCCCAGCTTCTAAGTATTGGGACCCTTAAAATGGATACCACCTGTTGAACCTAATGGAAAAGTGTTTTGACACCAAAATCTGTTCTAAGCCTCTCCACCGCTGGTCAGTGAATGATAGTGGGGAACACGCCCCCCAGTGGCAGAAAGTAGAATTGCACCAGAAAATTATCCTGTTGTAAAATCTGTTAATATTAAGGATCCTCAAGGGAAAGTAACATCTCAAAATGCTCACAGTGTTTTACAAATATTTATTGTTGTTTTAGAATAGAATGCATGTGCCTAGGGTAGGACATTGTGATAACCAATACTAGTTAGGAAGCCCTGTGTCTAGTTAGACTCATTTAATTGTTTGTGCCACTTTTTGGGTGTCAGGCTTGGTACATGCTTGGTGAGGATGCCAAGTTTTCTCAGGCAGGGGAGGGTGTAACAACCCCCTAAATGGGGGTTTACCTTATTGCCCATTCACTCCTGTTCCCTGGAGCACCTCCTGTGCACCTGTGGTTCTCCCTGACTGTGTCCCCATTCTCACTGCCTGGTCTGAGTCCAGCATTGTGCCCCACTGGGCCCCAAGCAGCCTGTATTTTTTTTATGTCTCCGTGGGGCTATAGGCACACTGCGAAGCTCCCAGCCAATTTCTCTTAATCTTCTCGGCCAGCCGGCGAGCTCGTGCATGCGCCAAGGCATGCCCCTGTTACTGACTGCACTTTACAGTAAAAACATGTGTTTTCCATTGGTCCTGGCCCCACTGGGGGCTTACTGGAGACTAATGACTATTTGCTATCCTAAAAGAGCCCTCCTTTAATTTTAAGGAAAGAATGCTGTTTGAGCTGTGTGCTTTTAGCTCATGAATATTGATGAAACAGACATTAATATTAATGAGTTGTCCATCCTAGCACAATGGCAGCTAACATATTGGTGTTAAACGAAGGGCAGCTACTGTAAATAAATGTGGCAATGTGTGGAGGCATGTGAGGGCTATTAAATAATGGGGATGTGTCAACTAAATGCTAATTGTTCTGGCTGCACCAGTCATGAAAGAGGGGATTATTATTAATGCTTGTCTGCTGCCTAGTGGCACCATAGTTTGGCAGAAACAGGCTAAGGACTGCATTAAAATGCTTAAACATGGCAGCATTTAAGAGGGCACAGTAGCAGCTATTGAGCAGTGGGGCAATGGAGTAAATTAAATAATCAACCTGGCTGCACCAGAACTTTTATTATGGGACTGTGAAGGACTGCAATCAATCAATCAATCAATTAAATCTGTATTTATCCAGGCGAACATTATTAAGCATAGCTCATTTACAAGATGGACCTGGTTAGCACAGGAACACAGGATATACAGTATATGAACAGTCACAACATAACACCTCAGTAATATTATACAATACAGAGATACAATAGTTAAACATAATCATAAGTGGAGAACAGTTTGGAAACAGTGGTTCAATTCCTTCGTGGTGTATAATGAGTCTAGTAACAGTAGCTGGAAGTACTAATGAGGACAATTGTTAGGTAATGGTATATTACATACAATGCCATAAGTAACAAGACAGACAGTGAGATAAAAAAAGAAAAAAACAAACAGTGTAACAGGGTAGAAGGTGGGGTGTGATGGGCGAGGTGAGATAGGGTACAGGCAGGGTGGTAGGGGATAGACGAGAGAGAGAGAGAGAGAGAGGAAGCCTCGGAGAGGACACAGGACAAGAAGGCGGGGAGCACAATTAGGTATTACAGAAATGTGAAGGAGAGCAAGGGTACTGTATTTCTAGCAGCCATTTCTGCAGAACAGCAGCCCATTGGAAAGTCATGATTTCAGTGCAAAGACTGTTGGGATGGTGTCAGTGACTCTTGGGATTTTGCCAAGTGCTTGTAGGAGAAAAGCAGGGACTTAATTCAAGTGCCAAAACAGGGAGCCTAGTGAGGATCGAGTGAGGCTAATGAATATTCATTTTCAGGACTGACAAGCAGATTCAGCCAATAGTTTGGGAGGAAAAAAGTGGACCCTGCCAATCAGGAGCCTCAGAAGGACTCCAAAAAACCCAATGTTTTCCAGGCTGAGCTAATGTTCATGCGTTGCCCCTCTACAGGTAGGGGGGCTCAGGCCCCAGGTTAGACAAAATGGGCCTAGTGATTCAGTGTGAGGCCCTCCACAGGGGTGGGGACTCTCCCTCTGCCAGTGAGACAAGTGGCTATAAGCAACAGAAGTCGTTAGCCTGGGGGTTGCCAGAAATTGTCCTCCAGGACTAGCCTTGTCCCTTCCACATCGGGAAAAGAAGACGCTATCCGCCTGCAGTTGTCAGAGAGCTGAAGAAATACTTTTGCCTCAGCAGTGAGAGTGCTCAAGAAATTGCCTGTAACTTCCAGAAAAGAAAAGTATTGAGAATCCTTCTGAGTGAGTAAACCTGTACTTACCAGTACACTTTTTGAGAAAACTGTAAGGGTCAGCGAAGGCCAGAAAGTTTAAAGAGTGACTGTCTGCACCCTGTGTCTGTCTAATGCTGAGAAAGGGTGAACATCTGCTACAAGTAATCAGGGAAGGGTCTAGTGATTTGTGAAATGCTGTTTTGTGACTGTATAAAGTGCTACAGAACTGAAAGGAGAGTTCCCTAACCATGCGGGGCTTTTTCTAACAGTGCCAAGGATGCCAGAAAATGTCTAAATGTCCCAGTTGGAGCTGATAACACCAGCAAAGCCACAAGGGGCTATGAGTGTGTGATTTGTGCTTGTGAAAAGCTACAGTGATTATTTGAACTACCAAGTCAAAGTAACCAAATTGGTGGGGAGCCATGCCTTAAGCTCTGTTCTGTGTTAAAGTGCATTATGGAAACAACTTGATCTTGCATGGATAATAAGCAGTTGGGTCACCCTAGCCTTAGGGAGCAGGCACGCACCTGGTGAAAGCCTGTTTCTAGAGTTTAAAGACCATGGCGGCCACGCTGTCCCATGGTTGAAGTGACTGCAACCAGCTAAAGTAAATGTAAATGTGATATTGATAAATGTGCTGAATGCAACTCATCCATCTCAGATCAGCCTGGGAGACAGCCTGGTAGTGTGCTGCCTAGGGCACTGTCATATGCACTTCCCCTGAGGGACATAGCCTAGATGTGGAGTTTGAAGCATGCTGGCCCTGCTCCCATCCTGGTTTGATTCAGAAGGTGATTTCAGCCTGGAGAGTGATGCTACAAAAGGAGCTAAATGTGTTTTTCCATCTTCAAGCTCTATAGGATCCTGCATCTAGTTTTGGGCCCTGACTGTAAGCCTTTGCCCAGCATCCTAGCCTCCAGAATTAGAGTCTGCCTGCTGCAATCACCCCAGTCTTCCTTGTACAGCCTGATTGTGACCTACCTATGATAACTTCCAAACAGTGAGTAATGCAGGATCCTTTCCTGTTTTTTTGAGAGACTTGTAAACAGTTTGAAGTGTGGTCAAGTTCCGCATCTAAAGTTAAGTCTGCTAAATCTAAAAGGGTCTAAGTTCTGCAAACTACAGTCAGGATGTGTGTCTGCAAATCTAAAATTGAGATTAATCTGATTATTTCTTTGAAGGGCCCCAACAGCCGGTAAACAACAGCTGCACCGTATAACAGGCCTGCACCTTTAAGAACTTTAAGTACTGGGTACCCAGATAATGGTTTTGGATTGTGGGGTTCTAATACAGTTTGGGGACTTGTATTGTGTGGGAATTTTGTAAATATGTTTCTACTATTACTGCAGTTATCTAGATAGATAGCACACAAACTGAATACCTCAGAGGTTGGTGTGTCTCTGTGATTACTGTTTGAATCTACAGACTTTGGTTTTTTCACAATAACCAAGATACAAATTAGCATAATTGGATGGAAAAAGTAGCCCCCATAGCTGTACCTTTAATCTGCAGATAATGTTGGTCCTGAAACAGGAAGGCATTGCATTCCAAGACCAGCAGGGCACACTCACACAAAAAGTAAACCAGACCTAGATTATAATCAGTGTATGACTCCAGCCAGTAACGCATTGCATGTATACATCTTCATGCGGTATGTTTGTATAGAGTTCCTCTATATCTAGAGACACCATATACCATTCTGCTTCCAATTGCAGGTCAGCTAACAATCCTAAAACCTGTGTGGTATCCATTAAATATGAGGGCAGTTTCACAACTATATCCCTAATGTAAGCATCTACAAATTGTGATAATGACTCCAAAAGACTACCAATTCCAGACACTATGGGCCTACCAGGCAGAGCACTAAGACGTTTGTGCACCTCAGGCAGAGTGTAAAAGCAGGCCATTACAGGGTGCTGTACAGTTAGAAAGTCGAATGCATTCTTTGTTATCACCCCCTCATCAAATGCAGTATCCAAAAAAATTATCAATTCTCTTCTTAAACGCATTATGAGGTCTGATTTCAACAGCAAGTAATGTTCACCATTCTCGAACTGTCTGTTGCACTCCTGGATATATTTTTCAGTGTCAAGGAGTACCACTGCCCCTCCTTTGTCTGCTCTCTTGATAGTGATGGATTTATCCTGCTGTAGATTCTTTAGAGCAATTATCTCTTCTCCCTGGAAGTTATTGTATTTCCCACTTTTCTGTTGCAACAACTGTTTAATTTCATGTTCACACACTCTTTCAAAGGTTAAGACACTGTGGTTATATGGAGGGTTGAATACAGACTGCGGTCTGGAAACAGGATTTAGACAGTCATGTCTATGCATCAGGTGATCTGCTGAATTTTCTGTATCCGCTGATGTTTCATGTGATATGCATTCCATAGAGTAAGTCCAAAATAGATGTTTCCAATGTATCCTGGCTAAGCCCCAAGTTATCAAATGGTTCTGCTATATTGCCTTGTTTTGACCAAAAAGCTTTTAGGTTCAGGTTACGAGTAAATCTTTTTAAATCTAAATGGAGGTCAAAGGGGTTCACATCACAGCTTGGGATTAACGTTAAACCCTTTTGCAGAAGTTTCAATTCTATCTCACCCAGTTGTCTTTTTGACAACTTTATTACATTCACTTCTGTTTCTGGGTCTGTGTTTTCTTCCCCCATCCTCTCCTTGATGGCATGTTTATGTTTCTGCCACCTCTTGCCTCCTCTTCTGGTCTTCTTATATTGGGTTCCCCTTATTGAAAATCCATATCCAGAGTGTGAATGATCCAGAAAAGCATAGCTTTAACTTCTATGGGGTAGAGAAAGTCACCTTGGGGAAAGAAAGGAGGTGATGTAAAAACACTTCTCCTTGATAGGGAAGCACTGTGGATTTGCCAGCTTGGGGGGCATGTTACCCCTGGTTTAAATGAAAGGCTAGACATAATGCCCTAATTAATAGGAGGAGAAGAAATAAAGCAAGTTAACTGTTCGAATCTTAAGAGGATAAAATTGTATATTTTGAGTGAATATTGTTTATGAAATTGTGTATCTCTCTGTGTTTGATTTTACAGATTCACATTTCAATAGAATGATTCCATATGGCCTCACTGTAATAAATGACACTGGAAAAGAAGAAGTGGTCAGTTGGACAGTAAACTACTCTGTTTATTAGTCTTCAAAACCCCTTTTTAATACATTGGCAATTTAAGCAATGTATCGTTATATAAATTTATGTAATAGTGTGTCATTTTAAAGTGAAACTTTAAGTTTATCCTACTGTATGTTCAGAACCACAAAATCTCCATTTGGCATTTAGCACAAGACTTTAATTCCCATATTTAATTAAAGGAAATTATATAAAAATCTCTTACAATGGCCTAGCACAACAAGGTACTGTTTTACCCGTGTTATTTATTGAATAAATTGTATTTCTCTCTGCATCCTGGTGCCATAAGTTTCTATACTTTGATGCATGCTAGCTTGTGATGTACAGTGAAGCCCGCCAGTATGAAGGACAGTGTCACAGGTTTCCTGCATGACAAAAAGGGATTAACACCCATTGAAATGGCATTGTTTGCTGCAGTAACTCTACAGCAGAATTCAGCAGAGTTGGGCTTCATCCTGGTGGGCTTCACTGTGTCTCATTCTTGTGACGCATTAAAAGAAGCTTGTCAGATGTACATAATGGGGTAAAGTTTGTTAGTTTTGTACTGTCATGACTGGTAATTTGTGATGTACTGTAGAGCAACCTAATGCCTGAAACTCAGATGTAAAGTCACTACTGCCGTGCTTCATGTTATGCTAAACTGACCCTGAAAGATCAGTGCATAAAATGGATGGATTAGAGAGCCCTGTGAAACATTGTAAGCAAATAGGTGCCACATCAAAAATCTTCCTTTGGAGGACTTGTACAGTAGTTGGAGGTGGTGCCAGGAGTGATGACTGATGGAGAAGATGTAAAAGTAGCTTGCAATGGAGTCCAACAGGATGCAACACAATACTGTAGAATACTGTCAGTGTTACTGCAAGAAACAAGGCAATATCAGCAGCAGTTAATCTCTTTTGTCATCGAGAGTCCCGTGGCACTGTATTACATCCTGGTGGGCTCCACTGTTCCTTTGAAGAGTTTGGATATGGAGACCAAATAGTGGATAAAGGTTTAATGTAATGGATAGTTTGGCTAGCTGGTAATAGATTTCCCAGTTTACAATATACAACAACAGAAGCCTGATACTAGGTTAATTGCATCTGTGATTTCACTCTGCTCCCTCACAGACTGTGGCATCACAAGCAGATAATTCAATTGGCTCCTGAACCGCAGCTCTTCTCCTCTATTGGTTGTCTCTTCTCAGCCAGCTCTGGGGATTGCCAACCTGCAGACTGTATTTTCTCCTCTTTCCCTGCCTGGCCATCATTCTTCACCCTGCCTAGCAGTTTGAATTTTCTCCCACACTCCCACCCCAACCCCTGACACTCTTTAAATTCTCTAGCATCCTACTGGGACCCACCCTACACCTCAGCAAAACAAGTTCATTGGTGGGTTACTACCCTCCCACGTTACACAGGATAGCTAATACAGGCCCTTTACCTGCCCACTGCTGAGTAGAAACTGCCAGCTTAAAAACTAAGTGTAGTAAAAAATAAATGATGGAACACTCAGCAGAGTGGGCTACAGTACATCCCGCTCACTACCAGCAATACCCATTGCTTCCCTGCTACATTACTGCACCCCTGCCGCCACCTCAAAAGGTCACAGGTGCACAAAGGGCAAGTATACTTGATTAACCCAGGCATACCTTATTTGCTATCTTAGGAAACTGATAATTCTGCTTTTAATATCTAGGAACATGCACACAGGACAGCTAATACAGGTCCTTCACCTCCCCACTGCTGAGTAGCAACTGCCAGCTTAAAAACGAAGTGCAGTAAAAATAATGAGGGAACACTCAGCAGGGTGGGCTACAATGCCTGCATCCTACCTAAAATCTGGATTACTTGTACTATTTGTATTCCAGCTCAGGACTAATGAGCAAAAACACTGTGCAGCATCCATGCCACAACAAACAACCATCATCCATAACTTAGTATTTCAGTCTAACACAATGAGGGGGATTTTAGCAGACCCTCCAAAAGTCCTCATTCATGAACTCCCTCCATGACAGTACACATCCTGCTCAGTACCAACAATACCCCTTGCTTATCTGCTACATTACTGCACCCCAGTTGTCACCTCAAAAGGTCACAGATGCACAAAGGACAAGCATGCTTGCTTAACCCAGGTGTACCTGATTCGCTATCTCAGGAAACTAATTATAATCCTGCTTTTAACATCTAGGAATGTGCACCCTAATCCCAGACCAGTAGGAACTGACAAAACTAAGGGTATTAGCCACTCCATAATTGTCTCATTAAATATAGGTGGCCTTCTACCTAAGCTACCACAATTTAAGGCTTGGGTTGCACAGATTAAGCCAGATGTTATTGCACTAACAGAGACCTGGCTCTCCCCTAAGACCCCTGATGCTGCAGTATCCATAGAGGGCTATTACACCTACCATCAAGATAGAATGACCAAATGGGGGGTGCGGCAGATGTCTGGTCTACCTCTGTGACAATATCAAAAGTCAGGTACTACCAAACAGCCTACACTCAAGTGAAGTGCAAATGCTAACCGTTAAACTCACCGTCGACCTGCAGAAAGGGAAAGGGGATATTATTTAACCAGGAAAGATACACTAAGCCAAAGCTTGTTTTCAGGTGCGACCTAGGAGCACAAGGAAGTTAAGTGACTTGCACAGGGTCGCACAGTATGCAAGTGGGGGCTGTGGGATTCAAACTCCAGTCTCTAGGTTTGCAGCTCAGAGCCTTAAAATACTGCGCAATACTGCTTCAGAACAAGATACTAGTGATCTCCATGATATACCGACCTCCAAGCAAGCAAACCGTAGGGATAGCACAGTTCATTGATAGTCAAAAGAAACTTAAGCAAAACTGGGAACAGATTGTGGTTGGGGATGTCAATGCAAACTGGCTATCTTAAAATACATCCACCATTAAAGACCAAGTCTCAGGTCTTTACCTCTCCCAGATGGTAACCCAGCCACCAGGCAAAACTACAAAACAGGCACAAGTACATTTATAGACTGGCTGGTCACCACCAGCCCAGAACGTATTACTGAGGTAGCAGTACTACCTGACTCCCTCAGTGACCACTCCCCAGTGATGTTCACGTGGTCAAATCGGTTTCCCAAGTACACTCCACAGCTCACTAGAAACCACTCCCTGAGGAAGGGTCAATTGGAGTCATTTAAACAATACCTGAGGCTGGCTGATTGGGCCATATTAGATAGGGCCCAGGATGTTAACCAAGTCCTGGAATACTTCTGCACTATCTTCACAAATGCCTGTAACATCTTTGCCCCTTTCAAGACCAAGAAAGTTAAAGACAACAGAACCCCGTGGCTCAGTGGATAAATAGAGCTCATGCATCATAGAGACAACCTTTGGCATAAAGCCAAAGCCACCGGGAAACTAGCTGATCTCACTGCCTATAAGGTAACCAGAAATAGATGTACAAAACTAATTCGAAATGTCAAGGCCACATACTACAGAGACCTATTGGGTAAGACATGAAGCAACAGTAGGGACTTCTGGAACTCTGTGAAATCCCTAACAGGGAAGAATTCCAAAATTCCCACTGATCTGATTATTACAACATCAGGAACACTGCACAAGCCTAGAGACATTGGCAGTGCCTTCAACACTGCTTTCATAGACCTCAGCATGGTGCTGCCTTGCAAACATATAACCCCCCAACCGCCAGAACAGCCTCCACATTCCAGCCTGCATTCTTCCACTAATAACAGAATACCACCATTCTATTTTAGACAAATTACCAGAGCTGAAACCCTAAGATATAGCACGTGGGTACTAGGTAAGACAAGAGTGGACAGTGATCAAATTGATATGAAGATGGTAGCCCTTACACTGCATAAGAGTAGCTCTGCCCCTTACAAAAATCCTTAGCATATCACTAAGAACTGGAATTTCCCCTGACAAATGGAAGTCTGCACTCGTGACCCCAGTATTCAAAAGCAGCAACAGAACTAGTCTGTCTAATTACAGACCAATATCCATACTATCATCCCTATCAAAAGTGCAAGAAAGGATTGTATCTGACCAAGTAACAGACTACCTTGATAAACACAACCTCCTATGTGCACAACAGCATGGATTCTGAAAAAAAGTATAGTACCCTGGCTGCGCTGGTTGACTACACTAGTCAAGTCTACAATATGTTGGACGTGGGTTTGGCAGTGGGATCTTTCTTCATAGTTCTCACTAAGGCATTCGACACAGTCAACCATTGAGTCCTACTTAACTACCTGCTATCCATCGGCTTGTCCCCTGATATGGTGGCTTGATTTGCTAGCTATCTCTCATGTAGATCACAGTGTGTGAGAATATGTGGACTGCTTTCTGAACCAAGGGAAGTAGCCCTTGGTGTACGCCAGGGATCAATACTCGGCCCCTTACTATTTAGCCAGTTTATAAATTCCTACCCTCTGCCTGTCTGGCTTGCATGATCCTCTGTGCTGATGATGCCATCATCTCAGTACCTGGTAAGGAACCGTCCAAAATAACCTCAGATCTCCAATCTAACTTCCAAATGCTAGAAACATGGTTTGTGCAGAATAGGCATCTGCTCAATGACAAAAATAACAAGGATGCACTAATCACACTGCCCCATAACAAGAACAAAAATATGGGCCACTGATAATCCAAAGCCACAAAGGTGAGACAACTGAGCAGGTATCCACTTTCAAATATCTGGGTATACATATTGACGACACCCTCACCTTCACCTCACATATTGAATATGTAATTAAATCTGTTAACTCTAAGTTAGGAGTACTCTACCACCACAGACATGCAATGACACCTGAGGCATTGAAACTAGTCACCTGTAGCTCTATATTATCCACTGTAGATTATGGGCTGGTGATCTATGGGGCAGACTTGGATACCACGATGAAAAGGATCAAAACCCTCATAAACAAGGCCTGTGGGCTGGTCCTTGGGGCAGACTACCTGACCCACAGGTGTACACTGTACAAAGAGACTGGATGGCTCACACTTCATCAAAGGTTAAAATTTCAGGCCTGCCTGTTAGGGAAAAAAACACTGCTAGGACAAACACCCAACTCCACAGCTAATCATTTCAAACTTGCACTGACTAACAAGAATACTAGAAGCATGGCAGAGGGTGTGCTACAGGTACCTCTTAAGCAGACCACATTTGCTCAAAGATCATTATCGTACCATGGTCCCAAGTGGTTAAACGACCTTGGATATGAACAAGCTAGGCCCATTTAAAAGTGCTCTCCATTCCTGCCTAGCCCTTGAAAACAGCTGTTGTTGTCCCATGAACCCAAGCTCTGCACTAGAATAATGCTTAAACTCACTCAGTCTCCGCCATCTTTAGGCACACCCTCTCACCCTCCTGTCCTACTGCTCTACTTACCACTCATCCCTACCCAACCACTCATCCTCCTCCTTACCCAACCTCTCATCCCCGCTTAACCTCTACTGTCTGTTTTAAACACTGTGCCCTCTTAAAAATCTGTGTCTCCCTGTTGAACTCTTGACAATGCCTCCTCTGGCTACATATAGTCCGCTGCACCTACCCTTACTTACATCTCAAGCTTCTGGAACCAATATATAGTATATATCTGCTTAGTCATTGCACTGCACTATCGTAGTGCTCCTGAAACCCTACTAGCACTTTGTAACTGAAACCTTCGCTGCAATCTCATTGTATTAACAATCAATATAATCTTATCATGTGTACAAATGCTGCCATTGTAGTAACAATCATTGTAAACCTGTAACTCTTGTACTCAGTGTATTGTCATGTCTATTCGACTTGAAACCTTGGAAAAAGAGCCCTTCGGCTCAAAGGTTGTAGTCCGAAACTGTAATAAATAAAATAAATAAATAAAATAGGATAAGGTTCTTTGTCTAATGGCACTCTTCCCCTCTCCCCAGGTAGCAGGTAGGGCTCCTCCTCTACTCATAGCAGAAGCCATCATGAACTGCTGAAGGGGCAGAGAGTGTTTGACCTGGGAGAGGTGGGACAAGAAGGGTTTAAGAGGGAGTGCACAGCTCCACTCTCCCTCTTTCCTCACCTCCACCAGTCATGATTCTCACCCATCCACCCTGATAAAAGCAAGGTGTTGGGCAAGGGCAAAGTAGATTATGGTGCACATTCATCTCATGATGGGGATCACACTAGGGGTCAGGGAGCTCTCTGGTTTCTCCATAGAGGGATTTTCCTCCGTTTTTATTCACCTGATCTACTAACTTCTTCCTTGTCAAATGGAAAGAAGACTATATATTTAATGTTGCAAACAACCCACACACAGACTATGTTATTTGTTGGTACTGATATATTGACAACATCGTCTGTGTGTGGGATGGGGATGCTAACCAAGTTGAAAATCTCATAAAGTTGCTGAACATGAATGACCACAATTCAGAATGCACTAGCACTTTTAACAAATCTGATTTTAACTTTCTGGATGTCAATCTTAGTGCTATGAATGGTGTGCTCACTAGCAGGGGTATAGGAAACCTATTGCAATGAACAGCTTCCTTAGAGCAGACAGTGGAAATCATAAAAGCCTCAAATGCTAGATGTCCCACAGGCAATTTCTGAGGTATGTGAGGAATTGTTCATGAGTTGAGGACTTTAAGGACAGGCTGAACAACGTAAAACCAGTTTTCATTGAACTGGGTACAGGAATGCATTGAGGAGGCATACACCAAAGTCCTAATTTTAGACAGGACGAGGCTGCTCATTCCTAAAATTAAACCTTCAACAGAGTTTGAAAAAAAACTGCTTTGTCACAGAGTACAGCCCATTAGCCAATAAAGTGGGTAGTAACATCTACCAATATTGGCCGAGTCTCAAAAGTGACACTACACTCAGCACAGCTGTTGGCAACAGATGTAGGATAGCCTTTAGACAATCAAAAAACATACACTATGTGACTCAATGGTCTATAGCCAATACGGGCAACCAGATTCATGTCCTGTTTACCTGTCATGGGTTCCGATGTGGCCATTGGGTATGTACAAATGTGGAAATTGCACAGCCTGGCAATTCTGCCATCAATCCAAAACTTTCTCATTACCACACTTAAAAGAAAAATGTACAAGTCAGAGATTTTATTAGTTGCACTACAAACTTCGCTGTGTATGTTCTTTGATATGACTGTCAAATGTTTTACATTGGGTACTTTTTACGCACTTAAAGGGTAAATTTTGGAGCATGTGAGAAGTATTAAAAATTATGACATTGTAACTCCAGTGGAACAACATTTTCATGACGGTAACTCAAAGATGCTACAGTTTATGGGGCTAGCACATGTTTGTCCCAAAAACCGTGGTGGGTCAAATTAAAACAACTTCTTCAAAAGGAAATCTTCTGAATTTTCATACTTAATAGCCTTAAGCCCCATGGACTCAATGTAGATTTGGACATGAAACCATTTCTCTAGCTTCCTTTGAGATATCCAGCATAGATCTGTTCTTCTACAACATGTATTATTTGTAAATGTGCTAAGTTCTGTAATTTGTTCCTCCAATTCTAATGACTCTTTCTATTCTTTCCCTTCCTCCACCAATTCCCTACCAGCCAGTGCTTGACTGGGTCCTAGCTTTGTCTTCCTTCATTTTCTTTCTACTACAGTCTCCCCCCTCCACCCATGTCCTTTATTTTATTTACATCCATTTGGTTTGTTTTTGGGAGCTCTCTTTGCTCACAGTGACCCCTCTTTATATCTTAATTTCATAACATTTTATTACATATTTTATTTAAGTTTAGGTTGTTTGCTTTCACTAGACTATTAGTTGGAATGTGGAGATGGCAGATCCACAGTTTCAGCAGTCCTGCTACAAAAATGGTTGCAGTTGCAAGTCTTACAATTCCACCATTTGTTCTACTTTTTGTGCAGCAGTTGAGCTTTGTATTTCCTTGCTGCCTCAATTTTACTGCCATTTGAAGTCTTTTCACAGCTTCTTGTAACCCAATTTCTGACATATTGAATTATTATGACGCTACTGTGCTTCACCTAATATATTTCTTCCCTGTGTTTTTTATGCTTTATAGTATTACCATGAAATATGGTTCTTATTCACACTTTTTGGTAGCTATATTTCACCTAGCGCCTTTGGATATTCGAACATATGAAATCTGCCAGCAGATAACGGCCTATTGGTCTAACAATTCTGCACAATTTTGCAGCTAGCTGCCCTTTTCAGCAACTGCCCCTCCTCCCTTCCCCCCTCCCTTCACCCTCCCTCTTACTCTGTCCCAGCCCTTTTGAAGCCATCCACTGTCCTGCAGGATACCACCTCCACTGGTAACACGTACCTCCCTGCCACCACCCTCTCCTTAAAAAAGTGTCTTCTCATCTCCCTCCTGAATCTACCTCCTCCAATCTCAAAGCATGGCCCTTGGTATCCCTCCCTTCCCTTACTCTGAATACTCCCTCCATTCCAGCCCTGTTTATGCCCTTCATGTACTTGAAGGTCTCTATCATATACTCCCTGTCCCTCCTCTTCTCTAGTGAGTACCTGTTCAATTCCATCAGTCTGCACTCATATGGTAAGTCCTCCAGTCCATGGATCATCTTTGTGGCCCTGCATTGAACCCCTTCCAGCAGTTTAATGTCTTTCTTCAGGTGAGGGAACCAGTACTGCACACAGTACTCCAGGTGCAGCCTGCCTAGCGATCTATACAATGGTAGCATAAGCTCCCCCTTCTTGATGATATACTCCTGGCAATACAGCACAGCATTTTATTGGCCTTTGTAATCACCTTCCTACATTGAGCCGAGTTGTTCAAAGATCCCGTTGTGAGTATCCACAAATCCTTTTCCTCCTCAGTCATGGTTAGCTGTACCCCACCCATCTGATAGTTTCTTCCTGTTTGTTTTCCACAAAATGCAGTACTTTGCATTTTTTGGCATTGAACCCAATTGCCAGGTGTCTGACCAGGTCCCCGGCTTTGCCAGATCTTCCTGCAATCCCTGCCAACCCCCAATGTCATCCACCACCACCCCCATCTTGGTATCATCCACAAACAGACTAATCTTACTCTTGACACCCACCAAAATGTCCACAATGAATATCCCAAATAACAGTGGTCTCAACATTGAGCCCTGTGGAACATCGCTTATCACCTCCCTTGGTGATGAGAGCAACTCATCCACAACCATCCTCTGTTGCCTTCCATTTAGCCAGTTCCTTATCCATCCCACTATCCTAGCACCTGCCCCTATGCCCTCTAGCTTACTTCCCAGCCTCCCATGTGACACAGATATATGTATCATATCATTACTTTGCACTTTCTGAGAAAGTTATTTTCAGGTGAATGGGTGACAAGCTCATTGCATGTACATGATGCTGAACTGTAAATGTCTATATTCCTACTTTTGGTTTCATGTCATCAGGCATATACTACTTAAGGGGCATGCTCAGCTTGTTTCCTGACCACCCAATGAAGTTCTTGTGGCTGAAGCACTGGGGCAACTGCACGGTGAGCTCTACTGTCTGATCCTGCATTGTGTTATATACACAGTGCATTTCTGCCTGCACTTCATGCATGCTAGTTCTCTTTACTGTGCACTGCTTCCTTGCCTAGTTCACAGCCAAATGAGGGTGGCTACCCTCTGTTGTTGCACCTGCCCACCCATCTCATTTAGCACCAGCCACTTTTGTAGTCATTGTAAAGGGGGAAATAGTCTCTCAGGAAGCATGAGTACAAGGGGAAAGAGGGGTTCTGCTTCTGCTTGGACAAGTCCCCCACTGTTGGCATGAGAGGAGGTGCCTGACATCCCAGGGCCAGGTTTGAGTGGGTCGGGGCCCACCTTATCAGTCTTATCCCATGAGTAAGGTGACTGCTCAATGGGAGCAGGGCACCAAAAACCTAACCTGAAGGTTGTCCCTTTCCTTTTGGTCTGGGTCCCTCCTTAGAGTGTACAGTTGACCTCTATGGCTTGCAGGTAGGGTCCCTTCATGGGGAAAGTGACTTATGGAGCCTCTGGATGCCTGTGGTGAGACTCCTGCACATGTCATGCCTTTCCTGTAAACATCTACAGTTGTTCAATAAACACATGGCTGTGTCCATTTCTTTCAAGATTGGGGTCAGGTGTGTTTGTCCAGGGAAATGGGGAGGTAATAAGGTCTATTGAGACAAAGCTTTCTTATATTAAAACTGCAGATTCCTTAAACTGTCCTGTACACAAGTAAAAATTTGGTTTAAAAACAAAAATTTTCTTGTTTTTTGTTTTAGGTCAAAATCTAGTTACACAGGTTAGCCTGACAAAAGCATCTGAAGCATGAGGGCACACAGAATGGCAGCACTTCTTTGCCACTTGACTACCATCTGCATGTTTATCATCCACAGTAGCTCAAGGTGGGAGTAGAGGTTGTTTTGGGATGGTGCATGTCTGCAGGTCAAAGTCAGAACTGAGGCAGACTTGGGAGCCAGCAGGACTGAGCATAAAATGACTCAACAGTACTTGATGTTGCATTCTCTTATGGTGGGCGCTGGCACAATTACGAGAGCCTTGCTGAGCTGGTCAATTGGCACTGTAGTTGCACTTTACACTGCAGTTAGGAAGACGTGGTACACATGCCAGTTGTAATGTATTTCACATTATATAAAGGACAAAGAACCTTAGTAGAACAGCACTGAGGCAAGGGTTACCTGGGAAGAGCATTGCCAACAAAGCCAGGTTTAAAAAAATATACAAAATCACACATTCCCCAATAATGCAAAGCACCATTGTAAGTATATGCAAATCACCATGAAACAATATCACTTTGCATATACTTGCTAGGGGTATGTGAATACATATATTTAGTATTAGCTGTATACGTTAAAGAGCATTTGGGTATTCAGATGTATTCATGTGTTTGGAATACGTGTATTCGCCCAACCCAAAAGCCTTTTATTTAACAACTAAAACGACGACTACAAGTGTTTTAACCACTCCCACTCAGATGGCAATGTTACTGACCCTCCTCTGCCCCTTTTCACCCAGAAATACACCCCATCCTCCCCCCATGTAGCACCACATCATCCCTTCCTCCACTCACAGGTGCAGTAAGGTGGTCCCATCTTGATCACGTAAATTAAAATGAACTAATTCCCAGCTATGCTACAGTGGCTACCATTACAGCAGTGATCAAATCAACCACCTCCATGGCTGACCTTGTTAAAACATTAATACCTCCCACACCACCCTCTGACATCAATCACCCTTCTCCCAACCTATCACTCATGACACAAACTTAAAACAAAAAGAAAATAATGCAGTCTCACAGCAGGTGACTGGCAAAGCCCTCCCTCCACCTTGGCTTACCATCATAAAGCAGATTTCCTCCACTCCACCCTCTGACATTCACCACACTCTTCCCATCCAAAG
Organism: Neoceratodus forsteri; assembly: GCA_016271365.2. Lineage (NCBI taxonomy): Eukaryota > Metazoa > Chordata > Ceratodontiformes > Ceratodontidae > Neoceratodus > Neoceratodus forsteri. Next base: position 389,856,115 of record CM057453.1, read on the forward strand.
CACTCACTCACTCAATTGTGAAAGTAAAAAGAAAAATGCGGTCTCATGGCAGAGTGACTGGCAAAGCCTTCCATCCACCTTGGCTGGCCACTGTCTATTGAATGTAACTGGGCATGCACTCTGTAGTAATCCCTGTCTGGCTCCAGATATAAATGTTTTAACAAGGTACGGCATGGGAGGAGAGGGGTCAACTTGGCTACTGATGGAGTGGCAGCCCACTGTAGCTCAGCCGGGAATTAATTCATATTAAATGTGCATGTTTAGTTTGCTCAGTCAGGACAGGAAAGGACCTTACTATACCTGGGAGGGAGGATTACGTGATCTGATACTACATGGGGGGATGAGGGAGTATTCCTGGATGATGGGGGGGGGGGGCAGAGGAGGTAGACAACAATGCCACGTGTGTTGGGATGGCTAAAGAGTTTTAAAAGTATTTTTTCATAGGATACTTTTGCACTGGATACAAAACTGATGAATAACAGTGACTAGTATTCAGAATTTGGAATTTGGCCCCAAATGGTAAGTATTTGGTGTATCTGTCAGTCAAGACAAAGAGGGTGCACACCATTAATACAGTACAAGTCACATTAAAATGTTCCACCAGTGAGCTGGTTTAGCATTTTTATGTTTGCTTGCACGCACGTGCAAGAAACATAATGCCATCATCCAAGTTTTCCAGAGGTGTGTCAGCCTCTTCCAATTCAGTCAGTGTGTTTGCAGGCGCGGTCGCAGTGTGCCAATCACTGCTCCAGCTGTCTATGACAGCAGTTGAAAATGCAGTGGCATACAGTTGAAAGGGAGAGCTCCAGTTCAGTGAGCAGAGCTCCCCCCTTCAACACGCATGCACGCATATTGCGTGCTGACGCGCTCCCCCCCGCACATACTGTATTGGCCGATGGGGGTGGCAATGCCCGTCGGATCCACACTGCCCCCAAAAGCTTTCCTGATGTCAGCACTGGGAGCCCACCCCAGCATGGCACACGTCCAGATGGCCGACGGGGTGCCCAATCCCCCGTCAGCTCCAGCCCCCAAACATCTCTTACAGCTGCCATGCTGGGAGCCCACCCCAGCGTGGCACAAGCCCATATAGTGCAGCGAAGTTGCCCAATCCCCGTCGGGCTCCAGCCCCCAAACAGCCTTTCCAGCTGCCACGCTGGGAGCCCACCCCAGCATGGCAAACGTCCCGTGTCGTCTTAATAGTAAAAAAAAAAAACCTGTAAATTAAAAAACGGTCCCTCACAGTCTCCCTGCCCCCAACTACACCCACCCACTGTGCACCCTGTCTCCCCACACCCCCCTCACCCCATACTTACCTCTGGAGTCCGGCGCGACGATCTTAGGTGGACTGGGAACACGTCTGTGCTCTTCAAAGCCGACCGTGAACTGAGGAAATGCCGGTAAGCTGTATAGTGTAATAGATAGGGTTTTTTCAACTTTGCTGCATATCTCGGGAATTTTTTGGAATTTTTGCACCAAATTTTCAACATGGGGTTTTTGGGACCCCTTCTCATGAATGCTGTCACTGTCATGGCGTTAATCAGGCCCAAAGTGTGATTTTGCATTCACTGCATGAAATCACCTTTTGGGACTGATTAATGAAATCGACACTGCCAGTGTTCATAAGGTGGGCTTTCAAAAAGCCTATTTTGGAAATTTGGTGGAAAAATTCCTAAAAATGACTGTTTTACGAGCGTGCATTGCGCAGTTCCTACGCATGCTTGTAAGTTCGCGAATTTTCAATATTTTTACTCCAGATTTTCAATGTTGCCATTTTACCACACCTCCTTATGAGCAGTACAGCTGTCATTTTTCACATCTCACCCAAACGTGTTTCCGCACATGTAGCGCACAATGGCACAGTCGGTGTGCGAAATCAATGTATGGGACACAGTAAGGAAATCACAGTGACACTGTTCATGAGCAGAGATCTTAAAATGGCTATGTTGAAAATTTGGTGAAAAAATTCCTAAAAATGACTGTTTTACGAGCGTGTGTTGCAGAGTTCCTACGCACGCTCATAAGTTTGCAAATTTTCAATATTTTCACTCCAGATTTTCAACATTGCCATTTCACCATGCCTCATTATGAGCAGTACAGCTGTCATTTTACATCTCGCCCTGGTGTTTCCGCCCATGTAGCGCACAATGGCGCAGTCGGTTGTCGAAATCAATGTATGGGACACATTAAGAAAATTACAGTGACACTGGTCATGAGCAGAGGTGTTAAAATGGCTATGTTGAAGAATGATGAAAAAAATCCCAAAATGACGCTGTTTTAGGGCGCACGTTGCGCGGTTTCCCTCATGCACGCTGGCAAGTTTGCGAATTTGTAATATTTGCACAGCAGATTTTCAACAGTGCCATTTTACTGCACTTCCTTATGAGCAGAACAGCTACCATTTTTCACATCTTGCCCAAAATGTGTTTCCGCACATGTAGCGCACAATGGTACAATCTGTGTGCGAAAACAATGCTTGGGACAGATTAAGAAAATCATAGTGACACTGGTCATGAGCTGAGGTCTTAAAATGGCTATGTTGAAAATTTGGTGACAAAACTCCATAAAATGACTGTGTTACGAGTGAGTATTGCGCAGTTTCCACTCACCCTCGTAAGTTCATGAATTTGCAATATTTTCAGTCCAGATTTTCACCAGTGGCATTTTTCCACACCTTCTTATGAACAGTGCAGCTGTCATTTTCCACAAAATGGCGGAAATGTGTTTTCACACTTTCAGCACAGAAATGCGTGGTCGCTGTGGGAAATCATTGTTCGGGACAGATAAAGAAAATCACACTGACACTGTTCATGATCGGTGGTCCCAAAATGCCTGTGTTAATAATCTGCTGTAAAAAAAATCCCCAAACTAGTTACATTACGGGTGTGCATTGCAGTTCTACGCATGCTCATGACTTCACCAGTTTTTTTAAGATTTTCACAGCAGATTTTCAGCATTGCCATTTTTTACACCTCCCCATGAATAGTACCGCTGTCATTTTTCACATCCTGTTCGGAATGTGTTTTTACACCTGTGGTGCCAAATGCTGTAGTCGCTGTGTAAAAGCAGTTTTCGGCTAACAAACTGATATTGCCACTGTTCATGAGGTGGGGGTCACAAAAAAACTATGTTGAAAATTTGGAGTGAAAATACCAATGAATGCCTGAGGCGTTAGGGTTTCCGACCATAATGCCCCACCCTGTAGAGAATGACAGGCATCAGGGGTGTGACTTGGGATTCTTGCCTGTAATGCTCATACCATTCCACCCCACCACGCCCTGCAGCCAGTGAGAGGCATCAAGGTGTGCCTTGGATTCTTGAGGCCCAAACTTCACCCCATTCTCCTATACCGCACCCATCTCACCATATTTCCTGATGGAATGGGGTGCGCATAAGGGCCAAAGACCCCAAGGCACACCTTGACACTTGTCAGTGTCTGCAGGGTAGGGTGTGGTGAAATGGCGTGGTAGTTATGCCTGATGACCCAAAGACACACCCCAATGCCTGTCACTCTCTGCAGGGTGGTGGTGGGGTTGGCTTCAGTTCAATACTTCACTGCCATTCCTATTATGCAGCTCTGTTAATTCTACACTACCACTGCCAATGTCAGCAAGCAAACATTCAGCATTGACAAATGCTTGTTTTTTTAAGTTTGCAATGCATTGGTAACTCACATTATGTTGTTTGTCAACTGTTAACCATCTCAAAAGCAATGTTTATAAAATGTTTTTGTAACTCAGCTGCCATGAATCTGCAGATCTGCCACGATGTAATGCAAAACTGACTTGCAACTCTTAGGCAACAGCTTTTGTAAGGCTTTGTGCTGGATCCAGTAACACTTATGCAGCTCACTGAGAAATGTGAAAACAGCTCAGTGGTGAAATAAAGTTGCAAGCTCTCAATGTTCAGTGAACAAATGCCAAAGTTTAAGGTACCAGGTGGTTAAAAACATGCTCTGACACATTTTAGAACACTGCTTTCTCTGGCAAAGAATGTTCTTCGACAAACTGAAGTGTTCAGAAATGCATCACAGTGTGTTTTTAACCACCTGGCACCCTTACTAAACTCTGACATTTTTTCAGTGAACATTGAGAGCCTGCAACTTTGTTCGAGGTTAGTGACTGATAGATTGTATGTTTTTATGATTATATGTTTTGTCCTTAGCACCACTTTCCCAGTGCATAATCCTACTCTATGTTCTTTCAATGGTGGAATAGTTTATTGTAACTTGTATTGTTCTTTCCATGATGTTTTGCATTATTACAGTAGGTGTGATTTTTATTTCCTTGAAACCTGGCCTTCTTGCCAGTGGTTTTCCCAGGCAACCTTGCCTGAATGTTTTTGTGCTGAGGTTTTTTATCTTTTATATTGCTTTCCTATTTTGGTTTCCCCATGACCTAATCCCATAAGACCATCGCAGGGCATGTTCCTCCTTCCGCTAGGCCAAAATACAAATAAGGAACACTGATGAGTCCTGAGAAGGACAGAAGCTGTGTTCACGTCTTGTTTTCAGCCTTTGCAGATTTGTATGAATGGCCCTTTAGCACCATATATTCCTGCTTAAAGCAGGAATAATCTATATATTTTCAAGGTGATTTGCATAAACTTCCCATTGTTTATTCAATTTATTTATTTTATTAATTTCAAAGTTCAGAAATACACCTTTGAGCAGAAATGTTCATTTACAAAGGTTCCTCATCAGAATAACATTAGCCTTTGCATTATTGGGGTATATGTGATTTTACATTTCTATTGCCTACTATGACTGGTGGCTACAGTCATCAATTCTCTCCATTTAAGGTTAGGCACCTAACCTTCTACTAAAGGTCACAGAACATCATTAGTTTGGCCCTTACCATTCCTCAAACCACCCTCATTTCTCTTATTCAATTAATTAAGCTAGCAATTTATTACAGTGCTTGGTACAGCCTTCGGTTTTAAAGGTAGATTGCAATCCAAGTTACTGGACTGTAGGATGACATTTACTTCGTCATGATGAAGTTCGGGTTGGAGTATTCTGCCGAACTAAAAACAGTTTATAAATAATTTCTAATAGGCTTATTTGTAGTGTGTTTCCACTTCGTTGAAAATGAACACCTGAAATTATAACTCTGCTGGTTCATTAATGCCCCAGGCAATGTGTGCTGGAGTACAACTGCCAATAAAACCTAGCTGACTGTGTGCATGAATGTCCCTAATTGAGTTCTTATTTTGATCCTATCAGCAGTTTAACAAACATTTGTTAGAGAATTCTGGTTATCTCAAACCTAAAATGGATTATTCATCTTGCTGAAGAGTTCGGTGGAAAAAGGAAAAAGAAAAAGTCATGTTGTGAGCTTTCTTATCAATACAGAATTAGACTTGCATGGACAGCTTTGTTTAAATTATAATGCTTGAATGGTTCACGCTGAGGCAGGACTGCTGAATCAGTTTCGAACTGAAAGCAAGCTCTATCACTTAATATTAGTTCAGATTATTTACAGAACACCCTGAGGCTCGGTATTATACTCTGGATCCCTTGGCTAGGCAGCAGTGATAATGTGAATACAGAGCATTTACAGTGATCTGCAGCAGGACCTTGAGTGTGCATCCATGCAGATCATTACAATTATTATGATCACCAGAGAGAAATCAGCACCTGATCTGTTTATTAGACACTAGACAGTTCAGGACTGTTTTAAATAAAAACATTTTTTTTAGCATAACAAAACAGTACGGTAATTTGAGGTGATATACCTACAGTCTGAGATGTGCCAAACAGAATGTTCAAGATATACAGCACTTCCTTCAAGCTCAGACTAACACCTTGAACCTTCAATGACATTTCTTTTAGCAATCCCAAACAATTGATTTAAATATCAAATATAGCAATGGGGACATATTGTACAAAGTTTTAATAAGTTCTCAGGACTCACTGTCAAAAGCATTCGGGCACAGAAACACCTAAGGTAATGGTGCTGGGGTTCTAACCACCAATTAGTTATTTTGGTTCTTTGATAAAATAAGCAATCTGTAGCAGCTGGTACAAGGATGAACAAATTATTTCAGTTTTATCAACCTAAGTGTGTGGAGAAAACTACTGTAGCTCACATAGCAATAATCATTGCAGTAACTGCAACATCAAACACCATGGCGTAGTTAAAATGACTTCCTCCTGTACCTTGTCTTCTATTCTATTTGGTGGTGACTGTTCTGATCTGCTTTATCTCCTTCTTGAACCAAACTCAAGACTCTTCAATGAAATGTTTTAAAAATGGGTGAAAACAAATACTAACATAAACATTTAAGGTTGGAATGGACTCTACTGGTCCATCAGGATTGACTCCCCCCACCACATAACATCCAGGATGGATGTCAGTCTACTGGTCTAGGCAGCAGCCATGGGAAAATGGCAGATGGTCCAGAATGGATACAAGGCTCCCAGTTAATGTCCTGGAAATGAAGACAATCTTTCACTGCCTCACACACTTTTGCACACACTCTCAAAGGACAACCAGTACTAATCATGTCTAACAACCAGATCTCTGTGGCATACGCCAAAAAGCAGAGTGGCACAAGGAGCAATGCCATGATCTAGGAGACCTTCCAAGTCCTCAGATGGGCAGAATCAACCTAGAAGCAATCTTCGCAGTATACCTTGCAGGATCACTCAAAGAGGTAGACTGGCTAAGCTGAATGTCACTTAGCTAGGGATGGTGTAAACTTCTCAAACTTAGACTTTGAGAAGAGGTGGGATGGCATGCAGAACAAATTTTCCCATGACTTTATGCTATTGATAGTTGTGAACTTACAGCAGGACTTCAAACAGTTACCACAAAAGTAGAGGCACAAAATCAGAGGAAAACCTCTGCGTAAGAATAGCAGGAACTGATAGAAAAAAATTCTTGAATATTTTGGGGATGAAGTAAGGGCTTATATTGATGATCAGAAGGGATTTAGTGGATTACAGAGATGGGAATGGGTACACTTGGGCCAAAGATAAGAAACCGAACTTTCACTGATACATGTATAATTTGGATTCAGATTCATCATTATACATTTCAGAGAGTGAGACAGATACAGAAAAACAAATAACTCAGAAGATACAACCAATGTATTTTTTGGAAAGGGGGGTTGTGACAGGGGTCAATGACAGGGACACTGGTAACAGAGTGGGATCGAAGAAAAGAATGGAACTAGCACAGCTGCTAGGAGTAAAATCTTGTTTTATGAAACAGGTATGAAAATAATTTGCCAAGATAAACATGTTAATTTGGACAGCATAAGCAAGATAAATGAAGTTGGTCACCGAGCATGCTCAAAAATTTATCTTGCGCATGTTGGTCTCATTTGGCATTCTCAGAAATGTATCTTACTCACTGTGATCTCATTGAGCATGCTTAGAGGTGTACTTTTTTTTGTACAATGTTTTATACTCCTCCCCTGTACAGCCCCCATCTGACTGGCTCCCCCAGTTCTGTCCCCCAGAATTACCGGGGCTTACCTTATGCCCGGTCCAGAGACGGTGCCTGCGGAGAGTTGGTCGCCATCCTGCTGCTGTTTTTTTCCTAATTTTTCTCCCCATTTTTACCCGAGGGCCCCAGGAGAAGGTCCCATGCATGTGGAGGCATGCATGCACCTTACAGCCCCGGGTAATGACCCTTCTTCACCCACCCCATTGGCCTATCACTTGCACAGCCCCTCGGCCTCCACCAGATGGCAACCATGAGCAAGGGATGCCATATCACCTCCCCGGAGAGGACAGCTGCCTGTTGGCAGCTCCAGCCAGTTCCGCCCTCCTCCCCGTGCCGACCTCCAACGACCCAGTCTCACTCCCAAACCCGGGTCACCAGTGAGCCGTGAGGTGAGACATCCAGCGCCCCAGCCCTCTGCACCACCGGGCCAGGAGAAGTGCACTTTTTTTAACATGTAAAGATAAATTTCTGAGCATGTCCACTGACCTATGTCATTTATTTTTTCCCAGAATGCCCAGGAAAATTAGCTATTATGGCCCATTAGGCCATTCCTAGTTAATCTATTTCAATAAATAAATAGAATGGGAGATGTCATTTATTTTTTATTGAATATACAGTAGTCTATGTAAATTACATGTTTTATGTTTTTGCTTTTGTTGCATTTTACCATTTCTATCATAAAAAGTTAAACACCTGGGAGTTATGGGTTGGATACAGATACAAATGCATGCTGCCTCTGCATCCTTTTTCTTGCATCCTCACAACCCTGCTGCAATTTTTAGAAGTTGCCTCCATTTACAACTAATAGTCACAATTTGCATAGAAACATAGACTTTGATGGCAGATAAGGACTGCTTGGCCCATCTAGTCTGCCCATTTCCCTACCTACAGGATAGGCCGCAGATCCTAGTTAACCAACAGCCTATTTCTTCCTACCCTCCACAAGAATTACGTTATGTCTGTCCCATGCATTCTTGAATTCTCCCACAGTTTTAGACCCCACAACCTCCTCAGGAAGGCTGTTCCATGCAACCACTACCATCTCTGTGAAATAATACTTCCTCACATTGCCCCTGAACCACCCCCCTTCTATCTTTAAATAGTGTCCCCTTGTTCTTGCACGTCTCTTTTTCTGAAAGATGCTACCCTCTTGGACTTTGTTGATTCCACTGAGGTACTTAAAAGTTTCTATCATGTCCCCCTCTCCTTCTTTCCTCAAGGGTATACATATTAAGCTCCTTTAGTCTCTCCTCATCGGCTTCTCTTGCAGACCCTGCACCATTTTAGTTGCCCTCCTCTGGACTGCCTCCATCCTGTCTATGTCCTTGCGGAGATGGGGTCTCCAGAACTGTAAGCAGTACTCCAGATGGGGTCTCACCAACTGTCTGTACAGAGGGATAACAACTTCCTGTTTTCTGCTGCTGATGCCTCTCCCTGTGCATCCCAGTATACCCCCAGCCCTCCCTACTGCCTTCTCACATTGCTTGCTAACCTTAAGGTCATCTGATATGACTACCCCCAGGTCCCTTTCCTTTTGTTGTTGTTACTACCTCCCCCATTGTGTATTCTTTCCCTGGGTTCTTGTTTCCCAGGTGCATTATTTTGCACTTCTTTGCATTGAATCCTAGCTGCCATAGACCATTCCTCCAACCTTGCCAAGTCCCTTCTCATCCTTTCCACGCTCCTTGTGTATCAACCCTGTTGCAGATCTTTGTGTCATCTGCAAAAGGCATACTTTTCCTTCCAGTCCCTCTGCAATGTCACTGATGAAGACATTAAAAGGACTGGACCCAATACTGAACTCTCGGTACCCCACTAGTAACCCCTCTTTCTTCAGAGTGGACTCCATTTACAATTACCTTCTGTGTCCTGTTGTGCAGCCAATGTTTTATCAAGCTACCACCCTGGGACCCACTCCAGGCTGGTTAATTTGACTATTAGTCTTTTGTGTGGGACTGTGTCAAATGCCTTGCTAAAGTCTAGGTAGGCCATGTCCACAGCCCCACCCTGGTCTACTACTTTGGTCACCCAGTCAAAGAAATCTATTAGATTCGTCTGACATGACCTTCCCGCTGTGAACCCATGCTGCCTTGGGTCCTGTGCCCCACTTGCCTCTAGGTACTCAATTATTCTTTACTTCAGAAGTGACTCCATCACTTTCCCTACCACAGAGGTCAGACTGACAGGTCTGTAGTTTCCGGCCTCTGTCTTGGTCCCACTTTTGTGAAGGGGAATCACATCCGCCTTCCTCCAGTCTTCAGGTACCACACCATCCTCCCATGATTTATTAAAAGAGTAGCCAGTGGTTTCACTAGTTCCTCCCTTAATTCTTTTTAGAATTCTGGGGTGAATTCCATCAGGACCCATTGCTTTGTCCACCTTCAGTTTTAGGAGTTCTCGTAGAACCCTTTCTTCTGTGAAAGGACTGGGATCGACCCCCTATCAAGAGTGCTTCTGTTAATTGGATTAGGCACTTCCCCTCCTCTTTGTGAATACTGAGCAGAAATATTCATTCAGTATCCCTGCTTTTTCACTGTCCCCCTCTGCCCACCCACCGTTCATTCTATTCAGCCTCACTATCCTTCCCTTTGTCTTTCTACACTCGCTGATGTACCTATAAAAGGTTTTATCCCCCTTATTAAATGAGTTGGCTATCTTTTCCTCAGTTTGGGCCTTTGCTATTCTGACTTCCCTCCCTGCTTCCTTCTGCCTTAACTGGTACAGCTCTCTGTCCTGCTCCTTCTGTGTTTCCTTATACTTCCGGAATGCTATCTTTTCTTCCTGACTTTCACAGCCACCTCTTTTGAGAACCATAGTGGCTTTTTCTTTTGTTTTGATTTGTTTATTTGCTTCACACAAAGGCTTGTTGCCTCTGTGATGGCAGTTTTGATGATTCCTCATTGTTGCTCCACACCTCCATCTAGCCTGCTTGCTAGTGCTTTTCTGAGGCACTCTCCCATCTTGCCAAAGTCAGTCCTCCTAAAGTCCAGTACCCTCACTTTTGTATGGCTTGACTCTGTAGCTGAGTTTAACGTGAACCACACTGTTTGATGGTCACTTGTTCCCAGATGGCAACCCACTTCTAGATCTGAGATCCTCTCATTGCCCCCGTTTGAGAGTATGAGGTCTAAGATTGCTCCCTCATGAGTGGGTTCCGAAACTAGCTGTCTGAGACCTGTCACCTGTAGGGCATCAAGAATGGCCCTGCTCTTGGATGTGGCTGCAGCAAATGTGCTCCAGTTAACATCTGGCATGTTCAGGTCTCCCATCAACAGTATCTCCCCTTTCTCTGCTATTCTAAGAATGCCTTCTATCATATCCTTGTCCATTCCTCCCCTGACATGGGGGTCTGTACACAACCCTGTGCGGATTGTGGTGCCCTTTCAGTCTCAAGGTGACATACAGTGCCTCCTCTCCTCCCTGTTTACTCTTTTGTTAAGTTGCTTTTATCCTTCCTTTACATCAGAGTTACTCCTCCTCCTCTTCCCCTGCCTGTCTCTCCTGTAGGTTATGTACCCTGGTATGTTAACATCCCAGTCATGGTTCTCTGTGAACCATGTTTCTGTGACTGCTACGATATCCAGGCATCCCTCTTCCATCAAGGCCACCAGCTCAGGGATCTTGTTGCCCAGACTACGGGCATTGGTACTCATTACACTCCATTTCCTGATGGCCTTACTCCTTTCTGCCCCATCCCTGTCCTTCTTGCCTTTGTCACTTTCTCCATTTACTCCTGCCCTTCTCCCTATCGACACCTCTATGTTGGTGTTTGCCGCACTTACTACCATGATTTTTTTGGGGGGGCTAGGATTTCCCTGCTCCTTTCCAGTGCCTCCCCCCTTGGCTAGTTTAAATGCTTGCCAATGAAGCATTTAAACCTATCACCTAGGATCCTGGTTCCCCTCCTGGACAGATGCAGCCCATCATGCCAGTATAGGCTTGCATCACTCCAGGTGGACCCCCAGTCCCCAATGAAGCCAAATCCTTGAGCTCCACACCAGTTTTTCAACCACTGATTGAATCCCATGGTGCAGAACACCCTAGCCTCTCCTATGCCATAGATGGGTAGCACCTCCAAGAAGGTTACCGTGCATGCTACTTGTCTAAGGCTCCTCCCCAATTCCACAAACTCTTCCTGCACTTCTCTAATCCCTTTCTTAGCCAGGTCATTTGTCCCTAGGTGGACAATGACATCCAGCTCCCTCCCCTGTGCAGCTGCTCCAGCAATCCTGAGGATTCGCTCCCTGTCCCTCCAAGCCATGATGCCAGGCATATAGAAATGGAGTCAATTGTATCTGTTTTGGACACAAGTGCAATTCAGTCTGTTTTGGATTCAATTGCGTTTGTTCTTGGATGCAAACTTTGGATGCTGCTAGGCCCTCTAGGAGATGATCTAGCAGGCTTGGACAAATTTCTGCTTTGAAATAGCAGCAGATATATTTTTAGTGGATCTTTTTGCACTCCCCCCACCACCACCGCTGTTTAAGTCAAATATGCCATGGGATGACGAGATATAATTTTTATCTTCATTTGAGGGTATTGGTCTATTGTTATCTCACTCATGGCATGGCCACTCATAAGATATCAACAGACCAATACCATCTCATGAAGCTAAGATGATCTCTTAAAGCAACAGTGCAATAATACGGGCCAAAAGTTTGACCCTACCCTTTTTTCACTATAAAAGATTCCAGACATCTTCCAACTTTCATCAGCATATGAATATCATATAAATGCTTTAATTGAGTTTTTGCGCAAGAAAAAAAGATGTCCACCATATTTTGCTTAGAAATAGCATTGTACACCTGGCAAGGGATAGGATAAAAAAATAAAAAATAAAACAAGGCTCATAGAGCACAGCATAGGAGGTACCTAAACCAGTACATTTGTCAGGTATGCAAATATGTTTCTTACTGTAGCTGAAATTAGTTATTTTGGAAAAACATTGTTTATTGCACTGCTACTTTAGGTCAAACCATGAAACATTCCCTATTTATTGCATCAGGAAACACACCAACCAGTATAGCACCAGGAAACATACCAACCAATATACAGTACAGACATTATGTAATTTTGGTAATTTTGTGGAAAAAGATTGAAAGACTTATTCAAACTGACAGAACAGGAGATCACAAAGGAATATATAATTTAACTGCCCAAGACTTTGCTAATCTTAGAAAACTGTAAAATGATCCCACTATTGTCATGAAGAGTACTGATTTGATGGGGCAATTGCCATTCAATATTCTGAGATATATAAAGAAGAATGTTTAAGACAGCTGAATAGTGGAGACACATATTTAAGGATAGAGAAGAATCCAGCTAAGGAAGTGAAATCCATAAGTAGGGAACATTTGGTGATGGGTCTGCATAGGGACTGGTTGACTGAGTGGAAATACAGTTCTATTAATAACACATCATGTGTATGTTTATGCTTTGCCCAAAAAACACAAAAGTCTGGAGGCACTCCCAGGAAGACCAGTTGTTGTAGGCATAGGCTCTATCTTAGGACCTCTGTCCACCTACAGTATGTGCATTACCATATTAAACCAATAGTGGAGAGGACTGGGGCATACACTAAGGACACGTATAAGATTACATATGATTTGAATGGCAAAATAATAAAATAGAAGGAATGCATTCTTTTGACATGGGATCTTAAAGATCTATATACGTCTATCACCCATGGATAGGGTTTGGACACAATAAGAAAGACATTAGATGGGAAATGAGGGGAGATGCCACCAATACCCTACCTGGTGAAGCTGGCCTAAATAGTCCTTAGTAAAAAATTAAAAAACTCTTTGGATTTGAACATAATCACTGCTGGCATGTATGCAGAATGGCCATTTGGGATGCCATGGCCCCCCTTGTACACTAATGTACAGTATTTATGGATCACACCACAAGGAACTCTTCCTCGGCTTTGGTGCTAAAAAGTCCAGACTAACTTGTTCGCAGAAGGGAACCCAGCACTTTACTGCACACATACACCATACAAAAACATGTTGCTCAGTTCACAAGCTTTTGTTTTTATTCCATTCTTCACACAAAGGGACTGCAGCATGGCCACAGTAGCCCAAGGAAGTACCCACAAACAGTAGGATCAATTAGAAAAGGAAATGCATCTACAGGTGGTGATCAATCTATGTTTACAGTACATTACAGTCTGGAAATTGTTTATAGATTATATAGTGGTGATATGGAAGGGACCAGAAAACAGACTGAAAGAGTTTCATGAGTATCTTTATTGCTGAACAATTTTTCTATCCTTTGTACTTAACTACAGTTCGAAAGAGATCCATTTTCTTGCTATAGGTATCTATTACAAGACAAAGTGTGGCCCACCTAGTCTTCCCATTTCTCTATCTACAGGATAAGCTGCAGATCCTATTTAACCAACAGCCTATTTCTTTCTACCCCCCACAAAAATTGCCGTGTCTGTCCCATGCGTTCTTGAATTCTCCCACAGTTTTAAACCCCACAGTCTCCTCAGGAAGGCTGTTCTATGTGTTCACCACCCTCTCTGTGAAAAAATACTTCCTCACATTACCCCTGAGCCGTCCCCCCTCTATCTTTAAATTGTGCCCCTTGTTCTTACACATCTCATTTTCTGAAAGATGCTACCCTTCTGGACTTTGTTGATTCCCTTGAGGTACTTAAAAGTTTCTATCATGTCCCCCCGTCCCTCCTTTCATCAAGGGTATACATATTAAGCTCTCAGTCTCTCTTCATATGGTTTCTGATGCAGACCCAGACCATTTTAGTTGCCCTCCTCTGACTGCTTCCATCCTGTCTATGTCCTTGTGAGATGGGGTCTCCAAACTGCACACAGTATTCCAGATGGGGTATCATCAACTGTCTGTACAGAGGGATAACCACTTCCCTTTTTCTACTTGTGATGCCCCGTCCTATGCATCCCAGTATCCCCCTGGCTCTCCTTACTGACTTCTCACATTGCTTACCCACCTTTAGGTCATCTGATATGACTACCCCTAAGTCCCTTTCCATTATTGTTGTTGTTAGTACCTCCCCTGCTATTGTGTACTCTTCTCCTGGGTTTTTGTTTCCCAGGTACATTACTTTTCACTTCTTTGCATTGAATCTGAGTTGCCATATGTCTGACCATTCCTCCAACCTTGCCAAGTCCCTTCTCATCCTTTCTACCCCCCTTGTGTATCAACTCTGTTACATATCTTATGTGTCATCTGCAAAGAGGCATACCTTTCCTTCCAGACCCTCTGCAATGTCACCTATAAAGATGTTAAAGAGGACTGGACCCAGTACTGAGCCCTGAGGTACTCCACTAGTAACCCCCCTTTCTTCGGAATGTGTTCCATTCACTATTACCTTCTGTGTCCTGTTGTGCAGCCAGTTTGCTACCCAGGTTACCACCCTGGAACCCACTCCCAGGCTGGCTAACATGCTAGTACTGTCTTTCATCACTTGGGGGACCAGGGCAGGCACTAGAATACTAAGGCCAGGGGAAGTAATGCTTGATGGCTGCAGGAGTAATGGTAGCAAGTGCTACACTTTGGTTCAGGATCAGGACTCTTTGGGGGCTATTGGGCTAATAGTTGCCCATTATAAACACACTAGCCATGCACCCAATGACTCCATTTCAGTGAATGGAGTAGAGAACCATTGAGTAACCATGAAAAATGGACCATCCTGCAGCAGCACAGCATAGCAGCACTCAAGCTAAGTGAGGATGTGAAGGGTGGAAGGAGGAAGGATGAAAGACTGCAGCTCTTTGTAGTGTAGTTGGAAGCAGAATCAGATTCTGATTCACATCCAGTCAGGTTTTTGGATTCATATTTTTTACCTTACATACCAAAAATCCAAATTTCCAAAAATGCCCTGAATCTGATGTATCTGATTCCGTCAGATTCTTAGCAACCTCATTAATAAGGATGTGACTATAAACCATTATACATAAACAGCCAGACAACAGGACTGATGTATGCTATAAAGTGTTCTTTCTACCTAATCTACATAGGTAAAACTGAAAGGCAACTGAAGACCAGGATAGCTGAACACAAAACTGACATAAGAAGGGAAATCTGGATTCCCTGGCTGCAAGTCATCTCAAAGTAATGCACCACACAATACCTAACCTTAGATTTCTGGTGATAGAGAAGGTGGTCATAGGAAAGATGGGTGGTGATCTGGACAGAAAGCTTCTCACAAGAGAAGCATTTTACAGATTGCTTTAAAGCAACAGTCAGGATATATGGACTTAATGGGCTGGATATTCAAACTGCGCCATTCTGTGGCGCAAGCCCTTGCGCTGCTCAAAAAAGATGCGCTGGGTTGTGGCCGGGGTGATATTCAATGGAGCTGCGCTATTGAGCAACTCCTTTGAATATCGCCCCCCGGCCACAGCCACTGTGCATGGCACAGTGGAACTTGCTCCACTGCAAGTGGTCAGTGTGGAGCATTCAAGATGCGTTGGCGCAAGTTCCATTGCACCATGTGCAAATTTCCGATATTCAAAAGGTGACATGCAAATGGGGCCATAATTCATGCAAGGCACAGGGGGAGCCATTTGCTTCTACTTATGTCCCCATTTGCATGCCATTAGCATGCAGGTGCACTGATCCCCGACGACTTGCACCTGGCGCCCTGCCAGGCAGCAGCCATCGGGGACCGACGCCCCCTGCAGCCCGATCGTGGGCATGAAGTAAATCCCCCCTCCGTGATTGGGCTTTGCGGTCCACTGGACCACCAGGGATATTGCTCTTTGGGGGGGTGAACTCCATTCTGGCCGTGCTTGGGCCAGTGGGGGCAGTTTTACATTATGCCCGCGATCAGGCCAGTGGGGGTTCATTTATGTTATGCCCGCGATTGGGCCAGTGGGGGAGTGTTCTGTGCCCACGATCGGCTACGGGGTTACTATTATGCTTACGATCGGGCTGCGGGGGGGGCACAGGGAAGAAGTGGAGGGCCACTGTGTTGTGCCCTGCAATGCGGCAGCTCACCTGTGGGTGGCCCTCGACTTGATCCTTTTTTTTTTGGCTCAAAGTCGTGCAGGCTCAGGTTGGGGGTTGTGCCTGCACAACTCTGCACAGCCCGGCTGAATATCGGGCTGTGCAGTTTATGCATGGTTCCTCCCCCTCCAGTTGAGCATGCCTTCATTAGCATTGTACTGTTGCTCAGCATGACTTGGGGGGGGGCGCAACTGCCTCCTGCTGAATATCGTAGAATGGAGCAATTTTGGACTTGCGCAGACGCAACCCTATTGCGCATGGCGCAACCCTTTTGAATATCCAGCCCAATGAGTCAATTGAATAGCTCCCCATTATTTATCCATCCATTTTTATGTTGCTTGCATGCATGTGCAAGAAACATAGTGCCATTATCCTAGTTTTCGGAGGTGTGGCATCCGTCTTCCAATTCAGTCAGTGTGTTTGCAGGCGTGGCCCCAGTTCCCCAATCACTGCTGCAGCTGTCTATGACAGCAGTTGAAAATGCAGTGGCATACAGTTGAAAAGAAGAGCTCTGCTTCAGTGAGCAGAGCTCCCCCCCCCACACACACACGCAAGCAGGCATATTGCGTGCTGATGCGCTCCTTCCCCCCAACACTGTGGCCGACGGGGTGCTCAATTCTTCGTCCGCCCATGTCTCCCCTCAAAGTTGTCCAGGTGCCATGCTG
Source organism: Neoceratodus forsteri (assembly GCA_016271365.2). Lineage (NCBI taxonomy): Eukaryota > Metazoa > Chordata > Ceratodontiformes > Ceratodontidae > Neoceratodus > Neoceratodus forsteri. The sequence continues at coordinate 389,873,221 of CM057453.1, forward strand.
GGGCCCACCCCAGCATGGCAAACTGTCATAGCCGATGGGGTGCCTAATCCCCATCAGCTCCACTGCTGCACACCCCCCAAAAAGCTTTTCAGGTGCCACGCTGGGAGCCCACCCAGCTGGCAAAGCTTGTTATGGCCAATGGGGTGCCCAATCCCCCCATCGGCAACAGCCCCCCAAACAGCCTTTCCAGCTGCTATGCTGGGAGCCCACCCCAGCGTGGCAAACGTCCCGTGTCGTCTTAATTAAAAAAAAAAAAACCTGTAAAGAAGAAAACGTTCCCTCGCTGTCTCCCGGCCCCCCAACAACCCGCATGCGCACCCTGCCTCCCCACACCCCCCTCACCCCATACTTACCTCCAGAGCTCAGCGCGACGATCATCGGTGGACCAGGAACACATCTGCACTCTTCAAAGCTGACCGCGAACTGAGGAAATGCCGGTAAGCTGCATAATGTAATAAATAGGGTTTTTTCAACTTTGTTGCATATCTCAGGCATTTTTGGGAATTTTGGGCCCAAAATTTCAACATGGGGTTTTTGGGACCCCTACTCATGAATTCTTGCACTATCATGGCGTTAATCGGGCCCGAAGGGTGATTTCGCGGTCACTGCGCAAAATCACCTTTCAGACCCATTAAGGAAATGACACTGCCAGTGTTCATAAGATGGGCTCTCAAAAGCTTCCATGTTGAAAATTCTGTGAAAAATTTTAAAATGACTGTTCACGAGCGTGCTATGAAGTTCCTACGCACGCCGTAGAGTGTAAATTTTCAATATTTTCACTCCAGATTTTAACATTGCCATTTTACCACACCTCCTTATGAGTCATCAGCTGTCATTTTTCACATCTTGCCCAAAACGTGTTTCCACCCATGTAGCGCACAATGGCGAGTCGGTGTGAAATCAATGTATGGGACAGATTAAGAAAATCACAGTGACACTGTTCATGAGCAGAGGTCTTAAAATGGCTATGTTTAAAATTTGGTGAAAAAATTCCTAAAAATGACTGTTTTATGAGTCTGCGTTGCGCAGTTCCTACGCACGCTCGTAAGTTCGCGAATTTTCAATATTTGCACTCCAGTGACTTCCAAATACCTAAACAGCACATACAAGCAAGCAACATTCGGCATTGACAAATGCTTGTTTTGTTTCTTTCACAGATACTTACACTTAGCACTGGACTTGCAAGAGTGGAATCTCTTATATCCCTGGTTTCTATCTTTATTGTGTTCTCCTTGAAGGTAGGAATGGTCCACACTTAGACATTTTAGAACCCTTAAACATGTGTTTTTTACTCCTCATACTGAGGCCTAGTCCTGCATATTGTAAATAAATTATGCAGTTAGTGAGAGACCTACAGCCTCCTGAATAACTGAGAAGATAGGAGGAATCCTCATTGATATGACCCAGTCTGACGCTAAGGCTATTGACTAGTTGGTGCCACCCATGGACAGGACAGGGGACTCAGCATGATACCTGTGTAAACACATTCACTGTATAGTATGTCTGATGTCATCATGTGACAATGTTAATACATGGACATATGGCCCCCTGGTACAGTCTGTAGCTGTATATAAACTGCCTTCAGTATCGTGCTGGTGCTTCTCCTGGAAAGGTCTGGAGGAGTCATGCCATGCAATGCAGCAAAGAATGTACTATAAGTACTTTCTATGGTCTTACAGAGGCACTTTGGATAAACTAAGCACAAGGCACTGCTGATCTTTATCATTTTATTATCACAGGTGCCTAGATATGTCTTAGAGGGTTAACCGAGTCTGAATAAGAAAGATATGACTTAGGCCCTGTACTCACTAGGGAAGTTAAAATGGTTTAAATGCGTTAAACTGTTTTAAGATCCTTAAGCACAGCTTGTATACACACTGCAGCACGTTTAAAACCATGCTACAACTGTGTTCTAAAACCATGCTAAAACCCTACTAGGGATGTAGTCTTTAGTAGGGTTTTAGACACAGTTGCCTTAACCACTGCAAACAGCAGTGTGGGCGTGATCCATGCTGTAACAGGGGTTAAGACAACCATGTTTAAACATGTTAAGATTTTACCCTGCACTGCACACACGCACGCACACACACACGCATACACGCACACACACACACACACACACACACACAAAAAATACCACTTACATGGCTGGGCTCCCACCGTGGTCCTGATTACGAAGATATAAATTTCCCACTGATCCATTAGGGCACCCGCTCTCGAGTATCACATCATGCATTGTGGCACTTTCAATGCTTTGCACTGGTGCTGCAGTCATGCCTGTATACTTGCTCAGGCAAACACGGTTGCTGGAGTGCAGTGTGGACACTCCAACAACCATGCTAGGACCAGTTTCTAAAAAGTTATTAAAAACATTTTAAAATCAATCTCAAATGTGGACAGAGAGTTAGAGAGTTAACCAAATCTGAATAACAAATGCTGCCAAGTAAATGATGCAGGTTTAATACAGGCTTGAAAATCATACCAATACAGTTAAAGTTGTTTATACACATACATTATATGCAGACCTTAGACAAGCAGATTTCATAAGGCATCACTTAGTGCTTTTTGTGTCTTGAGAAATTTCTTTTGATCATGATAGCTGCTTTTTAAACTAAAAAAGTGGAAAATACCTAAAAATGATGTGTTTTTAAAAAACAAATACCTGAACCTAGCTAAACAGAACCTGCTTAGCTGTTTCCTGGTGTTTGCTTTTTAATATTAAGCCTAGAAATATGTGTTCTGAGCACCCCAAAATTCTGGGTGCCCAGCTTAGCAAGAGGAGCCATTTTTATGTTTGCTTGCACGCATGTGCAAGAAACATAGTGCCATCATCGGAGATTTCGGAGGTGTGTCACCTCCTCCTCCAATTCAGGCAGTGTGCTTGCAGGCGCGGCCCCTGTAAGCCAATGCATTTTAGCTGTCTTGTACGCTTCCAAATGCAGTGGCATACAGTTGAAAGGGGAGCTATGCTTGAGTGAGCAGCGAAAGCTGCTCACGCACAGCTCCCAGTCACAGGCGCAGCGCGCCCTGCACGCAGTGTATAGCCGACGGGGTGCTCAACTCGCTGGCTGAACTGCGTCTGTCTCCCCCAATAGTTGATGCCACGCTGGGCCACCCCAGCGTGGAAATCCGTCATGTTGCCGGCAGGTGCCCAATCCCCATCGGCTGAATGCGCCCCTCCCCAAAGTCCTTGTGCCACGCTGGGGCCCACCCCAGCGTGGCAAGCGATCCCTGCGTTTTTAAATTTTTTTGCCGACGAGGTGCCCAATCCCCGTCGACTGACCCCCCAAAGTCCTTGTGCTATGCTGGGAGCCCACCCTAAAGTGGCAAACGGTCCCATTTACGCCTTTTTTTTAACTTGTAAGAAAAACGTCCAGCGTGCATCTCCGACCCCCTCCCACAACCCGCACTCCACCCACTGCGCACCCAGCCTCCCCACACCCCCACCCCATACTTACCTCCGGACTCGGGTGCACGATCCTCGGTGGACCAGGAACACATCTGCACTCTTCAAAGCTGACCGCGAACTGAGGAAATGCCGTAAGCTGTATAATGGGCTAGATAGGGATTTCAACTTTATTGCATATCTCAGCCATTTTGAAGATTATGAATTTTCAACATGGAGTTTTTGTGAACCCTTCTCATGAATGATGTCACTGTCATGGCGTTATTCGGGCCTGAAGGGTGATTTCGCGCAGTGACGGCACAGTGACTGCGAAATCACCCTTTGGGCCTGAATACCACCATGGCAGTGACATCATTCATGAGAAGGGGGCCCAAAACCCCATGTTGAAAATTTGGTGCCAAAATTCCAAAAAATGACTGTTTAACGAGCGTGCATTGCGCAGTTCCTACGCAGGCTCGTAAGTTCTTGAAATTTCAATATTTTCACTCCAGATTTTCAACATTGCCATTTCACCACACCTTCTTATGAGTAGTACAGCTGTCATTTTTCACATCTCACCCAAAATGTGTTTCCGCCCATGTAGCGCAGAATGGCACAGTTAGTGTGCTAAATCAATGTCAGGACAAATTAAGAAAATCACAGTGACACTGTTCATGAGCAGAGGTCTTGAAATGGCTATGTTGAAAATTTGGTGAAAAAAATCCTAAAAATGACTGTTTTTCGAGCGTGCATTGCGCAGTTCCTACGAACGCTCATGGGTTTGTGAATTTTCAATATTTCCACTCCAAATTTTCAACATTGCCATTTTTCCACACCTTCTTATGAGTAGTACAGCTGTCATTTTTCACATCTCACCCAAGACGTGTTTCCGCCCATATAGCACAATGGCGCGGTCGTTTCGGAACTCAGTGTATGGGACACATTAAGAAAATCACAGTGTCACTGTTCATGAGCAGAGATCTTAAAATGGCAATGTTGAAAATTTGGTGACAGAATTCCTAAAAATGACTGTTTTACGAGTGTGCGTTGCACAGTTCCCACGCACGCTCGTAGGTTTGCGAATTTTCAATATTTCCACTCCAGATTTCCAACATTGCCATTTTTCCACACCTCCTTATGAGCAGTACAGCTGTCATTTTTCACATCCTGCCCAAAACGTGTTTCCGCCCATGTAGCGCACGATGGTGCTGTTGGTGTCCGAAAGCAATGTTTAGGACAGATTAAGAAAATCACAGTTACACTGTTCAAGAACAGAGGTCTTAAAATGACTATGTTGAAAATTTGGTGACAAAAGTCCATAAAATGACTGTGGTACGAGTGAGCATTGTGCAGTTTCCATGCAGCCTCGTTAGTTCATGACTTTGTAATATTTTCAGTCCAGATTTTCACTAGTGGCATTTTTCAACATTTCCTTATGAACAGTGCAGCTGCCATTTTTCACAACATGGCCGAAGTGTGTTTTCACACTTTCAGTGCAGAGATGTGTGGTCGCTGTGGGAAATCATTGTTCGGCACAAATAAAGAAAATCACAGTGACACTGTTCATGATTGGAGGCACCAAAATGCCTGAGTTGACAATCTGCTATAAAAAATCCCCAACCTAATTATATAACGGGTGTGCATTGCACAGTTTCTATGTGCGCTCGTGACTTCACCATTTTTTTAAATATTTTTACTACACATTTGCAAAATAGCCATTTTTACACCTCCCCATGAAAGAGTACAGCTGTCATTTTTTACATCCTGTTCGGAATATTTTTACACCTGTGGTGCTAAATGCTGTAGTCACTGTGCATAAGCAGCTTTTGGCTACTAAACTGATATTCCCCCTGTTCATGAGGTGGGGTCACAAAACAAACATGTTGAAAATTTGGAGTTAACATACCAACGAATGCCTGAGGTATTAGGCTTTTCAACTAAATTGCCCAACCCTATAGAGAATGACAGGAATCAGGGGTGTGACTTGGGATTCTTGCCTGTGATGCTCATACCATTCCACACCCTGCAGTCACTGAGAGGCATCGAGGTATGCCTTGGACTCTTCAGCCCCAAACTTCACCCCATTCTCCTATATCGCACCCATCTCACCATATTTCCTAATGAAATGGGGTGCGCATAAGGGCCAAAGACCCCAAGGAACACGTGACACTTGTCAGTCTCTGCAGAGTGGGGTGTGGTGAAATGGCGTGGCCGTTATGCCTGACGACCCAAACGCACACCCCAATGCCTGTCACTCTCTGCAGGGTGGTGGTGGGGTTGGCTTCAGTTCAATACTTCACTGCCATTCCTATTACACAGCTCTGTAACTTCTACACTACCATTGCCAATGCCAGCAAGCAAACATTCGGCATTGACAAATGCTTGTTTTGTGTTGTGACTCAAGAATTCCTCTGTCACACACAAAATGGTGTTACAGAGGAATTTATTTTTTAGCTTACACTGAAAAAAAGTCATTTACATATTACCTCACTCTCCCAGCTCAGCCAGCCCTCTCTCATCCTTGCCGATCCCAATTCTTTTCCATTTATTCTCTTTTATTATAATCCCTCCTCCTCCCAGCTTAGCCAGACCCCCTCATCTTTCCTGAATGTATTGTCAAAATGAACAAGCAGCCTGGGGTGTCCACTCCTGGTACTACTTCACAAGCCCCTGTGGTCCAGATCACCCACCCCAATACATATGTGGTGACACAAGGATGTCTGGTACCACTGAACAAAAAATGCCAGCACTGGGGTGCCCAATGCCCAGTGTTGATTCCGTTCCCCCTGTAAAAAAGACAACCGTCCCTTATCGACCTTTCTTTTTTTAAGCTGTTTTAGCCTGAAAAGAAAAAAAAGTCCCTCATCCATCTTTGCCCCCACACCCCCACCCACTCCACAGCACCCACCACCCCACACCCCCTACACACCGTCATGCACCTAAGCATGGTTCCACTGCATAGATCCACCCTCTGATCAGAAAGACATCTTCTTGCTGGAACTGCAGCTGTGAAACAAGAAAATATGGTAAGTCCAATTAATGTATTTCAATGCAGTTTGAGCCTTTACTCATGACTCTGTCATTTTTAAATATTTTTGCACCAAATTTTTAACATAGCCTTTTTGGGACTCCAACTCATGAATATATTAGATAAAATATTTCAAATCCATCCCAAAAACTGATTTTACAGTTACAGTAATCCATGAAGTCACCTTTTGGCTGGGGTATGAAAATTCTCATCTAATGAGTTCATGAGGTGGGGTCATAAGAAGATTTTGCTGAAAACTTGGTGGGCTAATATGGTAAAATGTTTATGTTACGAATGAATGTTGAACTATTTCAATGTTTACTCATGACTTCACTCATTTTTAATATGTTTCTACCAAACTTTCAACATGGCCTTTTTGGTACCCCACCTCATATACAAAGTAGGTAAAAAATCTTCAGATTTGGTTCAGAAAGTGATTTTTAGTCCCTCCACAAAATCATGTTCTGGGCAGTATTGAAAATGTTCACCAATCTTGTCCATGAGGTGAGGTACCAAAAATGCCATGTTGAAAGTTTGGTGGAAAAGTACTGAAAATTAGTGAAGTTATGACTGTATGTTGAAAATTGCCCATGGTTGCTCACATCTTCAGTAATTACCAATTTTTTTCACCAGATTTTCAACATAGCCATTTTTTTCACACCACCTCATAAATGTAAATATTTTACACATAATTTTCAACTTAGCTATTTTTTTCACACCATCTCATAAATGTGACAAGTGTTGTTTTTGAAATCTAGGACAGAATGTGTTTTCACATTTGTGGTGTAAAATGATGTTTTGGCTGCTATTCTATAAATGCCACATGTCTTGTTTATTAGAGGGAGTCATAAAATCACTATTTTGAAAATTGTTCTAAAATTAAAAAAAATAAGAAATGTTGCGTGTAGTGCCTGCTTGTACCCCAATGGGCAGTGCTTTGTGAACTCCTGCTGGTGACCTGAGTTCAGAGGTGAGCTCAGTGAGCCAGCTGGATGGGCTGAGACTGGGGTGGAGTGTTGGGACTGTCATGCGGCACCACTCCAAGCCTGGGGAGAGAAGGCGCAGGGTTGCTTGCACAGGTCCTGGTACCATATAGTGAAGAGAAGTCTTCTCTTGGCATAAGGCCCTGCACCTTTGCACCCATGAATGCCAGAAATCCCCATGCTTCAGCTGAGAGATGGACTCTTTGCCCTGTGTATCTGTATCTCTGGCCACATAGAAGTGCAGGGTCCAGAGGGCCCAGCACTTCCTGAGCCCACCTGACAGCCCCATGAATTTGTGACATCCATTGCCACACATAATCACTGGGACATGGCTAATAGCCACCCACCTGCAACTCACACAGGAACACTTTTATGGCAGGAAAAATAGATTTCCATCTAGAAACAAAAACTTATGCTACTTAGTATACAGTAGTAGCCACAGATATTGCAAACTATTTCCAGATATTTCACAAAATTTCTGAAGAGTTTCTCTCTGCTGCCCCTACTGTGGAAATGCAGAAAGCATCAGATATTTCTGGAAATATCACAGAAATTTTGGGAAATAGCTGGCAGTGTCTCTGTGTGCTACTGTAACTTTACTTAAATGTTATGTATCATCAAAGGTCATGGACACTGTGTTATTGGCATTTAGGGTCAATTGTTTTGAGCAGAGCCCCATCTGAATGGCACCCCCTGACAAGGAGGAATTTGAGTTTAAAGTGACCAGTCATTGGGTCCTCTGGCATAAAATACTGCATCATCTGCATACACATGGATATGGGAGGAGATACAAACATAGGGTCATGGACTAACCATTGGTGGACTCATGGAGGAGAGACCCACTTACTTGTGTAGCCTGTACATGTTTGGAGAGATGGGAACTAAACCAGTTAGCTGCCAGCTCTGACAACATTGCCCTGGCTAGTTTGTTAAGAAAAGGAGAGATATCATATGCAAAGATTTTGGGATGTCAATAAACATGGCTGAGGTGAGGAGTCCCTTATTCATCCCAGTTAGGATGGAGTCAGTAAGCCTGATGAAGGAGGTGAGAATAGAGTAGTTACACCAATACCTCAACTGACATTGCAACAATTTCATCTGTGAAAGCACTTCTATACATGGCTTCTTGCAACAAACTTTTGATCAGTTCTGTAGGAGAGGCACTGGGAAAATTACTGCAATGTAATCAAACTTTTGATCATAAGTTCCATGTCCTCTCTGAGAAAGCAGATTATCTGTAGTATGATGCTAGATTAAATTGAGGGAAGGCTGAATTGTTAGTAAAGGGATGGATACAAATAAATAGGAAATAGACTAGTAGACAAATAATGTAGTGGGGTTTGAAGCTACAACTGCAAACCTTATTTGAGATAATTATGCAATATCTTGAAAAGTAGAACTATTAGAGAATTAACAGCACTACAGAAATCTCAAGGCCCTGGGACTACCATCATCTTTTGATTTGGACTTCCAAACCACAAGAGATACAATGAAAGACATTTTTGTGACAGTCTTTGAACCGTCTGGGAATAATCTTCCTTTTATCAAAAACAAATTTAAAAAAAAAAATCTGAATAAAGCTAAAGTTGACTCAGAATCTCAGACCTCAAGAAAATCAACAATAATATTAACATTCATATTTGATTGTAACAGAGACTTAATTGTACAATTGCCCAGGATGAATGCAGGATAAATCTATAAATATAAAAATTTTTCATATAGCCGGATTATTATTATGCATACAGCAGAGAAGATTTCTTTCCTTTAAATAGGAGCTGCTCCAGAAGGTGGCGGAATTTCAGCTACTCACCCCTGCAAAACTCCAGAGTGGTGAGCACATCTTTTTTGATGTTGATCAGGATCTGCTGACAACATTTATCAGAGTCCAAAACTGAACAGGATTCACAGAGTGAAGGAGAGATGATTCCCCTACAGTTTCAGAAGAAGAATTGACAATCTTGTCAGCATAATTACTAAAAATTAATTATTGTAAGTTTAGACTGTTAATTGCATCTATGTATGTATGATGACTTAAGTTATTCAAATAATATGTAACTTTAGTTGCTTATACATAAGGAAAAATATATTATAGTGGTGCAGTAGTGCCACCATCATTAGGGCTGAGCTGGGGTTTCTATGTTAAACTTGAAAGCTTGCTCTTTAATATCTTCTTAATGATTTAATGGATTTGCAAAAAATTTTGCATGTGCAATCTTGCAAGGTAGATCTTTAAATATACCAAGTTTTGTTCTGGTCAGTTGTGCAGTTTCCGAGATCTGTATAGTTAAAAAAGTGAATTTTTCGTAATGTTTTCCCATTAATTTGAATGGGATTTCTTTGAATTTGGCTACAGCTCAAACAGTTTGGAATTGTGGTCTAACATTTTCAGGGTAGAAAGAGGCTGACTCACAGATGTGCCTTTTGCTGGTTTGGTGAAAAACTATTAATCTGTTCCAAAGTTATTCCAGTGTCACATTTTCATAATTAGGGTCTAAGCATGCTCAGTAAGCCCCCCCCCCAAGATGGCTGTATGAAACAAAAAAGGAATTCCATTGTCATACTGACATCAGTCTTTTTCATTTGAGGAAAATCCTTTTTCATTTGGTCGCCATCTTGTTTTCAGTTTTGCCTCAAAATTCAAATTTGGACACCCCAAAAATGATATTCTGGGGAAGAACCAACACATGTTGCTTGCTTATTGGGACCCCCTTATCTGGATTGTGCACTTATCTGTTACAGAAATGCCCTTAAAATATGTTTTTTTTAACATTATAAATCTTTTTTTATATTGCATGATACGCGACAAGATTCTTGTTTCATATGACTTGTCACGAAACAAGATCTTTTTTCATATGGGGAATTAATGTATGGCAATGGAGCTTTCAACTTTTGTGCATAACATTGCCATTTTTTCATATTTTTACACCAAATTTTCAACATAATCTTTAAGAGACCCCCACCTCATCAACAATGTCAGTGGGAGTACACAAATCTGGCCAGAAAGGCAATTTCACAGTCACTTGGTGACATCACTTTTTGGGCAGGATCTGAAAAGTTTCACTACCCTTGTTCATCAGGTGGGGTCATAAGAAATCTATGTTAAGACTTTGGGGGTCCAAATCTGTAAAAATGCCAAAGTCATGCATATACATTGACATTTTGCTATGCTCCCTAGTAACTTTGGCAATTTTAAATATTTTGACTCAAAATTGTCAATATATACATGTTTTTACACCACCTCATGAATGTGAAAGCTGTCATTTTTCAAACCCTGGCCAAACTCTGTTTTTGCACCTGTAGTGCACAGTGGCATTGCAGTGGCATGGAATCACATTTTGGCAGGGATTTCAACATTTTGATTACTGGATTCATGAGGTGGGGTAATAAGAAGGATATGCTGACAATTTTATCTTTGTTGTATTACAAATGCAAGCAAAGGGCCTTCTGGGCCCTGTGCTTCCACATATATGTACGCATCTAAGGAGGAATGGGAGCTCAGGGCCCAGAAGGCCCTGTTCTCCCACAGACAAATGAGGATATAATTATACTATCTCAATAAATAAGGAAATTCTTTGCAAAAACATCATTAATGCAGTAGTTAGAGTTGAAGTGACAAAAGTAGGGAAATGTGGCAATACAATTTCCAACCCTAACACCGCACTCCCACCCACCAGATAGCAAGAGTAAAAACATTACTGTTTCACCTCTCCTGTTTCTTCAAAAATCAGGCATGGGGTGTGCCTTGGGGTTGTCAGCCCTAACTCTCACCCCATTCTCATATACTCTATACATCTCAGCTTCTTTCATGGTTGAATGGGGTGAGTGTTAGGGCTGACAACCCCAAGGCACACCCCATGCCTGGTTAGCAAAGATGCAGGAGAAGGTGAAACAGTAATGTTTTTTTCCTGTTGTTGTCTGGTGGGTGGGGATGGGGTGTTAGGATGGAAACCGTAACACCACATTTCTGTACTTCTATCATTTGAATCCTAACTAGTGCATTAATGAAGTTTTTTAAAGATATATATAGATGTGTCAGACACTTTAGTGCTCAACAAATACAATAAGCAAATGTATAATTATTGGGAAATGGTAAGCAAGATTTGGTAAATTAAGTTTCCGCATTAATCAACATTTTTTTTGTAGCGGGATATTTGAGTAAAAAAAAAGGGGGCAGAATGCAGTGGAATTTCTTATGCATTGAAGTAAAATATTAAATCTTGCTTATTGGTAGTTAAGAACTTTATTGTAATCTTTTCTTTTGCATAGTTTTTACCTGTTTGCCCTGCAGGATGATGTGAGCCTACTTTGCTTTTCGTATATTAGTTTGGAATGAGATTATTGTATAAATAATTGTTAATCGTTTTATTGTCTATATAAGTTAAAAAAAATCAATAAAATGTAAGTACAAAACAAAAAGCTTGACGGGAAGATGGCAAAGGAAAGTGGAGACTGGTAAAGAAGATGCTGAGTGAACAAACTGCTTCTGAACCTTCGCAAAGGTGTGGAAAATGGAGATGGGCTAGTAGCTTTCTGTGGCCATTGTGTCACTTACCTTTTACAGAGGAATGACTTTTGACATTTTCCAGATATGGGGTACTTATAAGAAGAGTAAAAAGGCATTCAGAAGGGCAGTGATAGATGTAGCAATGGAAGGGGCTGCAGGGAATAGGAGTGCCAGATTCAAGCCATCAGAGCTGAACTGTTTGCTGGGAAAGAGGTCATGGAGGGGTCTGAGGGTGTTAACAGGATAGGTTAGGGAGAACGCAAATGGTAGGAGTTTCATATTTAATCAAAATCACTAAACTGCACTTCTAACAGCAAACAGTGTAATCACCACCCATAAGCAAAAAGCTGTATCTATAAGCTGCAGCTGTAGATATGGGCAGAACTTTACAGATTATTTTGCAATATTTTTAAGGAGATTCTATCTGGTGGCCTACAGACAGGCAAGGAATTTTTCTAGAAATATCACAGAAATTTCAGGAAATATCTGCCTATGCCATCGGCTACAACTGTAGTAGGGACAGAATCTGTTTAAAGAGCTTCTTCCTCATATCAGTGGCCTGTATCAATTATTGATACAGACATCATAGTTGACTAGCAATAGTGGATACCAATGTTACCACTTGCAGGCAGAGTGCCCCACGGCGATGGTCTCGTTTCTGTATGTCTATGGATAGTACTTTCAGAGTGCATTGGATACCTGCCACACTCAACAACCCACTCACACAACCAGTTTCTTCTGCCGTTGGGCCTGGAGTTCAAGCTCTCTCCCAGACCTTGTTGTTGACCGTTCAAGACACACTGGCCACAATGTGGAGGAGGGAAGGGACAACCATTTTCTTTCCAATTTTTTCAGTTAGTTACTGAATTTAAATTTTACAGTTTTCCTCAATTTAGTTTCTTTTTTTATTTATCTTTATACCAAACAACTGTAGCCCCCCTTCCCATTTCTGATTTGATTTATGATCCCAGTCAAAACCATGAAAAATAAGTTCTGATGAGAAGCTCCACAATAAAAATCTATTAATATGTCAGCTATTGAGTCTAAATAAGAGTGTAAAATGACAAAAAATGCAAGCTGCTTAGTAGTTAGAAACAACTGTGTGCACCTGGGTAACATAAAAGGGTTGTTAAAAAGGCAGCTTTTTTGCACTTTGCACCTCAGCTCAACTGATGTGGCCTGAGATAACAGCCGTGTGCAGTTGCTTGTTACTGATTATTCACATCTAAAGGTGTGTTTGAATTACAGATGCATTAGGGGCATTTAGGAACATGACCCTCTTTACAATGTTGCTAATTATTAACCATAAAAACAGGTCAAGTAAGTGACCGCATTAATGAACCTGCTAAATATCCATCTTTCTTTGCTAATCAATCAAAATCAGTAAGTTGAGACATTCCAAGCCCCACAGTGTTGCAACACCCTTCTAATGATGTCTATGCTTCTATAACACCAATCCTTGCACTTTGCCCTGCACAGCAAATAACGCATGCTTTGGCTGCATATGTACTCTTTTAACAGCCACAGTTGTCATGCTTTGTTGGCAAGATCAAGCAAGCACACACACTGTACTGTAACCAAGTTATTTATGTAACAGTGTTTCTTACTTCACAAATGTATGCTTCTCTTTGTAATGCTTGGATATTTCTAAAAATCTGTGACTTCATGGTTTTGGGCTGGAACAGTTAATATGCATATAGGGGTCTCCACACTAAGGTAAGCAATATTTTTATTTCTAGAACGAGCTGCCTGATATCTGGGGTAGCCAGGCTCAAGGCTATAACAAACATTACAAAGATTGTTTATCCCTCTCCAGATGGCCAAGGGCTATTCCCAATGCCACCCCAGCTACAATTGTTTCCCACCTCCTGCCTCCTCTTCTATTCTATCAAAGATATTTTTATGTAAGAAAGAAAATATTTGCCAGCTTCTGGTACTGTACCAGAAACAGACACCTTCATTACAATCAGTTCTCTCCCTCACGCACTCTGCAAAACTGCAAGTACTGCAATTTTCTTAAATAGCGATCCCTTTTTTACCCCAAGCCAGGCTGAAACAGTTGCTCCCCCTCTTGCAGTGCACTATGATGTTACAGATACATATGACTGTACTAATGGATAATCCATATGGCCAGAAGGGAGAGGGTGGAGTGGTCAGCATTACTGATGACACTAGACATACTGATTGGTCAGCCAGTGTCCCTAGCCTAATCAATGACGCTGACCTCTTTTCACCCCCCACCCCATTTTATGCATCAGGTACCAGTCCATAGATACTGTACATAGAAAACTGTGGTAATAAATGGCCCGTTGGTCCATCTAGTCTGCCCACCCTCCCTACCTACTCTGCACTGGCCCTAGTGGTTGCCCCTCCTCTTTGTTTCTGCCCCCCTTTTTAATTTTTTTAACTGAAGCCACTCACTGATTTGACCTGTACCACACCTTCTCAGGCAGTCTCTTGTGCACCACGCTTTCCATGAAGAAGTGTTTGCAGACGTCTTTTTTGAAAAGTAGAAAAGTTCCCTAGTGTCCACCCTTTTTTTTTCCATGTAGGTACTTAATCAGTATACTAACTAACTTAGTATATCTCAATTATGAATCCCTTTTCCCATGTCTTTTCAAGAGTGTACATGTTAAAGTCCTGCAGCCTCTTCTGGTATGTCTTGCCTTCAGGCCATGCATCATCTTGGTGGATCTGTGCTGCGCTGCTTCCATCTTTTTGCAGGTCTTCCTCAGGTGTGAAGTGTTGTACCTTGTATAGTATTCTAGGTGTGGTTGCAGCATTGACCTGTACAGTGGGAGGATCACCTCTCACTCTATGCTTTTTATCCCCCTTCCTATGCAACCCAGCATCTTGTTTGCCTTGCTACTGCTCTGTTACAGTGTGATATTCTTTTAAGGCTGTCCAATATCATGACCCCATGGTGCTCTAACTCCACTATGCTTTTCAGCACCCCCCACTTCATATTGCACTCTTGGGATCCTCTTCCCAATGTGCACTACATTAAATATATTAGTACTGAAACCCAAATCATTGTCTGTATTAGTAATGTCATGGTGCACTGTGGGGGGGGGGGGCAACTTTGCTAGACTGGATTGGGACCCTTAATGATCCTCACCAATATTGTGGATCAGGTATTGGGGTGCACAGTTAAAGGAAGCTGTTTTAAGGCTTTGTGATGGACGGGAGGATAATTATAAAGATGGTATTGACAGCTGGCACATTTTCAGGAACAAGCAACTGTTTTTCCTTACAAACCTCTGGGATGACAGGGGTAGAGGGAATGACATAACTTAGGATGGTGGGGTCCAGCCTGATCCCAGACATCAGGATAATAATATAAATGATAACAATAATAATAAACAAATTACATCGTGCCTTTAAAGATTTTAAGGCACTGAACAACCCAAAATGTAAATGAAAAATAATCAAGATGCATTAAACATAAATTGGTAGAGCTATGTTTTCAGTTTGCTTTCAAAAAGCTCTAGGTTAACATGACTGGATTTCCAGTAGGTGTCTATTCCAGAGATGAGGGCCATAGATTGAAATGGCCCTGTCACCGAACATGACCAATCTGACAGTAAGCATGTTGAGAAGGTATGTATCAGAAGACTGAAGCCGAAGAGTTGATATATGGCCATGGAGTAGTTTAGACAGATATGGAGGACTGTTCCCATTACAGCAGTTTCATACAAATAAAAGTATTTTATAATATATTCTGCACTGACTCAGAAGCCAGTGAAGTTTAGACAGTAGTGCAGAGGCATGATCAGATTTCCTGGAACCAGTGAGTGCTCAGGCAGCAACATTTTGAATAAGCTGAAGATGATGCAGGATTTGTGTTGGAACACCAGCTAGGAGGCAGTTGCATTAATCGATGTGGGTAGTGACAAAACAATATACAAGAGCAGCGCCAGTGCCATTACTTGGTAGAGACAAGACTTAACAATGGCACATGGATGATAAAAGGCAAATTATTTCAGGAAAGGCTCTGGATTATAATGAAAAATGGCCCAGAAGTGGATCTACTGCACCCCAGATAATGTAACTGATAGATACAGTAGCTGAGCTATCTGGCAGTGTGTGAACAGTGCACATAGTGTACTAGTCATGTAACTGGTTTCTGTCCAGCAAGCCTGACCATTTCCTACATTTTATGTTGCTTCCCTAAATAAGAATGAGAATATTATCACCATTTGACCTCACTGACCCTTATTTTCTCAGTGAGATGCATCTTTACTTTGGAAAGTTCACACTACTGTTCTATTTTCCATTGCCATTTTCTGCACTTTGGGCAAAGGGTTTAGCATAAACAAATGAGGAGGAGATAGGTCCTTGGCAAAGCTATGTCCATAGTAACTGAGTGATAGTGTTATAAAATCAGGGTAAATAAAACACTGCATTTTTCATCAACGTTGCTATATAGAAGACTCACTACGTAAAAAAAAAAAAAATTAAAAAAACAGGCGTGTGTATGACAGTTTCATTAGAAATTTATATTGGAAATTTACTGTTATGCTTGGTGGCAGTGTTTCCCACAAAATGCAAAAGATTAGTGGCAGAATATTAATATCCGGCACTAACTGTCATGCAAAGGGCTGTGTGTTAATTTGCACAAGGCATAACAGGAGGTATATTGGGAACCTCACACTTGCAATCTGTGCTGTACCAAATGGTTTACAGTATATATTCTGGAAGTGCAGTGGAAAGCAAAGTCCTGGGGCAAGATTCACAAAGCTTTGCCCGGGCGCAAAACCAGTTTGCCTGGGGCAAACAGGGCTTTGTGAATAGCTGGTATTCACAAAGCCCAGTTAGCCACCGCAAACTGGGTTTGCACCTAGGCAAAGTAGGAAGGGGGTGGCAATCCAAATGAGTGGGAGGGGACCTGCATATCCGCGCAATACCAATCACAAACATTTTCTCCACGCAATGACTGGTCACAAAGGCCATTTCGTGGAGCAAATTACCACTCAGAAAAACCTGATGGTACTACCTGCAAACCTTAGAGGGTTGCAGAGGTACTGCAGCCTCCCCCTCCCTGGTCCTTCCCCGTTATAATAAAAATAAATGAGGTCCCCTTTTCTGTAGTGTAAGTGGCCCTCCCTCGTCTCCGGTCCCTGATCCTCGTTATAAAAATAAATGAGGTCCCCTTTTCTGTAGTGTAAGTGGCCTCCCGCCTCCGGTCCCTGATCCCGTTATAATAAAATAAATGAGGTCCCCTTTTCTGTAGTGTAAGTGGCCCTCCCCGTCTCGGTCCCTGATCCCGTTATAATAAAATAAATAGGGTCCCCTTTTCTGTAGTGTAAGTGGCCCTCCCGTCTCCGGTCCCTGATCCCCTGCTAATAAAATAAATGAGGTCCCTTTTCTGTAGTGTAAGTGGCCCTCCCCGGTCTCCGGTCCCTGATCCCGTTATAATAAAAATAAATGAGGTCCCCTTTTCTGTAGTGTAAGTGGCCCTCCCCCGTCTCCGGTCCCTGATCCCCGTTATAATAAAAATAAATGAGGTCCCCTTTTCTGTAGTGTAAGTGGCCCTCCCTCGTCTCCGGTCCCTGATCCCCATTATAATAAAATAAATGAGGTCCCTTTTCTGTAGTGTAAGTGGCCTCCCCGCCTCTCGGTCCCTGATTCCGTTATAATAAAATAAATGAGGTCCCCTTTTCTGTAGTGTAAGTGGCCTCCCCGCCTCCGGTCCCTGATCCCCTCTATAATAAAATAAATGAGGTCCCCTTTTCTGTAGTGTAAGTGGCCCTCCCCCGTCTCCGGTCCCTGATCCCCGTTATAATAAAAATAAATGAGGTCCCCTTTTCTGTAGTGTAAGTGGCCCTCCCCCGTCTCCGGTCCCTGATCCCCGTTATAATAAAAATAAATGAGGTCTCCTTTTCTGTAGTGTAAGTGGCCCTCCCCCATCTCCGGTCCCTGATACCCGTTATGATAAAAATAAATGAGGTCCCCTTTTCTGTAGTGTAAGTGGCCCTCTTGATCCCATTATTAAATACAGAGGCACACCTCATTTCCGTAGTATAGTTGTGCACTTTGTGAATGACAGCTTACAGTACACACTGCAAGCCCATTGGTTGACAGTGCCAACCAATGGGCTTCTAGTGAGTACAGTAAACTGGCAGTCAATGACAGTTCAGTCAGTGGGCAACCATGGAGGTCTGTGGAGGGTAGTGCTGCTCACTGACTGGGGCCCTACTGGGGTGGGGGGAGCAAGGTGGTGTGTACATCAGGGAGTGGGTGAGGGGTTGGGGGGACCACTGTACTATGGAAAAGGAGTGTGCCTCTGTGTTTAGTAATGGGACCAGGGATCGGGGGGGGGGAGGGCCACTTACACTATGGAAAAGGGGACTTCATTTATTTTTATTATAATGGGGATTGGAGACTGTGAAGGGACCACTGCACTATGGCACAGTCTTTTTTTGTTTATCGTCGCAGTAGGGGTGGGCACCACTATGCTTTGGGGACTGCGGCTGCATGGGGCTTGGGCTGGTGGGGGGTTGCACCTCACTAATGGCATGCAAATGAGCCTGTAATGGGCACGATAATGGCCACTAGCACCTTGCATGCCCAATGAGCTCATTTGCATGCCTCTGCCTCGGTCTGTGACTACCACAGAAGCGCCTGAGCGCTATTAGCTGCAGGGCCATTTTTCTGGCTGGCTGTGGGGGCAGCAACACCAGGCATTATACTGCTTTTGTTTGGATTAGCACTGGCCCCTGCCGGCCCCTATTCACAGTCAGAAAGCCCACTGGGCTATCTGACTGCGAATAGCACATTTACCCACTAGCGCAACCAGGGAGTGCAGTACAAACATTTGTGTTCACTTTGAGCAATCTTTGTGAATTCTGCCCCAACTTTGTTTCAGGCAAATACAGTAGATGTCACCACATGCCCTAAACATCACTTCACACTGAGTGTTTGTGAGCACAAACACCTTAGTGCTAAACTGCAATATTGAAACTTCAAATTCTAAAGACCCTACCCAATATGTACAGTGCTACCACCCCCATACCATATGCTTACTGTATCATGACTGTTCATTAAAATAACACATTGCTCCAGGCACCTGATGGTTGCTGTGTGCTGCATTGTTGTGGCTTATCCTGTCTGAGTGGGAGAAGTTCATAAACTCCCTTTCTCACCCCTTTCCTGTTAGAGGGATCTCCCTGATACTTGGTGATACCCTGTCCCTCTCTCTATTTCCATTATAGTGATCTCCTTGGTGTTCAGTGATTCCTCTCTTTCTCTCTCTGTTCTCATTATAGTGATAGCCTAGTGTCCAGCGATATAGTACCTCCCTTCCTCCCTTCTTCTCCTCATTCCTGCTATAGTGATCTCCTTGGTGTCTGGTGGTACCCCCTCCCTTACCCCAAACCCATTATAGTGAGTTCCCTGTTGTCTGGTGATACTTGTCTCCCTCTCATTGTTATGATTATAGTGATCTTTCTAGTGTACAGTGATATTGCACATTCTCCTCCATTAGTGATCTCCCTGTTGTCTGGTGATTCCCCCTCCTTCACTTCACTTCCATTATAGCTGTGCTATTTGAGTAAATTTAATGAGAATGAAAAAGGGAGAGCTGGAGGGGGTATCACTGGACACCAGGGATGATTTAAACAGGGACTGGAGAGAGAGAAGACTGTGCTAATTAGGTAAACTTAAAACACAGAGGATAATGAGAGGACAATTGTATGTCCCATTAACCCATTCCCTAGAGTCAGGTGGCACCCCCCTCACTGGTGACAGTGGCTGGCACATACCTCCACTCACCTCCATGTCTGGTTACCATCTGACTGTCTTAAGGGCTGCATCAAGCGGATATATCAAAATAGTATTTTCTGGATGTCTGAAAAATCATGAAAGCTGATTTTTCAGAGACAACACACAAGAACTATAGTGATATACCCCCTTGTATATCAATACAATATATATATATATATATAATAAAATATGGAGAAGGTCCAGAGGATGGCTACAAAGATGATAGTGGGTCAGCAGGGCAAGGCATACGAGGAGAGGTTGAGGGCACTGAAAATGTACTCCCTGGAAGACAGGAGAGAGAGAGGAGACATGATTGGGACATTCAAGTGCCTGAAAGGGATAAATAAAGTGGATAAGGAGAGTCTCTTTAAGCTGGGTGGCAACCATAACATGAGCGGGTACAGTCTTAAGCTGGAGGGTGGGAGGTTTAGGAGGGAAGTCAGGAAGCACTTCTTCACAGAGAGGGTGGTGGACACTTGGAATGCACTGCCTGAAGAGGTCATGTCATTGAAGACAGTGGGCAGCTTTAAGACAGACTGGGATAGGCATGGGGGGAAAGTAAGGATCATGGGTAGGGAGTATGGGAGGAGTGGGAGGGAGGGAGGGCAGGGACAGTAGCTCAAGCTGTGGACCCTGCAATACAAGCAGACTTGATAGACCAAATGGCCTTCTTCTGCTGGCTTCTTTGTATGTTCATATGTAATACATTGGTTGCAGGAGTCAGATGGTGGCCAGCCACAGAGGAGAATGGCAGTATATGCCAGCTACAGTCACCAATGTTGATTGTGCCTGGGAGTGAGCGGTACCACTGGACATCAAGGATTGTGTTAACATGACTGGAGAGAGAGAGAGAAGGTACCGCTGAATACCAAGGAGACCACTATAATGGAAGGGGAAGAGGTTGGGGATGTACCACCAGACACCAGGAGGATCACAATAATTGGAATGGATAGAGGGAGGGGATTACTACCAGATACCAGGGTAATCTCTACAATGAGAATGAAAGTGTGAGAGCTGGAGGGGGTATCACTGGACACCAAGGATGATTTAAACAGGGATTGGAGAGAGAAGGCTGTTTTATTTGGGTAAATTTAAAACATAGAGGATAATGGATGGGCAACAGCAAACAACACTGTGTTTGCTTCAAGGTTGAAGCTCAGCATTGTTGTTCACTGTTGCCCAGCTATAGTCCTTTATAGTATATGGGCAACTCTGAACATCAAGGGAGAGTTTAACAGTTTGAATTACTGTAGCATTTTACCTTACTTGTCCTGGTCAGATACCATGTCAATGAGACAACAACACCTCCCCCGGCAGTTGCAATCTCATTTGCAAAGCACACAGCACTTGAGAGAAACACTAGTTGTTCCATTTTTAAACCTGTTTTTGTTTTTTTGGTCATGCACTGATTCTCTTGATCATGAATGAACTGCAGATGCCTGTTGGTGAGCATATTATTAGTTAGATACCCCAATTTTAACTGTATTATGGATGTGTGATTAACTGTTGTATTGGCTCTGTAACCTGTTTATCAATATTATGTATCTAGCATTTGAATTTGTATTTTGTACATGGTATGGCAATTGTGTGTGTATCCTTTCCCTACATGTACCCCTCTCCCCCAGGACGTACCGTGAGACAAGCAATTTCAACTGCTCAGTGTACTTTTCTGGTGAAACTTTTCAATAAATAAATAATTAGATTCATAAGCACAGCTGTGTCTTTAAACACTGTAGCTAGGTTTCACGTGTGGGGTGAGCATATCATTATCATGAGCATATTATTTATTTATTTCATTGGAATTGCAACCGTTTGAGTCATAGACTCATTTCCAAAGGCTCCACATCAGGTACAGAGAGAAAACAATACAGAAAATGACTGAGTGCATATAGTACAGCACACGAATTAAGCAATAGGATACAGTAGGTGTTATCCTAGCAAGAGGATAACTGTACAAAAAAAAAATATATATATATATATATACATACAGAATAATATTTACAGATACAGAATATGTACAGATGAAGAGCTGGCCTATACATGTGGAAGATAGGCTAATATAATTAATGGGTTCCATTTTTTTTCAATGTAAAAATCCATGTATTAAAAAATGTAATACCTGAGTAGGTATTATGACAAAGTCATATCAACCCGCGCAAAGCCACACAAAATCGCGCAATCATGCAAAGCCACATAAAGCTGCACAAAACACCAGTAATTATAAAAAATAAAAGATAGGCAATTGTGTGTTAAGGATTTTTTTTACACACCCTCGGTGTGTGATGACTGTGTACACCTCTTGAGCTTCGCTCTCGAGGTTTACGGGTCATCACACACCTCGGGTGTGTAAAAAAAATCCATAACACACACTTGCCTATCCATTATTCTATATTTATCATACATATACAGAATATGTACAGATGAAGAGTTGGCATATTCATGTGGTGGATAGGCTAATTTAACATACAGTGGGTTGCAAAGCTGAGTTAAGTACATGTTGCAGCTAGCACAGCAGAGTGCAGCCTCTAGGAGGCATTGTCATGAGTCACATCCTGGAGAAGATGGGAGGTTAATATGTCAAAGACCTGTGGACTACAGGGGGGAGGTAGTGAGTAGTTTCAGTGGAGGCGAGGACAAAGCGTGGGGTTTGAAGACCATTGAGACAGAATTGTTAGCGGCTGCATTGGCGGTTCTGGGAGGACAAGCTGTGGATTTTCAGAGCCGCCTTAAAGGGACCTAGTTTGCCTATAGCAGTGATAGAGGGGGGAAGGGCATTATACCGGGTGGGAGCTCTGAAGAGGAAAGATCTTTGGGCTAAGGCAGTCCTGACTCTGGGGACCTTCCAGATAGCTTTGGTGGCAGTGCGAGTGGCCACAGCGAGGGTAGCTGACTGAAGGGAGGCGGTGACCCCTGGGGGGATCAAATCCAGGTGGATTTTTTTAGTAAGGAGACATGTCTGATAGAGTAGTCTTTCTTCTAGTGAAAGAATATTAGCGAGCGCATAGAGTGAGCAGGTGTGCAATCGATTGTGTGCACCGGAGAGGAGCTGGCAGGCTTTGTTAACTGCCAACTGGATTTGGTGGAGTGGAGTGAGGTCAGAGGCAGCATAGACCGTGAGCCCATAGTCCACAAGAGATAGGACAGAGGACGTTATGGCCAGGTGTAAGGCTTCTTGAGGCAAGCAGTCCTTGTGCCTGTATAGCTCAATACAGGCACTGGTGGCAGAGGAGAGAATTTTGATATGTTCGTGGAAAGAGAGAGTGGTGTCAAAGGTGACGTCCAGGTACTTGTAGGTTTATATGGTCCTGGGTGACTTCAACGCCTGGATCAATGATGAACTTTCGCAATTTGGACAACACTTCCTCCAGATGATGGTTTCACTGGGCCTTACACAGGTGGTTACCTCTGCTACCCATAAGTGCGGCCATTCTCTTGACCTGGTCTTCCTCCTGGAGATCGAGGCCTTTGACGTGGGGGGGACCCCGTCGCATGGTCCGACCACTACACTGTGCAATTCAATTATCGCACCCCTCCTCGTAGGCCAACCCCTGTGGAGATGGTCAGGTACCGCCCTTTACAGGATGTGACTCCTGATGGCCTAGCAGCGGTACTTGATCTATCAGAATTTCCTGTGGCGAGCATGGATCCAGAGGTTTTGGTTTTGGCCTATAACCAGGCTAATACGTCAGTGCTGGATTCCATTTCTCCAGTCTGTGTATGTCTTCTCTCCCTCTGTCCTTGGTCTCCCTGGTTTGATGGGACCTTGAGGGAGTTGCGGTGACTAGGACGTAGGTTAGAGCGATGCTGGTGGAAATCTGACTTAGATGCCGACCATCTTAGACTGCTAGAGCATTATCGAGACTATCAGTCAGCAATCTCCCATAAGAAGGCAGAGTTCCTGTCCAGGGAGATTGCTGCAGCTCAGAACTGACCAGCTCAGCTCTTTCGAACTGTGGACAGGCTGTGCAACCCAGACTGTCTGCAAGTTTGAAGAGCCTTTTCACAGTTGCAGTGTGATGAGCTTGCTCAGTTCTTTGCTGATAAGGTGGCCGACATCAGGCTGGAGACCTGTTCAGCGCACTCTATGGGAGTTGCTGATGATCGATGCTTGGCCACTGTCCCTCTTTTCTCCAGGAGCTCCTTCGACAGGCCGGAAATCATGGATGTTCTGCGGACTGTCCAGGGTATGTGCCTTACATGCTGTAGTTTAGACCCACGCCCGACAGCCCTGATTATGGGTTGTTGGGAAGTCATTGGCCCGGTTCTGGCGCAGACGGTCTGGTGCTCTCTTGACTCTGAAGAATATCCCTGCTCCTTGAAGGAAGCAGTGGTGACACCTTTGTTGAAGAAAGCTTCATTGGACCCGGACTGTCTCGCAAACTACAGAACTATCTCTAACCTTCCCTTTGTGGGGAAGGTGGTTGAGAAAGTAGTGGCAGTACAACTGGAGAACCATTTGACCATTCATAGCATCTACAAACCTCTCCAGTCTGGTTTCCGAAAGAGGCACAGTACCGAGACTGCGTTGGTTCAGGTGCTCAATGATCTCCTGATGGTGAGAGATCAGAAAAAATGGTCCATTTTGGTACTTCTTGATCTGTCATCAGCTTTTAACACTGTGGACCATGGAGTACTACTCGAGTGCCTGAGATTCATCTGTGAAATTTCTGGTTTGGTCCACAGATGGTTTACATCATTCCTCACTGGTAGAACTCAGAGGGTGGTGTCCAGGGTTTTTTCCTCTGAACCCATCTCTCTGCCTTGTGGGGTTCCCCAGGGCTCAGTGTTGTCCCCAGTGTTGTTTGCGGTGTATATGCTGTCCCTCGGAGATGTTGTAAGATGATATGGGCTGAGGTTTCACTGCTATGCTGATGATACCCAGCTCTATCTGTCTTTTGCGCCCGACCAAGATGGAGCACTCTTGGTATTTAACGATTGCCTCTTTGAAATCCAAGATTGGATGAAGTCCAGCTGGCTGAAGTTGAACCCCGGGAAGAATGAGGTGATGGTTGTGGATCCAGGTCACCGGATAGGGGGTTGGGAGTAGGTCTACCATTGGGAATATTCCTGGGGAATTCCGAGCTCCATACCTCTGAATGGGTGTGAGACCTGGGGATGATACTGGACAAAGGGCTGACACTTCAATTTCAGGTGTCGGCTGTCATCAAGCTATCCTTTTACCATCTAAGGAACATCGCTAGGATCAAGCACCTTGTTCCGTCCGGTGACCTGCTGACATTGATCCACGCCTTTGTGACCTCGCGTCTGGATTATTGCAACTCCCTTTACTTTGGGCTTCTGGGGGTTGATATCCGTCACCTGCAGCTGGTGCAGAACTCTGCAGCCCGGTTGTTGATGGGGACACCTCGGTCTTCCCATATTACACCAGTGCTGTGGGAACTGCACTGGCTGCCAGTTCAGTGGCGGATCACTTTAAAAGTTGGATTACTGACATATAAAGCCCTACATGGACTGGGCCCTGACCACCTGAAAGAGCTTCTGGTTTCTTACCTCCCTGTGTGTCCTCTCCGCTGGGCCAACGAGGGGTTGCTGGAGATTCCGAGGGTCTTTTTAAAATCTTCAGGGGCTCGAGCATTTATGTTCATGGCCCCTACCCTCTGGAATTCTCTACCCCGTCGGATTAGGGAGTGCATGACCGTGAGGGGTTTCAAACAGGCATTAAAGACACATTTATGGGGCATGGCATATGGTGATGTGGAAAACAGTTTTTAATTATATGGTACTGTATATTTGTTACTGTTGTGCAGCATTGTTTTAAATTGTTTTAATTTGTACTGCACCTTGAAACTTGAAAGGCGCATTAAAAATACAGATGATGATGATGATGATGATGATGATGACTTGGTCAAGGGGGTAAGTGAGCTGGAGAGGATGTTCAGGTGATAGTCCTTTGCCCTGTTTTGGTGATGAGCAAAGAGCATTGTTTTTGTTTTCTTGATGTTGACCACTAACCTGTGGTCAGCAAACCAATTTCCCAACTGCTTGAAGGAGTCTTGTAGGGAGAGCTGGAGAACAGAAGGGTCAGGGTGAGAGGTGAATAGGACAGCATCATCCATATAAAGGAGAATATTTCTGGAACTGCAGCTGGGTGTTAAGATAGGTGCTAAATAACAGGGGTCCCAGGACGGACCCCTGTGGGACACCAGAGCATACTGGCAGTGTGGAGGACAAGGTGTTGTTGATTTTAACACTCTGGGATCTGGAGCCAAGATAGCTGGAGAACCAGTCGAGGGGCCCTTGGGAGACCCCAATGTGTTGGAG
The DNA here is from genome assembly GCA_016271365.2 of Neoceratodus forsteri. NCBI lineage: Eukaryota > Metazoa > Chordata > Ceratodontiformes > Ceratodontidae > Neoceratodus > Neoceratodus forsteri. The sequence continues at coordinate 389,899,167 of CM057453.1, forward strand.
TGTGCTCAGTAGGAGGGGGGGGGGTGCAAGACTGTGTCAAAAGCCTTAGGTTGATGAAAACAGCACTGGCAAGGTGATCTTTGTCCAGCATGGAGTGATAGTAGTGTTATTAGCATGAGCATATCATTATCATGAGCATATTATTAGCATGAGCATATCATTACTATGAGCATATTAGTAGCATAAAACAAATTAGTATAGGCATTATAGTAATACACTGCATTAGTATTACAAACCAATACATTTTCATATGTTGTAGGCAGACTGAAGGGGTTAAATAGAACTTTCTAAAATAAAATAATATAAAATCCTAGTCATGCTAAAAACTGCTGGAGTTTCAAAGGTTAATGTTTATTATCTGTTATGTCAAATGCCTAGCACAACATGACACTAATGTTATCTGCTTCCGATGAACCATTTCTGCTGCATCATAATATTAATGAAGCTTTCTGCTTACCATTTGTCTAAGCATAGGGAGTTAAGACACCTGCTGTCTAACTTAGTGAAAAAAGTCTCTTGGGTTCAATTCAGAGAAAGAAGGAAGAGATAACTGTTGCACATAGGCTTTTTGGGATGAAAACATATTTTGTAACTTAAAGAATGCATGAGGTAATCGAAACTGACCACAGCCCGATACTGTACCTAAGAAAAAAGTATAAAACATGGGAGGTCTTATCTCTCATTACCACATGGAATTCAGCATCATGTCAATGCTACGAAGTCCTTGTCATATGCTGGTCCGGATGTGAGTATGAATATCTAATTCAGGATTACATCTGCTAGTCCAGGGACAGAACGATTAGGTAAAATTATAAAAATTAGTTATGTAGAAAAACACAAGGTCCATGAAAAACCTATGGACCAATGGAGTCTCAAAACAGAGGAGTGCACTTTATATCCCAGGAGTTGAAATAGAATAATGTAAAACAGTTAGAAGTGGGGTCAGCACAAAAAAGGCTATTAGAATATGTTAAACCACTCAAGCTTTTATTATACGCAAAGAGACATTGCCAAAAAACAGCACATAATGCGTTCTCTCATAATAACTGCTTGTTCAAAGCTTAAAAATATTCAAAAGAGAGAACTAAACAGTGAAAATATCACATAAAGGTTTACTGGAAAACGCCGTTGTAACAGCACTGTGTGACCAAAAAAACAAAGCATGGCATTCAGCTGGCGGAAAGCTTGTATAGACCACAGCAACTGAAAAGGCGTATGTCAAAAAACACAATGGAAAAGTGCACAGATATAAAAATCATACCACTCTCCTTGTCTAGATGCCTTGTCTAAACACCCAAGCATTTGAAATCTGCTTTGCAGCCATACACGCCATGCCTTGCGCGGCATGCCGCCCCAATCTCGAGCAGCCGGCCCGACAACTGGAAGAGAGAGACAATAAGCGTCAGCAATGACGCGTTTACGTATCGACTAACCAGTCTTCATAAGAGCATGACGTTGATACATCGCATCTTCTTAAATATACTCCAGCTCTTAAAGAGACAGGGAGAAATAATTAAACTTTATAACTCATTTTTACCAAAAACAGAAATTTCCCATATATAGTTATTTATGATTTTGATGTAAGATTTAGTATTTGTGGATATGACCTGTTCATGCTTTGTCCCCAACAGGGTGATAAGACTTTCCCGGCTCTGTCCCCCTTTGGTGGTTTTTTGATACTATACAATTTTATTTGGTGTAGTTTATTAATATTATTTATATCACATTTTTGTCCAGGGTTATTGGTGGCATTTTTATAGTATTCATGGCCATGACTTTCCGTGCTCTAGTCACAATGTTTTTGGGAGCATGACTTGATTGGCTCTGCTCTCATTAGTAAGGTTGGAAGCTATATTGTCATTTTTATAAACTTTTTTGTGTATATTCTGTTTTCTAATTAGTAGACTTTTGGTAAAAATGAGTTGTAAAGTTTAATTATTTCTCCCTGTCTCTTTAAGAGCTGGAGTATATTTAAGAAGATGCAATGTATCAACATCATGCTCTGATGAAGACTGGTTAGTCCTGCGCATCATTGCTGACGTTTTGTTGTCTCTTCCAGTTGTCGGCTGGCTGCTCGAGATTGCGGCATGCGGCGTGCATGGCATGTACGGCTTGCAAGGCAGATTTCAAATGCTTGGGCATTTAGACAAGGCATCTAGACAAGGAGAGTGGTATGATTTTTATATCTGTGCACTTTTCCATTGTATTTTTTGACGTACGCCTTTTCAATTGCTGTGGTCTATACAAGCTTTCCGCCAGCTGAATGCCATGCTTTGTTTTTTGGTCACACAGTGCTGTTACAATGGCGTTTTCCAGTAAACCTTTATGCGATATTTGCACTGTTTAGTTCTCTCTTTTGAATATTTTTAAGCTTTGAACAAGCAGTTATTATGAGAGAATGCATTATGTGCTGTTTTTTGGCAATGTCTCTTTGCATATAATAAAAGCTTGAGTGGTTTAATATATTCTAATAGCCTTTTTTGTGCTGACCCCACTTCTAACTGTTTTATAAAATTATGAAAATGTATTGTGTGTTCTGTGTCTGTATAAATATGCCTGCAATATAATGATCTATGAATGAGAAATGTTATGCTTGACATCTGTGTCTTGTCTGTTCTTTTTTTTAATTTTTTATTATTTTTAAATATACAAGTAAAATCATTCAACATGATATATCAAAACTACATTATCATAAACCATAATAATAAACCCTACTGACCATAAATAAAGCAATTACACGATATGTGTAAAAAATTCAATATATTATTGCTAATAAATTGCATGCAACAATTCATCTCTACCACAAACACATAATTTATCAACTTTTAATTTACCCAGAATGTTTCTACCCTCAAGTTCCTCTATTTTATGATTAACGCCTTCAGAAAGTCCCATATTCAATAGCCTCTTGTATTGGCAGCCATTTTCCCTTATATTTACTTATTTGTTTTATTGTGTAATAAAATCCTCTTTCTAGACTCATTGTTTCTAAAAAATAAATTTCTCCATAATTAAACCATAGGGATATCTGGATTTTTCCACATTCTAGTAATAAATTGTTTAGCTGTCATAAATGCTGTATCTACAACAGCTCTTCTTTTCTCTGGTATATACTGAAATGCTATAATGTTCAGTAGACATATTTCTGGCTTAAATGTCAGATTTATACCTAGTACTCTATTCAATATTTTAATAATCGCTTTCCAAAACCTTTGTATAAATGGACATAAAGCTAGCACATGCGTTGCATTAGCTACTTCCCCACATCCTCTATTACAGATCGGGGAGATAGTGCCCTTGAATTTATTTAACAAATAAGGGGCCGGATATTCAAAAGGGTTGCACCATGCGCAATAGGGTTGCGCATGCGCAAATCCAAAAGTGCACCATTCTACGATATTCAGCAGGAGGCAGTTGTGCCACTGAAAACAGGTTGAGCAACAGCGCAATGCAAATGAAGGCATGCGCAACCGAAGGGGGTGGATCCATGCATAAAGATAGCAATGCGATATTCAAAGACTTGCACAATGCACATGAGCTGAACAGCGGAGATTCGCCCAAGCGGAAATGAGCCCAAAATAAAAACGCTTAAGGAAGAGGCGCAAGAACGCGACAGGGAAGACACATGAGGCAGAGAGACAGAGAAGGCCAGAGTAACATACAGTGCAGGCCAGGGAGTGTACAGTGCAGACCAGGGAGTGCACAGGACAGAAGAGGGGCAAGGGAAGGTGTATGGGGCCACAGAGTGCAGAGGCCAGTAGGTGTACCAGGTGCAGTGGAGGTAGCAGTCAGGACAGCGGGGGTAACAGAGCAACATCAGCCGGGGGTTCAGTCAGGAGATGGACATGCCAGCTTCCACATGGAAGCTGTAATGAGGGGGTGAGAATGCATGCTGCAGGGGATGTGGCTATGGAAGGTCCGGTCGGTATTGCCTCAACAGGCAGTACTGTGCCCGCATCAGCTTTGAGCTGTACACAGATGTAGAGATTGTGGGCTGGTACCGCCTGAACAGGGCAATACTGAGACGGCTCTGTGAGCTGTGCAGTGATGTGATGCAGGCACCCTCACGACGGAGTCACACTCTGTCAGTGGAGACCAAGGTGACAGCCTGCATGTGCATGCTCACCATGGGCACCTTCCAGAGACCGACAGGGGACACCACAGGCATCACACAGTCGGCCACGTCATGCACACTCACCCAATTCCTCAGCGCACTGCTGCCACATGCTGCAGAGCACATCCATTTCCCCAGCACCGCAGCAGAGCGTAAAGCAAACATGCAGGAGTTCCACAGGGTAGCACGTATGCCTGGCATGCTAGGGGCCATAGACTGCACCCATGTAGCCATACGCATGCCACCTGGCCCTGATGGGGTTGCATATAGGAACAGGAAGGGCTATTCCAGTGTCAACTGCCAGGTGGTGTGTGATGCCACTGGGCGCATAATCAATGTCTGTGCCACACACCCTGGTGGAGCACATGATGCCTTTATATGGTATCAGTCCTCACTGTGCCATCGATTAGAGAGTGGGGACATCCCCACAGGCCATCTAGTGGGTGAGTACGCATGTAGGAATTGCAAGCGTGGGCAAGGTGGGAATGCCACAGGTGCTATGGTAGTGGCACACAGGATATTGGCAATATGGACCTGAACATGATACTCATCTCCACCATCTCCACACAGGTGACAGCAGATACCCACTCCGTCCCTGGCTGCTCACACCATACCGGTGCCCCATGACCCCATCGCAGTAACGCTATAATGAGGTGCATGCCGCCACACACAACATCATCGAGCGGGTGTTTGGGATGCTCAAGGCACGCTTCCGATGCCTAGACACCTCCGGCGGTGCCCTACAGTACAGCCCCTCAAAGGCCTGTGGGATATTCCTGGCCTGTTGTATCCTGCACAACATGGCAAAAGACTGTGGGATAGCCATTCAGGTCGAGGAGGGGACAGCGATGGGGACGCCAGCGGCGCCGGTGATGATGGTGATGAGCAGCCCCCCCTTGGACGGCGGGACCCCCGACTGATCCGGCAGGCCCAGCTGCACCGGGACACCATCACGGAGGGGCATTATGCACGACACAGGTAAGTCAAGGGGCCATGTGCAACCAACACTGTCCTGGCACAATCCACAGGCACACAAAGTAACACACCAGGGGTGCATGACAGCAAGGGGAGTGGAAGGGACCAGGCACACAAACACACCATCAGGGAGGGCGAACAGTCATATGGACACACACACACACACACACACACACACACACACACACCAGGCACAAAGCATACATGGGCAGGTGCACAGCAGAGCAGGAACAGACATGGCAAACACACAGATCCACAGACCACACCCACCACCTGTACTGTCCAAGTGCGTGTGTCAGATGCCGGGCACCCTTGCACCTTGGTGTACAGTACAATGCAGGCATCATCATGCACACATACCTGTGGACAGCAGTCAGGATGGTGTGCAGGTGGTCCGTATGTCGGTGTGATGTGCAGGGCACCCACCAGTGCACTGCCCACCATGACGCACAGTGCACATAGGGCAGCACCAGACAGGGCCCGCACTGGGAGACAGGTCAGTCATGTTGCACCATTCCACAGCCACCGCGGATGCATGGGTGGCCCCGCCGTGACCCAACAGCACTGGCAGGCTGAGCAGGGGCCACATGGGGTGGCACCGATGGACCACCAGGGGTCCCACTGTGCGATCGTGACCTTGTCCGCACTGGGGTCTGTAGTATGCCAAACATACCTGCACCAGGGGTGCTCGGGATGCCACAGCAGAACCCAGCGTCGACAGGCTTGGTGTCGCATGATGCGAGAGCAGGAAGTGGAGGCGTACTGTGTGAAGTGCGTGTACAGGGCACCTGCTTGTGTGTCAAAGCAGCCACGACAGTGACCAATGCCTGGGTCTGCCTGTCAATGGCGCGGTCACATCCATCCGCAATGGACCATCTCTGCACGGTTCAGAGCACAGTCCCTGCTGTGCCGCCCACAGCCATGCACAGTGCCTCCACGGATGTTGTAACCCACCTTTGCTGCTGTACTGATTCCCACAGCAGGCGGGTGCTCTTCAAATGGGTACTCTGCCACAGCGGCATCCTGTCCCCAGAGTATGGAAGGTCCTGATGCTCAACACCCCTTGAGGGTGGGTGCTGTTCACCAGGACCAGGAATGGGCATATCAAGGCGGTGGGCATGTGCCACCGCTGGACACTGTACCCCAAGACCTGGTGGGTGACTGCTGCTGCCCTTCAACCGCTTGCCCCAGGGACCACTCATTCCACTGCTGTGGCCGCAACAGTGCCAGACACCTGCACAGCCACCGGTGCTGCCTTACCGGTGCTGACAGACACAGCCTGGGACTGTGCCAACATGCTGGCACACACGTTGGAACCAGCTAGGCCCAGGGCATGTGTTGGCCTGCTGTGTGTCCGTCATGGGACACACACATGTCACTGCCCATTGCAGTCCTTGCATCATCAATGGTGCAGGTACATGCTACAGCCACAGTCACAGCGTGCTGGCATGCTTGCATGCCAGACTGCTGAGACACAAGCTGTACACCCCCCACACCCGACTCACTGACACCAGAGTTAGCAGCCCGGCGTGCATGCTGGTGCAGTGCATGCTGGCTGGTGACAGAGGTGGATGGACCCTCCTCCATGTCCAGCAGCTCTTCCTCACTGCCTGAACCCACCACCACCATCCCCTGAAGATGAACAGGATCTGTAACAGAAAGAGAGGACATGTGAGTGCATGTGAACAACCTTCCCCCCCAACACCACCACCATGTCATACCGTGCAGTGATGGGCTTCCACCTGTCTGGAATCCACCTCCTGGTACGCCCTCAATAGCACTCTGCTGCATTGATGCAGCCAGTCGGTCCTCAGCTGGGGTCAGCTCCACCACCGCTGGCTGGCCCCCGCCTGTGCCAGCATGTGCCACCCGAGGGCTGCCACCTTCTCCTTCACCCTCCTGCAGTCTGTCCCCATCTTCTTTTTGCATTCCTGCACGAAGCGCTGGTGGCTTCCATGCAGGTTCACTGCCCAAGCTACCCCCTCCCATGCAGCCACACGGGCCTGAGGGGTGCCCCGCCGTCCACTCAGTAGTGGCTCCTCCTCCAGGTAAGCCTGGAAGAGGGCCTCTGTCTCTGCCGTGGTGAAGTTGGGCCTCCTCCTCCGCCCACCATCCTCACCCTCACCTTGGCTCTGCTCGGTCATGTCGATCTGTATGCGTGGAAGTGGACACCTGTCACTGTGCAGTCTACAGCGTTATCCCATGACCGTTGTCCAGAACATCACACAGCATGCAACCCACCTCTCACCTGCAGTAACCGAATCTGGCCAGCGCAGCCCAATGTCGCACATTTATAGTGCAATGCATGCAAATTAGGAGTGGAGCAACTGTAATGAGATGCAAATCATGCCACTGTGCCTTTGAATGGCTGATCAGATGATTTGCATGTGTCGGCTGAATATCGCGCCGTTGCGCTTTGCGCAATACGGTTGAGGTGGCTGAGCCAATGGCGCATATCTGTGACTGTGTGGTATACTGCATTGCGCATGCCCAGGTAGCTTACGCAGGTGTCTGCCACACTGATGACGTGCTGTGCGCGATCGGCAATTCAGGCCATGGCCACCATTGTGCCAGTGGCGCTACAGCACTGGGCACCATATGGCGCTGTGGCACTACTGCGCAATAGTCCACTGTGGCACTGGCACGCAGGTGACCATTCGCGCAGGATGCATAGACGTCAGATGGCGCTATGCGTGGCCTTGCGTCATAGACCCCTGACCTGGTGTCCGACCTTTGCCCCCTGGCGCTGTTCGGCTGCCATGTGTACAGCTCTGTTGCGCTGTTTGGTGACAGCGCTATGTGAACCGATGGCGCTATACGAACAGTGCGATTGGAACCTATGGTGGTCTATTGCGCAACATTTCCACGTGGGGTTGCTGCTCTGTGGGGCGCCATATTGTCTGCTCTAATACCACAGTAATGGCACGCAGGAGAGCTCCCCAGTGGAGTCAGTTGGAGGTGGCCAACCTGGTGGCAGTGGTTGAGCCCCACTTTGGGGCACTGTTTGGGGATCAGCCCCTCACCATGGCCCACACCCATGTGTGGCTGCAGGTGGCCACTGAACTGGAGAGGGTCGCAGGGTGGTGCCGGTCTGCTGACCAGTGCAGGCACAGATATAGTGACCTCCGCAGGAGGGAGCCGGACGTGCTGCAACACCTCAGGTCACGTGCCAGGAGGGGCATTGTGCCTAGGCCAGGTGGGTGTACCATCTATGCACCTGTATTCTCCATAGGGGTGTGACTGTGTTTTGGTGGCGGTGCATGGGGGATGGCTCTGCCATGGTTGGCTGTGTCAGTGTGTGCAGATGTGAGATGCATGGGTCTGGCTGTGTGGGTGGGCACACTCACTGAGGCAGGGGGCAGTCTGCTTTGGGGTCACACTGATGTTTTTCTCAACATTTGTCACTCACAGGCCTGGTGGAGAGGATGCAGACCCAGGCTGAGGAGGGCCGTGGCGGGGCCCAGGTGGCAGCCGGAGGAGGCGTGATGGGTGGGCCACAGCGGCAGCAGCAGCAGCCACAGCTGCTTGATGAGTGTGAGTGTCATTACATCATGGATGCTATTGCATGCTGGAGGGGGTGGGCATGACCACCAGCCATGGACAACACAACCATGCACGACACAGGCGACAGTCATCACTGTCCAGTGTCACTGCACATCTGTGTGTGTGTCACTGGTGGTCCATGCATGCACTGGGCACATGGCTGTGGAACTGGCATCCCACCACATTGCCACGTCACTTGACAGCCTTGTTTGTGCTGTAATGGACATGGGCAGTGTGTGTGTGTGCAGTGGGGCACATAGCTGGTGCTGCCTGGTTGGGCGTGTCATGTGCATGGTCACTGTGGGTGGGTGCATACCATCACAGGTGCGGGGCACTAGGCTATATGCCTTGCAAGATGGGTGGTGTTCAGGGTTGTGGACAGTCACAGCCATTGACTGTGTTCCCTTTTCCTAGGTCTCAGCATCCTATGGTGGATGGACCGTGCCCTCCAGTGGCTGACGCAGGTGTCAGTCACTACACATGACCTCCTCACAGACATGCAGCACCATGGGGTCAGGCAATGCCGGAGGAACCGGGAAGATCAACAGGCAGCAGGGGACCAGCCTGCCGGGCGCTGACTGTGCTTCCCCTTCCCACTTCACCCAGCTCTCCCACCCTGCCTTCCCTCTCCCAGTTGTTCACCCCTACCCCTTACCCACCCCTACCTTGTACTCCTACCCCCCCTTATCTTGTACATATGTATATAGATGTTGTTGGTGTTGTACATATCTTTTTCTAATATATATATTTTGTTATGAATTCTGTGGTGGTCTCTGATTTGCAGCGGCTATGGTTGCTCAGTTGCAGTGGTGTGCATGGCATCTGGGGTGGTAAGGTCCTGGGTATGTGTGTGTGTGCATGGGAAGGTGTCTCCAGTGTGGGAGTGCCTTTCAGTCGGTCTTGCCATCTGCTGCCGCCCACTGCTGGGTGCCCAGGGTGGGTCTGGCTTGTATGGTTCTGTGCTACATGAGGTTGCAGTGTGCCGGGGTTGCATGGTGTTTACTGCAGTGCCAGTCACTGCACATGGGTGGTGTCTTGGGGTCACAGTGCAGGGTGTGCTGTACAGAAGGGGGGGCTGATGTGCACTGTGGTTGTCGACCCCGGTGTGTGGCAGTCTCAGCCTGCCAGTGGGTGTGCTGGGGTGACATGGCCCTGCTGTGCTTTGTTGGCTTGTCCCCATGGGCCGGTGGATCATCCATCCCTCCCCCAGTGATGCTGTGCTTGGGGTGTGTGGGTATATTGTTAGTTCTGCAGTGTGTTTCTGTGCCCATGTGTGGCATGGCTGGTGGTGGGCCCCAGCCTGCCTCCCTGGTTGTGCAGTTCCATTGCTCTGCTGGGGGGGGCTCTGCTTGCACTATGGCACCTCTGGACTGCTCAGCTGGGCTAGCCTTGTTGCGCTATGGCGCATCATTTCTGTTCAGCTTCCCCTTTCTGGTTGCGCTGTGGTGCAGTTTGTGCGATATTCAGACGTTGACTGCTTGCGCAGTTTGTCTTGCTCCATGTTTGAATATTGCGTCTGTTGCACATATGCGCAATTGACTTGTGCTTGATCCTGCTGTTGCGCACTTTTTGGGCGCAGTTTGAATATCCGGCTCAAGGTGAGCAATAAATCCTATGTAATGTATAGAATTGTATCTGATTTAATCTATTATTTAAAGAACTGTTCCAAGTCATACATATTGTTTCCCATTGTAAGTTGGAAATTGAAATGTTCAAATCCTTTTCCCATTTTATTTTTAAGGTACTATGAGAATCCTGTTGTTTACTCTTAAGGACCGAGTATAGTTTTGAAATAAGTTTTTTCCTTATTATTTACCTCAATCAATATCTCCAAAATCTGATTATCTAACATCAAATTCCCTTTTCTACTTATATCTAAAAGAACAGTTCTGATCTGTAAGTACATATAGAACATGTTTTTATGAATTCCATACTCTTCCTGAATTTGTTGAAAAGATTTCAAATCTGTATTTGTATACAGATCACCAATATTAACTATCCTCATAGCCTTCCATTTTTACGTTAGCTTGCGCGCATGCGCAAGGAATGTTTTGGGAGAGTAGCACACTTTGGAGGTGTGGCTGTCCCTTGCAATCCACTGCTCAGTTGAGCAGGAGTGGCGGTCCTGCACCAATGGGTGCGGGAGCTGTGTATGACAGCAGTGGTCTTTGCTTCAAAGAAAACCACCGCTGTCATACAGAGCACCACGTCATGCTGCCCCCCCGCATCACGCTGCTCCCCCCGCGTCCACGCCTCCTCAAAGCTTTGGTGCCATGCTGAGAGCCACCCCAGCGTGGGCAAGCGTCCCGACATTGTTTGCCTGTCAAGGGGTGCCTAATCCCCGTCGCTCCATGGCTCCTCAGCCATCTTCTGCCATGCTGGGAGCCCACCCCAGTGTGGCAAACGTCCTGGGTTGTCAGCCGACGGGGGTGCCCAATCCCCTGTTGGCTCTATGGCCCCCCCAGCCATCTTCTGCCATGCTGGGAGCCCACCCAGTGTGGCAAACGTCCCACATCATCAATTGCAAAAACCTGTAAATTAAAACTGTCCCACGCAGTCTCCCCCGCCTCCCACAACCCTCACCCACCCACTGCGCACCCTGCCTCCCCACCCCCTCACCCCATACTTACTCCGGAGCTCAGAGCGACGATCTTGTGGACCGGAACACGTCTGCACTCTTCAAAGCTGACCGTGAACTGAGGAAATGCCGGTAAGCTGTATAATGGGCTAGATAGGAGTTTTCAACTTTATTGCATATCTCAGGCATTTTTTGGAATTTTTGCACCAAATTTTCAACATGGGGTTTTTGGGACCCCTTCTCATGAATGATGTCACTGTCATGGTGTATTCTGGGCCCAAAGGGTGATTTTGCAGTCAGTGCGCAGTCACTGCGTGAAATCACCCTTCGGGCATGAATAACGCCATGAGAGTGACATCATTCATGAGAAGGGGTCCCAAAAAACCCATGTTGAAAATTTGGTGCAAAAATTCCCAAAAATGACTGTTTTACGAGCATGCGTTGCGCAATTCCTCTTCAGGCTCATAAGTTCTCGAATTTTCAATATTTTCACTCCAGATTTTCAACATTGCCATTTTACCACACCTTCTTATGAGTAGTACAGCTGTCATTTTTCACATCTCACCCAAAATGTGTTTCCGATCATGTAGCACACAATGGCACAGTCGGTGTGTGAAATCAATGTATGGGACACATTAAGAAAATCACAGTGACACTGTTCATGAGCAGATGTCTTAAAATGGCTATGTTGAAAATATGGTGAAAAATTCCTAAAATGACTGTTTCTGTCGTTCGCGGTTCTCACTTGCGCTCGTACGTTCTAATTTTCAATATTTGCACTCCAGATTTTCAACATTGCCATTTTACCATACCTTCTCATGAACAGTACAGCTGTCATTTTTCACATCCTGCCCAAAACGTGTTTCCGCCCATGTAGCGCACATTGGCGCAGTCGGTGTGCGAACTCAATGTATGGGACACATTAAGAAAATCACAGTGACACTGATCATTAGCAGAGGTCTTAAAATGGCTGTGTTGAAAATTTGGTGAAAAAATTCCTAAAAATGACTGTTTTAAGAGTGTTCATTGCGTAGTTCCTATGCACGCTCGCAAGTTTGCGAATTTTCAATATTTTCACTCCAGATTTTCAACATTGCCATTTTACCACACCTTCTTATGAGCAGTGCAGCTGTCATTTTTCACATCTTGCCCAAAATGTGTTTCCGCCATGTAGCGCACAATGGCACAGTCGCTGTGCGAACTCAGTGTATGGGACACATTAAGAAAATCACAGTGTCACTGTTCATGAGCAGAGATCTTAAAATGGCTATGTTGAAAATTTGGTGAACAAATTCCTAAAAATAACTGTTTTACGAGCGTGCATAGTGCAGTTCCTATGCACGCTCATAAGTTTGCGAATTTTCAATATTTTCACTCCAGATTTTCAATATTGCCATTTTACCACACCTCCTTATGAGCAGTATAGCTGTCATTTTTCACATCCTGCCCAAAACATGTTTCCACCAATGTAGTGCACAATGGCGCAGTCGGTGTGCAAAATCAATGTATGGGACACAGTAAGACAATCACAGTGACACTGTTCATTAGCAGAGGTTTTAAAATGCCAATGTTGAAAATGTGGTGAAAAAATTCCTAACAATGACTGTTTTACGAGCGTGCGTTGCACAGTTCCCACGCACGCTCGTAGGTTTGTGAATTTTCAATATTTCCACTCCAGATTTTCAACATTGCCATTTTACCACACTTCCTTATGAGCAGTACAGCTGTCATTTTTCATATCCTGCCCAAAACGTGTTTCCACCTATGTAGTGCACAATGGGGGTAACAAAAAGGTCATGCTGAAAATGTATTGTGCAAATACCAGCAATCGCACAGGGCATTAGGTTAAAGCACCATACGTGCCAAACACCACTGCAAATACCTGCAAGTGAACGTTCGGCATTGACAAATGCTTGTTAATATAGGGGTGTCAAAATATGGGTGTAATTTATTCTGATAAACCGGGGAAGTTTTAAAAACCTTATTTATCCCTCCTAATATATGCATAACTTTATTCCACCCTTTAATTGTATGTCTAAAGAATACATTATTATGCTGATTAATTTGCTTCTTACTAATTTTTGTGGAAAGTAGATGCAAAAGATTCAATGGTGAGGGTTTTTGAAATTCATAAAATGCCCATGGAGGAATTTCTTCTGCCCAAAGTTCTTCAAGAGGTTCTATTATTGTGGCTCAATGATAATATTGTAAATTTGGTAGTTTAAGACCTAGTTGTGAATAATCCATCATTAATAATCTGACCTATTTCAATACTTTCCTGCTAGCAAAAATACAAGAGCAGATAATCTATGACCACCTTCAGGATTACCTTGACCTCCACCATCTGCTCTCAACCTCTCAACATGGGTTTATGAAAAACCACAGTGCACTTACAGCTCTAATTAAAGTCACTTCTGACATATTCCATGAGATGGACCATGGCCAAGCCACTGGAGCAATTTTTGTAGACTTGACCAAGGCTTTTGACTTGGTTAACCATGGCTTTTTATTACAACAACTGCATGTCCTTGGTCTTGATGCCACTGTCCTGTCCTAGTCACAAAGTTACTTTTACGGCGTACCCAAAATGTAAAATGGGCAGGCTTCCTATCTGACCTGAGGTCCATTACCCATGTTGTCCATATTGGGCTCTACTTTTTTCTCTGTATATTAATGACCCCTCTAATAATTGTAGTGGGGCCTCTGTTCACCTATATGCCGATGATGCTATCATATACTGTTCCTCTTCTGATACTGGGTGGCTCAATTCAATGCTAGCCTCCAATTTCCACACCCTTGAGGACTGGTTCCGTCAGAAGCAACTCATCCTTAATACTAAAAAAACAAAGGGCATGTTATTTTCCAACTCATCCACACCAACCCTCCCCTATGGCTATCCTCTCATGTATGGGGGATGCAGTCAAATCAGCCAGGTCCTTCAAATACTTGGGAGTCACCTTAGATCCCTCACTTACCCTGGATGCGCATGTTACAGCCATCACTAAAACTATAAACCAAAAAATCAGTGTCTTCTTCCGCATCCGTCTGTTCCTTACATTGACCTCATGCTGCAAGATTGCGGATGCCACACTCCTGCCCCTCCTTATGTATGGTGCTCCATTACTACTCACTACTTCCACATTCATACTATCATGTCTCTCACAGACTTACCACAGAGTTGGCAGGTTTGCTCTCGGTGCCAATGCTCAGCATCATCACTGCAATGTCCTGTCTGTCCTAGGATGGCTACCCTATCAATTTAAACTATACTATGCCACACTAAGCTTTATACATAAGCTTGTACATTGCTTCACTCCTCCTTGCCTTGCTAATATTGTTCAACTTTGTCTTCCTTGACATACCCTCAGATCAACCTCCTTGTCTCTTCTCTCAGTGCCAAACTTAAGACTCTCCATGGCTCATAGATCATTTGCATTTTCTGCTGTGTCCCACTGAAACTCTTTACCTCCTTCTATACTGGTCTGCACCTCCCTCTCTCAATTTCAAAGGTTGCTGTTAACTCACCTAACTGCTCCACCTTACTCCTGCTTCTGCTGACTCCTAACCCCTGTTCACTTCTTGCATGATTCTTCTAGCAAAACTTCCTACTCTTTCTCTCTCTCCTGCTAAGATACAAAAAAAATGTAAATGATGTCTGAAAGTATGTAAGGTTTTGTTGACTGTGCTTTAAATTGCTTATTTTTGCATAACTGAATGTAATTGATGTACTCTCTTACTGTATGACTGTTGACTGTGCCTTAGATTGCTTATTTTACATAACTGAATGTAACTGATGTACTCTTTTACTATATGACTACTCCTTGTCTAATTTCCTGTGTCAGTGAATGCACTATCAATGTACTGCACTTCCCAGGTTGCCCCTGAAAAAGGGACAGTCTTGTCTCAGAGGGCCTACCCAGTTACCAAAACTCAATAAATAAATAAATAAATATTTTTGGTTTTTTTAAGTCTTGGTCTACCCTTTTTCCAGAGGAACTTGGTAATTATCTAATCTATCTTTTTCAAAATGTCCTTAGGAATTATTAATGGAATTGCCTGGAATACATTTAACAATCTTGGTAATACATTCATTTTCGCCAACTGTATTCATCCTAATAATGATAAAGGGAGATTTTCTCATTTTTGTAAATCCCTCTGCCCTTCCTCTATTAACGGTTGCAGCTTGACGTTGATCAGTTTATTCCATCTATTTGTAATCTGTATTCCCAAATAAGTTAAGCTTTCTTTTTTTTATTGTCAAAAGAAAATTTGTAATATTAATATTTATTTTCTCTGGATGGACAAATAATGCTTCTGATTTGTCCCAATTAACTGAGTACCCAGTGTGTTTACCATAATCATTTTTAATTTGCATTATACTTTTTAATTCCTGCTCAGGGTTTTTAAGATGAAGTAAAATATCATCTGCAAATAGAGAAAGCTTTAAAAAACTCTAATCTGAATATTGAAATCCTCCTATGTCTTTAAGTGCTCTTATAGCATTAACAAGATTCAATGTGTTTCTAATGTTATTTTGACCCCTTCTCCCCTTGACGAAGCCTGTCTGATCATATTTGATCAATTCCGGTAATATCACTTTGAGTCTTGCTGCTAACATTTTTGCGTAGATCTTATAGTCAGCATTCAAAAGTGAAATCGGGCGGTAGGGCTTACATGATGTTCTATCTTTACCTTTCTTAGGAATAACTATAATTAAGGCTTCGTCAAATGAGGGAGGGAGTCTATTCTGAAAGCCATTATATCATTTTGTTAATCTAGGACTAATGTCTTTAATAAAGGTTTTATAGCAATCTATCCCTATACCATCTAAACCTGGCACTTTCCCAGGTTTTAATTCTCAAATTGCTTTTTCAGCTTCCTGTACTGTTATATCTTGATCAAGCCACATTTGTTATTCCGGCTTAATGTGTGGAACATCAAGAAAA
The DNA here is from genome assembly GCA_016271365.2 of Neoceratodus forsteri. Classification (NCBI taxonomy): domain Eukaryota; kingdom Metazoa; phylum Chordata; order Ceratodontiformes; family Ceratodontidae; genus Neoceratodus; species Neoceratodus forsteri. The sequence continues at coordinate 389,915,323 of CM057453.1, forward strand.
TTGTTAACTTCATCATGCTTTACCTGTGAGGTATATAGTTTTCTATAATACTGTACAAATTCTGAATTTATGTCTTGCTCAGTATTACTAACTTGATCATTAGTTCTTATTTCTAAGATGTTACTCTCAGTCTTTTCCTTCTGAGTCATATATGCCAATAATTTTCTCCCTCTGTCTATATTCGCATAATTTTTGGCTCCAGAAAATAACATCAATCTTTCCATTTTTTTCTTGTATAATTGACTGTATTCAACTTTAAGTTTATCTAACCCTTTTCAAATATATATTAGAGTTTGATTATGAATGTGATTTCTGAGTTTCCAATATTTCCTTTTCTAGCTGCTCCAATCTTAATTTCTTTTTCTTTTAGCTGCATAAGAAATATATACTGCCCTTAAAAAAGCTTTATATGCATCCCATATGATTTCATTTGGGACCTCAGAATTATCATTATTAACATAGAGAATAAAGTATGGGGTGGTGTGTGTAACAAGATTTTACACACACCCGAGGGATTGGATGTCATATGGGTTTATCCAGGCACTAACCCTGATGGTGTGTGTAAAATTCAGTTTATACACACTAATTTATTATTTTTATTTTATATAATTGCTGGTTAGGCTTTTTCACCACAGCCAATTATATAACATAAATGGTCTGGTATAGCTGCAGTCTGGATGATGTTTAGCCGAGTCCTTGGTTGCTTAGCAGCAGTTTACTTTTTCTTGTTTTGTTGTCCCCTTTACGGTGTGATTTTTTGTTAGCAAGTTTTTTTTTTTAAGTAGTTACTTACTGCCTAGAGATAGTGGCGGTGGTGCGGTTTCGACCAATGAAGAAATCTGGTGGCGAGCGGTGAAAACCCAGAAGAGCTGTAGGTTGGGCACGCACATAGTGAGGAAAACCGTGCACGTGTTTGCCGTTATAAATGCTCCTTAATAACAACAAATTACGTCATGGTTTCCCTATGGGAAAAAGCCTAACCCAGTTATTATATAGTAATTCTGAGTCTCTTCTTTTATCTTATTTATAAATGGCTCCTCTTTTAATAAGATTGGGTCTAATATCCAATGTTTAATAGTGGTGGTGTCCCTGGATGCTAGCCTGACATAAAGTGGTGCATGATCTGAAATATGTATCAGTCTATTGCTTTGGTAATGCCCCTACGTAACGGTCGTGATCCTAGAAACATATCAATTCAGGAATATGTCTTAAACCTAGAGGAAAAATATGAATATTTTCAATTATTAGGGTACAAACTTATCCATAAGTCAGTCAAAAACAGGTGTCCCATCCTATTTTGCAAAATTTTAATGTCACTACTATTATATTCTCTTTTTCTAGCCATAGTATCTAACTGTTGATGAAAAATCAAGTTAAAGTCACCCCCTATCAAATATGGTTGTAGATATTCTGTGAGTTTTGTAAAAAATTCTCCCAGGGTGACCTTAACTTTGTTGTTATGTAGATATAATGATGCTAACTTTAGATAGCTACCTTTAATTTTTATTTTAGCTATTACAAATCTATCTTCATCATCAATAATTTGGCTTTCTATATTTATACTTAATCCCTTCTTAAATAGGATGGAAGTCCCTCTTGATATTGCTGTAATTATGGAGTGCACAGAATGCCCTCCCCACATCTTATTTACTTTAACCACTTCTTTCTCTATTAAATGAGTCTCTTGTAGACAGACAACATCAACATTATTCTTTTTTATATAATTAAATATATTTTTCCTTTTTGTCAGGTTTCTAAAACCATTAATGTTCCAGGACAATACCTTTATTTGATCCACCATTCCTTTAAACATTTTTTTTTACCTTTAAACTGGTTGTGATATATTTCACTTCATAAAAAAGTGAAAGATTAGTGAGACAACATAAACTTATCCTATTGTCGACTTTCTTTTTACAAAAGTTGTGTACATATTGTATATTTAATTTTACACTTACTTTATTTAATACCTGGTCAGTACTCCTCCTTCCCCCCAAAGAAATAGGGTAAAAAATCATAATCTTAATAGTGATACTGTCGCCTTCATTCAAATTTCAATGCTCCATTGAAGGCACGTACCGGCTGGTAGTGCTCCACAATACCCCTACTTCTACTTACTAAACAAGAATAGGCCCCGACATTTCAGTATGGTCAGGTAGAATCCCACCCCCTAAATTAATCCTATAAACCCTTACGTTATATGCACAGTGTTGAAACCCAGTAAAATTACTTCTAGTTCCATTGGCAGATAACTGTCTTGAATTATATCCCATTCTATCCCCATTCTTTTGGGGTTCTGTCGTCTATTTCCTTTCCTTTCACTGTGGAAAATGTTGATTAATTAGACCCTCTTGAATCTCCCCATCTTCCACATCTTGTTCAGATACTTCATTCTCTTTTAATCCCTTTGTGGTATCTGATGTTGACTCTGGTTTGTCCTTATATGATGCCTGTTTATCTAAGTTCATCGCTTTGTCTTTAGTAGATTTTTTAGGGACAGATTCTTATGGATGTCTTTTAACCGTTATTCCTAACATCTCTTTAACAAAGGCTTCCTCTGCCTCGATGGTCTCAAAGTTGTTAAATTTTCTTTGAAAATACATCCTTAATATGTTAGGATATGAATGCTGAAATCTTATATGCCTTTCCCATAGAGACTCCTTAAGTGGGTTAAATAGCTTTCTCCTTTTGTATAAATCAGGAAATACCAGAAGTTGTTTTCCAACTATTGTTAGACCTTTTTTCTGTGCTTAAGATATTACTTTTTTTTATCTTAGTATCTTAGAAAGTGTACTAATATTATTCTAGGAAATCTTTGTATTGCATTAGTATTAGGTATATAACCTGATGTACAGTGGTCTCTATCTAGTTCAGTTCTGTAGCCATCCTGTATTTCATGTTTGAGAGTCTCATTTAGCCAGTCCTCAAATGTTTTGTGACTATTCTGGCCTTCGCACCCTTCTGGAACATTCAAAAACGTTAAATTATTTTGTCTTGAATGCCATTCTAAGTTGCCAATTTTCTGTTTAGTTTACTTAAGTTCTTTATTGTGTATCAGTATTTTAGGTTCTAATTGTGGTAAGAAATCTTCCACATCTGAAATTCTGTTTTCTAATTCCGAGATTTTACTGTTTATTCCTTTAACTTCATCTTTTACTTCTCCTATTTCATCTCTGATTTTGTCCATCTTTATGTGTATTCCCGCAAGACCTTGTTTGATTTCATTCAACAATTGCTTATATTTATCATCTTGCTTTGCATTACTAGACTCTTCAGCTTGCATATCCATATTATATGATTTTGTTTTGTCTTTATCTTTTGGTATTGCTCCAGTGTGGTTGCCATGGACAAATGTAAATTCAAAATCAGCTGGTACTTGAAAGGGATTAGAAACAGTTTATTTTTGGGAGGAAGAATCACAGATTTTCTTCATGTTGGTTGGATGTAGAACCTCTCCTTAATTCAAAGTACTGGCAGAACCCACCTTAAACTCTGGATACACTAGTGCTCACAACTGTCATCTCTCCCCATCCTTCCTCTCCCCACTATCCTCAATCCCCCCTCTACCCCCTCCCTCCTCCTGCTTCTCTCCCTCACACTGTTCGCAACTACAACAAAGTCTCCAGCTGCTACTCTCACTTTCTGCTGCATATAGTACTACTCCCTCTCACAAATTTCCCCTTTCCAAAGTCTAATCATACTACCTAATTCCTAACTTCTTCTACTCCCTGTATTAGTACTGAATTATTGACTTTATGTGATGTAATATTGTATGTTTCACCCAGTATGTTTGATTGTTAACCCCTACCTTTCTGATGTGGAGCCTTTGTAAATGAGCTGCCTGGTGCTCAAAGGTATTTGTAATCTGAGGTTGAATAAATAAATAAAAAAATAAATAAAATAAGAATCCTTATTTTCATTCCCTGGATTCATATGCCTCAATTTCCATTGCACAATAATATTTTGATTTTCCTCTTCGTTTATTTCATCATACTCTACTAAATTTCATTTTTTAGCCCATGTGTCTATGGGTTTACCATCCTTAGCTTGGGCGGTAGGTTTTCTTGATGCATTTCTTTTAGCTTTAGTTTTTGCACTGTCTGGTTCAATATCAAATTTACCTTTGCTTTTCTGACTAGGTTTCTTGACGAAATCCTTCGGATCGGTGATATCTCTTTTACTCATTCTGACCCCCCCCAGTTGATTGGGGAGATGTCTCTATATTGTTTTAGTTGATACTTGCTCAAGCAGTCCCCAAGTGTACCAGCTTACAGAGCTGCTTTATTCAGAGTTCATTACATAATGACTTTATGTTATTTTATTTTATGAAAGGGTAATTTTCTATAAACACATTGCTCACGAGTCCCGAAAACTACCGTCTTGCAGAGCTTTGCTCAAAGGTTATTAAAAATTGCAGTCTCTTTCTCTTTATGAAGAAGAAAATATTCTTTTTCAGCAGAGTCTTACCAAGGCATCAGTCCCCCCCCTTTGGTAGGGAGACTGTTTTCTGATCTTCACACTTTTAGCCCCCTTTTAAGTTGTTTTCATGTACACTTGCTCAGGCAGTCCCCTACTGTACCATCTTACAGAGCTACTTGCACTGGAGTTCTTAAGAATGGTCTTCCCTGTGGTTGCTCCCCCCTTATTTGAGGAGAGGTAATATTCAGTAAGCACGTTGCTCACGCAGTCCCCAACAGTGCTGTCTTACAGAGCTATTTTAGATGTAACCTATTAAATAAGTTTATAATCTCATTCCAGTATCATAACTAGAAGTATTCTTTTAGTGATAATTTTAGAAGACAGCCTGTTTTTTTTTCTTATCACAGCTAGAACTTAAGAGTGGGAGACACTTACTTCCAGAAAAGTTTTTTTATCAATTTTTCCTGCCCCCCCCCTTTTATGGGGAGGTTATTTTATACCATTAACAAATGCAGTCCCGAGATTTAATTTTTAATTATCTTCATCTGTTATCTAATTTTTAATATCTTCTCCATTATAGAACTCTCTCACAATTCAGAACAAAGTTATCATCTATTTATTTATTTTATTTATTTATTATACATATCAGAATTACAACCCTTTGAGTCAAGGACTCGTTTCCAAAGGCTCCACGTCAGTTCCAGTGGATTCAACACATAGACAGCAACACAAATACAATATGATAGACAGGAGGTTACAGAAGATTTTGTTACATACCAAACAGCAAATAGCAAACAGTATTCATATATTTGCAGGTGTCAGAACAAACAACATAGAATCCCGAGCCATCCAGTGCCCAGATAAGAGTTACAGTATACAATAGCAGTACAGAGGTCTATACTGTACGAAAGCTAGGCTCCAAGAACTAATACAGTAAATTCAGAATTGCAGCCTGAGGTAAGGCAATTGTCATCAAGAGTCTAGAAAAAGGGGCCGGGGAGGGAGCAGGGTACCTATGGGCTAGGATCCCAGTTGAGGAGTGCATTCGCAGCTGCAGGTGGAGAAAATGAGGCTCTTGAGAGCTGCCTAAAAAGGACCTATTTTAGTGAGTGAGGAGATTGAGGAGGGGAGGGCATTGAACCAGTGTGGGGCCCTGTAACAAAAGGATCTCTGGGTGAGTGATGTCCACACCCTCGGGACTCTGAAAGCAGCCTTAGTGGAGCCATGGGTAGAGGCAGAGGGGGAAGCAGGGTGGAGGGAGGCAGACACCCTTGGGGGGAGAGACTGAGAAGTATTTTTTTAACCAGGAGGCAGGTCTGATATTGTAACCGCTCTTCTAGGTTGAGTATGTTGGCCAGCGAGTATAGAGTGCATACATGAGTCCATTTGTCTGCACCAGTGAGGAGCCTACAGGCCTTATTTAAGGATAGTTAGATTCTCCTGCAGGCAGTGGCATCAGCAGCAGTGTAGACAGGGAGGCCATAGTCTACAAGAGACAGGACAGAGGAGGAGACAGCCTATCTGAGGGCATCCGGTGGGAGGCAGTCCTTATGATGGTAGAGAAGGTCTATGCAGATGTTAATTGCTGAGGTGAGCAGGTCGATATGCGAGTGAAAGGAGATGGCAGAGTCAAAGGTAATACCCAGGTATTTGTAGCTGCTAACTTGTTCTAGTGGGTGGAGTGAGCTGGGTAGTATATGGGGGGGGTGAGTTTTTTGCCTTATTTTGATGATGGGCAAACAACATGGCTTTTGTTTTTTTAGTGTTAATGACCAGCCTGCGGTCATTAAACCAGTTTCCAATTTGACTGAAAGAGTGCTTGAGGGAGGCCTGAAGAGAGGAGAGGTCAGGGTGGGAAAAGAGGAGAACCACATCATCTGCATATAGCAGGACCTTGCTGGAGCAGTAGTTGGGTAGGGCATTTACATAGAGACTAAAAAGAAGAGGGCCCAGGATGGAGCCCTGTGGGACCCCAGAGTGGATGGGGTGGGTGCTGGAGAGGGTGCTGTTTATTTTGACACACTGGGACCTTGAAGAGAGATAGCTAGAGAACCAGTCCAGTAGGCCTTGGAAAAAGTCCTGTTGAAGAAGAGTGTCCAGTAGAAGTGGGTGACAGACCATATCAAAGGCCTTGGAGAGGTCGATGTAGACAGCCCCTGCAAAGTGGCCTTTGTCAAGGGTTTCATGAAGGAAGTTAGAGAACTCCACGAGAGCAGTGGTTGTACTATTACCTGGACGGAAGCCATGTTGCTGTCTGCAAAGGAGATTGTGGGAGGCAAGATATTCAGATAATTGGTCTGCCACTAATTTTTCCAGGGCTTTAGAGAGAGGAGAAAGAACAGAGATTGGCCGATAGTTTCCAGGAGAGGAGGTGTCACCACTTTTGAAGATGGGGGTGATCACAGCCTTTTTCCAAGCTAAAGTGAACTGGCCCAGGCAGAGGGAGCAGTTGAGTAAATCAGTCAGGGGGTTAAGTACTACATCAAGGTCCTGCCGTAGGATCCTAGTATCCAGGGGGTCAGAGGAAAGACTGGTAACACTTTGGGCTTTTGTTAGATAGTACCAAGAGTTTTGTGGTGAGATGGTCCTCAGGTAGAAAGGTGGATGAGGGAGGGGCTGTGGCTGGGGGGGTAGGGTCGAAGAAGTTACTAGGGAGAACTGTGCTGAGATCTGAGAAGGCAGTGTTTAGGCAGTCTGCAATATTAGCGGGGTCAGTGATAGCAGTTCCATTAAAGTTAAATAGAGATGGGGAGGGGAGTGAGACTTCCCATTTAGCTCCTTTATGTTGTCCTAGAAGTTCCGGGTAGACCCCCAGGAGGAGGCTAGTGTGGATCTGTAGTACTCTGCTTTAGCCTTACCAGTGGCCCACGTACATCTGTTGCACTCAGCATTGTAGGACTGCCTGTCCCCAGGCTTCCTGAGGAATTGGCTCTATGCCAGACATTGTCTCTGTGGTGGAACTGTTTGAGCAGTGATGTTGTGATCCATGGTGCACTATGTTGCTTAGTCCAGATTTTGACCAGTGGGGTAAAGGTGTTGCAGGCCTTATTGAAGGAGTGAATAAAGTAGTTGAGTGCTTCATCAATACTAGGAGCCCAGTTGATTAGTGACGAGTCCCACTGGGCGAGGTACTGCTTAAGCCTATCAAGGTTATCTGGGCGGATAAGTCGGCAGGAGACCATGCTGGTCACAGGTTTTGGTAGATAGCAGGACCACGTGAAAGTTACTGGTGAGTGATCACTTAGGGAGTTTGGATGGACAACAATGTCCACAATTCTGTGCAGGCAGTTGGCAAGGATGATGTTCAGTAATATGTAAGAGCCATTGGATGGGTTCAGACTGGTAGGCTGGGTTACCAGCTGTGTTAGGTCCAGGGCTGCAAAAGCATCCTTGGCAACAGCAGATAAACTGGCAAGCCAGTTGGTGTTGAGGTCACCCACTAGTATCTGCTCACCCTTATGCGGGAGGCTGGACAGTTAGTCAGTTAGGGATTGGATTACTTGAGTTTGTTTTCTCGGGGGAATGTAGGCTACCGAGATAGTCAGAGGGGCCCTGGAGGGGTCTGGGGTGATTCTAAGTGAGATGGCTTGGGTACCATGGTCGAGCTTGGTATTGGTGAAGCGTGGGCCCATTAAGCAGTCACGCATATAGACACAAAGAGTCATTTCCCCACATTTAATACTACAATCCCCATCTCTCCTAAACAGGTAGTAGGCAGAGAGAGCGACCGCAGAGTCCAGGGTAGATTTAGACAGCCAGGCTTCCACAATTTCCAGAATGTCAGGCTGATGTTGTGCCATCCAGCACTGGAGGGCAGTGTTTTTTTTTAACAGGCTACAGATGTTCATAGAGGCTATGCTTAGCCCCGATGTAGGGAGGGTCTGAGTTTGGCAGGGAGGAGATGGGCCAGGGTTTCGGTGAATGTTGCCAGATAGGAGTAGGAGCAGGGAGACAAACCTGAGGAGAGAGGACATACATCGTTTGTGTGAGCTGTGGCAGTAGTAAGCTGAGCTAACAGGAAGAGAGCATGGGATGGGCAGAGCACGTATGGTGGGGATAGCATGGTAGAGCATTGGCAACGGTGTGTTGTGGGAGACCAGATGTAGATGGAGCTGGGCAGGATGGGGTGGGGGGGGTGATGGTGGTGGACAGGGTGGGGGGTGGGAGAGTGGATAGAGGGGTAGGGAGAACCTCAGTGGGTGGGAGGGTACATAGAGGGGTGGGGAAAGCCTCAGGGTTATTAGCAGTTGACGTTGGTGACAGACAAAGGTGGGGAATAAAGACTGCTAGGACCAGTAGAGGGACTGATAGATTTGGTCTTAGGAAGAGGCCCATGGTTGTCAGTGGGTAATGTGAGTTCATAAGGAATAAAGTTGGCAGAGAACCACTCAGCTACTCCCTTACTAGTAAAGAGGCCAGTCAGAGAAGAGCAGGGGCAGAGCCACAGAGCATTTAATTAAGGAAGGGGTAGGGGATGGGTGGGTAGGCGAAAAAAATCAAGCAGGTAGGAGCTTAAACAAGAAGCTCCCTGATTTAAATTACAGCACTGCTTGAAAAAGGTGCCAAGTTTAAAAAAATAAAGTCTTATCTGCAGTCTGATGCTCCAAGTCCCGTACCTTCCATAATGGCAGTTTTCAACGTCTTGCAGTGAGGGGCTGGGGAGGGCTGTGAAACATCAAGCCCTCAAACCCTTCCATAATGGCAGTTTTTGGTGGCTTGCAGTGAGGAGCTGGGGAGGGGTGTGAAACATCAAGCCTTCAAACCCTTCCGTAATGACAGTTTTCGGTGGCTTGTAGTGAGGGGCTGGGGAGGGCTGTGAAACATCAAGCCCTCAAACCCTTCCGTAATGACAGTTTTCGGTGGCTTGCAGTGAGGGGCTGGGGAGGGCTGTGAAACATCAAGCCCTCAAACCCTGGAATGCATTTGCTATATAGTGCATTTGCTGTATAAATACATATGCTGTACTTTTCTTATTTACAGCAGTTGTTTTGGGCTCATTAAATGCTCCACTCAGAGCCACATATTCAGACCTTAACTGCCTCCATGCCGACAAAATGCTTATGTCTCTCACAAATACAGTCATAGGCCCAATCTGAGCCACAGAACAAAGCACCTTATCACATTGAATTCAGGTAACTAAATTGCACTTGATCCGTAATGTAATGACAAGGATAAAAAGAAAACTTCCTCTTGGCAAATGGAGGAGTAACTAAATTCTTAGGTGCCAACTATAAAATAACAGTTTAGAGTTTTTCCAACCTTATTTCTTGGCGTCCTTTGCAGCTCTGCCCAGTGTTATCGGATGAAAAATTTTCCCAGTGTCTGTAGTCAGTTTTATTTATTTATTGCATTTTTGGAGTAAACCTTTGAGCAACAAGATTTTTACATAGATTCCACAACAGGGTAGTCAAATTATACAAAGGATTGCAAAATACAGGGAATCAGTTTGCCTAATAAGAAGTTTATGCAGTTTACATACAATTGTTAGGAAGCTTATTTTGTTTCCTTCTTCCTGGGCTTGATCTCATGTGTCTACATTAAATTAGTCAATTGATACCCACAGAGGCCATATTTTCAAACACGCCATAGATTCAGAGCAGTACTCAGCACTTGATTAATGATTTAACCAAACTCTGCACGCTTCTAACGAGGTCATATAACTTCTTCTTTTACACTTCACAAAATAAGCACATGGGACAAAGATGCTTTACATGGACCAGAGGAAGTTAGGTTCTACCCTCTGCACTGAGCTCTCCTCACTTCTCGATGATGGATGCCATCTTGCTCCACCCCATCACCTCCATACCGTCCCCATGTCTTGTCTGTTCCGAACCCTGTAAAATAAAATTGGATTTGTTACACTTTATACTACATGCAAGATTTTCATTGGTAACTCTAAAATAATTCTAATATAATAAATTAGAAATCCAACAGTGCCCACTACTGTCTGATTTGGAAAAGACTACAGAAACCATCACTGATCACTTATTTTTTAGCTATCAGCAGTGAAGAGAAAGACAAGAGATTGGCAATGCTGAAAAGGAAAGTGGAGTGCATGAGCATTCTATATTGCTGTACCCTAGTAGTGATGTACTCAGGATGGTACAGCAACAGTTTGATGTCACTACTGGGGTACAGCAACACTGTGAATTCATTGAATTCCATGCAAGAAATCGTAATGCCCCAGGCATGTGTTAGTATTTGCAGTATAAATTTTCAGCATGGCCATTTTGTGGACCCCACCTCATGAAACATTTGGGACCTCTTCTCATGAACAGTGGCACTATGATTTTGTCAGTGTGTCCTGAAATTTGAGTTTCCACAGCGACCGTGCCACTGTGCGCCAGATGTACAAAAACACAGATCGGGCAGGATGTGAAGAATGACAGCTATACCATTCATAGGGAGGTGTGAAGAGATGGCAATGTTGAAATCTGTAGAGAAAGTATTAACAATGCTCAAACTTCTGAGTGTATGTGGAAACTGCACAATGCATTGGTGTAATGCAGTCATTTAGTGGAATTATTTCACCAAATTTTCAACATAGGCATATTGTGACCTCTGCTCATGAACACTGTCACTATGATTTTCTTAATCTGTCCCGAACATTGATTTCCCACAACAACCACGGTATTCTGCACCAGATGTATAAATGCATATTTCGGGCAGGATGCGAAAAATGACAGCTGTACTGTTCATAAGGAGGTCTTAAAAAATGGCAATGTTGAAAATCTGGAGTGAAAATACTACAGATTTCCGGAGATACGAGGGTGTGTGGAAACTGCATCATGCAAGCTTATAACACAGTCATTTTATGGATATTTGTCACCAAATTTTCAACATAGGTATTTTAGGACCTCTGTTCATGAACAGAGTCACTATGATTTTACATATGAACATACGAATCTGCCAGCAGAACACACCAATCGTTTATGTAAGTCTGTCCGAGTGTGTAGCTAGCAACCTAGATTGCAGCTGCCCCAGCCTCCTTCCCCTCAGTTCCTCCCCCGCTTGTCCCAGCATTCCTCCCCCGCTTGTCCCAGCCCCTGCCCCCACGACTCTTCCTCTTGCTTTATCCCACTCCTCCTTAAAGCTATTGACTGTCCTACATGTTACCACACCCTCTGGCAGCGCATTCCAACTAGACACCACCCTCTCAGAGAAGTACAGCTTCCTCATTTCCCTCTTGAAATGTCCCCCTTTCAACCTCAGTCCATGCCTGCTCGTCTCTCTTCCACTCCTCAGTTTAAACACCGCCTCGTCACTAGGTTTAGTTACCCCCTCAGGTATTTAAATGCTTCAATCATATCTCCCTTATCCCTCCTCTCCTCCAGTGTGTACATGTTCAGGTCCTTCAGCCTAACTTCATATTTCTTTCCTTCCATCCACTTTAACATTTTTGTTGCCCTCCTTTGCATCCCCTCCAGTAACTTTATATCTCTCCTCAGGTATGGCCTTCAGTATTTCACATAGTACTCTAGGTGTGGTTTGACCAATTATCTGTAGAGAGGTAGGATCACATCCCTGTGTCTGGATGAGAACCTCCTTGTGATGCACCCCAGGTTTGCCTTCGCTGCTGCTCTCATGCAGTGGGCTGAATTGTTCATGCTCCCAGTTACCAAGACCCCTAGGTCCTTCTTCTGCTCCTCCTCTCTGAACCCCAATCAATAGTCCTTCTTCTGCTTCTTAGCCCTGAAGTGCATCACATTACACTTGTTTGCATTGAATCCTAGCTGCCACTCCATTGACCATGTCTCTTGTTTGGTTAGGTCCCCCTGCAGTTTTCCCCATCCGTCCTCTTCATCCACCACTGCCCCCAAGTTGGTATAATGTGCGAACAGACTAACCCTGCTCCCCACTCCATGTGCTATATCAGAGATAAAGGCCCAAATAGCACTGGGCTCAGCACTGACCCCTGTGGCACCCCGCTTGTCACTGCTCTGGGTGCCGAGAGCTCCACCCCACCACCACCACCCTTTGCACCTGCCGCTGTAACCAGTTCTCTATTCATTTAGTCAGTTTTTTCCCAACCCCCACTGCCGTCAGCTTCCATCCCAGTCTCCCATGAGGCACTGTATCAAAGGCCTTACTGAAGTCAAGTACAGGGCATGTACCACATGGCCCCTGTCCAACTCCCTTGTCACCCAGTCATAATACTATGTTAGGCTGGTTTGACAAAACCTCCCTGAGATGAACCCATGTTGCCACCCATCTTGGAGGCCATTACTGTCTAGGAATGCCACCAGCCTCTCCTTCAGTATTGTCTCCATAAGCTTACCCACTATGGATGTGAGACTTACCAGATGATCATTTTCTGGCTCTTCCCTAGGCCCACTCTTGTGTATGGGCACTATATACTCTCCAGTTCTGGGGCACACACCCTGTTTCCAGGGAGGTGTTGAACAGATCTGCCAGGGGCTCAGCCAACAGCTCCGCCATTTCCCTCAGCACCCTGAGGTGGATGGCACTGGGACTTGGTGCCTTTTCCACCCTTACTGCCCTTAGCCCCTCTAGCACCCTACTTCCTGTGATCACTTTGTCCGTCACTTCCTCTCCCTCTCCCTCTTTCCCCACCGCCCCAGCCCATTCTGGCAGTGGGCCATCCCTCTCCTTATTGAAAATGGAGCAGAAGTGCTCATTCCACTTGCTTCTCCCCCTTTTCCAGCCAATCCCTTCCCCGCTTTATTCTCACAATATGTTCCTTGCACTTCCTCTTTTCCTTGACGTACTTAAAAAAGTCATTTTCCTCTCTTTTTATGCCCTGTGCGGAACTTAATTGCCTGGAGGCCTTAGCTTTTTTCACTCTCCTGGCAACCTCCCTTGACCAACTCCCAAAAGCCTCCTTATCCTTTGCCTTCCCTGTTCTCCTGTACTTCTAGTATGCAGCTGTCTTTACCCTCACCCCTTGCAGCACTTCCTTGTTCAGCCAGTATGGTTTCTTGCCTTTGCTCTTCTTACTCCTGGCCATGGTGTAGGCTACTGTGGCCTCTATTAGCCCAGTCTTTATGACTTCCCACTTTTTGTTCTGCATCCATCCCCGGCCTTATATCCTGGAGTTTTCCTTGCAGTATTGCTCCCATCCCCCCAAAGTCCACCCTAATAAAGTCCACCACCTTAGTGCCTGTGCCTCCTATCTCTCTGCCCAGCGTGACAACAAGCCACACTGTTTGGTGGTCACTACCTGCTAGTGGGTCCTCCACCCTTACCTCCCTCACCACCTCCCAATTTGCCAGTACTAGGTCCAGAGTGCTACCAAGCCTTGTAGGCCCACTTAACAATTGCATGAGAAGTCCGTCCTGGAATGCATCAAGGAGCACCTGCTCCCTGGTACTGCTAGTGACGGGGTGCTCCAGTCAACCGGTGGTAGGTTAAAATCCCCCACTATCACCACACTTCCCCTTCTACACACCCTCCTTATCTGCTCTGTCAACTCCCCATCCAGTTCCCCGGATTAGGCTGGTGATCTGTAAACCATTCCCAGCCTCAGCTTTCTGCCCTTGGAGTGCAGGAGCTGCACCCAAAGTGCCTCTGTCCTCTCCTTTTCTTCCTCATCCCTTATGCATTTAATTCCTTCCCTCACATAGAGTGTAACCCTCTTCAACCCCTCGTCCCTCCTGTATATCCTGTATTCCGGGATTGCCAAGCCCCATTCATGGTACTCTATGGCCCAAGTCTCTGTTACTGCAGCAATGTCCACCTTCCCCTCTGAAAGGAGCACCTGAAGTGCTGCAGTTTTGTTCCCCAGGCTTCTTGCATTGAGAAAGACCACCTTCCACCCATAGCCCTCCTTCTCCTCCTTGGCCTGTGTCCCTCCTCTTGGTAGTCTGCACCCTTTCTCCTCCTTATTCTTACCGGGTGGTGGTGCCTTCTGCATTACACTCAGACCACTCTGCCCGCCCCCTCCCAGGTTACTACACCTCTGACTTTACCTATATCTAGGGGGGTGAGCTCATTTGGCTCTCCTATCTGGACCTTTCTACTAACCTCAGTCTGTTGGCCACCCCCCCGACTAGTTTAAATCCATCTTAGTAGAAACATACCTCTCTAATCCTGCCTTTAATACTCCCTTCCCCTTCCTGCTCAAATGTACCCTGTCCCCCACATACAAGCCACTATTTCCCTAGACCCTACCCCAGTTAGTCACTAACCCATAAATTCTGGTGTGGCACCAATCCCTCTGCCCCTTGTTGAACTCCTCAATCCTACCCTTTCCCCCCATGCTTGCACATAGTACAAGGAGTTACTCTGAGAATGTCACCGACTCCCCAACCCCCTCACACTGCTTGCCCAACTACTCGAACCTCCCCCTCACTACTTCCACAGTCTCCCCTGCTAAGTCGTTTGTATCCACATGCAACAGTAAATGAGGTTTCTTCCTCACCCTCGCTGCACACCTGAGCAGTGTCTGCCCTGCCCCTCCTGCAGTCAACCTGGGGATTGCTTCAACCCAAATACAGCTGTGCCTTTTCCCCCTCCCCAACTCACCGCTTTCAGTATACAATCCCCTAGGATGAGTACCCCACATTCCTTAGCCCCTTTTCCTTCTAATGCCCCTTCCACCACCCCAGTATTCAATCTTCTCTGCTCCTTACCCCCGCCAGCTGCACCCTCTGTGACTACTGTATCTGTACCCCCTACTTCCACCTCACCCCTTTTCTCTGCCTTATTCCTCCCATCCCCCTTGAACCCCTTCCCAGCCTGACTACTTCCTACTGGGCTTCCCATGTTGACCTCCCCTCATTCCCTGCTGATTTCCAACCCCTCTCCTATCCCCGCTGTTGTCGATTTAGAGCTTCTATTCTCTTCTAGCCAGACAGTGATGCCCCTCCCATCCTTCCTCCTTCCCATAGCCTTCTCTCCAGTCACCCCTCCTTCCTTACTAGCCCGCCTATCCCTTTTGTCCTCGCTATTCTTCCTTAGCTGTTGCCATGCCTCTCATGCCCCGCTTGTCCCCCTCCTTTCAGTATGTTCCTGCTCCCTCTCTCTCTCCCATAGCAGAGGCTTGAATCTATTCCTAGTTGATACCCCTCCTACATCTCTTCCCCATATCGGTTCCCCCTCCTACTTGTTCCCTCCATGCCACCCTGGTCCCTCCCTACCCGCAGCCATCTGCTCTCTCCCCCCTGGTACTCCTCATGGTCTCTTCCTCCCCCAAAAGGAGGCCCCCCTTCTACCCTTTCATCGTCGCTATCTCTTCCCCTAGCTGTTGCCATCTCTCTCATGCCCCACTTGTCCTCCTGCCTTCAGTATGTTCCTGCTCCCCCTCTGTCTCCCATAGCAGAGGTTCGAATATATTCCTAGTCGATATCCCTCCTACATCTCTTCCCCTTATCGATTTCCCCTCCTACTTGTGTGCCCCTCCGTGCCACCCCATGTCCCATCCCTGCTCCCTCCCAACCCACTACCAGCTGCTGTCTCCCCTGGTACTCCTCGTGGTCACTTCCTCCCCCAACAGGAGGCCCCCCTTATCTCGGGCACCCCCTCCCTTGTTCTCTCTTTTCTGCTAGTGCCTCTGATACTGGGGTCGATTTCAGTCCCTAGTTGTTCTTCCTCTGTTCCCCCCTTGCCATCCCCTATTCTCCACCCAGCCAGGATGCCTACCATACTCATCTGCCCTGCCACTTAGACTCCTCCCTAACCTCCACAGTTCCTCCCTCAAACTAGCCAGTCATCTATAGACCATACACCCCCCCATTCTCCAAGCCCAGCCCAGGATCAGTCCCACACCCTGTACACCCCACCACCCTTCCAAAGATGCCCGCCCTATTGACACGTGGCACCTGCCCCATTTTGACCCCCATCTTATGTTACAGGCTCTTCCTCCCAGGTTCCGTACTCTACTACAACTGTTAGGCCCCTATTTACTCAAATTCCTGCCCCCCCATGCTAGTCCCCCTACTGGCCCCTTGCCGATCGGGGAAATTCAGTCTCAAATTTCATCCATTAGACATTGTATTACTGTAGCAATCCTAAAGCCTCCATGTCCATTTTTCACCCCTCAGCTACCATACTTTTTGTTCTCAGCTCTCATATAGTTTCACTTAGCCCAGTTAGAAATCCTATTGCACTCCAAGTGTTACTCAACTCAGTTAGAGAAATAAACAGAACAAATAAATATATTTTACAGCAATCATAACAGTATAGCTCAGTACTTAGCTCAGTTAGAGAAATAAACAGAACAACTAAATCTGTATTATTACAGCACTCCTCAAAGTATCCAATCATTGCTTTGTCTCCACCCCAGAGACCCTGCTGTAATACAGGAACACAGAAGAATATGGGCGGAGGGTGGCAACTCTAAAGTCCCGCAAAGTTCTGCTGATCTTGCTCACTCCCCTGTCTCTCACTTGCTCGTTCTGTTTCTCCTGGTGCTGCAGGCTGCCTTTTTGTACTGGGTTCCTGCCTGTGTTGGCTCCTTTTTCTGCCCAAAAAGAAATCCGCAGCAGTCCCAACAGAGCTCTGTTGAGCTCACTCACTCCACCTCTCTCGCTTGCTCATTCTGTTTCTCCCAGCACTGCCAGCTGCCCTTTTGTACTGGGCTCCTGCCTGCATTGTTACCTTTTTCTGCCCACAAAGAAATCTGTAGCAGTCACGACAGAGCTCCATTGAGCTCTCTTACTCCCCCTCTCTCACTCGCTCATTTTGTTTCTCCTGGTGCTGTAGGCTGCCCTTTTGTACTGGGCTTCAGCCTGCGTTGGCACCTTTTTCTGCCCACAATGAAGTTCACAGCTGTCCCGACAGAGCTCAGTTGAGCTTGTTCACTCCCCCTCTCTCACTCGCTTGATCTTAATCTGTCCCAAACACTGATTTCCCACAGTGACAGCACTATTCTGCACCAGAAGTGCAAAAACACATTTTGGCAAGGATGTAAAAAATGGCAGCTGTATTGTTCATAAGGAGGTGTGAAAAAATGCCAGTGTTGAAAATCTGGTTTGAAAATAGTACAAATTTGCGAAGTTACAAGTGTGCATGGAAACAGTGCAACACACGCTTGTGACACAGTCATTTCATGGACTTTTATCACCAAATTTTCATTGTAGGCATTTTAGGACCTCTGCTCATGAACAGTGTCACTGTCATTTTCTCAGTCTATCTCAAAAACTGATTTCCCACAGCAACCATGCTATTTTGCGCTGGAAGTGCAAAAATACATTTTGGAAAGGCTGTGTAAAATGACAGCTGTACTGTTCATTAGGAAGTGTGGAAAAACGCCAGTGGTGAAAATCTGGACTGAAAATATTACAAATTCACGAAGTTACGAGCGTGTGTGGAAACTGCGCAGTGGACGCCCATAAAACAGTCATATTTTTGAATTTTTTCACCAAATTTGCAACTTAGGCCTTTGAGAGCCCACCTCATGAACAGTGGCACTGTCATTTCATTAATCAGTCCTGAAAGGTGATTCCACGCAGTGACAGCGAAATCACCTTTCAGGATCGAATAACGCAATGACAGTAACTGAATTCATGAGGAGGTGTCCCAAGAACTCCATGTTGAAAATTTGGTGCCAAAATTCCCAAAAATGCCTGCGACATGCACCAAAGTTGAAAAAACCCTATTTATGCCATTATACGGCTTACCAGCATTTCCTTAGTTCACAGTCGGCTTTGAAGAGTGCAGACGTGTTCCCGGTCTACCAAAGAATGTCGTGCTGGGCTCCAGAGGTAGGTATGGGGTGAGAGGGGGAGTGGGGAGGCAGGGCGCACAGAGGATGGGCGCGGGTTGGGGAAGGGGCCAGTGGACTCTATAAAGGACTGTTTTCTGTTTTACAGGTAAAGAAAAAAAATTGCAGGATTTTTTTTTCAGGGACTTTTGGCACGCTGGGGAGGGCTCCCAACAAGCCACATGAGTGCTTTAGTTGGGGGGGCTGTAGCCGATGGGGGATTGGGCACCCTGTCGGCATATACCTAGTGGGGGGAAGAGCCGAGGGGGATTGGGCAACCTCTCAGCACATACATTTTTTTGGTGACACATTATGCCAATGGGGAGTGGGCTCCCCCATCAGCAAATTTACTGGGGAGGGTGGCGACTGAAGCCGACAGGGATTGAGCCCTCATCGGCAAAGAAAGACTGTTGCGGGGGGGGGCTCATGATGCCAAGGGGGATTGGGCACCACCTCGGCACACAACAAAAGGGGGAGGGGGTCACAGTATGCCAATGGGGATTGGGCTCCCCCATCGACAAATGAACTAGTGGGGGCACCAAGGCAAGGAACCGCCCTGCAATGATGGGTCGCTCCCTCATTGCAGCTGAATGTCTGATGCTGCAATGACGAGGCGGCCCCTGGTTGCAGTGGTGAAAATGTTTTAACTTGGTGGCACTTTTGCAGAACCAGTGTCATCAAGACACTGGGCCTGCATTGGTCCACCAGTGCCAAGCCCCCAAATGCAGTGCCCCCCTTGGCTGCCTGAGTGCCGCATCTCCACAACCAGCTTCTCTCCTAAACTGCCGCATAATGTTTCTTGTGCATGCATGCAAGCAAACATAAAAAAAATTGGTCTGTACTAAGGGGTGACAAAGTACTGGAAAAAATGTTTCCCAACCTCCCAGAATGCCCTACAGAAGAGTCACTACATTAAGAGATAAACTGGTCCAGAGCAAATAATCCAGGAAAGTTGGACCACCACATAGTTCCTCAGTTGTAGCACTGGGTGCTTCATGTGTAAAGGATGTACAGTATGTATTGTAATGTCATCTCACAGGGGAAAGAGCTGATAAACCCCAGAAATTGTTCCACTATAGCTACTTAAGATCTCTTTACTTGCAACACGTGTGGGGTAATTTATCAAGTGATGTGTAAATGCAGAGCTATTACGCAGGAAAGACAGTTAGAAAACAGTGTATGAGGGTGGGGGATACTGCCATACCATACAGCAAAAATTCTTGACTATACTGTGGCTTTGCACATGCATACAGCCAGGGGTGACCAGCAACATTAATTTGTGTTTAAAGGGATTGAGAAAGTGTATTCCAGTCAGAGGGGAGTGGACTATAATGGGTTGGCAGTATAGCCTAGAGGTTAGAGTAATAAGCTGAATGAGCAAATGAGTGAATGAGCTTGGTACATCCAGTAGACAGACCAGGGTTTGATTCCCACAACCTCCACTTGCATACTGTGTGGCTCTGAGCAAGTCATTTAACCTCCCTAGTGCACCGGGGCACCCCTGAAAACAGACACTTTTGCCTAGTGGGCTTTACCTGGTTATCAAAAGAATAAAAAATAAAATAAAAAAAACAAGAAAAAAAGGTATTACAGGTGTTACAGAGAGAGGCATTTTGGATATACACTTTCAGGGCTCCAAGTCAAAAGGGTGAGGATGGAACAGTGCCTGTCAGAAGGGCATGGGCAGAACACGGAAAGAGAGAAGGGCTGACATGTCGCCGGCGTGAGCATTAAAATTGCAAATGCCACATGTTTTAAAAACCAAAAACACCACCACCACAACAGAAATGCTGGACACTGAACAGATGACACAACTGCAACAGAAAGCACCATGTGAGGAGGACTAGGACATGCACCCCCAGTGACACACAATGGGACCTGAGGACCACTGAGCACCCGTGTCTGTACAGAGACCATGGCGGAAGAGGCACAGGGGTTTGTGTGTGACCACAAAGAAGCCACATTGCACAGTGAGCCATGGAGGACGAGGGGGTGAGACAGCCACAGCAGTGGGCACCAGGGCTGGGGGTGCTGGAGGAGTGCAGAGGCATGTGTGCATGTGTGTGTACACCAGCAGTGGGCATCAGAAGGGGGGTGCTACAGTAACAGGTGTATGGAACAGGGATGGACACTGCACTGCAGTGTAGGGCCACCAGTGCAGATGGTGGGCCACCCTACTACACCTGCATCTGGAAATTATATGCCAGCCCACGCAGGTAGTTGGGTGCACTGTGCTGCCCATATTTGGCCAAAATGCCCTTGATGCACCAGGTCAGGTCCCAGTAGATCTTCCTCTTGGTGGCGCCACCTGATCCGGACAGCAGCTGCTCCATACGGAGGTCACTGAGCCACTACTTTTCCTGGAGGCAGTCAAGGAACCTCCAGATGCTGGGGTGGCTGGCTTCGAGCCTGCTGCTGAATTCTCAGTGCCAGCTCTCCACAGCATTGTTCATTCTCTCCAGACCTGCAAGGGTTGGCTCATACATGTTTCATGAGGACACCTGGAACCGTGATGTCTTTGTGCAGACCTCCTGATGGGGTGTCTGTCTCCTTCACATATTCGAAGTTGGGATGCAGGAGTTCCTCATTGTTCCTGTAGAATGGCTGGTTGAGGAGCTCACCACACATGGCCTCGACGGAGCCCATCAGCACGAATGCCAGGGTGAGGAGCATGCGGAGCTGGAGTGCAAACTACTCATCCCTGCAGTACCATGCTTGCACCTCAGATGTGTATTGGACCTGCTGCCAGATGGCCAGGCAGAAGTGGAAGAAACAGTCCCTGAGGGCTGCCCCCTCAAAAATGGCTGCGAATGCACACCATGCAGGATGCTTAAAGTTGAGGAGTGTGGTCTTGGGCTGCTCACCCCCCACCAGCTGATGCATCTTGATGTTCTGTGCTGGGAAGGGTTCTGTATCAGTTTACTTTGCTAAACCAGTAGGAGGAGAGAGCTTAATTGGGTGTGTGGCTTAGACACTATAAAAGCAGGTGACTCAAATTACAACTTCCTGTTGCTAGCCTTGCTTGTAGAGCAGAAAGCAACTAACTAAAAGAAGCTACATTTTCTTATTAATTTAAAACTTATATCTCAGCAGGAGTCAGTATCTGTTGAGATTAAGTAGACAGATAACTTTATTAGAAGTAGAAGAGGTCTTATTTAAGGTTAAAAAGAAAGAAAAGAAAGAAAGTCAGTGTGTGTTCTGTGCTGGGAAGGGTACTGTATCAGCTGACTTTGCTAAACCAGTAGGAGGAAAGAGAGTTTAACTGGGGGTGTGGCTTAGACACCATAAAAGCAGGTGAGTCAAATTACAACTTCCTGTTGCTAGCCTTGCTTGTAGAGCAGAAAGCAGCTAACTAAAATAAGCTACATTTTCTTATTAATTTAACACTTGTATCTTAGCGGGAGTCAGTGTCTGCTGAGATTAAGCAAACAGATACTTTTTAGAAGTAGAAGGGGACTTATTTAGGGTTTAAAAAAAAAAAGAAAAGAAAGAAAGTCAGTGTGTGTTCTGTGCTGGGAAGGGTTCTGTATCAGTTTACTTTGCTAAACCAGTAGGAGGAGAGAGAGCTTAACTGGGTGTGGTGCTTAGACACTATAAAAGCAGGTGACTCAAATTACAACTTCCTGTTGCTAGCCTTTTTTCTTACTAATTGCCCTCCATCCCACCCCTACAACCACCCACCCTAAGCCAGTTCTACTTTTATAGCCACTGGATTTGACTGTCAACAGGAACTTCCTGTTTGGTAGTAGGAAGGGAAAGATCATAGAGAAACATTGGTTTTGTCAACCCTAAAGGAAAAAAGTAGCTTACTCTCCCCCCCTAGCTGCTGGTGGTCTGACACTGAGCAAGGAAGAAGGAGGCTACTGAAGAATATAGGAAGTTACTGTCCCAGAACAGGAAGGATGAGAGTTGTAAGGAGAGAAGAGAGTAAGCATACAGAGAAACAGGAGAGGGGGCACAAAATAAGACATAATAGGAGTGGTGCAGTGCAATGGCTGTGGGGCGGCAGTGTGCCGGGAGACATTCTGGAGGCTGCAGTGCTGCCCTATTTGCAGGCACCTCTCTGGTCTGAGGGAGGAGGTTGCCCGTCTCCAGGCTGACCTGGCTAGGATTCATGAAACCTCCTCCCCCACCCAGGGACCACCAGGGCCAATGCCACTACCTCATAGGTTGCCAAGAAAGAGGAGAGGCTGGACCAGGGTGGGCTCAGGGAGGAAAGGTGGTGGAACAGAGTTGCATCCCTCCAGCTGTACCTCCACAATTCATTTGCTCTTCTGGTGGATAGTGGTTCCTCTATGGAGGCACCTGCAGTGGAGACCAAGGAGGATGCTGGGAACCTTCACAAAGGAGACCCACAGGAGGGTGGCATGAGACCCCACAGGGGAAGGAAACAACTCCTGGTGGGGGACTCAATCATTAGGGGGTAGAAATGGGGGAGGAAGGGGAGAGGGAGGTAAGGTGCCTGCCTGGTGCCACGGCTTGGAGGGACAGGCAGTGAATCCTCAGGATCGTGGGAGCAGCTGCATGAGGGAGGGAGCTGGATGTCATTGTCCACCTAGGGACAAATGACCTGGCTCAGAATGGGATCAGAGCAGTGCAAGAGGAGTATGTAGAGTTGGGGAGGGGCCTTAGACAAGTAGCGCATACGGTAACCTTCTCAGAGGTACTGCCTGTCTATGGCAAGGGTGATGCTAGGGTACTTCTCACCAGGGAATTCAATGAATGGTTGAAACTGGTGTGGAGCTCAGGGTTTTGGCTTCATTGGGGACTGGGGAGCCACCTGGAGGGATGCAGACCTATACTGGTGTGATGGTCTGCATCTGTCCGGGGGGGAAACCAGGATCCTAGGTGAGAGGTTTAAATGCTTCATTGGCAAGCATTTAAACTAGCCAAGGGGGGAGGCACTGAAAAGGAGCAGGGAAATCCCAGCCTCCCCCCACAAACAACAGTAATTAGTGAGGTAAACACCAAGGCAGAGAAGTCATTAGGGAGCAGGACAGAAGTAAATGTAAAAAAAGGCAAAGGCAGTAAGGACAGGAATGGGGCTAAAAGGGGTAAGGCCATCAAAAAGTGGAGGGTGATGAGTACCAATGCCCATAGTTTGTGTAACAAGCTCCCTGAACTAGTGGCCTTGATGGAAGAGGGTTGCTTGGATATTGTGGCAGTCACAGAAACATGGTACACAGAGAACCATGACTGGGATGTCAACATACCAGGATACACAATCTACAGGAGGGACAGGGAGGGTAAAAGAGGAGGAGGAGTAGCTCTTTATGTAAAGGAAGGGATCAAAGCAACAGAACTAAAGAGTAAACAGGGAGCAGATGAGACACTCTGGGTCACCCTGGAGACAGGAAATGGCACCACAATCCGCATGGGGATTGTATACAGACCCCATCTCAGGGGGAGGGAATGGACAAGGAAATGATAGAAGGCTTCCTTAGAATGGCAGAAAAAGGGGAGACATTGTTGATGGGGGACCTGAATATGCCAGATGTTAACTGGAGCACCTCTGCTGCAGGCACATCCAAGAGCAGGGTCATTCTTGAAGCCCTACAGGGGGCATGCCTCAGACAGCTAGTACTGGAACCCACTCAGGAGGGAGCAATCTTAGAGCTGGTACTCTCAAATGGGGACAGAGAAGAATCTCAGATTTAAAAGTGGGTAGCCATCTGGGAACAAGCGGCCACCAAACAGTGTGGTTCACGATAAACACAGCCATACAACCAAGCCATACAAAAGCAAGAGTATTGGACTTTAGGAGGGCTGACTTTGGGAAAATGAGAGAGTGCCTCAGAAAAGCACTAGCAAACAGGCAAGAAGGAGGGGTGGAGGAACAATAGGGAGTAATCAAAACATAGAAACATAGAAACATAGAATTTGATGGCAGATAAGGACTGCTTGGCCCACCTAGTCTGCCCATTTTCCTACCTAACAGATAAGCTGCAGATCCTAGTTAACCAACAGCTTACTTCCTCTTACCCACCCCTAGGACTGCCTTATGCCTGTCCCATGCATTCTTGAAGTCCCCCACTGTTCTTGACTCCTCAACCTCCTCAGAGAGGCTGTTCCATGCATCCACAACCCTCTCAGTGAAAAAATACTTCCTCACATTACCCCTGAGCCGTCCCCCCTCTATCTTCAAATTGTGCCCCCTTGTTCTTGCACATCTCTTTTTCTGGAAAATGCTACCCTCTTGGACTTTGTTAATTCCCTTGAGGTACTTGAAAGTTTCTATCATGTCCCTCTCTCCCTTCTTTCCTCAAGAGTATACATATTAAGCTCCTTAGTCTTTCTTCAATGTCTTCTGGTGCAGACCCTGCACCATTTTTGCCCTCCTCTGACAGCCTCCACTCTGTCTATGTCTTTATGGAGATGGGGTCTCCAGAACTGCACACAGTACTCCAGATGGGGTCTCACCAACTGTCTGTACAGAGGATAACAACTTCCTGTTTTCTACTATTGATGCCTGTTCCTATGCATCCCAGTATCCCCCAGCCTTCCTTACTGCCTTCTCACATTGCTTGCCCACCTTTAGGTCATCTGATATAATTACCCCCAGGTCCTTTCTATTTTACTGTTGTCACTGTCTCACCCCCATTGTGTATGCTTCCTGGGTTTTGTTTCCATGTGCATACCTTGCACTTCTTTGCATTGAATCTGAGCTGCCATACATTTGACCATTCCTCCAACCTTGCCAAGTCCCTTCTCATCCTTTCCACTCCATCTTGTGTATCAACCCTGTTGCAGATCTTTGTGTCATCTGCAAAGAGACATACTTTTCCTTCCAGTTCCTCTGCAATGTCACTTATAAAGACATTAAAAGGACCGGTCCCAGTACTGAACCCTGCGGTACCCCGCTAGTAATCCTCCTTTCTTCACTGTGTACTCCATTTACTACTACCCTTTGCGTCCTGTTGTCTAGCCAATTTTTTATCCAGGCTACCACCTTGGGACCCATTCCAAGGCTGGCAATCTTGTGTATTAATCTTTTGTGTGGGACTGTATCAAATGCCTTACTAAAAACTAGGTAGGCCATGTCCACAGCCCCTCCCTGGTCTACTACTTTGGTCACCCAGTCAAAGAAATCTATTAGATTCGTCTGACATGACCTTCCCATCATGAATCCATGCTGCCTCAGGTCCTGTGCCCCACTGGCCTCTAGGTACTCAACAATTCTTTCCTTCAGAAGTGATTCCATCTTTTCCCTACCACTGAGGTCAAACTAACTGGTCTGTAGTTTCCTGCCTCTGTCCTGCTCCCACTTTTGTGAAGAGGAATCACATCTGCCCTCCTCCAGTCCTTGGGTACCACCCCATCCTCCCATGATTTGTTAAAGAGAGTAGTCAGCGATGTCTCTAGTTCTACCCTTAGTTCTTTTAGAATTCTTGGGTGAATCCCATCAGGCCCCATTGCTTTGTCCACCTTCAATTTTATTAGTTCTTTCAGAACCCTTTCTTCTGTAAATGGACTGGTATTGACCCCTGTCTTCAGAGTATTTCTCTTGTTTGGTTTAGGTAACTCCCCCTCCTCTTCCTTTGTGAATACTGAGCAGAAATATTCGTTCAGTATCCATGCTTTTTCACTGTCACCCTCTACCCACATTCCCTCCCCTTTATTAAGCTTCAGTATCCCTTCTTTGGTCTTTCTTTGCTCCCTAATGTACCTATAAAAGGTCTTATCCCCCTTCTTAACAGAATTGGCTATCCTTTCCTCGGTTTGGGCCTTTGCTATTCTGACTGCCTTCCCAGCCTCTTTCTGCTTTAACTGATAAAGTTCTCTGTCCTGCTCCTTCTGTGTTTCCTTATATTTCCTGAATGCTGTCCTTTTCTCCTTAACCTTCCCTGCCACCTCTTTTGTGAACCATAGCGTTTTTTCCTTCGTTGTGTTTTATTGATTTGCTTTACACAAAGGCTTGTTGCCTCTGTGATGGCTGTTTTGATCACTCCCCATTGTTCCTCCACCCCTCCTTCTTGCCTGTTTGCTAGTGCTTTTCTGAGGCACTCTCTCATTTTCCCAAAGTCAGCCCTCCTAAAGTCTAGTACTCTTGCTTTTGTATGGCTTGATTGTATGGCTGTGTTTATCATGAACCACACTGTTTGGTGGTCGCTTGTTCCCAGATGGCTACCCACTTCTAAATCTGAGATTCTTTCTCCATCCCCAGTTGAAAGTACCAGGTCTAAGATTGCTCCCTCCCGAGTGGGTTCCGATACTAGCTGTCTGAGGCATGCCCCCTATAGGGCATCAAGAATGACCCTGCTCTTGGATGTGCCTGCAGCAAAGGTGCTCCAGTTAACATCTGGCATATTCAGCTCCCCCATCAACAATATCTCCCCTTTTTCTGCCATTCTAAGAAAGCCTTCTATCATTTCCTTGTCCATTCCTTCCCCCTGAGATGGGGGTCTGTATACAACCCCCATGCGGATTGTGGTGCCATTTCCTGTCTCCAGGGTGACCCAAAGTGCCTCATCTGCTCCCTGTTTACTCTTTAGTTCTGTTGCTTTGATCTCTTCCTTTACATAGAGAGCTACTCCTCCTCCTCTTTTACCCTCCCTGTCCCTCCTGTAGATTGTGTATCCTGGTATGTTGACATCCCAGTCGTGGTTCTCTGTGTACCATGTTTCTGTGACTGCCAAAATATCCAGGCAACCCTCTTCCATCAAGCCATCACAGAGGCAACAAGCCTTTGTGTAAAGCAAATCAACAAAACACAACGAAGGAAACAACCGCTATGGTACTCAAAAGAGGTGGCAGGGAAGGTTAAGGAGAAAAGGAGAAAAGGATAGCATTCAGGAAATATAAGGAAACACAGAAGGAGAAGGACAGAGAACTTTATCAGTTAAAGCAGAAACAGACTGGGAAGGCAGTCAGAATAGCAAAGGCCCAAACTGAGGAAAGGATAGCCAACTATGTAAAGAAGGGGGATAAGACCTTTTATAGGTACATTAGGGAGTGAAGAAAGACCAAAGGAGGGATACTGAGGCTTAATAAAGGGGAGGGAATGTGGGTAGAGGGTGACAATGAAAAAGCAGGGATACTGAACGAATATTTCTGCTCAGTATTCACAAAGGAAGGGGGAGGTACCTAAACCAAACAAGAGAAACACTCTGAAGACGGGGGTCGATACCAGTCCATTTACAGAAGAAAGGGTTCTGAAAGAACTAATAAAATTGAAGGTGGACAAAGCAATGGGGCCTGATGGGATTCACCCATGAATTCTAAAAGAACTAAGGGTAGAACTAATGACACCTCTGACTACTCTCTTTAACAAATCATGGGAGGATGGGGTGGTACCCGAGGACTGGAGGAGGGCGGACGTGATTCCTCTTCACAAAAGTGGGAGCAGGACAGAGGCAGGAAACTACAGACCTGTTAGTTTGACTTCAGAGGTAGGTAAAATGATGGAATCACTTCTGAAGGAAAGAATTGTTGAGTACCTAGAAGCCAGTGGGGCACAGGACCCAGAGCATGGATTCATGATGGAAGGCTGTCGTCAGATGAATCTAATAGATTTCTTTGACTGGGTGACCAAAGTAGTAGACCAGGGAGGGGCTATGGACCTGGCTTACCTAGATTTTAGTAAGGCATTTGATACAGTCCCACACAAAAGATTAATACACAAGTTAGCCAGCCTTGGAGTGGGTCCCAAGGTGGTAGCCTGGATAAAAAATTGGCTAGACAACAGGACACAAAGGGTAGTAGTAGTAAATGGAGTACACAGTGAAGAAAGGAGGGTTACTAGCAGGGTACCGCAGGGTTCAGTACTGGGACCGGTCCTTTTTAATGTCTTTATAAGTGACATTGCAGAGGAACTGGAAGGAAAAGTATGTCTCTTTGCAGATGACACAAAGCTCTGCAACAGGGTTGATACACAAGATGGAGTGGAAAGGATGAGAAGGGACTTGGCAAGGTTGGAGGAATGGTCAAATGTATGGCAGCTCAGATTCAATGCAAAGAAGTGCAAGGTAATGCACCTGGGAAGCAAAAATCCAGGGCATGAGTACATGATGGGGGGTGAGATATTGACAAGAGTAAAAATGGAAAGGGACCTGGGGGTAATTATATCAGATTACCTAAAGGTGGGCAAGCAATGTGAGAAGGCAGTAAGGAAGGCTGGGGGGATACTGGGATGCATAGGAAGAGGCATCAATAGTAGAAAACAGGAAGTTGTTATCCCTCTGTACAGACAGTTGGTGAGACCCCATCTCGAGTACTGTGTGCAGTTCTGGAGACCCCATCTCCGCAAAGACATAGACAGAGTGGAGGCTGTGCAGAGGAGGGAACAAAATGGTGCAGGGTCTGCACCAGAAGACATACGAAGAAAGACTAAAGGAGCTTAATATGTATATCTTTGAGGAAAGAAGGGAAAGAGGGGACATGATAGAAACTTTCAAGTACCTCAAGGGAATCAACAAAGTCCAAGAGGGTAGCATCTTTCAGAAAAAGAGATGTGCAAGAACAAGGGGGCACAATTTGAAGATAGAGGGGGGATGGCTCAGAGGTAATGTGAGGAAGTATTTTTTCACAGAGAGGGTTGTGGATGCATGGAACAGCCTCCCTGAGGAGGTCGTGGAGTCAAGAACAGTGGGGGAATTCAAGAATGCATGGGACAGACATAAGGCAGTCCTAGTGGAGGGTAAGAGGAAGTAAGCTGTTGGTCAATTAGGATCTGCAGCTTATCTGTTAGGTAGGAAAATGGGCAGACTAGGTGGGCCAAGTGGTCCTTATCTGCCATCAAATTCTATGTTTCTATGTTTCTAAACACCTGTATATAGACCTTATCCATGCAGAATGACATCAGGACATAGATGGCCAGCATGATGACAGTGCCTGGAGTGCATCCCTTGGACCATATATAGCTGCCTGAAAGTGGTGGTGAGCAGTGAAAGATCTCATCGAGAACCAGTCCTCACATCCCACAAGGTACAGCAGGGATCGGTGGGTGGCAAAGATCGGCATTCGATCTCCTGCCAGCCCACTGTCAAACTGCAGGAAGGTGCCCCCCTGTGATGGTGTATGCAGGGGGTATACACAGCTCTGCTAAGGTGGCTGGTGTGGCAGAGAACACCTCCCCTGCCTGCAACACATGCTGCACTATCTGTTTCAGGAGCAGCAGTGCTGGCAGCCTGTCAGACATCACGTCAGGCACACCGTTGGTGCACTGCATGAGGACCTGGGAGGTGATCTCCTTGCTGGTGTGTGCCCATTCCTGTACCTGTGCCAGCATTCCCCAAACACTGAACTTGCCCACATCAAGAACATGATTATGCAGGCAGCCAGTGTACACCACATGGTCAGCCTCAGTGTGCACCCATGCAGGACACCATATTTATGGTCCTGCACATATCCCCCAATAAACCTTTGTCTTCAACTCCTTGTCCTTGTGGTAGCTATATGCGTTGTGGGCAAGGAGCGGTCTCTCCTTCTGGCTCTGTGAATATTGGACTTCATCCATCTTCCACTATCACCATTATTGCATTACACTCTATGTAAAGGAAGGGATAAAAGCAACTGAACAAAAGAGTAAACAGGGAGGAGAGGAGGCACTGTGGGTCACCTTGGAGACTGGAAAGGGCACCACAATCCGCACAGGGGTTGTGTACAGACCCCCATGTCAGGGGGAGGGAATGGACAAGGATATGATAGAAGGCATTCTTAGAATGGCAGAGAAAGGGGAGATACTATTGATGGGAGACCTGAATATGCCAGATGTTAACTGGAGCACATTTGCTGCAGCCACATCCAAGAGCAGGGCCATTCTTGATGCCCTACAGGTGGCAGGCATTAGACAGCTAGTTTCAGAACCCACTCGTGAGGGAGCAATCTTAGACCTCATACTCTCAAACTGGGGCAGTGAGAGGATCTCAGATCTAGAAGTGGGTTGCCATCTGGGGACAAGTGACCATCAAACAGTGTGGTTCACATTAAACTCAGCTACAGAGTCAAGCCATACAAAAGTGAGGGTACTGGACTTTAGGAGGGCTGACTTTGGCAAGATGGGAGAGTGCCTCAGAAAAGCACTAGCAAACAGGCTAGAAGAAGGTGTGGAGCAACAATGGGAAATCATCAAAACTGCCATCACAGAGGCAACAAGCCTTTGTGTGAAGCAAATAAACAAATCAAAATGAAAGAAAAAGCCACTATGGTTCTCAAAAGAGGTGGCTGGGAAAGTCAGGAAGAAAAAGATAGCATTCTGGAAGTATAAGGAAACACAGAAGGAGCAGGACAGAGAGTTGTACCAGTTAAGGCAGAAGGAAGCAGGGAGGGAAGTCAGAATAGCGAAGGCCCAAATGGAGGAAAAGATAGCCAACTCAGTTAAGAAGGGGGATAAAACCTTTTATAGGTACATCAGCGAGCATAGAAAGACAAAGGGAGGGATAGTGAGGCTGAATAGAATGAACGGTGGGTGAGCAGAGGGGGACAGTGAAAAAGCAGGGATACTGAATGAATATTTCTGCTCAGTATTCACAAAAGAGGAGGGGGAAGTGCCTAATCCAATTAACAGAAGCACTCTTGATAGGGGGGTCGATCCCAGTCCTTTCACAGAAGAAAGGGTTCTGCAAGAACTCCTAAAACTGAAGGTGGACAAAGCAATGGGTCCTGATGGAATTCACCCCAGAATTCTAAAAGAATTAAGGAGGAACTAGTGAAGCCACTGGCTACTCTTTTTAATAAATCATGGGAGGATGGTGTGGTACCCGAGGACTGGAGGAAGGCAGATGTGATTCCCCTTCACAAAAGTGGGACCAAGACAGAGGCAGGAAACTACAGACCTGTCAGTCTGACCTCTGTGGTAGGGAAAGTGATGGAGTCACTTCTGAAGGAAAGAATAGTTGAGTACCTAGAGGCCAGTGGAGCACAGGACCCAAGGCAGCATGGATTCACAGTGGGAAGGTCATGTCAGACGAATCTAATAGATTTCTTTGACTGGTGACCAAAGTAGTAGACCAGGGAGGGCTGTGGACATGGCCTACCTAGACTTTAGCAAGGCATTTGACACAGTCCCACACAAAAGATTAATAGTCAAATTAACCAGCCTGGGAGTGGGTCCCAGGGTGGTAGCCTGGGTAAAACATTGGCTGCACAACAGGACACAGAAGGTAATTGTAAATGGAGTCCACTCTGAAGAAAGAGAGGTTACTAGTGGGGTACCGCAGGGTTCAGTATTGGGTCCAGTCCTTTTTAATGTCTTCATCAGTGACATTGCAGAGGGACTGGAAGGAAAAGTGTGCCTTTTTGCAGATGACACAAAGATCTGCAACAGGGTTGATACACAAGGAGGCGTGGAAAGGATGAAAAGGGACTTGGCAAGGTTGGAGGAATGGTCAGTAGTATGGCAGCTAGGATTCAATGCAAAGAAGTGCAAAATAATGCACCTGGGAAACAAGAACCCAGGGGAAGAATACACAATGGGTGGGAGGTAGTAACAACAACAAAAAAGGAAAGGGACCTGGGGGTAATCATATCAGATGACCTTAAGGTTAGTAAGCAATGTGAGAAGGCAGTAGGGAGGGCTGGGGGTATACTGGGATGCATAGGGAGAGGCATCATCAGCAGAAAACAGGAAGTTGTTATCCTCTGTACAGACAGTTGGTGAGACCCCATCTGGAGTACTGTGTCCAGTTCTGGAGACCCCATCTCTGCAAGGACATAGACAGGATAGAGGTAGTCCAGAGGAGGGAACTAAAATGGTGCAGGGTCTGCAAGAGAAGCCGTATGAGGAGAGGCTAAAGGAGCCTAATATGTATACCCTTGAGGAAAGAAGGAGAGGGGGACATGATAGAAACTTTAAGTACCTCAGTGGAATCAACAAAGTCCAAGAGGTAGCATCTTTCAGAAAAAGAGACTTGCAAGAACAAGGGGACACAATTTAAAGATAGAAGGAGGGCGGTTCAGGGGCAATGTGAGGAAGTATTATTTCACAGAGAGGTAGTGGATGCATGGAACAGCCTTCCTGAGGAGGTTGTGGGGTCTAAAACTGTGGGAGAATTCAAGAATGCATGGGACAGACATAAGGCAATTCTTGTGGGGGGTAGGAAGAAATAGGCTGTTGGTTAACTAGGATCTACGGCCTATCCTGAAGGTATGGAAATGGGCAGACTAGATGGACCAAGCGGTCCTTATCTGCCGTCAAAGTCTATGTTTCTATGTTTCTATGTTTCTATTATTGTGGGATGCAGTTACTTCCACATGCTGTCCCTTTATTGTGCGTGGGGGGGTCAGGTGCTGCTGTAACTGTGTGACATGTGTGCGGGACGTCCCCCTACCCTCCTGGGCAGAACACACAAATAAAAAGGGTGTGCTCTGTGGGCCAGTTCCCATACAGGGGTGAGATGTGCTGTGAGGAGGGAGGGAGGTGTGTCCAGTGCTACCTGCATCCGTAGAACATGCCAACGGTCTGACAGGAGTACATCGTGACTGTGACTGGAGAAGATGGCGATGACCATGATTATTGTTGCTGAGCGATTACTTTTGTGTCACTGTGTACTGCTCTCCCCATCCTGTCCCCTGACTGTACCAGTGGTGCTGTGTGTAGGTGTAGGCATATGCCACATACAGCAGCATGTGGGATTTGATCCCATGGTGTGCGGACTCCCACACCCTGCTGTGTCTCTGACTGTCATCCTCTGAGGCATGCTACAATGGTGGCATGCTGGGCTGAAGTTTTCCAGCCCTTTTGAGCCCTCATGGGTGTCCGCCTCGGCACAGAGGTGGGATGTTCCATTGCAGTTGGCAGGTGGGTCTGTTGCAGTGGGTGGGTGGGTCTGTTGCAGTGGGGGGAGGTCTGCTGCTGTGTGCGGGCATTGGCTTTGGGGCCATGTAGGCATGCGCGTGTGCGATTTCGGTAATCATGATTTCGGTAGTCACCCTTTTCAGAGTCACCCTGCTTGACAATCACCCACTTGCCTGTCGCCGTATGTCCTGCCTGTGATATCCCTACTCATCCCTATTCGCGATTGTGATGTGCACCCAGTTGCCCTAGGTACCCTCATGTCACTTGCTGCCTTCCATGAGTCCTTTCTCAATGAGCTCTTATGCAGTAGACTACTTCACTGGATACCCACTTTGGGAGCTAGGGAACGGCTAGGTCTCAGTCCAGGTTTTCACCTGGCACCCTTTCTTAGAAATTGATACTTGTATGTGTCAGCTACTAATTTTGCATTTTTTTCTGTCTCCTGTTTTATTTTTCCTACAAATCTGTAATGTATTTTTTCAAGAAGAGGGATTCGATGTATGTTATTTGAAGAAGGCCAGCAACATAAAGATATTTTCAACCCTTTATATTTAAAAAAAAACCTGGATTATAGCAAGCAGGGATGTATAATTTTTTTTCTGCTCTTTGCCTCCCCCCACAACCCAGCCACCCTCTTCTTTAGATGGCCAAGCCCTGCTGCCCCTTGTCCTCTGGCCACTGCTCCACAATGTTACTTCCCAACTGGCCTGGTGTATCCCTTTACTGGGGGGGGGAGCTCTTTCCTGTGCCTGGTACTAGTAGGGAAGACTGTCATCTGCCCAGAGGCACATTCTTCCATCCTTACTGGAGAAAGAAGGGTGCAGCATGGGGCTAACTGGCTTTGCGGCAGTGAGAGAACAGACTGCCACTATCCAGGCAGCGTGGGCAGCCATCTGTTTCTCTATTTCTGTCCCTCCCACCTCCTGAAATGGACCTATACAGTGGCAACCTGGGGTGGGGATGTATGGCGGCATGTTGAGGCAGCTGCCTAGTACATCTCCCAAACCCCCAACCAGGTGCCAGAGGTCAACCCCCCCCCCCAGGAGGGAAGCATCTTAATGGACACTTGTACTCCCTCCCTGCTGGTCTCTGCTCCTGGTACCTGGGTTCGGGGAACCCCTTCGCTTGGTGCCATGGAGTTGGCTCGATGTATAATTTTAATATAGTGGTCTTGATCATGTTTTCTAAGATAAATTGCAATGCATAGCATAATTCAATACAGAGATAACTGCCCCTTTTTAGCTGTTTAATTGTTGTTTGTAGTTTTGCATAATCACTTCATTAGTATGTGATTTAATATTAACACTGTGTGATATGGGTGCCTTTAACATCCTAAATATGTGTGTACTGTTTTAAGAAAGGTCCCTATAAATGTTATCAACTCAGCACCTTGTCTTTGAACAAGCACTGTAACTTCTGTGAAATGCATCAGACAGCTTTTTTCTGGTGGAGCCTGACTTTTTAATCCTTTGTATTCTTGACACTGCAATAACAAATTCTGCACCAGCATTTAGCTTCATTTGCAGTTTTGTTCCAGTGGTGAGCGCTACGAACCTCTCCAGACAGCTCTTATGAGTCCCCCTGGCCCTATGATATCCTAGAGCCATTGTATATGGGTACCCTGGCAAGGTGATGGCAAGTGCTTTCCTTACTTATTTCAGTGTCTAACCATAGTGGGCTGTTCCCCTATCTGAACCCCCATGTGATTTCCCCCTCTCTGTTTTAGCATTTCCTAATGGCAGTGCTTATGTTTTATACTTGGAATGTGAAGGGGTTTAATCAGCCAGTTAAGCAGGAAAAAAGTGTTTGCCCTTCTCCATAAACTGAAAGCCATGTAACCTTCTTGCAAGAAGCAAGGGTCTTAGATAAGGAGGCATATCAGTTTCATTGAAAGCGTGTGGGGGGTTGAGATGCTTAGTGCAGTGCAAGTGACAAGGTCTCTATTTTAGTGAAAAAATAACTGAACTGGAAGGTTTCTATAGTATACAAAGACCATGATGGCAGATGAATTCTGGCCCAAGCTGAAAGCCCTGGTACCAGGGAGTATATACTGTACTAATGTTGATGCCCCAGATATTTCAGGAGTTACTGAAGCACCTCATAGAATTAATCCAAACCATTTACCAGTCCTGCTGAGTGGAGCTATCAACCTCTCCCTGGAACCCCTGAAGCCCTTTGTCAGCTTATGGTGGAACACTCCCTAATTGAAATATGATATACTCTTCAGCCTGCTGTTCATGACTATTGACATCTGGGTGACCTCACCTTACAATTTAAACCATGCCATGGCTTTTAAAATTGAATCCATTTTTTTATCAGGAAAGAAAGGCTAGACAATGCTGTCTATTTTCAGCCTTGTTTGGGGGGTGGGGGGGGGGATACAGATGCAAACCAACTGGAAATGAATTGTATTAAAGAGGGAATATGGTCACAAATTACTGGCATCAATAAATTCAGAATATGCATCAACATAGCCCCAATCACCCTCATGCCAAAACTGGGATCCCTAAGTCATTGTGTTTAAAAGTTACACATCATTTTACAACCCTAAATTCTCTTCCTGTTCAAAAAAAGTCAGTTTCAGTGAAGAGGTGCTGATGATGTCATCTCCTGAACTCACAGTCTAGCCCTCCCTGTCAGCAGGCTTACAGGACCTGCTTCTCCAAAGTTTAAAAACTATGTGCAAATGGTTTTCTCCAGTAAAACAGGCAGCACCATTCAATAAACATTGCTTTAAAACCTGTGTGTTTCAGGTTTTGTAACAAAATTGACAAATTCATAGTTTTGTTTTTGGTGCTTTTTTGTTGTGGTCCTTTTCTCCTGGGTTGCTGGATGCTAAGTCACAGCACACTAATATGAGGTTTGCAGACTGGATATCTCTGATGTAGTGAAAGGCTGTGATCATTCACACCTACAGTATAATTCAATTGAGGCGATTTCTCAGGATGGCACTTTAAATCAATTATTCCATCACCCTGTAAATGGAGGTGGGAGAGGTAGTGCTATTTTGAAACCTTACTAAGAGTTTCTATCTAGTAGCCAGCTCAATGCTTAATCACTCAATCAACCAATATTTTATTCATGATCAAAGTATGAATGAATGGGATACTCAGTTGAGCATAACTCATTTTCTGTTTTCTCATTGACAGGCTGTTACTTGAGCTATATCCAGGCTCATCTGTGTTGTACTTCACATTACAATGATTGTTTTACCAGGTCTAACACTTCCACCCCTAGTAGGATTTAACACATATAAGGCCCCTATTAAAACTTATTGTAAAGCAGACACTGACAAACGGCAATGCAGTTACCAACATTACAACACTTGTAGCAAAATAGCTTCCAAACAGGCACTGCAGAGCAGCACTTCACATGGTGCAGCCTGGAGGCATGCTGACTCAGCATCCTGCAACTCTGGAGAACTGAACCACATCAAAAAGGCATTAAAATACAAATTTGTCAACTTTGTTACAAAACTTGAAACACATAGATTCTGTAGCACTGTTTTTTATAATGGTGCTGCCTGTTTTACTTGTGAAAACCATTGCAGAATGATATTTTAACTTTGGAGAAACAGGTCCTATAAGCTTGCTGACAGGGAGGGCTAGACTGTGAGTTCAGGAGATGACATCATCAGCACCTCTTCCCTGAAACTGGCTTTTTTGAACAGATAGTGAAATCAGGGTTGCAAAATAGCTCATAACTTTAAAATGAAGTAACACAGAAACCTAATGTTTGGTATGAGATTTATTGGGGGTATGCTTATTCTAATTCTGCAATGTAACACTTTTGACCAGAGTCCCTCTTTAAGTTGTTGGTGCTGTTTACAGTGAATGAGAGAAATCTGGCCAGGACACTAATATTAATGGACTGTCCTTTTCTTGTACAGATCATGAAATCAAAACTATAGCCTATGCAGATGATATCTGCTTAGTATTAGTGGACCGTGACTCTTGTAAAGGTGCACAGGAGGTTCAATGGAGATTTTCAGAAAGCACGGGTTCTGAGATGAACTACACAAAAAGTAAATGCCTTCCAATAGGTGATATGGCTCATGTCCAAGGGAAACTAATGGGGATCCCGGTGGAAAAAGAGACTTATAAGAGTGTAGGGTTGTACTTTGGTTATGAGGATATGGAGTTTTATAAATGGGATATTATTCAAGAGAGGGCACATCAGAAAGTTAATGTCTGGAATAAATGGAATATGTCCCAAAAGAAAAGAATGTATATGGTTAAAACATTTTTAATTCCTGCATTTCATGTTAGTGTAGTACCCCCCACCTGCTGCAACTAGAGATGTCCATTTTTAGCTGTTTCTTTAGATGTATTTGGGGCAGTAGATTAAACCCCATAAAGAGGGGGGTAACTTATTTAGCAGTGGCAGATGGGGGCTTAAACATGGTCAACCCTATAGTGTTCTTTTTCAACATATTTATATAAAACCAATTTTGAAGCCTTCCACAGCCCTGTGGGCTTGATGGGTTCTAGACAGACTTTCACATCTCTTAGGCAGATGGGAGATGAATCTCACAATCCCAAAACAATAACCACTAAGGGATTTTCCAGTTTACCTTTTGGCTTACTTTAGTAAACTAAAAACATGGAATTTCTCTAAACAGGCACTGTATAGTTGTTCCAGGAAATAATTCTATAGTAATATAATGGCAGGGAGAAATATAGATACCCCAATATTCTATAATTTGTCCCCACTAGAGGTACAAGAAACTAATAAAATGTTGACCAGCTCTAGACTCCCTGCCAAAATGTGGGATGTTCGATGGCCATGTGTATATAGCAAACTTAATGTCAAGAACAACTTAAAACATAAAAACCAATAAGAGACAGTTCGCCCTAGATTCTATACTTTTAGTGGGCAACTAGAAACTATGGAACTCTTATATTTTAATTGCCCATATATTCTTCCTTTTTGGTCAATGTTACATTCCAAATGGAAACATTCTTTCTTACTCTTTCTCACCCCACATGTCCTTTTTTTGGTATTCTTCCTAGGAGCTGGAAGACTTATGACCCAGGGACCATGCATATGATTTTAGGCTGTATTAAATACTATATTTGGCAAACCAGATGTTTATTTTCACTACAGCAGAAATATACAATAATTGATCAATTATTTCATACTATAGAGGCAGCTATTCTGGCTTTGAAAGAGAAAGATACGAGGTATTATAAGAGTGATATGTATGAGAAACTAAGGAGAAATATGCTTTGGTTAGATACTGGTTAAATTAGGAGGTACACTAGAGGAAACTGAGTTTTTGTAGAACGCTGAGGTATGATGTAATATTTATTTGATGCTTTGTTGTAGAAAGGGTTACTTCCATATTCTCTTATATTGGGCAGTATGAATCTAATACTGATTTGATTTATTTTTCTATATTTTTCTTTCAGACATGAAGAGTGTATTTTTTTTGTTTGTGGTATGGTGGGGAAGGGGAAAATGTTATGTGTTCTTTGCCATACAAAATGTTTTGAATATTATTTTCACATGATGTTAAAGTGCTTTATCTTATGATTTATGTTGAAGTATTAATAAAATATTCCCCTAATCTTCTAGAGAACTGCCTTGGGATTGTTAATACCCACCGGAACAACCTAGAGAAAAGGCAGACAGAACTTCAGTTTAACATTTCATTTGAAAGAGGGCACACCCAACAGTACAGCAACCCCCTAGTACTTAACTTGCGTCCCAACATTTATGGTGTGAACCCAGTCCTACTGTGGGACTTGAACTCATGATCTTCATGCCCACAGGCAGATGTGCTGCCAACTGAGCCATGCTAGCACTATTATTATTTCTAACTATGCCCCTTTCTACTTAAGATTCTTTGGGGTTCTCCCCTCTAAATCCACCTTGTGGTGGCTTGACACTCCCTTAATGCATGATGGACCAGTTCAAATAACATGCCAAAGTTGAGCTTGGTACTTGTTTTCAACTTAATTGAATGGTGAGGTGTCTGGAGGATCTATTCATTGGTGGCAAAATATGATGGTATACTATTCACAGGTGAAGGATCTGGGAGGCTGGGGTCCAGGCACCGGAAGCCCAGCTGTTAGAAAAAGAGAAAGTGTACAACGATGGCTCTTTTGCAGACCCCACTGATTTGGTGGCCTTTATGGGTCTTTGAGTCCAGTTTAACTCCCTCCTGCATAAAAAGGCAGAACTGGTCCTTTAGAGTTTCCTGCATAAATATTGGGAGGGAGTAGGTAACGCTGGGAAAACTCCTGACTGATTTCTTATGTAAATGACAGGGACTTGGGTGGAGCATCTAAAGGTAAGAGTATTAAAATCTAACATGCAAACTTGAGTTTTCATAAAGACGGACACAAACTGCTGTTTTTGTTAAACACTACCTTGCTCCTCTGTGGTGATGTCCATCCAAATACTGACTGCAAAATTTTACTTCAGCAATTAATGCTGCAGAAATTCTGAATACAAAAAAAGTTAACATTTGTGCATTGTAATATTAGAAGCCTGCAACTCAAACTTGATTCACTATGATACTGGGTTTATTTATACAAATGCAAATAGCTATTGTACCAGTGCTTCCCCCCCCCCCACACACACACAGCTGCTTAAAAGCCTACAATTCATTCAAGTCACTTCAGTTTTCTTAACTGGTTTTCATTCCATCATTTTAACATTTAGAGGGGTTCTTGGTCTCGTTATTCAGCCAAATCATGCTCAGCCTGACCACCAATGGCAAGGCGACCCTCTCATCAGTCAGGAAACTACACTTTAAATCTTACCATGCCAATATGAGCTGAGGTCCCCCTGCTTTCTCTACTTCCTGTGAGGGAAATCACTCTCTGGCTTCATTTTTATATAGTGTGCTCTGGCCCACAGGAGGCTTACAGGTGACCCTTGGAGAGCTCCCCAGTTAGGAGAAGGCCACACCTCTCCTGTTTGCAGCATCATATTAAAGGATTAGCAAGCTCAATCCTGGACAATATACAATGAATTTACTACATTTCTTACACATCTTTCTTAATTTTTTTAAAAATGTTTAGGGGGTGCATCTGGTGTGTGTGGCCAAAATCAAAAGCACATATTTATACAAACCAGACTTTTTAATAATTTCTGAAACCTAGCTACTGGCTTTCCTCTTAGATTAACAATAGGATGGCTTCAATTGAAGTTACAACACTTTGCACAGGATAGGAACAAATGAGGGTGGCTACGCACGTATGTCAATTCTAATTATAGTATAAATCAGCTTCTAGACTCAGACGTAACATTAGAAGAAAAACACAAAGCAATTTTTTCTAATTGGATGCTATTGTCTCCCCCCCACCAAAGTCCTCCAGCACAATTTGAAAATTTGGAAAGGTTAGTCAACATTTTAGCAATAGCCATGAAATATTGTTAACAGGGAACTTCAGTACCAATAGGGTTGAAGTAATGATTCATCTGTTTTAGCTGATCTGACTACTGAGCTTGGTTTAGACCAATTGCTAACTGACCCTATTATACTTAATTTAGACTTCAGCTACGTTGGACCTCACGTTAAGTAACAGACCTGATAAATATGCTTAAGTTGGTGTATTATTGGACACATTGTCTGATCACCAGTTTATTTTTTGTGTCAGTAATCAAATAAAAGTGAATGGGAAACTGAACATTAAGAAATGTTAATCTTTAAAGAAATGTTATTTTATTGCATTCATGTCTGATCTGGAAACATCTAGTTGGGAAGTCCTGGACCTCATGCCAGACATAAACAAGGCCTGACTGTGATTTACAAGTATTTTTCTAAAATGTGTAACAAACATGCTCCAGTTAGGAAGTATACTATTAAGTTAAATATTCCCCTTGGTATCCATCTGATTTTAATAAACTGCATAAGTCAAGAGAGCAGGCCTGGAAAAAGTGAAAGAAAAACCACCAGTCTTTTATCTGATTGGGCAGAAAATAGAACTAAAAGGAACTTTTATCTCGAAGAAATCAGGTCAGCTAAACAACAGTTCAATCAAAATAAACTGAACAAAAGTAAAATTCTGGACCCTAGTACATTTTGGAAAACAGTAAAGGGTATAAATTAACTTATTTTCCCTTCAGTTCCAAATTCCTTTTGAAATTACTGGGAATAAAATAATTACATAGCAAACACATTTAATAACTATGCCCATACTCTCAGATATAAACAAGGATACCATTGAAGGTGATGGTACTTATACTCCTTTAGTAGTCAATTTCTTAACATCACTAGTGGCCTATAATGATAAGTTATTTATTTTGCTCTATCTGATTTCTCAGTAGATGATGTGCGGGATGCTCTGCTGAGGCTTGACCCAACTAAAAGTGAGAAAATTGATGGTCTGCATCCCAGATTATTGAAATATGTTGCTTCTGAGATCTGTCATCCCCTAACTTACTTATTTAACATGTCACTCAGTCTTGATGAGTTTCCTGAAGTAACACGAGTTTTTAAGTCAGGTGAAGATAAATTACCTTCTAATTACATCCCAATTCCACTGTTGTCTGTTATACTGAAGGTCTTGAAGAGACTGATTATAAAGCAAATTTCAGATTACTTAGCTATATAAAAAAATTTGAATGTGACTCAATCCGGCTTCAGTCCTAACCATGGCACCACTACCATCATAGTGTTGTTGTTTAAAATGTATTTTTATACGGGATACAGATTTGTTAGGGTGTAACCTCCATTTACAACAATGTCCTGTGGCTTAATAAATGCAAACAGACATGAACTTACATAAGATTGGACTAACAAACAAATAGATTCAGCAAAGTTTTACAATATACACATTTTAAGATGATTTATAACATTTACAAGCAGATGTTAAATACTTTTTCAAAGCAATCTTAAAAATTGAAAAACCTACCAGATAACTTACTGTAGTTCTTGTCGTAGCTCATTCCAATGGGTTGCTAAACAATTTTGTAGTACGGAGTCTCATAGTATATTCTGTGATCTTACCAATGGTATTTTAAATTTCCTTAATTTGATTATTCTTTTGCTTGGAGAGTGGACAGTAATATAATCGGCTAGTGGATGGATTCCATTTGCATGAATCAACTTGTGACACCAAATTAGCCATAAGTAGGATCTTTTTGTCTCTGAATATAGCCAATTTAATTCATTATAGATGTCAAAATGGTGAGAATCATATTTACTTTTTGTTATAAACTTACCTAGTCTATAATAAGTTTGATTTATTTTATTTAGTGATTTCTTAGTTGAGTTCATGTAGATCAGTGCACCATATTCTAATACTGGAATCAGCAATTGTCCCACCACTTTCTTCCTTACTTCTGTCTCCAAACACCCTGATACTCTTCTCAGCCCCCCCCACCTCTGATTAACCCTTTTAACTTGTTGGTTAATATGGTCAGTATAAATCAACCTTTGGTCAACCAGAACTCCTAAATATTTATAATTTTTAACATTTTTTATATGCGTTTCATCCACTAGCCTAAGTTGCAATTCAAGATTCATTACAGGGGTTCCAACAGAAAACAGCATACTTTGGTGAAGGTCACTAATGACCTGTGTGGGGTGGTGGATGGTGCCATGGTAGCTAGAGCTATTTTCATTGATCTCTCCAAGGCCTTGGA
Organism: Neoceratodus forsteri; assembly: GCA_016271365.2. Classification (NCBI taxonomy): domain Eukaryota; kingdom Metazoa; phylum Chordata; order Ceratodontiformes; family Ceratodontidae; genus Neoceratodus; species Neoceratodus forsteri. Next base: position 389,957,736 of record CM057453.1, read on the forward strand.
CAAAATAGACAATGACTTAATAGACCATGACTGAGGAGGGGCTCTGTGCTGGGACCACCGCTCTTCTCACTTTTTATTAACGATTTTAATATACAGCAAGACAATATGGCTGTTCACCATTATGTGGATGACTCTGTTGTCTATAGCTGGAGTTCGTCTCCCCTGTCACTTCTGATTAGATTGCAGGCAGATTTTGATGAAATTTAGAGATTTTTAATGGTAACAGACTTGTGATAAATGAACAAAAGACTCAGGTGATACAGCTTGACTCAGAGTGTAGTTAAAATCAAAATACACAAATATCTTTTTAGAAAATAATAACAGGAAGTTGCAAAATGTTCCAACTCTTAAGTATTTAGGTCTGTGGCTAGATAAACAAACTCTGACCAGAGCTGATAGGGCTGCAGCCAAGGAATTTGGGGTAAAAATATTGAACATTTGTTTTTTTATATTTTTACATCAAATTTTCAGCATAGCCTTGTTAAGACCCTGCCTCATGAAGAAGGGCAGAGAAAATATTCAACTCCTGGCTTAAAGGTGATTTTGCTCAAGGACTGCAAAATCAACTTTTAGGATGCAAAAACACATTTTAGGCTGGAATTGAAAAATGACAGCTGTCACAATCATGAGATGCTGTAAAGAAATTGCTGTGTTATAAATTTGTGGTAAAAATATTGAAAATTACCAAAGTTATGAACCTGCATTCACAACACTCAGTGTAGGCTGATAACTTTATTTTTTTTTTATATATTTTTACACCAAATGTTCAACATAGCCTTCTTATGATCCCACCTTATGAACAAGGGCAGAGCATATTTTCTGCTTCTGTCCGAAAGGTAATTTCACATAGGACTGCAAAATCACCTTTCGGGATGAAAAAAAACAACATTTTGGCCAGAATTTGAAAAATGACAGCTGTCTCACTCATGAGGTGCTGCAAAGATATGGCTATGTTGTGAATTTGGGGAAAAATATTGAAAATTACTGAAGTTACAAGCCTGTGTTTGCAAAATTCAACATAAACTCATAATTTTGTTGTTTTTACATTCGCTTGCACGCATGCGCAAGGAACATTTTGGGAGAGTAGCACACTTAGAGGTGTGCCTCTCCCACTCAATCACTGCTCCCTTGAGCAGGCGTGGTGGTCCTGCACCAATGGGTGCAGCAGCTCAGTATGACAGCGGTGTTCCTCTGCTTCAAAGAAAAACACCGCTGCCATACTGAGCGCCGCCCCCCCTCGCATCATGCGCTACCTCCCCCCATGCACGCCCGCCACGCCCCCAAAGTTGCAGCATGCTGGGAGCTCATCCCAGCGGGTAAATATTGTTTGCCGACGGGGTGCCTAACTCTGCCGGCTCCACGGCCCCCAAAGCCATCCTGCTGCCACACTGGGAGCCCACCCAGCGTGGCAAACATTTCTTTATTTCACCGGCAGGGGTGCCCAATCCCCGTTGGCTCCTCGGCGCCCCAGCATGGTTGCCGATGGGGTGCCCAACCCCGTCGGCTCCCTCAGCCCCCAGCCATCTTCTGCCACACTGGGAGCCCACCCCAGTGTGGCAAATATCCCATGTCATCTTTTTTTTCAAACCTGTAAAACAAAAACTGTCTCATGGCGCTCTCCCAACCCTCCCTCTCACAACCCGCACTCCACCCACTGTGCACCCAGCCCCACACCCCTCACCCCATACTTCACTTCTGGACTCTGGTGCGACGATCTTCGGTGGACCGGGAACACGTCTGCACTCTTCAAAGGCGACCGCGAACAGAGGAAATGCCGGTAAGCTGTATAATGGGCTAGATGGGGGGGGGTCAACTTAATTGCATATCTCAGTCGTTTTTTGGAATTTTTGCACCAAATTTTCAACATGGGGTTTTTTGGGACCCCTTCTCATGAATGATGTCACTGTCATGGTGTTATTCGGGCCCGAAGGGTGATTGCGCAGGCACTGCGCAGTCACTGCACAAAATCACCCTTTGGCCTCGAATAACATGATGACAGTGACATCATTCATGAAAAAGGTCCCAAAGCCCCATGTTGAAAATTTGGTGCAAAATTCCAAAAATGACTGTTTTACTTAGCTGCAGTGTTGCACAGTTCCTAATGAGGCTCGTAAGTTCGCGAATTTTCAATATTTTCACCCAGATTTTCAACATTGCCATTTTATCACACCTTCTTATGAGCTGTACAGCTGTCATTTTTCACATCTCACCCAAAATGTGTTTCCACCCAGTAGCATACACATGGCGCAGTCGGTGTGCGTAAATCAATGTGTGGGACACATTAAGAAAATCACAGTGACACTGTTCATGAGCAGAGGTCTTAAATGGCTATGTTGAAAATTTGGTGAAAATTCTAAATATGACTGTTTTATGAGTCTGCATTCGCAGTTCCTCACGCGCTCGTAAGTTTGCAAATTTTCAATATTTTCACTCCAGATTTTCAACATTGCCATTTTACCACACCTCCTTATGAGCACTACAGCTGTCATTTTTCACATCCTGCCCAAAACGTGTTTCCGCCCATGTAGCGCACAATGGCACAGTCGGTGTGCGAACTCAGTGTATGGGACACATTAAGAAAATCACAGTGTCACTGTTCATTAGCAGAAGTTTTAAACTGCCAATGTTGACAATTTGGTGAAAAAATTCCCAACAATCAGTGTTTTACCAGCGTGCATTGCACAGTTCCCACGCACGCTCCTAGGTTTGCAAATTTTCAATATTTCCGCTCCAGATTTTCAACATTGCCATTTTACCACACTTCCTTATGAGCAGTACAGCTGTCATTTTTCACATCCTGCCCAAAACGTGTTTCCGCCTATGTAGCGCACAATGGGGGTAACAAAAAGGTCATGCTGACAATTTATTGTGCAAATACCAGCAATCGCACAGGGCATTAGGGTAAAACACCATACATGCCAAACACCACTGCAAACACCTGCAAGCGAACGTTCGGCATTGACAAATGCTTGTTTAATATTGTTATGCCTAATTTTCAACATTGCCTTCTTATGACCCTACCCCACGAACAAGGGCAGAGAAAATGTTTAATTCCTGCCCAAAAGGTTATTTGATGAGGGGACTGCGAAATCACCTTTCAGGACAGATCTGCCTAATGACAGTTCAATTGTTCATGAGGTAGGGTCCAAAAAGAAGGCATGTTAAAAATTTGAGACAACAAATGCAAAAATGCCCAAGTTATGCCACTAAGTTCAAAACTCCATTGAAATACTGTTTCCTCAGTTCGCAGTACAACACTGAAGAGTGAAGACGTGTCTGCAGCCCAGACAGAATTACGGCATTGTACCCCCGATTGGTAAGTAAGGGTTTGGGGGGTGTGGGGTAGTGGGCGCTGAGTGGGAGGGTCAGGTGGGGGGATAGTAATGGCACAAAAGACATTGATGAATGGTTTCTTTTTACAGGTAGAAAAAAAATGATGGAGGATTCCTGATTGTGACACGGGAATTGGGCACCCCAGTGTCACTGTTATGTTCTGGTGGTGGGGTGGGTGCTGAGAGGGAAGGTCAGGTAGGGGAAGAAACAATGGGAAAAGGTCACCTGGAACATGATTGCTTCACTGGGGGATTGGGCACCCCCAGTTTCATTGTTATGTTTCTGGGGGGTGGGGGGGCGCTGAGAGGGAGGGTTGGGTGTGGGGATATGAATAATAAAAAAAGGAAATCAGTGGTCACAGTAGAATACAGCACAGTCTACTGTGACCAAGATGGCTGCTATGCAGTACTGTGCATGCGCTTGTGGTCACACGTGCACAATACAATTTGGTGGCCATCCTGGACATGGCGGAGTGTGCCAGTCAGTGAGTGGAGTGCTTCACAGACATGGAGACAACTGTGTGGCAACTACAACATGCTGTTCAGTTGGAAGGAATGCACTGACTGCTTTTTTTACACCAAGAGGTCTGCAGGGCTATGTCCACTGCAACCCTAAAAATAAAGATGGGATTATCGTTTAAAAGCTGTGTAAAATAATGTGAATTCTAGGATTGGTTTTATGTATACTGTAGGAAGACATCTTATTTTTCATTGGATGTGAGACAGAAAATTGTGAAGACTATGATATTATCTTTACTTGATTACTGGGATATTGTGAATACTGGCCTATTTAGAGCCCACTCCCTGAGGCTAGATTCACTATATTACAAACTGACTCACTTCATTCTATCTGCACCAAAGCAGACACATCACTGTACCATACTTAAATCTCTTGATTAGTTACCTTTGGAACAAGTAAGACACATGCACATATTAACTTTTATATGGAAGTGTATAAATCAGAAAGTTCCATCGTATATCACTGAACTGTTTTCTTACCACGTCATAAAGTCTGGGTTAAGGTCAGCAAATGGCTTTGCATTTACCATCCTCAGAGTTAATAAGGTCAACTGTCCCTATAATTTAAGGGTCCTAATTTATGGAAAACACTACCTTGTGCATTATGAAAAAAACACTATAATTTACCAGCATTATGCTCTGTGAAACAATGGTTTCAAAATAATTATCCAGAGTATTGTGATTCTTGTGTGAATTACTAAGTCTGGATACATCGTATATGTTGTACTGTTATATGTGTTGTAAGATTTGTACTCAAGTTAATAGATTTTTTCACCTGCCTAGTAATAGGGTAATGGAAAATAGATACAGTATGTATTTCTTTTGTATCATTGCATTGCAAAACCTTCAAGAGACCATTGAAAATGAGCATTAGCTCAACTGGCTGATTGTCATCTCTTCCTGTTATTAAATAAAAACTTGGAACTTGAACAGCAGGCTGAGAGGCACCTATCAGGCTTGTGTGATTCAATTGGTCAGATCAAAATCAAAAAAGGGGGACATCTTTGCCACTATGAAATCTTTTTATGAAGTTCTTTAAGCCTCCCCAACCCCCTGCTCCACTGGACTCCTTGGCTACCTTCTTGGACCCTTTACACTGACATACACTCTTGGCTACACAGATTCCCAGCCTGGAGTCCCCAGTTGCGGGCATTGAGGTAGAGGTTGCAAACCTCAACCTTAACCAGAAAAAAGCCCCTGGGAGTGACCGCCTACCCGCTGATTTTTATCAAATGGTGAAGAAGGAAACTAAGGAGTCTCTACACAAAGCCTTCCTTTCTGTCTTAGGAGTAGACACCTTCCTTAAAATTATGAGTGAGGCTTTCTTTATTCCCCTGCCAAAGAAATGGAAAGACCCCTGCCTATTGCCAACTATGGTCCTATTTCCCTTATTAATACTGACATTAAAATCTTGGCTAAGATTTAAGCCACTCAGCCAAAGGCCCTTCTCTCTAGCCATGATCATTGCATCCCAAATTGGATCTGTGAAGTGGCACCTAGGGCCACTACCTCCTTAACGTTACCCATCACGTTAAAGGCATGCCTTCCACAGCAATGACAGATATTGAAAAAGCTTTTATGTGGAATGGTTCCATGCGATAAGGGTGATTCGTAAATGCCAAATGCCCTTATCACAACCTCACAATTTCGTCGATGTGGAATCCAAACGCAACCAAAAGCGGTGCAAATTACTTTTTCTTTTTTATGGAGGCTGCACCCCAGCACCCCATAAATTAGGAATCTCAACTCCAGGACGGTGCATGTTGTGGGGGGGTGCATACTGGGAAAAAAAAAACACTGTCTTGGGCCAGGCGCAACAAAATGTACCAGTGCCCGGTCCCGAACCCTGTATCTCCTTCACCACAGGCCAGCATCTAGCCCACCTGGCCACGATGCCACCTCACCAGCAACCCATGGCACCACCCCTTATATACCTTCCCATCCCACATTTGGTGGGCTCACTCCCATCCCCACCACGCATGTATATGTGTGTGACATCCTGTCACCTTTTTGCGACCCACCCCATCTGGTCGCCAACCCCACACCCCGGTAACCTGTGAGGTGGGCGCATGAGAAAGGGTGCCATCCATTATGGCAACTCCTTCCTGATGCAATCCCTCATGGTGATGGGGAGGGAAGGGTGACCGGATGAGGCTGTGGGTGAACTGAGCGACAGGATGTCACTATGCGTATGCGTGCAGGGTGGTGGGAGTGAGCATGGTGAGAGTGGGCTGGGAGGGGGTGGAGAAGCTGTAGGGGGTGGTGCTACAGTGGCTGGACGAGCTGCATCGTGGCATCGGGGGTTGGCTAGTGGTTGTGGTGGGAGAGGTACCAGGTTCAGGTCTGGGTGCTAGTGCAATTTTATTGCGTCCAGCCCGAACCTTTCTTTTTTGCTGCTTTCACCCCCCCCCCGACATGTACTCTGGGTTGAGAATCTTAAGTAGAGTGCGGGGATAAGCCCCCATGAGGAGGGTGTTGTACAGCCCCCACAGAAAGCAGCAAAATACTGTCCTGGCGCCATTGTCCTGAGGCGCTGGGATTCTTAGAGTGCCAAAAATGTTTTCAACACTCTGACTGAGCGATAACAGTGATCGCCTTTCGGCATTCGCCGTTATCACATAAACCCCCACTATTGGGGCAGTAGCCGAAAGTGGGTCACTGTTTCAGTAGATGCCCACTTCCTACGCTCCCCTATCACAGGATACCATGTGGAATAGCAGTACGTGTTCTCTATGACTGGTAGAATGGGTGTTGATACCTCATACTTCTGTTATGTCAGAACTCTCTACTTCTGCCTTTCAACTAGGGTCTTTATTAATTTTTATTAATAATACTCTGCCTCTACTCTCTACTCCTTCCAACTTCCTCAAGGCACCAGACAGGGTGTCCCTTGTCACCGCTCCATTTCATCCTGACCATCAAACTGTTAGTGATAGTTTTTCACTCCCAAATGGGTATCATGGGCAATCAGTTGGGAATCCAAGAGTACAATACTAAACGATATTCCAGTGACTTACTGGTTCTCATTTCAGATCCTCCACAGAGTGTTCCCCTGCTCCTACGTACTCTACAGCAATTTTCAAATGTTTCTTGGCTAACAGTCAATTAGGGGTAAATGAAGGTTCTCACCATAAATGCAGCCTACTCCGCTCCCCCTTTTATCTTCCAAGGCTTGTGTTGTGCTTCTGAGGGCATCACCTATTTGGGGATCAAAGTATGTAGGGACCTTTCAAAATCATGCTCCTTGAATCTCCAACCCCTCCTTCTTGAGCTCCAGGCAGACTTTGATGATGCACATTCTTAAATCTCTTTAGTGGGCAAACTGAGGTGGTAAACATTTGTACTGTATCAATCAACTCCCAGTCTCTATTCCCTCTCAATGGTTTACCAAGATTTGTTGGCTTTTGGTGCTTTCCATAGGAGCAGAAACTGCCATGTTTTAGAAGGGCCCAGTTGAGAGCACACTGGTGTAAGTGAGAGTGGAGTCTCCCTTGGATTAAGGGATGCCATCTAACCTGTTTATGTACACAAACTGTGCTACGATTTCTCTGAGACATCTTGACTATCTCCTGTGGTTAGGCATGGAAACAATGTATTTACTTATTTTTATTTAGTTTTTGTTGACCAGGTAAGTGCACTAGACAAATCCTGCCTATTTTCAGGCATGATCCAAGGGAAGGGAATACAGATGAATGATAACTGACCTTGAACCAGATTAAACTGTTGGTGGTACTTTTAGTGAATGAGGAAATATGGCCAGGACACCGGGGAAATTCCCCTACTCTGGAGGTAGGGGGCCCCTCCCTGAGGCAGCTGGACCAGGTTCAGTATGTCTCAGCTGCGGAAATACGGAGGTGGTAGGTGATGGCTCTATGGAGGTAGTTGAAGCACTCGAGAGGCTTCGTCCGTGTCAGCAGACATGGAAATTATACAGCATACTCCACCTACTGAAGAATCTATTATGTCGGAGGCTGCTGAAGGACCGGAACTGTCAGAGTGGCTTTAAATATGGTTAATGAGGATGACAAGAAAAGCGTCCTGACAATGGTCAGGTTGATTCCTCTGGTTTGGTTAAAAAGTGCTATACAAGGAATTGCTGGACCGGCGACTCGACAGGAGTCCCTGCCACTGACCTGGATGATGACTCCTTTCCTTTTCTGCTCGACTTTCCACTTGGTCTCCGGAGGTGGCGTTGGAGCAGGCCGGCTGGATATGGACCACAAACGCCTGGATCCCGGATCCCCAGTTGCCGTTACCGGGAATAGGACCGAAATGCCAGCAGGACGTCTTGGAAGCACAGGCTGTTGCAGGGAGTCAGTTTTCAGGGTCGGACCATACATCCGCGTCATTTCCGCTGGCTGCAGTCGACTCTCGGGACCCTGATTCGGTGGCACCTGAAGCTGGATTACCGATTTTGAATCAGGATGACTTGGAACTTGGAAACGCTACAACATTAGTGACTTCTGCTGCTGTGGTACCTGAAATGACGCCAACAGGTCAGTGTTCGCATTTTACAAATGCTACTGCACATGCTGGTACTGCGAGTGTTACTGTTAATGGCTCTCTTCAACTGCAGCATGCACAGCCGGCTAGCTATGCTTCCTTGTTTAAACCTACGGATATTCCAATGAGAAAACGTTTTGTAGCAAGAATTCACTACAAAGGAGGTATGGACCTCCCTCCTGATCGGAACTTTGTGGGCAAGTCTTTAATAATAGACTCATTAGGTATTCGACCTTCAGAGGTATATGCCTTTATTCATTCCTCAGGGATTCCAACTTTGATGTTTCCTTCGTTCAGCTGCATTACTTGATAGATTTTGGGCTGCTTATCACACTGCTCGTACAGACCCTGCTTGGAAACATTTTGTGGTGATTCCAATCACTAAACCGACTGCTAAGGTTATTACTGTTTTGTTTCGAAATGAAGGGGTCAATGTTCTGGATATAGTATATTGGTTGGAAAAACGCTGTACAGTGAATGGGGTACCACGTGCCTTATTTGATGATAATGGGTTTTGGACTGGGGGATGGAAAATTAATGTACAACTTAAAATAACCGAGGATGGAGTTCAGCATCTCCCTAATTGTTTTTATTTAGGGAGGATCGTGGTGTTCTGTTTTATCCAGGACAACCACGTGCATGTTACAAATGTGGCTCTTTAACTCATTTGAACTATGATTGTGATCAAGTGAAATGTACATCTTGTGGAATGTTAGGTCATTCAGCTTTCTCTTGTCAGGTCCCACCTACTTGCAATCTGCGGTGACTCTCTCATATTTATGCAGCATGTCCATGGGCGGCCCATAATACATCTGACTATACTGAACATGATTCTTATATAGCTAATTCTTCAGCTACTGTTAGACCCCCCCCCAAAGCTCAAATCCTCCTACCAAACATGTGGATACGGCTCACTTATTGTCTGTTTCCCATACTGCTTCCCTTAACCCTGATCTGCCTAAAAATTTAACTACTTCAGATCCTGTTGTACCTCTAGAAACTCCATTATTGAAGGAACCTTTAATTCCCCATAGTGATTCGGTTCCGACCTTACTACAGAATTCTTCTCCTCCGTTGGAAGTGAACGCGGAATTGGTAGAACCCCCTCCACTTGCTAGGCGACTGCGCTCCACTAAACCACCAGACACTGTGTCCATATTAACCGTTCCAGTATCTAACACCTATGATCCTTTACAAAGTTGGGGTGATGTTATGGAGGAAGAAGAATTAGGGGATTCCCTTTTCTCCCCCTCTCCTATGGCAACCCCAGTACCATCATCCTTGCCTACTACTCCTGGGATTCATTCAAAGAAGAAAGTTGTTAAATCGAAGAAAAAGAAATGATGTGTTTGATTCACAGTGGTTTTCCTTTCTTTTGGTTATGACTTCCTTACACATAGCTAGCTTTAATGTTAATAGTATTACGTTAGCATTATAAGCAGCACAGCTACGTTTGCAGCTTTGCATAAATTGGATTATGAAGTTTATTTTTACAGGATGTTAGATTATATACTGCGAAGGCGTGACTATAGCCTCAAAGAATGGGGCTGGGCCTTCACATTGGTCCTTAGGGCAGGACCTTTGTTCTGGTGTTGGAATTTGTTTTCTTTCCTCTAACTTTATTTTACAAAAATAGTAGATTTGGTTCCGGAAGGGTATTATTATGGATATTTTATGGTATAATTTACCATATAGATTTGTTAACATTTATAGCCACAACAAAAGCTGCTAGAGTTCAGCTTTTTCACTTAATTAAACCATTTTGCTACGAATCAGATTGTTTTGTGGGGTGGGGATTTTAATACTAGTTTGGCAATCTCTCTAATAAGAAGACTTACTCGATACCCATGCCTTACGTACTATTATAGCAGACATGAATTTAATTGATGTCCTTGCTCAGAAATTATTGCCTACCTTTTCAAAGGCAAATTGACTTCTAGAATCGATTTTTGGTTATGTTCAAAACTATTGGGGTGGTAAATGGCGTTACAGTACCTAAGGCTACTTCGGATCACAATTTAATAGGGATACAAATCCAGTTGGGGGAAGTTTTATCACAAGGTCCTGGAGTTTGGCGGGCTAATTCATCCTTACTCCTTGATTCAGAATTTTCGCATAGGTTTTTGGCATTGCTTTCAGATCGACTTACAGTAGTTTTTCTTTACGATTCTGTAATCGAGTGGTGGACTGATACAAAATTAACTATAATGTCTTATTTTAAACACTATGCCAGATTCTTAGCTGATACCAGACACCATACTTCTGATCTACTTCGCACTGAATTATTACGATTGTTCACTGACTCTTATTTACATGGCTCTGATTGTTCGGTTCGTATTAAGGAGGTAAAAACTGCTTTAACTAAAGTACAATATGATAGGCAAAGGTCTATTCTTTTTGAACAGAAATTTCGGACTACTGGGACGCGATACCAATTTAATCCCTTTGATGTTACTAAAGAAAAATTTAGTGGTAAACAACTGTCTCAACTATTGGATGATCAGCATAATATTGTGAAAACGGCAAGACAATATTATGAATTGTGTTACAAAATTTGTGAAACATACATTTGAAACTCCAGTTATTGAGTCATCTGCTATGTCATTTTATTGCAGGCAGTGGATATACCTACCTTAACATCGCATCACAAACATGAGCTTATCAAACCTTTTACTTTTGATGAAATGAAAGAAATTATTCAGAGTCTTCGAGACAAGGTGGCTCCTGGCTCAGACGGTTTATCAGCAGAAATTTATAAATTTTTATGGAAATTTATGCCGACTCAGCTTTTAGCTGTCTTTAATGCCTTCCTACACGAAGATCGCCTGACCGATCAAATGTATGAAGGCTTGATGTTATTCCTTTATAAAAAAGGTGACAGGAATAATTTACTGAATTGGAGACCAATCACCTTATTAAACACGGATTATAAAATTTTTTCCAAATTACTGGGTAACAGGATATCGAAACTCTTACCGTCTTTGCTTTCCCCCTTTCAGTATTGCTCTGTTTCGGTAGGTCTATCCATGATGCTTTACTTTTATTGAGAGAATTGTTTTCCCAAGGACAAAGGAATTCTACGGATATTTGTTTAACTTTGATCTTTCCAAAGCCTTTGACAGAATTTCACAAGAATTTATCTGGTTGGCGCTTAGTGCCTTGGGTTCCCACAAACTTTTGTTAATTGGGTTAGCTTATACTATTCCTTGGCCTATGTCAGACCAATATATTAATGGCAGGATTGGTTCCCCTTGTTATATTAGATCGGGAGTAAGACAAGGTTGTCCCCTAAGCCCTTTATTGTTTGTAATAGCACTGGATCCTATTATTAGGTTGCTTCATAGATCACCTAGGCTTTTAGGTCTCCCTCATCCTGGCTATACTGTGCAAAAGGTGATTTGTTATGCGGATGATTTGTGTGTCTTAGTACCCACTGTTTCAGTAGGTCGTTTGTTATGTAAGGTGTTACGGGTTTTTCTATTAATCCTTGGTTCTAGTCTGAATCTGCAAAGAGTGTGTGTCTGAATTTGGCCTCCTCCATAGAGAGTATTTCCTCTATTGGGGGTATTAGACTAGTGGATTGTCCACATAAACTCTTGGGTATTTATTTTGGAGTTCCAGATCTGGCGAAGTATAATTGGGAGATATGTTTGAACAAGGGGAGAGAAACAGTTAGTAAGTGGCATTCGTGGTTCTTGAGTAAAAAGAAACGTATTTTTTTGATTAAAACGTGCTTAGTACCTTTGTTTTTACATATAGCACATGTTTTTCCATTACCCAGATGTTTTTTTGTACCTCTTCTTAGTCTTTTCTTTTCCTGTTTTTGGGGCAGCCGTCTTAATCCTATCAAGCGCAACGTTTTATTACGTACTTACCGGCAAGGAGGGGTTAATATGATTCACCCCATTTTGTTTTTTTATTCCCTTTTTTTTTCAACCAATTTGAAGCCTTTAATTTTGGACTCTTTCCAGCTTTGGGTCCCCTTGCTACGTGTGTCACTTAATGACATTTTTCAGGAATGGAGTAAAGGGGAATTTCTCCATAAAAATAAAAGAAATTATGTTTTATCTGCGGATTGGGTCATGGTGTTTGACATGTTAAAAACATGGCGTATTTCGGTAAAAATGATTAAAGATTTATCCCGGAAACAACTGTATGCAGTTATAGTAGAATCCCACTTTTCGGAGGACATTTTTCCAGGGTTTTCACCGGCAGAAAAGACATTGGTTGGAAACCGGTTAACTGATCCCCGTATTCCTGTGGCGCTGTGGGATATTGCCTGGTTAGGTGCACATGGGAAAATTAATGTCCGTGATAACCAGAAACATAAACAAGTATTAGATAGATATTGTTTTCGGGATTCTTGTACAAATCTTTCAGAAACTATGTCCCATTTATATTTTTCTTGTCCTTTCATTTTACGTTTTTGGTTTTTGTGGCGTTGTCATTTTTGGGATAAAGTTTGGTGCCAGTGGGATCAGAGGGCCTTATTTTTTGGTTTATTTCCTGTTTCATGGTCCAAATGTAATTCTAGTTCTTTGAACATTGTTGCTAGTATTATATTGTATTGGGTATGGCAGACCAGATGTTGGTTCCTTTTTCAACAACGTTGTCTTACTCCTGAGGAATTATTCCAAAAAGTATTAGGCCATATCGATCGTGTTAAGGAAGGAGAAAGGAAAATTCTTCGAAGGAATATATGGGAACGATATTGGGATTTTTGATTTCCTTTGCTCTGTATAATCTGTTTTCTTTTCTCTGAGTCCTTCTGTAAAATAGTGTGAAGGTTTGGAGGTTCATGTTTGATATTTTGTCACTCTGTTTTGATTTGCTGTAAATTGTTTTTGTTTTGAAAATTGACACAATGCTCTGTTGTATATTTATTTGTGTTTTTAAATAAACATTCCCCTACTCTTTTCGATAAGTGCCATGGGATCTTTAACATCCACCTGAACTACCACCAATCCAGGCAGATGGGACCTCGGTTTAACATCTCATCCGAAAGATGGCACCTCAGAAGTGCAGCACCCCTTTCATGCTGCAGTACAGTGTCAGTACTGGGATATTAACCCAAGTGCCAGATGTGGGAACTGAACCCACAACCCTCTGATCTCTTGGCCTCAGAGGGCGAGTGTGCCACCTACTGAGCCACTGACACTGACTGATTCCACCCCAGCTGCATTTTTATACTTTAACACTGCAGTTCTTTTCACGCCAGTCCTAGCCTCAATACAAAGTAAACATGCACGTCAAGATTTTGTTCAACAATTCCCAGATCACTGCAGGGTCACCCTACCATATTGGCAACAGTTACAGGGTGGGCCTTTTACAGAAATTATTGAAAATAAATCTATCCCCAGCAATTTAGGCCCCCCCCTTTGGAACCTCCTTTAGAAACTAGGCCTATCAAGCTTCAGACAAGGTTCTGTCCTGCTTCTCAGTACTGGTATAACATTCCTCTCTCTCCTCATCCACCTTGCAAATTTCTCAGTCTCACACCCTGTCTAGTGTCTACAAAAATGAATACAAAATCCTTCAGTGCTCTTTCATAATACTTAGTCAACTATTACAGAGCTGGCCCACCAGTGCAGTGACAGTGCTACTGCTTGCAATGCCAGTGGCCTGGGATGGGAATGAACTCTGGTTGCTGGAAGTCCCACCAGGGAGGAGGATTGAGCACCTGAGGGGCTCCTTCAGGGAGGGTGTGTTGCAAGTCCCACGGCATTACTGCCACCTGAGTGACTACAGTTGCTGGTGCAGCAGGGCTGCAGAAGCTTGGGAGGGGAGGGCACTAGCCAGGATCTGGAGTGTCGGCATGTTTCAACGTGCCCTGCCTCCTTAGATCCCCTTGAATGCTGGTGCCCTCAGGGCAGGAAACAGAAACACAGGAAAAACTCTGCATCGGCCACTGGTAAATGGGACCCAGCTGCCCCAGACTCCCTGGGGCAGGATGGACTGCTCAACACACATGGACAGTGGGGGGGGGCAGATGACCCAGGATCCCCTCTCTCCCTGCCCGGGGGTAAACTGAGGCAGGATGGGGGAGGGTTCCACCAAGCTAGTTCGACAACAAAGTTGTTGAAGTCTGGCACAGAGACAGAATTTTGTCAATGGTGACCATGTCACCTGGCAAATCCATCCATGGATGGCCACAGTGCTCCAAACATTGGGGCACTTTTGTATTGTTTGTGTGGGGCTTCATCCCCCGCACCTTCCATGTGCCCAGACTCGGGAGTTGATGAATCTATTCATTGCTCCAAAAATCTGTTCGACACTGCGGGTGTCGAATGGGTTGTGTCGCTGTGGAGGATTTGTTGTTACAGCATCACTGTAACAATGGTATACTGGATGGAGGCAGGCCCACTAGTGTCCCCGAGGAGTTACCTGGGGTGAAGCTAGGATGATACACAGCCTAGGGCTTCCTGAAAAATGGTGACCGATGTGACGAGAAGGGGGCATAAAGAATAACTAAAAAAACAAACAAACTAGACCCTACACACTCCCCACTCCAGCCAGTTTATTTTTATTTTATTTTTTATTTTATTTAAACAGCAGTTTGGAAAACCTTTGAGCCATAGGCTCATTTACAAAGGTACCTTGTCACAGTAAGACAAACCAAAATACACAGTATAGCAGTACAACACATAAGTATAACAGTAAATTAAGACATAGATACAAACAAGTTGGTACAGGTAGGATGGATGCAAACAATACCAGAGTTATATAGTCCTTAGCAGCTTAGTAATAAGCTTTGTCATAAGTATTAGTGCGGCTTTGACTAGCGGCAGTTACAGCATTGGGTGTTAATAAGGTGGTTACGTGAAGTTTTGAAGCACGATATAGTTGGAGCTTGGAGATGGAGGGGCAGTGTGTTGAACCAGGAGGGGGCCCTAAAGCTGAAGGCTCTTTGGCCGTGAGAGGTCCTAGCTCTAGGGATAACAAGAGAGGTTTTCCCAGAGGTCCGAGTATGAACTAGTGGGACAGAGCGGTGTATGGTGGTGGTCAATCCTGGTGGGGAAAGCCCAAGGAGGGTCTTTTTTGTAAGGGTACAGGTAAGATATTTGAGGCGCTTGTCGAGATCAAGTACCAGCGCTTTAGCATACAGTAGACAGGTGTGTGTCATCCTAGGTGCTCCAGTAATTAACCTGCAGGCCTTATTCAGAGTAATGCGAATTTTATGGAGTGTGGTCTGATCAGCAGCACCATACACCGGCAGTCTATAGTCTACTAGGGAGAGGATAGAGGAGGTGACTGTGAGTCGAAGAGCCTTTGGGGGGAGGCAGTGTTTATACCGATGTAAGATGCCCAATCGGATATTAGTGGCAGTGGCTAGGGCAGCGATGTGTCCATGGAAGGAGAGGGAGGGGTCAAAATGGATCCCTATGTATTTATAGGAGCAAACTTGTTCGAGTGGGAATGAGAACCCAGAGTGAATGAGGAGTTTGAAGTTGCAGGACTTGTTTTGGGGATGAGTGAAGAACATGGTTTTGGTTTTTTTAAGATTTATCACCAATCTATGTTCCTTGAACCAGCCTTCAGCTTCAGCAAAGGACTTCTGCAGCGAGTTCTGGAGGGCAGTAGGGTTACGACTTGAGGCAAGATGACTGCATCATCAGCGTACAATAGAATGTTCCCGAGCAAGGCGTGGAAGGGTGTTAAGGTAAAGGGAGAATAGTAAGGGGCCCAGAATGGAGCCCTGGGGAACTAGAAAAGGTGGGACAGATGTCTGAGTAGGTCCCATTAATTTTTACACGCTGTGAGCGGTCAGACAGATAACTGGTGCACCAGGAGATAGGCCCAGCAGCAAAACCAGAGAGACTAAGGGCATCAAGAAGGAGGGGGTGGGAGACAGTGTCGAAAGCTTTCGAGAGGTCAATGAAGACAGCACCAGCCAGAGAACCAGTGTCTAAGGAGGAGTGGAGAAAGTTGGAGAACTCTAGGAGGGCTGTGTTGGTACTGTGGCCCGCTAGGAAGCCATGCTGCTCAGGACAAAGGACATTGTAGGTGGAGAGGTAGTCAGAGATTTGAGAGGCCACCACTTTTTCCAAGGCCTTGGAGAGAGGGGAGAGAATGGAGATCGGTCGATAGTTTCCAGCCACAGTCCTATCACCACCTTTAAAGATAGGGGTGACAGTGGCGACTTTCCAGGCAGTTGGAACCTTCCCAGGCAAAAGTGGGTTGATGAGGCATGTGATCGGGGTAAGGACTGTGTCTAAGACCAGCCGTAGGATACACCGGATCCAGGGTGTCACTGCCTGTACTATTACTCTTGAGGCAGTGACAAGGTGCGGCCTAAGTTCTTGGGCAGAAACATGGTGGAGGAGAAAATAAAGGAGAAAGATTTGACAGGTGCTGGGGGGAGAGGGTCAAAATTTGTAGGGAGGATAGGGCTAAGGTCAGTGAATGAGGTGTTGAGGTGGTTGGCTATGAGGGCTGGGTCTGAGGAGATCACACCATTAATGTTGATCTGGGTGGGTGGGAGTGTGCACTCCCATTTAACTGTTTAATGTTATCCCAGAAGGTTCTGGGATTCCCCCATGAGGCAGTGAGTGAGGACCGATAGTGCTCAGATTTGGCCTTTCTGATGGCCCAAGTGCACTTGTTTCGGGCGGCAGCATATAACCGCCTGTCATTGGGCCGGCCAGTCTCAATGACACGGTGCATAGGTTGTCCCTATGTTTGAGCTGGTGGATCAAAGCTGGGGTAACCCAGGGGGCATTCTTCATTTAGAACGGTGGGTCAACACTGGGGCAAAGATATCACAGGCATTATTAAAAGTTTGGGTAAAGAAGGAGAGAGCTGTGTCGATGTCAGGAGTTGCCTGTATAGGAGACCAGTCAATTTGGGACAGAAGTTCCTTAAGTTTTATCAGTCCACCAGGTATTAGATGCAGCCGGCATGTGGACTGTGCTATGGGTTTGGGGACTGAGGTTGACCAGTGGAATAGAATGGGGCAGTGATTGCTGAGAGAGTCTGGGAGGACTGGTACATTGGGGATCCGATTAGGGTGGTTGGTGAGTACCACATCAAGCAGGGTACTGGAGCCTCTCTTGGGGTTAGTCCTGGTAGGGTGGGTAACTAGTTGCGTTAGGTCTATTGCAGAAAAGGAGTCTCGGGTAGAGGAGGAGGAGGGCTGAGCCAGTTGACATTTAAGTCACCCACCAGAATTTGATCAGCGGAAGGAGGTAGAGAGGTAAGGTATTCTGTAAGAGAGGCAATGGCCTGCGTTTGGTCCCTGGGGAGGCACGTATGCAGTAGTCAGATAAAGGGGTCCCTTTAAAGGGTCAGGGGTTAGTTTCAGCGTGAGCGCCTGGGCCCTGGAGTCAAGGATGGGAGTGGGCAGGGCTAGTACGGGGAGAGATTCCTTGACATAAATAGCACAGCCGCGCCCGTCTCCCAACATGGTCGGGACCAGAAAGGGTGAAACCAGGAAGGGAGACTAGGGAGTCAGGGAGGATTCGACAGCCAAGTCTCAACCAGGGTGATGACATCAGGGTTAATTGATGTGACCAGGCATTGTAGTGAGTCAAACTTTTAGGAGGCTACAGATATTCATGGAGACCATGCATAGGCCTGTGGTGCGGGTTGGGGAGCTCCTGGGAACCGGGCCAGGGTTTGGATGAATGTTCCTGACAGGAGTAGTAGCATGACTAACACCCTGGCTGGGAGATGGTGGGAGGTTTTCCTCGATTGACATGGGGAGAGGCTAAGGGAGCAGGGGTGGGCAGGGAGGTACAGGAGGAAAGCAAGAATAAGAAGACACCCAGATGTGCCTGAGGTGAAGAGAAAGCTAGGGGAGGGCAGGGGACGGGACACACAGAGGTCCCAAGGGGCAGGAGAGGAGGTTCAGGAGCAAGGGAGGGAGGGTGCCAGGGCACAGTGTGGACTAGCAGATGGGTAAGTGGGTAAGTGCACTGCTAGTGGGGATAGGCACAGGCAGAGCGTGAGGCAGGGCCAATACATTGTGGTGAGCAAGATCCCAGGGAAGTAGTGCTGTACAGGTAGGAGTAGGAAGTAGTGAGGGAGCATAGGTCCCTCTAGTGGCCAGCAGGTATAACCTGAAAATGGGAAAGTGGGGAGATAGGTTCTGGGCAACAGGACGTGATGTCACCGGATGTGATGTCACAGGGTGGATCCTTAAATTGACAGCCGCCCCTGGGTGGGAGGGTGGTTGGGGCGGGAGGGGCAGACGGCACGAAGCGCCGTCGGGCTAGCACCCCTCTGCAGGCGTCCAGATGAAGAGAAGAGGCTCTCTTTACCTCGAAAGTTATCAGGCTGGAGATTTGGCTTCCTCAGCTACTCAGGTGAGCTGCTTGTTGCTTCAGTTGCTTGATTGCTTTATCGTAACCAACTTTTTTTTTTTTGCAGTTAATCTTTTTATTAGGAGATTTCAGATTATTACATATGTAGAACCATTAGACCAAATAGCTAACAAAGTGGTTACAAACATACCACTTAATACAAACAGCCGAGGCAGCATACAAACAACCATATTGTGCTGGTGTACATGTATTACAACTGGCTTACCAAAGTATTAACTGTGAAACATCATTAAACCTGGAAAATCCTACCATGGATATACTAAGAAAATCCAGAGAAAGGTATTTACTCACTTTAAAAAGGCGGGCTCAAAAATGACAGAGCATCTTCACATAAGGTGTGGAAACTTGCTTTTGGGGGGGACCTGTATGACCATCTGGAGGTGGGACACTCAAGATAGCTATAAAGAAAAGCCATTGCAGTCTTTTAACAATTAATCAACCATTACAGGTCTAGTATGGTTGCCCGGCATAACTTTCCTCGACTCTGTATTGCCCGTGATCTATTTCCCGCAATTTTATTTGCTGACGCGATGGTTTCCCGAACATTGTTTGCACGAAATTGTAATACGTACGGATCCCTCTGTAACAATATTTCATGTGTCCACCAAGACCTGATTGATGTAACCTCTAGTCTTTCTGTGAACATGTTTGTTATTCTACAGTTAGTCATAATGTTCTCCTACCATAAGTGTAACATATATGATATGGCCCTACTTGACATGCTATTTCATTGTTCTGTTCATGTTCTTGTTGGGTCAATCATTGTTTTTCCATATCGTAGCAAGTGTCACTGCACACATGACAAAAGGATTCATGAATTATATGCAGTTTTCGTATGAGTACTGCACTACGTGCCACTGTGCTATGTGCCGTGGCTGACGTATGGTGTATGCTAGGTGGTCTAAGTGCAGACTTTCCCGAATTGCCAGTGTGCATACAGACATGTATTGCTCTGCTATTGGACTGTGGTGCACTACATAGTTTTTCTACATGTATTTGATACCCATCCCCACCTCCACTACATAATGTTTTTTTTTTGGTGGGGGTGGTGATCGAAGACATTTCTCCAAATACAAGGGACAATTATTGATGTGCAGGCAGCATACAGTGATTGCATTTTGCACAATGCTGTACCAACCACTACATGAGAAGCTAACCTGTAAGGAATAGGTGCTCTGTATCTAGCGTTAGCATCGAATGCTGTTCATAGTGACTCTGTTTTACTCTCTCTTGAGTATAATGACATCTAGGACAGATACTATCTGGTAGCATACCATATTAAATTATTATTTTCTGCATATGTTAGGTGCTTCTGCACTGGTTTTGCAATTTTTTTTTCCTTATTTTTTGATGGCTCTCGCTTGAGTCCTGAGATCCAGCATGTGTCCTCCAGTGATAACAGTACTGGAAAGGGAAACCAAGTGCTGTTTTTTTACTGGTTATTCCAACGTGTTCACTTCTCCTTTGAATACCAGCCTCATTCCCTGTGTTACAACTGCCTATATTTCGTTCCTGTTTCTGTTTCCTGGGAGCTAACGTTTGATGAAGTGCTTGGTGATTCTGCTTCTTGGTTAACTGCTGCACTGGTCGGGAAAATGTCAGTCGGGAAATGATTCAGTGGGGAAAGCACATGATGGGAATTTGGTGTTGGTATACTGCTTGTCGGGCAACGCCATGCCGGGCAACCGTACGGATCCCACCATTACTACTAGGGTGGTCATGGGGGTTTCAGTTTGTCCTTCAATTATCTGGAGGGCAAGGCATGGTTACTGTGGTCAACATAGGTTAAATAAGGGGCCCAAAGTGCTTCGAACTTGTTATAACACTGGTTTTTAACACAAGAAATCCTGGTCAGGGTGTCCAACCTTTCTATGGCACTGAGCCAGTCTACCAGGGATGGAACCTCTAGGGATCTCCAGTGACGTATGATAAGACGTTTACATTCTACTGAGGCCTGTATGAGCCACAGTGTAGAGGCTTTGGGGAGAGTGAGAACCTCGGGCATAAGACCTAATAGCCAAAGACCAGGATCTGCTGGAAGGGACGTCTTTAAGATAAGGGAACAATGTAGGATTACTGCCTCCCAATAGGACTTCAAAGGAGTACATGACCACAGGATGTGAAGCAGATCCATGTCTGGGCCCTCACATCTCCAGCAGCAGTTGGGGGAGAGAAGACCCATCTTGTTTAGTTGGGATGGAGTATAATACCAGAGGTGCAGTATTTTATTCTGTAAAAAAAGGCTTTGGGGGATGCAGCAGGCCTGGCGAGTTCTCAGCCAGCACTGTCACCATTGTGGATCAGTAATGGTGATATTTAATGTGGCGGCCCACTTGGTTTTGGCCGGCAGAGAGAGGTTGGGAGCACTATCTCTTTGAAATCTTTGTATGAGACCAGTCCTACCTTTGGAATGCATAATCCAGTCATCTATAGGAAAAGAGGGTTTAACAACTTTACATTTTATACAAGTGACACAAGTACATCTTTTCTTTTCTTTTTTTTATTTTCATCTTTATCCTCCTCCTTCTGACCTCCGGTGCCCACTCCTTCCGTCCGCTCATGTCCCCCGGTACCTACCTTAGGGATCTGCCCCTAGAGTGCCCATCCTCCTCTCCTCACACAGTGGGGTCTGTCCTGTAGGTGGTCCGGGTGGACTTAGGGCGGACTTCATCTAGGGCTGCCAGAGGGGATTTTCCGGTTTTCTCCCCTTACGTCCCCACTCCCCTAGGATGCCTTGCGCTTGGGACGTACGTCCCGAGTGGCAGCATGCTTACGCATGAACCCTCATGCGCGCGGCGTCCCCTCCCGACTCCGACAGGCGAAGCTGCCATTGTCCCTTCACTGCGGTGCTTCCACGGCTACGGAAGGAAGGAATGCAGAGCGCTATGCGCTTATGGTAACCCGCCCCTGAGGGAGGAGAGCATCCGTTGGGACGCTCAATCCTCCCTCTCCCAGCCGACCCCCGGCCACCCGAGTCCGTCCCTGAACCCGGGTCACCGGCGCAGCGTGAGGTGTGGCGTCCAGCGCCTCAACCCTCAGCGCCACTGGGCCGGCCAGTGCATCTTTTCTTAACCCAAGACTGGTAAAGGCTTCTCATCTGAAGGTATTTCCAAAAATCACTGTGGGGGAGGCCATACCTGTTTTGCAAACCCTGGAACGAGTCCATGTCTGAGTGTTCTGGGGATCTCAGGTCCTCAATGTAAAGTATTCCTTTAGAGGCCCAGTCCACACAGTTCACAGGAGATTTATTAATACAGAGGCTGGGGTTATTCCAGACAGGGGTATGATTTCCCAAGCCAAGGCATCGAGAGGTTTTGAGCCCCAATTTTTGCCAGGCTTGATGTGCATGATGGATGGAGAGCCAGCCCTTGTGTGTCTTTGGAAGGGGGTGAGGTACCAGCGTGGAAACCGAAGGGCCCTGCAAGAGGTCTCTTTCAATTTGGGACCATGCCGGAGAGTGAAAGGAGTGACAGGGACCCTCCTCCTTTAAGGTCTTTGCTACTATAAACGCTATGGAGTACTGAGAGAAGTCAGGTAAGTTCCAGCCTCCCCTCAGGTTTTGAGCCCTCAATTTAGCTCTACTAAATCTAGATCTGTGCGAACCCCATAAAAAGGAGCTGATTAGAGTGTTCAGCTTTTGATTCCATGCATTGGGAAGAAGAAAGGAAATATGGGATAGTAGGTGGTATACTCCAGGGGCAAGCAGCATTTTGATCGTGGCAATCTTGCCTACCAGGGAGAGGTGCAAATGAGCCCATCTGTTCATGGCAGATTGGAGTTGGGTCACTAGTTTATGTCCATTAAGGATGAGAGTTTGGAGGTAAGCCGGATGCCCAGGTATGTTATTTCGGATCTTGCCCAGTCCAGACCTTGGGAATCAACAACGACCGATGTAGTTAGAGCATTAAGAGGGAGGATTTCAGACTTTGCTAGATTGATGTTCAAGCCTGAGATTTTACGAATGTTTGTAATGTAGAAAGGATGTGTGGTAGGCTGTGTGGTAGGTCACGGGTCAGGATCAGGCAGTCATCAGCATACAACTTAGTGATATAACTTTTTGTCCTTAACCCGAAGTCCATGTATATAAGGGTGATTTCTGAGGGCTGCCGTGAGGGGTTCAATAGCTCAAACAAAAAGTAGGGGGGATAATGGGCATCCTTGTCTGGTCCCTCTGTAGACAAAATGGTTTAGAGAGGACGTTGTGTAGCTGACCCATGCATAGGGCAGGCATAAAGAATCTTTATCCAAGTGGTAAAGTGTGGGCCAAAGTTAAAAGTGTTCATGACTGTGAATAAATATTCCCAGCCTACTGTGTCAAAGGCCTTCTTGAAGTCAATTGTAACTGCTGCCGCTGGGGTGGGGAGGGAGGCCACTATCTGTAGTAAGGGTACTAGGGCCAGGATATGATCTGAGCTGATTCGACCCTTAACAAGCACTACCTGCGAAGGGTGAATAATCTCTGGAAGGAATTCCTCCGGTCTAGTGGCCAAAACCTTAGCCAAAATCTTGGCATCAGTATTGATTAAAGAAATAGGCCTGTAACTGGAGGGAGAGATCTTTACCCTCTTTTGGTAGTATGGTAATTATGGCCTCAGATAGGGTAGGAGGGAGCTGCCCACATGAGTCACCTCATTCAACATGTTTGCCAGGGGGGCTGTAATCAAGGGCTGAACTAGTTTGTAAAAATCCACCAAAAAAAATCCCCCCAGGTGCTTTATGAGGAGCCATCTCAGTAATGGTTCTGTCAATTTCTGCCTCTGTTATGGGTAGGTCTAGTGTGGCTTTCTGTGAGTCAGAAAGCTTAGCAAGAGGCAAGGGCTCAATAAATTGAGTGTAAGACTCACCGTCCCAACAACCATGGGAAGAGTAAAGGATTTTATAGAACTCGGTCATAGTGTTATTAACAGAGGGGGGATTCAAGGAGAGCTTCCCTGACCCATCCCTTAGGCTGGTGATAACTCTTTCAGCTTGTCTTTATTTTAGCCTGTAGGCCAGCAACTTGCTAGCCTTTTCACCCTCAGCTTGGTAACGGTGCTGGGTTCTGTGAATATAGAGCTCGGCCTTCCTGCTGACCAGAGTATTGATTTTTAAATGAGTGGCAGCCAGTGCAGTTAATACTGTCGGTGTCTGAAGCAGTGTGGGCTTCACTTTATACTTAGCCTCCATATCTTTTAAAGTGTTCTCTAGCAGGAGAAGTTCTTGGTCCCTCACCTTCCCCCTATATGAGGTGAAGCTAATGATTCCTCCCCTAATAGTAGCCTTGTAGACCTCCCAAGTGCTTGCAGCTAAGGCAGAAGAAGGGGGATTGTGAAGGAAAAATTCTTCTGTAGCCACCTGAAGCCACTGGGTGAAGTCTTTATCATACAGCAGGAGGGGATCCAATTTCCACAGTAGTGATTTGGAGATTTTTAGAGTGGGTACGAAGGTAAGGGAGACAGGGGCATGATTGGAGATGTATATTTGGGAAATAACTACCCCAGAGGTGGCCTTAGAGATGTTAGGAGAAGTGAGCCAATAATCCAATCTACTAGCCATTTGGCGGGGTGCAGAGAAAAAGGAGAAATCTTTTACTGAAGGATTCAATACCCTCCACACATCGGACAGCTGATGTAGAGAAATAAGATCTTGCAGTGCCTGCTGTGCTCTGCAATGGGGCTTCGGTCTGGCATTGGATTTATCCAGAAGGCTGTCCATTACTAGATTAAAGTCACCTCCCATGAGCAGCACTGGATTGTCATACGATATATCCATGAGTTTTTGTGAAATAGAGTCAAAATATTCCAGAGAATCCTTGTTGGGACCATATATATTTGCAAGAATCAGGGGGCCAGAGGGTGTACAGACCTTCAGAATGATCCACCTACCATCTCCCCTTCTGTAAACCTCTTTAGCCTGCCATTGCAGTGATTTGTGTAACAAAATGGATACAACCTGTTTGGCTGATTTTGCCATGCAATGAGCTTCTGCACCTACCCAATCCCTCACCAACTTCGCAGCCTCTTTGGAACTTAATTTAGTCTCTTGTAAAAAAGCGACTTGGGTGCCCAGTTTTTTTAGCCGGGGCAGTACCACTTTTCTCTTTATGGGAGAATTCAAACCCCTGACATTCCAAGTAGCGGTTGTAATATCTGAAAACTTAGCCATTGTCAGGATGTTTCCATTTTGCGTGCCAACAACTATAAACAAACACTGATGCTAAGTAGAGTGTTAGCTGAAAGCTAATATGAATATTCCAATAACTAAATAAGGGTCCCCATCCTAACCTAAGCAGCCCAACAGGCCTAAACAGGGCCATAACATGTTCTCTGCAGATCCTAATATACACTGAAATCACTTTTATAACTATCAGTAAACCTGATAGGACAAGGAATAGAAAATGAAACCTATATACCACCCTGGAGAATCCCGGATGCTTCCAGAATACCAACGTAATCCAGGGGGTTTGGTTATGTAAGTTAAAGAGCAGCTCCTCGGCTGAAAGGTAAGTCAGCATGATGAATAGATGTTGATATGCCTCACCAAGGACAGAGTGGGGGGTATAGTCTGTTTTCGACCAGGGACGAGGAAAATGCACCATCGACTCCCAATGGCCCAAGACTATCTTCGGGGGTGGGGGGATGTGAATAACCTGTGGGATTAGGGTTGCACAAGGTGGACAGCACTGTACGTGCATCTCTAGCCATCAAAAACATTGTAAAGGGGGTGCCAGTTCTCCAAATCCTGGAACAAACACACCCACACCATCCCTAGATCAGCTTTCGCCAATGGGTAGAAAAAGCAGGGAGAGCCAGAATGTATTGAGAATTACAATGACATTAAGATTCTTTCAGCTTAATACATAAAGAAATGAAAATAATTACCTCTACCGGAATGGTAGGTACAATTAACTATACATTGCAGTGTCATAAATACTGTCACCATGGTGATATCATTGCTATATCAGGGCCCCTAGGGTGTAAGAACGAGAGGGACATTCATAATCCAGACACCCTTTGAAATATAGTGGCTACTAACACCAGTGGGCTTTTGCCTGGAAATAACTCCATAGCAAACCTTCTGAAGCCATATTAGCTCCCAATAAGTCTCAGGATTTACACATATTCCATAAGGCAACATTCTACAGACAGCCCATGTTCTATAGATTCTTACTCTACGCAGCATGAGAGCTATCCCCTGAGTGCCAGAGCACCTTATGTGCACAAGGCAGCAGCTCCAATCTGCAGGAAAAGCCTCGGGGATTAAAATCCCAGAAACGTTACAGGGTATCATGTCAGGGGCTTGTAATATGGAGTTAAATCTAAACCCCTCACCTGAAATCATGCAGGAACCTGTTGGCAATTAAAAACCAAACAGAATGAAGGGGCGACAGCCGCTGATGTTACATACTGTAGTAGCAGGGCTACCCTGTAAAGCATGTAACAACAATAACTCCTCAATGGAGGAGATTAACATATAACTAGGAGCCCAACTACTGACATTTTAATCACATATCAGGCTGGACTGTACACGGCACATTTTATCCAGGACCTGAACGCTATTTGCAAGTCGCAGAGAGCGAGTGGTGCGGCTGGAGAAGGAATGGAGAAAAGGGGCTGGGGTCATAGTAATCTGGACTCAGTGTACATCGCACAAGGTGGAAGTTACAGCCTGGCCCTAGGAAAGGAGGCATTACACCGAGGACAAGCTAGGGAAGCTCTGGATTTCCAGCCGTCCCATGTACCATAGCAAAACATTTGACAAAATTACATAACCCTGGGACCTTTACACATCTTGTGGCTTCACCAATAAAGACATGGTGCTACTGTCCTCCCATGGACTCCAAGGTTCAGCTGCCCAGTCTGTCTCGAAGGGAGCCCATTCAGCCAGCCCCTCGGCATTGTCCAGGTGGAGTACATCTTCTTGGCTGGTGCTTCTGTCAGGCATTACCAGGGCTGCTGACAACAAATCTCTGAGCGGCTCGTATTTGTTGGACAGCTTCACGGGCATAGACTAGGTGGAGGAGCCATTGCTCCCTGAAGCCGGTGGAACCCGCTGCTGACTCCTCGAGCGATTCCTTCATGGCTTTTCAGTAGAAGGCAGAGAGGGCTTCCCCGACATACCAGGTGCTTTCTTTCATTGTCTACCCCTATGCTGCATCTGCCACTCGGGTCTTCTGGCTGGTGCTGGGGAGAGTGTAGAGTTTCGGCCCTGAGACCCTTCAGGAGGAGCAGAGGTATCCATTAACAATGTGGCATCACCACGAGGCGGAGGGGTGATTTTTCATTGCGGCCCAGCTTCACCACCGATGTCCTCCAAGAAGAGTTCCACCTCAGCTGGGGAGTTAAAGGTAAGCTGCTCACCCTTATACAGTACACGCAGTTGTGAAGGGTATGTCAGAGAGGTCAGAAGGTTTAACTTGTAAAGGGCCTGCTTTAACGGACCACAGGCTCTACGTCTCCGAGACAAATCATATGAATAGTCCTGGAATATCTGAACGGGAGCCCCATCCCAACACAGCATTCTGAGGTCTCTAGCAGCTTTCAGACATAGTTCTTTAACCGGGTATCTGGCAGATTTACACAGTATTGGGTGAGGTTGGTCCCCAGGCTGAGACTTTGGGGCTAGTGACTTGTGGGCCCTCTCTAGCTCCAAGGAAGGGGAGGTTGTTCAGTTTAAGCATTATTGGAAGAGAAGTTTGCAAAAAGGAGATCATATCTGGGTCCTCAGTCCCTTCCGGGAGCCCCACAATCCGAATGTTTTTCCTTCTCCCTCGATTTTCAAGGTCATCAACCTTGGCTAGTAGATACTGTATCTGGTTATGATGGTCCCTAATTTGGAGAAATTGGTCATGTAGGATTTGGTCTTGTTGTTTAATTTGAAGTTCAGTATCCACCACTCTGGAGGTTAATTTCTCAACATCTTTTTTAGTGTTAGAGGTGGTGGAAATGAGTGCCACTGTATCCAATAATACTTTGTTTAGCATAGGGTAATATTGCCCAGTTGTTGGTCCACTGTCTGAGTAAGGGGGATCTGAGGCTCATTAGAGTGGGCCATCTCCTCTCTTGGGACTGCTCCCCTGCTGGACCCTGGTGGTTTGCAAATGTCTTACAGGCCTGAGGTAGCAATAAGAAAATCTTCAACAGACAATAAAATAGCAATCCCATGTCTGATTTACTCACTTTAGGTAGATTTAGCTTCAGCTCGATGTACAGAGTGCAAATCTGGAGAAATATCCTGGGGATATGGGTGTTGAGAATTCGGATGTAACAGGATGGATAAGAATGGAACTGCAGCAGCTTAGTTACACAGCTTCCATCGTGGCTGATTAGCGCTCCCCGGGTTCGTAACCAACTTTTAACACTGATGTTATTTTCATTACGGTCCTGGCTTCAGTACAAAGTAAACATGCACCAGCCAAGACTGTGCTGTTCTGCAGTATTGTTTGTACTATACTGTTGTCAAATCAATTCACCGAGACAGTGGTTTATGTATACACTACTTAACAGAAGTGAAGAAACCTTTTTTCATTTGGTCACAGAGCAGTTTAACTAAAGTAACAGAATAGCTTGCCAAGACAGCAGTTTTTTTCAGCACACTCACTGCTAGAGCTGGGATATCATGGCTGCCCTCAAACACAATGGGATAATTGGAGATTTTGAGCAGAGGACTTAATTTTTGCTTTTAAACAGTCTCTGATAATTCTACTAGTTTTTATGTTGGCTCACACATGCGCAGTCAACATATTGTGGTAATAGCAGATTTGGAGGTGTGGTCACTGTTAGGTGAATGCAGGGCATGCATCAGTGGGTGCGTCCCTCATTCCCTAATCAGCCTGCATGCTGCCGCCACACCATGCATATTTAATGTGGTGATCATATCAGACGAAAGGTCCGCTGCAATGCTAGCAAAGTTTGTCATACGTAGCGGACCACCCGATGTGCTTTCCCTGGTGAAAAAAAGAACATAACATGGCGCCACACTGCCTGCCATAATGCCGACTTCAGTGGTGCCCAATAATCCTGTCAGCGTGCCCTGCCCCAATGTATGTGCTGACAGGGGAGCCCACTTACCGTTGGCATCATGCACACCCCCTATTTGTTATGTGCCGGGGGTGCCCAATCCCCTCAGCTCTTGCCCCCACTTTCATTGTGGGTACAACAGGTGCCTTATCCCCATTGGTTATAGCATCCCGCCCAAAAAAACATAGGTGGCATGCTGGGAGCTCAACCCAGCATGCCAAATTGCCCTGAAAAAGAAAAACCATCCTGCAATGTTTTTTTTTATTTTAACCCTGTAAAAGAAGAAAACAGTCCCTTGCAGTCTCCCTGCCCCCTCCCACAAGCCGCACCCACCCTCTGCGCACCATGCCTCCCCACACGCCCCTCAACCCATACTTACCTCCGGAGCCGGTGCGACGATCTTTGGTGGACTGGGAACACGTCTGCACTCTTCAAAGCCGACCGCGAACTGAGGAAATACCGGCAAGCTGTATAATGGTATAAATAGGGTTTTTTTAATGTTGGTGCATATCTCGGGCATTTTTTGGAATTTTTGCACCAAATTTTCAACATGGGGTTATTGGAACCCTCCTCATGAATTCTGTCACTGTCATGGCATTATTCGGTCCAGAAAGGTTATTTCATGTTCACTGCGTGGAATCACCTTTTGAGACTTAGTAATGAAATGACAGTGCCACTGTTCATGAGGGGGGCTCTCAAAAAGCCTATGTTGCAAATTTTGTTGAAAAAAAAATCCAAAAAATGACTGTTTTACTAGTATGCACTGTGCTGTTTCCGCGCATGCTCATAACTTCGTGAATTTGTAATATATTCACTCCAGATTTTCAAAATTGGCATTTTTCCACACCTCCTTATGAATAGTACAGCTGTCATTTTACACATCCTGGCCGAAATGTGTTTTCACCGTCCGGTCCGGCGCAGAATATTTCGGTTGCTGTACGAAATCATTTTCGGGACAGTTTGAGAAAATGACAACAACACTGTTCATGAGCAGAGGTCTAAAATGCCTATGTTGAAAATTTGGTACCAAAGTCCATAAAATGACTGTATGTTACAATGGCGCGTGCGCGGTTCCACACATCCTTGTAACTTCACAAATCTGCAATATTTTCATGCCAGATTTTCAGCACTGGAATTTTCATACCTCCTTATTAACAGTACAGCTGTCATTTTCACAGCCTGCCCAAAATGTGTTTCAGCACCTGTAGTTCACAATGGTAAGCTGTGGGAAATCAACTTTTGGAACAGATTAACAAAATCACAGTGCCACTGTTCAGGAGGAGGTCCCAAAATGCTTATGTTGAAAATGTGGCTAAAAAACTCCCCAAAATAATTGGGTTACAGACGTGTGTTGCACAATTTCTATGCATGCTCATGACTTTACCAATTTTTCATATTTTCACTCCGGATTTTCAGTGTTGACATTTTTTATTCCTCTTCATGAACAATACAGTTATCATTTTCCACATCCTGCCCAAAATGTGTTTTCATTCCTGTGTCACCAAATGACATAGCCACTGTGCAAAACCACCTTTCAGCTAACAAACTGATTATGCCACTCTTCATGAGGTGGGGTCACAGACAGCCTATGTTGAAAATTTGGAGTGAAAATACCAACAAACGCCTACAACGTTAAGGTTTCCAACTGTAACACCCCACTCTGTAGAGACTGCCAGGTGTCAGGGGTGTGACTTGGGATCATTGGCTGTAATGCTCATGCCATTCCACCCCCAACCCCACCCTGCAGCCAGTGACAGGCATCGAGGTCTGCCTTGGACTGTTCAGCCCTAATGTTCACCCCATTCTCCTATATTGCACCCACCTCAGCATATTTCCTTATGGAATGGGGTAAGTATAATTCCCAAAGACTCCAAAGCACACCACAACACTTGTCAGTGTCTACAGGGTAGGGGGAGGTACAATGGCAGGTGCATTATAGCTGATGCCCCAAAGACACACCCCAATGCCTGTTGGTCTCTACAGGGTGAAGGTGGGGTTGGCATCACTTCAATACTTCACTGCCATTCCTATTATGTGTCTCTAACTCCCTCACTACCAATGCCAGCAAGACAACATTCGGCATTGACAAATGCTAGTTAATTTTAGCCTGCACATTGAATATATTTTTGTTATTTTCTTAGCTGCCTATTTGATAAGTGCAGTAAGACGCTCCACAGTGAGAGTTCACTCGATGCTTGAGACAACACTATGTGGCACTGGTCTATGTGATCTGTGTCACAGATAATTCTTGTTCAGTAGTGTCCTATGGACTACAGGACCATTTTTGTTGTATGAGCACTGGCTTTTTTTTCTCATACATGAAGATGGCTGCTGATAAGAGTAAGTGGAAGCAGCTTGATGAGTGAAGGTGGCCCTTATCAGATAGCTCTGGGGAAGTATAGACATCATTAAAATTTAGTGCACTTTAAAGAGGACACTGGAAGTACATAGGTCACCAATTTTTACCTGCAAAAGTCCTTGCAATGTGGCAGTTAAATAGTGGATGCATAGAAGCACAGACACCAGAAAAGGGGAGAAGGAGATTAAAATAACTGGAAAACTGAAGAGCTGCATAGAGGACCAAAGAGACTGGGGAAAAAATTATATCAGTAAATCTATCTTATCAAAGGCAGAAGGGGACAAACAGTAATTCCTCCTTCTCCTTGAGTTAAGCCAAAGAAGGAAGGCAGACAGAAAAAGCAAGAGGAATGGTCTAAGGACCCAAAGGAAAAGTGTAGAAAAACAGAAAAATGAGAAGAAAAAATGGAAGGTGCACACAAAAAAATAAAACACTGTTGAAGAGGATGAAAACACAGTTACAGTGTAGTTATACTATAACTACAGTGTGGTTAAGCAACACTTAAAATAATGTGTAACCAAAACATTTGAAACAATCACTACTGTGTAAGAAGAACCTAAAGGATGATACTAAATCCTGAAGAAACTGTGAGAGAGCAATATGTTAGTCTTTTAATGTATTTTCTTTGTTTTAATTCATATCACTAAAATATGTAGCAGAATGTACTTAGACATTAAAAAGTACTGATTATTATTAATGTTACTGAATAAAAATGACACCTATTAAAGGATTATTAATTAAGTGATATTTATTTTGAAACACATTTGTCTTATTTACTACAGAAATGTGCTTCCTTTTGGTGGATAGAAATTTGATTAATATTTTACTTTAAGTTTATTTAAACTGTATCAATATGGTGAATACTACATGTAGTAAAAATGATGTCCCAAGTAACAGCTATAAAACTTAAGGAAAAAACAACAGCCACTAAAAGCAAATTAAAGCACTGTTTTTATATTTCTGGTGTATTTACTAATTTATGGGTTCAGTGTCACTGATGTGAATGAAGGTAGTATTATCTGTAATATAATTTAATTGAAAATAAAACTTTAACACGTGTTACTACAGTTAACACCTTGTAACATATGTTACATAAACATTTTCTGGCAATGAGATAGATTATGTTAATGTGTCCCCTATGAGATTTGCTAATGTTAATGATCCTGACAAAAAATAGCATAACAGTGAGAAACTGGACAATTTGTACACTCTTTCCACTGAGGTAACTTTGACCAACATGCTATCTGATATTAGAGCTGAAGAGTTGTCCTCTGGAGAAATTTTAAGTGTTAGAGCCCCTACAAGAGAACTAGATACTGTACAGTGCATGTGTTACAAACAGTAGATATAGCCCTACTAAACACTAGTTAACTCAAGATTCCTAAAGATCATGGGATTATTCCCGTAAAATCTAATTCATTTAATTTTTGGGTTCTCCTGTGCTTCTCAATGAAGGCTCAATGCCTGACATTCTGTGTGTTTTACACAATACGTTAGTTGCTCTCAAACATTTAACAATAAATAATGGGTTTCAATTAAGTAATGTACCTAGGCAGAAAATGCAAACAATGGGGAGAAGCTTCCAGACTTTGAGACTTCTCTCCCAACTTGGAGGCAGGGGAATATTAATACTGTAAAAATAAATGAACATCTGAAAATATTTTGGAAATCTCATATCTCCTCTCTCAGTAAAGATCTTAATTTTTTAAATCCTCAACACATTTCAAATTGCCTCATTGTGGAACATATGCTTGTTCTTAGGGATGACATTAATACATAGAAAAAGTCATAACATTTGTATGTGCAGGACTGGACAATTTGCAAGTAGTATTGCAATAGTGCCCTTTGACAATATTAATCAAGGAGAATGTTGTACAAAATTGCCAGGAACCAAACCCACCACATAGATATTTAACTACTAGAATTAGTCATAAAGGCGAGCTAAGTTGTTTTCTTCATGAATCATACATTACTCCTCTCCAGAGGTATTAAAGAACTAAAGAAAAAAAAAAGAACGATCAAAAAGTAGCATCTTTTAAATCCTCAGCGCATTTTAAATTGCCTCATTGTGGAGTAAATGCTTGTTATTATGGATGACATTACTTCATAGAAAAAGGAATAACGTGTATGGGAGGGGCCAAACAATTTACAAGTAGTTGTGCAATATGACTCTTTGACAATATTACTCAAGAGGGTGTTGTACAAAATTGTCAGGAACCAAAACCACCACAATTATCCATAAAGGCAAGCTAAGTTATAAAGGCAAGCTATGTTTTTCTCCATTAACTATACATTATTCATCCACAGAGGTATTAAGGAATCAGAGGGAAAAAAGGAAAAAAAAAGAGACAGAAGAAAAACAGGAACAACAAGAAAGCACAGGATAAGGTATCAGAGCTAGCACAGTTGGAACAAAATCAAATTACTCCTTGTTAGACCCTTCTCTGGATAACAGTTATTTGGCAGATCTGCCACATATATCAGAAATGGAATGGATTAATGCCCCAAATCTGAGTCAGATACTCAAAAGTCTGGTCCAAGCATAGTTTATACTCTCCAATGAAGTCACTAATCTCCTTGCTAATAGAGTCTCGGTATGTGGTGACTTATCTGATTGAGAAGAAATTTAGTGGTTGCCCTAAATGAAAAAGGGATCCACAAAGGGGTAAAGGATTAACTAATTTCTAATACAGCCAAGAAGAAACAAATATGGAGCCCTGTGCTAGAATGGGTCCCTTATGTATGGCAGCATCCTGTAAAGCAGGTATGCAACAACACAGGATGGAAACATGTAGCCCAGCAGGTCATGCATTATGGAGAAGGAGGTGGCCACAGGAGCACTCAATGGTCATGTAATTTTGCACATTGCAGTGTGCAGGGAAGGACTGGGAGACTGTGCAGATCAAGGAAAACCCCTTGACCCCACCATAATAAATAGCTGTTGTCTGGGATGCACACCTAATAGGCAGTCATGCCAAATATCAGTGGCATGGGCGCAATAGTAGTGGGTGGGGTCAGAGATACCTGGCTCAGCTCTCCTATCCATTGCAAAAGGCATTTGGAGCTGCTTGGACACATATCTTATGGGGCTTCAGGACAGGCACCACAGGGGTTCCCCCTTAGCAGACCACAACAGCCACGCACCTGTGGCAGTGTCCACACTGGTGGTGCTAGGTGCTGCTTGCCAGTAACTTCATGGCTGAGCCAGTGAGCACCATGGTGTTGGAGATCAGGAACAACTATGCCATGCTGTATGACTGCACATCTCTCTGGGCACCACTGGCCATGAAGGTCCACATCTGGAAGGCTCTCCAGACCACTGTCAATGCAGCAGGGCTGGTACCTAGGTCAATTGAGACCATAAAACTCAAGTGGTGGGACCAGAGGACATCCATCTATAAAAAAGTTGGCAGGCAGGTGGCGGTCATGGAATGCCACTAGCAAGGGTCCACCTTCATGCCCTGGACTCACACTGGTGGAGGACATGGTGGCTGACACCATCAGTCAGGTAACTGTGGATGGTAAAGAGGAAGGCCTGAACATTATGCCATGGGAGTGACTACAGCCCTACATACTCGGCATACTGCATGCAAAAGTGACCATGACATTGATCATGACATCCCCACTATTTCTGCAGTGGACCTGCCTCTGCTGTTAGTGGAGGAGGAGGAGAAGAAGAAGGACATGAGATTGGTGATGGTCATCTACATGGCTGACCTGCTAGAAACTGCTGACCAGGACAGGGCTCTGCTGACATGATGGTGAATAAACCGATGGTGCACCGCACCAGCCACAATAGTCCTCTGCCCAGCCACTTACCATACATTATCCCCCCAGATGACACCAAGGTCAGCACACGTAGTGACAACATGGATGATGAGGAGACCAACAGCATCATGTGGAGAGGCTGGCCAGCCAGAGCACAATGCACCCAGTCACTGCCCCCATGCTGGGCACCCCTCACTCCTTGAGTCCTTGAGCCTCATGCATCTTCCGTGGAAGGTGGAGGGCATCAAAATGAACAGTCAGGGGCATGCAACACAGCAAGCCACTGTACCAAGCACTGACACCCCTTCTCTCAGAGGTACCACTTGGCTGGGCAGCACCCAGTGGTAGGTGAATCTGGCAACACAGGTGCAGCACCAAGTAACAAGTGACCCTAACCTCGGCAGTGGCAACAATGGTCCATTGGACAAGACAGGGCCATACAGGAGGGACAGCACCACCACATGCCTACTCAGTAGGTACTTCCCAGAGGTTTAGTGAGTGGAGCAAGACAGTTGACAGGCCAGCAGGTAGAACAATATACAGGTCTGTGCCCTCATGATGTAGGTGCAGGGGCTCCATACAGAATTTAGGAGTGTAGATGACCTGCTTAAGGGCATTCTAGGGTACCTAACCACCCAGGTCTATAGTGGTAGTGGTCTGCCTGCACAACCTGCCTTGCCACTGCTGTGCCATACCACACTGCCACAGCACCATGATGCACAAAAGGATAGGCCTGATCCTACAACAGAGCCAGCAGCCCTGGAACCCCTTCCAAAACATTCACCTATGCCACCAGGGCTGGCCCAGCATGGATAGCATGGTACTGCCATCCATCATGCAGGGGCAAAGTGGCAGCAAAGACCCATAACAAATGATCCTCCACCCAGTGACAGGGCCACTATACCTGCCAGAGCATCACCCACTGTTGCACACACACACACACACACACACACACACATACTGCACACTCAATCAATATCTTTGTTTATGTAGGCAAACATCATTGAGCAGAGCTCTTTTACAAGATGAACCTGGTTAGAACAGGGGCGGGTAACATCCATCATAAAAACTTATTGTAACCCCTCACCCCTGTCTTTTTGCCAAAATGACAGGCGGCATGCTGTTGGCGCTGGCAGCAATACCTGGTAGGGACCTGGGTTCGGGGAGGATGAGGTTACTCAGCACAGGGGAACCCAAGTAAATCTGAACACAGGAAGCAATAACTGTAATGTTCAGAACCAGGATTGGGATTTTTCAGTGTGGCTTTTATTCACAACTAGCTGACCACAACAAAGCATAGATGGACCCCCATGGGGCTACATTTACTGGTAATGCAGATTAGAGACTACAAGGCCGTCCACTGGAAGAATGAACCAATTGTACTGTTTTCAGGCTCTGGACCCACCAGGCACACAGCCCGGACTTGCACTTTGGAATTTTTGTAAGGCGGCGGCTCCTACCCGACCACTTGAATGGCGGTCCATTGGAAGAATGAACCCATTTTCTTGTTGTGGCTCCCCACCACTTAGAGTCTGAGACTCCTAGAGAGATTTCCTTCTTACTTCTTCTGACTCCCATCTCACAAAGAGAATTTTCTTTACACTTATTGTGGCTCCCGACACCACTCAGAGTATGTGACTCCTAGAGAGATTTTCCCATTTGCAACCCAAGTCTGGGTACTTCCCTCTTCACTGGCCAAGCGCATGAGGCAAGTAGCAATTACAGCAGAAATCCGTAGAGGTGGACCTGATTACTAAAGATGGGGGGTGTTCCCACCTCTAGCTCCCACAGCCCATACCCAGCCATTTCTCTGGAAAAACTGAAACTTCTGAATGTAGATTAAATGGTGGATGAACTGTTGCATGCCCTCTACAATATTACTTGAATTCACACAGCACTCTAGCTTTTGACACTACTCCATTTGTTGGACCTAGTCCTATAGGCTTCCCAAATAGTAGTTCAAATCCTAGATTTCTTCACATATCCCAGGCTGAAGAAACACATTTTTTGACCTCTCATATTAGAGCAAACACTCACCCTTTTGTTGCAGGTGCCCCACAGGCGAATCACAACTCTTCCCACTTTCCAAACACAGACTGAACTGAAATAGGCAGCTTTCTTTCTTCTGGCAGAATTTAGGGGATTGCCCCTGGAATCTACATGGGGATCTTTACTCCCCCCCCCCAGAGGGAGGGGGCACTGAGACCCGAACAGCGGTCTCCACTACTTGAAAGCAAACTGGAGACTGACCTTCTCTTACAGAAGGCAAACAGGAACTGACTACTTTGAAAATTCCCAACGTTCTATCTAACTCCTTCTGCTGCAGATTCCAATGTGGCTTATGCAGCTGTGACAGTTCTATTGGTGATGTCACAATATAAATACATGTAAATAAGTATATAAACACAACACAATGGTGCAGTAATAGGGGAGTCAAATGATAAAAGGAAGACAAGGCAAGCCATAACAGAGGAGGATTCAAATACAAGGGGGCAGGTCCACCATTGAACCATGCAACTGTATATAAACCATGTTCTCTGTATAGAAGTACCAGTTAGTTCATTTACCAGGGGCAGTCACTAGAACTACCCATGAAAATGGCTTGGAGAACCACTAACTAATGGCAGATGGGGTACCAGGAGGGGTATGTAATATGTAAGTGAAGGATAAACATTGTGAGAAGAGTAATCCCAAGGATAGGTCGGTAGAACAGATGTGGCAGTGGGGGTCTACAGGGAGAGGGAAAGGGGAGTTAGGACTTTTATAGTTTGATTGCGTGTAGATTGTGGATGAGTGCAATGCAGAGTTGTGAAAAGAAGGCTGGAGAAAGCGGGAAGATAGACCAGTATCAAAGGGAGGACAGAGGCATCAAGGTGTCACATGAAAGCATGATGACAGACCAGGGCCAAGGAGGAGACAAGCACTAGAAGTAATTTGTTCTTGGTTAAATGGTACAGGTTAGCATGATGACAATTCATGGTCATGGGAAACAATTGCACTGATCATTTCTGAGACATGAATATAAGAGCTTGAAAGATGAGATGCCGATGGGTGACCTCAGTTTCAGTTTTTCTTGCAATTTATTCCACAAGGAGGACAGTGTAAAGCTTATAACAGCCCTGCCAAAGTGAGAGTTAACTTTAGGAACCACCAGTAGGAGAGATTTGCAACTTCTCAGGGCATAATTGCCTATTGGTTTTATAGGAAGACAGTCTGTAATGTATTGGGGCAGTTTTTTTGGAAATGGCTCTCAGGGTCCATAAGGCTGCATTTTTATCACGCCTGAATTGAAGAGAACTCCACCCCACTGATTGATATAGGGAGCAGTGGTGAGTGGAATAAGGCAGGCCTGTGGTGAACCTCAAAGCTCTATGATATAGTGTGTGTGTGAGGTAGGAAATGGGACAGTGACCGTAGAGGATGTCAGCATAATCTATCAAGGATAGAAAGGTTAATTGTACCAGCTGTAGTTTGGCATCTCTAGTTAAGAAGCAGGCTATCCTAAAGAACAGGCGAAGTCTCTGTCGTAATTTTTTGAGTAAGTCTTCAACGTGCTCTATAAAGGAGAGCCTATAGTCCAGCCATACTCCCAGGTATTTGAATTTAGGGACAAATTTCAACTTCTCACCAAGAATAGTGGTAATCTGCGACACAGGATCTGATAGGGCTGAATTTACCATTTGGGCAGAGGGAGGAAAAGAGCATTGCTTTTGTTTTCTTGGCATTAAGTAATAGTTTTTTGTTTAGGAGTTGGTGTTGCAGCAGGTTGAACTCAGATTGAAGGTCATTACATGCAGATTGTAATGACGGGTGGCTTACGTAAAGAACTGTGTCATCTGCAAACAGATGAATGTTGGCCTTAGTCATGCTTTCATCAATATTCTTGATGTATATTGCAAATAAGATCGGTCCTAAGATAGAACCCTGGGGAACACCTCTTAGGAGAGGTTTGAGAGTTGAGAGATCTCATTCCACTTTTACCTGAAGGAAACGATCAGAGAGGTAGTTGTTGAACCACTGTAAAGATAATGGGTCAGCACCTAGTGAGGTCAGGGAAGAGAGCAGCAGAGAATGGTCGACAGTGTCGAAGGCCTTGCTCCGGTCCAAGAATACGGCACAGGTGTAATTCCTGTTGTCTAGCTCTCTTTGCCAGTCATTAGTAACTTTGGCAAGTGCTGTGATGGTGCTATGTTTAGCTCTAAACCCTGGTTGGACTGGATTAAGCAGGTTATTAGCTTCTAGATACTGCCTCAGCTGGTTACTTATGACTTTTTCCAGTAATTTTGACAAGACCGGGAGAATCGAAATTGGTCTGTAATTATTTAGATCACAGGGATTTCTGGACTTGAACAGGGGTATGATGTGTACTGTTTTCCATATTGAAGGAATGGATCCTTGAGTTAATGATAGGTTAAATAAATGGGTTATGGGCACGGCTAACACATGGATGGCCACCTTCAAGAAATATGGGTCGAGGGTATCCGCACCAGCACTTTTTTTTACATCCAGTTTTAGCAATAGGTCTTCAACTTCTTTCAGAGTAGTAGGACGCAAGGAGAAGACTGAATCGGTGATGCTAGGATCTGCACCTTGATCATCTACTTAAGAGCGTATCAAATACGCAGGGGAATTGTCGAAGGCTAAGCCTGCAGTTGCAAAGTGATTACTGAAGGCATCTAGAACTTTCAGTCTGTCACTAATGGTGTTATTGTTTAAGGAAATTTCATCAGGTAGTGAGCCACCAGACGTGTGACCAGACAAGTCCTTGATGGTTTTCCAAAATTTTGTAGGATTTTTGGAGGCAGAGAGAAATTCAGAATGATAGTATGCAGCTTTTGTATCTCTAACCATTCTAGTACATGAGTTTCGTGCCCTTTTGAACTTGCACCAGTCTGCAGCAGACTGGGTTTTGCGTCCTTTTTTCCATAGGTTATCTCTTTCAGTCAATGCAGATTTTAATAATGGTGTGAACCATCTACATGCATTTTTTGCTATTCGCACCTTAACTGTAGGGGCACACACTGGCACTTAGTACTGCAAATCATGACTGTGCACTGTGGTACAAGGACATGCACTGTTACTCCCCACCCCCCAACAGGCTTGGTCTGAAACACACGTGCACCAGTCAATGCCATGGCTGCCTTACATCAAATGTATCCCCCAGTCACATGCCAAATCTAGCTCCTGGCATTCCTCCCACTGGCTCTGGGGGTCCTCATCTGCAGGTAGGTCCTCAGGTAATGAAAGTCTTTTCTTCACAATGATATTGTGCAGCATTCAACACATGAAGAAAATGCAGCACACCCTGCCCAATAGAAGCAGCATCTTGCTGCCCATCTTGTTCAGCCATCTAAATTGCATCTTTGTTTGCCCAAAGGTATGCTCAAACAAATTCTGCGCATTCCTGTAGGTGTTATTGTACCTCTGTTCTGCCTCCTCTGTAGGGACCAGGAATGGTGTCATCAGGTGAGGCCTCAGAGGGTATCCACTGTCACCTGTGTGGGATAACAGAGCAAAATGTGTCACTACAGACTGGTGCACAGCACTGTGTACTTCCTGGATTCCTGGCCAATGCAATACATACCTAGCAACCACCCTGACCTGCCTCCATCAACAGCCAGTACTGTTTTCAGCCATGAATACTGGAAGATGAAGGTGTCATGTGTAGAGCCAGGGTACATGGCTTGACATTCATGACAATTCTCTCTGTGCCCACAACCACCTGTATATTCAGGCTGTGGAATCCTTTCTTGTATCTGTAGTCCTCCTCATTGACATGGTGGGCTAGGATCAGCACATGTGTGCAGTCTATGGTGCCCCTGACCTTTGAAATCCCATGCTGCTTGTAGAATGCATCCTGCCTAGCTCATATGCCCAACTGATCATGGGGAACTGGATGTAGTCCCTGATATGTGCCAGTAACACTGTAGTCACCTGTCATAGGGAAGAACATGGAAGACTGGCTCACCCAATCATGTTGCCTGCAACCTGCTGAAAGGACCCTGTGAGGTCACATGTCACCTTCATCTTCACAGACATGATCCTAGACCTGTGGATGGTAGCATGTATAGCATCCCTGATCAGGTCATACAGCTCACAAATGGTGCCATGGTCAAGTTTGAACTGTTCCAGGCAGACTGTATCATGCATATCCATGAGTGACACACAGAACCTGAAAATGCATGGAACCAGTGTGGTCCTCCTCCTCCTCCTCTTCCTCCTCCAGTGCAGCATCCACACCCCTTAACAGAGTATGCATCAATAGTAAGAGGCACATCCTTACAGGCTCGTATCAATGGCAGGTCGTCCTTTTATACAGTCCCCCCTCTACCTGCCAATTGACATGTCCTAAGCCCTGCTAGGTAGTCATTGCTAGTGTGTGTGTGTATCTCCTTAAGCATATCTGCATCCCACTGATAGCAACAGGCATGGTGAGGCATCACCCTACATCTATTATGTGCACATCCCCCCCGTCTTCTGTCAGTGAGTGTTGCATATTTGTGTTTGAAGGATGGCTTGGGTGCAGCTCCCACATGCCTTGCAGTGGGTCAGTCCCAGCCAATATGAGGGAGAAGATGACACCATATGGACAGTCATGTAACCATCTAGTATAAGTAAGTGTGGGTGTTACCACTGTTATGGATATTGTGTGCTGCAGTGGGGTGTTGCTCTATGCCTATCACTGATACTTGTCCTGTTTATTACTTTAGCCATTTTATGGTCACCTAACAGAGATACTGTTGAGGGTCGGTTCCTATCCACCTACTGTGCCATGGACACAGTGGCTGGAGGCACTGATAAGGGGGATGAGGCTACTGGCAGGTCTGGAGAAAAATCAAACCCTATTATGTTGATTAATACAGGATGCCCTGGTACATAGTGGAGTCAGCCATGGAGAATATTGCCCTGCGCCTGTGACTGGGGGCTGCATGGTGGTGTGGCATGATGGAGTATGCGATGGGCTGCATGGGGGTGTCAAATGGCAGGGCATGTAGTGGGTTACATAGGGGTGTAGCATGGCAGGGAGTGCAGTAGACTGCAAGGGTGTGTGTGAAAAAGCAAGTCATGCAGGCAGCTACATGGGGTGTGGCATGGCGGGGAATGTGGTGGGCAGCATTGAGGTGTGGCACGGCGGGGCATGCAGGCAGGCATGTGGCTCATCTCTGCCTTCTATTCCCATGCAGGACACACATGGACTGCTGGTGTTGTTGCGATTCCTCCTAGAGGGCCTGGAAGAGCATATTGACCCAGAGCCCCCAAAGATACCCCCTAACTCAGCCCAGTGATGCAGAGGGCTGAGGATCTTTAAGCACCTTATCTCTCACCATGTCAGTTACCTGTGTTTGGGAACAAGCATGATTTGCTGGGGGTTGGCTGGAGATGGAGAGGATCGAGCACACTCAGGTCTGCTCTCCTCTCCTCTCCTGGGGAGGGAGAACTGCACAGTCCAAGGAATGACTGACACCAGGTGTAGGCCTGGCAGCAGTGTGGGTCAAGGAGGACATAAGCATGGAGGTGCTGCAGTACTCCACAGTGTACATGTACCTCCACACGTGCACATTGACGAGTGCACCCCAGCTTGGGGATGGGACAAAAACAGCGGAAAATCGTGGCAGGACAGGCATTAATGAAGCCTCTCAGCCGAGCCTCTCCCACTGCATCACTTGGGACCCTGTGGTTGGAGAACTGGATTATGCATGGGGGTGGAGGAACAGCCCGCTCCTCTTGACCCTGCCACAGCGAGGTGAATTCGTCAGGTGCTCCAGCTCTCAGGTAAGTCCCTGGGGAGATGCAGGACAATGGGATTGGTGGGGCAGAGCTGAAGGGAGCCCATCCTGTCCTGGCCCCAAAGAGGGAAAAAACAGAATATGGAAAAGAAAAAAAAAGAGACCCCTGACTGCCGGAGAGAAGAGGGTCATGTTAATTTCCTATGAATGTACCGTGTACAGTGCCGCTGTCAAGGAGTGGCGGAAGGTCATAGAATCATAGAATCAGAATTTTTATGGCAGACAAGGACCTCACCAGCCCACCTAGTCTACTCTAATTTCCCCCCATATCTCCTTCCCACTGCCAGCCCCCGCCTTCCCCCGCTACTCAGCCCCATATGTCTGTCCCATGCCCTCTTGAGTCCCTCCACTGAATCAGCCCCCACCACTTATTCTGGTAGTCTGTTCCAGGGCTCCACTATCCTCTCTGTGAAGAATCTCCCTCTCACGTTTCCTCTGTATCTTTTCCCTGCAGTCTGAGTCTGTGCTCTCTAGTCCTGGCCCTCTGCTTCTTTTTAAGTAAGCTCCCTTCCCTTACTTTGTTGAGCCCCTTCACATACTTAAAGGTTTCAATCATGTCTTCCCTTTCCCTTCCAGTCTCCAGTGTGTACAGATCTAATTCCTCACACCTCTGCTCATATGACTTCCCTTGCATACCCTGCACCATCTTGGTTGCCCTTCTTTGAGCCTTTTCCATCCCATCTATGTCCTTGTGGAGGTGTGCCAGGAACACTTGCCATTCATAACCAGCCCTTGTGGGCAGGGCTGCCCCACCACTGGTGTGTGCCCCCTTGAGGCACGGTAAGGACCAGTGACGCATTGGGC
The DNA here is from genome assembly GCA_016271365.2 of Neoceratodus forsteri. NCBI lineage: Eukaryota > Metazoa > Chordata > Ceratodontiformes > Ceratodontidae > Neoceratodus > Neoceratodus forsteri. The sequence goes on from CM057453.1 coordinate 390,001,128, forward strand.
ACACAGGACGTGTAGCCCAGGATATGTGCATGGATCATTTTGATATTTGTTTGGGGCTGTTGTGCTGTTTTCTTTTTCTGTATTGTGGTTACCTTTGAGGTTACCTTTGTAGTACAACTGTGACTGCACCTTCTTTGCATCCTAGTGTTCTTCTGGCAGGGGAGATTACATGAGTACCTGTAGTTACAGCAGCCTTCTCTGCTACACAGTGCTTGGTGTGGCCCACATCATGCCACATGGCCGCCTACTGCCATATGCACCATTGTGCATACACTTTATGGTCCTGCATCCTGGACATGCCCCCGTTTACCAAATATCATGGGTCATCAAGCAGAGCACATTGGTGCTGTGTGTATGGTGAATCCAGCTGTTGTGCATGTAGTGTACTGCCCGCAGACCCACATGATCCATTTACCTGCTTCTGCACCTGCACTATGCAGTGCATAATGCCTGTGTAGCCATTGTGCATAGGGTCCATTTAGAGGGACCATCATGTTACTCCCACTGTATCTATCAATGGCATTCTCAGACTATTTAAATAATAAGGTGGGTTTACACTTACAGAGTAAGCATGAAACTCAACATTGGAAAGAATTATCTAGATTATTACTATGATTGAAAAATATAACGCTGTAATAAATTTACCTAGTATAAATCCCCCATTCCTGAATTTGACATAATTCTCCCACTACATTGAATAGAAGCACTTACACATAGATGTTGTTAACAGATGTTTGCCCAGTCTGACTTATCTAATGTTAATTGAGAAGGCCCTAATGATCTTTCACTCCTCCTCCTTCTTACCCCCTCTCCTTTTGTCATCATCTTTACTAGCCCATATACCTGGCCCACCCATATTTGAACTCCTCTACTGATTTCACACAGACTACCTCATTTGGTAGTCTGTTCCACCCTTCTACCTCCCTCTGCATGAAGAAATGCATTTTGACATCCCTCTTATTTCTCCCCCTGCCAACTTCATTGAATTTCCTCTGGTACTGGTGCGCCCACTCAGTGAGAACAGTTCTCTGCTATTGACTTTATCTCATGGAGGTATTTTTATATTTTTTATTATTTCCCCCCTTTCTTCTTGCTTCCAATGTGTACATGTTGAGGTTTTTAAACCTCTCCTTGTAAGTCTTTCCCTGCTGACCCTGGATCATTTTTGTTATCCTCGTCTGCACCTTTGCCATCCTGTCCTTTTTATTTTTCAAGTGTGTGTGTCCCAGAACTGCACAAAAGAAGGTGATCCAGGGAGCTGTACAGTGGCAGAATCATCTAATTTCACCAGCTAATGATACCTCTTCCTATAACGTTCATCCCAGCGTCCTAGTCCTACTCCCCACTACCATGTTGCACTGCACAAATGTTTTTATTCCAGGTCACTATCCTTGGTCTTGCTTTCTACTCTCACCCCCGCATTCTGTATTATATTTTATGGATTTTTATACCCCTATAATTTAAGCATTACTTTGCACTTCTTAGCACTGAATTTTAACTGCCAGACCTTTGATCACTTACTCAGTTTACTTGGTTTGATAAGACATGCGTAGGCTTGCGCCCATCTAGAAAGTCTCCCACAACATCATGGGTGTATTAATTATCTCTGTGGTTCCATTCAAGGAATGAGTCTAGTCTAGATTTACACATATCAAATGTAGTTGCATCAACAACATGTTGGAGCAAGCTATTCCAAACCTTTACCACTCTCAGTGTAGTAGTTGTCACTTCTCTAGTCAGTCCAGACCCTCCTTAATATTCTATACCCCTTCCTCACTATCCACTCTTCTACATATTTTAGTTGCAAAAGCAAAATGGGATCCTGTGTCTTCTCCATGACTGCTCCAACCTATAAGAACAAGCTACCTGAGTCCATTTGTAAGTCACGTTCTTATGATGTACTGTATTTAAAAAAAATGCTTGCATCAATATTTGATGTCTCAACATGGTTATACTTGTATGTCATATGTTTGTATTGTATTGTTCATTAGTGTAATTGTATTTTATGCTTGCCATTCTATTGGCCCAACTCAAGCCTGAAACAGAACCGTTGGTTCAGCTGCTTTACCTGGCAATCAAATTTCAGAATGAAATTAACATAAATTATTATCCATCTGTTAAAAGGCAGACTTTTCTATTGCTTCCTTCTCCAATGTTACAGATGAAGATGTTGAACAGGACTGGGCCCAAGGCTGATCCCTGTGGCACACCACTGGTGACCTTCCTGACCTATGAACTTCCCCCCCTAATTTCCTACTCATCATGTGATCTTCCCCCACTCTCAAGTCACCCACCATTTTGACCAACTATCCATGTGGAATAATGTCAAAGGTTTTGCTGAAGTCAAGGTATATGTCCACTGCTTGACCCTTGTCCATCACGTTCATCACCAAAAGAAGTGCATGATGTTCACCTGACATGACCTCTCTCCAGTGAACCCATGCTGTCTGACATCCTGAAGGATGTTTGCTCCCAGGAGACCCATTAGGCTGTACTTTATTATGGTCTATAGTAACTTTCCCACTATGGATGTCAGACTGACAGGTCTGTAGTACCATGGTTTGTCCCTGCTTCTGTTCTTATGTGGAGGAACTATATCTGCTACTCTCTAGCCCCATGGTATTACCCTTGCCTCCGGTGAGCTGTTGAAGAGCTCAGCCAATGGCACAGCTAGGATCTGTACCATTTTCTTTAGCATATTTTGCTGCAGCCCATCCAGGCCATTAACTTGTTCACTTTCAATACACTTAATCCCTTTAGCATCCTTGCCTTTGCAATTGGGTTCTCATTAATTCCCTCCCCATTTTCCCCTTGCCTTGATGACAGAGTCAGGCAATGGCCCCTTATCCTAAACCGTAAATACCAAACAGAAAAACTGGTTCCATATATCTGCCTTCCCTTTATTACCCCATTCACTCTTCCCTCTTCTTTAGTGTGACTATCCTCATTTTTGTTTTGTGTCTCCCATGTGTAATAAAAGAATGTTTGCCCCCTTCTTCATTCCCTCAACTATATACAACTCAGTGTCAAACTTTGTTCTCCTACTAGTCCTGTTGACCTCCCTTGTTTTGTTTAAATATACTACTCTAGACCCCTCTTTCTGGCTAGTTTTGCTTTTCAGAAAGCATTCTCTTTCCCCCTTACAGCCTCCCATACCTCCCTGGTGAACTGCAGTGGTTTTCTTTCTCTTCTGTTACCCCTACTCCCTTACACAAGGACTCATACTGTAGCTTTCAATATCCCATTCCTAATTAATTCCCACATCATTTCCATCTCGTTCTCCACTACTACATTTCCAGTTTCTCACACAACAGCTCCCCACCCTAACACAATTTGGTTTCCTTAAAGTCTAGGACATTTGTCTACACCTGTTTACTCTTTACTTTTAATGTGATATTGAAACACTAAGGAACGACGGAGACTCAAAGGAAGCCTCTAACTCATTACTGGAAACTATTACTACTCAAAAACTATAAGGAATCCATCAAGGGAATAATAAACTGCTGTAGAGATACACGATTAAAAAGAGATGGTGTAGTTCACTTTGCTTTAGGGGATAACAAGTCAGCTAATGAAATTCTCAAGAAATCCTACAAACTTGATGTGATGGGTTTAAAGAGCTAGTGGAGCCAAAACAGACAGGGAAATAATACAAATTTTAAGTAGTAGTCAGTTGTAACTTTTTATTTCTGAAGTATTTTCCTTTTTCTTTTTGCTCATCAGAAAGTATTCTATGTGATAATATTGTGCTGGATGTGTGGAACAGATCTTAGCCTGGCAGCTGACATATCTAATTCTACTGCCCCACATTACATCATCAGCATTATGATCTCACTGACAGTGACATCACAGGTGAATGACCTGGCAGTCACTCACTTGCAGTTCTTAAATAGCAGTGATGTCACAGTCAGTGAGTTCACAATCCTGCTGATGTAATGTGGGGCAGTAGAGCAAGATATGTCAGCTGACCGGCTAAGAGCTGTTCCACACATCACACCTATTAACATCAGGTAAACGATCTTCTAATTGAACAAACGAAAAGGAAAAAAAAATACCCAGACATAAAAGGTAATGGCTGACTGCTTTTAAAATCTAATATTAGTTTTAGGCAGTACACTAGCTCTTTAATAATTGTTAACTTGTCTGAGCTGTCATATCCACAATCTCAAACAATAGTGCAGGAAGTGGTCATTGATAGGTCAAATTCAGCAGTAAATATCTGTGAAAACAAATTTCCCAAATATTCTTGATCTAATCAGAGTTAACAGTGTTACACTGGGAAATAGATTATAGGTCATACAGAACATTAATGTACAGTAAATTAACTAAGCAATTCTTAAAGTGCTGGATAAGACAAACAATAAGGGACTAGTTGATGCTGCCTTTTTGAATATGTGTCACAGTGAAAAAAGGAGTTTGCAAATCATGAGTTGGATTATTGCAGGAATTACTTCTCAAGCTACTGTTGTAGACTGGAATTATTTCATTGGTAAATGTGATAGTCTGTGTTTTTAGAAAACTTGATTCATTAACAGAATCGATCTTTTAATAGAAATGGATTTAAAGGTTTTGACTCTTATACATACACAAATAATACTTTTGATAGACAAGTAGGTAGTCTTTTAATTGTTGTGAATATATTTTTAAAGATTTTATCAATCAGTATCTGGAAACAAAATATTATTTATAGCAATTATCAGTTCTTTTAAATATGATATACTTATGATCTGTATTATCTATATCCCTCAGAGAAATTCAAAAACATTTGATGAATGCTGTTGGCCACTGATTGAGGAGTGTATTTTTGACATACATGAAATGTTTGCGTATGCTTGAGTTTTCTATGTTTGGGGATTATAATTCATGTATAGGGGACTTTGATAACCTGGTAGATAACAATATGGCTTACTTGATATCTTATAAATTTAATCCTGTTAGGAACTCTTGTGACATTGATTAATGAGAAAGGCTGACAGTCAATTACTCAAATAGTTAATAATCATTTTACTTCCCTGAATTGATGAATATCTAATGATACTTTAGTCCACCCAAATTTCATCTTACTCAATGGACCATATATAGCTATATTTGTATCTGTATCTATATATATATCTCTAATATATGGATCATGAAAATAATACTATCTAAAACGGTGCAAAAAAATCCTTGTAATAGATACCATTTCCCCATAATAGCACACTTCACTCCCAATAATTCACTCCTAATAAACCACTCCCAATAAACCACTCCCAATAATACTATCGTTCAGGCTTTAGAACGATAGTATTATCATTCCTGCAGAAAAGCTCAAGCACACCCTGCCACCTCGCACTCACCACAAGTCAGTTTCTTCAGCAGTCAGCACGAAGAATTTAAAAAACTGCTCCGCAGGAAACAAACACCACAAAACTTTCCGTCGGCAACAATGATATCTCTTTGAAAGCTACAAACAGTTACAGAAACAGGCTGAAGTTCATCTCTGACCAAGAAAATCAAAATACCTTAAAAAAACAAAAAACAGCCTTTAGCTGTTACTCTTACTAGAACTGTTTCCTTCACATTCTTAATGACCTCTTCAAACAGCTACCAGATTCCTCATTCAAGCCACGCCTCAGCCTACACAACACTCCAACAAGTAAGACCTCACCACCTTCTCGCATCCATATATTACAAAAATTAAAAAATAGGTTACAGTGAATTACTCAGCTAAAATTCCATCTCGAGGTTCTGGGGACACAGAAACCTCTTGAGCTTTGCTCTCAAGGTTATCTATGTCCCCAGAACCTCTCGATGGAATTACAGTCTTGTAATTCACTGTAACCTATCTATTATTCTATTTATAATATCTATTTGTAGCTACAGTATATCTGTATCTATATACTGTATATATCTATACAGATATACTATATACATACACACACACACACACACACTATATGATTATTATACTGTTCCACCAATAGATTAACATAATTATAAACAAAATAAATGGAATGGGATAGTAGTAAACCATGTTATTAAGATATTGATGAGTAAAACAATCAATGATCTATATGATAATATAAGTGGAGAAGAATTTGTTGCTGGACAGGCTATTTTTATAATATTATTCCTTGTTTGTATAGATATAATAATATCAACTTATATGACTGCCTGGCTTGACAAAAGGATGTTTGCAAGTCAAAATAACTTATTAAGAAAAGTAAGTTATACAAAAAGTACCTTAGTAAGGAATATTTTATTGACTAAACAGCTGTAGAAAGCAATATAACATGTTTGTAGCTCAGAAACAAGTCAAATATAAAGCAAACTTATAGCAATAGCTTATGGATACAGTTTTATTTAATGATTCCGAAATGTTTCGGAAATGTGTTGCAAAGGGAACTGGAAATTATCAAAATAACATATAAGCCTTATTGAGTAGCAAACGTGGACACTATTCTTGTCTTCTTTTTGAACTATATGAAACATTATCTTCATTAGTCACCAATGACAATACAGATACTATGCCAATTATCATGGACCTAAAATGTGAGGAGGTTCATTGGGCAAATTAAACTTTTAATCACAATAAACCCCCCAAGGAAGGTCCTAATTGATGTGTTTAAAGTGTGAATAGATTGGTGGTCCCCCTGACTTACTAATCTTAAAGATCTGTGACTTTGCCAAAGATTCATTCCTACTGAATCATAGGTAATTACAGTATAGTGTACCTACTTACAAGAATGGGGATAGTAAGGATCATGTACAGACACATTAATATAACTGAATTTAAACAATTCATTCTAAAGTAATATTATCTAGATTAGAAGCAACGGTACATAGGGAAAGTAGACTCACACCATTACATCCTGGTTTCAGGCATGGCTTTTATACCAGTGTTCATTGTTTCACTGTTGCTCATTTAATTCAGAAATATGTTTTTATACATCAGCAAAACTTATACAAGGCTTTTATTAATTTTCATTTAACTTTTGACTCTATTTCCTATGTAATCCAATGGGTATGGTAAAACATTTAGGTATTGAATGCATAGAAATACAGAAACAGAATTTGACAGCAGATAAGGACCGCTTGGCCCACCTAGTCTTATTATTTATTTTTTTTATTTATGTAACACTTTAGAGATTACCTTTGAACTTGGAGCTCATTTGCAAAGGTTCCATGTCAAGAGACAAGAAAACAGTTACATTGGCACTAATTACAAAGACAAGGGTTCAGGTAAGTAACATAGGGATACCAGCTAGACAAGACAGTTGCTAATTAATTGGTTACAAGTAGTTACTAAGTGCATGTCTGCCATTTGTGCTCTACCTACAGTATCACCACAGACCCTAATTGATCTCTGCCTCTTTCTCCCCTTCCCCCTCTTCCTTTCCACTATGATTTCCTTATGCCTAACCCATGCATTCTTGAACTCCGCTACTTTTTTGCACCCCCCACCTTCACTGGAAGGCTGATCCAGTAATCCAGCACTTGTTCTGTGAAGAAATACTTCCTCACATCTCTTCTGAATCTATCCCCATCTAGATTCATAACATATTCCTTGTATTTGAGCTTCTTTTCTTCTGAAAAATAGTTTCCTCCTGTATCTTATTTACCACAGTGAGGTATTTAGAGGATTTAATCATATTCACCTCTCCCTCCTCTCTTCCATTGTGTACATACTGAGGTCCTTCAGTCTCTTGTTGTAAGGCTTTTGGTTCAGACCCTGGGCCATTTTAGTTGCCCTCTTCTGGACTGCCTCTACTCTGTCTACGTCCTTCAGGAAATGTGGTCTTCTGAACTGGCACAGTAGTCCAGATGTGGTCTCACTAGCAATCTATACAGGAGCAACACCACCTCCTTCTTCTTTCTCCTGGTGATATCCCTCCCTATGCACACCAGCATCCCACTAGCTCCCCAACTGCCTTGTTGCACTGCCTGACCACCTTTCTCCTCCTGCTTGGTGGTCATCAATACCACAGCACCCATTTTGTACTACATCCCTGGTTTCTGTACCCTAAGTACATTATTTTGCTCTTTTTCCCATTAAAACCCATCTGCCATACCCTTGACCACTCTTTGAGTCTTCTCAGGTCTTTGCTCATTCTCGCCACCGTCCCCCAGATCGTCCACCCTAGTGCAGATTTTGGTGTCATTTGCAAAGAGGCAGACCTCCCCTTCCAGATCCACTTCAGTGTCACTCATAAAGACATTAAAGAGGACCAGTTCCAGCACTGATCTCTGAGGCACAACTCTGTGCTCCCTCCCTTCATGACTCTCTTCTCTGAAAAAGTAATAGTGACCAAACACCCTCAACAGCTCCTTTTACTTTTTTGTGGCCCCTTCCATTCTCCTTCTTGTGAAAACTGAATAAAAGTATTTGTTTAGGGTGTCTGACCTTTCCTGGTTCCCCTCTGCACAGTCCCCCTTTCCCTTTTCAACCTTAGAATACCACCTATCTCCCTCTTTTTGCTTGCATACCTAAAAAATGTCTTGGCCCCAGCCCAGTGGCACTGAGGGCTGAGGCACTGGATGCCACACCTTGCACCACGCTGGCAACCTGGGTTTGGGAATGGACTCAGATCATTGGTGGGTCGGCAGGGGAGGATCAGAATTGAGCATCTGTAGACTGCTCTCCTGATCCTGGGAAGGGTTGGGGAAACCCACTGCACTGTAGTGGCCCCTGGGGATGCCCAGAGACTCTACATGCCGGTGGCCATGTGGGGGGTGGAGCACGGCAGATGTTGGCACATTGTGCCTGGATGTCATTGCATGTCCATGCTCCAGTGGGCTCAAAAACTAGGTGGAAAATGGCTGGGCATGACTGTGCAGCTTGATGGCTGTACCCTGCCTTGCTGAGAGGACTCTTGTGGAATTGCACTGTGTGGGGGTCTGGGGCTGGTCTGGCTGGGCAGGGTATGGGGAGGCCCTCCAGTGGACTGGCGATGGCCGTACTAGATCCCCTATCATGTGAGTGAGCCTGGTGCTTTCCTGGTGGGTAGGGCCAGTGGCTGGATGCCCCTGCTAGTAGTCATCGCAGTAAGACGGAAAAAACAGAGTAGTGATAAAAAAAATTTCTTGGCCCCTTTTGTTTCCATCTGGTTTAGGTTCTCTTCAGTTTGTGCCTTCACACTTTTTATTGCTTTCCCTGCTTCCCTCTATTTCCATGGATGCACCTTTCTATCCTCCTCCCTCTGCGTTTCCTGATAGGTTCTGAATACCACCCTTTTAGCTTTTACCTTTTCAGACACCTCTTTTACTCACTTGCTTGACCCAGAAGTTTGTCACCTTCACTGTGCCCCCTTTTAGCTTTGTCTACCGTTCCTTCACCTCACTTAGGTCATCCCCTCACCAGGTCATTCCTGAGGCATTCACCAAGCTTTATAAAATCTGCCCTCCTGAAGTCCAGGACTCTCACCTTTGTGCGATTCAATTCCATAGCCACACTTGCATTGAACCACACATGAAAGTTCCCTTAGGCAAAGGTTGCACAAAAAAGACTTAATGTTTCCACTAGTCTAGATTTCTTTCCTTGTTTTTCTATTTCTGTACTATCAGTTAGTAAATTTTATTGCTCCGCACAAGACATTATAACAGACAGACAGTACATATAAGATATTACAAAATATCACAAAACGGTCATTCTACAATCAAAATAAAAAAAAAAAATTAATACATTAGATTGGTCCTAATTTACAATGCTTAAAACAAAAAAGGTTGACCGAAGAAACTGTAAAATAGTTTGAGGATCTTAGAAAGACAGATAGAGCCTGCCATTTCTGATGTTAAAGTGCGGTATCTAGCTAATTAATCATTTTGTAACCAAGAGTCATTTTCAACTGTGCTACCATACTTCAGAGTCACGCTAACAAACTGTTCAATTCAGTGCTTTTAAAATTCAATACTACACTATCATATCAATCCTAACTCTTGTGAGGTTACTATGCCATGGACAAGAATTGTAAAAAGCTCAGTCACCAAGCTCACATTAGATCATCCCCATGTTACCAGTAATACTTGCCATCTTCAATGAAAATCCAAAGGGCACCATGCAATGCAAGCTGTTCTGTGCCCTTGTTATCACCAGTCGTTGAAAGAATTATATGCAAGCCACACTTTAGAAACCATACATAGGTACCTATGGACCATGCTTGCTCCTATATATCCAAACATTTTGCCCCATTTTCAGACCCAATAGCCACTAACTGAGCACAACCATGGCTACATAGTCAACCCCCAAATTAGAGGCTGTAGAAAGCCTCCTAAAGGATTATGGCAGAAAGTGCACCGGTTAAGCTTTCCCAGTAGTCTTGCTAGACCTACCCAGTCTTGCTGCGTAATAGCACTTATGACTTCTTTTTATATTTCCCCCAAATCTATATCCAGTGTATAATCATTATACTGCAACCAATTTGATGCCTCATAATAGACATGATGGGTATAATGACTAGGATCCCACTTTAGGTAAAAATGTTACAATTCAGTGAGGGCAAAGTGGACTTTCCTAAGGTGCAACTAACTATAACATCCAACTGTTCCCCACATCATAAGCCAACCTTACACCTCAGCTGGGAAAGAAACTGAGCCTCTATGTTCAGGCCCCAAACTAGGCCCAGGGTGTACTCGTGAGAGTAATGCCATGGACTAGAATAGCAAAAGATCAGTCACTAACCCCACATTAGGCCATTCTATGTTGCCAGTAAAACCTGGCACCTTTGGTGAATTTCCAAAAGGCACAATGCAACACATGTTGCCCTGTGACCTTATTATCACCAGTTGTGAGAGGAATTATATGCCAGCCACAGTTTAGAAACTATATGTACAGTAGATCCGTACAGACCATGCTTGCTCCCTTGCGTCAACACATTTTGATCCACTTTTTAACCCATTGGCCACTAACTGGGCCTGAGTGTGGCTACTAGTTCCAACCTCAGTTAGAGCCTGTAGAGGGCTTCCTACAAGGTTATGGCAGAAAGTAAGTAGGTTCAGCTCCTAGGCTATCTCTCTAGCCCTACCCAGTCTCACTGCATAAAAGTCATTTACAAGTTCCTTTTGTGTTTTCCCCAAACCTATATCCAATGTTTAATTAGTTATACCACAAACTATACCCAATACATCAGTCAAAAGCTGTTCCAATTTGGCACCTGCAATAAACACATAATAAAAAAGTATAAAATCCAAACACATGAAAAGTAAAATCAATCAATCAATTAATCAATAAATCAATAAATAAACAGAGCAATAAATCATAAACTAAAAATTCCCTGTAAGGATTTTTATACCACATCTATGGCTTTTAAATTGATCAGGTCTCCCATGTTCATAACACTATCAATTGACATTATGCTGTCACTGGAGAAAACTGTGTTTTTATGTGGGGGGCTTTGCCCCCCACCCTCCCATGTGGGGGACTCTACCCTGCACCCCCTGCACTTTAGATAACCAACTCTGAGTTGGAGTTGGTTCAGGAAGGGGGCAAACTCCCTGGAGGCAACAGCATTAGCAACCCAGCGGACCATCACAGTGAACTGTTGATAATGTTGCTGTGATGGTCTTCGCTGTTTTCCCATTGCTGTAGCGATGTGAAGCCATTAGCATGAGGGCACATAGTCAACTTAAAATACATCAGCAGTACTATTCCTTGTGTAAGGATGTCCAGCTACAATGCTTTCAAAAGGTGCATAATAAAAGCTCAGCTTATGCTGCCCAAAGTCAGTTTGTGTAATACTGTATACTCATTGGGTGATCCATAAATAGGCAGTATGTAAATTGTAATGCAGAAAGAGGTTCAAATAATGATCTTAAGGCACCGACCTGCAGGTAATAATAGGAAAATACACAGAGGGTTGATCCAAGGTTAAATTGTACCCTATAGTATGAAGATCATCCTCCAGTTTTAACTTCAGATTTCATAATGAAATTCCTAGACATTTTAGGTTTGGTAGCCCAAAGTACAATTTCAGCATGTATGAACAAACCAAGTTTATAACACAGAATTCTGGCTTGCCTCTCTCTCTTCTTGGTCCTTGGCTCCTCTTTTGAAATGTTCTTTCCTTAAGGTCTTGTCCTCCATTCCTGCAATCTATTTCAAACAAGCACAAGAAATATTGCTCAGTCTGAGTACAGTAAATTACATATTTTGGACCCATGTCTCTAGACACCCCAGACAAAGTTAGCATACCTTTTAATAATATATATGAGCACGCCAGCACACTATGGTGCTATTAACACTGACTTATTTTCCATCAGCTTCCATCAGTTTTGTTACATTGGTTCTTTCATGCTGTCCTGACTCAGGTGGAATCTAACAGGTGAACCAATGCTCTAGCAGGCCACTTGCCTACCACCGATGAAATGCACACACCAGGACCATCAGGGCCACACCAAAATGACTCCCTCCAGAGAGAAGTGGCTAAGACAACACAACAGCAACTAGCTGCTGTACTGTTGTTTACACAGAGTGTGTTTCTTTTTGATACATTGGATTGGGTATACATTTTATCTATGCCCTTTACATGTAAAAGCTAAGTATGGTGGGACAGCCTTTGTTTTCTAATTGTCTCTGTACATTTAAGCACCCACTATTTAAGCGGGAGATAGCTGGCTTGCCCTACCCCCTGTGGAAGGATCTGTTGGTCTGAAGTGCTGTGGAACTGTACCTTGCTCTCTTTTTGTTGGAGTACCTAATTAAAGTACTATTACTTGGAAATTGTCTCTGTATTTTTTGCAAAACATTTCCTTAAAGGGACTTTTGTTTCTGGTATAGCTATGTTTTTGGTTGCAGCATGTGGATTTGAGTGTCAGATTTTTTTGTCTTAGTGCATTCTGATATTGAACCAATCCCCAGAGAAGTGGACACTAGGACAATGGTGCTCAAGTCTACAGTTCAGCATCAAAACAAAAAAAGACTGGCACAGCATCGCAAAGTAATTCAGGAACTCCACAACTTAAATGTAGTTTTAAAATGCTGTATTCAAAAGCTTTTGATAAAGGGTCTTTTAAGATCCAAAATGCTTCAAGCACGAAAAGAAATTGCTGTGATTACCATGATGGAATAAAGCTTTTAAAACTATATTTAAGTTGTGTGAGTTCCTAATACTGATGTCAGTCTTTTTCTGATATGCTTATATTGAACCTCACTGTACAGGGTATACCATGAGTTTAGTGACTGCAATTGGGCACCTACTGAAACGGTGACTCAGTCGTGGTGCTTTTACCCATGGCGAGGAGGGAGGGAGGGTGACTGTATGGGGCTGTGCATGACTATAACAACAGGATGTCACTACCTGTATACACGTGTGGGGGGGGGACGAGTATGCTTCATGTGGGGTAGGATGGGAGGGAGGAATTGTGAGGGATGGCACTGTGGTGAGTTGCTGAGCTACTCCCATGTCATGGTGGGTGGGTTCAGGGCTAGGGCATGTGTGGTGCTGGCTTCAGGTCCGGGCACAGGTGCCTTTTGTTATGCCCAGCCAAAAACTTTGTTCCCCCTATTTGCACCCCACTGGCATGCATCCCCCTGGAGTTGAGAATCCTTAAGTGGGGGTGTGTGGGGGGCACAGCCCCCCACATTGAAATTTAAAATGTAAGTCCCTGGTGTCCTTGTGCTGTGCACTGGGGAGTCAGAGTGGCAAAATTGATTTTCAGCACTCTGACTTTGCGATAATGCTGATTGCCTTTAGGCTTTCACTGTTATCACATAAACCCCTGTACAGTGATCACTGGTCCCCAGGTGGTCTCCCATCTTGATGTCTGCAACACTCTCCCTGTTAGTGAGTACCAGGTCCAGTATTACCCCATGACGAGTGGGTTCACTGACTAGTTACATGCAGAATGCCCATGCAGGGGGTGCAGGATGTACCCACTTCTAACCAAAGCCACCAGCAGCACCTCTTCCTTTTAGCCATCTTGCCAATGATTTCCAGCAGTACCTTGTCTAACTCCCCCCCCCTCCCATTGAAGGCCTGCAAATCACATCACTGCAAATAGTGGCTCTGTTTCCTGTCCCCAAAGTACCTCTTCCCTCACAGTTCCTATACCTCCATCACGTTTACTGTTTCCCTTCCACAAAACACCACATCCCCTCCTTCCCTTCCCACCCTGTCCTTCCTGAACAGAAAATAGCCTGGTATGACCATATCCCAGTCATGGTTTTCAGAGAACCATGACTTGGTAATGGACAGAGTATCCAGGTTGGCCTCTCCCATGATGGCCTCTAGGTATGGAATCTTATTTCCTAAACTTCTAGCATTTGTACACATGGCCTTCTAGATTTTTCCCTCACTCCTTTGTCTCTCTTTTTAATGCTTCTGTTCCCAGCCCCCTTCATTTCTATCACCCTGCTTCCTTTATTGATTTACACCCTGTAGGGTTCCTCTCCCTTTGGGTTCTACCTAGTCTCCACTTCAGCTTGTGAGGAAGCAGTTTCTGCCTCCCTGATTCCTTCTGCCACACCCCTTGTCTAGTTTAATTGCTCATCAAAGGAACATTTAAACTGTACACTGAGACCATGGTCTCCTCATGTATGAATGCAGGCCATCACCCCTCTAATGGCCATTATCCCTCCTGGTGCCTCCCCAGTCCCTATTGTAACTGAACTCCTCATCACTACACCATTCCTTCAACCATGAATTGAGGCTCCTGATGTGGAGATCCCTAGTCTTCCCCCTATTGCAGACAGGCAGCACCTGAGCAAAAGTCACTGAATGCGTTACCTAAGACAACTCCCCAGCTGCCTTGAGCACTCACGCCTGTGAACCCAGGAAGGTCACAGTAAAGTGTCTTATGGGCTGAGTCTCATGGGCTGCACCTTCTTCAGCCATTTTCATTATGAACTGAAATATGTTATAGCTATTGGGGTCACATTATTGGCAAAAAAGGTCAGTGACACTAAACAACTGTACAGTGGTTTGTTATGTAAATGATACTTTTCTGTGATTGTGTTGCACCAGAGTATGGATTCTGTGCAAGCTGGGAGATAGGATTCATGGCAAGCTTACAGCAGCTAAGGCAGTTTCAGTCACACTTTTTTAGTCTCACTACTGTTTGCTTAAAAACCTCTTATTCTGAGAAATGATGTATGGTAGCAATATTGGTATCTTCATATAAGATTGAGGGTCAGCTAGGGAACAATGTTCTAATCTTTAGTTGAATGGGTCTGAAGGCTGGAGGGTGATAGGGGAAAATGTAATCCAATTCCACTGTCTGACTTCAGAAGAGATTCAGGTGGGCTGTGGGGTGATGGTTCAGGAGAGACACAGGTGAGCTGTGGAATGAGGTTTGGGGGTGAGGGTGAATCTAGTACTGCCGTAAAATTTTAACTGTGATAAATTCATAAGCCATTTCATGAGTCATGAGCTGCAGTGCTGTTGAAATCTTGCTGTGGAAATCTCACCATCAGGTCAAGGCTGCAAATATTGTATGACACGAACAGCAACATGTAACTTTAATTAATTTATTATTAAAATGCAAGAAAAGTACAACACACAAATAAGACCCCAGTGGGCCAGCATGCTGCAAGTGTCCCAAATTAAAAATATCTGCAGTATAATCAAAAAATACAAAACCAGCAACTTTCCCAAATACTACATGTTTTTCAGTTCACTTTTCTGTTGGGGGAGAGAGTTTGAACTTGGATGAAAATGTATGCATTATTTCTATGAATTTCTATCATGTTATGTCAGACCATTTGTGTACAATACAGTATGTGATGTGCTTTACTATTTCAGTATCACTGCCTTTTCATTGTAATACCTTTGGAACTTTAAGTACTGTTTGTTTCACTACAATATGTGTGCTGGTAGAGATGCAAAAGCCGGCAGACCATGACATTAAAGTACAGTGGCCTGTAATGTAAATGATTCTTGATTTTAATTGATTTGTACCAAAGAATGGGGTTCTCTACAGGCTGGGTGGTTTTAATTTCATGTCAAGGTTAAAGCAGCTAAGGCAGAATCAGTCACACTCTGTATAGTCTCATGATATGCTTAAAACAGTTCCTTTCTAGTGAGGAGGTGCTTTGTTTATATATTCACTAAGCATGGTATTTATTGTAACCACACCTGTCTTTCTACAGTTGTAGCCAAACACATGGCCAGATATTTCCTGAAGTTTCTGTAATAGCGCTAGAGAAATGCCCTGCCTGCCTTCAGTACCACACAAGGGCCATCAGAGAGAATCTCCTTAGAAATACTGCAAAATATCTAGAAATATCTGAATGTATCAATAGTGCAAATGCACACAACATTGAGGGCCAGCTAGGGAACAATCATCTACTATTTAGCTGAATGGGGCTGGAGGGGGATGGGGGAGTGTCTATCAACTCCACTGTCTGACTTCATATGTGATTCAGATGGGCTATGGTGGGGAGGTCAGGGATGGACTACAATTCCCATGATTCACCATTTCTATAGGCACACAGAAATACATTTTTATATATTGCATGTTTACTTGTTTTCTCTCTTTTTATGTGTCTGGTGATGTTTGTGATACATTTATATGGAAATGACTATAGATCCTCTTTCTAAAGGAGAGTTCTGCATTCTATTCAATATTAACGGAGGAGTATGGGTGAAAAACAAATCAACAGAACCAGACTGGACCAAATCAGTAAAAGCCAGACCAGCAGGTTTGGCTGCACTGACTAATCTGGCTTTTAACAATTTGGTCCTGTTTGGTTCCAGCAGTCCAGTTTTCACCAAGCGATAGGCTGTTTATGGAGCTCATGGTGTCCTTACTACAGTACTTTAAACTGAAGTTCACGAGAATGAAATCCAACCCTTCAGAATTCTTCAATGAAGTTACTGCAGGAAACAGGACTTTCAATGGGCATTAATCACTTTTGTCATGCAGGAATCTGTAGCACTGTGCTTCGTCCTGACAGGCTCCAATGTAGTATGTTAAGATCCAGACACAGAGGAGAGACAAACAAGCATTAGTCAATGCTGAATGTTTGCTTTCTGGCATTAGCAGTGGAGTTAGACAGATGCAGTATAGGAATGACATTGAAGTATTGAACTGACGCTAACTCGACCCTCACTCTGCAGAGATGGACAGGCATTGAAGTATGCCTTTGGGTTGTCACCCATGACGGTCTCGACATTTCACCTCACCCTACCCTTCAGACACTGCCAAGTGTTGAGATGTGCCTTGGCATGTTTGGGCTTTACATTCACCTCATTCCATAAGGAAATGCACTGAAATAGGTGCAGTATAGGAGAATGGGGTGAACTCTGGGGCCAAAGGGTCCAAGGCGCACCTCGATGCTTGTCACTGGCTGGAGGGTGGTGGTGGGGGGTACAAAGGCATGAGCATTACTGTCAACAATCCCAAGTCACATCCCTGACACCTGTCAGTCCCTACAGGGTAGGGCGTTATGGTAGAAAACCCTAATGCCCTGGGCATTTCCTGGTATTTTTACTCCAAGTTTTCCACATGGGCTTTTTGTGACCCCACCGCATGAACAGTGACACTATCACTTCATTAGGTGAAAGGTGATTTTGCTCAGCGACTGCGCCATTTGGTACCACAGATTTGAAAACACATTTCGAACAGGATGTGAAAAGTGACAGGTGTACTGTTCATGAGGAGGTGTAAAAATGGCATTGTTGAAAATCTGGAGTGAAAATATAAAAAAACTGGTGAAGTCACGAGCGTGTGTAGAAACTGCACAATGTACACCCGTAATGAAATTTGTTTGAGGATTTTTACAGCAGATTTTCAACATAAGCATTTTAGCACCTTTGCTCATGAACAGTGTCACTGTAATTTTCTTAATCTATCCCGAACACTAATTTCCCACAGCAACTGCGCTATTCTGTGCTGGAAGTGCGAAAACACATTTCGGCCAGGGTGTGAAAAATGACAGCTGTACTGTTCATAAGGAGGTGTGGAAAAATGTCAATGTTGAAAATCTGGACTGAAAATATTACAAATTCGTGTGGAGAGCAAAGGCCGATGGCACATTTATAAGGTAGAAAAAGAATTGGGCAGACTGGATGGGCCATGCGGTCCTTATCTGCCGTCAACTTCTATGTTTCTATGTTTCTATGTAACTTACGAGGGTGCATGGAAATTGCGCAATGCATATGCGTAACACAGTTATTTCATGGACTTTTGTCACCAAATTTTCAACATAGCCATTTTAACACCTCTGGTCATGAACAGTGTCACTGTGATCACATTAATTTCTCAAACCGACCGCGCCAATGTTTGCTACATGTGCAAAAACACATTTTGAGCGAGATGTGAAAAATGACAGCTGTACTGTTCATAAGGAGGTGTGGTAAAATGGCAATGTTGAAAATCTGGAGTGAAAATATTACAAATTCTCAAAGTTACGAGCATGCATAGGAACTGCGCAACACACACTTGTAAAACAGTCATTTTTGGGAGTTTTTTCACCAAATTTTCAACATACGGTTTTTGGGGGCCTACCTCATGAATTGTGACACTGCCATTTTGTAAATCAGTCCCAAAAGGTGGTTCTGTGCAGTGACCACAAAATCACCTTTTGGGACCAAATAACAAAATGACAGTGACTGAGTTCATGAGGTGGAGTCCCAAGAACCCCATGTTGAAAATTTGGTGAAAAAAATTCCCCAAAATGCCCAAGATATGCACCAAAGTTGAAAAAACCTTATTTATGCCATTATACAGCTTACTGGCATTTCTTCAGCTTGCGGTCAGCTTTGAAGAGTGCAGGCGTGTTCCCAGTCCACGAAGATCATCACACCAGACTCCAGAGGTAAGTATGGGGTGAGGTGGGAGTGGAGAAGTGGGGCACTCAGAGGGTGGGGGAGTGGGTTGGGGAGGGAGTCAAGACAGTCAGCAAGGGACCATTTTTTCTTACAGGTAATTTTTTTAAACACGCTGCGGCACTTTTGCCACACTTGGGTGGGCTCCCAGCATGGCAGCTGGAAGGTTGCCTGGGGGCAGTAGAGCCAATGGGTGATTGGGCACCCCCATTGGCCATACGGACTGTCGCCACACTGGAGTGGGCTCCTAGCATGGCACCTGGAAGTCTGTTGGGGTGTAGTGGAACCAATGGAGATTGGACACCCCCATTGGCCTTACAGACTGTTGCCACGCTGGTGTGGGCTCCCAGCATGGCACCTGGAAGTCTGTTGGGGGGGTGCAGCAGAGCCGACGGGGGATTGGGCACCCCCTTCGGCCATACAGAGTGTGTGGGGGGGAGTGCATGAACACGCTGGTGTGGGCTCCCAGTGTGCTACTTGTTATGGGGAGAACGGAGCTGTCTATGACAACTGTTTCAGTGCAGTGCCGACGTGTAGGGAAAATTGCCTACACATTACCACCATTGATTGCAGTGATCTTTCACTTTTAACTGTAAGTCACTGCATCTGAACGGCTGTCATAGACAGCTCTGACATTCATTGGCGTGTTGAGGCGGTGCCTGCAAAAGCCAGCAGGGCATTGGAAATGGGGAGGCAGACCTACAAAAACTCGTATGGTGGCTCAATGTTTCTTACACATGCGTGCAAGCAAACATAAAAACGCCATATGTGGAGATCTCTGGGAAACCAAGGCTATGAATGTGTGCATGTTCCTCACAGGAGTCTTGCTTTTATTGTGAGCTGTTTGCTTTGTATGCTAAATAACTTGTGCATGGTGACCACTGTTCTTAGTTTTTTCCAGATATTTCAATTGCTTGTTTATTGATCAACCAAGGTGGAAATACACTTTGGCTATTACAACAGATTACAACATATAATATACTTTAAAAAACATTGTAGGCATACAAATGTTATCCATACAATACTAAATAAGATCATAAATAACTGTATGTTTTACCTATTATATTCATTAAAATGCCATTCTCACAGCACCTAAAAGGAAGCACTGCCTATTATTGCATGTTTATTTATTAAGGGATTGATTGTTTTTCTCCTTCTTGGCTTTCCAGTACATCATCTTTTTAATTATTTGTACTGAGATCAGTAATTTCAATATTTTTTCAGTGTCTTCGAGGTATATTGGGTGAAGAATTATAAAGAGAGGATCATATTACGCGTCAGTATACATAGTTAGTATATTATTTAAGTATTGTCTTCTAGGTTTTGAATAGAGTGGACACATTTTTATTACACGAGCTATGGAGTCCTGGGAGCCTTTGTCACAAGGACAGTGAGTGTCAGTTTGATCTCACCTCATTTCTGGCTTTTGATTAAAATATGTGTATTTAGTAGTGAACACCTCAAATCTTGCCCAGGTCAATAATTTCTTATGTTCTGGTTGAAGCAGCATACTTACAGTAAATATTCTTCTATTGTATAATTTACTTTATTTTTACCATTGTGCACACTTTTGATTCCTGAATTTCTCCACACCAGCTTTTTGTGCAAGGATAAATCTTTTTTTTTTTGTTAAAGTATTGAAAACCTTGGAGATTACAATATTGCTATTGTAATCTTGCCAACGGTGTTGCATTTTTATCTTAATTGAAGTATTATATAGTTTATTTATCCATCTCAAATTTAATCCTTCATTAAACCAGCCCTCTTTTCCATTAGGCATAGTTTAGGGAAAGCATTATGTTTGTTATTAATTAATCTAAGCCAGTACATTACCAATCAGTGTTCCTTGAGGGTGTTAATGTTTACTCTTTCAAGCTCTGTCCTGACCATAGTGTTAGGTGCAGCAGTTGACACCTTCAGCAAAGCCTTATAATAATAAGACAAGGTGTTTTCTAAATTATTAGAATCATGTATACCCAATACTTCCGTGCCCATACAATAAGATTTAGTTAATTTTTGCTCCTCCAACCTTAAGGGCTGGCATTAATTTATTACCCTCCTACTGGTGATTAAATTTAAGTAGGGCCTTAACTGCTATCTTAGCTTTTCCAGATATACTGTAATGTACCACACTGCACTGTGCCTGGCAGCCTCCAGCACATGTGTGGATATACTACTGGGAGTCTGGGGTCATGTTTGGCTGGCAGTATAGCCTAGAGGTTAGAGGAACGAGGTGTGAACAAGCTTGATACATTCAGCAGACCAGACCTGAGTTTGATTCTCACAACCTCCACCTGCATACTGTGTGACTCTGAGCAAGTCATTTAACTGCCCAGTGCTCCCAGGTCACCCCTGAAAAGAGGCACTTGTGCCTAGTGGGCTTTATCCGCTTACCAAAAGACTAAAATAAAATTAAAAATAAAAATGTTAACTTCACTGAAGAGCAGTCTGACTGTACATACAGTAGAAAAAGACACACTATTGAAAGCTGATACAGTATACAGCTTCAGTATACACATAATATATACATTACAATATTGAAAATTATTCAGTGAGAAATAATAGTCACATTTGCACAGTACACATAAAACATCACGCACTGCATAAAGTATATAGAATATCTTCATGAAGGTTTTAATTGACAAAATTAACTTTCATTTCACAAAACATTTTAATCACTTGCCAGTTGCATGCTCTACCTTTGCAACCACAACTGGCAATACCTTTTGTAAATGTCTAACAGATCACCTGAAGTGATGATGTTTCAGTCTGCCCAAACAGTTTTATCCCATCAACAAGTTTTGGCTTTTTTCATGGCTTCGTCTTTTGATGAATGTGTGTTTTTGTGTATGCCATACCATCTCTGCTGGACTCATGTCCAAAAACCTTGAATAAAAAAAGATTACATTAATTACATTAATCAGACATACTGTATAGTACAGATAACAATACGCATAACATCGAATGCCACAGACTTACTCGGGTGGTGTTTTGTCCCAGTCAGTGCCTTGTTCAGCAATAAACACTGCCAAGGTGATAATTTCAGGTCATTGTCCTCATAAAGGTGATGCCCATCAGGGAAATTGTCTGGATAAACTCAGTGGAGGCCTCCCTTTAATACTTATTATAATTATCTCTAAAGAAGAGACAGTCCACATAGGAGTGGATGGGTGGTTAAATAGACACAATTATAGATGTAAGCCAGTAACTATATAGGAAAATGTCAACAGCTGCAGTGTACAGTAGCAAAGGAAATGTATCCTCTAAAATGGCTAAAATGGGCTAGCAGTATAGCTGAGAGGTTAGAGTAATGAGCAGTAAATGAACTTGGTACACCCAGAAGACCTGGATTTGATTCCCACAACCTCCATGTGCATATTCAGTGACCATGAAAAAGTCACTTCACTTCCCCAATGCTCCCAGGTCACCCCCGAAAACAGGCATTGTGCCTAATGGGGCCTTACCCAGTTAACAAAGAATAAAAACCAAAAAACAAAAAATACAAATCTTGCCTGGACCACACTTAAAAACTACATCCCAGACATGAACATATTGAGGATGCTTTGCCTGGGGTTTCATAGAATCATAGCCCTTCTTTGTAACAGCCTTAGCTGCAAACTGCTCCAAAGTAACTGTCCTCTAATCCATAAAAATGTCATAAAATGTCTCACATGTTTGGGCCATTATGTAGCCTGCTCCAGCCTCTTTAACTTGATGACATCCCATTTCATTGGGCAAAAGCTGTAGAACAATAACATTAAATAGGTGCATTAGTTGAGCAAGTGAAGAATTGCACAGTACAATGGCATTTATATTCAAACTAATAACGTTGGCAAACACTATATACCCTGCTATCCCATAGTTCCAGCTCATGCATCTGTGCATCCTTTTGACTAAGGTTGTAAATGCTGAAACCCCATCTGCCCCATTTAGAAGTTTAGGCAACTCTATGGTGGTACAGTTGCAGCCATATACATGTTCAGATATTTCAAGAAATGTTGTGATGTATCCACAGCAGTACTGCAGGCAGGGAGTTTCTCCAGAAAAACATTACAATATATCTAAAGATATTCTCTCTGGTGGCCTACTGTGGTACTGCAGGCAGGAAATTTCTCTAGGGATATTGCAGAAATTTCAGGTCATGTCATTGGCTGCTACTGTATGCTTATCATCCTCATTGAGGATACCATGGATGAGAAGCATGCTTTCATAGTAAACAGAAAACAAAGTCGACGAGGGAAACTATCATACAGTAGCATTTGTAGTGAAACTTACATACGTGACCCATCACTCAAAGGTTTGTACCCATGCTAGCATATTTATCATGGACACTAACCCAGGTTTACACAAGTGCTCCTGGCTGGCCCATATTCAGAAGGCCTAGGAGCACCCCTTAAACTTGGCAGCACCTGTGACAGAAATTGGCAGGAAAGAGTTAATGGTTTGGATTCTGTAGGTGCCTTATTTTTTTTAGCAGCTTGGAAAAAATTCAGTCAGGCTGAAATCATCTATCCAGCAGCATCCAGCTTGTGGAATTCCTAGCTACTAGATAACAGCTGGGTTGTAAATCTCGAGTGGACATTTCCAGACACACACAGACCTGCAGACACGGACACAGGGCAGTTTGAATGGATTGGATCATTCAAATATAAACTTAAGGTGAAAAGGGAATATAATTGGTCACTGATAGGTGTTCACTCTGATTGGGATGATTAAATACATACATGTTAGCTGGTTGGTGCATTTAAAGGGAGAATAGGAATGACCTATTCTCCACAGAGTATATAACCTTCTGAAAGGCAGAGAAGGCTCTCTAGTGCTTTGGAAGCTGGGAGGGGAAACATAAGTTTGGAGCCTACCTTGTAGCTATGTCAGTGGGAGCTGGCAGTTAGAACAGGATCCAGTGTCTCTTGTAAGGACAGGGAAGGGTAAGTTTAGTGATAGCATATTTCAGTAATAGCCTTCTTCTTTTGCCATCTGTTATTTAAAAACATTTGTTTACTTTTCCTGTATGAGTGTTATTCTCTTGTGTTGTAAATATATATTCTGAAATGCTCAGTGCACTTTCTGTTAAGTAAAAGCTATTTATTTGCTCAACAGTTGTGACTGTGATGTCATTTTTCTAAGGTAATATTTGGTTTCCACTGGCTGAGGTAAACTCTGTGTAGCATCTGCCACCCGAGAGAGACACACTATCAGACTTTAACTTGTGCAATTACACGTTTGATTATTCAAGTTTGTACACTTGAAAGAGGTGCCAGAAGGAAAGTCTGGCTGGTGGCAGTGAATACCTGAGGACAGACACCTCTCTAAAAGCTGTTTCAGCCCAGAGGGAGAGGTGGGTTGTCACATATTGGTTGGCAGTGGTGAGGTGATGACAGTGGACTGGGTAGCACACTGAGATACAGAGTTTGCCAGTGGAACAGTTACCTTAGCATTGCAAAACAGGATATACAAGAGGATACATTTGTACAACAGTTTTATTTGTTTCTAGACAGCACAGTAAAGTGTAGCAGTAGAGAATGAGCTCCATGGAGTATGACTCACTGACTGTACCACAGCTTTTTGAAAGGTGCCAGGAAAAAGGGATTAAGCCTGTAGGTCTAAA
This sequence comes from Neoceratodus forsteri, assembly GCA_016271365.2. Classification (NCBI taxonomy): domain Eukaryota; kingdom Metazoa; phylum Chordata; order Ceratodontiformes; family Ceratodontidae; genus Neoceratodus; species Neoceratodus forsteri. The sequence goes on from CM057453.1 coordinate 390,025,476, forward strand.
GCAGAAGAAAAAGGCAGACCTCATAGCTACTCTCTTGGCACATGATATGGAGCAGACAGTCACTGGGGGTGAGTCAGGAACTGAGGCAGCAGGCCCCCCAAACCAGCTTGAGGCACTGTGACTGCAGCTGCTGCTGCAAGACAAGGCGTTGGAGGTGAAAAGACTGGATGCTGAGGCAAAAAGATTGGATGCTGAAGCAGAAGCAAGAAGATTGGAAGCAGAGAAAGAACTTGAAGAAAAGAGACTGGCAGACAAAGAGAAGGAATGTGAAGACAGAGAGAAAGAACGACAGCATGAACTCCAGAGACAACAGCACGAGAAGGAGATGATGACCCTCTGCAGTCAGCAAACCGTGAGTAATGGTGGAGTGAGTTTACCTCATGAAGCCAAAATTAATTCTAAATTATTCCCTCATTTTAAAGAGGGAGATGACCTTGATTTATTTTTAAGGTCATTTGAGAGAGTATGCGACCAATTAAAGTTGGTCAACTTATCTCACACCTTTGCTGACGGGGCGAGCATTGCATGCATTTGCTAAAATGAGTAATGAAGACTATGCTGATTATGATAAAGTGAAAACAGTGTTGTTGAAATGTTTTGAATTGACTCATGAGGCTTATAGAAGGAAATTTAGGGAGTTAAAGAAAAGCCCAGAAGACAGTTATACAGAACTGCAGGTTAAACTGTATACTCACCTTGATAGGTGGATGGAGGGGGCTAAAGCAACTACTGTGGAACTGATTAAAGATGTATTGGTGAGAGAACAATTCCTTAAAATTGTACCTGAGGACATGCGTGTATGGCTCATAGACAGGGCATGCACCTCTTCCACTGAGGTGGTAGGAAGCGCGCTGACGAGTATCTGTTTAGCCGGCCATACACACAATGTAAGTCTTATGGTGGGGGGGGCAGCACATGGTTATAAGGGATCCCATGGGGGCAGCCCAAAGGAAACCAGCCTGCACCTGAGTTCAAAGTAGAGCCTTCTGGTTCTAAGGAGACTCAAGAAATAGGTCCCAAGAAATGTCATATTTGCAATCAAGTGGGACACTTGAGATATAACTGCCCTCAGAAGCTGGTTAAGGGGCAGAGATATGGGGGGCGGAGGTGATCAAAAGAGCACTGGTATGTTTGTAGGGTGTGTCCAGTCTGAAGAACCACTCTCCTCTGATGAGAATCTGTGTCCCATTACAGTTAATGGAATAGTAACACAGGGACTGTGGGACACAGGCACTAACATCTCCCTGGTAAGGCAGGATCTCATTCAGGCAGAGCAGATGGTGCCTGGGAAATACTCCAAGGTCCAGGCATTCACAGGGCCACCAGTCCCATTACCAATGGCTAGAGTCTTCCTGAGCTGGGAAGGGGGCCATGGAGAAAAGGAGGTGGGAGTTGTAGAGGACCTACCTGTAAGTATGATTGTGGGGAAGGATTTGGACCCCAGTAAAAAACTGGTGTGTGTTGTAACTCATAGTCAGGCACAAGGGCAAGCTTCTGAGGTTGAAGAGGGGTTGACTCTGGGTGGTCCAGCCACACCCTCAGCAGCTGAGGAAGTGTCTAGCACAGGGAAGGGGCTGGCTAGAAGCAGCAACCCAGAACCCCAGTCACAAATAGAGAAGCCCACAGGACTTCCTTCAGAAGGGGCACTGGGAAGGGTCAGATGAGGGCACCTGAGTGCTGCACAGTGAACTGACCCTACCCTGGAAAAACTGAGGGAAATAGCTCATAGGGCTGAGCATTCTCAGGGGGTAAGGAGTCCATTTACTGGGACAATGGGCTGTTGTACAGAGAACGTACAACAGAGGAAGGGCTAGATGGTAAGGTACTCCAGCAGCTGGTAGTCCCTAAGGTTCACCGTCAGCAGCTTTTGGCCCTTGCTCATGATATCCCTTTTTCAGGGCACTTGGGGTGAGGCACACAAAAAAAGTCTAACCAACAATTTCTTCTGGCCTGGTATTGGCAAGGATGTGGCAAATTATTGCAGGACTTGTCCAAAGTGCCAGCGGGTGGGGAAAATGGGGGACAAGGCCAAGACAGCTTTGGTGCCCCTGCCCATTATTGATGAACCCTTCAAGAGGGTAGTGGTGGACATAGTGGGGCCATTGAGCACCCAAAGTCGCACTGGCAAGTGGTATATCCTGATAGTTGTAGAATATGCCACCAGATACCCAGAGACAGTGGCCCTAGCATCCTCTGAGGCAGAACCAGTGGCAGATGCACTGTTGGAACTATTTAGCTGGGTGGGTTTTCCCCAGGAGACACTGTCAGACCGGGGTGCCGATTTTATGTCAGGGTTAATGAGTAGTTTGTGGGAGAAGTGTGGGGTGAAGCAGCTCAAAACATCCACATACCATCCCCAAGCTAATGGTCTAGTGGAGCGATTTAATTCAACCCTTAAGACCATGCTAAGGACTTTTGCTGATCAGCATAAGAGAGACTGGGACAAATATTTGCCTCATCTCCTATTTACATACAGGGAAGTCTCACAGGAGTCAACAGGGTTCTCACCTTTCGAGCTCCTGTTTGGTCATAGGGTGCGGGGGCCCCTAGATTTGATTCGGGATGAATGGGAGGGTGACCGGGCCTCCCAAGGGGAGTCTGTTGTGGAGTATGTCCTGAACTTCAGAACCCACCTTAGGGAGCTCATGGGGTTTGCTTAGGAGCACCTGGCCACTGCACAACAGCGGCAGAAAGTCTAGTACGACCATGGGGCCTGAGCCAGAGAATATGAGGTGGGACAGCGAATGATAGCACTCATCCCTGTCTGACAGAATAAATTACAGGCAGCATGGGAGGGGCTATTCTCCATTGTCCAAAAGGTTAGTGATGTCAATTACATGATAGAGCTACCGGACAGGAGATGCAAACGAAAGGTGTATCATGTTAACATGCTGAAGCCCTACCATGACAGGGAGGAAATGATCCTTGCTGTATGCAGTTCCCCAGAGGAGGAAACTGAGGTAGATCCACTGGTGGACCTACTTGGGGAGGCCAGGGTTGCATCCTCTGTGGACAACCTAACCCTCTTGGAACAGCTGACACCAGCCCAGGTGCAAGAAGTTAGGGGTGTGCTGAGAGAATTTGAGGACATGTTGGGGACCCAGGTTGCCCTGAAACAGTCCCCCTACAGGGTGCCTGAGCATGTTAAACAGACTGTGAAAGAGGAGCTCAAAGAGATGCTGGAACTGGAGGTAGTCCAGGAATCCAGTAGCCCCTGGGCCTCACCCGTGGTACTGATCCCCAAAAGGGATGGCACCACATGATTCTGTGTGGACTACCGGAAGCTTAATAGCTGCATGGAGTCTGATGCTTATCCCATGCCCAGAACAGATGAGACCCTGGAGCGACTAGGGGGAACCAAGTATTTGACCCCAATAGACCTAACAAAGGGCTATTGGCAGGTACCTCTGACCCCTGCGGCCAGGGAAAGATCAGCTTTTGTTACTCCATTTGGTTTATATGAATTTAAGGTAATGCCATTTGGAATGAAGAATGCACCTTCAACCTTTCAACGGCTTGTAGATCGTATTCTGTCTGGGGTAGGTGAGTTTGCATTGGCTTATATGGATGGTATAGCCATATACAGCCAGACCTAGGATGAGCACATCAAGAATGTGCGGGTTGTGTTCCACAGGTTAAAGAAGGCAGGTCTGACAGTCAAGGCAGAGAAGTGCCAGACAGGTATGGCAGAAGTATCCTACCTTGGGCACCGGGTGGGTAGTGGTCACATCCATCCGGAGCCTGCCAAGGTTGATGCCATCCTGGCCTGGCCTACTCCTACCTCAAAAAAACAGGTCAGGGCATTTCTAGGGACAGTAGGGTACTACCGAAGGTTTGTTCCCCACTATAGCGATCTGGTTAAGCCCCTGACAGACTTAACTAAGAAGGGAAAGCCAGATACAGTGAAGTGGTCAGAAGGCTGTGAGGTCGCTTTTCAGGAGCTAAAAAAGGCCTTAAGCTGCCCAGCTGTATTGGCTAGCCCTAATTATAGTTTAAAGTTTATGGTTCACGTGGATGCCTCAGATCATGGGCTGGGGGCTGTGCTGAGCCAAGTTACCCAGCAGGGGGAGGAGCACCCGGTTGTGTACCTCAGCCGGAGGCTTTTGCCCAGAAAGGAGGCATATGCCATAATTGAGAAGGAATGCTTGGGAATAGTGTGGGCCCTTCAGAAGCTGCAGCCTTACCTATATGGGAGAAAATTTACTGTGGTCACAGATCATAATCCCTTTATTTGGCTTCATAGGTCCAGTGGGCAAAATGGTAAACTATTACATTGGAGTTTGGTACTGCAGGCATACAAAACGACCATCCAGCATCGCAGTGGCAAACAAAGTGCAAATGCGGATGGGCTATCTAGGCAGGGCTAATGGCCTGGCTGGATACTTTTGGGCACTTCCCAGTATTAGCATGAACAGCTGTGTCACTTGGGCTGGCCCAAGGGACACGCCTTCATTATCTGGGGGGGGGGGATGTGACAGAAATGGGCAGGAAAGAGTTAATGGTTTGGATTCTGTAGGTGCCTTATTTTTTTAGCAGTTTGGAAAAAATTCAGTCAGGCTGAAATTCTCTGTCCAGCAGCATCCAGCTTGTGGAATTCCTAGCTGCTAGATAAGAGCTGGGTGATAAATCTCGAGTGGACATCTCCAGACACACACAGATCTGCAGAAACGGACACATTGCAGTTTGAATGGATTTGATCATTCAAATATAAACTTAAGGTGAAACGGGAATATAATTGGTCACTGATAGGTGTTAACTCTGATTGGGACAATTAAATATATACATGTTAGTTGGTTGGTGCATTTAAAGGGAGAATAGGAATGACCTATTCTCCACAGAGTATATAACCTTCTGAAAGGCAGAGAAGGCTCTCTAGTGTTTTGGAAGCTGGGAGGAGAAACCTAAGTTTGGAGCCTACATTGTAGCTATGTCAGTGGGAGCTGGCAGTTAGAACAGGGTCCAGTGTCTCTTGTAAGGACAGGGAAGGGTAAGTTTAGTGATAGCATATTTCAATAATAGCCTATTTCTTTTGCCATCTGTTATTTAAAAACATTTGTTTACTTTTCCTGCATGAGTGTTATTCTCTTGTGTTGTAAATATATATCCTGAAATGCTCAGTGCACTTTCTGTTAAGTAAAAAGCTATTTATTTGCTCAACAGTTGTGACTGTGATGTCATTTTTCTAAGGTAATATTTGGTTTCCACTGGCTGAGGTAAACACTGTGTAGCATCCGCCACCTGAGAGAGACACACTATCAGACTTTAACTTGTGCAATTGCACATTTGATTATTCAAGTTTGTACACTTGAAAGAGGTGCCGGAAGGAATGTCCGGCTGGTGGCAGCGAATACCCGAGGACAGACACCTCTCTAAAAGCTGTTTCAGCCCAGAGGGAGAAGTGGGTTGCCACAGCACCAAAGTACTAAAATACCACTGTGCCTATGCAAATGAGGAGGTCCCCTTATGCATACTGGCTTATTGGTATATTTAAAGGTTTGCAGCAGTGGTAAACAGCCCCTCAGGCAGTGCTATTTACTGCAGCTGAAAATCACATGACCAAACTAAGAAGCCAGCAGAATAAGGCCATTCAGTCTATCTAGTCTGCTCATATTGCAGGGTCTATAGCTTAAGCTACTGATCCTGCCCACCTCCCCAGCCCTCCCATCATTTCCATCTGTCCCTCCCTTGACCCTTACTTTCCATTTAAGTCTATTTCAGCCTTTCTTGAAGCTGACCACTGTTTTCATTCAGAACACCTCTTCTGTCAGTGCATTCCAACTGGCAACCACCCTCTCATGAAGAAGTGCTTCCTAGCCTCCCTTCAAAACTCCCCCCTCCAAATTAGGACTGTGTTTCCTCATGTTTTAGTTGCCACTCAACTTAAAGAGACCCATATTATCCACCCTATTTATCCCCTTCAATTACTTGAAGGTCTTAACCACATCACCTTTCTCTCTCTCCTCCAGGGAGTACATGTTCAGGGCCCCCAACACCTCCTTGTAAGTTCTACCCAGCTGGACCCTGATCATCTTAGTTGCCCTTCTCTGGACAGTCTCTAGCAAATTAATGTCCTTTTAAGGGGTGTGCACCAGTACTGTACTCCATACTCCAGATGTGGCCTCACCAGGGGCAATATCACCTCCTCTTGCCCTCTGCTGACCCCCGGGCTATGCAGCCCAACATTTTATTTGCCCTTGTTGCTGCTTTCCTGCACTACATGGAGTGCTTCAGGTCACTAGTGAGTATCATAGAAACATAGAATTTGATGGCAGATAAGGACTGCTTTGCCCACCTAGTCTGCCCATTTCACTACCTAATGGATAAGCTGCAAATCCTAGTTAACTAACAGCCTACTTCCTCCTACCGCCCCACTAGAATTGCCTTATGTCTGTCCCATGAATTCTTGAATTCCCCCACTGTTTTTGACTATACGACCTCCTCAGGAAGGCAGTTCCATGCATCTACAACTCTCTCTGTGAAGAAATACTTCCTCACATTACCACTGAGGCATCCCCCCATTATCTTCAAATTGTGCCACCTTGTTCTTGCACATCTCTTTTTCTGAAATATGCTACCCTCTTTGACTTTGTTGATTCCCCTGAGGTATTTGAAAGTTTCTATCATGTCTCCCTTTCCTTCCTTTCCTTGAGGCTATACAACTTAAGCTCCTTTACTCTTTCTTCATATGTCCTCCTCTGGACAGCCTCCACCCTGTCTATGTCTTTGTGGAGATGGGGTCTCCAGAACTGTACACAGTACTCCAGATGTGGTTTTGCCAACTGTCATACAGAGGGCCAACAACTTCCTGTTTACTACTGGTGATGCCTCTCCCTATGCATCCCAGTATGCCCCCAGCCCTCCTTACTACCTTCTCACATTGCTGGCCCACCTTTAGGTCATCTGATATGACTACTCCCAGTTCCCTTTCCATTTTTGTTGTTGTCACTATCATTGTGTACTCTTCCCCTGGGTTTTGGTTTCCCAGGTGCATTACTTTGCACTTCTTTGCATTGAATCTAAGCTGCCATACATTTGACCATTCCTCCAGCCTTGCCAAGTTCCTTTTCATCCTTTCCACCCCACCTTGTGTATCAACCCTGTTGCAGATCTATGTGTCATCTGCAAAGAGGCGTGCTTTTCCTTCCAGTTCCTCTGTAATGTCACTTATAAAGACATCAAAAAGGGCCGGCCCCAGTACTGAACCCTGTGGTACCTCACTAGTAACCCCCCTTTCTCCACTGTGGACTCCATTTACTATTACTATTTACTATCACTTCCAGATCCTTTTTCTTCTCAGATTATAGTCTGTCCTGAGATTTTTGGAACCATTATGCATAACTTTTCCATTTCTTTGCATTGAAACCAAGCTGCATTGAAGCCAAGCTGCCAAATCCTGGACCACCTGTCAAGCTTCTTCAGATCATCCTGTAGGTTCTGTATCCTTTCATCCTACTGTGTCGAAATGGGGCACTAAGCCTGCACCCCCCCACTGAAGGCTGGGTGGCTGTACTGCAGCTGCCTGCCCCTGTTCTTCCAGTTGAGCCCTGTTACACATTCAGTGTGTCCCCCCACCCCCAGATCACTCCTCTGAGCTGTCATTATAATGCCCTGGTGGCCTCATGTTCCCCCAGATTACTGATCTAGCTGTGATAATTTCCTGGTGGTTCAGTGTGTACCCCACCTCCAATCACTCCTCTGAGATCTCTTATTCTCTGTTTTGTGATGTGCTGTAACAATCAGGGGTGGAGGCGCTATGCTGCCATGGTATATTTAAGAGAGACAAACACCAAAAACCAGCAGCAGACTCCACAGTCTTTGACAACAAATCCCTTTATGTAAACATATATAAATTGCTACAGTACAGTACAAAGCAGAGAATAAGAGATCAGGGGTGAGAGACACACTGGACCATCAGGGCATTATAATGACAGTTTGGAACAGTGATTGGGGTTAGGGGAACACAATGGACCACCAGGGAAATAAAATGACAGCTCAGAGGAGCAATTGGAAGGTGGGGGGGTCACACTGGACCACCAGAAAATTATAATGACAGCTCAGAGGAGTGAGCAGGGGGTGGGGGACACACTGTACCATGAGGGAATTATACTGTTTGCTCAGAGGAGCAATTGGGGGGTGGGTGACCCAGTGGCCTACTAGGGAATTATAATGACAGCTTGGAGGAGCAATCAGGGGCAGGAGGGATATATTGGACAACCATGGTGTGACAGGGTTGGATAAGACCCTACCCCATTTGTTTGCAGAGAGAGAGAGAGTTAAAAGCAAGTCTCTATTCTTTCCTCTTCCATTCTGTCACTTGTCTATTTCTTGCATATCTGATTGTGCAGTCAGACTTTTTTTGTGGGACCAAGGAATTGGCTACTCTGATGGCTGTACAATTTCCCCTATTGTCTCCCTTCCTTCACTTGCTGTTTATATTCTTTCTTTCTCACCTTGCTGCTTTGTGGTGTATATATATATATATATATATATATTTACACATATGAATATTTATGTGAAAATTGGATACCTTGGCTTGCAAATGTATATATTATTGAAATGTTTGCAAAAAGGTATTTGAGTTTATCTGGAACATAGGGTCTTAACCCTGAGGTGAATTTTGACTTCCACAAGCTTGTTTGCAGAATTATCAGCAGGAAATCAGCCCTGGGACAGGATGTCTTAATTGGTTGCACCCATTAAGAAGACTAATGTACTCTTCAGGCTGCTCACAGGAAAGAAACTGACAAAGTCATAATACATTTTTTGGAACACAAGTAGTGTAACTTACCATAACAGGATGCAGAATTTAATTGCCAGGGAAAAACACCTTATATAAAAAAGATCAATTTTTTGTTTAGAGATGGAGCTGGTTTTAAAATACTCTCAGATGAAGGACTTCTGTTTGTTTGATCTGCCTATATCAGCGGCTATCCTGCACACTTTTTTTTTTTTTATTTTATTTTTATTGATAATACTAAAAAGCTATTTACAAGTTTTATAACTTCTGGTTTGCCGATTATCCCTGATCTATGCATCAATGACACAAGGGATTATAATGATGGCTCATGGAGCGATCATCAGTGTGTGTATGTGTGGGGGACTCATTGACCACCAGGGTTTACTGTTTCCTCTCTTTCAGTGCTACTAAGGGCTGCAGTGCCCAATGCAAATTAGTCCATAATGGGCATGCAAATGGCCCCTTAGTGCCTTGAATGCCCAGCAAGCTCATTTGCATGTTCAGACACTATAGAGCCCACATGGGACTTGGCACTATCCTGTTTTGGGCAGTGCTATTTCCTGCGGGCTATGTATAGCCCAGGTCTGTGTTGGGGCAGCATGGTTGCACTTAGTCCTGCACCAGTAGAGCCCAATATTCAGTTGGATAGCACTGTTCATGATCCAACTCAATATCGCAGCAGCTGGGGCCAGTGCAGGCAAACAGTGCAAACATTTGTGCTGTGCTTGTGCATTCTTCTGAATATGGGGCCCACAGTATTGCACTGGTGCATGTGTTGACATTAACAATGTGCATTGCTGTACCTGGTACAAACAGGGGACTCACACAGGGCTGAGGAGGGTGGGCTCTTCTCAAGTGCATGCAAAGATAACTGCCAGTAATAGGGGTTCTGTTAGTCCTCAGAAATGCATGCATCCTCTTCCCATTTGTCCCAGCAACATGTCTTCTCCTAATATAAATACTCATCTCTTCAGTGATTGTCTTTACCATTTTTGAGCATAGAAATTAGAAACAATTGAATTCACATTGGGCAAAAGTGTTGGATTGTAAGATGGCATGTCACAAATTTGAATGAGTGTACTGTTCCCTGTGCAATGCCACATTCAGACAACTTTTTCAGCTAAGATCCAGTCTAGCACACTTAAACAGGATGGTCGAGTGTGGTGGTGTTGTCAAACTCATACAAGTTAAAGAGCAACTCTCTGTTCCAATAAAAAGCTTAAAACACCAAGGCCCGGATATTCAAAAGGGTTGCACCATGCGCAACAGGGTTGCGCATGTGCAAGTCCAAAATTGCGCCATTTTGCGATATTCAGAAGGAGGTAGTTGTGCCACCGAAAACATGCTGAGCAACAGCTCAATGAAAATGAAGGCATGCGCAACCGAAGGGGGTGGATCCATGCATAAAGAGCGCAATGCGATATTCAAAGACTTGCGCGATGCGCAATAGTGGCACAGCAGGAAATTGCACACTAGCAGAAATGAGCCAAAATAAAAAGGCTCAAGGAAGCGGCGCAAGAATGCTACAAGGCTGCCAAGTGAGAGAGAGAGAGAGAGAGAGAGAGAGAGACAGACAGACAGACAAGAGACAGGCTAGGGCAGGCAAGGAAAGCGTGGGCCATAGGCTGTAGAGGCCAAGGGGGGGTGCCCGGTGCAGTGGAAGTAGCAGTGAGGACAGCGAGGGTAACATAGCAACACTCAGCCGGGGGTCAGAAGCCAGGAGATGGACAGTGCCAGCTTCCACATGGAAGCTGTAATGAGGGTGAGAATGCATGCTGCAGGGGGACGGGCATGGAAGGCCCATCGATGGTATGCCCAACAGGCAGTACCGTGTCCGTGATCAGCTTTGAGCTGTACACAGATGTAGAGATCAGGCTGGTACCACCTGAACAGGGCAATACTGAGACGGCTCTGTGAGCTGTGCAGTGATGTGATGCAAGCACCCTCATGACCGAGTCACGCCTGTCGGTGGAGACCAAGGTGACAGCCTGCATGTGCCTGCTCACCACGGGCACCTTCCAGAGGCTGACAGGGGACACCACAGGCATCACACAGTCAGCCACGTCACACATCCTCACCCAATTCCTCAGCGCACTGCTGCCACATGCTGCGGAGTACATCCATTTCCCCAGCACCGCAGCAGAGCATACAGCAAACATGCAGGAGTTCCACAGGGTAGCACGTATGCCTGGCATGCTAGGGGCCATAGACTGCACCCACATGGCCATTCGCACGCCACCTGGCCCCGATGGGCTCGCATATAGGAACAGAAAGGGATTCTCCAGTGTCAACTGCCAGGTGGTGTGTGATGCCACTGGGAGCATAATCAATGTCTGTGCCACACACCCTGGTGGAGCACATGATGCCTTCATATGGTATCAGTCCGCACTGTGCCATCGATTCAAGAGTGGGGACATCCCCACAGGACATCTAGTGGGTGAGTACACATGTATGGAATGCAAACTCGGGGCAAGGGTGGGAATGCCACAGGTGCCATGGTAGTGGCATACAGGGATATGGGCAATATGGACCTGAACATGAGACTGATCTCCACTATCTCCACACAGGTGACAGCGGATACCCACTCTATCCCTGGCTGCTCACACCGTACCGGCACCCCATGTCCCCATCGCAGCAACGCTATAATGAGGCACATGTTTCCACATGCAACATCATAGAGCGGGTGTTTGGGATGCTCAAGGCATGCTTCCGATGCCTAGACACCTCCGGCGGTGCCCTACAGTACAGCCCCCAAAAGGCCTGTGGGATATTCCTGGCCTGTTGCATCCTGCACAACATGGCCAAAGACTATGGGATAGCCATACAGGTTGAAGAGGGGGACAGCAATGGGGACGCCAGTGGCGCTGGTGTTGATGGTGATGAGCAGCCCCCCCTAGTACGGCGGGACCCCCGATTGATCCGGCAGGCCCAGCTGCACTGGGACACCATCACAGAGGAGCACTATGCACAACGCAGGTAAGTCAAGGGGACATGTGCAACCAACACTGTCCATGTGCAAACCACAGGCACACAGGGTAACACACCAGGGGTGCATGATGGCCAGGGGAGTGGAAGGGTCCAGGGATACAAACACACCATCAGGGAGGGGTGAGCACTCATATGGACACACACACACCAGGCACAGAGCATACATGGGCAGATGCACAGCACAGCAGAACCGACATTGCTAACACACAGCACCACCGACCACCCCCACCACCTGTACTGTCCAAGTACGTGTGTCAGATGCTCTGCACCCTTGCACCTTGGTGTACAGTACAATGCAGGCATCATCATGCACATGCACCTGTGGACAGCAGTTGGGAGGGTGCAGGTGGTCCGTGTGTCGGCATGGTGAGCAGAGCACCCAGCAGTGCACTGCCCACCATGACACACATTACACACATGGCAGCACAGACAGGGCCCACACTGGGAGACAGCTCAGTCATGTAGCACTGTCCCACGCCACCGCGGATGCGTGGCGGCCCGCCGTGACCCAACAGCACTGGCAGGCTGAGCAGGGCCACATGGGGTGGCACTGTTGCACCACCAGGGGTCCCACTTGTGACAGCGACCTTGCCCGCACGGGGTCTGCAGCATGCCAAACAAACCTGCACCAGGGTGCTCAGGATGGCACAGCAGAACCCGGCATCGACAGGCCTGGTGTTGCACGACGCCGGGAACGGGGAGTGGAGAGTGAACTGTGTGGGGTGTGCGGTACAGGGGCACCTGACTGTGTGCCCAATGTGTCCACAACAGAGACCACTGCCTGGGTCAGCCTGTCAATGGTGGCGGTCACATCCGTCCGCATACGCACCAGCTCTGCACGGTCCAGAGCACACTCCCTGCTGTGCCACTCCACAGCCACAGACAGTGCCTCCACAGACATTGCAACCTGCCTCTGCAGCTGTACTGATTCCCGCAGCAGGCGGGTGTGCTCATCCAATGGGTACTGTGCCCCAACGGCATCCTGTCCCCCAGGGTGTGGAAGGTCCTGATGCACAACACCCCTTGAGGGTGGGCACTGTTCGCCAGGACCAGGAATGGGTGGATCAAAGGGCGGCAGACATGTGCCACCGATTGACACTGTACCCCCAGACCTGGTGGGTGACTGCTGCTGCTGCCCCGCCAACTGCTGTGCCCCAGGGTCCACTCGTTCCACTGCTGTGCTAGCAACAGTGCCAGACACCTGCACAGCCACCGGTGCTGCCCCACCGGTGCTGACAGGCACAGCCTGGGACTGTGCCAGCATGCTGGTACACAAGTTGGAACCAGAAAGGCCCAGGGGCATGTGCTGGCCTGCTGTGTGTCCATCATGTGACACACACCTATCACTGCCCATTGCAGTCCTTGCATCATCAATGGTGCAGGTACGTGCTACAGCCATAGTCACAGCGTGCTGGCATGCTTGCATGCCAGACTGCTGAGACACAGGCTGTGCACCCCCGCACCAATCACCGACACCAGAGTTGGCGGCCAGCTGCATGCTGCTGCAGTGCCTGCTGGCTGGTGATAGAGGTGGATGGACCCTCCTCCATGTCCAGCAGGTCATCATCACTGCCTGGACTCACCACCACCATCTCCTGAAGACGAACAGGATCTGTAACAGAAAGAGAGTACATGTGAGTGCATGTGAACAACCTTCCCCCCATCCCCCCCCAACACCACCACCATGTCATACCGTGCAGTGATGGGCTTCCACCTGTCTGGATTCCACCTCCTGGTACGCCCTCAATAGCACTCTGCTGCATTGATGCAACCAGTGTCTCCTCAGCCGGGGTCAGCTCCAACACCACTGGCGGGCCCCCCCCAGTGCCAGCACGTGCCGCCCTGAAGGCTGCCACCTTCTCCTTCAACCTCCTGTGGTCTGTCCCCATCTTCTTCTTGCATTCCTGCACGGAGCACTGGTGGCTTCCGTGCAGGTTCACGGCCCGAGCTACCCCCTCCCATGCAGCCGCACGGGACTGAGGGGTGCCCCTCCATCCACTCAGTGCTGGCTCCTCATCCAGGTAGGCCTGGAAGAGGGCCTCTGTCTCTGCTGGGGTAAAGTTGGGCCTCCTCCTACGCCCACCATCCTCACCCTCACCTTGGCTCTGCTCGGTCATGGCAATCTGTATGGGGCAAGTGGACACCTGTCACTGTGCAGTCTACAGCATTTTCCCATGACCTTTGTCCAGAACATCACACAGCATGCAACTCACCTCTCACCTGCAGTAACCGAATCTGGCCAGCGCAGCCCAATGTCGCACATTTATAGCGCAATGCATGCAAATTAGAGTGAGCACTATAATGACATGCAAATCGCCGCCATCGCACCTTTGAATGGCTGATCAGATGACTTGCATGTGTCGGCTGAATATCGCGAATTTGTGCTTTGGCACACGGTTGAGTCAGCTGAGCCAATGGCGCAGATCTGTGACTGTGTGGTACACTGCATTGCGCATGCCCAGATAGCTTTTGCAGGCATCTGCCGTGCTGCTGACGTGCTGTGCGCGATCGGCAATCTCAGGCTATGGCGCCACCATTGTGCCAGTGGCGCTACAGCACTGGGCACTATATGGCACTGTGGCACTACCGCGCAGTAGTCCACTGTGGCACTGGTATGCAGCTGGTCGGTCGCGCAGGATGCCTATACATCAGATGGCGCCAGCGGCCTCGCGCCATTGCCCATGACCTTGTGTCCGACCTTTGCCCCCTGGCCCTGTTCGGTTGCCATGTGTACGGCCCTATTGCGCTGTCTGGTGACAGCGCTATGTGAAGTGACGGCGCTGTTCGAACAGTGCGATTAGAACCTGTGGTGGTTATTGCGCAACATCTCCACGTGGGGTTCCGGCACAGCGGGGCGCCATATTGCCTGCTGTAAAGTTGGTACCATGGCTCGGAGAAGAGCTGTTCCGTGGAGCCCATTGGAACTGGTCAACTTGGTGGCCCTAGTAGAGCCCCATTATGGGGCACTTTATGGTGAGGTGGCCCTCACCATTGCCCGGACACAGGTGTGGCATCAAGTGGCCACTGACCTGGTGGGGGTCACTGGACAGTGCTGGTCAGCTGAGCAGTGCCGGCACCGGTACAGTGACCTCCGCCAGAGGGATCAGGACCTTCTGGATTGGCTGCGGTCACGTGCACGGCGGGGCATGGTGCCTAGGCCAGGTGGGTGTACCATCTATGCACCTGTATTCTCTGTAGGGGTGTGAGTGTGTTTTGGTGGCTGTGCATAGGTGATGGCTCTGCCATGGTTGGCTGTGTCAGTGTGTGCAGCTGTGAGATGAATGGGTCTGGCTGTGTGGGCAGGCACTCTCACTGGGGCAGAGGGCAGTCTGCTTTGGAGTCACACTGATGTTTGTCTCAACATATGTCTCCCACAGGCCGGGATGTGAGGATGCAGGCCCGGGTTGAGGAGGGCCATGCCAGGGCCCCGGTGCCAGTGGGAGTTGCATCCCAGCAGCAGCAGCAGCATCAGTGGCAGACCCAGCTGCTTGAGCAGTGTGAGTATCATTACTTCATGGATGCTATTGCATGCTGGGGGGGGGAGACCACTAGCCCTGCACAACACAACCATGCAGGAAAGGGGAGGTCATAATTCCACTATACAAGACACTAGTGAGGCCCCACCTGGAGTACAGTGTACCGTTCTGGAGACCATACCTACGTAAGGACATAGACTGGGCAGAGAAGGTTCAGAGGAGGGCAACAAAGATGGTGCATGGATTGCATCACAAGTCCGATGAAGACAGGTTGAAGGAACTGAACATGTACTCTCAGGAGGAGAGGAGGGAGAGAGGGGATATGATAGAGACATACAAGTATCTTACAGGGAGGAACAGGGTGCAGGAAAACACTATTTTTAAGCGAAAAGATGTTCCAGGACTAGAGGGCATGGGATGAAGTTGGAGGAGGACAATTCAGAGGAAACATGAGAAAGAATTTCTTCACAGAACAGGTGGTGGACAAGTGGAACACCCTGCCAGAGGAAGTGGTGGGGCTGAAACAATCACGGATTTCAGAATGCACGGATAGACATAAAGGAATTCTAGAGGTCAGGGTAGGGGCAACAGACTTATAGGAAAACAAAGTGAACTTACAAGCTCAAATGGACAGACTGGGTGGGCCATAGGCCCTTATCTGCCGACACTGTCTTTGTATCTATGTATGTATACGCGACACAGGTGACATGCATCACTGTCCAGTATCACAACGCGTCTGTGTGTGCGTCACTGGTGGTCCATGCATGCACTGGGCACATAGCTGTGTAACTGGCATCGCACCACGTTGCCGCGTCACTTGACAGCCTTGTTTGTGCTGTGATGGACATGGGCAGTGTGTGTGTGCAGTGGAGCGCATAGCTGGTGCCGCCTGTTTGTGATGGCCATGTGCATGTTCACTATGGGTGGGTGCATGCCATCACAGGTGCGGGACATTGGGCTATATGGCTTGCAGGTTGGGTGGTGTTCAGGGTTGTGGTCAGTCACAGCCATTGACTGTGTTCCCATTTTCCTTGGCCTCGAGGTTCTCCGGAGGATTCAGCAAGACATTCAGGGCCTGACACAGGTGTCCATTGAGAACCAGGCCATCCTTCAGTCCATCAGGCGCCATGGCCTGCGGAGGAGGCTTCACAGGACAGTGCGGAACCAGGCACAGGATGACCAGCCAGCTGGGCCTTAGGAGAAAATACCCTTCCCACTTCTCCCATCCTTACCACCCTGCCTTCCCTCTCCAAGTTGTTCATCCCTACCCCTTGAACACCCCTACCTTGTACCCGTCCCCCTTGTAAATAGTTGTTGTTTATTGTTTTGGTTATTTAGTATTTGAAAATTTAAATATACATTTATATTTTGATATGAATACTGTGTTGGTCTCTGATTTGCAGCTGGCTATGGGTGCTCAGTTGCAGTGGTGTACATGCCATCTGGGGTGGTATGGTCCTGGGTATATGTGTGTGTGTGTGTGTGTGTGTGTGTGTGTGTGCATGTGCATGGGGAAGTATCTCCGGCATGGCAGTGACTTTCTGTTGGTCTTGCCGTCTGCTGCCACCCACTGCTGGGTGCACAGGGTGTGTCTGGCTTGTATGCTTCTGTGCTGCATGGGGTTGACGTGTGCTGGGGGGGATGCATGGTTTCCTGCAGTGCCAGTCACTGCACAAGGGTGGTGTCTGGGGTCACGGGTGCAGGGTGTGTGTAAGTGAGTGGGGGGGCTGATGTGCACTGTGGTTGTCAACCCCTGTGTGTGGTAATCTAGCCTGCCAGTGGTTGTGCTGGGGTGTCATGGCTCTGCTGTGCTTTGTTGGCTTGTCCCCATGGGCCAGTAGATCATCCGTCACACCCCAGTGATGCTGTGCTTGGGGTGTGCAGGTGTCTTGTTGGTTCTGCAGTGTGTTCCTGTGCCCATGTGTGGCATGGCTGGCGGTGGCCCCAGCCTGCCTCCCTGGATGTGCAGTTCCATTGCTCTGGGGGCTCTGCTTGCGCTATGGCACCTCTGGACTGCTCAGCTGGGCTGCCCTAGTTGCGCTATAGCGCAACATTTCTGCTCAGCTTCTCCTTCCTGGTTGCGCTATGGCGCAGTTAGTGCGATATTCAGACGTTGGCTGCTTGCGCAATTTGTTCTGCTCCATGTTTGAATATCGCACCTGTTGCGCATATGCGCAATTGGTTTGTGCTTGCTCCTGCTGTTGCGCACATTTTGGGCGCAGTTTGAATATCCGGGCCCAGATATACACCAATTATGTTTTAACTTTATTGTCTTCTAGTTACTGTTATTTTTTTTCCTTTCTCATGTTGTTGGTCTACTAAATATTGTAGATGATGCAGTACGTATTTCATTGAGTCTTTCAACATCTGCCTGGCTCTCCCTACTTAACAACATAATTGCTGTTTGTGACATCACACTCTGTTGTCATGGTGAACCCTATGATGTCATAGACAAAGGCACTGTGAGATAAACAGGGTAAAGGCAAATGTTTTAAAATGTTTTCAATACTGACTTTTTAGATGGACTACCTAGATGTGCTGTAAATCTTGGAAAATTAAAAATGAGAAAAATGTATTCTTTAGTAAATTGCAACAACTGAAACATCTTATTTATGAAAGCACATATTGAAGTGCAGAATTGCTCTTTAAGTTGTAACTTCAAAGACTATTAAATCACTACACATCTAGCCTGAGCTTGGTACCCAATAAAATGCAAGTTTTTCCATTCCTACAATACATTGCTTTACAGTGACTTATTGTACAGTACCCTCCTTATCACGATGGACCAGTTACAGTTCTGGGGAAGAAGTTCTAGCCCTGCTGAATCAGGAACCTCTGTGGAGAACACAATCAACAACTGCTGGGAAAGAGAACAATGGCCCAACAGTCTGAAGATGACAAAGCAGTGTACTCCACAGGTGCCCCTAAAATGAAAGTGCTAAACAAAAATGCAATTACAATTGCTACAGTAATTAGAAATTAAATATGTAATATCAATCTGCATGTACTGTTGAAAACTGTCTTATATTATACAATACTATACATTATTAAATATATAGTATATGGTGTGACCTTATTTTATATATAGAAATCAGTAGGTGATGAAAACCTGTGCACATTCTAAAGGTTGTTTTGCATGTTCTAAAAGTAACTGTGTACATTCTCTAATGGGTATTCATTAGTGCTGCTCTTCTCTCTGCCTGATTGGAGCAAACAGAGCTGTTCAAGAAAGCAAACATGGCGGCGTCACTTACTGAGTGGTTCACCAAGATGGTTTGGACATAGACTGCCGTAGCTGGCTCCATGTTTCCAAACCATAATAATCTCACTGTTTAAAAAAAGTAAACTGCTACCCCAAATCTGTCAAGGGTCAGGATGGCAACAGAACTGCAATGATGGACTTTGCAGCAGACAGAGCTGCCAACACCAAGCAGGAGCACCAACACAAGGTATAAGGCATTGTGAAAATTAAAGCATTCAGAAATGTAACTTCTTGAATCTCAGAAAACCATATACTATAAGAAATAGTATATGGGCAACTATAACACAAATAAGGCTGTATTTTTATCTCGGGGCTAAGATAACATTGGGACCTCTAGAGCTTCACTCTTGAGGTACCTATGATGTAATCTCAACCCCTCAATAAAAACACAGCCTTGTTGTGTATGGTTGCCCATATACACTATTCCTTATTTAATATATGTTACTATACATTCAAAAGCAGTGTATGGAAATGGACAATTCTGATAGATTGTCAACATTCTAATAATATATGTTACTGACTGGAAACCCTCATGTATAATAACACCATTAGAATTTTAGCCAAAATAATTAATTAATTTCTAAAATATAAAACCACTTTTGTTTTAAAATATCTTTATAGCATTAAGACAATTCCAGGGGTTGGATAACCTTTGTCAAGGGTGGGAGGCTGGCAGCAAGGAGACCTGCACACAGGAGAAGGAGGTGGGGTAGATATGTACAGTACTTAATGACCTGTCTCCTAAAATTGATCCTTGAAGTTGTGTTATTTTTCTTTGTAGTGTAAGCTTACTAAAATCTTAAAAATCTACCATTCCATCAGTGAGGATGATAGTAACAGTGACACTGATGATGAAAAGATGCTGGAGAAGTTAGCTAGGCTCAACCCTATGCCAGAGATGATGCTGACCACACTGCTAGTGAAGACCAGGATGAGGATAAAGTATTTTTCTAAGTGCCCTGGAAATCATTTAGCAAGTTTCATGAGGAAATGTGTCTCTCAATGAGAGGTGGCAGAGTGCAGTATGAGAAAGGACAGAGTCAATTCAAGCAAAAGCTGAATCTGGTGCTACAGATGCTACAGCAGCTACAACAGCAGCAGCAGCTGAAGAAAACAAACTGAGCACAGCAAACACAGTAAGTGTCATCATCAGTTTCTTTCTCACAGATGCTCTGCACAGATTCAGACAAGCTGATCTTCAGCAGCCAGAACACAGTTCAAAGTGGCTCACCGGTCCCCGTGATACCAATGGAACCGTATTGTTAAATATTGCTGTTGTCCAAGATAAAGTGAGTGAGAGAGCAGAAGACAGTAAGTGTGTTAACCTTAACTCCCCCGAACAAGTCAGTAGTCAATTATCAAACATTACCTGACTGTGACTTTATACAGCTCATTCAGCAAAGGAAACATGGACTTGTAACAATGGCTACTGGGTGACCAGATCACCTGGCTGCATAGTGCTCTGATGTCTTATACTAATGCACAAATATTTGGCATGGGTAAGTCAAGTCAACTGGGATGGAGGGGAATCCCACAGAACATAAGAAAGAAAAATATGCATGATGTTAATGGAACACTGTCAACCTGTTTTGCATCATATTATTTCTAGTTAAAAACCTACACTTTATGATTGCTTACCTTCTCTAAAATTCATTGATGCTGCTGTTTGTTTTGTCTGTCTCCTTGTTTAGTAGGACTGAAATGCACGCTAATGTAAACAACCTTGTTTTGTTTCAAATCCTGGATCTGTTCTTACTGAGTACTTTCTGAACATTAGAAACACACCCAAACAGTGCAGTCACTCATGATGCAATAGTCTCCTTTACTCCCACTGCATCACAAGTGACAGGACTGTGTTGGGGGGTGTTCCCAAGCCCAGGAAAGAGGCAGCGTGTGTTGATCAAGAAATGTAAACAAACCTGTTTTTGTGTGGTAACACCAATATGTTGGGCAGTCTGTTTTTCACTTTTAAAAGAACAAAAACAATCAGAATCAAACTCCCAGCTACATCAACAACCTTTACATAATGTTGGCAATCATAAAATGCATCTTTTAAACTAGGGATAGTTTGAAGCCTAAGGGGGTTGACAGTGTCCCTTTAAGTGCTATTTTGAAGTGGGACACTAGCAGCTGAAGCTGATTAGGGATAGAATCACTGAATAATTGAGACCACCCCCAAAAAACTATAAACATCTCAAATTCATTAATGATTTTTTTTTATTTCATGTGACTGTAAATAAAATGAAACCATGATGAAGTAAACTGTAAAAACCAAAGAAAAGAAAGCAACAATTTATACACTAAAACTCTTATAATAAATGTTGATTTATTTTAATCTAATGGTGTGTGCTTCTGTATTACCAAGCAAGGTGAGTTTAATTGAAAAGAGTTCAAGAACACATTCTTAACATTATTAATGGTAATTAAAATAGCCCAGTAGTTGTACATTTTGATACAGCACATAATGGAAACCAATCAGGTTTAAAATTTATGGAGCTAGAATGTGCCAAGAAAATTAAAAAAATGCAGGTCTACGGTACCATTAAAAACCAGATTACAACAATTGTAAAGTGTGTGGATTTGGAAATTGAGAAGCGTGAAACCTATTGGTCTCAATAATGTTCTGGACTTGAACTCTTACTTAAGATAAGATAAAATAAAATAAGATGGATTTAGATCTAGAAAATATGAACTGAATGACATGATTTATATGTTGAAATTGCAGCCCTGTTTAAAGTAAAGAAGGATGCTTCCTTGCCATAATAACTGAAAATTACATATAATCTTATATGACAGTTTAATTTTATATTGTACTTATATAAAGCATTTTTTAAAAGACCTGTTGGAGTCTATGAGGACTTATGTTGGATCTGTACAATAATGATCACCCCTTTATTCCCCCAGTCACATTATGGTTGAAACAAACATTGCATTTGATGTCCATACTGCTGCCCTTGCAAAGAAAAAAAGAATGAACTGGATGTTCTCTGATGAGAGCATGCTACAAAGAAAGATCTAAACATCCTGGTTGCAACGAGGAGACTAAGGATCATACTAAGGAAAGTTAGGAGCAAGGAGGCTTATACAGCCCATGTGTGCATCCTATTTTGTACTAATAATACCTGAGTTTAATACCAGACAAGATTAGGTTATCTAAACGTCTTTTGAATTCATTCCTTGTTTTACTACTCACCACCACAAGTCAGAGTCTGATCCATGGGTTCACCACTCTTAGGGTATAAAAATATTTTCTATGTATGTGGTTAAACTTTCTGCCTGAAACCTGGAGTGGGTGACCTCTGGTGTCATAATGGTCATTTTTAAATTCAAAACCCAGTTCTGAAAACAAAAAGGGATCATTAATAATATCAAAGAATAATAAAAGGTCACCTCTTAGGCGATGTGTGGCCAGTGACATAAGGTTTAATGCTGCAATTCTGTGATTGTAGGACAGATTAAGTAAACCATCAATATTTTTAGTGCATCATCTTTGTACTTTTTCCAATAACAGATTCTCTGATTTTTTAAATGGGCACCAGAGTTGAGATGCATGTTCTAGATGGGGCCTTGCTTATGCCATGAACAGGGGCAATATAACCGCAGGTGACCTAGATCTAATCTTTATTTTTATTGACCAAATCACTCTATTGGCTTTATTAATTGCCTCATTTATCTGCTTCTCAAGCCCCCAATTATTACTGATGAATACCCCTAGATCTTTCTCACGAGTGGTATTTTCTATGGAATTATTCCCAAGACAGTACTCTGTAAGTGGATTAAGAACACCCAGATGGGCCGGCCCGCCGGCACAGAGGTTGGATTTCCACTTGCGATGCCAGCGACCCGGGTTCGGGAACGAGCCCAGGGAGCTGGAGGGCCGGCCGGGGGGAGAGGGCTTGAGCGTCCTAAGGACTGCTCGTCCTCTCCGGGGTGGAGGGGGGAACCAGAGCTCGGCTCTTGTCTGACCCTGGGTGGAGACCCGAGGTGTAACAAGACCGATCACCAACAAGAGGGGGCGACGTGCCAGATGTCGGCGCTTAGCGCCTTGACGTCAGGGGACAAGGCACATCTCGAGAAGAACACTGGAAAAAGCACCTTGCGGCCTCCTGGTAGATGGAGCACTAGGCCCCGACCCTCAATGCCTCTGCCTGCCCAGAGACAGCATCCCGACGGAACACAGTCGTCTCGGGGTGAATGGGCCCCAACCCCGTACCCCGCCTGGGGGGATAACCAAGGCTCCATGGGGGATGGACTGCTCTGGTCTACAGGCAGGTGAGCGAGGGCTGAAAAGGCCGTAGAGTGTCTCCCGAAGAGAGGGGGGCCGTAGGGGAGAAGGGGAGTAAAAAAAAAAAAAAGAACACCCAGATGTATAACCTTGCACTTGCTGTAATTTAATCTCATACCCCAGGAATTTACCCATTTAAATATTTTGTTTAAATCATTTTGTATTATTTGTGTTTGTTCTATAGTAAGACAGGGACCACCAATCTTTACATCATCTGCGTATTTGACCGAGTCTGAGGAGCAATTAGTCGTTAGGGCTGAGATAAAAATCTGAAATGGACAAGAGCACAAGATGGATCCCTGTAGGACCCTGCTGGTAACCTTGCCCACCCCTGATAAACTGCGTGAGATCAGAACTCTCTGAGTTCTATTCTGTATCCAATTGACTAGATTGTTATTAATATTGAAGGAGTGTAACTTACAGTAGTAAGTAAAGCCCAATGTGGCATAGCATCAAATGCCTTACTAAAATCAATATAAATGATATCATATGGTGTCCTAGAACCCAGTTTGAAGCTAACTTGTTCATAAAAACAAAGTAAGTTGCTGGTACATCCCCTGCATTTAATAAATCCATGTTGTTTGTTATCTGGCTGAAGTATAGTTTGGGTAATTAGGTCTTTAATTATACCTTCAAGCAGTTTGCACACAGAAGACGTCAAACTAACAGGTTGATACTTTTCCCAGTTGTTTTTAAGGCTTTTTATATATATTGTAATAACATGTGCAAATCACCGGTCATCGAGAGCAAAACCAGTTGACAAACATTCAGCAAATAATAATTTGAGTGGATGAACTAAGCTATTTGCTAAAAGATACAGCAAATGCCCTGGAATGTTGTTTGGGCTAGGACTGTAATTATACTAGAGAGTGAGTAATCTCTCATGTATTGATTTTTCAGGTATACTGATCGGGGTATCTAATGTTGGGGCAGAATGTGATCTCTTAACTATTGTTTGGAAGGCTTCGTAAAACTTAGTATTAAAAATCTCTGCCATGTCCCTAGAGTCATGCAACTGCTTACCCTCTACCTGCAGTGAACCTACCTGACAGATGTTTTTTTTCAAGGAGTTGATACACTGTATGCATAAAATTGTTTACTATTTGATTTGTTGGCTAGTTCAGCCAGATTGTATTCCCATCTTGACTTTGCTTTCTTAATCTGTCTTTTACATGTCCTTTGGGCCTTAAGGTATGTGGCCAATTAGCAGGTGTTTTCAGTTTAAGGTAGGTGGTGTGTCTTTTATTCTTTAGCTTTGACAAACATTTAAGTGGCCTGTCCATCCATTTTGGGAAATGTTTTTTTTTTTATTATAATTTTTTTTTAATTTTGATGGGATACACTTATGTCTTAAATTTATGAGAGTCTGCTTTAGTGTTTCCCAATATGTAGATGCAGAATTATTTAAGAATAAAGTGTCCCAGTCAATACTGTTCAGTGTTGATTTGAACTCAATCATATCAGCTCTTTCATATAAACACAGTCTGGAAATATTGCCATCAACACAGTATTCCTTCTTGACAGTAAATGTTATACTATTGTGGTCGTCGCCTCCTAATGGAGATCCGATATTGATGCTATTTATGAGTATATTATCACTATGAAACACCAAATTGAGAATTCTTTCACCTCTAGTTGGAGAAGAGATACATTGGTTTAGTTTTAATTGATAGCATATATTTAATATTTTTCCCTCTTTCCTGATGTTGAAGTTTGGTTTTGCCAGCATATTTCTCCTATGTTAAAGTCCCCCATCATAATTACATCCCCTTGCTCACAGGCGACCTCCTGTTCCAATAGGATTGACTCATATATATCAGCTAGGGAGTTAGGGGGCCTGTAACACATTCCTATGATAATATTCTCAGAATCACTAAGCATTAATTTAATCCATAAAGTTTTGGTTTCCAGAGTATGTTTTAATTTTATTTGAAATGTCTTCTGAGCTGATTTTGTTATTAATGAAAAGTACGACCCCACCCCCTGTTCTGTTGGAAAGTTAAATTTGTGTGTTTGAAAATCAGGAATCAAGTTTTTCCATGTGTCTCTGTCATCTCCCCATGTTTCAGTGACAGAGATAACATCTATTTGTTCCTGTGATATTATTAAATTTAGTTCATCCATCTTGTTAGAAATAATTCTAGCATTAAAATATAAGAACTTGAGTTGGTTATAAACAAGGATCGTCTGTTCAGTATTAATTATGTTAAGAGAGGCAGCTGGATCCTGCCTCTCCCCTGTCATGTTAGTTTAAACAAGAATTAATGGTAGCAAGAAATTGTTTCCCCAATAAGTTGTTGCCACATCTGCTGGCAGTATAGCCTAGAGGTTAGAGTAACAAGCTGTGAACGAGCATGGTACCTCCAGCAGACCAGACCTTGGTTTGATTCTCACAACCTCCACTTGCATACTGTGTGACTCTGAACAAGTCACTTAACTGCCCAGTGCTCCCAGGTCACCCCTGAAAACAGGCACTTGTGCCTAGTGGGCCTTACACAGTTACCAAAGACTAAAACTAAAAAAATAAACAAAAAAGGTATTGTCTATCAATAAATTCTTCCCAGTGTGTAATACATATGTGGTTCTGCTTGAGACACCATTTCCTGAACATTTGGTTTATGATTTTGATTTTCTGATTAATGTAGGGTGGGGCTCTTGGGATGGGAAGTATTTCCGAAAAACAAATGTCACAGCCTTTTTCCACCAATATGTTTGAGATAGCTACAAAGTCCTGTTTAATACGCATAACGGAGTAATGGCTGATATTGTTCGTTCCAACATGTAGTATGACCAGGGGATTAGTGCCACCATCTTGTAGCATATTTCCTAACATAGGCTTCACATCTCCTGTTTTGGTACCCCAAAAACTAGAGCAAGTATGACTGGCATTATCATGATTACAAACTGCTTTATCCAAGTGTTTTACTGTGGAGTCACCTAGTACAAAAGTCTGTCTGGGGCAGGAGTTACTGGGATTTAGCAAAGTTGGTTGGGTAGCCAAATTAGAATCAGGACTTACATCATTAGATAAAGAAAGGGTAATCAAATCAATATTAGGGGTGTTGTAACCAGTGTGTATGAAAGATTTAGCATTCATAGAAATGTTGACCAGAAGACAGGAAGTAGTAGGATTAGCTAGAGAAGTCATTGGTCCACTTACAGTAGGTGACTAGATGTAGAAATGGTAGACTCAACCTGGCCCACCATTACATCAGAAGAGACGGGGCATAAGGGGTAGAACCTATTATAAGTTTTAAGATGGAATACACCTGCCCTGTGCTCTTTTTTAGGTGCACATCTACTTTACACCTCATACCAATGGTCATCATTGTCCTCAATGTAATCCTCCTCCCTATAGCGTTTTTTATGCAAAGTTTCTGAAGTATTAGTCCCAGCAGAATACTCAGAGTTCTGGGGAGTAAGAACCAGAAAGGTGCTAGGCTTACTGAGAGAAGGGAGGACAACAGAATTTGTGGAGAGATTACGTGATGCAGTCAGTAACCATGGAATGTGTATCTAGAGTTGCTTGTGTATTTAAATGACTGAACCTAGTTGCCATTGCTTTTGACTTTCTTCAAGACTTTTAAGCCTAGAATTAAATAATAGGATTTTCTGGGCTATTTCATTATTCTCTGTACATTTATTGCAAATAGGGGAGAGTACAGAAGGTATGACAGAGTACAAATGATACGTGTTACATTCGGTGACATTTTAATCCAATTGTTCCTGTTGTTGTGGTAATGGGGTGGGATAATCAGACTGCACCAAAAAGATGAGCAATAACAGGAGCAGGTGCAAGTGCAGTGTGCCATGGTGCAACAGGTGCGATATTCAAACCAAGTGCAGGCCAAGGTGCACCTGCTCAACGTAGCTGAATATCATGCCTGATGCACCACAGCACAATGAGGGATGTGCAATGGAGCAGGGCCGATGCGCAATAGCACCCCTAGGGATGCGCAGGGACAAAGACAGGAAGCAGCTATGCACCAGTCATGGCTGTGCCATGCGTGGAGGGGCATGCAGCAGGACAGACAGACCAACCCCCCCCCCACCAGGGCAAGGCCCCCATGAGCTGCACAACCAGACATGAGAAGAATGGACCACCAGCCCATGAACCCTGGTGCCAAACCAACAGCAGACGTGGGCCAGCAGTGCCCATCTGCTGGGCAAGGCACCCCTGCACTGTCCCCTGGAAAACAGAGACTGTAACACAAGGATGGCCAGGACCTACCCATGCCACAGCACCACACCAATGCTGACCACATCCAGTACAGCGATCCCGAGACACCCAGCCCAGAAGCATGACCAAACAGTACATGGCACTGAAGGTATGCCACCACCACCATGACAATGCAACCCATTGCTCCATGGCGCCATGCACATCTCCACCGTGACCCCTCCCCACATGTGACAACACCATCCACTGACACCACTACGGCATACACAAGGCCCCCCTGCATGGCCCCCACAGAGGCACAGCAAGGAGGTCAACCTGGCATCAGCACCCGAGGGACCCTGCACATGACAAGGCCCACTCCAGACATCTCCACCAGCAGGAAGGCACCCCAAACACCCACCCATGCACACACTCCGACCCAGCACTGGCCCCACCAGACAGCACAGCACCCTACTGTGGCGCATGGAGGCATGCGCCACACAGGAGGCAACACATGGCACATACAAAGCCCCTCCAACACAGTCCCAAGGATACCCTGTCAAACAGCCACACATAGCAGAGCAACAGATGCTGCCATCACAAGTCCCATGGTGCCATGTACTTATGGCCTGCACACCACCATGGCACCGGTGAGCCTGCCATGTGGTGTGCGCACCATGAACCAGGCCACTGCCTGCAAGTAGCAGGACCCCATGTGACAGTCACCAGACCACAGGCACCACCCCAGACACCATAGACTGCATGGAGAGGGACAACAACAGCACCGCCCACGGTGGTAACAGAGGCAGACATGCAATAGACCTGGGATCAGAATGCCAGCTGCCAGGGAGCCGTGCCTTGAAGGTGGCTGGTATGGACTGCCACCAATCTCACGTCAGCATCCATGCATGCAGTGGTGGGGTCGGCATGACCATGTGAACCACAGACACAAAAGGGGCACAGCTGCATGGGCATGGCACACACTGCCAGGGGCGTTGGGGATATAACACATGCACCAAAGCCTACTGCACACAGGCAAACAGTGCACAGGGCACACCACACATACCCTGGACAGAGCCCATGGCCCACACCCACACCAGTGGAGGATCCCTGGCAGACACACCCACAGCCAGTCCAGCACCATCCCACAGTTGCCATGCACACCACTGCAGTGAGGCACCATGCACCCGCTGCAAAACAGAGACCCACACAGTCGTAGTAGGAAAAGCATGTATTCAGTAACAATAAACATCAACAGAAACTATGTACAAATATAACAAATATATATATATATATTAGAGGCAAAAACTCCATTTAATGCATTAGTTAGGGTTGTTCCACAGCGACAAAGTGAGGAAATTCAGTGTTAGGGTTGAAACCCCCCTTGGACCCCCGCCCACCCTAACCGGCATTGGGGTGCGTCAGCCCTAACTCTCACCCATCCACATGTGTAAAGCAGCAGAAGTATGGAGAATGGGGTGAGAGTTAGGACCGGCGACCACAGTGCCGGGGCCAAAGGTGAGGCGAGAGGTCAAATGATTTTCAACCTAACACTAATTCCTCTAATGAAATAAACAGAGTTTTGCCTCTATTCTCTTCTTTGAGAATGATAACGAGAAATAGTGAATGTAATGCAGCGGGCGGAGTGGGCCCCACACCCCCGCCCACCACGTGATGTCTTGTGGCATAGTAACAGGAACAGCAACACAAACAGAAGTGCTAACAGTGGCGCATGAGTAGCATAGCGAATGAGAACAGAAAGGGTAATGCACATGGTGGCGTGAGCGGAGCGGTCTGCCACGTGATGTGTTGTCACATAGTAACATGGTGCCAGCAAGCGGAAATGTCAATGGGCATGGTGACGCAAAGTGAAACAGAAAGAAACAGTACTGTAGACACAAATGGCAAAAAATAACAGAAAGCATAGCGCCAAATGAAAGCATAAAGGATAGCGCACATGGTGGCGTAGACATCACATGAAAGTAAAGCAGTGCGGAACACATAAGCGGAAAGGACAACAGTAATAGTAATGTAAGCGCACAGGCTGGTTTTCCCCAAAACCTGCATAGAGAAATAAAGTGAGTACAAAGAATGTATGCATAATAATGGGTATCGGAGCAGAAAATGAGGACTTGGAATACTAAATAGGTTATATCTCAGGAACCGTACGACGTAGAAAAAAAAAATTTAAAAGTCATATGATTTACGACTGTCCTGGCTAGTTTTATGCTTAGTCCCCATTAGGGGGCTAAGCATTTTTCCGACGAAAAGTCTGTATCTTGCAACGTTTCCGAGATCCGGGCCCTGAAAGAGCGCGGCAAATGCTGTAATGTTATCCTATGGGAAAAAAGAAAGTTGGTGCCATAACTTTGCCTCCCTGTAATATTTTTCACCAAACCACTGAAAGGCACATCTGTGGGCTGTTGGCTGTCTTCCTCCAAATTTCAGGAAAAAGACCAAACCGTTATTTTGCAGCAGGGTGCCAAAGTCCTCTGTAATGCGGGCACCGTAATGTTATCCTATGGAAAAAATGTCAAATTTGGAGTGCTGTAACTTTGCCCCGTGTAATATTTTCAACACAACACTGAAAAGCACATCTGTGAGATGTCAGCTGCGTTCCTTCAAATTTCACCCAAAACTCCAAACCGTTGTTTTGCAGGAGTGCCAAAGAATTACTGTTATTTTGGGCATAGTGTGCATAGCAAATAGTGTCGTGATTTGCAGCTTTGTAAAATTTGCGACACTTTCATGAGTGTGATACTACTTTGTGAAAGTACCTTTTCAGAAATCTGAAAACATATTTCTGGAGTGTTTACCAAAATAAAGACATGGCTAGCATCCTCAGGGCCCGACTAGGTGAATACAAAAAGAATTAGGTTGCTAGAGGGTCTCAATTTTAAATGCCAAGCATTTTTCTGATCACTAACTGAAAACAAAATGGCAGATTTGTGACACTAACAGGGCCATTTGCGACACTAAAAAGTGCATTTGCGACACTGTCAAACTTTTTGTTAACTTTTCCCATTGACTTATAATGGGAAATTGTTTTTTGAATAACTTTTGAACTGTTTAATATTTTTTCACAAAATCTTCAAAAAGCACATTGGGGACCCCGGCCACACATTCCCTGAAAATTTTGGGCAGGTCGCATAAACCGTGCGACCTGTAGGTACGACAGTAGAATTCCAGAAAAAGCGTAAACGCATGCGCAGATCATGCTTAATAACTCCGCAGCCGTATATCTGACCAGTACGAAACTTGGCAAATCCCAAGGTGTATGGTTCTTGATTATGTATTCCAAGTTTGAGGTAAATCTGTAAAACGGTTGCAAAGTTATTAAGGTGCAAAATCTTGGGTTTAACATGTAAATGGCTCCTCAACCCTAACTATGGTAGCACTACTGTGCTACTATAATATATATATATATATATACACACACAGTGGGGAAGGGGATGTGCAAGGCCACAACAAGGGGAGGAAGGGCAGAGAACAATGGGAAAGGCAAAGGTAGGGTACATAGGGATGTGGGTTACAGTCCAGGGAGGGATTGGTACAGTGCAGGTGCTGCAGGCCCTACTGGCGGCCCCGTCATCCCTGTCCTCCCTGTGGTGCCTTCTGTGGCACCGATGTTCACCCCTATCCATTCTCTGCAACAGTTCCAGCATGGCCCGGGTGATCTGCAGGATCTCCTGGATGTTGTGTTCTAGGGCCGTCCAGTGTGGTCCATCTAGGACAAGGGAGCAGAATCAGTATGAGTGACTCACCAGCCCAATGCAGCCCACCCAATGTGCAAACATACATTAGTGGCCTGCGCTCCTGGGATGGCATGCGACCACCCACAGTGGGTGCGCTTACATGATCTGCCTACCTGGTCACCTGCAGCCATGCAAACCACTGCACACCCCCACCGCCCATGCACAGCACAGCACCATCGTGGCCATCCAGCATCATGGCAATGCAGTGGGATGATGGTGGCACAGCCAGGTGCCCAGTGCACACAGCCCACCTGCAACACCCACCCACAAGTGCAGACCCACAGGATGGTGCATAGGGCACCGTGGGCCGTGCACGGCAGTAGAAGCCATGTGCTGGGGCCATGCCTCACCACCACCCCTGCAACCCATCATGCACAGTTGTAAAGGGAAACACGGCACTCACCTGCATCCCGGTCAGCAGAGTGCTGCTGACCCCCCAGCACCAACACTGTGCCCTGCCTGCATGGCCACACCATCAGCGACGTCCTGCCTTCCACGCTCCCGGGTCATCTGGACCCTACGGCGATCCTTCGGGTTCAGTGTGGAAACATGGAGAGAGTCCCATCAGTACATGTCTGAACCATAGACCCCCCCCCAGCAGTGTGCATGCCCACACATCCCATCTGTGCTGCGGTGGTGCAGGGTGTACTTGATGCACCCCCACAACTGGCAACGCAGGTACCGGCCCCCACCCCCCCAGCGGCATGGCCTGCCAATCACCGTGCCACCAGGACAGATGGATATTACTAGTGTGGTGAAGGAGCACCTACCTGGCCATGGAACGGCTCCCCCTCAGGCATGCACCTGCAGTCTTCCTTGGTGGTTGGGGTCACACTGCTGGAGGTCCCCATAGCGGTGGCAACACTGCTCTGCAGTTCTGCTGCTCCCTGTGGCCTCCTCAAGACCCTCTGTGACCTCCTGCCATGCTACTGTGAGTGGCCTCAGGAGGGAAGCCTGCCCCAAACAGGGCACCTGCATGGGGCTCCGCAAGTGCCACCAGGTTTGCAAGTTCTACAGAGGTCCACACTGGTGTTCTGGTGCATGGCATATTGCAGACACTGTTGAGCTCAAAATGGCACCCGGTAGTGCACGTGACCCACATGCGGAGGCAGCACAGTACTGTGCTGCCAGTCGCAATCACGCTGGCACTGGACTGCACAATAGGGGTGCAGCCATGTGGATGCATGGCACCTAGAGGGCAAAGGGCAGCCACAGGGTCAAGGGTCTGTCCATGCATGGAGTGCAACAGCACTATTGGGAGGCCCCTGTGTGGAGCGTGGTAGGGTGCATGTGTGTGATGCCAAGCAGTGGCCTACCACGCTGAGGCAGCATGGCACCCACAGTGCACCATGGCACATGCACCCCTTTGGACATATAGTGCACAAGTGCCACAGGCACAGTAGTGGCAGTGCCCTGTACTGCCTCCTGTGCACAGCACATCAGCTGCACCACTAGCATAGGCATCAGCACTGTGGGCATGCATGTTGTGGTGCCAATTGACCACGTCACAGTGGTGCACCACAGCCTGAGCATGCTCAACACCATTGCGCAAGGTGCAACAGCACGATATTCAGCCAGGTTATGCTAATCAGCTCATGAGCCATTCCATGGTGCATCCAGTGCATTTGCATCCCATTACAGTTGTGCCTGCCCTCATTTGCATGCGATGTGCTATAAACGTGACCTGGGAATGCATAGGCCATGGATCGGTATTGCAGTCCTTTGAGGTAGGTGCCATGCTGTGGAGACATGGGGACAGTGGTCTGGGAGGGCTGTATGTGACTGCACAGTCCATGGTAACACCTGTCCAGCCCCCCAGGCATGAGCATGACCAAGCAAAAGGATGAAGAGGAAAAGGAAAGGGTGCGGAAGAGGAGGCCCAACTTCACCAGAGTGGAATCAGATGCCCTGTTTGAGGCCTTCCTCAACAGGGAGCCGCTGCTCAGTGGACAGAGAGGCACACCACAGGCCCATGGCTTGGGGTGAGGTGGCACATGTCATCAACCAGCAGGTCAGCCACCAGCATTCTGTGCAAGAGTGCAAGAAAAAGGTTGGCACAGACAGGAGGCAGATCAAGGATAAGGTGGCTGCCATCAGGCCGGCACATGCTGCCACTGGTGGGGGCCAGCAGGACATTCCCCACCTGACATCACTGGAAGAATGGGTGGCCAGCAGCATGCAGCATAGTGCCATTGAGGGTATTCCAGGTGGAGGCTTCCAGATGAGCGGCAGCCCATCACAACATGGTAGGACCAGTGCTAGCAGTGTGTGGGTGGCAGGGGGGGCAGGCCCCAGGGCCAGGTGGAACCACTAACAGTACTGTTTTCCTTTACAGCTCCTGAGCATCTGCATGGGGCAGCGGTGGTGGGTGTGTCCACCGAGGTGATGGCCCAGGACACGGTAGAGTGCCCATCCACCTCCACAGGTGTCCGAGGGACTGACTGCCTGTAGCCCTGCACATCTGTCCGGACTGATGCCAGTGGTGCGGGTGCAGATTTGGCCCTGGCTGTGTTCCAGCGTGATGCCACCCACAATGTCCTATGTGTTGAGACACAGATCAGGGCCAACTCCAGCACTGGACAGTGTTGTATGTGGGACACAGGATGATCCCATGGATGGCATCCGCCCAGGTGGATCTGCAGGTAGTGCCGGCATGGTTGCCTGCACAACAGCCCTTGTCCAGGCTGTGTCTGTGGGTTCCAGTGGGGCAGCACTGGTGTGCGGCCAGGGGTGGTGGGGCTGTTATTGCCGCTGTGGCTGTGCCAGTGGTGCCTGGTGATCAGCAGCTGGAGGGGCAGCGTCAGCAGCTGGCCAGTGCCAATGTGGGGACGGGGCGGGGGACAGCAGGAGTGCACCACGTGTGGATGTACCCCAGGAAGGCAGCACTGTGCAGTGTCCATTGTCGAGGGGTGCTGTGCAGCAGGGCCA
Source organism: Neoceratodus forsteri (assembly GCA_016271365.2). Lineage (NCBI taxonomy): Eukaryota > Metazoa > Chordata > Ceratodontiformes > Ceratodontidae > Neoceratodus > Neoceratodus forsteri. The sequence continues at coordinate 390,059,063 of CM057453.1, forward strand.
GGAACACCATGGAGGACAGCATACTGGCCACACAGATGACCTCTTGGATGACCACAGCTGTCTTCTCCAGGCCTCTGTGGATCAGCAGGTGTGTGGCTCATGGGGGTGGTGGATGCACTCTGTGTGGAGCTGTGCCAGGCAGAGGAGTGGCAAAGCAGGGACCATGCCCTGCTCCTGGCAGAGTTGGCTCAACTGCGGGTGGATGTGACCACAGCCATTGACAGGCAGACCACTGCAATGGCAACTGTCATGGCTACACTGGTTGACCAGTGCCCGGCCGCCACACACCCCGCAGAGTGCTATGTCCACCCCCCATTCTTGGCATCGGGCAACCCCTGCCATGTCGACGCTGGGTTTGGCTGTGGGCATAATTAGCATGCCTGATGCGGGCATGTTCGGTGGCCTGCAGACCCCTGCACAGACATGGTCATGTTCACACAGCATCACCCCTGGGGGCCCTTCGGTGCCACCCCATGAGGCCACTGGTCAGCCTGGTAAGGCTCATATGGCTGGCAGATCTCAGCGGGGCTGCCCACGCATCTGTGGTGGCCATGCTTCTGTGCTGCATGACTGACCCTTCCCCCTCCACAGCCACTGTCTGCTGCTGCCCTGTGTGCACTGTGGTGTTCTGTGTGTGTTGCATGGGTGTGGTGCCCTGCCCTGCACACACACAGTCCCTGTGCACACCCTCCCAGCTGCTGCCACTGTGGCAAGTGCATGATGATGCCAGCGTAGTGCTGTCTGCCATTGTGCAATGGTGCTCAGCGTCTGAGGCATGCACAGTGTCAGACACTGGGTGTGGTTGTGTTGGGTCCTGTGGGGGTGTGGGAAGGGCCTGTTGGGGTGGGCATGCATATGGCCCTGTGGGCATGGGTAGGAGTGTATGTGCCTGTGTGTGCATGCTGCATGCAGCCCTGCTGTTCCCTGCCTTTGTGTGTGGTCCCACACCCATTCCCACACCCCAGATGCCATCCTCCTCTGGTGTCCACCCTTGCCTGTCTGTGAGCTGTGCCCTTGCCCTTGGTGGTTGCACGTGGCCCTGTTGACATACCTATGTTGTCCCAAGTGCTTCTCTGTGATGGTGTCCCAGTGCTGCTGGGCTATACGGGCCAGCCAGGGATCCCTTCGCCCAGGGGGTGGCTGCCCAACACCAGCTGGACCTGCGTCCTCATTGTCCCCACCGCTGTCCCCTCCTCGACCTCAACGGCTATCCCACAGTCAGTGGCCATGTTGTGCAGGATACAGCACACCAGGAATAGCTCACAGACCTTTCAGGGGCTGTACTGTAGGGCACCACCTGACGTGTGCAGGCAATGGAACCGTGCCTTCAGCAGCTCGAACAATCAATGACATTCCGTGTTCTGGCGTGTGCCTCATTGTACTGTTGCTGTGCTGGGGTCAAGGGGCGCTGGTATGGTGTGAGCAGCCAGGGCCATAGTGGGTAACCACTGTCACCTGTGTGTAGAGGGGTTTCATTAGCATGGTGGTCTGAAACACTGTGCCATGGGCCTTCATGGCCATTCCCCATGGCACCCCTGCCCATACCGCACACTCCCCCCCATCTGCACCCATCGACCAGCATGCTATGCATATTCCCCTACCAGATGGCCAGTGGGGATGTTCCCACTCTCAAACCTATGGCACAATGCAGACTGGTGCCAGATGAAGGCATCATGTGCTCCCCCAGGGTGCGTGGCATAGGCAATGAATATGCGCCCCCTGGCGTCGCACACTGCCTGGCAGTTGACACTTAGGTAACCCTTGTGGTTGATGTATGCTGCCCCCTTCGGGCCAGGTGGCATGGGGATACCTACATGGGTGCAGTCTATGGCCCTGAGCATGCCAGGCAACTGTGCTACCCTGTGGAACTCCTGCATGTTTGCTGTGCGCCCCGCCTGTGTGTTGGGGAAATGGATGTACCCCACAGCATGTGGCAGCAGTGCGCTGAGGAACTGTGTAAGTAGGCATGATGTGGCTGACTGATTTATGTCTGTCATGTCCCCTGTTGGTCTCTGTATGGTACCTGTGGTGAGCAGGCACATGACAGCTTTGATCTTAGTATCCACGGTCAGTGCATGGCTCCGTCATGTGGGTGCCTGCATCTCATCACTGCACTGCTCACAGCTCACAGAGCTACCTCAGAATCATTTGGTTCAGTCAGTACCGGCCCACAATCTCAGTGTCACTGTACTGTTTGAAGGTGGTGTGGGCATGGTACAGCCTGTTCTGGGCATACTGCCGCTAGGCACTTCCATGGCTGTGCCTCCCTGCTGCCTGCCTTCTCACACCCCTCATTCCTGCCTCCCTCTGGAAGGTGGCACTGGCCATATCTCTGGTTGGTGTCCCCCCCAGGTGGCTGCCTACCTGTTTCCCCCTCCGGCTGTGTGCTGTGTGCTGCTGGTGCTGCCCCTGCACCAGGTACACCCCTGGCTCTTCACCACTGTGTGCCCTGCCTCTTGACCACTGCCCTCCAACCTCTGTGGCACACTCAGGCCCTCTCACACACACACACACACACACACACACACACACACCTTCACTCACTCACACACACCTCCAGTGGCTCCCCCTCCACCACTTGGCCACACCTGCCCCCTGCTTCTTGAATTGCCTCCCTGCCCCACTGTCTCCACGTTCCCCCACTATGGCTTCTCTGTGGCACATTCATCCTCCTCCTCTCACTTGCTCCCTTTTGCATTGGCTCATTTCCGCTGTCGCGCAACTTCCGGTTGCTCCTCTATTGCGCACGTCACCTACTGTTGAATATCCGCTTTTCTTTGTTATTCCTGGATTACTCCCCCTGCACTTGCGCATGCATTCATTTCTGTTGTGCTGCGGCGCATTGGGTGTTGTGCTGCACAGTTGCTCCCGCTGAATATCGCACATTGGCACAAATCCGCTCTTGCTCGGGCGCATCCCTATTGTGCATGACGCATCTGCTCTGAATATCCAACCCATAGTATTTTCCATTTTGCAACTTAGGAACAGACAGTATGTAACCTGCAGACAGCGAAGCTTAATACTGGCTCCTTGACATACAAATTAATAAGCTACAGCCTACCTTGAGGGCTATCAGTGAATGTGGATAAACGCCCTTCCACAGTGCAGCGCCGCATGTGCCCTGCTCAGCTTGCCCTGCTCACAGCAGTATGTACTGAAATACACACCCATGACCTGGAAACGCCAAGGGTCAGGGTCACTGCCATGAGTTGCTCCCAATAAATAAAATATTAATACAGCAAATTAGTAGCATGAGCCAGTTCCACTCATGCGTGAAACTGGCTCGAGAGCCCAGCTTAGTGCCCAAAGTTTTAAAATGCCCCACAATTAAGAAAACAAGCAATAGTTCACAGATACAAAGCGGAACTACCCACCTCTCACCTGTTGTCATAGAGACAATCAACAGGGCTCCAGTGCACTCGCTAACTGCGATGCTAAAAACACTGCCTTGGGCACAGAATACACAGCTCTACATGCTGTTGGCAGTCCACAGAAGTGACTGGACTGCAGAAATAATTTGATTACAAAGTTTGCTACTGGGGACAATTACGATTTATATACTTTTGAATGAGTAAATTGTCTTCTAAAGTGAATAGCAATAATTAGTTGTATTTATATATGTATATTCAGAGTAAGATTAAAAAGCAAAAGCTTTGTAATTGGAAAAAACACTTTTTACAGATCTCTTTGTTTAAATCTAATGGAAAATGTAATAAGTATTTAGAAATGAATGTTTAAATAATTTGTGTAGCAAAAATTAGAAAATATGTAGCACCAGACACTTTAATTTTATATATGGGGAACAAATGAGCTGTATTAAAACATTTATTCTGAACTAATTGACTTGCACATGCATTGTGGGTATTTAAGAATGTTTGGGGTCTTGATCCTACACTCCCTTGGGAAGCCATTGAAGTGAAACACAAGGGTTAGTGGTGGCTGGTGCATTGGACCAGGTAGGTTGTCTTTGTAAACATTTTAAATCAAATGTATATTATGGGTAGTGGAGTTTGTAACAAAGAATAAGCACTTTTCTAGAGCACTTTAAGAGCACTATTTGTAACCAGAGAAACATTCATATATAAAGAAAAAAAAATGAAGGTTACAGTGCAATATATAACATGTGCTGATTTCATTTTGAAACTTTTGATAAGCTACCTTAAACCTACCTATACAATTTGCTCATCATTATTTTATTAAAGGAACCTGATGTTATTTTTAGTGTCAGTGGGCTGTGACTCTAATTTGGTTTGAGCAATCCTGTTATTTTGGGGTTTGCGCAGGTTCGTTTTTTGTTCTTATTTATGAGTTTAATTAGATCCCTGGACTGTTTAATAGTAGTGTACTACAGGGAAAAAAATCTATAAGCCAAAACCCTTTGAAGCCTCTTTGCTGCCCAACCCCGTACGTACAGTATGACTGAGGTTTTTACCTCGTCCTTTTGTATACCCCATATTGTACAATCAGCAACTGCTTATTAAGTGCAAAACACAATACTGCACTCAGTAAGTATTGTGCATTTAGCATTATGTTGAAAGCAGTAGTGCATGTTATAGTAAAATGGAAACAAAAAGTGATAAAGCAGATTTAAAATGGGGGGGACAATGGTATCTTACAAGACAGGAGATAAAGGTAAATTTGAAATATAAAAAAGGGATAGAAACATAGAAACATAGAAGTTGACGGAAGATAAGGACTGCAAGGCCCATCCAATCTGCCCATTTTTTCTACCTGTCAATGGCCTATCTACTCATACTCATCTGTATTACTCCCTTATGCCTATCCCATGCCTGTTTGAAGCCCTGCACTGTATTCATATCCACCATGTCCTGAGGTAGGCCGTTCCATGCATCCACCACCCTTTCTGTGAAAAAGAACTTCCTCACATTACCCTTTAATTGGCCTCCCTCTAATCTCATGCTGTGTCCTCTTGTCCTGCTATTTTTCTTATATTGAAACGTTTGACTCTTTCACCTTGTTAATGCCCTTAAGGTGTTTGAATGTTTCGATCATATCGCCTCTCTCCCTGCTTTGCTCTAGGATATACATATTGAGCTCTGTTAATCTGTCCTCATATGTTTTCTGATGCAGTCCCGGCACCATTTTGGTTGCCGTTCTCCAGACTGCCTCCATTTTGTTAATTTCCTTGTGAAGGTGCGGCCTCCAGTACTGCACGCAATACTCCAGATAGGGCCTAACCAGTGTCTTGTAAAGAGGGATTGTTACCTCCCTCTTACAACTTGTGATGCCCCTACTAATACACCCCAACATCACACTAGCCTTACCTACTATTTTAGTGGTCTGCTTGGGTGATTTCAGGTCATCTGTGATGATGATGCCCAAGTCTCTTTCTTCCCTTGTGATTGCCAGCAACTCTCCTCCCAACCTATATGTGGCTTCAGGGTTTCTCTTCCCTATGTGCATGATCTTGCACTTCTTTGCAGTAAACCCCAGTTGCCACTCTTCTGATCATTTTGCCAGTTTATCCAGATTTCTTCTCATTCTGCCCACCCCATCTGGATCATCTATTCTGTTGCAGATCTTTGTGCCATCTGCAAAGAGACAAACGTTACCCTCCAGTCCACCTGCAATGTCACTGATGAAGATATTGAAGAGGACTGTCCCCAGGACTGATCCCTGAGGTACCCCACTTGTGACTTGCATCTCTTCTGACTCTATACTGTTTATCACCACTCTCTGTTTTCTGCCTGCCAACCAGTTTGCCACCCAGTTGATCAACTTCTGACCCACCCGAGCCTACTCAGCTTATTAATCAATCTTCTATGTGGAACAGTATCAAAAGCTTTGCTGAAGTCAAGGTAGGCGACATCAACTGCACTCCCTTGGTCCACCACTCTGGTTACTCAGTCAAAGGAACCTATGAGATTCGTTTGACAGGACATTCCTGTTGTAAACCCATGCTGTCTTTGATCCTGTGCTTCAATGGATTCCAGGTGTTGCCTATCCTTTCCTTAAGAAGTGCCTCCATAATTTTGCCCACTACTGAGGTAAGACTGACTGGTCTGTAATTCCCTGCCATCTCCCTGCTACCAGTCTTGTGGAGCGGGATCACATGACCCCTTCTCCAGTCTTCTGGGACCTCTCCTATGCTCAGAGACTCACTAAGCAGTTCTGCTAATGGCTTTCCTAGTTCCACCCTTAGCTCCTTTAGTACCCTGGGATGTATGCCATCCTGTCCCATTACTTTGTCCACCCTGAGCTTAGTGAGCTCTTGTAGGACCCTTTCTTTTGTGAAGGAACTTGTGCACACCTTTCTCCCCCCCTCCCCATGTGGGCCTACCCTACCTTCTCCTCAGTAAATATTGAGCAGAAGTATCTATTTAGGATATATGCTTTTCCTTGGTCCTCCTCCACACACTTCCCCTTAACCCCTTTGATCTTAGCAATACCCCCTCTAGAATTTCTCTTTTTAGTAATGTATCTATAGAAAGTCTTGTCCTTCTTTTACTGTTCTTGCTAGTGTTTCCTCAGTTTGAGCCTTTGCCTGCCTTACTGCCTTCCCTGCTTCCCTTAGGGAAGTTTGGCAGGCCTACCTATCTTCATCCCGCTGCTTTCCCTTATATTTCCTGAAGGCCAATCTTTTGGCTCTGATCTTTTCTGCTACTGTTTTTGAGAACCAAAGTGATTTCCTCATTCTTTTGCTCTTGCTTTTCTCCCTAACACAATGGGATGTTGCTTGAAGTATTGTATCCTTACTGCTTGCCCACTTTGCCTGTACCCCCTCACCTGTATTTCTTCTTGCCAGGGCTAGCTTAACTCTGTTGGCCATCTTATCAAAGTCAGCTCCTCTGAAGTCCCATATTTTTGCTTTGAAATGAGATGATTTAGTTGTAGTGGCCAAATTGAACCATACCATGTGATGGTCACTAGCCCCCAGGTGATCTTCTACCTGGCGTTCTGTAATCCTTTCCCCATTAGTAATTACTAGATCTAGGATAGCTCTGTCTCTTGTGGGTTATTGTACCAGTTGTTTGAGGCCCTCCCCCTGTATGGAATCCACTATGTGTCTAGGTCTGGTGGATGTTCCTGCTGGTATTGACTAATCTGTATCTGGCATGTTGAAGTCTCCCATTATCAGAACCTCCCCTTTAGCTGTCATGTTTTGTATATCTTCAAACAGTAATGTGTCTATGTCCTCTCCCTGATCTGGAGGCCTGTAGACAACCCCACTTCATATGGCTGTCCTATTTCCTGTTTCCAGGGTGACCCACAGTTCTTGTGGCTCCTTATGTGTATTCTGAATTTCTGTAGCTTTGATATTTTCATTGACAGAAAGGGCTACTCCCCCCCCCTTTTTGCACCTCAGTCTCTTCTGAACAGTACATAGCCGGGTACTGAAGTCTCCCAAGTTTGGTTACTGGTGAACCATGTCTTGCTAATGGCTACTATGTCCAGTTTAGCCTCTGTCATTGTTGCCTGCAGGTCTGGGATCTTGTTTCCCAGAATGTGGGCATTTGTGTACATGATTTCCATTGGCCATATTTTGGTGCATTAGTTGTTGGGTGAGGTCCAGCGTTTACCCTGCACATCGTATGGGGAGCCGGACCTGGACCTTTTTCCTTACCTGGTGATGCAAATGAACTGCAAACATGCTGAACTCCTGTTTGATCACTAGCTGATGGTGGAGGGGATTTCTTTCCATTCAACGTGTCAGGTGCTGTACCCCTCTCCCCATTGGCTAGTTTAAATATTCTATAAAGACATCAAACGTCTGCCCCAATGCACTGGCTTCCTCCTTAGTCTGATGCAGTCCATTGAATTTAAAGAACTTTCGCTCCCAAAACTGTTGCCAGTTACCTACAAATCTGTGCCCTTTTTCCTGGCACTAGCCCTTGAGCCACATGTTTAGCTCCCCTATCTCCCATCTCTGACCTTCCATCCATCCATCTGCTCCCCTCTTCCAGACTGGCAGGGTCTCAAAGAAGGAGATGCCAGATGAAATGGATGATAGTTTGTCTCACAGCCTGGTCAGGTGTTCCTTGGTCTCCACAACTGACAGGCTGGAGAGATCATTAGTCCCTATGTGTAACAGGACATCAATGTTTTCTCCTGCTTCCTGCATGATTATAGCAATGCAGTCAGTGTCTCTCCATGCTGATGTACCTGGGGGACATCTGACCACTACCCCCAGCTGGAGGTAGGTATCAACTCCCTGAATCATGGAGTCTCCAATGATCAGAAGCATTTTGGATTTCCTTTTTGCTTTTTTTTTGTTTTTGTCCCCGTTTTGGGTGAGTTCTGTTGTGCTAGCTCCTGTGCTGTAGTGTCCTCTACCCCTTTGTTTGATTTTGGAGACAGAGGCAGAGGCAGATACCTGTTTGTAATTTTTATATGGTTTGTGGCGGTGATACGATGGAGAGCACTGAGTGATGGGGCACCCAATTTGCCCCTACTAACCACCTGCCAACCTCCTGGACCAACTACCCTCTGCGGTCGAGGTGCTTCAGTTGGATGTTGGGGAAATGGCAGGTGGTTCTTATAATATATTTCCTCCTGAATATGCAATTTGAGGTACGCAATCTCTGCCCATGCTGCCTGCAGCTGAGCCCTTAGATCTCCAATGGTCCAGCATGTAGGACAGCATCCTAAATCCTGTATAACTGCCCTTTTGAAAAGTGTCCCACAGTGTCTGCAGTTAATAATATCCATTCCACTTGAGTTGCCGAGTTTAAAACCTGGTCTGAATAATTAGAAGGAGGAAAATGAAAGCAAAGGTTTGATTTTTTTTTTATAACTTGTATAGCAAGTTAAATTACTTGTGCCCCTGTAAGTGAGGTCACTGTGTGGACACCCCTCTGATCCTCCTCTTCCTGCTTTGCTACAGGAAATGTCATGACTGTGCTACTCTATTAAAGGAGTGTAGCATAGGGTGGTTGGGGATGGGAGTGGGTGGTAGGCCCTTTCCCTTCCGAAAAAGAAGAACCATGGATGAAAAAAAACAAGGAGGTAAGAGTAGAAACAATTAACCAACAACAAATGCAGTAGCCCTGAAAACTTAGCCAAATGATAGATACAACTGTAAACCCTGTAAGCACCACCTGTAACAATTTCACAGAAGATATACTCTGCAAAAAACACTTTGCTACAGAGAAAAATAAAGCAGTAACAGGAGATATACCTTGCAAAAAAACAATTTGAATCAGAGAAGATTACAGCAGTAATCTGTAAGCACAAAACAGTAACAACCCTATAGGCACACTCTGTAATAATGCAGCAGAAGGTATACAGTACCCTGTAACAGCAATATGAATCAGAGAAGATTATAGCAGTAAAATGTAAGCAAAAAAAGTATAAAATCTTGTGAGCACAAAACAAAATAACAGCACACAGTAAATCTGCCTAGCAAAAAGATGGGTGTAATGTTTCACCACCAACATGCACAGTTACTTTAAATAATAGACTTTGGGCACTGGATGTCCTATGTCAGTTTCAGTTTGATCTATGGATGTGTCCAAAAAGCACAAGATGGGGAAACTGAAACAGTGTCTTGCCCCATAACACTGATAGCATGCTATGTACCAATGGAGTTCAGGAATAGAGGATACATTACATGGTGCATGCATGGATGGGTGCTGCTACAGGGCCTACCCAGGCCCGAATTCAAACATAAACAGCAAATAATTAGCAGCATTCACAGTCTACAGTTCAATAACAAAGGTCCAAAGTCATTTGAAGTTTAAACAGCCCCAGACGCCATAGGGACAGCTTTGAAAAAACATAATATTCCTATACAATTCCGTTTATATATATTTTTTTTTCTGTAGTCGCCCCCCCATGTCTTTATTACTAAGGATGTTTGCATGAGAACGGGATCTTAGTCCTGTCTGCTCTGGCTGCTTGTCTACACCTGATATTACAGTTTTGTTTATGACGTCACAATCGGTTGCTGTGGGATAATTATGATGTCATAAAAAGGGGATTATGATGTCAGGTGTAGGCAGGCAGCCAAAGCAGATAAAGTCTACAGGATTGTTGCCTTGTGTTCATGTGGCTGTCCTCAGTAACAAAGAAAAGTTGGAAAGAATTACAAACAATATATGAAATATAAAGTGTACTGTGTCTAACTCTTACATGATTCAAAGTTCTCTCAGTGGTAGCAGGGGCTCTTTAAGCAAAAATGTATTAAACGTAACCATATATGTGCAAATTGGTGCATTAGGGCAACCTTTACTGCAGAAAATGCATTGACACAAAACGGCCAGATGCCCCAGTGCTTCACGTTAATGAGCTTCATGACAATATATCCTGGTGCTACTTGCCCTCTGACTGAAGGGCACCGACAACTGGGACCCCAAGAGCATGGTGGGTATGGAACATAACTGTTTGCAGCAGTGAGTATTGTTGAATACCAAAACAATATACATACAATACAGTGTTGTGCTGATCATGATACTGGATGTTGCAACTGTTAGCAACATGGTGGATGCCTTGTCTCAAGAGATGCAGTTCTTGAACAATTGTAAGTTGTTGAAAATCTTCACCCACCAGGCCAAACATTATTTCAATATAAAACAAGCATTTGTCAATGCCGAACGTTCGCTTTCAGGTATTTGCAGTGGTGTTTGGCATGTATGGTGCTTTACCCTAATGCCCTGTGCGATTGCTGGTATTTGCACAATAAATTGTCAGCATGACCTTTTTGTTACCCCCATTGTGCGCTACATAGGCGGAAACACGTTTTGGGCAGGATGTGAAAAATGACAGCTGTACTGCTCATAAGGAAGTGTGGTAAAATGCCAATGTTGAAAATCTGGAGTGGAAATATTGAAAATTCGCAAACCTATGAGCGTGCGTGGGAACTGTGCAATGCAGCTCGTAAAACAGTCATTTTAGGAATTTTTTACCAAATTTCCAACATTGCCATTTTAAAACCTCTGCTAATGAACAGTTTCACTGTGATTTTCTACTGTGTCCCATACATTGATTTCTCGCGATAATCGATCGGGCGCCATTGTGCACTATATGGATGAAAGACGCTTTGGGCAGGATGTGAAAATGACAGCTGTACTGCTCATAAGAGGTGTGGTAAAATATAGCAACCCAGAAAATCTGGAGTGAAAATATTGAAATTGCAAACTACGGCGTGCATAGGAACTGCACAATGCACGCTCGTAAAACAGTTATTTGTACCGGCCCGGTGGCACTGAGGGTTGAGGCGCTGGTCGTCACACCTCGCGCCATGCCAGCGACCCATGTTCGGGAGCGGGCATGGGTTGCCGTGGGTCGGCTGGGAGGAGATGGATTGAGTGTCCAAGGGACTGCTCTCCATCTCCGGGGAGGGGGGATTTGGGCGGTCGGGCTTGCCTGACCTAGCGAGGCTGGGGAGTTGACAGCATGTAGCTGCAAGTTTGGGGGTCTGCTAAGACGCTTGATTAGAGCATGCACGGGAGCACGCGGCACTCCAGTCACAAGGCCATTGCACGCCATGACCCGCTGGGAGGAAAACAGCGAAAAGCGAGCCCGGCAGCACGAAGTTGTTCCCCGCGGCACCATTCCTGGAAGGGCGCCTCCCTGGCATGGATCTGTTGGGGTGGGTTGAGTCACTCCCCACCACTCTGCCATGAAGGGTAAGTTGCGGGGTGCATAAGGAGGGTCTGATGTCCGGGATGGCGCTGGGGGGAACAACGGAGGTCGGGTAGCTGGAGCTCTGAAGGGGAGAAAATAATACCAAAACCCCCAAAAAACAGTTACTTGTAGGAATTTTTCATTAAATTTTCAACATAGCCATTTAAGATCTCTGCTCATGAACAGTGACACTGTGATTTTCTTAATGTGTCCCATACACTGAGTTCACGACACCGACTGTGCCATTGTGTGCTACAAGGGCGGAAACACATTTTGGGCAAGATGTGAAAAATGACAGCTGCAGTGCTCATAAGGAGGTGTGGTAAAATGGCAATGTTGAAAATCTGGAGTGAAAATATTGAAAATTCGCAAACTTACGAGCGTGCGTAGGAACTGCGCAACGCAGACTCATAAAACAGTCATTTTTAGGAATTTTTTCACCAAATTTTCAACATAGCCATTTTAAGACCTCTGCTCATGAACAGTGCCACTGTGATTTTCTTAATGTGTTCCATACATTGATATCGCACACCGACTGTGCCATTGTGCGCTACATGGGCGGAAACACATTTTGGGTGAGATGTGAAAAATGACAGCTATACAGCTCATAAGAAGGTGTGATAAAAAGGCAATGTTGAAAAACTGGAGTGAAAATATTGAAAATTCGCGAACTTACGAGCCTGCGTAGGAACTGTAACGCTTGCCTTCATCAAAACAGTCATTTGAATTTTGCGCCAAATTTTCAACATGGGTTTTGGGACCCCTTCTCATGAATGATGTCACTGTCATGGCATTATTCAAGGCCAAAGGGTGATTTTGTGCAGAGACTGCGCAGTGCCTGTGAAATCACCCTTCGGACCCGAATAACGCCATGACAGTGACATCATTCATGAGAAGGGATCCCAAACCCCATGTTGAAAATTGCAGAAATTCCAAAAAATGACTGAGATATGCAAAGTTGAAACCCCTATCTAGCCCATTATACAGCTTACGGCATTTGCTCAGTTCGCGGTCACCTTTGAAGAGTGCAGACGTGTTCCCGGTCCACCAAAGAGCGCCGCGCCAGAGTCAGGAGGTGGGTATGGGGTGGAGGGGTGGGGAGGCTGGGTGCGAGTGGTGGGTGCGGTTGTGGGGGCTGGAGACGTGCTGTGGGACCGCTTTGTATTTTACAGGTGTTAAAAAAAAAAAAAAGACGACGTGGGATCGCTTGCCACGCTGAGGTGGGCTCTCAGCATGGCACAAGATGACTGGGGGCGAGGCCGGCGGGATTAGGCACCCCGCTGGCAACCACGCGGGGGCGCAGGAGCCGACGGGGATTGGGCACCCGCCAGCAAAACAAAGGCAACGCTTGCCACGCTGGGGTGGGATCTCAGAGTGGCAGCAGGATGGTTTGGGGTGCCATGGAGCCAACGGAGATTGGGCACCGTCCGGCAAACAAAGTTTGTGGCATCAAAGCTGTGGGGAGGGGCAGCGTGACGCACGTGGGGGGGCAGCGCGTGACGCGAGGGGGGGACGTCGTGATGGCGGCGCTCAGTATGGCAGCCGTGCTTTCCTTTGAAGCAGAGGAACACCGCTGTCATACTGAGCTCCTGCACCCATTGGTGCAGGACCGCCACGCTTGCTCAAGGGAGCAGTGCATTGGATGGGAGAGGCACACCTCCAAGTGTGCTACTCTCCCAAAATGTTTCGTGCGCATGCGCGCAAGCGAACGTAAAAAGAATAACTATGCTGTCACATCATAGCATACTATTCATAAAAAAAGTATTTGTAACTTGTCAAACTGTGCTATTAAAATCATGAATGAAATCTTTGCTATCATTTTGTACAGCACAGACTATATGTGAGTGATAACCATGATCATCTATCGCAGGTTGCGACTGCTAGCAACATGGGGGATGGGATGTGTTGTAATATCTCCTTCTTAAACAATTACTGCTTAACTTATCAAAGGGCTCCACCCACTTCATCACACTTTAATATTTATTTTTATTTATTTGTTATTCAGAAAGACCTTTGAGCCAAGGCTCTTTTACAAAGGTTCCTCATCTTGAAAACAATGACACATACAGATAGAACAATATTGGTCAAAAGGAGTATACATCTATAAACAGTGCACAATGCTAGATCATTATAATAAACAGTGGACCCAACATTTAACAATGACCCAGTCATTGATGGAGCAGAAAGAAGTAGGCGGCAATGATAAAAGTGAGGTGCAGAGGGGTGTGCAGAGAATGGAGACACCCAACCCCTAGTGATACCTTGATCCAGAGCAGAGCTAAGTAGTGAGAAATAGCTCAGGACGGGGATTGGGGAGGGGTGGGCAGATGAGAAAAGTGTAGCGTGGCCTTGAAACAAGCTTTATCGGTAGTAAACAAGGGGGATGGGGAAAGAAGAGAGGGAAAACAGAAGAGCCATAGGGAGAGGGGAGAGGAGGGAGGGAGGGCCGGTGGGGGGTGTCAAGGGAGGGGCAAGGTGCATAGGGGTCAGACTGTGAGTAGGAGAGGAAGTTAGACCTGAGGAGGGATCCTATGTTCTTTTTGACTGTGGAGCACACTGTGCCATGCTACAGGTTCCCGGGGGGGGGGTGCTACGTGTTCAGGGAACAGGCACACGTGTTGCAGGAGGTGAGTTAGTGCTTGCGTTCAGACTTGAAAAGGGAGAAACTTTTTGTATTGTAAGTGAGCTCCAGGATCTCATTTAGCCAGAGGGGGGCTCTATAGGAAAAGGCATGTTGACCCAGTGCAGTATGCCAGAAAGGTACCATGAGAACCCCCTGCTTCATGCCTCTAGTGCCATAACTTGAAATTGATTTGGAGAAGATGGCAGATACATTCAAGGGTGCCTTGCCCAGTAGAGCTTTCTTTCCAAGGAGACAAGTTTGGAATTTGATCCTGCCCCCTACAAGATCACAATTATTGTGGACTTGATTTCCTGGTCGATCTGGCTTGCATTATGGAGACTTGGATTGGGGACAATGCAGGCCCAGTTTTTGAGGCTGCCATCCCGCCTGGGTATACCATGGTGCACTGTCCCAGACAGGAACGTAGGGGCGGTGGGCTAGCCATCTGTTTTAGATTCAACCTGGCCTTCACTGTGCGCCCAGTGGGAACTCCAGGTTCTTTTGAATGTATGGACATCTGTGGGGGTCTGGGTGCAGGCTGCAGGATCCTCCTTATTTACCACCCTCCTGGGATGTTGTGGAATTTCCTGCAGTAGGTTGCTGAATTCATTGTCAGTGAAACATTGGAAGCCCCCAGATGTATTGTTCTGGGTGATTTCAATGTTTGGGCTGAAAATGAATCTTCTTGGCTTGGTCATAACCTCCTCCAGACCATGTAATCTCTGGGCCTGTCACAAGTTGTTTCTTCCGTGACACACCAGGGATGCCACATGTCAGACCTGGTGTTTTCACTGGGGCTTGAAATAGATAATCTCAAGACTGATCGGGTGGTTTGGTCCGATCACTGCTTGGTGCAGTTCACGTTCGGGGCTCCCACTGGATGCCCTCTCCCTTCTGAGATGATGAGCTGCCACCCTTTGTGGGGATTGACCCCTGAGGGTTTCCTGGTAGCAGCGGATCTATCTAGTGTGCGTGATGCATGCGTCAGAGGTGTTGGTGCTGGGGTGGGCACCTATAATAAGGTGCTATCCGACCCCATTTTCTCCCTCGCACCTGTCCGTGTACTATCCAAATCTGCCTACCTGAGGTTCCCATGATATGATGGAGCTCTCAGGGAGATGAAGAGAAAGGGTCAGAGGTTAGAGCACTACTGGAGAAAGTCCGGCCTGAAGGGGGACAAACTGGCCCTACATGTACATTTTAATGCATACCGGGGGCAATCAACCATAAGAAGGTAGTGTTCCTGTCCAGAGAGATTGCTGCTGGGAAGAACTGACCAGCTGTACTTTTTTGGACTGTGGACAGGCTACTTCATCCTGCTTGTCTACAGCCAAAGAAGGTTTTTACTAATGCTGAATGCAAAGAGTTTACTTGGTTCTTCTCGGACAGAGTGTCCGGCATCCGGCAGGCAGTTTCTTCAGTCATTGATGTCATAGCTGGCAGTGGTCGCCTGAAGTGTTCTGAGTGCACTCCGCCTGGTTGGGGGGAGTTTAGACCAGTGGGGGTAAGTGAGGTCATTGGAGTGGCAACCAATCTGAAGCACACCTTTTGTGAACTGGATCCGGTGCCGACGCGTTTCTTGATGAGCTGCATTGTGACCATTGGCCCGGTGTTTGCTCTGATTGTCCAGTGTTTCTAATCTGAGGGAGTCTTCCCTGATGCCTTGAAGGAGGCATTGGTGAGACCACTCTTAAAGAGACCATCATTGGACCTGTAAGTCAGGGCAAATTACCGGCCTAGCTCTAATCTCCCTTTTTTGGCAAAGGTAGTGGAGAAGGTAGTTGTGCTTCAGTTGGAAGAGTACCTCATGACTCATGAGTTGTACGAACCTTTCCAGTCAGGGTTTTGGGCCAGGCATAGCACAGAAACCACCTTTATTCGGGTGCTGAATGATGTCCTCAGGGCAAGAGATTGAGGGGCTAAGACAATTTTTGTTCTCCTGGATCTCTTTTCAGCATTTGACACTGTGGACCATTGTGTGTTACTTGATCACCTTAGGGAACTCTGTGAACTCACCGGCACTGTCATCAGCTGGTTTGAGTCCTTTTATACTAACAGGAGGCATCAGGTTGTGATGGGGAATTCTTCTTCCACCCCTAGCCTCCTATCTTGCGGAGTTCCTCAGGGATTGGTATGGCCCCAATGTTGGTCGCAGTGTACATGCTACTCCTGGGAGGGCTCATTAGGAAGTAGGGCTTGGGTTTTCATTGCTATGCTGATGATACCCAGCTATACTTTTCCTTTGCCCCAGGAACATCCAACATGGTGGATGTGCTAAACAGCTGCCTTGCTGAGATTAGTGACTGGATGACCTCTAGCTGGTTGCGGCTGAACCCCAATATGACGGAGTTATTGGTGGTGGAGTCAAACAGAGTGCATGATAGGATGGCCTCTGAATCAGAGATTGGACTTGTTCTGGGATCTGTTTCATTGAAGACCTCCTCTAGGGTGTGAAATCTTGGTGTCATTCTGGATAGGAGTTTGACTATGGAGGCGCAAATATCCTCCACTGTCCGTTCCTGTTTTTTCCATCTCAGAAATGTCGCTAGGATAAAGCCCTTTGTTCCACCTCTGGACCTCCCAACCTTGATACATGCCTTAGTTACATCAAGGCTTGACTACTGTAATGCGTTGTACCTCGGGGTCATGGGAGGATCTCTCTGCAGACTGCAGCTAGTGCAGAATGCAGCTGCCTGGTTACTTACTGCGCAGCCAAAATTCTGCCATATTACACCAGTGTTGTGTGAGCTGCACTGGCTACCGGTCAGGTGGAGGATCCTTTTTAAGGTGTCTTTTCACCTATAAGGCCCCACATGGGCAGGGCCCTGGTTATCTGTCAAACCTCCTTGTACCTACCCTCTCTGTCCACCCCCTCCATTCCTCCTGTGGAGCCCCCCTGGTGATTCCAAGGATGAGGCTGAGATCAGCTGGTGACAGGGCTTTTAGTGTCGCCGGCCCCATCCTTTGGAATTCGCTGCCCTCTGGGGTAAAGGGGGCCACTACCTTGGAGGTATTCAAGGCCAGCTTTAAGGCCCTCCTATTTGCCCAAGCATTTTAGGATTGATTACTAATTTGCTGATTTGATCATTTATAATGTTTATATGATGTGTTATTATTTTGTGTTTTTAATTATTCTGCATCTGTGTTTTATTTTCTTGAAGATGTGTTTATCTATTTGTACAGTGCCCAGAGCCTCTGGGATTGGGCATTTTTAAATAAATTTTGCCTTGCCTTGCCTTATAGTGCAGGAACCAGGAGGCAAAAAATAATTAGCAGTGCAGCAATATAGCATGGAACATCAGCTTAACGTACTCAGTTTCTGGTAGAGACCCATCACCCTCAACTGTGAATACCGAGCAGAAGTAGTTGTTTAGGACATTGACCTTCAGCTTGTCATCCTCCACTACGCAATTCATAAGCTGATCTCACAACCCCCGGCTTTCTTTTCTCCAGAATGTATCTAAAAAATTAGTTTTCTCCTCCCTTCATACCTTGAGCAAGCCGCAGCGCCATGTCTGCCTTTGCCCTCCTAACTGTCATCTTTACCTCTTTTGGCCTAATCTGGTACTCCTCATATTCTTCCTCCCCCTTCTACACCTTTAACAGCACCTTAAAAACGAACTTTTTTGTCACCTTCACAGCCTCCTTTATCTCCTTTGAGAACCAGATTGGCCTTTTGTGCTTTTTTGTTTTGATAACCTTTCTTGTACATGAGCCAGTTGCCTCCAGATTTGTCCCCTTAATCATTCCCTCTTTTCCTCTGCTTTCTCAATTTGATCTATACCCACCATGCTTTTCCTGACCTTTCCTTGCATCTGACACAAATGAGCTCATTTGAGGTCCAGAACAACTGCCATTGAGTGGAGACCAGTGCTTCCCATTGCCAGTTCATGTCACTCAGAACGTGGTCACTGGACACCAAAACTTCCTGACTGCCACCCCACCCACCCACCACTTCCAAGCTGGCAAGTACTAAGCTGAGAATAGTGATGACCTGTCATGTGGGATTCCTCACCATCTGTACCAGTAAGCAGTCCCGCATCGTGCCTAGCAGTGTCTGACTCCTGGTGCTCCTAGTTACTGCATATCCCAGTCTCTGTCTGACAGGTTATCGTCCCCACTAACACTAGATCACCTTTTGCTACCTACGCAAGATTTTCTAACTTAATTCTGTATCCCCTCTTCCTTTTGCTGCTGTAGTCAATAGATTTATTTCTTCCAGCAGCTGTAGTCGGCTTTATCCAGACTGACTATACTCTCCCTTCCTTCTTGGTGGTCCCTTCCACCATAGCCTCTGTTCTCTCCCTGATATAGCGGGCTCCTCCCCCTCTTTATTCCTCCACCTGTCTCAGTATCCCGTGACATGGGCGACTGTGATTGTGCTCCTACAAAAACGGCAACTTAATCGTGGTGCATGTCATTGGGGCTACCCACCAGGTAGGGTGACCGGATTGGGGTGGGGATTTGCACATAGAGTGACAGGATTTTGCTACATGTATATGTGCGTGGGGGTGAGTGAGCACACTCAGTGAAGGGCGGAGGGAGGGAGGGATTGTAAGGGGTGGTGTCTTGATGAGCTGCAGAGCTGGTCCCATGGCATGAGGGGTGGGTTCAGGGCTAGGGTTGTGAGGATGCTGGCTTCAGGTCCGGGCACAAGTACATTTTGTTGCTCCTAGCCCAAATTGTTTTTTTCAGTTTTGCACTCTCCCCAACATGCCCCCCTCTGTAGTTGAGAATCCTTTAGCAAGGGAGTGCGGGGGATGCTGCCCTTTGCATAAAACAGTAAATCCTAAGTCCATGGCTTCTTTTTGCTGTGTGCCAGGGGGTATATCGCTGAAATTTATTTTCAGTGATGTACAGTCGCCCTAACGGCAATCTCCTTTCAGTGTCACCATTATGACATAGAACCACCTGTCCCTCCCATATTCAGTGTACCCTAGAACTTTAGTTCCCAATCATTGTTCCCAGTGGCCCATGTCTGCATGATGGCTATAAAGTCTAACTTGACTTCTGCTACCACCTCCTCTAGTTCACTAATCTTGTGTTTCAGGCTTCTGGCATTTAGTTAGACTGCTTCAATGCCCACACCTTATTCCCTCTCCCATAACTTTTCCCCAGTTACTGCCCATCACACCCTTCCAATTCCATCCATTTTTTTCTCCTGTTGGTTTGTCTTCACCCCACCCCACCTTCCCCTTCCTTTCCTGCTTTTTTTTGTTCCCTGCCCTTGCCACCACTAGAATCCCCTCCATTACCCATTTCTAGGGTAGCCCCTATTAAGTTTTCCTTGTTCCCCAAACTACAGAATCAATAGCATCTGCCTCCCTCTCATTCAGTTTGAATGACAATCATTGTAGATGTTGAGCTTTTGCTCAAGTGCTTTGCTCCCTCCCTCCCTCAAGACGTAAGTCATCTCCCTTGAGTACTTGCTGGCAGTATCACCTAAAGGTTAGGGTAACAAGCTTTGAATGAGCTTGGTACATCCATCTGACCTGGGTTTGATTCCCACAACCTCCACTTGCACACTGTGTGACTCTGAGCAATTCATTTAACCTCCCAAGTGCTCCCAGGTTGCCCCTGAAAAATAGGCACTTGTGTCTAGTGGGCCTTACACAGTTACCAAAGAATAAAAATAAACTAACTAGTGGACCTTACCCGGTTACCAAAGAATAAAAACTAACTAACTGACTAACTAACTAACTAACTAGCTAGCTTTCTATCCCAGGAGTGCCATTCAGTGTCCCACAAATCTATACCCCTATTCCTGACACCACCCACTTCAACCAGGTTTTGAGTGTGTCACTTTCCTACAACATTCCCCTTCTCTCCCCCTTTCCGCTCTACCCTCTGTCCCACACTGGTAGCACCTCTAAAAAGTCCAGTCAGACCACATTCCCATTCAGATACCCCTAGCCTTTGGAAATTGGATTTAACTTTTTCCAGACCCTTTCGACCCTGATGTACTCCTCTGGAAGCTTGTTCCAGTCCTTTACCACTCTCTGTGTAAGAGGTACTTCCTGACATATGTCTTTAGCCTCTCCCTGCCAGCTACAAGGAATTACCCCTCATAGCCATTGTGCCACTCATTGTGAACAGCTTACTGTTGCTCAGCTTGTTTATTCTGCAGAGGTATTTGAATGTCTCAGTTATGTTGCTGCTCTTCTGTTCTCCAGCTTGTATATGTTTAGATAAAGGACTTGCTGTCCGAAACGCGTCAAGTGGCTGTTCTTTTTTGGTGTAATAAATAATTGTCTTTAGCTTTAGCTCTGGGTCCATTCCATTATTGGGATTTGTGTGTGCTTCAGCTTTTTTGGTAATTGTTTATGTTTAGATCCCCCAGTCACTTCTCATAAGTCCTATCATGTTGCCTTGCAGGGGAAGTCACACAGCTGTCAACCATACCAAGTAGATACCAATGGCAAATTGCTTTGCACCCTTGGAAGAGGCACAGGTGACTGACTGTAATGGGTGGACCTCAAGTTGGTTGGTGTTGAGGGAAAAGTAGACATGGTGACACATGGGTCAGGTGCAGGCAGAAGTCAGTAAGGATGATTCTAGTGACAAGAGACTGTATGGTTAGAGGCATGGAAGGGTAGTAGGCAGTGCAGGACAGGGGAGGTGGTGGTCAGATGCCTGCCTGAAGCATCAGCCATCTGGGATTGGGAGAGGACTGGGAGGATAGTGGAGGAGGGGAGGGAGCAGGGAGTGTTGGTACATCTTAGTATCCATAATCCAGTGAACTGCTCTGTGGAGACAGTGAAGCAGGACATCCAGAGGCTGTAGGACAGATTGAAGAAGCACTCACATTCCTTGTGTTTTTCTGAGGTCCTCACATCTGGGGTTTGGAGAAGGGGGAGGTTAAAGTGAGGTAGGATGAGATCAAGGAGTTCAATGGGTGGTTCAAGGTGCGGCATCATGAACAGGGGTAGCACTTTGTACGGGGCTGAGTGGGGTTCCAGGACAGGAGACTCTTCAAAGGTGACAGCCTTTACCTAACAAGTGATGGGTCTAGTGCATTAGGACAGAAATTTAATGTCTACTTGGCAGACAGTTAAACAAGCTGCAGGGGATGCTGAGGTTAGAGATTCCACAGCTGAGGTAGGTGAAGTGGGGACTCTAACCAGTACTCCTTCAGGAATAGGGGCTAGGGGCATAAGAAGTAGTAGCAGAGTGGAATGAGTTCAGGGGACCAGAGCATGTAGACTAAATAGACCAGCAACAAATGAAAAACACAAGACACCATGGATACCAGGGAATTGTGACAAAGGAAGTCAATCAAGAACCAATAGAGATGGGAGAACAAGTTGGAGGGTGGTGTGCCTCAATGCCAGGAGTTTGGGTAATAAAAGGAATGAGCTCCAGGTAGTATTGGCAGACTCTGGGCTGGATCTAGTGGCTGTTACAGAAACTTGGGCCATTGAGAACAAAAGTTGGGGCCTGGCGGTACCTGGGTACACCTTGTACAGGTGAGATAGAGGCAGTAGAAAATGCAGTCATTGGAAGGAAAGGGGAGGTAGAATCACTGTGGGTAAAGCTCACAGACTCATAGAGTAGGAACCATTACATGGGGGTGGTTTACAGGCCACCAGGGCAAGAAGAGGAGAGAGGAAAGAGATAAGAAACTAGGAACAAAAGCAGGAAAAGGGCAGCAAAAGGGGAAGTTGTAGTAGTAGGGGACCTCAATCCAACTATTGTTACTGCTCTGGCTGTGTGTGTGTGAGCTTTTCTGCCAGTAGTTGTTCTGTTTGCATGATGCACCACACTCTTTTTGAGGTGACCCCTCTTTTTTGTTTTGGATCTCAACCTGTCAGACATTGACTGGGACATCCCAGCAGCCAGGAGCACCCAAAGCTAGGTCCTGCTTGATACTTTCCAGGACTGCATGATGGTGCAGCAAGTAAAAGATCCCACTAGAAAACTCACCATTCCTGATGTGATGCCCACCAACTCAGAATGAGTAGGCAGACTGGGGGTTGAGGAACCACTGGGGTCCAGCAATTACAGTACTATATGGTAAGAGTTGGCCCTGGGCACTAGCAAGCCCTTGTCTAAGGCTGAGGTGCTAGACATCAGAAGAATGGATTTCAATCAAATGAGGGAACTACAGTCGTCCGGGACTGGTTAGCTTTGGTAGACAGCATCAAGGGAGTGGAAGAAAAATGGGAGTGTTATAAAAGGGTCTGTTCCCTAAAAGGGTCATGGGGGCAGTGAGGGCCAAAAGAAAGCCTTTATAAGGTACAAAAAACAGGGGGACAAAGAATGGGACAAGTATCAAGAAAAAACTAGAGAGAGCAAGAGGGCAGTCAAAACTGCAAAGGTAGATACAGAACTCTGCATTGTGGAGGGGGTCAAGGGAAGGGAAAAACAGTTTTTCAGATATATAAGTGAAAAAAGAAAGATTGGAGGGGGAATGTTCAGGCTAAAGGAGGATGGCTAGTAACAGAGGAAGATGGGTAGAATGCAGCCATGCTGAATAACTACTTCTGCTCGGTATGCACTAGGAGGAAGAGCTGGCCCTTGCCAGAAAGCAGGATAAAGGCAGCTGGTAGAGGCATCCCAGAAATGAGGCTACAGAAATATACTGGCAAAGAGTCTGAAAATTGTTAGCAGCCCTCAACACAGAAACACAGAAACAGAATTTGTTGGCAGATAAGGACAACTTGGCCCACTCAGTCTGCTCATTTTGTCCGTGCCTATACTGTCACCACAGACTCTACCCAATATTCTGGCTACCCCCCCAACACCGCTTTCCTATTAAGATTCCTTTGTGCCTAACCCATACATGCTTGAAGCACACCACTGTTTTTGCCTAACCCCCCCTCCACTAGAAGCCTGTTACAGGCACCACTCTTTTAGTGAAGAAGTACTTCCTCACATCCCTCCTACATTTCCACTCTTCCAGCTTCGTTGTATGCCCTCTTGTTCTCATGCACATTCTCTTCTGGAAAATGCTCCCCCCTGTACCTTATTGGTAGCCTGTGATGATGGTGACTGCATATGGGAGATTGTCATAATGGTGACCCATATAACGGCACTTTCATCTTGGGTGACAGTACCGGGATGGCGAATGCTTGATCGTAAAGCTAGGATGGGTGACAGGAAGGGAGGGAGGTGGGTGACAGGATATGGAGGGATGGGGAACATGGATGTGACCCACAGGAACCTGCTTCCACCAAGCCAGCCATGTGGTGGGTAGGGTGCATGGCTCTGATGGAGCAGGTCCCGGGTTTGGGACTGGGGCGGGTGTTTCCTTTTGCGATTCCGCAGCTGCGGGACTTAGGTTTTTGCTGGGATTGCCCCCTCCACGACATGCACCCCAGAGTTGAGAATGTATATTTAGGGGATGCGGGAAGCAGTACCCCCGCATGCACAATTCCTGGTAGCCTTTTTCTATATATCGCCAAAATTGTTTTCGGAGATAATGCAGGTCACAATAATAGTGATAGCCTTTGTGCAGTCGCTATTATCACATAGAACCACCTTATTCACTCCAAGGAGGTACTTATACAATGGGTCTCTATCATGTCCCCCCTCTTCCTCCTCTCATCCAGGGTGTACATATTGAGATCCCTCAATCTCTCCTCATAGGGCTTATGTTGCAGCACCTGCACAGTTTTAGTTGCCCTCCTCTGGACAGCGTTTACTCTGTCTATGTCCGTCCTGAGATGTGGTCTCCAGAACAGGACACAGTACTCTTTGTGGGATCTCACCAATGATCAATACAGTGGTAACACCTCTTTCCTTCTGCTGCTGATTTTCCTCCCTATGCAGCCCAGATCTCACTGGCCCAGCTTACTGTCTTGTTGCACTGCCCCACCATCTCAAGGTCATCAGATATTTTAAGTCCAAAGTCCCCTTCCTGTTTAGTTATTGTCAGTACTTCTTCCCTCATTTTATACACCACACCTGGGTTTCTGTGCCCTAGGTGCATGATTTTGCACTTTTCCACACTGAATCGTAATTGCCAAATCCTTGACCACTCCGTGAGTTTTCTCAAGTCTCTACTCATTCTCTCTATTCCCCCTCCAGAGTATCTACTCTATTGCAGATTTTGGTGTCATCTGCAAAGAGGCATACCTTCTCTTCCATTTGTTCTGCAATGTCGCTTAAAAAGACACTGAAGAGGACTGGTCCCAGTACTGAGCCATGAGGTACCCCACTGGTCATTCTCCCCTCATTAAAGTGAGTACCATTTACCACCACCCTCTGTCACCTATTCATCAACCATTTCTGTATCTGGTTTACCACTTTGGGTCCCACACCTCAATTACCCAGTTTCCTTATAAGCTTCTTATGTGGTACGGTGTCGAAGACCTTGCTGGTCTAATTAGACCACGTTGACTGCCCCATCATGATCTATTTCCCTGGTCACCCAGTTGAAGAAATTGATCAGGTTTATCTGATATAACCTCCCTTCCCCCATGAATCTGTGCTGCCTTGGGTCTTGCAACCACTGGATTCAAGCTACTCCACAATTCTTTCCTTTAAAAGTGTTTCCATTAACTTCTCCACTACTGACATTAGACTGACCAGCCAATAGTTGCCAGCCTTCTCCCTGCTGCCACTTTTATGAAGTGGGACTTCATCTGCCCTCCTCCAGTCCTCTGAATCCACTCCTGTTTCCGGTAAGATGTTGAATAGGGCAGTCAGAGATGCAGCCGGTACCCCCTTGAGCTGCCTCAACATCCTTGGGTGTAGCCCGTCTGCTCTATAACCTTATCCACTTTCAGATTCGCAAGTCCTCTCAAGATTCTTTCCTCTGTAAATGGACTTGTGTCTACCTCCATCTCCTCCAGTGCTTCTGCTTCTTCTATGTGGTCTGTCCCCTGCTCCCTCCATGTAAAGACTAAGCAGAAGCTTCTGTTCAAGATATCTGCTTTTCCCAGATTCTTCTCTGTACAGTCTCATACTGCCCTTCTTAACCTTACAATACCTCCCCTTGGTTTCCTGTGGTTGCTTGAGGTAAACAAGGCCCCGGGGCCAGATGTGATGCATGTGAGGATACTAAGGGAATTGGCATCAGTGCTAGCCAAACCCCTGGTGGAGCTATTCAATATCGCTTTGCAGCAAGGGGTGATTCCCAGGGACTGAATATGCTGCACAACTGAGGGGACAAAGAGCAGCTGGGAAAATATAGACCCATCAGCCTTACCTTTGTAGTAGGGGAAACTGATGGAGACACTGGTCAGCGAGGACCTAGTGGAATCCCTGGAGAAAAATGTGCTTTAGGATAGTACACAGCACAGATTCATGACAGGTAGGTCTTATCAAACCAACCTAATAGTATTTTTTGAATGGGTAACCAAGGAAGTTGACAAGGGACATGCAGTAGGTTTACTCCAAATTCAGCAAGGCATTCATAGCAAACAAGCAAGCAATCCTTAATTTGTGATGCGCTATTCCAAAAGATCATAGTGCAGTACATTCTAGAACAAATTAAAATATCCATATAGGTTTATAAAGCATAACTAATACAACTAATTAAATTATACATTATAATTCAACATAAATAGATTAAAACGTAAAAATTCCAAGGGAATGCTTGGCTGAAGGGGTATGTTTTCAATTCAGTTATAAAATTATCAGTGGTCTGGCACTCTCTAATCTGATGAGGTAGAGAGTTCCGCAGGATAGGGGCCTCAAAAGCAAAAGAACGTGCCCCAGATGTCTTTAAGTGAATCCTGGGAACCTCCAGCAATCCCTTGTTGGTGAAGCAGAGTGGGCACAGGGGGAAGTAAGGGCACAGAAGATCTTGCAAGTAGCTGGGTTCCTGTCTGTGTAGGGCCTTGTAGGTCAGCAAGCCAGCCTTGAAGGTGATCTGCAAATCTACTGGCAGCCAGTGCAGATAGCAGAGCACAGGTGTGATAAGGCAAGATCTTGGTAGGCCAGTCAACAATCTGACTGCCACATTCTGCACTAACATCAATCAGCAGACATCAACCCCCAGGTATAGGGCATTGCAGTAATCAAGACGCGAGGTTACAAAGGCATGAACCAGAGTTGGCGTGTCGCCAGGCGAAATCAGGCACTTAATCTGGGCGATGTCCTTCAGATGGTAAAATGAGGTCTTAACAATGGCCAACACCTGCGATTTTAGTGTCCAGCTGCTGTCAAACATAATGCCCAGATTTCGCACCTAATTTGAAGTAAGCAGCTGGACATCTCTGAGTTGAAGTCCAGAGGGTTGGCCAGCTTGCAACCTCAAGCCTCAGTGACCTGGCTCTACAACCAACACCTCGGTTTTGTCATAGAAACAGAAACGAAGAAGATGTCGGTAGATAAGGACCTCATGACCCATCTAGTCTGCCCTATTTTTCCCTACCTACAGCTACTCCACAGACTCTACTCTGTCTTTGGTCTCCCCCTGCCTTACTTCTAAGATCCCCTTGTATCTAACGGATGCATTCTTGAATCCTGTAATTGTTTTAGCCTCCCCACCTCTTCTGGGAGGCTGTTTCATGCATCCAGCACCCTCTCTGTGAAGAAGAACTTTCTTACATTTCCTTTGAGCCTCCCCCCTTCCACCTTCATAGTGTGATCCCTTGTTCTTGAGCATCTTTTTCTTTGAAAAATGTTACCTTCCTGTACCCTGCTTTTATCTGTAAGATATTTGTATGTTTCTATCATATCCTCCCTTTCCCTCCTTTCTTGTAGGAAGTACAGACTCAGCTCCTTAAGCCTTTCTTTGTAGGACTTTTGATGTTGGCCCTGCACCATTTTGTTTGCTCTCCTTTGTACTGTCTCCACCCTATCTATGTCCTTTCCGAGATGGAGCATCCAGAACTGGACACAGTACCCGAGGTGTGGTCTCACCAGCAACCTATACAGGGGTATCACTACATCCCTCCTTCTGCTGATGATTCCCCTGCTTATGCAGCCTAGCATCCTATTAGTCTTCCCCACTGCCTTGTCATATTGTTTAGCTACCTTCAGGTCATCAAAAATGATTACCCACTGATCCCTTTCCTGCTTTGTGATTGCTAATTCTACTTCTCCCAGTTGGTATGTTGCCCCAGGTTTCTGTGCCCCAAGTGCATGATTTTGCACTTGTTTGCATTGAAATCCAACTGCCAGACCCATGACCATTCTTCCAGTTTATGTAGATTGCCCCTCATTCTTTCTACTCCCGCTCTTGTGTCT
Organism: Neoceratodus forsteri; assembly: GCA_016271365.2. Lineage (NCBI taxonomy): Eukaryota > Metazoa > Chordata > Ceratodontiformes > Ceratodontidae > Neoceratodus > Neoceratodus forsteri. The sequence goes on from CM057453.1 coordinate 390,086,412, forward strand.
ACTCTTTTGCAGGGCTTTGCGTTGTCTGCGAATAGACATACTTTCCCTACTACTCCCTCTGTGATGTTGCTAATAAATATATTAAAGAGGACTGAACCTAGTACTGTCCCTTGCAGCACCCCCCATTCAACTTGATGCTACACAGAAGACTGCTGAATAAGCTGGGGGATTCATATTAGGAAGGTGAGAAATGCAGAAGGCATGTAGCCCATAGTGCATTCCTCTTGTTATATGGGCCAATGTTCCCATAACAAATTTTTCATAATGTGTTTATCTAATTTTAATTTGAAAGTATCAAAACTATTATTTTCCACAATGTCTCTTGGGAGAGAGTTCCAAATGGGGATGATTCTTTGGATGAAAAAAAAAACCTTCTTAAAAGTCCTCTAGGATTTGTAAGCATAAGTTGAAACCTATGACTTCTAAGGCTAGTATCCCTATGGCTAATTCTAAATCCTAGTTCTGATAAGAGCTGATCTTCTCCAATGATTTTAAACATAAATAGTAGATCACCTCTTTGTCTTCTAAGTTCCAGGAGAAATAAATTTAGTTCTTTTAATCTTTCTTCATATGACATATGTTGGAGGCCATACACCATTTTAGTGACCCTCCTCTGTACATTCTCCAATGTGTTGATGTCCTTCCATAGGTAAGGACTCCATAAAGGGGATGAATAATCCAAAACTGGATGAACATAAACTTGGTAGAGAGGTATGATACAGGCCCTGTTTCTAGAAGAAATCAATATTTTTATACAACCTATACGTTTTGTAGCTTTATTGGCTATTTCTGTACAATGATTATTGAACTTAAGGTCATTACTAATGAGGACCCCAAGGTCCCTTTCATTGTTGACTCTTTTTAAACTTTTGCCATCCGTAAAATAATCACTGCATGAGTTATTTTTACCCAGGTGCATAACAACACATTTTTCAGAGTTAAAGATCATTCCATGAGACCTGGCCCATCCTTCCAATTTTAAGAGATCATCTCTTGGTCCATGGGACCTCTCCATCATGCTAACATCTTCTGCTAGTTTGGTGTCATCAGCAAACCTAATTGCATAACTATTTAAATCTTTATTAAGGTCTGCAATGAAGATAGAAAAGAGTGTTGGTCCTGGAACGGAGCCCTGGGGGACTCTGCTTGAAACAACTCCACCATCTGAATAATGGCCTCGTATTTTGACTATTTGTTCCCTATTTCCCAACCATGCTTCAATCCAAATGATGATTTTTTTGTTAATTTGTACCCATTTCATACTATTGATCAAAGAGTCATGTGGAACTTTATCAAATGCCTTGCAGAGGTCGAGCTAGACAACGTCCACAAGCTTCCGATTTTCCAGAAGTGCACTTACCTTTTCATAAAAGACCAGGTTAGTAGTCAGGCGGGACATGTGATCTTTAAAACCATACTGTGAATCATCCAGCAAATTTTTAGACATCATATAGGTTTCCAGCCTGTCTTTACTTAATAACCGCCTTGATGAGATCAGACTTTGGATGAGTTCGAGCTGGTTGAAACTCAATCTGGATAAGACTGAGGTATTGGTTGTGGATCCAGGTTGTCCGGGGGTAGGTGTGGGAGCTAGATAACCATCAGGTTTATTACTTGGTGGTGTACCGCTCTCTACCTCTGGGCAGGTGCGAAATCTGGGTGTTATTTTTGATGATGGTCTGACCCTGAAATCTCAGGTGTCAGCTGTTGTCAAATCCTCTTTTTACCATCTGAGGAATATCGTCCGGGTGAAACATCTGATTCCCCCGGAGGACCTTCCAACATTGGTCCACGCCTTTGTCACTACTCGTCTGGACTACTGCAACTCCCTCTACCTAGGGCTACCAGGGGTTGATATCCGCCGCCTCTAGCTGGTGCAGAATGCGGCAGCCAGGCTTTCGACTGGGACTTCTAGAACCAGTCATATTATGCCTGTGCTCCGCGAACTGCACTGGCTGCCTGTTTGGTGGAGGATCACCTTTAAGGTTGGTTTACTAACCTTTAAACCTCTACATGATCAGGGACCCGGTTACCTGAAAGATCTCCTGATTCCCTACTGCCCCTTCCGTCCTCTCCATTCCGCCAATGAGGGATTGCTGGAGATTCCTTGGGTTCGATTAAAGTCATCAGGATCCCGTGCCTTTGCTTTTTCAGCACCAACCCTGTGGAATTCTCTACCTTGTTGGTTGAGAGAATGTCCAACCGTCGATAACTTTAAAGTTGCCTTAAAAACATATCTTTTTGATTTAGCATACTCGTGTTAGTTGTGGCTGACTTTTAAATGTTTGGATTTTATTAATTTTAACGTTTTGTACAGCGCTTTGGCTTTGAAAGGCACTATATGAATAAAATTGAATTGAATTGAATTACAGACTTGAGTATCTTTCCCAAGATACAAGTTAGACTAATAGGTCTATAATTATTGGGGTTGCTATGGTAACCTTTTTTAAGATTGGTACCACCACTGCTTGGTGCCTTCATTTGGAACTTCATCTGACTCTAAAGACAAATTAAAGAGTATATGCAAGGGTTCCACCAACCATGGTTCAATAGCTTTCTTTTTTTTTTTGTATAATATTTTTATTTGCTTTTCAACAAACTTCAACAAACAATCAATAATAATAATAATATAATAATAATAATAATAATTTTATTTATATAGCGCCGTTCAAAATATCAAAGCGCTGAACAGGTTAATAACATAAATACAAATATCCATGCAAACATAAACATATAAAAACACATCATAAATCAAATACACAACTTATTCATTCTATTGCCAGTGTCATACATTATAGTAATCAACCTTTTCACTTCATTACCAACTATGTTCCATTCCAGTTAAGTTTACTTAAATTAAATTAGATTAAATTAAATTAACTTAAATTAAATTAAAGTGAAAGTGCAACCAGTATACTCATGCTTTTTACATCCAATCCTTTTCTCATTCCTATTTTTCCTCCATCCTTTACTTAATTCCTTTTTATCTTCCCTTTTATTCTACTTGAAGCATTTTCCCTGCCCCCCCTTTTTTTACCCCTTCTTTCCGCTTTCTATATATCATCTCTCTTCCTCCTTACCTATCTCAGCTTATGAAACCTTCTCATAATACCCAACTCTCTTCCTCTGACAGAGAAACCAAAAAAGGGGCCCATTGCCTTGTAAATCCTTCCTCCCGTCCCCCCATCACATAGGTTAGCCTCTCTAGCCCCAATGTCTGCAGCACCATTCTCCACCATCCTTGGACTGCTGGTGCAACTTGTGAGACCCAAGTATTCTGGATCCCATGATGGGCCAGAACATATAGTACCCTAATCCATCTAGGTAATAATGTCCATTCCTCCTCTTCTCCATCTTCCACCCCAAATAAACATCCCAAAGGATCCAATGGCAACTCCCTCCCAGCAATCTTTCCCACTCTGGCCACCACATCCTTCCAATATTTCTGCAGTATCGGGCACTCCCAAAAACAGTGCATATATGTCCCCCATCCCGAACCACACCTTCTGCATAAAGGCGATACTTCGATACTTCAGGGTGCACCTTATGTATGATCACCGGTGGGTGGTACACCCTGTGGATAAATTTAAAATATGCCTCCTCATATTTATTGCATACCATAGTCTTCTATCAGGAAGTATGACCTTTCCTCTCTTCATCGCCTGGCCTATGAACCCTTTCTCCTGATTTTGAGCTACATAGATCATTACCTCCACTGGGTCGACCTCATATATCCCTTTATTCACCTTTCTCAGACTTCCCATATATGTCCTTGTTTGTAAATACCTGAATCTATCTCTCTCACCGCCTCCTACCACCTCCTGCAGTTCCTGTAATGATCAGAACCGCCCTCCCACTAATAGGTGCCCCAGACTCCTTATTCCTTTTCGCTCCCATTTCCAAAAAGCCTATGTCTTCTAACCCTGGCAAGAAGTAGGGATCACCTGCCACAGGCATTAATAGTGTCTCCTTTCCTTGTGTCCAACCTTTTCTCCTTAATGCCTTCCAGGGTAGTAGTACCTGCACTACCAGTGGGCTGACTTATTTTCCTATCCTATACACTCTTAGCCCTTTACTATGGAGATATGCCATTATTTTACCCTGGGCCATTCCCTGTTCCAGTTCAACCTAGCTGGCAACCTTGGGTTTATGTACCCAATCCTCCACATATCTTTGCTGTATAGCCAAAAATAGTTTCCAAATCCAGGAAGTTTAAGCCCCCTTTCTCTCTATCTGCCTTTAGCCTCCCCAAACCAACCCTCGGGTGCTTTCTTTTACAAATAAAGGTAGTGAAGGCCTTCTCCAACCTGTATACATCCTCCCTAGACAATCCCAGATGTAGCACCTGTAGAAAGTACACAATCCTAGGCAGCACGTTCATTTTTATTATATTAATTCTGCTCAGCCATGACACGGGTAGCTGCATCCACCTTCTTAGATCTGCCTCGATAGTTTTTATCAATTTAGTGTAGTTTAAGTTATATAGGGACCCCAAGGATCTGCCTACCTGGACCCCCTAAATATGTCAGACTCGCCCCCACCACCTTGAGTCCCCATTGTCTTACCTTTTCTCCAGCCCCCTTAAACCACATTACTTCTGACTTTCCCAAATTAATTTTGTAACCCGAGAATATCCCAAACTCCTCTACCAGTGACAGAAGTGGGGAAACCGATCGCCTAGGATCCTTCATAAACAAAAGCATATCATTCGCGTATAGTGCCAATTTATGTTGTGACCTCCCTTCTCCCCAACCCCCTGTATGCTCCCACAGTCTCTTATTGCTACAGCCAGAGGTTCTATCGCAAGCACAAATAATAAGAGGGAGAGTGGACAGCCCTGCATCGTGCCTCTCTCCAAATAAACCTCTCCGACCTACTTCCATTTACTACCACCTGCGCCTGGGGCTGTCTATACATCACCTTTACCCATCCCAGGAATGGTTCACCTAGATCAAACCTTCACACTATTTCAAACAGGTAGTTCCATTCCACCCTGTCAAATGCTTTTTCCGCATCCATTGAAAGGAGCCCTATATCTTCCTTTCCCCTGTTCGCTCTCCAAAGTATATTAAGCAGCCTTCTCATATTATGATATGACTGTCTTCCTTTAATAAACCCTGTTTGGTCCGGGTGAACCATCCCCGGGAGTGTCTCCTCTAGTCTACAGGCCAGAACTTTAGCTAATATCTTCAAATCACAATTTAACAGTGATATCGGCCGATACGAGGCACATAATTGCGGATCCTTCCCCTCCTTTGGTATGAGGCATATGACAGCATCATAACACGTATCTGGCAAGCTAGTCTCTTTGTTTTGTTGGAACACTTTACACAGCATCCTCGCAGTTCGGGCCCCCATCAGTTTATAATACTCCACCAGATACCCATCCGGTCCACTAGCTTTCCCCTTCTGCAATTTTTGGATAGCTTGCATCACCTCCTCCTCCATTATTGGTTTCCCTAACTTTTCCCTCTGTGTCTGTGTGGCTTTTGGAACTGTTATCGTCCCTAGCAATTCTAACATATTTTCTTTCATTCTTATATCACCTACCTGATATAATCATTGAAAGAAGGCCCAGAAGGCCTTCTGCATTTCCTTATCCTTGCTCTGCAGGGTACCCTGATCATCTCTCACCCCTAAAATTCTATTCATCCTCTTACCTCCCTTCATAAGGTTAACCACCATTGGCCCTGGTTTATGTCCCCATTCAAATATATATCTCTTGTTAAATAAGCCAGCTCTCCCTGCTTCTGATCTCAAGTGTGCATTCAACGTCTCCCTCACCATGTTCAGCGTTCAGACGGTCTCCCCCTTTTCCCCATGAGCCACCCTCATTTCTAACTCCTTTAATTTATTTTCCAGCACACTTCTTTGTGCCCTCCGTTTCCTCTTTATGCGAAATACATATTCAATAATTGCTCCCCTCATAAACACCTTGCCCGTTTCCCAGAGTATATTTTTTGAGACCCCCTCTTTATCATTTATTGCCATAAACAAATCCCAGATGTCCTCCAGATGCTTCCTAAATTCCTCATACTGAGCCATATATGTGGGGAATTTCCATGGGGCGATCCCTGTTTCTCCCTCCCTTGTACTTTCATTACCACCATTGCATGGTCCGAAATATGAATAGGGCTGTGTCTTGTCTCCCATACTCGAGCATACCATTCCCTCGTGGGTTAAATATAATCTATCCACATCCATGTTTTGTGGGGGTTTGAGTACAAAGCATACTCCCTCACTCCCAGGTTTGCCGTTCGCCACATGTCTACCAAATCTAGTTCTGCCATTCCCTCTTGCCATTGTTGCATCCCCCTGTCATTCTCCCTTTTCCTTCAGAGTGGTCCATTTCCGAGTCCATTGCCCAATTTAAGTCCCCCCCCATTATTAACCCCAGGAATTGCTCCTGAACCAGTAAATCCAGCAAAGAGGCATAAAATTGGTAATCATGTACCTCCGGGGCATACACCGATCCTAAGGGATCTGCTCCCCATCCAGGGATCCTTAATAAAAATAAATCTCTCCTCCTTGGTGTCCCTAAGTACCCTCTGCACCTCCAAGTTCAGACCTTTATGTATCAATATGGCTGATGCCACATAACACTTCCCCACCCATCCTCGGGCCAGTTTGGCGTGCTCTGCCTCTGTTAGGTGCGTTTCTTGTAATAGAGTTATTTGGGCTCCCCCTCTTTTGAGGGCTGTCGACACCATAGACCTCTTTACTGGATTTATAACACCTCAAACATTCCAAGTAATCACATTAGTACTTTTGCTAACAGACATTAATATATGTTATTTCTTTCCCTTTCATCTTCACTTTTGCCACTAATAGCATGATAATCTCGTATACTTGGTTGCACTTTGTTCATACAAAAAAATAACAGTATCAAAACAAACATTCTCAACAACATTTTAAACATATAACTTTGTACATGTTTCCCCCTACCTCCCTTTCTTCCCATATTCACTACCTCCACCAGTCCCTACCATACCTCCTCCCCTTAACCTTTTCACTACTTGCTCCTTCCCCTCTATCCCTAATCTGATTCACTCCTCCCTCTTCCTTGCACAACTCCCCCTGTCTCTCATGTTCCAACTTTCCCTTCCTGCACTCCCACCCCTCTTTCCTGTCTCTGGAATAACCCCCCTCCAAACATACCCCTTCCTTCCCTCTCCCTTCCCCTTGTTTATCTCCCCTTCCCTTAGACACTATCAGTCCCTCCGACTTGAGTGTCTGCCTCATCCCTCAGATACTGAAAGAGACACTCCCCTGCTCTCCCTCCACAGCCAGTATAACTTTGTTTCCCTTGCCCTGTAACTTCACCCTTTTAACTATCCCCCTTCCTTGTAGTTACCTCCAGTGTTTCCTTTCCCTGCTCTCATCACCATTCCCCCCCACTGCTGTCCTCCATGCAGCCCCCCTTCTTTTCTAGTTTGAAGCCCTTCCCCTTCCTTTATCCCTCTGCCTACATTGGTCTTCTCCCTTTGTCTGCACCACGCAGGTACTTCAAAAGGGAATGGTTAGGGTTATCAGAAAGGACAAGCAGGGAGATTAGGCCGTGCTTAAAAGCCAACGCGTCAAGCTCCTCTCCCCGCCCGCCCTCCTACCTGCACCCATACGCTTTTCCAGTCAGTCTCTCTCTTCTCGAGCATCTCGGGCCTTCCTCTTCACATCCGGGTATTTCTGTCATGTAGTGTTGGCTCCCGTCCCACCATGGCACTTCAAACAGCCTTCACATATGCCCCCTTCAGTTCTCTCCACCACAATCAGGACAGTCCACCAGTCTTATCAATTTACAGCATCCCAGTCCATTTCCACAGACAGCGGTTGCAAAATAAGCTTAGCTAGTAATCACTCTTTCTCCTCCACCACAAACTTGAACATCGATACTGCAGATCAAAACACAAATGAATGGTAGCTGCAAATACAGTCTCTCCTCCTTTGCTTAAATATCTAGACAGAGTTCCCAACTCCTTTGCTCAGTTTCTGGGCCATTACTCAGCGCAACTTTTGCCTCAGATTCTTCACGAATTCCTCTGGTTTTTCCACCTCCCAAAAGGAGTACGTGGCCCCTTCGTGTTTTATTTTTAAAGTGGCCGGGTACACCAGGAAGTTCTCAATCTTCAGGTCTTGTAGTTACTGCATGGAAGTATTAAACAATTTCCTTCTCTTCAGCAACCAGGCTGAATAATCCTACGACATATATAGACGGTGGCCCTCATACTCCACCTTTCCCTTCTCTCTAAAAGCCTTCAGCACTAACTCTCTGTCTTGAAAGTGGTGGAACCCAAATATTATTTGCGTTGGTGGTTGTACTTTCATTGGCTTGGGCATCATAGCCCTATGAGCCCTCTCATAGGAACATAGAAACATAGACTTTGACTGCAGATAAGGACCACTTGGCCAACCCAGTCTGCCCATTTCCCTACCTACTGGATAAGCTGCAGATTCTAGTTAACCAACAGCCTAGTTCCTGCCATACCCACTACAATTGCCTTATGTCTGTCCCATGCATGTTTGAATTCCTCCACTGCTTTAGACCCCACAGCCTCTCCAGGAAGGTGGTTTCATGCATCCACTACTCTCTCCGTGAAAAACAAATTCCTCACATTACCCCTGAACCATCCCCCCTCTATCTTTAAATTGTGGCCCCTTGTTCTTACACATCTCTTTTTCTGAAAGATGCTACCCTCCTGGACTTTGTTGATTCCCTTGAGGTACTTGAACATTCCTATCATGTCCCCCCTGTCCCTCCTTTCATCAAGGGTATACATACTAAGCTCTCTCAGTCTCACTTCATATGGTTTCTGATGCAAACCCTGCACCATTATAGTTGCCCTCCTCTGGACTGCTTCCATCCTGTCTCTGTCCTTGCGTAGATGAGGTCTCCAAAACTGCACACAGTACTCCAGATGGGGTCTCACCAACTGTTTGTACAGAGGGATAACCACTTCCCTTTTTCTACTTGTGATGCCCCTTCCTATGCATCCCAGTATCCCCCATCTCTCCTTACTGACTTCTCACATTGCTTACCCTCAAGCTTAAACTTCCCTTTCATGGGCTGAAGGCACAGCAAGCCAGGCAACACTCGCACACAAAAATCCAGTGCACTCTCCCCCTCCATACCCTCTGGCAAACCTCTCAACCTCAGATTTAATCTCCTATGATAATTTTCTTGGTAATCAAAGGTTTCTTTTAAGATGTTCAGCTCCTTTTGGAGGGCTACAACCTGCCCAGAAGTTGTCAGCAGCTCATCCTCCACAAGTGAGATTCTCTCCTCCATCTCTGAAATTCTACCACCTTGCACCACCTATTGTTCCTGGATTTACTGGAGTTTAAAGTCCAACTTCCCTTCAAGTTTTATTAAACAGGGCTCCAACGCTATGATGACCTGCCCTGTGACTTCTCTTCCCAAAGCAGCAACCTCCATTGCTGACAGTGATACCAGGCCACCACCATCCCCCCCTTTCTTTGAATTTTTTGCTGCAGTCCTCTGGCTTTTTGAGGCTCTCGAAGTCAGATAGTCATCCATGCTATGTTCATATACCACAGGGTACAAGTTTTCTGTACTCTCGGGCATTTTTTAACTTGTATTTTTACTTTTAAAGCTGTGTAGAGGGAGCGGCGTGGAGATTCGCGTCCGATCAGCTAGCTGCTCATTAACGCCCCGGGTCTTCTTTTTAATCTCAGTAACTTTCAGTATTTTTGGATGGATAGCATCTGGGCCAGGGGACGTGATCAGTTTAATCCTTTTTAATTTGGTATTTATTTCCTCCCTTGAGATCTTGAAGGATGGGACATGTGAAGATGGATCTATATCCAGTTCTGGAGCATGGGATTTAGTATTCACATGCTTAGGAGTAAAAGTGGAGCAGAAATAGTTATTAAGGTGACGAGCCATTTCTTTTGGATCAGAAATTATATCAGAGCCACTTTTAATTGGGCCTACAGTCCTAGACGCACATTTCTTATTATTAATATATGGAAAAAAGCTTTTACCACCATCATTCATGTGTGCCAATTTGAATTAAATTTTACATTTGCCTCTCTATACTTATATTTATTGTAGCTGTTGTCCCTTTTAAGAGCCATAAAAGCCCTTTTTTTTGGCAGTGATTAATAGTGTAACCTTGTTTGTAAACCATAATGGCTTTTTTCTTGTTTTAGTAAACAAATTCTGATTTGGAATATATATATATATATATATATATATATGTATATATTATGGTAGCACGGTAGTGCTACCATAGTTAGGGTTGAGGAGCCATTTCTATGTTAAACCCCAAAACTTTGTACCTTAATAACTTTGCAACCGTTTGATGGATTTGCCTGAAATTTGGAATTTATGATCAAGAATCATAGACCTTGGGATCTGCCAAGTTTTGTACTGGTTGGATATACGGCTGTGGAGTTATTAAGTGTGATCTGTGCGCGCGTTTACGCTTTTCTGGAATTGTGTGGTCGCGCCTACAGGTCGTACGGTTTATGTGACCAGCCCGAAGTCTTCAGAGAATGTGCAGCCAGGGTCCCCGATGTGCCTTTCAAGATTTCGTGAAAAATATTAAACGTTCAAAAGTTATTCAAAACAGTTTCCATTATAAGTCAATGGGAAAAGTTAACAAAAGTTCAACACTTTCGCAAATGCATTTTACTTTCGCAAATGGGCCTGTTACTTTCGCAAATCGCCATTTTGTTTTCAGTTGGTGATCAGAAAATGGTTGGCATTTAAATTTGGGACCCTTTAGCAACCTAATTTTTTTTGTATTCACCTAGTCGGGCCCTGAGGATGCTTGCCATGTCTTTATTTTGTGGTAAAACACCCCAGAAATATGTTTTTCAAATTTCTGGAAAAAGTACTTTCGCAAATTACTTTCGTGCTCACGAAAGTGTCGCAAATTTTTGCGAAAGCTTTCACAAATTGCTACAGTAGTTTTCTAGTCTGTGGGAAAATGACAGCAATTCTTTGGCACTGCGCTGCAAAAGAACCGTTGGGAGTTTTGAGCTGAAATTTGGAGGGAACGGACCTACATCTCACAGATGTGCCTTTCAGTGTTGTATTGAAAATATATTACAGGCGGCAAAGTTACGGCACTCAAAGTTGACAGTTTTCCATAGGATAACATTACGGCGCCTGACGCATTACAGAAATCCTTTGGCACCCTGCTGCAAAATAACGGTTTGGTCTTTTTTCCTGAAATTTGAAGGAAGACAGCCAACAGCCCACAGATGTGCCTTTCAGTGGTTTGGTGAAAAAACATTACAGGGAGGCAAAGTTATGGCGCTCCGAACTTTTCTTTTTTTCCCATAGGATAACATTACGGCGTTCACCGCGCCTTTCAGGGCCCATATCTTGGAAACGGTGTGAGATACGGACTTTTCGTCAGAAAATCAGCCAGGACAGTTGTAAATAATACGACTTTTAAATTTTTTTTCTACATCGTACAGTTCCTGAGATATAATGTATTTAGTGTTCCAAGATCTCATTTTCTGCGCCGATACTCAGTATTTTGCATACATTATTTGTACTCACTGTCTTTCTCAATGCAGGTTTTGGGGAAAACCAGCCTGTGCACTTACATTACTGTTACTGTTGCCCTTTCCATTGATTCCATTTACCGTTCACTTACCGTTGACGTCCTCGCCACCATGCGTTATCCTGCGTTTTCATTTGTGCTTGTGTTTCTGTTATTTTTGCCATTTTCTGTCTACAGTACTGTTTATCTTTCTGTTTCAGTTTACATCACCATGCCCATTGACATTTCTGTTTGCAGGCACCATGTTACTCTGTGACAACACATCACGTGGCAGACCGTTCCCGTCTACGCCACCATGTGCATTACCCTTTCTGTTCTCATTCGTGCTTGTGTTACAATGTGCGCTACTGTTAGCATTTCTGTTTGTGTTGTTGTCCCTGTTAGTATGCTACAAGACGTCCCGCGCTCCCGCAGCTGCATTACATTCACTATTTTTCGTTATCATTCTCAAAAAGAAGGGAAATTAGAGGCAAAAAACTCTGTTTAATGCATTAGTTAGGGTTGTTCCACAGCGACAAAAGTGAGGAAATTAGCTGTTGGGTTGAAAACCCTTGGACCCCCGCCCACCCCAACTGGCATTGGGGTGTGCATTGGGATAAGTGGTTCTAACTCTCACCATTCTCCTATACTTCTGCTGCTTTACACATGTCATGGGGTGAGAGTTAGGGCTGGCAGTCCCAATGCCACTCACGCGTCAGCCTTTGCGTTTTCATGTGCGCTTGCGTTTCTGTTACTTTTTTGCCATTTGTGTCTACCGTACTGTTTCTCTTTCTGTTTCACTTTGTGTCACCATGCTCATTGACATTTCCATTTACAGGCACCATGTTACTATGTGACAAGACATCATATGGCACACCGTTCCCGTCTACGCCACTGTGTTCGTTACCCTTTCTGTTCTCATTCGCGCTTGCGTTACCATGTGTGCCACTGTTAGCATTTCTGTTTGCGTTGCTCTTCCTGTTACTATGCCACAAGACATCATGTGGCGGGAGCTCGGGGCACTATGTGTGTTATCCTTTGCGTTTTCATTTGCGCTTGTGTTTCTGTTATTTTTTGCCATTTGTGTCTACAGTACTGTTTCTCTTTCTGTTTCACTTTGCGTCACCATGCTCATTGATATTTCCGTTTGCAGGCACCATGTTACTATGTGAGAACACATCATGTGGCAGACTGTTCCCGTCTATGCCATCGTGTGCATTGCCCTTTCTGTTGTCATTTGCGCTTGCGTTACCATGTGCGCCACTGTTAGCGCTTCTGTTTGCGTTGCTCTTCCTGTTACTATGCCACAAGACATCATGTGGCGGGAGTGCGGGGCCCTTTGGGCCCAGCCACTGCTACGATTATGTGCCGGAGCGTGTGCCCTATGTGCATTATCCTTTCCGCTTTCATTTGTGCTTATGCGTTCTGTTACTTTTTAGCCATTTGTGTGTACTGCATTGTTTCTCTTTCTGTTTCACTTTGAGTCACCATGCCCATTGACATTTCCATTTACAGGCACCATGTTACTATGTGACAAGACATCATGTGGCACACCGTTCCCGTCTACGCCACAGTGTGCGTCACCCTTTCTGTTCTCATTTGCCCTTGTGTTACCATGTGTGCCACTGTTAGCATTTCTGTTTGCATTGCTGCTCCTGTTACTATGCCACAAGACATCAGGTGGCGGGAGCACGGGGCCCTTTGGGCCCCGCACTCCTGCCGCAGCATTACATTCACTATTTCTCGTTATCATTCTCAAAAAGAAGGGAAATTAGAGGCAAAAAACTCCGTTTAATGCATTAGTTAGGGTTGTTCCACAGTGACAAAAGTGAGAAATTGCTGTTGGGTTGAAAACCTAACTCCGTCACCCCAGCACCACACACACACACACACACACATTCAAGTATGGGGAGGACCAAGTCAACACAACCAATGACAGACATCCAGCAGCAGGTGACAGAAATAACAAACAATTGTCTAAATGTATTACGAGACATCCCCACCCACCTGACCAGGTACTGCATGCTCAGTGGAGATCAACAGCAAAACTGAGGCCATGTACACCAAACATACACATCCCTGATTGCAGCTGCACACAACGTACCACACTTAGTAGTTGCATGGCCTTACCTACCGATGCCCACCACCACACCACAACTGGTACTGTGCTGTTATTCAATATAAATGCTGAAGGGCATGATGACAGTTGTAGAAAGGTTTTAACACTAGTGAGTATACATTAATTAAGAGAAGCACATAAATTAACTACAAGACACTAGCATGCTCAAGATAAAAGTAGTGATACATTTAGTAGGTGATTTACATAGTAGTACATTTACTGCAATAGTTTACTCAACACAGAGAGGCTGATGTAAACGTATGGAAAAGCATTTCCTGTTCAACACTGTGAAATTCGTACTGCCAGTATCACATGCATTCTTACTGATGAAGGTGTACTGCTGATGTACATACATAGACCTTCAGTGTGTTTCAATACTAAAGATGCAGTAAGTATTCTTTGTAAGAAACATTGTAATTGCATGGATCAGGCCAAGCAACTTCTAAATATCATAGCACTACTGAGCCAACAATGATGTACCTGTATCGGAGATGTATATAGGATAGATTTTCCTGTAGGCACTTACTGAGTATGTTGTACCTGATAAAGACAATCTCATTGCATCTGTGATGACTAACTTATTCAAATAGTAATACATTTACTATTGTTGCAATGAGTGATCTATGCCACTTATGGACACAGTGTAATTTTTTTTAACAGTTGTTTCATACTCAGGCTGTATGCCTAGTGTTTGGGTTTGCCACACTTCTGTCACTAATGCTATCAAAGTGATAACTATGTTAATTGTGGTACAACAGGAATCAAGTAGGTATGGTCTAGATATAAACAGAATGTCTTTTAGTATTGATTTAACTCACAATGGGGTAAGTGTACTAGGACAGCAGGGGTTATCCTCTATCACTGACTCTGTCAGTTATAATCACACTAGGGTTTCAATGACTGTAATGATCAAGTTACACTGTTCATCTTCATGAGTTCATATTCACAGCCATTCTCCAGTAACTAGATAGTGTATGGTGTAACTGGGTGGGACACTGTGTTGCAAAGCTGCTGCAGTGCCTAGCATAGGGAGAGTATCTACTCATAAAGACAATTAAGCAATAAGGCATTACCAACAGTTATGCTAAATGGTCTGTTAATCACCCTGTAGGGGTTTAATGTTGAATGAGGCATAGCCGAGTGCCGCATGTCGCTAGACAGTGATAAACTGACCATTAACATAATACCTGGGAGTGGCTTATTGCTATCATAATAAAACTGTTTTTTAAACAACATTAAAACATGTTCATCATATGGTTAGGCTCTACATGTATGTTAATAAAAACTAAACATAAGGGTGTTACAATGTTTACAGTCAATTAGAAAGCTGCATTTCTCAAACCCTTGTTATAATCAGAGATATTATACCTGTACAGCTCCTTGGTTTTACTGAACTCTGTTGCTCAGGTGGCCCACCACTGTGGTGTGGTCTGGTGTGAGACATCGGTGAAATGAGCCATGCAACTATTAGAGAGTCGTTGTGCAGCTGCAATCAGGGATGTATGCGTTTGGTGTACATGGCCTCAGTTTTGCTGTTGATCTCCACTGAGCATGCAGTACCTGGTCAGGTGGGTGGGGATGTCTCGTAGTACATTTAGACAATTGTTTGTTATTTCTGTCACCTGCTGCTGGATGTCTGTCATTGGTTGTGTTGACTTGGTCCTCCCCATACTTGAATGTGTGTGTGTGTCTGTGTGTGTGTGGTGCTGGGGGGTGAATTCGGTGTGGGTTTTCAACCTAACAGCGGGCCTACTCACTTTGTCACTGTGGAACAACCTAACTAATGCATTAAACGGAGTTTTGCCTCTAATATATATATATATATATATATATATATATATATATACACACACACACATATATGATATAACACACACACATGTGTGTGTATATATATATATATATATATATATATATATATATATATTTATAGCAATAGGTGTGAGACCAAAAGCCATTGAATAAATCCATTTATTTCCACATATGTGGAATAAATCTAACCACCTAGATTTATCCCACATATGTGGGATAAATAAACTGTCAATCAAAGCTTTTTGTTCACTTTTTGACAAACAAATGTGAATAACTTTAAAACGAAAAATGATAGCATAGTACTGTGAGCACGAAAAATGTTCTGGACAAAAATATCTACAAAATGAGTGGTGTTTCATTTATAGATACCTTTTAGTTTTTTTTATAATTAGCAAAAAACAGCAAAAAATCCTATTTTCTTTTCACTTTTCAGACAAACAAATATAAATAACTTTAAAATGAAAAATGATAACATGGTACTGTGAGCACGAAAAATGTTCAGCATAAAAATATCTACAAAATGAGTGGTGTTTCATTCAGAGATACCTTTTAGTTTTTTCAAAATTAGCAAAAAACAGCATAAAATTCAGTTTTCTTTTCACTTTTTCGACAAACAAATGTGAATCACTTTAAAACTAAAAATGATAGCATGGTACTATGAGCACAAAAAATGTTCAGCATGAAAATATCTACAAAATGAGTGGCATTTCATTAATAAACACCTTTTAGTTTTTTTTTTATAATTAGCAAAAAACAGCATAAAATTAAATTTTTGTTTCACTTTTTCATCAAACAAATGTGAATAACTTTAAAACAAAAAGGTAGCATGATACTGTCACCATGACATTTGTTCAGCAAGAAGTTCTCTACAAAATGAGTGGTGTTTCATTTAATAGCAACCACCCACTAGGCGGACATACACCAGGAAAGTTAACCAAAAGTCCCAGAAAGTCCCAGAAATTGCCATTTAAAAAAAGAACATAAACAGTCAAAACCAAATGTTCCCACACTGATAAGAAGCATCCCTATTGCATAAATGAAATATACAATGGTGAGCTGTCAGATAAATGATTTATCTACACTTGTACTGTTTGATCTCGGACACCTCACTCGTGGCTTACGCCACTCGTGAAGTTCCCGAGGTCAAACAGCACTTGTGTAGATAAATCATTTATCTGACAGCTCAACATTGTATATCCCATATATATATCACTGAGCTTAGTGATTTTGTTTTTAATTTTAAGCCATAGCTGATCAACTGAGGTAATATAAGCTTTCCAGTCCCATTCATAAAGTTCATCCAGTATAGCTCTAAAGTTTGCCTGATTGAAATCCTGGACTATAGTAATCACAGATTCTCGAACTCATTTTTTATCCAGAGAAGAAGTAATAATACTATGGTCACTGTTATACAGTGGGTCATGTATATTGCTATTAGATATATTATCAGAGATGTCAGTAATTACAAAATCAAGCATGTTATTACCTCTGGTTAGAGTGGTAATTGCTGTAGACCATATGACATACATAACTCCAATAGAGTATGTTCTTGAGAGCTGGAAGCTGTATATAACCCCCAGTTAATTGCTGGTGTGTTAAAATCTCCGAGTAAAATTATCTCTTTTGATTTCAAAAGGCTTTCAATATTACTGAGTAACCGATTATGGTTGGGAGTGTTAATATCAGGAGTCCTATAGCAGACCCCCACAACTAGACTTTTGGAGTATGTATTTCTAATTTTTACCCACAGTATTTCATTAGAATTGTCTGTGTGGGATCTGTGTAGGATCTGGGAACATCTGAGGAAACAGTACGGTTGGTAGGGAGTTGGTCTGAGTGAAGGCAGCAGAGAACTGTGGTGAATGGGGTCAGATCAGTGGGAAGAGGGGTCACCAGTGGAGCACCACAGGAATCTATCCTGGGTCCAGTCCTCTTCGATATGTTCATCAGCAACATGAGAGAGAAAATCCAGGGCAGGCTGTGTCTATTTGCAGATGACACTAAAGTCTGTGGGTAGAGCTGACAACATGGAGGGATAAGAGAATTGCAGAGAGACCTGCAAAAGCTGAAAACTGGTCCAAAATATGGCAACTGAAATTCAGTGCCAAGAAGTACAAAGTGATGCGCTTAGGGAAAAAAGACCCCAGAACAGAGTATTGGATGGGAGGGGTTCAGCTGGAAACAACATCACAACAAAGGGACTAAGGAGTCATCATTAGGAACTCCCCATAAACAAACCAATCAATGTAACAAAGCCTTCAGCATGGCTAACAGGACACTAGGGTGGGACAGAGTTCAACAGTAGGAAACAGGAGGTACTGCTACCCCTGTATAGGTCACTGGTGAGGTCACACATGGAGTACCGTGCCCAATTCTAGAGTCCCCACCTGAAATAGGAGAGGGACAGGCTAGAGATGGAGCAACACAGTGTGGCCAAAATAATGCAGTGCTAGAAGGGTAGGTCCTAAGAGGATCTGCTAAAGGCACTGAACATGTATTCACTCAAAACCAGATGAGGGGGACATGACAGAGATCTTCAGTTTCTTGAAATAAGTAAATAAGGAGGACTGTGAAGAGCTAAGATACGGGGTTGTGAGTGGAGGTTAATGTGGGAAGGTTTGGAAAGGATATAAAGAATATCATTTTGACGAAAGCGTGGTTGAGACATGGAATGGTCTGCTGACAGAAGTAACAGGTGCAAAAGCTATAAAAGGCTTCAAACACAGCTGAGATTGATCCAAGGGCATAGTAGCAACTCAGAGGGATGAGAGAGGCAGAAACACAGAGAACAAAAGAGAGACTAGGGTAAGCAAAGACCCCACAGGGACAACAGGTCCCAAGGTATGACAGGATAATATACGCAGACTAGGTGGACCATATGTTTTTTTCCTACTGCCATCATCTACGTTTCTATTTTTCTATGTCCTGTGATTGCTTGGACTCAAGGGTTCTCTCACTGTTACCTCCTCTATGCTGTTCCTGTTTGTCAGGACTGGATCTAATATGGCCCTCAGCAAGTGTGATTGATGTCTTTCTGGCTAAGGAGTACCTCTTGCATCCTTCTCACCTGGGCCTGTCTCCTTGTTCTCACTGCTGTTGAGGTGCTCCAGTGTACATGCGACAGACTGAAATCCCCCGATATACCTCTTCAAGTTCTGCCATCCTGTTTATCTCAACTTCAAGCTTGTCTTTCCTCTGTGCTGTTGGCCTGTTCCCTATGCCAATCCTAGTTACCCTCCCTCCCCAGCAATTGCATGTATTCATATTTTATTGCATTTTACGTAATCAATTGATTGATGTTTGCATGTATGTATTTATTGAAAACTTTGGAGATTACTTTTGAGCACAAGCATTCATTTACAAAGGTTCCATGTGAAATACATAGTCATAAAGAACATTTCAAGTACAATAAGCAGTTCCAGAGGAAATGCAGTTGAGTCAGGCTAAAAGCACTTAAGAAAGAACAATTACATATAGCTTTGAAAAAATCCATACAGATCATTGTATAAAGTCACAGGTTATATAAAAAGAGAAAGTGAATAAAGCAGTTTAATGGTTACAGTTGCACTGGACTGCAAAAGCAGATTGCAACACTCTCTTAAACTGATTAAACTTAAAGAGATTCAACAGTGTATCAGGCAGTTTGTTTAACCAGTTAGCAGCCCTGACAAGAAACTTACCGCTTGCCCAGCCGATTATCCCAGAAAGGAGGCTTAAGGGCATTCTTGACTATGTTCCTGGTGTTGTACTGGGTGGAGACAGTGTAGAAGCAATTTGTTAAAACAGAGGGTGTTAGGCCCAGGAGCAGTGGTGTGCGAAATCAAAAAAAAATCACTCCACATTGTATTTCTCAAATCAGCCCCATTTCACAAGTTACTATGTGGGGTGAAGTCCACATTTCGTGGATTATTCCTACTTCACGGTGCAGAGTGCAACTTTGCCAACCACAGAGTGGATGTGCAATGTTTCTTTGCGGGTGCGGACTGTGTGCATGAATTTTGCAGCAACAGGTGACGTTTACAATGTATTGTGGGGTTGGAGGTCATATGTGGCTGAACTGCGAATAGAAAGCTGAAACAGAAAGCTGAGAGGGACGTTTTCTTGTGCAGTTTTAAGAAAATGAGGAGAGATGACATAACAGCTAGTGACTGTGAAGATATTGTGGAGGATGAACTTAAATATTTCTTGTTTAAACATTTTCAAATCTGTTTTTATGTGTACTACATTACTGTGTTAAGTTAATTTTTTGTTTTGTAGATGGAGTGTGATGATTGTGACTGTCTATGTAAGTGTTTGTGAGTGAGTGTGTGTTTTGATTTTAATACCCTTGAGCGCAGGCTGCCACACCCACCCTGTGTGTTTTGCAGTCCCCTTCCCCTTCGTCTTTCTAATCCATTGTGCTTAGAAAATAAAAGAAAACCCCGCCTATCCTAGATGTCTTGTTATTGTCCCCCCCTCATATTTTGAACAGCTGTGGTATCCTTGCCAGCCTGTGTAGTAGTTGGAAATCCAGCTATCCACCTGAGTAGCCTACCTGACCTGTTGTGGTACCCCTGTCATGTGCTGTGAGAAGTAACATCCAAAAATATCAGTTTTCCAGTCTGAACATTCCTGTGTATGACTGAATTTTCCTGTTTGTGAACATCAGTGTCATCCCAGCCTGTGGTATAGTACTGCTCTGTTGGCAAAGTACAGGCTTTAGAAATCCAGCTATTCACTCAGGTAGCCTATCCGACCTGATGTTCTACCCCAGTGTACTGTGAGAAATAGTATCCAAAAATATTACTTGTCTGTGTTGCCAAACATTAATAAAAGAAAAATGCCAGTGAAGAGAAACAGAAAAGGGAGAGGAGCGAGTCATGCAGGTAAGCCTTTAGCATTGTTTGTGAAAAGTGGTACAACTGAAACAGAGAATGAAGGACTGTCTTCTGATGTGGTATTGCCATCAACAACAAGTTCTAAGTGCTCTGGGATGGACACTGCTAGCAGCAGTGCTGGAGTATTTACAGTGGCTTTCCTGCATCTAACATTTTTTTTTGGCAACTCTGTGGCAGCCATGGTAGTGGGTGAGGGTGATGTGGGAGGTTGCAATAGTGCAAGCATCCTAAAAATTACACCAGAAGAAGTGTCTCATAAAGATAAGGTGAAGCATGTTCCTGTCTCCGTTGCTGCCAGTGGTGGTAGCAGTGTTACGCATGATAAAGTTGAGGCAGTGGTTGAGGGGAATGCTGAAAACCTCAAAAATGTGTGTGACACCACTATAGCAACCATTGCTGTGGAGACAGACACACAAACTGTTGAGATTGAGGTTCATGACTCTCAGGTTCTGCATGAGGAGGAGGAGCATGAGGAGGACATCAGCGGATGGCATGCAGATGATGATGATCATGAGGTGTTGAATCTGATATTGGAAAAGAAGAAGAAGAAGAAAGATAGTGACACAGCAAGAGTTCTTAAGTGCAGCACTGATTTAACCACCAAATGTCACACTGAAGGTCCCCTCATATCATTCTTGATGTAACTAGACAGAGTCAAACTACAGAAATAGTATTATCCCCCCATACTTCCACTCTGCTGTCCCAGTCCGGGCATCAAGATAAAAAAAGGTTTACAAAATCCCTAGTGTGGGACTTCTATGTGCTAGGCCCAGTAGACGAAATGGTGGCAATATTTCAGCATTGCCATGTACGGGTCAACGTATCACCCCTTTTCATCGACACCCCAATGTTGAAACAAGGAAAGGGATCATTACGGCGACATTCGAGGTAATGGCCCATTTTTCTTGTTTCACCTTCCCCAGTGTTCCGCCCCTCCCTGGACCAAGTCCAACCTGGAGTTGGAATGTTAGAGTCTGGGGGTGACAGTGAAACCCCCATCATGGGGGGTGTGGGGGGGCACAGTCCGCCACAGAAAAGATGGAGTCAAGAGGCGGCACAATACCTGAAAGATGCTACCCTCTTGGACTCTGTTAATTGCCTTCAGGTACTTGAAAGTTTCTATCATGTCCCCCTGTCCCTCCTTTCCTCGAGGGTATACATATTAAGCTCCTTTAGTCTCTCTTCATATGGCTTCTGGTGCAGACCCTGCACCATTCTAGTTGCCCTCCTCTGGATCACTTCCATCCTGTCTATGTCCTTGCGGAGGTGGGGTCTCCAGAACTGCATGCAGTACTCCAGATAGGGTCTCACCAACTGTCTGTACAGATGTATAACAACTTCCTGTTTTCTACTGGTGATGCCTCTCTCTATGCATCCTAGTATCCCCCCAGCCCTCCCTACTGCCTTCTCACATTGCTTGCTTACCTTTAGGTCATCTGATATGACTACTCACAGGTCCCATTCCATTTTTGTTGCTGTTAGTACCTCCCACCCCACTGTGTACTCTTTCCCTGGGTTTTTGTTTTCCAGGTGTATTACTTTGAACTTATTTACATTGAATCTGAGCTGTCATACATTTGACCATTCCTTCAACCTTGCCAAGCCCCTTCTCATCCTTTCCACCCCCCTTGTGTATCAACCCTGTTGCAGATCTTTGTGTCGTCTGCAAAGAGGCATACTTTTCCTTCCAGCCCCTCCACAATGTCACCTATAAAGCCATTAAAGAGGACCTGTCCCAGTACTGAACCTTGCGGTACCCCACTAGTAACTCCCCTTTCTTTGGAGTGGACTCCATTTACTATTACACTCTGTGTCCTGTTGTTCAGCCAATTTTTTACCCAGGCTACCACCCTGGGACCCACTCCCAGGCTGGTTAATTTGTTTGTTAATCTTTTCTGTGGGACTGTGTCAAGTGCCTTGCTAAAGTATAGGTAAGCCATATCCACAGCCCCTCACTGGTCTACTACGTTGGTCACCCAGCCAAAGAAATCTATTAGATTTATCTGACATGACCTTCCTGCTGTGAATCCATGTTGCCTTGGGTCCTGAGCCCTGATGGCCTCCAGGTACTCAACAATTTTTTCTTTCAGAAGCGATTCCATAATTTTCCCTACCACTGAGGTCAAACTAACAGGTTTGTAGTTTCCTGAGTCTGCCTTGCTCCCACTTTTATGAAGGGGAAATCACATCCACCCTTCTCCAGTCCTCAGGTACCACACCATCCTCCCATGATTTGTTAAAAAGGATAGTCAGTGGTGTCACTTGTTTTCCCCTTACTTCTTTTAGAATTCTGGGGTGAATCCCATCAGGCCCCATTGCTTTGTTCACCTTCAGTTTTAGGAGTTCTTTCAGGACCCTTTCTTCTGTGAATGGACTGGTATTGACCCCCCATCTAGACTGCTTCAATTGTTTGGTTTAGGTATCTCCCCTCCTCTTCTTTTGTGAATACTGAGCAAAAGTATTCATTCAGTATCTCTGCCTTTTCACTGTCACCATCTGCCCACCCTCCTCCCCTTTATTAAGCCTCACTAATCCTCCCTTGGTCTTTCTTCACTCCCTAATGTACCTATAAAAGGTTGTATCCCCTTTCTTAACTGAGCTGATTATCTTTTCCATGGTTTGGGCCTTTGCTATTCTGACTGCCTTCCCTGCTTTCTTTGCTTTAACTGATGCAGTTCTCTGTTCTGCTCCTTCTGCAATTTCTTATACTTCTGGAATGTTATCTTTTTCTCCCTTACCTTCCCCGCCACCTCTTTCAAGAACCATAGTGTTTTTCCCCTTCGTTTTGTTTTGTTTATTTACTTTGCGCAAAGGCTTGCTGCCTCTGTGATTGAAGTTTAGATTTTTACCCATTGTTCCTCCACCCCTCCTTCCTGTGCATTTGCTAATGCATTCCTTAGGCACTCTCCCATTTTGCTAAAGTCAGCCCTCCTAAAGTCCAGTACCTCAGTTTTGTATGGCGAAACTCTACAGCTGTGTTTATAGTGAACCACACTGTTTGGTGGTCACTTGTTCCCAGATGGCTACTCACTTCTAAATCCAAGATCTTCTCTCCATTCCCATTTTAGAGTACTAGGTCTAAGATTGCTCCCGCTGGAGTGGGTTCCAGCACTAGTTGTCTGAGGAATGCCCCCTGTGGGGCATCGAGAATGACTCTGCTCTTGGATGTGGCCGCAGCAAATGTGCTCCAGTTAACATCTGGCATATTCAGTTCCCCATCAACAATATCTTCCCTTTCTCTACCATTCTAAGGATGCCTTCTATGGGAGGGCTATAACCTGAGGTTCAATGTGGGGGAATAGCTCCTCCCATATCCCCTACAAAGGTCACATTCCCATGGCAAATCTCCACTTAGCGCATCGCGAAATGCCCACCATCCACCACTGCCTCCTCCTTCTCTGGTGCTCTACTTGCCCTTGAGTCTGGGCTTTCTATTCCATACTCCTTCCCAGCTTACCTACCAGGGGCGTGAATAGATTAAAGCCAAAAGTAAACTATAGTTACACAAGCACTATTATACAATGGCAAGAAAAAATCTTGTGCTCTGATTGGTCAGTCTGAGACTGGACCCATGATGTTATCCCAGTACAACATCACGGGTCTAGTTCCAGCACACAACAGACCATATCAAATGTAATAAGAATCATGCCACAGCCCATGTCCAAGTTGCCCACATTTGGCATGGCTGCTGTGGCTTTTGCCAGAACTTGCTCGGTTTTTTTTTTTTTTTAAATCACTCCTTCCAACAGCCACTAGAAACCCAACACACCCACCATAAATTGAAACTGTCCACAGTAACATTACCACACTATAGCCTTCCTACGTAGCTTTGCATTTTCAGACACATTTAAAACAAAAAGTAACCTGCCATTACTGCGATCGCCCTCAACACTTCTCACTCGTTTCCGACCCGAAACACAGTAAGCGCGTGACACAGCGGTTCGGTAAAACACATAGAACAGTGTGGCAGCGCAAAACAAATATTTTTTCCACTCCCTCAGCAAGTTCTCACAGCTGTCCCACCGAAACCTGTGCCGGAACAAACAGCCAGAACAACTCGCTCTGTACAACAACATGACAGCAGAAGCGAGTGTTCACACAGACCGCATTACAGTTAGCCTCACTCGCTCACCTTTTTTTCCCGTTTCTAAATATTTTAAACAAGCAAAACGAATGATCTCCTAGTTTTCCATCATTTTTTGTTACTTTTTACAAATGAGCCATTGTATAATAGCAATAATGCACTCCAGGGTGTGTGTTGTGCTGGGATAACGTCACTTCTGGGATGATTAGTCGCACTCGGCCTCCGGCCTCATGCCTAATCACCCCAGGTGTGACATTATCCCAGCACAACACACACCCTCTCGTGCATTATTGCTTAATTAACCCCATACTCTATTCACCCAAACATTGAATCATTTCCTTGTCCATTTCTTCCCCCTGAGATGGGGATCTGTATAGAACCCACGTGAGGATTGTGGTGCCATTTTCTGTCTCCAAGGTGACCCACAGTGCCTCCTCTCCTCCCTGTTTGCCCTTTTATTCCATTGCTTTGATCCCTTCCTGTACTTAGAGAGCTACTCCTTCCCCTCTTTTACCCTCCTTGTCCATCCTGTTGATTATATACCCTGGTATGCTGACATCCCAGTTATGGTTCTCTGTGAACCATGTTTCTGTTATTGCCATGACATCCAGGTGTCCCTCTTCCATCAAGGCCACTAGTTCAGGAAGCTTCTTACCCAGACTATGGGCATTGGTACTCATCGCCATCCATTTTTTTGATGGCCTTACCCTTTTTAGCCCCATCCCTATCCTTACTGCCTTTGCCTTTTTCTCCATTTACCCTATCAACCTCTCTACCTTGGTGTTTACTTTGCTAACTAACCTGCTTTGTGGGGGGAGGCTGTGAATTCCCTGCTCCTTTTCAGAAGGTGATGCTTAAAGAAAACAATATTATGTGTGCTGTACTGCCTTTACAAGCCATTATATTCCCACACGGCATCCCCAGAATTTATGTTATTGCCATGATTGCTACTGTTCCCTTCTCAGAACTATATTGTTGCTATTGCTGCTGCTACCTTTTGACCATTTACATGCGTTCTCAGCCTGGCAACAACAGCTCATAAATGTAATGTATTGCAGTAT
Source organism: Neoceratodus forsteri (assembly GCA_016271365.2). Lineage (NCBI taxonomy): Eukaryota > Metazoa > Chordata > Ceratodontiformes > Ceratodontidae > Neoceratodus > Neoceratodus forsteri. Next base: position 390,111,878 of record CM057453.1, read on the forward strand.
TGGCAATGCCGGCCCCTGCCCACCATTGTCAGCCCTCACCGGCAGCACCTCAAACTACAAAAAAATTACTGTTTAGCAGCCCAGCAAGCAATTCCTGCTATAGGTATCAAATCCAATAAAGACACGGCTATGCCTCCTGTTGCTCCACCATCACCTCCTCTTCAACCAGTTGTGTGTTTGATTTTGCTCTGTATTACACAGCATTATCCAGTTGCCGCACTGGTGATGAAGCCAGGATCCTGAGGGAAAGATGACTGGGTATTCAGATCCTCCTGTATTACTCGTACTGACTTTTCAATGTCAGTATGGCCAGGGCCCATCCCATTATGTTCTACATTTTCAAACCACAACTGATGTTGAGCACCTACAAACACTTGTGTGCTGGAAATGTGATTCAACAATAGTGAGGATGCTATGGTCATGAGTTCCAAACTACTGCATGAGGGCAGACCCATGAGTAATTGAAACACCAGTTCAATAATGTGAGTACCATAATCGAAATTCACCCCCTACAAGTCCTGTCACTGGGGACTGTGAGGGTAAAAAGGAGTCACTTGACTTGCAATCATCATCTCATTATCCTGACTTCTACTATTGTTATACTTTATATGATTGCTATTTACTGCATGTAACTTTATCCTGTAAACCACTGTTATATTGTGTTCTTTTGTTATCTGTATTGCACCTGTATGTTACCACTGTTGTATCTCACACTGTAACCATGTCTACCCTCCCTGCGACGAGGTGCATTTGTAAATGAGTCCCTGACTCAAAGGTTGTAAATCTGACTTTCAAAATAAATAAATAAATCATTGCTTTTTCTGATTTATAATTAAAGTGTGTTTTTGCCTTTCTTTTGTTGTCCCTGCAGGTTAACACCTGTCCAACATCAGTCGTTGCCTGGGTGGCATGCACACTTCCAGTAGTTTGTAATCAGATGTAAACATAACCCTTTTTTTACTCTCCGATGGTCAATTGCTTTTATTACTTAATTATTCACTTATGAGGTGTTTGCATGGTGTATGGCATAGAAAAGTTTATGTGTTTTTTTTCTTAACATAAATGGATGGATGTATACCATACTGAACAATTATGTCAGTAATATCTGTCATGGTTAGGTTACATAGTTTTTGGGTGGAACTGTGTATAATTTTTCCATCAGAAGTTTAAAGAGGATTAGTATACCTACTGTCAGTGTCTGTCTGACATTGAAAACAATAAGATGCTTCACAGACTACATTTTGCAATTCATGGTTATGAAAATTGCGCTAATCCTTTTCCAAGTCGTACTACTGTACTGTACTCTGCTTTACTGTTTAAAAAGTTGAGTTTCCTGTTATTGTTGTTGTAGTAACTGATGTGTACAGCTGATGATGACATTTCTCATTAAAGTGAAATATTAAACTGTTTTTTCTCCCTCTGATTTTTCTTCTCCTGTGCAGATTACAGTGCCTGCAAAGATTTTGACAAAGTGAGCATCTCTGTGGAACATGGATGGACTGCAACGGACTCAGGAACACTTCCAATGACACAAGTATCATTACTTGAAATATTTATTTATTTTTTTGGGGGGGAATGATAAATATAAGACTTTTTTGCGTGGGGGGGGCATTTTGTTATTTGTCAAGGAAAACAGTGTGCTACAGAGGCCAAAATTAGGCAAACTAATTCCATGGTTCTTTTATAAGGTGACATGCATAAAAGTTGTAGCTGTGGCATGGGCAAGTGCTTGACTGGGTGTGTACCCTCATAGTGGTGGAGTGCGGCAAAATAATTAATGCTTTTTTTAATCAAAGACAACACAGATATACTTGAATAGATATTGATGTAACGACTTTAGTCGGTGTACTCCACTGATACAGTGACTGTTACTGAGGCAAATTACTGTGTTCTTTTTTCTGAAATCCAGGAACACAATGAGTGATTCTTGAAGTAAAATCCATGTGAATAGTCTTTTCTTTTCTTTTATTCAGGGGCCTCCATTGCTACCTGTGTTTCTTAATGTGCCTGTTTCTGAAATCATCACACAGAAGAGACATCCTCATCTTATACGTGAAGGATAAAGAACAGATAGCTTCAGGGAATTACCTGAAATGATATAATCAAGAACAGAAAACACTAAGTGTAACATCCATTGAACTGTACATATTCAGAAAAGAAAATCATCACATCACCTAATAATTTAAAAGACTTACCTTCCAGTACTGGTACACTGTAAACAGAATCCAGAGCATCAGTGACAGCACACTTCAATCATATTCAAATGTATGGATTCAAAAAATACCTGCAAGAATGCAGAAATGCAGATGTTCAAAAATACAGCATTTGACAGTTTTGATAAATATGCCACAGAGAAAACAGAAACTGCAAAACAAAAAAATATACTTTCCTTCAACCACCCCCCCCCCCAAAAAAAATGCAGAAAAAAATTTACTTACCTGGCACCACTGGAAAAGGAAAGCATTAATTCCCAGAAAGCAATCCAGACTCTCGATGATGTGAAATCCCTATAAAGAAAGAAACACAACTGATATTTAAAAAACAAATAATTAACCATCCCCTTTCAATACATTTAAAAAACAAATAATTAACCATCCCCTTTCAATACCACATTACCGCAAGAAAATAAATGAACTTACCACTCAAATTGCAGGAGTACAGGATACAGTGGGTACCATCGATCTGTCACTATCGTCCGTGGCCAATAGCAGCACACAGACAGCAGCAGCACTTACAACTAATCCTTCCAAGGACATAAATCATATTAACAGCAGCAGCAGCAGCAAGAGTTTTCCTATAAATTCGGAGTGTTAGAAGTCTTCATATGTTACTGACCAGAAATTGTGAATTTTCCTAATCATCCACATTATTCCTGACTTTTCTTGTTCTCATTCAGCAATTGCACAGCTGTCTAGTAGCAGCATCTATGTGACGTGTTTTTTTCTGGCAGGACACATTCTGGGGAACAACAAGAAGCTTATTCCCTTGACATAAATATTTTCTCGTTTTATTCTGAGTGATTTCTCATGGAAGTGCACATGCAGCACAATGGAGAAGTGAGGAATGTAGCAGGACAGCAGTTTTTCTCATAAATATTTTTTCATTTTATTCTGGGTGATTTCTCATGGGAGTGCACATGAAGTGCAATGGACAAGAGAGGGACGTAGCAGCACCCACAAAGCTCCTTAACTAGCTTCAGTAACTTCTCCTGGTTGACAGTTATGCTCTTCTGATTCTCCTTTATGGTTCTGACATCCTGTATACTTCAGTGAGCACATGCTGGATGTCAGGCATTTCATCCCACAGGGTGGCCAGGTCCACCTACATCACCACTGCATGGGGAGCCAATGGTGGCAGTGGGGAATGGGCTGCTGGAGATTCCACTGCTGCCACTTTCTGTTCCCTGCCCATCCTGGACTCTGCATGCACACATCTACATGGCTATCTGACATCATGCCTTGACCCCCCCTCCTGTCCCACATCCCCTTGAGGAGCCTCATGCTCACACTGCAGCCTGGCATGCCATTCCTTGGTGTGGCAGACACTGAGGTGGGTTCACTTCCCACTGGTACCTAAATGGGTACCCTTTTTCCTCCTCTGTAACTCTCTTCCACAGATTGCATATCACACTACTGAGGACTTTACTGTGACACTCAAAGAAATCCCACACAGGGGCTATTTGTGAATAAAATGGGGGTGACCCTGGAGTTACTGTGGGCAACTGTTGCTGTTGCTGTACCAGAGCCCCCTGCTGCTGCTGTCCCAGCACCACCTGCTGCTGCTGCTCCACCTGCTACTGCTCTATTGGCTCCACCTGTTGCTGCTCCTCTGCTTGCCTCCCTCTACAGCTGATGCTGCTATATTTCACCAGGTGTCTCCCTTCCATCCTGAAATGCATCCTGATTAAGATAAAGCCCCTCTCCCACATGCATACTGTGCACTTGCCACCCACTATGTCCTGCATGGGCCACTTCTTGTTCCTATGACACATTAAGTAACTAAAGTAACTATACTATCACAAAAAAATGAGAAATACAGGAGTTTGAATCACAAACTCAAATACAAGAAAACAACAGAAAAAAATGAAAAGAACAACCAATAAGCACTAACAAAATGTGAACAGAGGACAGATAAATAGAAGTAATGCACAAAAAGTTATAACATAACTATTTAAAGACTTTTCTGTAGCAGGTTGTATCCCACAGAACTGACATAAGTCTGTCATGTGATTCTGCAGTTCTATTGGCAAACTTCGCCCTAACAGGCACAAAGTGAGGTTAAGGTGAAAGTACTTGCGAAGTCACAAAGGCAAATTTCATGTGTACCTCTACGGCTTCGCGAAATGCTCCATGGAGGCAAATTTGCTGACTTTGCCAAAACTTTGAAAGTGGATTAAAACTTCACAACATCTCTACCCAAGAGTGTCATTTTGGCTAGCAAACATGCCTGGAGCTTTATTCTGCTGGGTAAAGGTAGACAGTTAGTGAGTGTGTAATGGGTACAGTTATGAGTGTAGTTATCTGCACCAAGTGCAAAGTGGCATGCCTTATTACAGATCAGCTTTACTCTGTTCAGTACTGTGTCACAGCCAGGTAGCTGTGTAGACGGGGTGGCCATAACCTATAAGTAACAGAATGGAGCTGATCATAATAAGGCATCTACATCTGCAGTGAGATTGTTCCAGTTATGGTACAGAGTACCCAGTCCTTTGCTTATTATGGCCACTGGATTGTCAACAAGGGGGGCAAAAGATAAGGTGCCATCCAGAGTTAATCCAAGGTATTGTATTGTCTCCACCTGTTCATGGTTTTGTCTTTCACCATTTCTGATGACAAAATGTGAAATTTTTCTCTTCTGTGGAAAGCTAGAGAAGATCATGGTCTTTGTTTTTTTTTTTTTTTTTTTGTGTGTAACTGAGGGCCAGTTTGTTGTCGGAGAACCAGCTTTCTAGTGATCTAAATTTACTTTGGAGAGTGGTGGTAAGGCTGTCAAGGTAAGGGTTTTTGAAAAAGATGACTAAATCATCAGCATAGAGGAGTACATTAGCTTCGGACAGGCATCAGGCAGTTGATTTATGAAGTAGCCAAATAGGAGTGGGCCCAAGATGGAGCCCTGGGCACACCAAGAGTTACTCCCCTAGTTTCAGACAAAGATTTATCAATCTTCACATAGTGGAAGTGGTTGTGGAGATAGCTGTGGAAACTGGACAAACCCAGGCCAAGATGTTTGTTAAGTAGGTGCTTATGGTTGACCAGATCGAAGGCCTTAGTATGGTTGTATATACAGCTCAGACAGAGTCACCATTGTCAAGAGTCTCATGAACATACTGTAGTTGGTGTAGTCCAACAGTACCATGTTGGTGCTGTGGAGCTTCAAGAAGCCATGCTGCTGAACACACCGGGCAGCGTATTTTTTGAGATATGTGACAAGTTGGTCAAATATTATTCTCTTGAAGGCCTTGGATGGAGGAGTTAATAGAAATGGTATAACCAGTGCCTTATTGCATGTTTTGTCGTGAATCACACTGTTTTGTACCTAGCTCTCATCGCCTTGCTTGTATTTTTACTGTAAAACCTTGTTTTGTTTCTGTATTTTATGTAATTCCACTCTGTAACCTCCCGGGTTGTGCCTGATATTAATAATTTCTATGGCTAGCGCACCTACCTGGTAAACAAAAATAAAATAAAATAAAATGTCATTCAATTAAAAAAGTCAAACCATCAATAGAAAAAATAAATGAAAATCAGAGAAGGGTCTGGGTTCCATATGTGTTGTGTCAGTATATAGGTGAGGAGATGGGGAAGCATGCCTATCAATCTTCAGTGGATTGAGAGGACATTATAAAACAATAGTTGGAAATGGAGCAATTTGATTGGCTGCTAGCATTGAAAGATGGCTATGTCAATGGCTGGAAACTCTCATGTACAATAAAATAATTAGAATCTAAGTTAAAAAATCATCTAGAAAATAAAAACAAATTAGTTTAATAATAGCCTAAAGTCATCCAGGGTTTAGATTATCTTTGTTACTCTAACCCTTGAGGCATAAGGTACTCTGTTTCACTTTGTACCTCATGAGTCCCCCCCCCCCCGGTCCAGACTTCGATTTACGGATGTTAACTCAACCACTTTTAGTGCTTTAATGCTTATGTAATCTCAATCCTGTTAAAGATGTCAATACATTTAGGCTTTTTTCAGTTGTATCCTGAAAACTGACGTTGCATTAAGAGGCAGTGTTGATGGAGGGAAGAGTGATCTATTGTAAATTCTGAGACTAGTTTATCTCATTGATCATTTTAGACATGGAAAATCTTTCTGCATGCAATATCTACATTTGTAACTGCAGCAAAGAAAGAACTCTGTGTTCCTCATACATTTGGTTTTTAAACACAGACTAATATACATTCAGCTTTATGCTGACACACCATATGCAAACAAGTAGATAGTATCTCTATCAAACAATACAATCTGATTAAAATCTAAAAGCCCTACAGCAAAAAACATATTAAGTCTACATTTTTTTGGGTGAAATGTTTTGACTCATGATAGTTTAAATAGCACAAAGGTTAGACCATCACATTTAAGTTGTAGAGAAACATAAGTTATTGCAGAACAGAGGAAGTCTTAATACAGTGAGTCTCTACATCCCCCATTCTTATAACTGTCATACCCATTATCATGTTTATCCATTTCAGGTGAACTGGAATTAGCATTAAGGAATCCAGGTTTTAGGTTACCTTTGTTAATCTAATCACTGGGGCATAAGGCACTCTGCTTCACCTTGTACCTCATGCTTCCCCTCCCTAGGATTGGATTATTGGATGATAATCCAACCAGTGATAGTGCCTTAATGCTTAGTTGATTACACTTAAATGCTACATGTTTAAATTAGTCACTTTGTTTTTGTGTTCAGAACACTTTTCCTTTTAAATATGTGTGTTTCAGTACATTGTTACTCTCCACTCACACACACTGCATCATTATTTAAATTAGTTTCAGCTTATTCAATGGAGAGGCAGCTGAAGAGTAGAGAAGACTGAACATTTTGATTGCTGCTAGATTATGTCATCACTTCTGCCTTTTTGCTCAGTAGCTGCACTACATGTGTGTGTAGTTTCATTTCAGTTTTTTTACAGTACCTTGCCGTTTCACATTTGGATATTAGTTTTTGTTTGTATGTTTTCATTTTTATCAAACATTTTATTTCCTAGCTCAGAGCATCTTCTTACCTCAGTTCAGAAGTAGATGTGGTCCCACTCGTGAATTCAGGAATGGGTAAGAGCACAAATTTCAGGAAGGACAAAGAGTACCAACAGGGTACAGACTTCATGAGGGGTGGGGTGTGAACTTCAGGATGGGAGCAATATAAACATCTGTGGAAGGTGGAAGGGTAAATACTTTAGGTGGAGCCAAAGAGCAAAATTTCAGATAGGTACAGTACTGTATGTGAGGTATGTGCACCTCACAAGGGGCAAGGTTCACAAATTTCTGAGTGGGTGGTTATAGACGTCCAGCAGGTAAACAAGGAGAGTCAGATAACTGCTTCATTCAGGCAGTGCCAGTGACTCAATAGGTAGCACACTGGGGATGGAAGGTCAAATGGTAGTGAGATGGTTAGGGGTTGTGAGTTCTGGACCCACATCTATTACTTGGGCTAATACCCAGAACTGACAATGTAGTGCAGTACAAGGGGGGTTCTGGACAACTGAGGTGCCACCCTTTGGATGGGACCCTAAACCAAAGTCCCTTCTGCTCATCTTTGGTCACTGTCCTGGTGGAAGTAAAAAATCCCATGGCACTTATTGATGAACAGTACAAGAGTTTCTCTGGTGTCATGGCCAGCATTCACCCATCAATATAACAGGTCCATGTAAGGAATGGAGGTGAGTACCAGCAAGGAGAAACAACCCAACATCTAAATTGTGCAGTTGTTTTTCTTTTTGTTTTGTATATAATTGTGTGCTTTCCTTTTTGGAGTAGGAAAGCACTTATTAGCTGGAGGCAGCTATTTTGAAGCTGAGCAGCCTGTTGGAAGGACAAGTGAGGGACCTCCAATTGGCGTCAGTCAGGAAGGGCAGCAAGGAGGATTTAAGCAAACATCCACAAACATTCCAGTGCATTTAAGTCCCAGCATGTGAGGATTACAGTGCTGGAGGGAGGCTTCTGACTGACAGTCATCTGTGGGGTGACCGCAGGTCAGCAGAGGACTCTGGTGGTATGTCACCAGAGGTACTATGTGATAAGAGTGACTTTTAAATGCTGAACGCCCTTATTGCAACCCCACATTGCCAAAATTCAATTTCGGTGAAGTGGGATCCCAGCGACACAAAAAGTGGTGCAAAAACCTTTTGTTTTTTGTTTTATGGAGGGGGTGTTTCATACTCCGCACCACCCCAAGGGGGGCTTTGCCGCTTGTGGCACTCTGCATTAAGATTCTCAACTCTGTGGGGGTGTATATTGGGGGGAGGGGGTTATACCTGGGGACAAGAAAATAATTTTACTGCCTCAGGTTGAGTGCAACAAAAACTATCAGTGCCTGGTCCCTAACCCTGCATCCCCACCACCCCAAGCTGGCACCTAACCCACCACGCCATGACACCAGCTCACTGGAACCCTGCAGCACCACCCGTCACATACTCTCCCGCCCTTCCCTCAGTGGGCTCATTCCCCCCACGCGCATATATACAAGCGACACCGTGTCACCTTTTTGCTGACCCCCCATCCGTTCACCGATCCCACACCCCTGCCATCGGGGCACAAGCTTAAAGTGGGTCACCGTTTCAGCATGCACCCACTTGCTAGTGCCCCATGTCACAGGATACCGTCACCAGATAAGGTGGGAAGGAATACCATAACTATCTTCTTGCAACACTGTGTATCTAACCAAAGGTATCTGGTAGTGAAGTATGTAGTACAGTCCCAAGAAGAGGTAAGGATAGGAAAGGGGTTAGTACAGGGAAAGCAGGATAACCATATACATGGTAGGTAGCTAAGTAAGGTCAGTGGTAGGCAGAACAGAGGCAGCAAACCTTCTCGGGGAAATAAGAGCAGGAAAGGGGGACAGGACAGAGTTAGCAGGGTGAATCCTATCTAGGTTAGGTTGAAAATGAAGTTCTGGGGAAGTCAGTATAGAGGAATGGGAGTACCATGTAAGTAGGAAGGGGGTAAACAGGGTAAGACAAACTTGAATAGGTACCAAGTGAGGTCATGGGAAGGGATAGCAACAACGGGAGTGGTGCATTGTAATGGGTGAGGTGCCTCAGTCATTTGGGGGGACATTCTGGGGATTGAGGTGCTGTCCTGTCTGTTTTCACCTCTCTGGGTTGTGAACACAGATTGCTGGACTCCGAGCTGAACTGGCATAGGTATAGTAGACCTTCTGTCCTTCACAGGGGTCACCAACTCTGCTGCAAATAAAGACAGGGTGGATGGACTGTGATAGGCTCTAGGAGAGTGGGGGTAAGGGGAATGGTACATGTTCCTGTACCAATAACACAGGTGGGACAGGCCACTTTCACTATACTAGTGGAATAGGGCAAGCAGGGGGGAAGTTTTCATTGCAGTAGAGGGGAGAGGAGAGGAGTCCTCAGAAATGGAGGCCCCAAGGAGATAGAAGCCCCCAGCTCAAGAAGAAGCAGCTGCTGTATGGGGACTCTGTAGTAAGGGAGATTAAGTTGAGAGCTAGGGTGGGGATGAAGGGAGTTTGGTGTCTGAGGGGTGCCATGGCTGGAAAGGATGGAGGGTGAATCCTGCAAATTGCTAGGGCAGCAGGAACTGGGAGGGAGCTAGACACCATTTTCTATCTTGAGATAAATGACCAAGCAAGGGAGAGGGTAGGAGCAGCACATGGAAATTTCACCGCTGGCACTCAGGGCACCAGCATTAGGGCATTGAGCCATCAGGGCACAAAATCCAGGATTCACCACCCTCTCCCCAAGGTCTGCACCCCCTGGAGTTGGAATCTAAATTGGGGGGGTTGGGGCACATCCCCCCCACAAGGGGGGGTGCCCCGCAAAAACAGTGGTCGATGACATTGCCAACTGGCATCCTAATGCTTGGCAATGAAACACTGGAGTGTTCGGAGTGTGGAACCTGGAAATTTCGAGGAGTTGGTCAGGGGTCTCAAACAGATAGCATACATGGTAGTTTTTATGAGTTGCTACCTGTAAAGGGCAGGGGACAGGCCAGGATACTCCACACCAAGACCTTTAATGACTAGTTGACAGCATGGTGCATGGAGGAGGGCTTTGGCTACATTGGGTATTTTGGGGATCAATCTAGGCAGACATGGACCTCTATAGGGGAGATAGCCAGCATCCTACTGGGAAGGGGACAACAGTCCTTGGTGGGAGGTTTAGATGCTATTTGGATTAGCATTTAAACTAGCCAAGAGGGAAGCAACAAATTCCCCTGATGTTACCATGACAGGGAGAGAGAGCCTGAGGGGTGAAAACATTCAGGGACAGAGGCACAGAAAGGCAGGTACAGGGACAAGCTGAAAGCAAAGAGGGATACAATTTGGGCAATGGTGGAAAGTGGATCAAAGGGGATCAGGAGTAGACATAACAAAATGGGAAGAGGGGAGTCAGAGGTGGCTTCAGATAGAAACATTGGCAAGAAAAAGAGGAGGACACAAGGCATCATGTGGGGGGGAGAGATGTGGTGAGCCATGTGTGCTAATGCCAGGGACCTTAAAGCAAAATCCCAGACTTGGTGGTTATCATGGCAGAGGCTAACCTAGATCTAGTGGCCCTAATAGGATCATGGTGCACCAAGCACAGTGATTGGGACATAGCCATACCACACTACTCTTTATTCAGGAGACACATAATGGGGAGGAGGGAATTATGGTCATAGAGGTGCAGGAGTACCAAGGTGAGGAAGGGCTGGAGCTGTTGTGAGTCATCCTGTTAACAGATTCTGGGTGTGCTATTCATATTAAAGTAGTGTACAGATACCAAGCACAGAGCTAGGAGATGGACAAGGCAGTAAGAGGGTGCCATTGTCAGGGTGGAAAATAAGGGGGAAGTGCAGCTGGTTGGAGATTTCAACCTGCCATATGTGGAGTGGAACCTACCAGCTGCAGCCTCTGTAAAGAGAAAGGCCATCCTGGACTCCCTATAAGGGAGTTAGTTAAAGAACCTACTAGGGATGGGGAAGTATTGGATCTGGTGCAAACAAATGGTGACAGCACTGCAGACATCGCAGGGGCAGTCCCCTGGGTACCAGTGGTCACTGTACAATGTGGTTTCATGTAGGAAAAGGAGCAGCAATAAGCCACATGAAGATGAGGGCCCTGGACTTCAGGAGGGCAGATTGTATTTATTTATTTCTTGGTAACTGGGAAAGGCACATTGAGCCAAGGCTGGTAACTGGGAAAGGCACACTGAGTCAAGGCTCACTTCCAGGTGCCACTTGGGGAAGGGGGGAAGGGAGTACAGACATGAAGAGCAATTACAGGGCATCCAAAGTACCTATACAAAATACATTGGCAGTTCAGGCAAAGTGAAAACAAGGGGGAGGCCCCTATGTGACCTAGTGACAGCACAATGTCTAGCAAGAGAAAAGAATGGTACATGGGTTTATTACATGGCTGCAGTAAACAGGGCATGCTAAAGTGCATACAAAATTGGACTACATATGTTAGAGAGCAAACTGAGGGCCAGAAGCAAAGGAGACCCAGTTAGGGGAGAAATAGGCTGGGGGGGCAGGAGAGGCTGGGAGAGGGGAGGTAGCAGGCTCAAGAGAAGGAATGACAAGTAAAGAGGGAAACAAAAGTCTGCCTTAGCAAGTGTCTTAATGTTAGGAGAGAGGGGTGAGTGGAAGAGAAAAGGGGAGTATATTCCAGAGGTATGAGAGATTATAGTAGAAGGCAGCCTACCCAGCACATGAGTGTAGATGGGGAATAGCGAAGGGATGGGAATTCCCTGGAACACAGTGAATAAGAGGAGGGGAGAGCAGGGGAGAGGTATAAGGAGAGATAGTAAGGAAGTAAGTCAAACCAATATTTAGCAATGAAGGAGATACAGTGTGATTGGCAATGTAGGGGTAGAGGGAGAATGGAAAGGGAGGAATAGAGTGAGCAATGGTGAGTGCACAGTGGAGCGTTGGTGTTGAAATGGCAGAAGGCCTTACAGAGGGTGTCCAGTCTGGCTAGGGAAGAAGAGGGACTGGTACCATAGACTTAATCTGCATAGTCAAAAACTGGGAGAATCCTTTTTGTTACAAGCTCCCAGCAGACCTTGGGGGGAAAGCAGTCCTTATTACAATGTAGGGCACCAAGTTTGGGGTGAGGTTTGGCATGGATGGTGTCAATATGTACAGAAAAGTCAAGCTTACTATCAAGCCAAACCCACAGGTACTTGAAGGTGGAGACACACTCAAGGAGAGTGCCATCCAAGGTGGAGAAGACAGGGGAAGGCAAAAGCCTTGCCCATTTTTGGCTGGAGCTGAAGGTCATAGACACAGTCTTCTTGGTATTAACCCTGGGCTGATTGGCTTGGAAACAGTGCAGCACATTATGGAAGTCATGCTGGAGTGGGACCTCAACAGCTGAGGCTGCTGGACCAGAACTGTAGAGGATCATGTCATCCATGTACATCTGGATGTGTGAAGAGACACGGGCTGAGGAAAGGTCATTTATGAAAGTAGAGAAGAGGAGTGGACCCAGGAAGGAGCCCTGTGGGACCCCTGCATGGATGAGAGGGACAGAACACCATCCACCTGGACTGACTATTGATGGTTCATAAGGTATGAGCAGAACCAGCCCACAGCAGGTGCTGACAGACCAGCAGTGTTCAACTTATCCAGTAGGGGTGGATGTGACACTGAGTCAAAAGTTACAGCTAGACTGATGAAGATGGCTGCAGTGATGTGTCCTTGGTTCACCCCAGAGAGAATAGAATCAATTACATGCAGCAGGGATGAGACAGTGGAATGGTTCTTCCTAAAGCCAGGCTGGAATGGCAAGAGGAAGTTTCAAGAGGAAAAGAAATCTGCAAACCTAGTGTAGGCTATGGATTCATGAAGCTTAGCAAGAGAGATTAGGAGTGAAATTGGCCAGTAGTTACCTGGAAGGAGGGGTCACCCCCTTTGTGCAGGGGCAGAACCTTGGTGACTTTCCAGGCCTGATGGACAAAGAGAGGTTCAGAAAGTGAGAGAGTGGGAGGGTAATGATTGATGCAGATATTTGAAGGAGTCTGGAGTCCAAACCATGAGGGCTAGATCTGGATGGGTTAAGTGACACTAAGGCAAGGAAGACTTCCTGGGGGAGACAGAAGGGATGTGGAAGCCTTCTGAAGACTGGGGAAAGGATGGGATAATGAGATCCGGAGGTAAGAGACAAGGTAGAGCACAGGTTGCAAAGAATTTGATAAAGTGAGCAGCAATCAAGGAGGGGTCGTAGAACAGTGAGCCATTCACCAGGTGGACGGGGGGTACTGAGCAAGGGGATTGAATAGGGAGTGGATAACCTTCTAGAATTTAGAGGGTGAATTTAGACGGGACTGGAGGTTAGCCTTGAAATGCTGGGCCTTTGTGGTACAGACCACCTTTGTACAGGTGCTCCTGAGTGATATGTAGAGCTGGAGGTCAGACAGAGATTGGGAGGACTTGAAGCATGATCATGCAAGGATTTGGGACTTGCACAAATTAATAACATCACCTCTAATCCAGGGGTGGTGAGAGCATTTTACCCTGGCCTATCTTAGGGGGTGTCTGACCACTGCACATATTAGGTTATAATCTGATCTATCAGTTTAGCAGAGAGCAGCACTCCACACCAATTGCCTGTTGCTAGCAGGATTAATTCAGCAGACCAAACAAAAAGCCAACACCAGGCATCAGGAATCACAGAACTCTTTAATTGTTATTTAAAAAGCTTACATACAGATAAATACCTGCCACGGTAGTATAAAAATAGCCAAGCATGCTGTGTCTCTGACTGGTTTCGACCTCTAGGCTTTCTCAAGGAAAGAGAAAGCCTGAGGGCAAAAAGCGTCAGGGTCACAGCATGTTTGGCTATTTTTCTGCTACTGTGGCTGGTATCTACCTGTATGTAAGTTTTTTTTAAATAAAGATTAAAGAGCTCAGTGATTTCTGTTGCCTGGTGCTGGCTTTTCGTTTGGTCTGCATAATCTGATCTATGTTACTAGAGATTCACAAAATCCTTCATTCTCGTATGTCAATAGGGAAATGTTTCAAATTAGTCTATTTGGATTTTAATAGGATTAAAAATGAAAACAGGAGTTAATTAAAAAAGGCTTTATACAATCTCTTTACCTGGTTGCTGCAGGTTCCATCAAAGAATTTTAAAATACTTGATGTCCATAGATATGAATATGAGAATAAATCAGGTTTGGTAGATATCATGCTACAAGGGAAAGAGGCAGTAGAATGTATACTCAATAAAACTTCTATATTACATGAGATAGGCTTATATGTGATAACTAGTGATATACTAAATAACCCTAAAACTAGGAAGGTGATAAAGCAGAAAATAAGTGGTAACCTGCAGAAAATTGCCTACTACTATACTGAATGCAAAGGCTTCCAGAAGAAAAGGATCAAAAATTGGTACAAATCTTAAGGGAATTTTTCAAGCATGTTATGCAGATCACCTTGGGGAAGGGCTGGCTGATAGAAAGAGCAATCAGATTATTCTTATATTTAAATCTCAGAACTTAGTGTTGACGATCTTGGAAAAGGTAAGAGTTCTAGACAGGCTACGGCTATATATTTTTGATGAAGGGAGAATTGAGGAAGATCAGATGAACACACAATCTATTAACTTTACAGAACATAACTATAGGAGTAACCAACCTGTAGTAGAGAAACCTGATAACCCTACAGAAAATGACAATGAACAGTCTTTAGTATTTAATTTACCAATAAGCAATAAATCTGCAATACTTACAGGACAGGAATGCTGACTAGGTTCAAATACAGAAGACAATGGTGGTGCTGTTTGCTCCAATATAGAAATAGCCTCTCATTTTCATTGATCTCCCAGAATATTGCTGGCTTGATGGCTAAATTCATGAATAAAGAATGGAGTGACTTTATAGAGAAATATAATTTGCTTACAAGAAACATCGCATGAAAAGGGTACAGATGTGACATTGAATGGATACTGTTGTTTTCACGTACCTGGAATGACAGTGGCCAGAGCTGGTAGAGCCTCAGGTGGCTTGGCTGCATGGTTTAAGATTGGCAATGACATGAAAGTAGAATTTATATCAGAAACTTTTTTTTCATAGATTTTTCATATTGAATTATCAGACTATATATTCTGTTTGGTGAATATATATGTTCCTCCCTCTTCCTCAAAGTATTATTGCAGTTCGATTTGGGAGGAGCTATGTGAGATCTTAAACAGAATTTATGATTAATACAGGAAGACATATATATCTTGCAGGGGATTTTAATGCAAGGATTGGGAATTTTGATGGTTATTCAGATAATTTAATTAAAAAATGTCTGAATAGTAAGGCCTTGAGTTTTTCAAGAAGGCCAACAGATAAGAAAGTAAATGCGGCAGGTCATAAACTGATTGAGATTATGACCATATATAACTTATCACCTCTGAATGGTAGAATAAAGCAAAATACATTGAGAGAATCAACCTACCATAATCCCATGGATCCAACAGTAATTGATTTAATTTTATGGAGTGGTTTAATGGGAGTATGGGATGCTTGCAGGGTGATAACTAGGGGAGAAAGCGATCACTTCCCAGGGTCACTAGAATGGGGTAGAACATCAAGAAATAAGAACTGGAAACTTCATCCCACTCCAAACCAAGGGGTGGAGATAAGGAATTATATACAAATAAGGTGAAATTGCCCCCAGCAGGAAGAAACTGGCAATTTCCTACTGCAATCCCTGACCCCACTTGCCCAAAGAACCTGGCCAATGAGTGACTTCCCAATTTAAAAAAAAAACAAAAACTGTTCATTTGTTATAATGGTTTAAGAGGCATTCTTTATAGGCCAGTTAGAAATAGAGATAATTTATAGTCCAGGATATTCTGATTTGACAAAGAATGTAGAAAATTGAAAGCCACTCTTACTAAACTTATAAGCAAAACCAAAAAATCTGTGGATAAGAACAGATTTTGGATACTCAACAGAGAGAGGAAAGCATATCAACTTTTCATAGAAAATAAAAAAACGAGATTTACATAAATCAGTGGAACAGGATGGTAATGATTATATAAAACAAGGATTCTCAATCTTTCTGACTCATGGTAGCCAAGGGTACAAATAATAGTAAGTTTGAAATTGACACATGTATTTATCTTGATACATGGGTTAAACACTATACAAATATCGTTTATGATATACATAGCATGGGCAGTCATCCTTTCCCTGATGGCTGGTTAATAGACTAAATCCCCCCCCCCCCCCATGCAGAGAAATGACATTTATCTGGTCATTGTTGCATTTAAGAGAAAAAAAAGGCCCCATGTCCAGATCTTACCCCTCTGATGTGTTTCTGCTAAATCCTGCAGCTTGGAGTAATGTTCTTCTCTCATTCTTTAATGTGTTTGTTTATAATAACTATTTACCAAAAACATGGAAAGAAGTAATAGTATCCATATATAACAAGCATTTGTCAATGCAGAATGTTGTCTTGCTGGCATTATCATTGGTAGTGCATGAGTTAGAGAGATGCATAATAGGAATGGCAATGAAGTATTGAACTGACACCAAACCCACCCTGCAGAGACTGACAAGCATTGGGGTGTGCTCACACCATTTCACCTCACCCTACCCTGCAGACACTGACAGGTGTTGCGGTGTACCTTGTGGTATTTGGGCCTTATGCACACCATATTCCATACGGAAATATGCTGAACTAGTACTTTTACTGAGAACTGCTGCCAGATTATATGCTTTTTTTCTCTGTTTAAAGCAGACTTGTATTGTTGATTATGTTAGTATTAAGCATTTCAGCTCCTCAGTGAAACTAGTATTTTTTACCCTCACCTGTTCGAGACTTCTTCCTTCTTTCGTCACTGCAGTCTGATTCTTTCACTCGTTCTGTAATCCCTGTATACTCTGTCTGGTCTCTACAGTGAGAGCAGCATGGCTCCTTTGTGTTAAACACTAATTTTTGCCATCAACCAGATAGAGCCATCTTCCTTTTCCCCCCTAACTCCTAATTCTTAAACACTCTAACCCTTATTTGTGAAACTGTAATTTCTGGCCATCTGTTTTGACTGGCCACACTACCCTCTCCCCTTGTCAATCTATCACCATTAGCTAAGGCATCTTCCTGCCTGCTACCCCCTTATCAACTCTTTTGTCTTTTTTTCCTGCCTGAACTCTCAGCAATTTGCACCTCTTTTCCCATTGAAACTTAACCCGCCCACCATTTAACCTGAAGCCTGCCCTGTGGAGCATCTATAATTACTTATATCACTTTCTCCTTCTCCCTCCCTAGGAGCAGCTCCTGAACAGGGTGCCTCACTGACAGCGGCACTCACAGCACGGCTCTGAACCCACCGGCTGCCAATATCCCTGAAACACAGCTTCTCCAGCTCCTGAAGCAAGGTGAAATGAGACAAGTTTCAGAAGCCACAATTCCACTGGACCATAGCAGCTTCTGACTGATTTCAATTGGCTCCCTGGCCCAGGCCATCTGCTTTCACTGCTTCAATTTACCAGCTGTGCTCTGTAACTTTGGGCTGGCTGTTGTGCTCTTGCAGAAATTTCGCACCCATCCACCCATCCCCCACCCCAACCAGTATTAAAGGATATACTATAGTCGACCGAAATGCATCAGCCCGACCATTATTATCCCGACCCCAGGCACCTGAAACATGGTTGCCCAACATTGGGATTTTGTCTCCAGGGAGTGATTCGGAGGGCTTCACCCCCACACCCCCTGTACTTAAAGATTCTTACTTTGGGGGGGCAAATCCTGATGTTGGGCAACCGTGTTTTGGGTGCCCAGCATCGGGATAATGATGGTCAGGCTGATGCATTTCAGCCGATCGGAAGTATCCCGTATTAAATACTCTCAAACTCCTCCCCCTATTACCCCAAGTTACTCATTGGCTATAGCTACTCTTGAAACACTTAAAGAAAGTGAGCAAACTTCTCTGCTCACTGCAACTTATTTTTTGTTTGTTCTCTT
This sequence comes from Neoceratodus forsteri, assembly GCA_016271365.2. NCBI lineage: Eukaryota > Metazoa > Chordata > Ceratodontiformes > Ceratodontidae > Neoceratodus > Neoceratodus forsteri. The sequence goes on from CM057453.1 coordinate 390,130,018, forward strand.
CAGCTTAATTTCACTATTTTGCCCCTTTTAAAGCTCACTGCAACTTTTTGTTGATCATTCTCTTCAACTTAATTTAACTATTTTCTCCTCTTAAAGGGGATCTGCTCATTGCTACTTTTGTTGATCATTCTCTTCAATTTAACTTACTTTTTTCTCTCCTCAATAACTTCCTCCCTTAAGAAGGGTCCTATTGACAAGCGTTAGGTACTCCTGCCATCAATTAGGATGCACAGACCTTGATCCCAGTACTATGCCTATGCACAGAACTCACCAGATCCCTCTGGTTGTTAGCTGCCTAGTGGTGTTATCCTGCACCACGCATCCTCCCTCTTCCTCCCTGGTCTGATTTCTGCTACTTTCTGCATCACAATGTTTCCTCTCACCAAAGGACTACTTATTTGCTTGTCCTTCCTGGCACACCTGCAACCAGCAGATATGATCTCAAACCCTGAATCTGTGCCACTCTCCACTTTAAGGTTATCACCACCCAGCACCCTTGACTTATTGCCCGCTTGCCCACATGGGTCTTTCCCTCACCTTACATTATTAACCCCGGCCCAGCATAATAAAACCATCCTCCTCCTCCTCCTGCAGCATTCCAAATGAATACACAAACTACCCTACCTCCACTCACCCTCTCCCCAATCCTGCTTGTGTCTCCTACTACTGTCAGGCAATGCTGAACTAAACCCGGGACCCAGTAAGAGGCAAAACCCAAACCACACAATGAGGGCCACTCCTGACCCCCAACCTCCTTCGCTAATTGGCTTAATTCCAAAAGTCTTAATATAGCTCTTATGAATATACAGAGCATTTTGGGGAAAAATGGCAGAATTGGAATCCTGGATACTTTATTACAAACCAGATATCCTCTGCATTACCGAATCATGGTTAAAACCATCCACACTACCTTTCGAGTTTGCTTCTCCTTGCTATACCTACTACAAACAGGACAAGGTCCCCAGAAAGGGAGGTGGGGTTTTAATTTATGCTAGAGATGTATTGTTAGTCAATGAATTAACAGACTTACAAATCAACTCAGCTGCAGAGTACATCTTTATTACAGTCACCCTTGGCCAAGTCAAGAATGTAACAGTAGGGTGCATCTATCTACCCCCGAATCAAGCGTCCTCTTATGCAGAATTCCTCTCTAGTCTGGACTCCCTCCCTAAGAAAGACACTATAATATGCAGTGACTTCAACCTGAATTGGTTTGGGCCTCTTAAAACACAGTACTAAGCTGCCCTACTGGATGTTATACTGGAGCAACTCCTCGACGTCCGCACAAAACTGAATATGAAGTCAGGCAAGCACACTCTCATACACTGGATACTAACTAATAATCCAAATTCTATTAAGGCTATTGTAATCCTCCCTGATGCACTCTGTAACCATTCTCTGACTTTTTGCATCTGGAAGAATAATTCTCTGCACCCCCCCAAATCCATCTAGGGACCTAACCAACTTTGTTGCTGAGGCCTTCTACTCAAGTACTGCCACAGCTGACTGGTCACCAATAATCTCCCTTCCTGACATAAACCTAGCATTAGAATATCTGGTCAATACATTAATCTCCATCCTTGACCACCATGCTCCCCACGAACTAAGAAGATCAAAAGGCACCCACTCTCCCTGGCTCACACAGGAACTAAGGCACCTCATGCGCTCTCATGACAAAGCATGGCATGCCTTCAGAATTTCTAGACTCCACTCTGACTGGAACACCTACTGCCAGCTATGAAATATTTGTAAATCTAGGATAGGTAAAGCCAAAAAGGAGCATCTCTTATCACTACAGGAACAACACCTTTACAACCCAAATGTTTCTGGAAGGAAATCAATGCGCTCCTAAAGGGTAATGAAAGGATCTTCCCCCAGTCAATGACAGCAAAAGGCTCCACACTATCCTCACCAGTGGAGATAGTGGCAGGGCTGAACCACTTCTTTATGGACTTTGATGCCTACAAAACCAATCTTTCTGTTAATTGACCTGTGCCACCAGCTAGCCTCCCAGAATTTCCACACCCACTCTTCTATTTAAAAAACTACCTCCCAAAAAGAGGTCTTTAAATTGCTAAGGGGACTTAACCCTGACAGCTCATCAGGGTTTGATTCCCTATCACCCACATTTCTTAAAATAGGTGCACCTGCACTTGCCTATTCGATCTCCTGCCTAATCAATAGATCCTTCCTCTTGCAAACCATCCGAGATAAATGGAAACCTGCAGTTGTTGTCCCAGTATATAAAAGTGGTCTGACCAACCTTATCAAAAACTATACACCCATATCTATTTTGTGTCCAATTGCTAAAATCCAAGAAAGAATACTTTATAATTAACTATCATCCTACCTTGAACAGACCAGTGCCCTCACTAGTAACCAGCATGGCTTTCGGAAATTGCATGGGACAGAAACTGCTCCCCTGAGGGACAAGACTGATGTATTCCAGGCTATGGACCAGGGCAAAGCCACTGGTGCAGTCTTCATCAACCTAACGAAGGCATTCAAACTAGTCAACCACTCACTTCTCATCTGTAAGCTTCACCACCTTGGTCTTGACAAAACTCTCTCTCTTGTGTCTCTATGTACTTACAGAATAGGTTTCAATGTGACAGATGGGGCGATACCATCTCAACCTTATCTCCTATCACCGATGGCGTTCCCCAGGGATTAATCCTAGGGCCTCTCCTATTCTCAATATTCATTAAGGACCTTCCTCTGAATTGTGGAGGGGGCATCAGTTCAGCTATATGCAGATGAAGCCATCTTATATAGATCCTCTTGTGACATCTTAAGTATTAACTCCGACATAACAAATGACTTTCGGACTCTAGAAACATAGTTTAAAAATAACCTACTAGTTTTGAACACATAAAAGACTAAATTCATGTTATTCCACCATACCTGCTTTGACACAACCTCACAGCACTCCCTGGTTATCAAAACATCCACTAACATTCAACTCAAAAATGTTACCTCCTTTAAATACCTGAGTGTAGTACTTGACAAGCATGTATCCTTTGATGAGCACATGACCTCTGTCACTAAGGCTACAAATCAGAAACTAGGCCTTCTATATTGCACTGCTCCCTACCTCTCAAGTAGCGCAAGAAACACTATTGCCTCTGCCACCCTTCTCCCAGGCCTCTTCTACGGTTCCTCTATAATCCACTCCTCTAAGACTACACTCCTGAACAAACTCAAAATGGCCTATCATAGAATTGCCCAATTTACTATTAAGGCCCCAGCTCGCGCCCATCACTGTGATGTGCTGAATAATTTGGGTTGGCCATCTTTCATGGCCAGACTTAACCTCCCAGTATATTGTGCCACCTTCAAGCTAATACACCTCCCACCTCCTCCAAGTATATCTAACCTACTAACCCTGAAACCCTTCCCACGAACACTCAGGTCCTCACACCTCCCAATGCTGGGTCTGCCCAAGACTCGCCTACAGTAGCTGTTGGAAGAAGATCCTTCTTCTTCGCAGCACTACAAAAGTGGAATGACTTCCCACACTTACTACTCTCATACAAGACCATTTCTCTCTTCAAAAGACAATATAGGGAAATATTTTACAAGCCTCCTGTCTGTAATGGGAACTGTACCTAATCTTCTCTAAACTTCTCCACCTGCTGCCTATACTCTCCTGGTTGTGTATGATCAATGTCTAGGGCTATGAGTCTGTACACAGCCAATTGTCTGTACTCTGCACTTACGTACTAATTGACTCTACTATGATGATATTGTATGCTCATATCAACCTTACTGTTTGTTCACCTATGTTGCAGTTGACATCTGTAATTTTTTACTGCCTCCCAATGAATGGGATGGCTAGTTTAGTCCATGAATGTATGTAACTGTCTAATGATATTTGTACATAATTATCTGTGTCTGTACTGTTTTCTTATGCTTTGAACATTTGGTTCCCCGGGTCGCCCCTGAAAAAGGGACTTGACTATCTCAGGGGGCCCACTCGGTCATTAAAATTTAAATAAATAAAATAAATAAATAAATGGGATGAACTTTGGGGCTGAAGAGTCCAAGGCACACCTCAATACCTGTCACTGGCTGCAGGGTGGGGGGTGGAATGGCGTAAGCATTATAGCCAACAATCCCAAGTCACACCCCCTGACGCCTGTCAGTCTCAACAGTGTGGGGAATTATGGTTGGAAACCCTAATGCCCTGGGCATTTGTTGGTATTTTCACTCCAAATTTTCAACATGGGCTTTTTGTGACCCCACCTCATGAACAGTGGCACTGTCAATTCTTTAGCCAAAAGGTGATTTTGCACAGCGACTGCGCCAGTTGGTGCCACAGGTGCGAAAACACATTTTGGGCAGGATGTGAAAAATGACAGCTGTACTGTTCATGAGGAGGTGTAAAAAATGGCAATGTTGAAAATCTGGAATGAAAATATGAAATATTGGTGAAGTCAGGAATGTGCGTAGAAACTGTGCAACGCATGCCCGTAATGCAATTATTTTGTGGATTTTTTTAACCAGATTTTCAACATAGGCATTTTGGGACCTCTGCTCGTGAACAGTAGCACTGTGATTTTTGTTAATCTGTCCCAAACATTTATTTACCACAGCAACCATGCCACTGAGCGCCAGATGTGCGAAAACACGTCAGGCAGGATGTGAAAAATGATAGCTGTACTGTTCATAAGGAGGTGTCAAAAAATGGCAATGCTGAATATCTGGAGTGAAAATATAATAAATTGTTGAAGTTACAAGTGTGCATGGAAACTGCACAATGCACACTCCTAATACAGTCATTTTTTAGAATTTTTTCACCAAATTTGCAACATAGGATTTTTGCGACCCCACTTCATGAACAGTGGCACTGTCATTTTGTTAATCAGTCCCAAAAGGTGATTCTGCATAGTGACTGTGAAATCACTTTTCGGGGCCGAATAACAAGATGACAGTGAATGTGTTGATGAAGAGGGGTCCCAAGAACCCCATGTTGAAAATTTGAAGCCAAAATAAAAAAAAAATGGCTGAAATATACACCTAAGTTGACCCCCCCCCCATTGATGCCATTATACAGCTTACTGGAATTTCTTCATTTTGCAGTTCGGCTTTGAAGAGTCCAGACCTGTTCCTGCTCCACTGAAGTGCTGGACCTCAGGAGGTAAGTATGGGGTGAGGGAAGTGTGGGGAGAAGCGGTGTGCAGAGGGTGGGTGTGAGTTGGTGGGGCACCATGGACAATGAAGGACTGTTTCCTTTTTTCAGGTACAACAAAAAAAACTGACATTGTTGGACAGTTTTCTTTCTTTGCAGGTGAACTAAAACAAATGTTGGGCACACTGGGGCAGGCTCCCAGTGTACCCCATGACTTTTGGGGGGGAATGTTGGCCACACTGGGGTGGGCTCCCAGTGTGCCACACAATGGGGTTGGGGGGAGGAACATGCCGACATGGTCAGCTTTGTGTGAGCAGTGGCATACTGCGGTGGGCTCCCAATGTGCCACTCAATGATGGGGGGATGAGGGACATGCCAACCTGTGGATGGCACCTCAGATGTTGGCTTTGTTTGGGGATTGTGTGGTGGTGGCAGGAGCCACCTGGACATCATGGGATGATTTGTTGGGTGTGCCACACAATGGGGTTGGGGGGGAAGAACATGCCGACACAGTTAGCTTTGTGTGAGCGGCAGCACACTGGGGTGGGCTCCCAGTGTGCCACACAATGTGAGGGGTGGGGTACATGTTGACATGGGAATTGCACCCCCAATGTCGGCTTTGTTTGGGGATTGTGTTTGCCAAGTTTATTGAAATGTTTCACCAGAAAAGGCATGAGGAGCTTGTCTGTGATTGCAGCTGCACATTTCTTTCAAGTTGATGGCTGACTCCAGGCAGACTCCAATGATGTACTGCAAAGAAATGGGAGACTGTTTGGGCTGGATGGACCATTCTTAGTAAGATGCCCCCGATTCAGAACTTACCCATGGACTTGGATAAATACAGACTCGGCTGACTGAGTCTAGTTCTGAGTCCATGACTGAGCAGCATGTGAGTGTGCTGCCAGTTTATCCCCAGCTTCCACTTGCAGTTCCTTCTTCTGGTTCCTCCCCTCCTCCCATTCTGATTCTGGAGGACACTGTGTGACTGTAAGGGGTATGCTTACTGTGTGTGCAGTGGGGGTGATCCTTGGGTCTGAAGGTTGGTGCTGTCAACAGGTCAGAGCATTGCTCCACAGTGGGGCTGAGCATCAGGTGAGAGCTCATAGGTCTGTGCACTCATACTGACGTCCTGTGCCTGCCTGTAGGTGGCAATAAAAAAAAAAAAGAAATACGGACTTGGTGGCAAAAGTAATTAAAAAGTAAAGATGAAAATTAGAGAGAGACTGAGCAAGAGAAAAAAGGAGAGACCTGACGGTGAAAGCTGGGTGCTGTGCCGGATGCCGGTGCACAATGGTGCCCATGCACTGTGCTTGCCTGCAGGCTGCAGTAAAAAAAAAATATTGAGACTCGGCAGCATAAGTGATGAGCGAGAGAGGCTAAGTGAGACAGAAAAAGATAGTCCACATAGTGATGGTGGGGTGCTGGGCCAGATGCCTGTGTGCTGCAGGTTGTAAAATAAATGCACCCAGCACAGTGGCACCCATGTTCTGTGCCTGCCTGCAGTCTTCAGTAAAAAAAAAAAAAATACTGAGACTTGGCAGAAAAAATGATAAGAGAGACTGAGTGAGAAAAAAAAAGAGAGACTTGGGCTTTCTTCATTTTTGGCAGTCTTTCATGTGGCAGTACTGCAACTGTACAGGACAACACTAGTGCCTCCTACTGTACCTATAACAGAACAGCTATCAGTCATCATCCCTTCCCTGTCCTTATCATTCATCATCACCACCACCATACCGGTGTGCCCTGGCCAGAAAAAAAAATTCTGTAACACCAATCTAAAGTCCAAGGTCATATAATTGTAGCAGCATAATGTTACTGAGCTACTGAACAGTCACTGAATAGTAATGCTAGAAGCCACTCTTGTCTTCTGCACTGAGCTTGGGAGGAAGTGGTGGTGGCATCAATGTGTGCTGTCACTGTGTACAATTGGGCTCTGGTCAGTATTGAGTGGGAGTCAGGGCACTAGGGAGTGGGACTCAGGAAGGAAATGTTTATTTTCAACATTAAAAAATACAAAAAAGTACAAAAAGAAAAGGATTGAAGTATTCACAGTAGTACAGCAGAATCCTTTTAATAGGGATGTCTGGGTTCCCATCAAGTCTTTCCTCTCTAATACACATGACATGAATGCAGCCCTGGAGTGTTTCATCCTCCAGTTAAACAGAATTTGTGACATCATTGCCCCTTTTTTAGACCATTTATAGGTGAGGCAACTCCCAGGCAAGGTACACCCCTGCCATTAAGTCACTGTCTAGACAGTGAGGCAGAGAATGAATTCTGATGGAGTCCAGCCACCCAAAATACCTTCAAAGGTATAAAGAGCTGCGTAACACTGTTAAAACCTGTATAAAGGTGGCCAAGGCTGACTATTAAGGATCCCAACTGGGTAACCTCCTTAACTATCCAGAATGGCTCTGGAGCAGCATTAACAGCATTCTAGAGAATACTGGGTGGCTCTTGTCCCGCTCCATCATGTTTGATAGCTCTACAATTGAAGGAGACTTAAATATAGCCAATTTCTTCAATAATATGTTTAGTAACCTATTGTCCTACATACTGGACCCTCAAACTCATCCCTCTCCATCTGGAGATACACCCAACCTCCCAAATCAGCCTAATTCCTACATCAAACAGCTGACCTGGGCTGACGTGTTCACCTACCTAACTAAATCCAAAACCTCTACCCATCTAGTCCCTGACAATGATGACATGAAGCTACTGAAGCTAGTCATTTGAGAAGTTACCCATCCCCTTCAGATCATCTTCAACCTGTCTCTTTCCTTGTAGCAAGTTCTTGTGATTTGGAAAAAAGCACATGACTCCTCTTCATATACTGTAGGAGGTGTTATTAACCATCCCGCTAATTATCACCTGATCTCCATCTTATCCCCCCTATCAAAAATCTTGGAAAGGGCCATTGACGAACAACTCACTCATCACCTTGATCAAGGTCTTCTGGCTCAGGAGCAGCATGGCTTCAGGAAGAACTACAGTACTACAACCGCACTCCTGGTGTTCACAAAATTGCTACAGAGTTCCCTGAACAGGGGAAAAATTGCCAAATCCATATACACCAACTTGACCAAAGCCTTTGACTTTGTAAACCATGCCCTCTTCTGTCAGAAACTACTAACACTTGGCCTTTCCCTTGATGCAGTCAGATGATTTAAAAACTATCTGTCAGTTGTAACCCAAGCGGTTAGATGCCATAACGTGCTTTTGGACCACCGACTGTGGGTGTACCCCAAGGATCTAGCCTTGGGCCCCGTCTTTTCTGTCTATTCATTAACGGCTTGCCTGATGTCTACAGGTCATCTAATATACTGCTCTATGTGGATGATGCAGTAATTTTTCCAACTACAATTGCATTGAAAATCTGCAGTGGAAACTCCAGTCAGATTTTGAAACCGTCTAAGATTGGTTCACCTCCAACCTACTCATTATAAACACCAAGAAAACAAAATGCATGATCTTTGCTTCCCATGACAAGTCTCCGTCCTCTCTTGCACTGACCATTACTCCCCACTCTAGAGCCCCCCTCAAGCAAGTGGACACCGTTAGATATCTTGATGTCACCCTTGATTTGACCCTGTCCTTCTCTGCCCACATTGACACACTAGTCAAGACAGACAACTCTTGACTTGGGCTATTCTTCAGACATAGTCACAATTTCCCACCTAAGATCAATAGATTACTAGTGAGGAGCTAAATTACTAGCATTATTGATTATGGAATCACAGTCTAATACTCTGCAAACGACAGTGAGCTGGCTAGAGTCAGGAGTCTCCTCAACAGATCCTGCTGCTTTGCTCTCAGCCAAAAATGTGACAGACACGCCTATGTGCTGTATAGCAGTCTAAACTGGCTTAAACTTAAAGCTAGACTGCGCTATCACACACTTGTCACTGGCAAAAAATCCCTTTATGGCCTACTCTCCCCAGATCCCAAACCTTGCTTAGCCTTGTTGATCAAACACACCCCACTAAGGGAGTGGTGCAAAACAACCTGCTATTTCCCCCTAGGAAAACCTCCCTCGACCAAGCTAACTTCTCCTTCAGATTTGCTAGCTAAGCTTTAGAAGGATCTACCTCCCCTTCCTAAAAACTGACTGATCTCTATGCTTATTTATGTCCCAGCTCCTCTTCTCCCTCTCCCCATTGGGATCCTGCCACTGGTACCGCTGACCTTCCTGTGTCTACCCTATGAAGCCAATCCTGTCCTAAATTGTAAGCTTTTGATGCTCATGTTTGTCAGTGGCAGCTCTACTTGCATATCTGTTGCCCACGCTTTTGGTGATGGCCTCAATTACTGTTTTTTGTTTACGATTGCTTAATTGCACCCTCATTTGCTGTACTGTTAAATTGTTCACCTTTCCTCTTGCCTTGAATTGTACTGAGTACAATTCAAACCCCTGTACCTGATGTTTTTGCTGTTGATGACTCTAAACCCTTTGTAAATATGATCTGCCTAAAGGGTTTTATGTGGAATAAATAAATAAAATAAACAAATTCATCCGCATTAAGTGGCTGTCCTCAACAGAAGCCCACTAATTTAGCAATAGACTGGTCAGGGTTTAGTCAAGGTTGTCTTTATTATTTCTTCATGTTTTTCTTATCAGTTTATTAAAATGATTAAAACTGTGTGTTTTCAATTAATTTTAGTACAGTACTTATCTTTGAAAATAATTGGTAAAAACTTCTGTAACTTTCACATGATCAGCAAAATGGAATTCAATTTGTTTAAGTGAAGTGTAAGTAGAAGCCATCCTTTTCTACAGGTGAACGGTGGTGAGATAATTAGCCATTAAAAAACCTCTAAAGCCATCCCAAATTAGGTATAAATTATTTCTGTTAAACAGCATTATTGTCCCCATTAACCACTTAAATTAACATTGTGCTAAGAGGGAGTGGCACTTTTCCAAGGGAAATGTCCCTGTTAACTGAATGTCCCTATTATTAGTCTCCCTGTAAGTGCATTCTTCTGTACCTGTTCTTCTGAGTGCTGTGCAGTAGAAACCACTTAATTTGGACACCCTGGGAGCAGGCATTTTGTCCTGATTAAGCAGACGTCCTGATTATCAGAAGCTGAATATTACAGGCTATTTACAGTCTCCACTGGTTCCCACTCATTACCAGTGTTTGCCCCATATATGATAAACAACAAAACATAAATAAATGTAGTAGTAGTAGTAGTAGTGAAATAATTTTATTCATTTATGATGAACAGGGATACATACTCAGTTGAGCCACTGGCTCATTTACAATGAGGTCCCATGGTGTGTTCCAAAACAAGTTGCCAACATTTACACTAGTCACTTAATTACACAGTATACAAAATATATATGTAAGAATAAATACACATACAAGCAAACACAGCAACTATACATATTTGTAACAGATAAAGTGTAGCAAGTTGAGAGTTAATTTTTACATTCACTTGCACAAATGCGCAAGGAACGTCTTGAAACAGTATGAATTTTTGACGGTGTGTCACCCTCCTAGCAAATGCAGTGCTCAGTATAGCAGGCACAACCCTACTGGACCAATACATGCCAAGCTGTGTATGACAGCAGTTCGGCTGTGTTGGTCTTCACTTCAAAGAAAAGGTCAACTGCAATCAGCGGTTGTAACTTGTGTAAAATTAGCATATTGACGTTGATGTTTCCCACTGTGAAATCCCTCCCACTTCCTCCCTCTGTTGATGTCCTCCCCGCTTCCTCATTGTTGTCCTCCCTGGCCCCCACTTTGTGTGCCAAGGGGGGTGCCCAATCCCTGTCGGCTGCAGCCCCCCCAACAAACAACCAGGTGGCATGCTGGAAGCCCACCCCAGCATGCTCATGCCTCCCCCCATGCACACTGTATGGCCCAATCCCTGTCAGCTCCAGTCCCCCCACAAACACATAGGTGGCATGCTGGGAGCCCACCCACGTAGCTAATGCCTCATGCCACTACTGTTTGGCCGATGGTGGTTCCCAATCCTCATCGGATCCAGTCCCCCCTCCAAATAAACACATAGGTGGCATGCTGAGAGCTCACCCCAGCATACCAAGAGTGTCCTGTGGCGTCTTTGTGTTTTTTACAGTGCTGTTACTTTTTTACAGTGCTGTGAAAGCAGAAAAAGGTCCCTCGGTGGGTCACGTGTCCCCTCCCCCAACCCGCAGCCACCCTCTGCCAACCCTACCTCCCCACACTCCCTCACCCCATACTTACCTCCGGAGCCTGGCGTGATGATCTTCGGTGGACTGGGAACAGGTCTGCACTCTTTAAAGCTGATCATGACTGAAGAAATGCTGGTAAACTGTATAACAGCATAAATGTTTTTTTTTCAACTTATGTGACTATCTTGGGAATTTTTCTGACTTTTGGTGCCAAATTTTCAACATGGGGTTACTGGGACCCCTCCTCATGAATGCAGTCACTGTCATGGCGTTATTCAGTCCTGAAAGGAGATTTTGCGGTCACTGCTTGGAATCACCTTTCGGGACCAATTTATAAAATGACAGTGTCAGTATTCATGAGGTGGGCTCTCAAAAAACCTATGTTGCAAATTTGGGAAAAATTCAAAAATGACTGTTTTATGAGCTGTGTTGCAAGTGTTCCATGTACGCCTGTAGTTCACGAATTTGTAATATTTTCGCTCCAGATTTTCAACATTGGCATTTTTCCACACCTCCTTATTAACAGTACAGCTGTCATTTTTCACATCCTGGCCAAAATGTGTTTTCGCACTTCCTGCACAGAATGGCGCAGTCACTGCAGAAAATCAGTGTTCAGTACAGAGTAAGAAAATCACAGTGACACTGTTTATGAGCAGAGGTCCTAAAATGCCTATGTTGAAAATTTGGGGACAAAAGTCCATAAAATTACTGTGTTATGATTGTGCGTTGCAGTTTCCACTCACCATCGACTTCACAAAGTTGTAATATTTTCACTCCAGATGTTCAGCACTGACATTTTTCCACACCTCCTTATGAACAGTGCAGCTGTCATTTTTCACATCCTGGGAAAAATGTGTTTTCTTATTTCTGGTGCAGAGTAGCGCGGTCACTGTGAGAAATCACTTTTCAGGATAGATTAAGAACAGCCCTCATTTGCATACTGTGTGACCCTGAGCAAGCCACTTTATTTCCCTGATGCTCCCAGGTTACACCTGTAAACAAGCTTTCAGCTTAGTGTGTCTCACTTGGTTAAACAATTGGGGGGAAAAAATCACAGAGACATTGTTTATGAGCAGAGGTCCAAAAATGCCTATGTTGAAAGTTTGGTGATGAAAGTCCATAAAATGACTGTGCTACAAGCGTACATTGCGCAGTTTCCACACACTCTCTTAATTTTGCAAATTTGTAGTATTTGCACTCCAGATTTTCAACATTGACATCTTTTCACTCCTCTTATGAACAGTACAGCTGTCGTTTTCACATCCTGCCCGAATTCTGTGTTTGCGCATCTGGCGCACAATGGCGTGATCGCTGTGGGAAATCAATGTTTGGGAAAGATTATCAAAATCATACTGACAGTGTTCATGAGCAGAGGTAACAAATGTCGATGTTGAAGATTTGGTGAAAATAATTCCATTAAATGACTGTAGCTGACGTGCGTGTTGCAGTTTCCGCATTCTTAACCTGAGAACGACTAGGACATTAGGATTCTAACACAGACAATAAAGAAGTATGAGGCTGAAATGTAAATCAGATGCAAAAGGAGTTACAGAGATGTACTCTGTTGGGACATGGATGCTGAAGGGACATGGATACAACTAAGGGGAAGGGGGAGGGGCCTGCATAAATGCCAAACACCACTGCAAATACCTGCAAGCAAATGTTCGGCATTGACAAATGCTTGTTTTATGAATAGTTGCCTTTGGCTAACTATTAGCAGTAAGGCAGTTTTTTTTCACTAAATTATTGTATAAGCCATTTTTTTATTTCCCCTAAACGGAGTTTATGATCCTCCAGTCTTAAAGTGTAAGGAATATTATTCCATAGAATTGTTCCCACTTAATGCAGTGAGGTCCTACACACTTCTAGGTTACATTTAGGCACTATAAATTCCAAGTCCTTAACAGTTCTTAGATTATCCCTCCATGACCTTTTATTAAGTTTTCCAAAATATGTTGGGTGAATTTCCCTTTAAGACATCTAAACATAAATGCCAAAATGTGGATATTTCTATGATCATTCAGTCTCAACCAGATCAGGTCTGCATATAGATTACAGTGGTTGCAAGGGGTTTCTGGGATATACACACACATACACTGTCCACCAGATTAGTTTCTCAGCCACCATTCAATAGATACATTAGTTTTCATTTTTTTCTAAGCTGCCGAGGTTTGTGTGCAACACAATTGCTGCCACATAAACTGCATTGACTTACATATTATGATTGTGTTGAAATAAAATGCCAAATCCAAGACAAGCAAAATAGAAGGAGCTAAATGTGAAAACATGCATGAAATAAAAGGAGATAAAGAAAAACAACTAGAACTAACTGTGAGTGCTGATCTGGGGATACAGCTCCCGGCTCTAAAGCACTATGGCTTTACAACTTTTTGCTAACCTCATGAACAGTCAGCACTTAGGAACCACCACTCAGTTTATTTTTCTTTTTTTTTTTATAGTGAGAGCTCTCAGGAATGCCGAAGATACAGAGACTGAAAGTAGAGAAGGGGATATGAGGAGAGGGGGTGGGGTGTGGAAATCAGACAATAGTAGCAATTAACACATACTCACTGGCTTATTACACATTCAAGCAACACGAGTCAGTGAGTCATTGTGTGAATCAATGTAAGAATCATCCCAATAAAATGGCATTACAGTCCCCAGACGTTCTTTCCTCATTGGGTTGACTACCTTATGAATAAAAATTAAGGTTTATTACACTAAGTTTCGTGCATAAACTGGTCCATAAGTAGACACATCCTTGCCTTAGTGAGACCATATGCATTAGACAAGCCCCTAGAGCCTTTAGATCTGCCTCCCTCCCTCCTCCTCGTAAAACCTTCTCTATGTTTATCTTCTGCTTGACGTTCCTTCTCCTATGTAGTTGTATCTGACTGGAATTCACTTTCCCCCTCTGTACTGTCCTGTTGCACTCTCCCTAGGTTCCAAACCCATTCGCTTGCCTCCCTCTCTACCTCTACTATTTGTTCATGCTTCCATTAATGCACTTTTTCCTTCCTTCCCACATTCCCCAATGCCCTACCCCTATACCTTCCTTTATGTGCTCTGTGTCCTAGCTACCTCCATACCCCTACTCCCCTACTCTTTCTATATTGCTTTTCTGGGTTCTGTGGCCTGCATTCATGGTTGTAAATTTCCTGGTACTCATGTTTTTATTATGCTGAAGTGTATATTATTCTGAATTATTTCATCCTTTACTGACTTGTATATTTGCTATATTTAACTCACATTGTATATTCAATTCATTGTTATCCTTTAGCTTGTATATATTTTGGTCTTGTCTCTGTTTGCTTTTTGCAAACCCGAGCCAACCCTGAAATTGGGACTGCTTTTGTCTCAGTGGTCTTACTTGGTTACCAAAACTCAAATAAATAAGCAGACATTGGCTCCATAGAAAATAACGGCTACTTAAATGATTCCCAGTGGGATGTCCCAAATAAGCAGACATCCCAATTATCCATGTCCTCATTAAGTGACTTCTACTGTATCAGGTAGGCATGGCAGCTTCAGGTAACCAAAATGCAGTGTTGACTAGGGCCAGGTTTAGCAACTGTTCTGCACAGGAAAAAAAATGATTATGGTAACTCCACAGTTTCACCTTCCAAGTGTATGATTGAATCCAGTAAAAGGCTGCATCTATTCATTCAGTCCCAATTAAAAAAAAAGGTTCTTTAGTTAAAATGTGTGTTGGTGCACTCTCAGGTATGGAACAATTGCATACCATGCTACTGTTCATCCTTCACGAACAACATCCAACTACTCTAAGCCTGAGCCTGACAAGGGTAAAGATAATGATGATAAAGATAATGCTTGGGCACAAGGTGTCCTGGAGGAGGGTAAGGGGATGGAAACTGCAAATGATGAAGAAGTGGAAGCAAATATTCCTCTGGTAGAGGAGGAAGAAAGTGGGTTATGGAAAGGGAATTAAGCACAGCAGCTGCAAAATTAACTTAATAAAAGATGGTATCTTTTGTTTGGTCATGCTTCTTTGTTAGCACTTTTAATGAGTTGTTAATATAATGTTCTACATGTAAACTAGCAGTCAGCAGGGGTGAAAAGAAAGGAGCGTGGGGAATTTCAGCACTGAAACAACACCTAGACAGATGTCATAACATTAATGAGAAATGAATTTCTATATAGATTTTTATCGGCTTTTTCCCCATTTTCTCCCCATCTACATGCCCTGGGAGTGTGCACACGTGTGAAGGCACATGTGCACCACATCCTGGGGCACCCTCCTACTACATTGCTGCCCCCTCCCACCTACTCTACCCACTGGACCTCCATGCAGTGGGTGCAGAAATATGGGGGGCGACGACCACCCCGGGGGGGAGAGCTGCCTTTCGGCTGCTCTATCCTGCTCCCTTCCTCCCCCCGAGCCAGCTCTCCAATGACCCAAGGTTGTTCCTGAACCCTGGTCACTGTCATGGTATGAGGTAAGGTGTCCAGTGCCTCAATGCTCAGCGCCACTGGCCCGACTGAGAAATGCATTTCTGAGACTAGAAGAAAAAGTAGCAGTGATGTTAGCTCACTACACTCAAGGGTAACTCTGATACATGATAGCAGTGACAGTCCCTGCAGCAATACAGAAACACCTCCAGTACTTCCTTCTATATGAGTGACTCCTAGAATTGCTGATACTAGTGGCCATGTGTTCAAATGCCCCCCCCCGCTTCAAGAAAAATAGCTTACCATCTCAGAAACTTACAAACATA
This sequence comes from Neoceratodus forsteri, assembly GCA_016271365.2. Lineage (NCBI taxonomy): Eukaryota > Metazoa > Chordata > Ceratodontiformes > Ceratodontidae > Neoceratodus > Neoceratodus forsteri. The sequence continues at coordinate 390,146,042 of CM057453.1, forward strand.
AAGCTAAATATCGTTCAACCCACTTTGTGTCTGTTACAACAACTAAGAACATTTCAGAGATGATAGCCATTAACTTGCTGCCATATAATGTGGTTGAACATGTAGGATACAGGCAGTTACTTGAGTACCTTGAACCTCTATATAATACACCATCGAGAACATATTTATCTTCAACAGGAATTCCAGATCTGTACGCCATCATATGTACAAATTTAAGATGAGTTTTTGCCAGCGCTGTTGAGAGAGTGGTGCATCTCACAACGGATATCTGGACAAGCTGTCAGTCTGAAACCTTCATGTCTATCACTGCATATTGGGCATATTTTGCTGATAATTCTTGTGGGGGCACTGAAATGTAGTTTGCTGTTCAAAGAATGTTTTATTTTCTATCTGAACACAACTCGTATAACATTACTGAAGAGCTCAAACAACCAATACAGTAATGGTTCACATCCCAGGGACTGTCATTTGGCTTTACAGTTGCAGATAATGGGTCACACACAAGGAAGATCTTGGAGGATGAGGGATTTGTTCACATCCACTGTTTTATGCATTGCTTGAATTTAATAGTTCACTGTTTTCTTGATTAGGACATGGACATCAAGGCTCTGGTTAGTACTGCTAAAATAATTTGCTTTCATTTCAATTACTCAACCAAAGCCTGTCACTTACTTAAAAAAATACAGGAGGAACACAAATTACCAATGCACATACTGATCCAGGACATTTCTACTATGTGGAATTCAACCTTTCTTATGTCCCAAAGGGTGTTAGAACAAAAGAAAGCAGTCAAACAGCACAACTTGGAAATTAAAACTAGTGATGTTTATATCACTCCAGCACAGGAAGCCATGCTGGAATTTGTATTTTTTTCTTCTCCAGACATTTGAGGAAATTACCACAGGTGAGTGCAAATGCAACAACTTTGAGTCAGATGATACCCTTAAAAAAAGGTTAAAATACTGCTTGAATCTGATTAGGAACAATTAAGAGAATGTAGACAATTCTACTTTGCATGCGATCACTGCTGACACAAACAAGTTGCCCACCAGAATACAAAAGGTTCTGACAAAATGTATGATCAAAAGAGTTGATGAAGATGGAAAACTACATAAAATGCTTCAGTCTGACTGCTACAATAAAGCAACAATACTGGAGCCATGGTACAAATCACAGCAACTGCTGAATGACAGTGACTCTTTTCTGAGATAAAAAGACAAGAAATAATTGATGAAGTGCATGCTATCATGGAAGGGAGAACAGAATTAGATTCAGAACAATCTTCTTCACAACACATCACAGAATCAGGTGGCCCCTCCTCTGGTGTTTCATAAGTTTTTTTCATCTTTTTCCTTTTCTTTGGCCACTGTGCCAGGGTCTTGTTCTTCACCACCATCATCAAAAACTAACAGTATCCCACAGTTGTCAGTTCAGCTTCAGGTCTCTGGAGTCACATAGAGACATAGAACATAGAAATATATATGTTGTCAGCAGATAAGGACTGCTAGGCTCATCTAGTCTGCCCGTTAGCCCTCCCCTTATTTTGCTGAAACATAGAAACATAGAGTCTGATGGCAGATAAGGACCACTTGGCCCACCTAGTCTGCCCATTTCCCTACCTAATGGATAAGATACAGATCCTAGTTAACCAGCAGCCTACTTCCTCCTATCCCCCCACTAGAATTGTCTTACATCTTTCCCATGCATTCTTGAATTCCACCACTGTTTTTGACTCTACGACCTCCTCAGGAAGGCTGTTCCATGCATCTACAACCCTCTCTGTGAAGAAATACTTCCTCACATTACCTCTGAGCTGTCCCTTCTCTATCTTCAAATTGTGCCCCCTCATTCTTGCACATCTCTTTTTCTGAAAGATGCTACCCTCTCGGACTTTGTTGATTCCCTTGAGGTATTTGAAAGTTTCTGTCATGTCCCCCCTCTCCCTCCTTTCCTTGAGGCTATACATTTTAAGCTTCTTTAGTCTTTCATCATATGTCTTCTGGTGCAGACCATGCACCAGTTTGGTTGCCCTCCTCTGGACAGCCTCACCCTGTCTATGTCTTTGTGGAGATGGGGTCTCCAGAACTTTACACAGTACTCCAGATGTGGTCTTACCAACTGTCTGTACAGAGGGACAACAACTTCCTGTTTTCTACTGGTGATAACTCTCCCTATGCATCCCACTATCCCCCTAGCCCTCCTTACTGCCTTCTCACATTGCTGGCCCACCTTTAGGTCATCTGATATGACTACCCCCAGGTCCCTTTCCATTTTTGTTGCTGTCAGTATCGCACCCCCCATAGTGTACTCTTCCTCTGGGTTTTTGTTTCCCAGGTTCATTACTTTGCACTTCTTTGCATTGAATCTAAGCTGCCATACATTTGACCATTCCTCCAACCTTGCCAAGTCCCTTTTGATCCTTTCCACCCCACCTTGCATACCAACCCTGTTGCAGATCTTTGTGTCATCTGCAAAGAGACATACTTTTCCTTCCAGTCCCTCTGCAATGTCACTTATGAAGACATTAAAAAGGACCGGCCCCAGTACTGAACCCTGTGGTACCCCATTAGTAACCCCCCTTTATTCACTGTGGACTCTGTTTACTATTATCCTATGTGTCCTGTTGTCCAGCCAGTGTTTTACCCAGGCTACTACCCTTGGACCCACTCCCAGGCTGGCTAATTTGTTTATTAATCTTTTGTGTGGGATTGTGTCAAATGCCTTTGGTCACCCAATCAAAGAAATCAATTAGATTTGTCTGACATGACCTTCCTGCTATGAATCCATGCTGCCTTGGGTCCTGTGCCCCACTGGCCTCTAGGTACTCAACAATTCTTTCCTTCAGAAGTGATTCCATCATTTTCCCTACCACTGAGGTCAAACTGACAGGTCTGTAGTTTCCTGCCTCTGTCTTGCTCCCACTTTTGTGAAGGGGAATCACATCCGCCCTCTTCCAGTCCTCAGGTACCACACCATCCTCCCATGATTTGTTAAAAAGGGTAGTCAGTGGTGTTACTATTTATTCCCTTAGTTCTTTTAGAATTCTGGGGTGAATCCCAGCAGGCCCCATTGCTTTATCCACCTTCAGTTTTAGGAGTTCTTTCAGAACCCTTTCTTCTGTGAAAGGACTAATATCAACCCCCCTATCCAGAGTGCTTCTATTGACTGGATTAGGTATTTCCTCCTGCTCTTCCACTGTGAATACTGAGCAGAAGTATTCATTCAGTATCACTGCTTTTTCACTGTCACTCTCTGCCCAACCACCTGCCTCTTTATTCAGCCTCAGTATCCCTGCCTTAGTCTTTCTTTGCTCCCTAAGGAACCTATAAAAGGTTTTATCCCCCTTCTTAACTAGGTTGGCTATCTTTTCCTTGGTTTTTGGCCTTTACTATTCTGACTGCCTTCCCTGCTTCCTTCTGCTTTAACTGGTACAGTTCTTCTGTCCTGCTCCTTCTGTGTTTCCTTATACTTCCTGCATGCTATCTTTTTCTCCCTAACCTTCCCTGCTCCTTCTTTTGAGAACCATGGTGGTTTTTTATTTCATTTTGATTTATTTATCTGCATCATACAAAGGCTTGTTGCCTCTGTGACGGCGGTTTTGATGTTTCCCCATTGTTGCTCCACCCCACCTTCTTGCCTGTTTGCTAGTGCTTTTCTGAGGCACACTCCCATTTTGACAAAATCAGCCCTCCTGATGTCCAGTACCTTCACTTTTGTATGGTTGACTCTAAGTTTATCATGAACCACACTGCTTGGTGGTCGCTTGTTCCCAAATGGCTACCCACTTCTAGATCTGAGATCCTCTCTCTGTCCCCATTTGAGAGTATCAGGTCTAAGATTGCTCCCTCCTGAGTGGGTTTCAAAACTAGTTGTCTGAGACATGCCTCCTGTAGGGCATCAAGAATGGTCCTGCTCTTCGATATGGCTGCAGCAAAGGTGCTCCAGTTAACATCTGGCATATTCAGGTCCCCCATCAGCAATATCTCCCCTTTCTCTGCCATCCTAAGGATGCCTTCTATCATTTCCTTATCCATTTCCTCCCCCTGAGATGGGGGTCTGTATACAACCCCTGTGTGGATTGTGGTGCCATTTTCAGTCTCCATGGTGACCCACAGTGCCTCCTCTTCTCTCTGTTTACTCTTTTGTTCTGTTGCTTTGATCCCTTCCCTTACATAGAGAGCTTCTCCTCCTCCTCTTCTACCCTCCCTGTCCCTCCTGTAGATTGTGTACCCTGGTATGTTGACATCCCAGTCATGGTTCTCTGTGTACCATGTTTCTGTGACTGCCATGATATCCAGACATCCCTCTTCCATCAAGGCCACCATTTTGGGGAAATTTTTATCTAGACTATAGGCATTGGTACTCATTAGCCTCCATTTTGTAATGGCCTTGTTTCTTTTTTCCCCATCCCTGTCCTTACTGCCTTTGTATTTTTCTCCATTTACCCCTGCCCTTCTCCCTATCGACTGCCTTATCTTGGTGTTTACCTCACTAACTACCCTGATATTTTTTGGTGGGGCTAGGTTTTCCTTTCTCCTTTTCAGTGCCTCCCCCCTTGACTAGTTTAAATGCTTGCCAATGAAGCATTTAAACCTATCACCTGGCATCCTGGTTACCCTCCTGGACAGATGCAGACCATCACACCACTATAGGCCTGCATCCCTCCAGGTGGAGCCCCAGTCCCCACTGAAGCCAAATCCCTGAGCTATGCACCAGTTTTTCAACCAGTCATTGAATCCCATGGTGCAGAGTACCCTAGCCTCATCCATGCCATAGACAGGTAGCACTTCCGAGAAAGTTATCATGTCTGCTACTTGTCTAAGGCCCCTCCCCAACTCCACAAACTCCTGTTGCACTGCTCTGATCCCATTCTCAGCCAGGTCATTTTTCCCTAGGTGGATAATGACATCCAGCTCACTCCCCCTTCCAGCTGCTCCCACAATCCTGAGGATTTGTTTCCTGTCCTTCCAAGCCATGGCACTGGGCAGGCACCTTACCTCCCTGTTCCTCCCTCCCTCCCCCAGTTCTACCCCGAACAATTGATTCCCCCACCAGGAGCTGTTTCCTTCCCCTGTGATCTCCTGTGCCACCCTCCTGTGGGTCTCCATTGTGAAGGTTCCCAGCATCCTCCTTGGTCTCCACTGCAGGTGCCTCCATAGAGGAACCATGCTCTGCCAGAGTGGTGAATGAATTGTGGAGAGGCACAACTGGAGGGATGTCCCTCTGTTCCACCACCCTCACCCTCCCCGAGCCCACTGTGATCCAACCACTCTTCTTTCTCGGCAACCTCTGAGGTAATGGCAGTGGCCTGGGTGGTCCCTGGTTGGGGGAGCAGGTTTTCTGAATCCCTGCCAGGTCAGCAAGGAGTTAAGTAACCTCCTTCCTCAGACCAGAGAGGTGTCTGCAAATAGGGCAGCAATGCAGTCTCCAGAATGTCTCCCAGAAGACTGTTGCTCTACAGCCAGTGCATTGCACCACTCCCCACATGTCTGTCTTCCTTCCTGTTTCAGATTTTTGTCCTTTTTTTTTGTTCTTGTTTTGGTGTGTGAAAGCTTGTGAGTGTCTCTACCCCCTATTCAGTGTGCTATGCCTTTAAGGATATGAACAAGTGTATGTTGTAATTTTGGGGAAGTGATGTCAGAACCCCTGCTATAAAGGAAGTTATGTGCTTGAGGTGGGTGGGGTGAGGGAAGGGTGGAGGAGTAACCTGTGTCCTCCAGAAACGATCAACTACAACTCTGACTGTCCACATCCGGGAGTGCCTTCCTTCCTTCCTTTCAGACTCCTATTTCACAGAGGTTAAGTAACAGGTCTAGTCAGAAATGACTGAAAATCTCTCCCAGCAAGAGTTCCTCCTTGGCAAATAAAAGTTAAACTAAGAAAAGTCAGCCCCAAAAACAGAGAATCAAAACTAATTACTTACACAGGCCAAAAAATTACTAATTCAATTCAGTGTAGTCTATTAAATTATCTCCTTGATTTAAGGAAGCCTGTGACTGCTCTTTCTCTCTTTCTCAGCTGCTGTCAAGATGTCATTGTAACTTATTCATCCTTTCTTCTAACAAACCTCAGCACTGACCATTGTTGAGATGTACTTGCCAGAGCTCAATATTGATTGGAATTTTGATCTTCTGAAATACGTGAAATCTAAAATAATATGTGGCTTGCTTTATTAGAAATTGCAATGAAGTACATGAATTGCCCTCTGACTAGTGTCTACTCAGAATGATTGTTTAGTTTAGGGGTAATGTTATTACTGACACACGATCATGTTTGTCAACAAAAAATGCTGATCATTCAACATTTCTGAAAGTAAACAATCCCCACTTTAATTTCGAATATGATACCCGACTGAAGATAAAAAACATACCAGCTCTGAGGCGCTCTCCACAAAATAACTTTTCCCATTGTGCCTGTGGTAAATCTTTTGTGAATAGGGCCTTTACTTAATAAATGAGG